>OX941081.1:28632500-29873333 GCA_954870635.1 Arctium minus
TCTCGGGTGAGACCGCTAACAAGTTGAATGACAAGTTATTCATCTGAAACGGGGTTTCCAATGCTAGAGAGTTGATCAGCAACAGTTTCAAGTTGTTGACAGTAGGCAGAAACGTTGGGGAAGGAGTCTTGACAAATGGTGGAGAATTGATTCTTGAGATGGACAACTCTTGTGCCTTTATTGTCTTGAAAAATGTCACGAAGTTGATCCCAGGCAGACATGGCAGTAGCGGCGTCGTCAAGGATTGTGTGAAGGAGGTCGACGGAGATGGTACCGTATATCCATTGTAGGACAATAGCATCAAGGCGTGACCAAAGGGCATCATCAATATCGTCCGGACGAGGGACTTTGGCATCAATGTGGTCAAGAACGTCATGAGCTTTTGCGGTGTTGCGGAAAAGAGATGACCATGAGGTGTAGTATCCCTTTTCGAGATCAAGGACGAGGGGTACAAGATTACGTATGTTAGTGACAGAGAGGGCTGAGTGGTAAGTTGATTTGGGGATGGGGTTTTCGGTATTGCCTACCATACTTTAGGAGAGGTAATGGATTGATCAAGGTTGAGATGGTAGAAGGGAAAAGAAAAAAAATAAAGTTGCTGTTATGGCAGCGTAGAAAGCAGAGAGGAAGAAGCAGGGTCGATCCTGAGGTTTCCGATGCTCAGGGCGGGAACGAAAAAAATGCCCCCATGTCGATTTAAGCTAATAAAGCATACTGTTGTTTGAAGGTCTGGATCCTAGTCAAGTTAGGTGGCTCATATCCATACCGATTTTTATTAAACATAATAAAGTAATACAAGAGGAGGAGGTAAACCAAAACCCCAAGTAATACAATCAAAGCACAAATCTATGAAATAAGCAAACCAAAGAAAACCAAATGAAATTTGTGAACTATGCAAACAAAATGAAATATGTGAATTAAGTAAACCAACTTAGTACACCAATGAACCAAATGAATTATGTGAACAAACTAAATTAGTAGACCAATGAAATAAATGAATTATGTGAACCAAAGGAATCAAATGAAAGTTGAGAAATAAGCAAACCAAATTAGCAGACCAATATTGAAACTAAGGTTAGAAGCAACAATCAGGGAGATGGAGTGGAAACGGCTCATGAGTTAGTTAGGAAGTTGATTTACTAGTCACACACAAGACATGATATTGCCTTCACGAGTCTTGTAACTCAATCCATTAACTGTTTATTCACCATGAGGAAACGATATAGAAGTTGCCAATTGAATACTTCGATATCTGAAAAGAACCTTTAATAAGGGACTTCTTTCAGAAAAAGAAATGAGTTAGAAGAGTTGAAGCCTACACTTAGTGACATGGAGGAGTAAGAAGAAAAATGTGGTTTCTCGTAGTAGTGCATAAGCATAATATAGTCATTCTCCCCACACTGCCTCCCCTTTTAGAAAGAAAAAAACAGAGAAGAGGTACCATGGAAGAACATAATTCTAGTGTGATAAAATAAGGCATTCATTTTCCCATAGAAGGTTCAATGAGACTCTAGTGTGATAATAAGGAAGCCATGAACATCCCAAATAACCAAGTATAACATGATTAACGAATGACTGATTGATACTTACTGACATTATATATCTATTCATAGAGTCTTATTCATGATACTTACCGAAGGTGTAGGTTGTGTCAAACACTAAAATTGGTCCTATCTTGAGCAAAACAAAGATGGAAATGGTAGAAAAATTACATCCTGTCAATGTTCAACAACAGGAAGAGTATAAATTATTGTCAAATATTATGACAACTACCCTCACAAAAGGTCACAATAAATAAAATAATGCAGGAATCAGATATCAAAAGCACAAAAGGTCACAATAAATAAAACGATGCAGGAATCAGATATCAAAAGAAAAAGGAAAAACTAATGTAAAAACCTAACACGTCCTGCAAATAGAAGCAAGTAACATAAAAATATGAAATTAGGCAACTGGTGATACAAGAAAAACTAAAAAAAACATTATATTACTAAACAAAGTAAAAACACAGATCAACAGAACCATAAATCATCCATAACTCAAACTTAAACCAGAAAAACTCATCTGTGTCCTTGTCATTCCAAGGTGAAATCAACAGACAACGGTATATGCAAGGATCGATGACCAGATAGAGGAATGACTAGAGTGTGATGCCCTCGGGGCAGAAGCCGATTATGATTAGTCGATTATGTGCTAGGCTTAGGAACGATTCGAGCGTGAACTTGAGAATGAGAGCGAGAAGAAGCCAAACCCAATAGGAGAACGGTAACTGTTATCTTCTTCCTAAATCGAGCCTACCAAAAGCTAAGAATACATGGGCTGGTGATGCCCTTTGGGCTTTTGCTGCCCATGGCCATTGCCCCCCTAGCCTATAGCCAGGGTCGACCCTAGGAAGAAGAAAGTGAAGGTTCGATCATTAGGCTCTGATACCATAAAAGACACTGTGAAAGGCCCCTTAAGGAGACCCATGTTTTAGACTCTATATATATACAAATACAGAGCAAATTACAAGGGATATGAGCTACAAATAAGGGATTACAAATGATCTTATGCTATCATAAATTGATTCACAAATATACAACTTTGATTAACAAATCCTTCATGATTTTATTTGCTATTAACTTCCATGATAATTGGTACGATTTTACTTTCCAAAAATTCATAGACATGATAGCTTCAAGTTAAAGGGTAATTCCACCATCAAAAAACCCCCAACACTCGATTGATTATGATGAATATTGTTTATTTTATTTTATTTTTTGCTGAATTTTGTGATTGGCTTATACTTGAAAGTTGAAAGCATAATAGCTTAGCAGGCTTAGGTTGGCTTGGCACATAAAAGCCTATAGCTTTCAAACTCTTGAGGCTCGTGGATTCTTTACTTTACAAAACTCCTTCTATGTTTCAGTGGGTCCGTTTCCTCATGTGAAATGACAAAACTACCCCTCGTTTGTGCCACCCTAAAAAATACGTTTACTTTCGAAATAGGTGCCACTTGTCATACCAACAATGGCCCGGATAAGCCGATCATATTGACGGCAAACTTGAGGTGTGTTTGGGACCCACAGTTTTTTAATTATTCCAACAAAATTTAGTTACATGGTTGATAAAACTCTATAATATTTTTAATTTTAACTGATGTAGAATAATGGTAAGTTGTGAAGTGGAGTTTGTACATTAGTGTGAATTTAGAAATTTGAGGTTTGGAAAGAATAACGGCCAGAGAGTAGAAGAAGGCTTAGGTAAGGTAGGGTTGGGTGGGGTTACTTGGCAGCAAGACAAAGTAAAGAATAGTTAAGGGCAGTTGGAAGATGTTGGCTCCATAGCCATAGGGATGATCAATGCAATCTCAGCCGTTGGATTTGTATACTAACTGAGTTGAGTACACGTGCTGCCATCTATCTCTTTTTATCCTTGCTTCCATGCATGGGTTTCTCCATCTTCACCTCAAACACATTATACACATACTCTCTGTCTCTATATATCTCTTGAGAGAGAATCACTCAAAAGTTTAGAGAGAGAGAGAGAGAGAGAGAGAGAGAGTAGCTTTTCTTTGCTTGTTCTTCCCCCATCATCAATCCTTTTTCTTACTTCAAGTCTCAACTAACCAAAGCTACTACTATCAGGAGTAGATCTTGGAATCTGAGATGGGTTCTTCATTTTTCACTTCAATCTTGAGAAAAACTGATAACCAACCAAAGATTTGAGCTTTTAATTCGGTTTCTTCATCTGGGTGTTCCTCAATTTTCACTTTTGATCTTGAATTCTCTGTTTCTTGATCATCCCCCCTGTTCTTGTCTGAATTTTGACCAAAAATGTCGAGTTTGATCCAAGAAACTGAACAAGAATTGATGAAACATTTCTGTAAGTTGTGTGACAAGAGCTTCCCATCTGGTAGATCCTTGGGAGGTCACATGAGGTCTCACGTGATCAATTCCACCGATCATCATCATCATCAGAAGCAGCAGCAGCAGATGAAGAAGCTCTCTTCTGTCAACAATGGTGGAAAATCAATGAATAACACCACTGTCTTGGATGGTTCGTCTAATTCAAACGATTCTGGTTATGAGCTGAGGAAAGATCCAAAAAGGACTCCAAAAGTCAAAGATTCAAGTGAAGTGGAAAACAACAACAGCAACTGTTTGGTGGTTCTTGATAAGCTCTGTAAGGAATGTGGCAAAGGTTTTCAATCTTGGAAAGCCTTGTTTGGACACATGAAATGTCACTCTGACAAACTCTCAAACAACCACAATCTGAATCAAGATTCTTGGACTAGTAGCCAATCAGATAATGAGAATTCAGGCGGTCGAAGAATCAAGAAGAAATCGCGATCAAGAAACGCAAGAATCAAGAGGTATATAACTGCTACTGTTACCACTACCACCACCACCACCATCACAACAGCTTCATCTTCAATCTCCATGAATGCTAACAACAACAACAACAACAACAATCAAATTAGTAATCATGCTTCAACAAGTGTTGTGTCTGAGATAGACCAAGATCAAGAATCTGAGATCGCTATGTGTTTGATGATGCTTTCTAGAGATGATGGGAAATGGGGTAATGAATTTGAATCATCTGATTACTGTAATTCCTCTGCTTTTGTGAGGTTGAGTACTAAAGTTGAGGGTAAAAAGCCACTTGGAAATGGTTCCAAGATCAAGAAACTAGCAGAAACCCAAGTTGGTGTTCATTATCTTGGAAGATCTGAAGTGGGTTCTACTGGATTGGAGAAAATTATGAGCCACAATCATGAATTCAATGACGAAAGCAAGTTAGGTTTCGCAAAAACCGATCAGGATTCAAGCAAGCGAAAGTTCGAGTGTGCTACTTGTAACAAAAGCTTTGATTCTTATCAAGCACTTGGTGGGCATAAAGCAAGTCACAAGAAAATAAAGGGATGTCTAGATCCAAAAACCCAACCCTTGTTCAATCATCAACATATGATCAATGGGTTTTGTGCAAAACCATCTGATAACAACCATCAAACAACAAAAAGTTTTAATCTTGGTGTTAATTCTTTGAAGAAAACAGTGGTTTTGGGATCACATGAATGCCCAATTTGCTTCAAGATCTTCTCATCTGGGCAAGCTTTGGGAGGTCACAAAAGATCACACATTATTGCAGAAGCTAAATTGAATCAAGAAACCAACATGAATCTGATCGAAAAAGTGAATGAACCGATTCACGGCTTTCTTGATCTCAACATGCTTCCAGTTCCTGATACAATTGAAGAAGAGATGATGATGAACAATAATTCCACTGGATACAACCCATGGTATTGGATAGATAGCAGTCATAGCACTAACCATGAATCAACAACACTACTTGGTTTGCTCTCAAGTTAAAAAAAAACTTATTTCAAGAGTGTACAGATTCCATTAATTCTTCACCAACAACATGATAAGTAGCCATACACACACAAACACCAAGAACACACACTATATGTCAACAACATCTTCACAGTTTTTTTTTTTTTTTTTTTGGTGCTTATAACTACATTGTTTTCATCAAGGGATAACATTTTCCCTTGAGGCAGTAAAGTTGAATCCCTCTTTGATTTGATTTGATTAAATTGAAATGAAACAATCTGTATTGCTGTAAGATTCAAGGGTTCATTCATTTATACAAATTTCTTTTTGGTTTTCTTAAATTGAAGTTGAAGATGGAGTTGAAAGTGTAAAGTGATTGAAGGGATAAGGGGGGAATTTTAAAATATGATGAAAGGTTGGTTGCATAGCCAGTCACCAACCATCACAACACACACCTTGACTTGACAACTCCATGTCTCACTTCTCTTTCTTTTAACTCATCCATAACCATCTTCTTCTAGTGGATTATATTTTATTCTGGGCTTATAATTATAATATTTTTTTTGTTAATAATGTTCTAAACTATAATTATCAAAAAAGATTATGGTTAAAAAACTTCATGCAAAAAATTATCTGGATTAATAAAATTATTTTATAGTAGTCTTACTATTTTTATTTTAAGTTGGTAGTTTTTTTTACATATCAATCTTGCTTCTATGTGTAGGGACGGATATAAGTACATCAAATGAGGTATACTCGCTTTAAATTGATGTGTGTTGTAACCTATTTCTAGAGTCTTTGAATCGGTATTATAGGTTGCAAGTTTATCTCTCTCTCTCTCTGTCTCTTTTTAAAAAATTTGGTAGCGGCAACAGAAGAGAAGTAAAATAAGGAAAACCACTTGTTTAGCAATTTTATTAAACCCTACTTTTTATAATTAACTTTTATTTTATATTATGCTATTATTTTGTGTCTCTACTTAAAAAAAATCTTGGTCTGCCTCTACCTATGTGATAAGTTTTTTATATTATATTTATTTGTATATGACATGATCATGAAACATCTCGTCTTTAAATCAATTGCAACCTAGAATTATAAGTTACTTATAAATTTAGGTTGTGGATTACTAATAACTTTTCGTTTATGGTTTTAAGTTGATTTGAGGATATGAATGGATCATTGGATCTTGTCATCATTTCCGCTTAATCTATTTGGATTTGTGGTAAATATCATCTAATTGACATGGTCGTTTTTTTTATCGATTCTTAAGTCATTAGCTTGTCAAAGAGGTTGTCCATCGGATTTATCACTAAAAACTTACAAACTTTTCATTTTGTATCAATATCATAACTTCTTTCTATGTGGCATGCCTCGTTCATTTGCAAAACCGATCGTGCCATATGTTTCCTATTTTGCAAGCCACATTTTTTGCAAAAGCGATTATGTCACATAGACTTCATGTGACATTTCACATTTATTTGTAAAAGAATATTGCTATCTGAATATCATGTGGCATGTCATGGTTTTTGTAAAACCTATATTTTCAATTTAGGTGATGATTATAATTTAAAAAATGAATCATATGATCTTTAAATTTTGTTAATTATCATTTTGGATGATATAAGTATGTTAGTAACATACTTAACTAAAAAAAAAGTTGTATTTTTGTACTTTGTTTTATATTTAGATCAAAGGGGTGTTGGTCCTGTATAATTAATTAATGTTTTCAAAATAATTATTGTGATTTTAAAAATTGATGTTTTCTGAATAATTATTGTGATTTTAAAATTAAAATGTTGGTCTCAACCATTTATTTGATGAATACACAAATACATTCGACATTTAGAAAAAAATTTAGGATTTTATCTAAAATTCAAAATATAATTTAAGGATCCGACTTTATCATATCCGTAGTTGTATACGAATGGGATTCGAAATGTATTAGGATATGAAATACATTAAGGATCCGAAAACTATATGGGATCCAAAAAATAATATCATGATCATAAACATAGGAGGATTCAAACAAATATTGATGATTGGAAACATGTACTTGGGATCCGAAATATCTAAATATCCAAGTTGTCTAAAGGTCTAATTCTTAGGGGCAGGTTCAAACGAGAAGCTAAACATTTTGCGAGAAGGCGAGAAGTGTTTAATCATATATGATACACAAGCTTAATCATATATGATTAAACACATGTTATATTAGCAATACATAGACATTTAATCATGCATGATTAAACACACCTACAAGCCGTGTAATCATATATGATTAAACACTTCTCGCATTCTCGCAAAATGTTTAACTTCTCGCATGATTCTCCCTCCTAATTCTTAAAGGATCCAAATTTATGTATTATGATCTTACTGCTTCCGAAATATCTCTTATATTTCGGACAAAAGGTCTTTATTCTTGTATTCAGTATTGATCCAAAATAAAATGCCTTCAATAAAGTCAAGACTAGTTGAAGTGGAGTCAAGATCGACATCAAAGCGGATTTGATTGTTATTTAGCCAATTGAAGAACAGTACAGGATAAGTCAGATAATTTGACAAACACTGTTTTGGCAAGCCAATTTTGGAGTACGAACTTAACAAGCAACTTTGGTTCACCAACCCACGTACTTGTATGAGACTTTATATTGGAGTTGTCATCTAACCAATTAAAAAAATTAGGTGTCTTAAAGGTATAATCACTTTAAGTTGATGTATGCTCCTCTAATTTAACAAAAAATGGTTATAGCTTATTGATATAGTCTTTGCATCGGTATTATAGGTTGCAAGTTTCAAATCCCTTTATTAATTATTAAATTTTTTGATAACAATGACAGAAAAGAAGTAAAAAAATTAGGAGGACCACTAGTTTATCAAATTTAATGAACCTTTACTTTTAGTTTTTATAATTAATTTTAATTTATATTATGTTAATACTTTGTGTCATTCTAGAAAATTTCCCCCAATTCATCTCTATTTAGGGGTCATTTATCAAATTCTTATCCGGTAAGTGTTTATCGGCAAAATATTCACCTTCATTTACCTTATCGTGTAACATCATTGGTCGTGAAAATAGATTGTTGATAAGCATTTTAAACCCGGTAAGTGCTTATCGGGTAAGAGTCATTTCTCATACTTACCGGGTAAGACTCTTGGTCCTTGCTTTATCTCTTACCGGGTAATATTATCGGTCATTTTCATGCTCAATCAATAAGGTAAATGATATTGGTAAGCGCTTACCCGGTAAGGGTTGAATATATGGCCCCTAAAGTCATAAGTTTTCTCTATTATTTGTTTGTTTATGACATGATCATGGAAGTGAAACTTTTAACATCCCGTCTTTAAATCAATTGCAACTTAGAATTATAAGTTACTTATATACTTAGATCGTATATTACTAATAACTTTTTTCGTTTATGGTTTTAATTTGATTTGAAGATATGAATGGATCTTGTCATCATTTCCGCTCAATCTATTTGGATTTGTTATATATCTCATTTGATTAATTGGCATGGTCGTTATTTTCATTTATTCTTAAGTCATTAGCTTATCATAAAGATTGTTTGCCATATTTTATCATTAAAAACTTACAAACATTTCATTTCGTATCAATCTCATCATTTGTTTCCTATGTGGCATGTCTTGAATATTTGCAAAACCGATCCTATTTCCTATTTGGCACATCACAAATTTTTTCTGCAAAAACGAATGTGTCACCTGGATCTCATGTGACATGTCACATTTATTTGCACAACGATCTTGTTATCTGAATCGCATTTATACGTATCATGATTTTTGCAAAAGGGGTCTTATATTCAGGTGATGATTAGAGTTTTAAAGATGAATCATATGATATTGTGAATGATGTAACAAATTTAACTAAAAAGACAATTGTATTTTGTATGTTATTTTGTATTTCGATCAAAAGGGTGTTGGTGCAGTAACGATGTATATTTTTCAACATAATTATTGTGATTTTAAAAATCAAAATCTGATAATCATTTGATCAAAGATAAGAATAATTATAACATCTCCAACAAATTCTTCAAAATGAAGATTTTAGGGATTTTTGCTCCGCCAGATATTCCAAAACCTTCTTCAAAATAGAGAAAGTAGGAGAGAGAATGTGAAATTCTCCAAATTTGGAGAACTTCCCAAAAATGATTAGTTAGGAAAAAAAAATTAATTTTTATTCTTCCTACCAATAATAGATTTTGAAATCAAATGTTTAGGAAAGAGAAATATTATTTTATTACTTGTATTTAATATTTTAATAATATAATTAATATCAATATTTTGTTAGCAACTTAATGTGTTTAATGAGAAATTTGGTAAACAACCCCTTAATGAGTTTAATGAGACTTGCAACTTATTTGATTAACTATATATGACTGTTTGGTAGCAGTTTAATGATATAGAAAATGACTTATTCAGTAAGTTATTGGGAGGAATTTTATGCAGAAAATCAAATTTTTCCCAAACATACCTCCCAATTAAAAAGCACGCTTATATCTATGAAAAAAATACTCCTAAACAAAATCTTTCTCAATCTATATAAATATATTAATTCATACAAATAATTTTATTTATATATATAATTTAGAGTGAATTGCAAATTTGGTCCCTGTGGTTTGTTGTTTTTCTCACATTTGGTCCCTACAAAATTTTTATTGCAAGAAACTCCCTGTGGTATGCAAAAGTGCTTGGATTTGGTCCCTCAGACTAACTCTGTTAGACTCCCTTCCACATGAGGGTATTTTGGTCATTTTGTTTACTTTTTTTTTTGTTTTTTCACTAAACAACAAAACATAGGGACCAAAATTGCAATTTACTATTATTTATATATATATATATATATATATATATATACACACACACAGAGGAAGGATCACGCGAGAAGTTAAACATTTTACGAGAAGGCGAGAAGTGTTTAATCATATATGATTACACGGCCTGTAGATGTGTTTAATCATATATGATTAAAGGTCTATGTATTGTCAATATAACACGTGTTTAATCATATATGATTAAGCTTGTGTATCATATGTGATTAAACATTTCTCGCCTTCTCGCAAAATGTTTAGCTTCTCGTTTGAACCTGCCCCTACACACATATTGTTAAATATATACATATATACATTATATATATATACACACATACTGTTAAATATATATATATATATACATTATATTTTTTCTTTTTTTTCTTTTTTGATTAAAAACAAGAAATCACAAGGACCAAATCCAGATGTGGTTGGGGAAAAGTTGAAAAAGGAACAAACCCTAAGTATATCAAGAGTAAAAAGCATAGAAGAAGTAGAAGAAGAAATAGGAAAAAAAGCACGTCGAGGGAGGGGAGTCCGGCGATGGGCAGTAGAAGGAGAAGCAGTCCGGCGATGGGGTAGGGAGTCCGACGATGGGGTTTTCGAGATGAGCAGCCGACGATGGGGTTTTCGAGATGAGAAGTCGGCGATGGGATCTCCGATATGAGCAGTCGGCGATGGGGTCTCCAGATCCAACCATCTTCCCCCTTCCCCCCTTCACTCTCATTCTCTTTTAGTTTTCAGATCCAACCATGTGTTTGGATTTAGATTTAGGTTTGAGACTGTGTTTAGACTTCGATTTTGGGTTTGCATCTCTTTGACTTCGATTTAGATTTGTTTTTAGGTTCAATTTGACTTCGATTTAGATTTGTTTTTAGGTTCAATTTTGGGTTTGAATCTTCTTTTTGTGTCTTTTCTAGGTTTGATTCTCAGTTTCAACTTTGGGTTTGAGCGTGTGATCCAGATTATGGGTTTGTTTGGATTTCGTTTACATTTATGGGTTTGTACCTATTACGATTTCATTTCTGGAAGAGGGTTTTCGTTTGAATATGATTTAGTGTTTGTTTTTTGAATTCGATGTGGGTTTTTGATTTTTATGGATATGTGTCACAAGATTTTCAATGAAGATGTTCATAGTGTTCTTGAAGCTTTCATGAAGATATTCATAGTACTCATGAAGGATTTGGTCCATGTGATTTTTAGTTTTTAGTCAAAATTGAAAAAAGACAATGACCAAAATACCCTCATGTGCAAGGCACATGAGGGGTTTAACGAAAGGGAGTCTAACAGAGTTAGTCTGAGGGACCAAATACGAACACTTTTGCATACCACAGGGAGTTTCTTGCAATAAAAATTTTGTAGGGACCAAATGTGAGAGAAACAACAAACCACAAGGACCAAATTTACAATTCACTCTATAATTTAATTGAAAACCAATCAAACACCACTTAAATATTGTTATTTTTTGTATGCTTTTTTAGATCTAATTATTTTTTATTTTAAAGAACCATAAAAGAATAAAGTTTATCAAATATGGCAATTATTTGTGCAACACGTTCAACCATATTTAATTTTAATAATTCTACAAAAGAAAAATAATAAATTAGTTGTTTTTTGGATTGTTGCTCTCTCCAATCAAAGGTGAAAGACGCACGAAACCTCACCAATCCAGCATTAATTTTTCTTGTCGAAAATTTCTCCATAAATGATATAAATATTTGAATCCACAAGAATTCCAAGTCTTTGTAAACTCCCTCTTTTTTTAGTCTCTATAGTACAAAACCCTCCAAAATCCCTGATTTCTGAACCAAAAAGATTCTCAAATGTTGAAAGAACAGCAATCATCTGTACCCAATTTCCCTTTCTTTCCGAATCCTAACCCTGGCCTTCTACTACGCTCTTTTGATATCCCTGAACCCGTAATTCATCCTCCAGGAATCGACCCATATTCAGCCGTAAACCCTAATCCGCCTAGCGATTATGGGTTACCTGCATTGGATATCGATCCTAGTGCAGTTTCACAGACCCAACTCATCTCAAGAACAACTGATTTAACTGTATCTGAACATGTAAGTTTATGTTTGTTTATTTGTTGTCAAAAGTAGATGAAATCTTGTTATCTGAAGAAGTTAGAACTATGAGATGCATGCACCTTGATCTTTAAGATCAATGAAGCATATGACCATGATGAGGGGTTTTTATTTTTTATTTTTCCTTTTCTTTCAAGAGAAAACCCATAATTCTTGGATTCTGGAATGATCCATGTCAAATATATCTTTTATGCTTTGCGTTTTTGATGTTATGCTTTGGATTTGTATATGGGGTTTTGTTTTCAGAATTCCAACTCTTTAAACCTTGGTCGTTAAGGTGTAGTGATGTGGAAGCCTGGTTTAACATGAATGGTTTTTATGCTACTGAAACAACTGATTTACTCTTTCTTTTGAATAGATGTCTGCGTGCGTCCCATCCCAACCCCACTTTTGAGGGCTTGTTTGGTTTGGTTTGGTTTTGATCTTAAATTTAACAAAAAGGAGCAAATAGAGGGCTCTTTTCTTTTTGTGTCTAGCATCTTTTGGCAACTATTCTCGATTTTCCCTTTTCACTCGCACTTTTCCACAAGGTGGGGTCCTTATAGAGATCGTCGTTCTATTCTTTGGGATAGAGGACATATTTGTGTAAATCCGACCACCTTAGGTCCTACTTTTAAGTGGGATATGATAGTTTGGTTTGGGTTTGGGTTTGGTTAGGTTAGGTCGGGTTGGGTTGGTTATGTTATCATCCATTGTATCTCTGCTGAGAGTAAAAGCTTTGGATTTTTATTCTATTTTGGTGAAATGTAATGCCTTCACATATTCAGGCTGGTGGAAGTTTGAGTGAACCTGCAATCGAGTCCACAACTTCCTATTCCCCTGCAAACTCTCAAGTTGTTGTTGAGAAGACGGTGAATAATGTGACGGTACCAAACATTCGAAGCAATGATACCCCCGCCATCTTTTGTGATGTCTGTAATATAGCTTGTTATACCGAGGACGTACTCAAGAAACACAAGGAAGGAAAACGACATAAAAAGAAGGTGCAAAAGCTCGCAGCAGTTTCACCTGCTGCTATCACACAAGAAATGCTACCACATACGAAAGATGCTTCTTTACATCAACCGGAGAAGAAGAAGCAAGATTTGTCGCAAAGTGAAGCATCGGTGGATTCATTGTTCGTCTTGGGCGTTCCTGATGCGG
This sequence comes from Arctium minus, assembly GCA_954870635.1. Classification (NCBI taxonomy): domain Eukaryota; kingdom Viridiplantae; phylum Streptophyta; class Magnoliopsida; order Asterales; family Asteraceae; genus Arctium; species Arctium minus. Next base: position 28,645,869 of record OX941081.1, read on the forward strand.
GATGCATTAATCAAAACATTTTTACAGGGCACATCGAAGGCGAAAAGCTTGCTGCCCAGGTGAATTCAATAAAATTATTTAGCATTAAAATTTACTTCCCTTTTTATCATTCATTATGAATCCATTACAGTTTCATGTTGTTTTTGAAGTATACGACATTTTATATATGGCAAAACCCACACACGATCCTCACCTTTGGTGACCCTGATCTCCGGGAAGGTTGGTCTCTACCGGTAACCCGAGTACTGTTGGGCCAATTATTTGCTAATTTGTTGGTTTCTTTGTATGTTGGAGACCAGGTGACCAGCAGACATTTGTGCAAGGACATGATTCCTAACCCCACGTCAGTGAGCTTGACCACGGTTCAGCCGTCCACAGATAAGGCCCAAGACAAACTCAATGTCTATCAAACCGGGTGTGAAGTTTGCAAAGTAAGTTGCACCAGTGACAAGTCCCTTCAAAGACACATTTTGGGGAAAAAACACAAGAAAACCCTTAAAATTTCAGAAAAGATAATATCCCTTTCCTTGACCCCTATTGCTTCAATGGCCACAATTCCGGGAAGTTTGAAGTCAACTGAGGGCAATTTAGTGGATTCAGAGAAATTGAAGGTTTGCCCGTCAACCCGTATTGCAACGACACCACCAAGTTTGGATCTTTCGGAACATGTAAATTCAACCAAGGGTGAAACCGTCCATTCAGAGGAACTTTGTAAGGTGAGCTGTAGCAGCAATGTCCGGAGCATATATGAATCAGGGAAGAAGCATGTGAAGAACCTTGAGAGATCAGAGAAAATACCGGATTTACCCTTGAACCCCCTTATTTGTTCTCTAGCCACACCAGGAAATGTGGAAATTCCAAATTCAGAGGAGAACAAGTCTTCAAGGTGTGAACTTTGTGGGATTCATTGCAATTCATACGATGAGTTCAACAAACACGTTTCGGGAAAGAAACACAGAAAGAACGTAAAGAAAACTGAAGAAAAGTTCGGAGTTGGGTGTGAAGGATCAATGGAAGATGAGAGGTGTAAAAGGAAGGCAAAGTGGGAAAGTGATGAGGAGGATCCAGATAGGAAGAAGCAGAAGATGATGATGGAAGAAGAGAAAGCATTAATAAGTTGTAAAGTGTGCAATGTGGTTTGTATTAGCCTCATGGCCTTCACATCTCATCTTGCCAGCCATGAACATTCTGCAATGGCTCTTAAACAAGTCAAAGTTGAAGCTGAATGAAATGAGGTACAACTATTATGATTTGGGTTACTTTTTACATCATTTAGCATATGAACCCCCCTCCCATGCTACAAAAGAAGGGAAAATTGTACTCGTGAGCTTAAAAAGGTTAAAAACTTTTATGCCATGATGAAACAATTATCACTGCATATGTATAAGACGCTTTAACTTTTATACTACATTACTATATGGTTAGAGATGCGCAAAAAGCCCAAGCCTCCCCTCAGGAGCCCAGGCCTAAGGAGTCTGAAGCCCGGTCCAGGCCAAGCCTCAAATCCTAATCAGACTGAAATACCAACTAGAACATCCCAAAACTTAAAATTTCCAGGGTAAACCTCTTTTTAAAATCCATAGAGGTTTCGTTGCCCCTTGGACCCCGCCTTAAGGCGATCTAAGGCAATAGAGGCGAGATTTGTGAATGTGCGCACACCATATACATAAAAAAAATGTTTGCTTTATTATCTAATCAATCTCAAGTAAATCACAATCAACTAAAATGATTGATGACACCAACAGATGTTTGCAAACCTTTTCGTCCTGATGAATGTAATAGGCCCTTGTATATAAGGGTATCATTGTGCCAAAGGAAAATTCCAAATTTCCTTGTTTTTAGCATTTAACGTTGGGACTCGCTTGGTTTTTCATATACAAACCCCTGTGTTACTGCCTCATAGATTTCGAATTTGAGAATGAGAAAGACTTTGAAAGTTTAGCATTAGTAATTGGTGATTTTGTTTGTAATCTTTGTTTTGGTTTTGGTTTGGTCTATCTTTGGTGAATAAAATTCTTCCTCTTTTTTCAAGTGGTGGTATTATATTCATTATGTATTGTATTGTTCATCTTTGTGAGTTATTTTAGTTTGCGTTCTTTATTCGCTCATTATCATTACATATTATATTGTTCATCTTAGATGTTATTGTCAGTAGAAGCTTGTTCCATCATTCATTCGATGTTGGTAAAAGTCACACATTATAATTGTTTTCACATTGAGTTTGTTATTTTACCTTAAAACCCAAACAATTTAATCATAAGACGTAATGGAGAACGCCTGAAAAGTAACAAGATTTTAGCACACTAAGTACGGAATTACATATCATGTCCTATCCGTAACTTAAAACTTTAAAAAGATATACATCGAAGATTAAGTACATAAATCCAATGATGCCAGTGTTGGGACTGCCTTTGCATTAAAAAAAAAAAGGAAAAAAAATCCGTAAGATCTTCACTAAAATGACAAACTTGACAACATGGAAAAAATGAAACATTTTTACGTTTTCCATAAATGTTGAATTTTAAAATTTTTCATGATTATTTTAATAAAAATTCTTGTAGTTAATACATTTTTCTAGAAGGTGTTAGGAGGGTAAACAAACCGCACGTTTAACGAACTGCTTATGAAACGTTCGACAGGAAGTTCGTTTATTTAATAAGTGAACGAACATAAACACATTTTCTTGTTTGTTTAATTAAATGAACGAACATGAACACATTTTCTTATTTGTTTAGTTAAATGAACAAACATGAACAATTGTCCCTTTCGTTTATTTTCGTTCATTTATATGTAGGAATATATTTATATGTTATAACATTAGGGGCAAGTTCAAACGAGAAGCTAAAGGTTGTGTGAGAAGGCGAGAAGTGTGATATCATATATGATACACAAACTTAATCATATATGATTAAGCACATGTTACATTAACAATACATAAACGTTTAATCATATATGATTAAACACACCCACAAGCTGTGTCATCATATATGATATCACACTTCTCACCTTCTCGCAAAATGTTTAACTTATCGCATGATCTTTAATGTATAAACTCACTAATTAAATTAAGTGTTCTAAATTTTTTTTTATCCCTCATAAGTTTACCCGATTTTACATTTATTATGTTATCTTATAGGAACAAAATGATGACTAATGTTGGTTGTTTTTGTTCATTTGTGTTCGTTTGTTTAACTTCGTTCGTTTATGCTCATTAGCATCTTAACTAACGAACATGAACAAACACATTTTATTAACGAACGAACATACGTTTATCGTCCATGTTCGTTTGTTTGTTCCGTTAAGTTAAACGAATGAACATGAACAAACCTTCGTTATGTTCGTGTTCGTTCGCTTCATTACAGCCTAGAAGGGGTATACACCCCTATGTATTGTTAATTGCACCCCTACTTATTAATTTCCTTTTCATATATATCAACATCAAGACCTACTTTTTCAATTTCTAATGCAACTATATTATAAAAGGTGTATATAACAAGACTCTTTAATCCTGAAATTTTCGTGATCAAACTTTATAGGCAAGCCTTTCAAGATGAATTGCACTTTCTTGATTTCGAACTTTTGGATGTAATATAAATACAATAATATTTTCTCATTTAATTAATATATTGTAATATAAGTTAATTTGGATTGTTTATCGATCATCAAAGTTTGTGGGATTATCGAGTGTATCTAGAAATCGTACCATTTCACCGATACATATGTAGTGGTGGTTTTATTTACAAACTACCCAATTTTCTTACAAACTTTGCAAACCAATCCTAACCGCTCCTCATTTTGGTCTACGGATGGAAATGAAACGGTGGCAATATTGTAATTATAATTTGATTTTGTTTAATTTTTTTAGAAAGTAGTGGCGTCGAAGTGTAATATGATTCAGTCGGTGTAATCAAAACAACTTAGATTCACCAGAATCAAAATCGTGAATTTCTCTCGCCATTATCATAATCCTTATACACCAAAACAATTACCGATTCCATATATATGAGAAGATAAATAAAAGAATTGCATTATATTATCGAAAGAGAATCATGAATGAAACCAGGATTCATGAAATTGAAGATGAAATGTATACATGAAAAAAATTTCTATGAAACCAAAATTCGACAGACATAAAATTTGCCGGAAAGAGAAAGCTAACAATGAAGAAGACGATAATCGTACGATACTTACCTTCAATAACCGAATCAGAATATTCGCTAATAATGAAGCACATGATTTTTGCAGCATAATCATAGAAAATAATAGATAAAAAATTGAAAATAAACATTGTCCTTTTAGCTATTAAATATAAAAAACAAAATAAACTATAGTATATTATAAAACATATATAAAAAAACTCTTAAAAACAATTGTTGAAGTTTAATGTACCATTATTTAATGCTAATTACTTAAAATCTCTTAAAAACAACCATTAAATTTTATGTACTACATTTAATTCTATTTATTAACTTTCAATCCTTATCACTAACCACTTTAACTGCCCTAAAATCACTCCCCACTTCAACTCCCATAAAATCACTCACTGCATAACTAAATACAGGATAAAAATCAAATTATAAATATAAAAAATCTAAAATATAATTAAGAAAATCTAACAGAATATTTAATGTTTATTTTATAAAAAAACATTATATTATTAAACCTAAAATAAATTACAATATTATTAAACTATCTAATAAACTCTTAAAAACAAATTTTTATACATTAAGTACTGTTTATTGATACACATTACTTAAAATTCAAGATTACAAGTCATGATGCATGAGTACAAATTTCTAAAACTATATGTTTGAATTCATAATTAACTGATAAACATAATCAAAATATGATAAACATCTCAACTTAAATATAAAGAAGAGTAAATTACACTTTGTCCTTGTGGTTACCACTCACTATTAACTTTAGTCCCTCTTTTAAACTAATTACAGTTTTGGTCATTGTGGTTGTCATTTTGTTTCACTTTTGGTCCCTCAAGCTAACTTTTGTTAAATAGATTTGTTAACTTGAGGGTATTTTCGTCTTTTTAATATTTCTTAATTTTCAGTCTTGATTAGATAAATATATTTTTGAGTAAATGATAGGGTAAATTTATTTACCCTATTTTTAATCCTCTTATTTATAATTTTGAGCTATTTTTCCTTTTTCCCATTGCGTCTTTTGGTTGTTTTTACGACTTTGTTGTTTAAATTAATGTTTATCGCTTTCGGTTTAAAATGAACCATTTTTACATAGAAAATGCAACAAAATTCTTAGTTCATTATATTTGCTTGATGTAGGATTGGATTACGGCCGATTGAAGTCCAACATGACCGGCATGAGGATCTTTCGAGCGTGAAACATAGACTTCAATCTTTTTGTTGGGCCGATTTTCGTGAAGATGGTGGTCAAATTTTTGGGCTTTGATGACTTGAAGCTTGGGCCGAAAATCTTTGGGCTTGGACTTATAATTTTTGGGCTAAGTTTTGCCAACACCTTGGGCCCCCATAGTTGTTTACTTGGGCCCTAAGGTGAACTTTCACTATAAATATGCATGCTTGGCTAGTAGAAATCCATCATCTTCACTTGTTAAGTCAATTTAGTCTCTAGTAGTTTTGCTCCATAGGTTCTAAGTAACATCTTGGGTGGTTTGAAGGAAGTGAGCTATGAGCTCACGGTTGTCTCATTAAGCCTAGGCTCACAATTCAAACTACCTTGTCTTTTGGTTAGAATTAATACAACGTTATTGTTTCATTTCAAGTGTTAACCTCTCGTTACTTTTCCACAAATTCTCCTCATTTCTTACGGTTCGATCACCTTTGGTTTTTATTTGGTTGTCACTACAATTTTAGTTTTATAACAAACCGGAAGCCCGATTAATCATTTCGGACTCCCAACCTCGGTTGGTTCACGGTTTGTTATAGTATTAAAATTGCTTCGTGTTTCCAAAGCATTAAAAACCATCCCGGACATTACGTTAATTGACAAAGACTCTCAAAGTAACTTAAGGATTATAGACACATTTGAAACAAGACTTTCTCTAACAAGTGGTAAATTAGTTGGTAAATCATGGCTCTATAATTCCCACTTTATTTTAACGTCGTTGGATTAATTGAATTGATTTCTTATAATTATAGTGTTGGTAGTTTAATCTTAAAGTCATTCTCAAGTGAGTTAACTTTTCTAGTTCAAGTAAGGATTTTAGTTACATGCATAATTGATGAATCATTTCTTTTAAGATTAATTAACAAGTAGTTGACATAATTCTCATTTTCTTTAATCGTTTTTACAATCTTTAAAATTAGCAGTTAAGATGATGATGGGCTAACCGTTTCAGTTCGGGGTGTAAAGTAAAGTTGGGACCGAGACCGATAAAAGAATAAAAGGTGTATCGTATCGCATGATTGTCCAAAGTTATTTAAATCAGAGTTATATTTTATGTCGGATTACAACTGATCAACTGACAACTAGTTAGTTGTATGACGACTTATTTAAGTTACATAAAATATCGACTCTTAGATAACGATGGAATGCGATCTCATCCTTTATTTAATTATTAAATTCGTCTAAACGGAACTTTATACCCTGCGCTTTTTTTAAATTAATTTCTCAGTAGTTGTTACTCAAAAACCTCAACCAAAATATTGTTTTCGAATTCGCCATCTGAGACTCGCTTTTACAGACCCGACTTTCAAGAAGAACTTTTCCACGCTTCCCTGTGGGATCGATATTCGGTACTTTGTACCATTATTACTTGTTAAAAACGGTAGTAGATTGAGATGTATACTTGCGTCAAGATCTACTTATTTGCATTTTAAAAAGGTGTGAACACGAAAAAGCCGCAACAAGTTTTTGGCGCCGTTGCCGGGGAAGCACGCTAGAAATTTTTCTTTTTAAGTAAGGTTTTTAAAAGTGCGTTTTTCTTCCATCTATTTTGAAAAGAAAAAAAAAGGGTAGAAAAAATATTTTGAGAAAAAAAATCGAAAAAGTGCATGCCAAGATTGTTACACGGTGAATTTTTCCAAATTGATCCCGATATTGAACGGACATTTAGACAACGAAGAAGAATCCAACGAGCTAATTTAGTTTTAAATTCTTCAGAAATGTCTGAACATGAATATATGACGGATGAGGAATTAATCCCAGAGATAAATCCAAATGGGCGTCAAAATAATCGAGAAAATCATAATAATAGAAGAAATCAAGATAGAGAAATTCCCAATGACCACGAAGATTTAAATAATCGTGATGATCCAAATGAACCGCCATTAATAAATACCGATGATGAGGAACAAAACATTTTTCGGTTAGCAAATTCCAAAGATGGTGGGATTATGTCTTACGTTGTTCCTGTTTTAACCCAGTTACATTCAGGAATTCTTAAACCAACTTTGCAAACCCACCATTTTGAACTAAAACCGATAATGTTTCAGATGTTGCAAACTAACGGCCAGTACGCTGATTTGCCAGCTGAAGATCCTCATTCTCACCTTCGGTCTTTCATTGAAATTACAGATTCTTTTAAGCCACCTGGTGTGCAAGACGATGCTCTCAAATTGAAACTTTTTCCATACTCTCTAAGAGATAGAGCAAGGTCTTGGTACAACTTGTTGAAACCAGATTCTATAATAACATGGACCTAAATGGCAGAAAAGTTTTTAAAAAATATTTTCCACCCACGAGGAATGCCAAGTCCAGAAATGAAATCTGCACTTTTAGACAAATGGACGATGAAGCAGTTCCTGATGCATGGGATAGGTACAAAGAGCTATTGAGAAAATGCCCTCATCATGGCATTCTGTACTGCATTCAGCTAGAGACGTTTTACAGTGGTTTAAATACTGCTGTTAAACAAATGCTCGATGCTACTGCGCACGGAGCTTTCACAGCTTGTACCTATAATGAAGGATATGAAATCCTTGAAAGAATTTCAAACAACAATGGTCAATGGGCTGATCCACGTGCATTACCTAGAAAGGCAACAGGGGTACAAGACACAGATGCTTATGCATTGTTATCTTCACAACTTGCCGACATGGCATCTTTAATCAAAAACCTTAATGTTGTGCAAGTTAATACTGTGGCACCTACCCCTACTGTGCAATCTATACAGTGTACCTACTGTGGAGAGGGTCATCACTTTGAACATTGTCCTGGAAATCCCGAGAGAGTCAATTATGTCAGCAGTAACAACAAGGGTGGACCTTTTTCTCAAACTTATAATCATGAGTGGAGAAACCATCCGAATTTTTCTTGGCACAATCCTGCTCAAAATCCACCACCACCAAAGTTGCAAGGACAGACAAATTTTCATCAACAGTCTCATCACAGACCTCAAAATAACCAACACGGGAATTTTCAAAATAATCAACCCGGTTATCAACAAAAGTTAAACCAACATGCCGACTCATCTACTCCTTTGGAAGCAATGATGAAAGCATTCATGACCCAAACACAAGCATCAATTAAAAATCTGGAGACCCAGGTGGGTCAAATGGCTTTGGAAATAAGAAAACGTCCTCCAGGTTCTCTCCATAGTGACACAGAAATACCTCAGAGAACTGAAAAAGAACATGTGAAAGCTGTGACATTGAGAAGTGGACAGGATTTGCTGGAAAACATTTTAAAAGTATTAAAAAAGACAAACAAAGTAGAACCTGAAAAGAAAAACACAGTTTTGGATTCTGCTCAACCCAGTGTGAGCACTGGCCCTGGAAACACTGTAGGGCCCATTGAAACTCCACCCTTTCCAAAGAAGTCAGACCATCCAACATTGTTCCCAAATGAACCCAAGGCAGATCAAAAAGAAAATGAACAGACTGTTTTGGACGTTTCACAATCTGGTGACAGTCCCAAAATTCCTTGTGATAACAGACCTCTAGAACCAGTTAAGATTACACCATCCTCTAAGGAAGACAAGATCTCACCGACTGTCCCATCACCTACTCCTCAAAAGACTACGTCTCCTACTACGGTTTCTCTCTATATTCCTTATCCCCAAAGATTAACACTGTGTTCTCTAATTTAGAGAGAAAAGAAAAGAAAAGAAAAGAAATGGATGGAAAAGAAGGGGAGAGAAAAGAAAGGTAAGGAAAATAAAATTTTCATTTGTATTCTCGAAATGGAAGGAAAATGAAGGAAAAGAAAGGAAAGGAAATAGTTTTTCATGTTCTTGAACAGGAGAGAAAGGAAAGGAAAGATGTCATATTTACAAATATACCCTTATAAAAATATATTCTTTATAATGAAAATTGGGTAGTTTGGTAATTTTAATAATTTCAGTAATTTTTTTAAATGGTTTTAATTTTCTTTCCTTCCCTTTCCTCCCACATTTGGGAGGAAAGGTTTGGGAGGAAAGTTATCAATTCTTTCCTTCCGTTTCCTTTCCTTTCGCTCTTAAAAAAGTTTCGAGAACACGAGTTTTTTTTTACTTTCCTCCCCTTTCCCTCCCTTTCCTTTCCTTTCCTTCGTTAAATGAGTTTCGAGAACACAGTGTAAGGAATCAAAGAGATGAACCGCAGTTCAAAAAGTTTTTAGATGTTTTTAAACAATTGCATATTAACATACCTTTGGTGGAAGCCATTGAACAAATGCCAAATTATGCAAAGTTTTTAAAAGACATTTTAAGCAAAAAGAAAAAGTTGAATGAGTATGAGACTGTAGCTCTGACTGAAGAGTGTAGTGCTATGTTGTCTAGCAAAATCCCTCCGAAGTTGAAAGACCCTGGGACTTTCACAATCCCATGTTCCATAGGAGGAAAAGAAGTAGGAAAAGCCCTATGTGACTTAGGTGCCAGCATAAACCTTATGCCTTTATCTGTTTTTAACACTTTAGGCATAGGTGAGGCTAGACCTACCACTGTTTCACTCTTATTAGCAGACAAGTCCATAGCTTGTCCAAAGGGTAAGATTGAGGATGTCCTTGTCCAGGTTGAAAAATTTATTTTCCCAACAGACTTTATCATTTTGGATTTTGAAGCTGACAAAGACATTCCCATTATCTTAGGAAGACCATTCCTAGCAACAGGCAGAACTCTGATAGATGTCCAAAAAGGCGAACTCACCATGAGAGTTCAAGACCAATAAGTGACCTTTAATGTTTTGGACTCCCTCAAATTTCCTGAAGAAAGGGAAGAATGTTCTACCTTAAGTTTGATTGAATCTTGGTGTCAAGACCAAAGTTTTGGGGAGGTCTTAGGAATGGAGGAATCTGATAGTGAAGCAGACACAACAGAGTTTGAGGAATTAGAAGACATTCAGGTTACCTCTACTATTGAAATTTTACATAGCGAGGATAGGAAGACATTTGTTCCTTCCATAGAATGTGCTCCAGACTTAGAACTGAAACAACTTCCCTCACATCTGAAATATGCCTTTTTAGGAGACCAGGGAAGTTGCCAATCATCATTTCATCATCATTAGAGTTTGATCATGAGGAAAAGCTGATTGCCATGTTGAAACTACACACCAAGGCCATAGGATGGATAATTGCTGATTTAAAGGGCATAAGCCCAACCATTTGTCAGCATAAAATCATTTTGGAAAACAAAGACTTCACCTCGATTGAGCCTCAAAGAAGACTCAATCCAATGATGAAAGAAGTGGTTAAAAAAGAAATTTTGAAATGGCTTGATGCTGGCATAATCTATCCTATTGCCAGTAGTACGTGTGTCAGTCCAGTGCAATGTGTACCAAAGAAGGGGGAGTTACTGTGATAACCAATGAGAAAAATGAATTAATACCCACTAGGATTGTATCAGGTTGGAGGATATGTATGGACTACCGGAAGCTTAACCAAGCTACCCAAAAAGACCATTTTCCATTACCCTTCATTGACCAGATGTTGGACAGACTAACAGGGAAAGAATTTTATTGTTTCTTAGATGGTTATTCTGGTTACAATCAAATTGCCATTGCACCAGAGAGGATCAGGTGTAACACCCCAAAAATGAGGCTAACAAAAATTTCCGGAAAATGGAAACTTGGTATGCATAAAAGCCCGAAACATGAGCTCATACAAAAAGGGGAACGATAAATGCCGGTTAAATACAAATTTGTAAAAAGTAACAATAATAGATAACAACTTCCTAATCTAAATCTTTCTAGACAAAGATTACGGTCGGTTGTCAACTATGTCCAAAAGAATTGTCTTCACAAAAGGCTTCCCAAAAATGCTCCCATGCTCACCACTAATGGTCGGCTAAACTTCCTTGTCGCTTGCGCCACTAGAACCTGAGATACATACCAACAATCAAGTGTTAGACCAAACGGGTCTAGTGAGTTGCATATAAACATGGCATACATATATAAAGCATGGAATGAACATTTATAACGTCTCAAACACCAAAGTCCATACGGGGTCAATCATGGGGGAGACCCATCACACCAATGAGTTTTACCTCGAGTCAATGTACCTTGATGTTCACTCGCTTGAGCAACATCCCGAAGGCCCGACACACTTGAAGACTACCTCCCAGGCATTACTCCAAATGGCGGAGGTCTAGGCGCATACCATTATAGTGGTACCTAAGAATACATCCTCCTAGCACTTACTCATTGTTCGTTCTATGTACGTACAATGTCCATCTCTATACATAATTCCAATCCCATAAGATACATGTATAAGACTTCACAACCCCAAGCATAATTTAGGTACAAAACTCTAAAGCATGCAAATATTCTAACATTATCCATGACTCATCAAGTACATATCATAAGTCTCAAATACCAAGAATAATCATCTCATCAATATCCACAATAATGACCAAGGCTATATCTTCAAAAATATCAAAGGTAACAGTTAGGTCAAAACTTATCAGGTGATCAACTTTTAGGTAAACATGAGATGTTAAGCAAGTAAATGTACAAAGTATGTATCCCATTTGAAAATATTAGAAGAAAACTCACTATCTAGGGTTTTATAGGAAACCCTAGAAAACTCAAGGAGAAGGATGAGAAGATGAGACTTGGATGCTAGCTCAAGGTATCACTAAATGCTCCACCAACCTTGAAAAATGGGAAAATCAATGAGGGAAAGATCCTTAGACTTGCAATAAATGACCTAGGGTTGGTTGAGGGAAAAATCGCCCCTTTTCACTCTCCAAAATTGACCCTTAGAAGACAAATATGAATTTATTTTCCCAAATCCCGACTGGAGGCTGTTTTTATACCCAGACCCTTGCCGGTGATAGTGCCTATGACACTATCGCGAGGGGCACAATCGCGCCACTCAAACGACCTACGGTACATCTCAGGCGATAGTGCCCGACGATTGTGCCAAGGGCACTATCGCGACCGCCCTCGACCTCTCGGTACATATCCCGCGATAGTGCCAGGCGATTGTGCCAGGGCACTATCGCGCCCACTCCCTTCGACACCGAATACTTGACTTTTCTAAGGTTTGATAAAGCGAGGCTAAATAGGCAAATTAACATCCTCATAATAGATTGATAAAACACCAATTAAGCACACAAAGAGATTCTCAATTTAACACAAGTCAAGGAACGAGGGGAATACTTACCTTAGATTTTTTTCGGGTGTTACAATCCTCCCCACCTAATAGGGATTTCGTCCCTGAAATCTTAATTACTAAATAAATGAGGATATCTTTTCTTCATGTCCTCTTCCGATTCCCAAGTCACGTTAGCACCCCGATGATGCTTCCATTGGACCTTCACCATCGTCACCTCCTTATGTCGCAACTGCTTTGTCTTTGATTCTAGGATAGCTTCTAGTTCTTTTACACATCGATTCCCGTTGTCCACGTGAATTTCCATCAAAGGGATAACACTTTCCTCTTCGGCCAAACACTTGCGAAGGTAGAAAACATGAAAGGTAGGATGGATTCCGTCCATCTCCGACGGTAAGTCCAATAGATAAGCTTGAAGTCCGATCTTCTATAAATCGTGAAGGGCCCAAGGAAACGGGGACTAAGATTTTCGTGCTTCCCGAAACGAATGATCCCCTTCCAAGGCGACACCTTCAACATAACTCGATCTCCCACTTGGAAGTCAACCGGTCTTCGCTTTTTGTCCGCGTAGCTCTTTTGTCGGTCTTGGGCTGCCTACAATCGTTCTCGAATGCCCTTCACTTTATCTGTCGTTGCTTGCACAATTTCCGGACCCGCAAATTTCTTCTCTCCCGCCTTGAGCCAATACACCGGTGTCCTACATTTTTGTCCGTAAAGTGCCTCGAATGGAGCCATCCCGATACTCGAATGGTAACTGTTATTGTAGGCGAACTCTACCAACGGCAAGTGCGAATCCCAAGTCCCTCCAAAGTCTATGACGTACGATCGAAGCATGTCCTCGAGAGTTTGGATCGTCCTCTCACTTTGTCCGTCAGTTTGAGGGTGATATGCCGTACTTAACTTGACCTTCATGCCCAACTCCCTTTGCAACCCATCCCAAAACTTGGAAGTAAACTGACTATCCCTATCCGAGACTATAGATAAAGGAACACCGTGACGAGACACCACTTCATCAATATAGAGCTTAGCTAATTTGTCCATCGGTAACGTCTCTCGCATTGCCAAGAATGCGCACTTTTGGTAAGCCTATCCACCACTACCCAAATAGTGTCGTGGCCCTTCAAGGTCTTCGGTAGTTTGGTGACGAAGTCCATCGTGATGTGCTCCCACTTCCATTCCAGAATGGTCAATGGTTGTAAGCTTCCATAAGGTTTTTGATGTTCCTCCTTGACTTGGAGGCAAGTGACACATCTTTCCACGTAGTTCGCCACGTCGAGCTTCATTACCGGTCGCCAGTAATGAAGTTTCAAATCTCGATACATTTTGATGCTACCGGGATGTATGGAATACTTTGACTTGTGCGCCTCCATCAATAGTAACTCACGGTTTCCCCCGATCTTCGGTACCCACACTCTTCCTTGGAATAACTTAAGGCCGCGACTGTCTTCCGTTAGCGCTTCCTGTTGCTTCACCATGATTTCTTCTTTGAGGTTTTCTTCCCGAAGTGCCTCCGTTTGACTCCTCTTGATGTCCTCTACTAGGATTGACATCACCTCGATCCTAGCGAAAGTTACCTTACTTCCCCCCCATAACTCTTCCGGCTCAACGCGTCTGCTACCACGTTGGCATTACCGGGGTGGTAAAGCAATTCACAGTCGTAATCCTTCAAGAGTTCTAACCATCTTCATTGCCGCATGTTGAGATCCTTTTGGTCAAAAATGTACTTCAAACTTTTATGGTCGGTGAATAGAGTTCATTTTGTCCCGTAAAGGTAATGTCGCCATAACTTCAAAGCAAATACCACCGATGCTACCTCTAAGTCGTGCGTAGGGTAATTCTTCTCGTGATCCTTGAGTTGTCGCGATGCGTACGCGATCACCTTTCTCCTTTGCATCAAAACGAACCCTAACCCCAACTTAGAGGTGTCACTATACACTACGAAATCTTTGGATCCTTCGGGTAAGGATAATATCGGTGATTCGCATAACTTCTTTTGAAGAGTTCGGAAAGCGTTCTCTTGCGTCTCGGTCCAAGCGAACTTCACGTCCTTCCTCGTCAATGATGTGAGTGGTGAGGCGATCTTTGAAAAATCTCGAATAAATCGTCGGTAGTAACCGATCAAGCCCAGGAAACTCCTGATCTCCGTTGGACTTGTCGGTGGCTCCCAATTCATCATCGCCTCTATTTTTTCCAGATCCACTTTCACTCTGTCCTTGGACACTACGTGGCCCAAGAATTGAACTTCTTGGAGCCAAAACTCACATTTGGAGAACTTTGCAAATAACTTCTCTTTTCGAAGAATTTCCATGACTTCCCGTAGATGTCGTCGATGCTCTAACTCGTCACGAGAGTAGATGAGAATATCGTCGATGAAGACTATAACCAACTTGTCTAAAAAGGGTCGGCATACTCGGTTCATCAAGTCCATAAACACGGCCGGAGCATTGGTCAACCCAAACGGCATAACTAGAAACTCATAATGACCGTACCTCGTTCGGAAAGCCGTCTTCGGTACATCGTTCTCCTTCACCCGCACTTGATGATAACCGGATCGCATGTCTATCTTTGAGAAACATCCCGCTCCCTGAAGTTGATCGAAGAGATCGTCGATTCGAGGAAGTGGATATTTGTTCTTTACAGTAACTTTGTTGAGCTCGCGGTAGTCTATACACATCCGCATAGACCCATCTTTCTTCTTCATAAATAGCACCGGTGCTCCCCAAGGCGACGAGCTCGGTCGTATAAATCCTTTCTCAATTAGGTTTTGAAGTTGCGTCATCATCTCCTGCATTTTTGTCGGGGCTAAACGGTAGGGAGCACGAGCAATCGGGGCAGCTCCTGGAGTAAGGTCGATGTGGAACTCCATTTGTCGCTCTGGTGGAAGTCCAGGTAGATCGTCCGGAAAGAAATCCGGGTAGTCGCACACCACCTCCACTTCTCCCAACTTCTTCTTCTCTAGCTTCGCGTCGATCACATATGCTAAGTACGACTCACATCCTTTGGCTAGGCTCTTGCGTGCCTTGAGTGACGATAAAATCATATTAGTTCCTCGGTTCTTCTCTCCGTAAACTAACACTTCACCACCCTTCGACAAGGGTACTTGAATCAACTTCTTAGAACAAAAGATGTCGGTGTCGTGCTTAGTTAACCAATCCATTCCCACTATTACATCAAAACCTCGAATATTGGCCGGTAACAAGTCTATAATGAAGGGTTGTCCATCTAACTCTAAGGTACATCCTACATAACAACTTCGAACAATCATATGCTCTCCATTGGCTACCTCTACCACTAGAGCATCATCTAACAAACTACAAGGAGTAGAGAGGTTCTTGCAAAAATAGGTAGACACAAAAGATCGGTTCGCTCCGGAATCGAATAAAACACGGGTAGGTAGAGAGTTCACTAGAAACGTACCCGACACTACGTTCGCCGCTTCTTTTGCTTCACCAACCGTCATCTGGAAGGCCCGACTTGGCGCCTTCAGTTGAACTTCTTTATTTGACAAAGCCCCACTCAACGCCCCTTGATTACCCCTTGCTAGCTTAGGGTAATCGCGTTTGATGTGCCCCGGCTCCCGTCACTCATAACAAACTCCCCGTGAGGGGCAATCCCGACTCATGTGGTCCTTTCGCCCACACTTGAAACATTCCAATGCTCCAGAAAACGGCCTCGGATTACAAGGCCCGAAGTGCTTGCTCTTACATTTGGGGCACCACCTCGCCTCACGTCGCAGGTCAGAGTTCCTCCCCACGCTAAAGGGTTTGGAAGGTCGCGCGGGCCCGGTTGACCCTTCCCATTTACGCTTCTCGCCTTGCAATTTCTTCTCCTCCCTCTCTTGTAGTAGATCATCTTCCACCAATTGGGATGCCTCAATAACTTCTTGCAAAGTAGCCTTTTGAGCGTTCCTCACGCCCGTCTTCATCTCCGCCAGTAATCCCTTCACAAATGCCTTTATCTTGGACCCTTCATCCGTTGCCAAGTGTTCGACTAAACTGAGCTTGTCCAAGAATTGTTTGGCATAATCGGCGACCGAAAGATTACCCTTCTTCAGACTTCGGAACTCTTCCTCTATTTTGTCAAGCGCCCTCTCGTTACAATATTTCTCCATGATTTTCTTCTTGAATGTTGGCCAAGTGAGCTTGGCCAAAACTTCCGGTGTGAGTGCTCTTCGGGAAACGTTCCACCAACTCAGAGCATCCCCTCTAAGCAGTTGAGAGGCAAACTTGACTCTCTGAGAGTCCGCACACTCGCTTGACTCGAAAGCCATCTCCACATCCTGAATCCATTTCATACAGACTAACGGGTCGGTCGTCCCAGAAAATTCTGGAGCCCGACTACATAGGAAGGTCTTGAAAGAACAACCCCCTTCCTTCCTCTTTTCAGTTCTAATCGCATGCTCCTCTGTCCCCACGGCATTATCTGCACCACCTGATCCCAACACTGCGTTGTCCCCCACCGTCTCATGCCTCCGGTTGCTTGCATCCCTGTCCTCCAAGACCTTCATGAGTTTCTCGTCCCGTTTGTCCATCGCAGAGTTCATCATTTGCATTATGCTAGCCAATATGACCGACTGAGGGTCCACCTCTTGGACAACCGGGTCCTCGGTTTCCATGTTCACTTGAGGGACCGTATCTATAATCCCTTCTAGCATTCGGGGTATCGGTGGGATGACTTGATCTGCCATTGTGTTTGCTTGTCGAGTAACTTCCGGGGCGGTTACACTTGCCTCATTTGCATCCTCGGTTGCCCCGACCCGACTCCTCGTGTTTACCATTAAGAACTGTCACACATGATAAAAGTGATACCGGTTAATTCCTTAAAAGATAACCGGTCCGATACGTACTACTACAATGATCAGTCATCATAATAATAACTTTAAACATGCTCACGTAATCATAAATCCAGAACAACATTGGCCAAATGAGATTGTGAACGTATTTTACACAAGAATCCTTGTTATCATCATCATAATTCTCAATCAATGCAATTCCGAAATCCTAATACTCTCTCCACCTAAGAATGCTCTACCCAAATGGACAGTGATTCTATAAGCAAAGCCAGTCTAAGTCTAGGTATGCTAAGGTCAACACCTAGTTCACTTAAACTAAAGCTCTGATACCAACTTGTAACACCCCAAAAATGGGACTAACAAAAATTTCCGGAAAATGGAAACTTGGTATGCATAAAAGCCCGAAACATGAGCTCATACAAAAAGGGGAACGATAAATGCCGGTTAAATACAAATTTGTAAAAAGTAACAATAATATATAACAACTTCCTAATCTAAATCTTTCTAGACAAAGATTACGGTCGGTTGTCAACTATGTCCAAAAGAATTGTCTTCACAAAGGCATCCCAAAAATGCTCCCATGCTCACCACTAACGGTCGGCTAAACTTCCTTGGCGCTTGCGCCACTAGAACTTGAGATACGTACCAACAATCAAGTGTTAGACCAAACGGGTCTAGTGAGTTGCATATAAACATGGCAAACATATATAAAGCATGGAATGAACATTTATAACGTCTCAAACACCAAAGTCCATACGGGGTCAATCATGGGGGAGACCCATCACACCAATGAGTTTTACCTCGAGTCAATGTACCTTGATATTCACTCGCTTGAGCAACATCCCGAAGGCACGACACACTTGAAGACTACCTCCCAAGCATTACTCCAAATGGCGGAGGTCTAGGCGCATACCATTATAGTGGTACCTAAGACTACATCCTCCTAACACTTACGCATGGTTCGTTCTATGTACGTACAATGTCCATCTCTATACATAATTCCAATCCCATAAGATACATGTATAAGACTTCACAACCCCAAGCATAATTTAGGTACAAAACTCTAAAGCATGCAAATATTCTAACATTATCCAAGCTCATCAAGTACATATCATAAGTCTCAAATACCAAGAATAAGCATCTCATCAATATCCACAATAATGACCAAGGCTATATCTTCAAAAATCTCAAAGGTAACAGTTAGGTCAAAACTTATCAGGTGATCAACTTTTAGGTAAACATGAGATGTTAAGCAAGTAAATGTACAAAGTATGTATCCCATTTGAAAATATTAGAAGAAAACTCACTATCTAGGGTTTTATAGGAAACCCTAGAAAACTCAAGGAGAAGGATGAGAAGATGAGACTTGGATGCTAGATCAAGGTATCACTAAATGCTCCACCAACCTTGAAGAATGGGTAAATCAATGAGGGAAAGATCCTTAGACTTGCAATAAATGACCTAGGGTTGGTTGAGGGAAAAATCGCCCCTTTTCACTCTCCAAAATCGACCCTTAGAAGACAAATATGAATTTATTTTCCCAAATCCCGATTGGAGGCTGTTTTTATACCCCAGACCCTTGCCGGCGATAGTGCCCGGTGATTGTGCCCATGGCACTATCGCGAGGGGCACAATCGCCCCACTCAAACGACCTACGGTACGTCTCAGGCGATAGTGCCCGGCGATTGTGCCAAGGGCACTATCGCGATGGCATAATCGCGACCGCCCTCGACCTCTCGGTACATATCCCGCGATAGTGCCAGGGCACTATCGCGATGGCACTATCGCGCCCACTCCCTTCGACACCGAAAACTTGACTTTTTTAAGGTTAAATAAAGCGAGGCTAAATAGGCAAATTAACATCCTCATAATAGATTGATAAAACACCAATTAAGCACACAAAGAGATTCTCAATTTAACACAAGTCAAGGAACGAGGGGAATACTTACCTTAGATTTTTTTCGGGTGTTACATCAGGAGAAAATAACTTTTACGTGTCCTTATGGGACCTTTGCATTTAGAAGAATGCCCTTTGGACTTTGTAATGCCCCTGCCACTTTCCAAAGATGTATGATGTCCATTTTTTCCGACATGCTTGAACAATCCATAGAAATTTTCATGGATGATTTTTCTGTGTATGGGACATCATATGATTTGTGTTTACAAAACCTTGAAAAAGGTCTTAAAATACGTGAAGAAACAGATTTGGTTTTAAACTGGGAAAAATGTCACTTTATGGTTAAAGAGGGCATTGTGTTAGGGCATCTAATTTCCAATAGAGGTATTGAGGTTGATAAGGCAAAGTTGGAAGTAATTGCAAAGTTGCCTGAACCAACTACTGTGAAAGGTATCAGGAGTTTTCTCGGACATGTAGGTTTTTACCGGAGGTTCATAAAAGATTTTTCGAAAATATCCAAACCTCTGTGTTCACTATTACAGCATGACCATGCCTTTAATTTTGATGAAGATTGTAAAAGGGCTTTTAAAAATTTGAAAGATGCATTGGTCACTGCACCTGTAATAGTGACACCTGATTGGTCCTTACCTTTTGAAATAATGAGTGATGCAAGTGACTGGGCAGTGGGAGCAGTTATGGGACAAAGAAAAGATAAAGTTTTTCATTCCATTTACTATGCTAGTAAAACCCTTAATGAAGCCCAAATCAATTACATTACCCCTGAAAAAGATTTATTAGCTGAGGTTTTTGCTTTTGAAAAATTCAGATCATACTTGATGGGTGCCAAAGTGATTGTTCATACTGATCATGCTGCCATCAAATATCTCATTTCTAAAAAGGATGCAAAACCTAGGTTAATAAGGTGGGTCTTGCTTTTGCAAGAATTTGATTTTGAAATCATTGATAGAAAGGGTATAAATAATCAAGTGGCTGACCACTTGTCAAGACTGGAAAAACAAGATGAAAAAGCACCCAGTGATGGCATCTGTGAGGTTTTTCCCGATGAGAGAATTTTGGCCATACAGCAAGCTGCAACACCTTGGTTTGCAGACATTGTGAATTATTTGGCATGTGAAATTATTCCCAAGGAGTTCAACAAACACCAAAGAAAGAAACTGATTTTTGACTCCAAAAAGTTTCTGTGGGATGATCCGTTTCTCTTTAAAATCTGTGCTGATCAAGTGATAATAAGATGTATTCCAAAAGAGGAAGTAACATCTGTTTTACATCATTGCCACAGTGGACCATGTGGTGGACACTTTGGAGGAGATAGGACAACAACAAAAGTTTTACAATCAGGCCTATACTGGCCTACTTTAAACATTGATGCTCATTACTTTGAAAAAAGTTGCAATGAGTGTCAGCGGAGTGGAAATATATCTTAGAGGAATGAAATGCCTTTAAACGGAATTTTAGAAGTAGAATTATTTGATGTTTGAGGCATTGACTTTATGGGACCATTTCCACTCTCCAATAATTGTGCCTATATCCTGGTTGTTGTAGACTACGTGTCCAAATGGGTGGAGGCTATGGCCTGCCACTCAAATGATGCTAAAACAGTTGTTAAATTCCTGCAAAAGCATGTATTCACTAGATTTGGCACGCCTCGCGCTTTGATTAGTGATGAAGGCACACACTTCATAAATAAAGTATTAGAGGATGTACTAGAGAAATACAACATTCAGCATAAGGTGGCAACTGCTTACCACCCGCAAACAAATGGTTTGGCTGAATTGTCCAATAGGGAGATCAAAGGAATTTTAACTAAGGTAGTCAAGCCACACTGAAAAGACTGGGCCTCCAAATTGGATGATGCCTTATGGGCCTACCGAACCGCTTACAAAACCCCTATTGGCATGTCTCCGTACAAACTGGTTTTTGGTAAAGCTTGTCATTTGCCTCTCGAATTAGAGCACAAAGCCTATTGGGCTATCAAGGAACTTAACATGAGTATGGACGATGCAGGAAATAAAAGATCTTTACAGTTGTGTGAATTAGAGGAACACATAAATTTTTCTTATGAAAATGCTAAATTATATAAAGAAAACACAAAGAAATGGCATGATAAGAAAATTATACCAAAAGAATTCACCGAAGGTCAACAGGTTCTGCTTTTTAATTCCAGACTCAGGTTGTTCCCTGGTAAGTTGAACTCTCGATGGACCGGACCTTACACAGTTTTTAAAGTATACCCTTATGGCGTAATCGAGTTAATTGATCCAGATAGGGGTAATACTTTCAAAGTGAACGGACAAAGAATAAAGCCTTTTTTCGAACCAACAGTGCTCATGCAACAATCTGTTGAGGTGGTGCAACTTCGCGAATAAAGAGATGTGTGAGTTATTGGGTTTTTAATTAAATCCAAGAATGTGTAAATATCTTTTTATAAAAAAAATACATCTTTGAAAATATATATATATATATATATATATATATATATAAATATATAAATACAGGGCAGTCGTAAAATAAAAATTCTTTTGTTTTCAACCAAAAGACGAATTTCTAAAGCACGAAATCTCGTTGGATGGAATTTTTATTTTACGACAAATTGGGCCAATTGTTTTAAATTAAATTTGGATGTTGAACCAGGACAAAGAAATTTTTGGCCAACTGCATAATTCTTTTCTCAGGCCTAAGTAATGCTTATTGTTTTAGCCCATAAAGATAAATTGGCAATTGAGTTAGTCCAATTACTTGGTCCAAATTGAACCAAACAAAAAAAAAGGTATTGGGGTTGGATTCAACAAGTGTAAGAGACTTTTGTCTTAGCATTGGAATTCTAAGACACAGGACACAAGTACGTAATCTGGAAATTGCAGGAGTGGATATCATTGTACAAAGGAGAAGCTTCTTCTCTGCATCTGTAACAGAACCGCCGTCGACCACCCCATCACCATCGTCGGCGTACCTCCCTCCCATCACCACAGGTTCTGAAACCTCCAGAAAATGTCAACTATCAAATCCATCTTGTATCCACCCGATTTTCTCTCCCTGTATAAGAGAATGAAGTTTTTTCCCATAGCCACCAAGAAACCTAAACTAAATCTTCCTCAAACTAATCCCCTTTTCACTCACCCCCGATATGGAAGAATTACACAACCCTTCTTCTTCAAAACCTCACACTACCATTCGATTGAGAAAGATGCAGCCCCCAATCTCCTATGTATCATCATCAGCGGTAGGAAACTACCCACCATCCTTCGATCGACTGGAGCATCACACCGATGGCACTGCTGTTCACCAGACCACCGCACCACACTCACCATATTTCGATCAATCACCGCTCACAACCCAGATCGGTGGCGCTTCTGTTCATCAGACCGACGGCCGCTCTGCATCGTGCGCCGCCCAAGCCGCGCTCCATGCTCCTCCGTGTGCCACCCAGGCTGTTCCCAGCGCCGGCCTCTCTACGCCGTGCGTAGCCCAAGCAGTATCCCTCTCACCCCTCCAAACCCTTGCCTACGCCGCTGAAATCGAAAATCTCACATCTCTCAAATCGGAACCCTCATCACCGATGACTACTCCCCTGATCACCACCTTCGCATCACCTAAACCTACTACACCCACCACGCCAACTTCGATCACTCCACATAAGTCTGTAGCAACGATAGGGGTTATCGGCGGACCAACTAGCCTGAATTTGAACCTCCCCGATTGTGCGTTGGCAGCACATCCACCCACCCTTAGCAGAAATTTCGATCGAACCTATTTATCGACCGTTGATTTCTTAAGCAGGTACAATAACTCCTCTGCGTCTTCTTCTAGAGAAAGCCAAAACCCACCTCGCCCGGGATTCACACATAACCCGTAGCCTAACCAGAATCATCCTCTTCATTTCAGACCACCACCCCACCCCCTTTTTCGACCGGTGATCTCACAGCCCCAACCTATGGTCTTAGACCTCACTGGAATACCCATGTCCACCCCCCACCACCAAGCACAATCCGCCTTTCACACTTACCAGCCCCTATCACGAACCCTGCAACCTCAAATCATGAAACCCCGTTACCCACCGGTTGCACCCACGGCAGTCCCGTGGGAACATCGTCAACCAATATCACTTACACTCACCCCATACCTCACACACACCACCCATTACTCACCCGCACACTGAAACTGTTACCCCTCTTGATCGATACAACCGAAAGGGTAAACAAGTGGTTGAGGAGCCTTCTCCCCCACTCAAGAAACGGCGATTTTCAGGATTCATAGGATTCGGATCAAGTGTGGCAGCCAACAACGAGGGTAGTTCAACCGAAATACGGACGATACCCACACCGTCACCTACGGACAATGCAACAAACACGGGTAATCAACAGGTTGATTCTTTGACCCTTCCCGAACTTAATAGGTCTAATTTGTTTAGTTGTCATGATGCACTATCACGATTTCCTACTTTTATGCGTAAAAGTTGTCTTCCACCGAGAAGTTTTCACACATCTGCACTCACCACGCATCCCCAGTTTTTAGATCGAATAAAATTTTTTAGATGGGACTTTGCATTGAGGCACCCGACCCAGTTTAATATAGATTGGGTACGAGACTTTTACACGAAGTTATCTGTAACTCCGGGTGATAATCTCTTGGTGAGAAATACCCCAATTTGCTACTCAGAGGACGTGATCAATACACTTCTAGGACTCACACCACCCACGTACTCCGAGTTTGACAGATTGTGCGAAAGTGCTAATGATGATGATTTCGACACCATTTTGCACCCTCTCACGCATGAAGGATCGGACTGGGATTTCAAAGGAAAATCCCGTATTCTCCGTGCTCATTGTTTAAAACCAGAAGCCAACGTATGGTTTTACTTCCTTCGTCACACACGATGCCCAACCTCGCACGATGGCACACTTTCAATGATGCGTGTGTATGTTTTGTATTGTATTATGATGGGATATAATTTAAACCTTGGACGGCTCATCTCAAACAACATTAAACGAGGTGTAGATAAGTATAACACTAAACTGATCCATCCTACCATAGTACATGCAATAATGGCACAAGAAAAGGTTGTAAGTTTAACTGCTGATAAGTTTTCTAAAGAGAAAATGACTTTGGAAAAAATCAATGTAGATAGGCTTCTTAGAAATAACAAACGCACAAGGGAAATTCATGGAAATGAACTTGCTTCTTTGGAAGCAATTATTCATTCACTTAAGCTAGAGTTAAGAGCAACCTTGAAAGAATATTGCGTATTGTTAACAAAGCAGGCTAGAAGACAGAAAGTTGAGCGGAGTGATCAGTTTGATGAGGTGAGGAAGGATCTACGGGAGATCAAGGAAGGTTTGAGCACTTGGTGGAGATACGAGAAATCTCGGGATGATGTGGTTCGGGCAATCTGGACGAAAGTGAACCCAAAAATGATTGAAGGGCTGGCACCTTTTCCGATTCACTTGCTTTGGAAATCGACCGAGAGATATCCTACTCACCGCGAGTAGGAAAGGTTCCACTTCTATCTCATTTACTTTGCTTACTTTAAATTTATTGCACGAGTCTGGGAGTTTGGGTCGTTTTTGAAGAGTTTGGTAGTTCGTACACGGTCACTTGCATGAATTTTTGGGTTTGATTGATTTGGGTTCACAATGATGATAGTCATAATAAACTTGGAATTTGCTCATGAGTTTTCTTTTATGTACCACTAGAACTAGCTTTTCAACTCTTGGTGCACTCAATTTTTGTGATATCATTACACTTACACCTCTTCTTCATATTCACACCCCATTTTTGGTGCTCTCGTTCGATGAGGACATCAAACATTTCCAAGTTTTGGGGAGGGGATGACATGGCATCTCAAAGTCTTAATTAGATAAATATATTTTTGAGTAAATGATAGGGTAAATTTATTTACCCTATTTTTAATCCTCTTTTTTATAATTTTGAGCTATTTTTCCTTTTTCCCATTGCGTCTTTTGGTTGTTTTTACGACTTTGTTGTTTAAATTAATGTTTATCGCTTTCGGTTTAAAATGAACCATTTTTACATAGAAAATGCAAGAAAATTCTTAGTTCATTATATTTGCTTGATGTAGGATTGGATTACGGCCGATTGAAGTCCAACATAACCGACATGCGGATCTTTCGAACGTGAAACATAGACTTCAATCTTTTTGTTGGGCCGATTTTCGTGAAGATGGTGGGTAAATTTTTGGGCTTTGATGACTTGAAGCTTGGGCCGAAAATCTTTGGGCTTGGACTTATAATTTTTGGGCTAAGTTTTGCCAACACCTTGGGCCCCCATAGTTGTTTACTTGGGCCCTAAGGTGAACTTTCACTATAAATATGCATGCTTGGCTAGTAGAAATCCATCATCTTCACTTGTTAAGTCAATTTAGTCTCTAGTAGTTTTGCTCCATAGGTTCTAAGTAACACCTTGGGTGGTTTGAAGGAAGTGAGCTATGAGCTCATGGTTGTCTCATTAAGCCTAGGCTCACAATTCAAACCACCTTGTCTTTTGGTTAGAATTAATACAACGTTATTGTTTCATTTCAAGTGTTAACCTCTCGTTACTTTTCCACAAATTCTCCTCATTTCTTACGGTTCGATCACCTTTGGTTTTTATTTGTTTGTCACTACAATTTTAGTTTTATAACAAACCGGAAGCCCGATTAATAATTTCGGACTCCCAACCTCAGTTGGTTCACGGTTTGTTGTAGTATTAAAATTGCTTCGTGTTTCCAAAGCATTAAAAACCATCCCGGACATTACGTTAATTGACAAAGACTCTCAAAGTAACTTAAGGATTATAAACACATTTGAAACAAGACTTTCTCTAACAAGTGGTAAATTAGTTGGTAAATCATGGCTGTTAGAGCATGGATTATGTTGGATACAAGATCATGAAGACTGAAGTCAAAGTTCAAGAAAGTCAAAGCTGAGATAGTCAACTCTTAGTGAAAGTCAAAGTTGTTTTGTAATAAGTCAAAGTCAAATTCCTTGTATTTTAATTTCCTTGTTGTTTAGTTGTAGGTATAAATACCTTTTTTTTGCTGTTTAATAGATAGATGACTAGATAAGGAGTTAGTTGTCATAATACGCTGATTGTATCAAGAACTAGAGAGAGAAAGCTAGAGAGAGAAAGAGAGCAACAGAGAGAAGAGAGAAAGTTGTAAACTGTTGAATTGATTCAATCAAAACAGGTTGGTTTAATTGTTCCTAATCTTGTTTGTTAATCATTGTTTTGTGATTAGAACTAGAATTGGACACTCAATTGGTATCAGAGCAGATCCATTTTTGAAATCAGATCATGAATTGAGTTCGTACTGTGTTTGTCGAAGTCATAATTTATTTCTGAGTTTTAGTGCGAATTAGGTGTTGAATTCGACTAGGTTTTGTTTGAATAGTATAATTGATCGAGTTTGTATAGATTAATTCATCAATTGCACTGTATTTGATCATAAATTTGATGAATTTGGTGTTTTTAGAGTTCACTAGTTCAGTGCACTGTATCATCGATCGATTTGTATTTTGAACATTTGTCTTTGAAATTCTTGCATTCTAATTTGTTCTAATATTGTGAGAAAAGATAGATTTTTTATCGATATACTGAAGAACACGCAAGATCCATCAAACACGCAAGATTCATCTGGAAGAACGCGCAAGTCGAAGGAAATTGGTTTTTGGACAAAATGCGCAGAGGGTTATCTGCGAGTTCTAGAAACGCGCAGATCGAAGTCTGTGAGTTTAGCTCTTCAGCCTGCGAGTTTGAAATTTGAGAAAAAATTTCTAAGTATTGAAACGCGCACGTAGACCTTAGAGAGTTCTACAAACGCGCAAGTCTAAGTTTGCGAGTTTCTTCGGAACAGTGATCTACGAGTTCATTCAATCTGCGAGCTTGTTCAAACGCGCAACTAAGCATTTGCGTGTTCAGGAAACGCGCACGCTACCATCTGCGAGTTTCAGAAATTATTTCGGTCTGCGAGTTTGTCAAAACACGTAATCCTTTGTTTGCGAGTTTCATAAACGCGCAAGCTTAAGCCTGCGAGTTTCTCCTTGAATAGTGTTTTGCGAGTTTCAGGCTTTTGCGAGTTTTAAGCTTCTGTGATCTGCGAGTCAAATTCTTTTCAATTTTTTTTAGTATCATTTATATATTCTTGTGATTTCATAATTGGACTAACGATTAGTTTCTAGTTTCTTATTGCATATCTTTTTAAAAACAGGTACAGACAAGATGACTTCCAGAGACGCTCTTTCAATTGGCACGGATGTCAAGCCCCCGGTTTTGTTTAAAGGGGAATACGAGCAGTGGAAGGACAGATTTCTTGATTTTGTGGATCGGTATCCAAACGGAGAAAACATACTTTTGTCCATCAAAGAAGGTCCCATAGAGTTACCCACTGTTGAAATACCAGATAATGACTCATCTGACAGTGAGGATGGTGACGAAGACAGAGAACAGAAGATGAAAACTGTTCCAAAAGATTTTGTTGAATATTCTAAAGAACAAAAGAACCGTTTCAATGCTGATAAGAAAGCAAGATCTTTACTTCTTCAAAGTATCCTGAATGACATCTACATCAAAATTGACAACTACAAGGCCAATGCTAAAAAGATGTGGGATCAACTTCAAAAGATGATGATGGGTTCAAAGGTTGGGAACCAGATGAAAGTCGCAAACTGTATAAACAGTTATGAATAATTCAAAGCAAAAGAGGATGAGAGCTTAGAAGACACTTATGAACGATTTGTTCTGCTTCTAAATGAACTGTCAAAGAACAAGGTTAAAAAGAAGCAGATAGAGAACAATGTCAAGTTCCTTAGCATCTTACGACCCGAGTGGAAAAAGCACACTCGTCGCATGAAACAGATGAAGGACCTAAGTGACATACCGTTGCATGAGGTATACGAGACTTTGCGATAGAATGAAGAAGAAGTGGAAAAGAAAAGGAGTGAGAAGAAGAAAACAGAAAAAGTTGCAGACCCCATTGCACTAGTGGTCGGAGAGAAGGAGAAAGAAAAGAAAGAGAAGAAAAAAAAGAAGAAAGTTATTACCAGTTCTGAATCAGAATCCTAATCTGATGGAGATGACGGAGAAAGTCTCAAGCAAGCAATGCTATTACTGACCCGAGCATTCCAAAAGAAGTTCTACAAGAAGTCGGGATCCAATTCTCAGAGATACTCTTCGTCCAGATCCAAGAACCATGAGCACAAAGAAAGGGTAGAAGGAAACAGATTTGTTGAGAAGAAACCAGAAGAAAGAAAGAAATATGTGAATGATTATACCGGTGCTGAAAAGCCAGCTAATGATCTAATAAAATGCTACAACTGTGGCAAGATTGGACATTTTGCTAAAGAATGTCGAAAGCCAAAGGTTCGCAACTCACAGTATTATCAGAACAAAATGCTATTGGCCAAGCAACAAGAAGCTGGCATAGCATTAATGACTGAAGACGAATTCTGGTTAGATCATTCCGATGTAGAGGAAGAAAAAGAGAAAGAAGAGTCTGCTCATCTCTGCTTAATGGGAAAACAAGATAAAGAGGATGATTCTGATGAAGAAACTGCTGATGAGGTAATAAACTTAACTCAACATGATTTCTTGACCAAAATGGAAGCTATGATGGTCGAACTTCAAGATCTTCAAGTTAAACTGAAAAAGGAAAAGGACATAGTTGCTAGACGAAATCAGAAGATCTTTGAGCTTAATAAATCAATTATTGGGAACAAAGATCTAATTGATTCTCTACGCAAATCTGCGTCTGATTTTAAAATTGAAAAAGATTGTTTTGAAAAGAAGATTTCTGAGTTTGAATCTATAATTTCTAAGTCTGATTTAGAAAAGAAAGAAACTACACTAACTATTTATAAATTGCAGGTTGATAACAAGAACTTAGAAAAGAAGGTAAATGGTCTGGAAGCCCAACTTCATTCTATAGGTCAAACAGACCATACTATTTTTCTCAATACACCTATTGACGAGGCTGATCTTAAAGAGAAATGGGGACTCGGTTATGATAACCCCCATTACTTAAAGAAAGTTGTCAGAAAACAACCAGCACTATATAACTTTGATTTTCTTTGTGCTGATGGTAAACATTCTCATTTAAAACCCAAATTTGTTACCAAAGCATCATAAGAATTTGAGGCAAGAGAAGATGCCAATAGAAAGAATTTAAAGAAAATGCAACTACCATTTAGCTATGAAAAGCTGAATGATAGCTATCTTTCTGACACACCAAAAGCTCTTACAAATGATTATTTTGCTACCTATTCTGTTTCTGAGATGGAGGCAAAACCTGTAAATGCAAAAATATAAGTTCCTCCACTCATATTAGAAAGCAAAATAGTTGAACTTGAAAATGTTTTATCTGACGAAAGAATTTTGGTGAATTTAGAACAAGATGTGTTTTCTACAATTTTAAAGAACACTGTTTTTCATTCTAAATCTACAAAGTGTTCTAAAATTTAAAAAACACCTCACACTTCTACTGATAACTTTGATGACTTATTTGAGTCTACAAATGATTTTCTAAATTCTGATGATGAGTGTATAGAAGAATGTTAAAGCACAGTTTTATTGGATTCAATATCATCATTATCTGAAGATGGAAATCTGAAGTCAAAGCTGGAAAAGTCGTCTCAACAAATAGTCTAGGGTCTTTTGTAATAAATAGTCAAAGTGTATTTCCGT
Source organism: Arctium minus (assembly GCA_954870635.1). Lineage (NCBI taxonomy): Eukaryota > Viridiplantae > Streptophyta > Magnoliopsida > Asterales > Asteraceae > Arctium > Arctium minus. The sequence continues at coordinate 28,675,718 of OX941081.1, forward strand.
ATATTCGTTTTTAGCCCTTTTCTTATTTTTAACAATATGTTTTAGTAGTTGGGCCCAAGCCCATTAGGCTTATACGCCTATGTTTAAATTAGATGATTTAGTGTTAATTAAGTTTGAGAGTTGTTGTTGGGTGGTGGGGCGTTGTACACAGAGAGAAAAGAGATTGAGAGAGAACCGCGCGCGCGAGAGAGAGAGAGAGTTCAATAGAGAGATTGAAAGAGATTCATATTCAAGCTTGTAATCATTCGAATCGTTTGAGAAATCAATACCAGGTTTGCATAATCGTATTGCTTAATTGTTTACTTGATTGAATTTTTAATCACAGGGACACACAATTGGTATCAGAGCCTAACAGATTGAATTGAATTTTTTTTTTCGGTTCTGTTTATCTGAAAAGATTCAAAATTTTTATTGTGCGATTGTTCTTTCAAGCTGTTTTTGTTTGGGTATTATTCAATTTGTTCACTCCTTTGAATTGGAATTGATTAGTTTGAGTTTTACTTTGGAATCGATTGAATTGTTGATGATTTGTTTGATACTGGGTTCGATAAGTTTATTGAACTGTTGTCTACTGCATTCATCAAATTGAATAATAAAAAGTGGTTTATAATCATTGATTTTGATTGTCTCTCGTTCGATATATGTTTATGAGTAAGAAACTCTGATTTTTGCATTTGATTTCGAGTTATCGATTGATTTCTAGGTTGATTTGTGTTTATCTGGGTCAAAAGCATCAAGAACATACCGGTCGCCCGGCAAACACACAGTCCATATCGGTCGACCGCATAATATCGGTCGTCATATCGGTCTTTGCTCTACCCCGGTCGATCAGATAACTCACAGTCTATACCGGTCGAAGCCTTACCGGTTGACACAATATTGGTCGCCCAGACAACTTTTTCTCAATATCGGTCGCCCGGACAACACATTCTCTATACCGGTCGCCCGTAAAACTCTCAGTCCTTACCGGTCGAAGACTAATACCGGTCGTAGCAAGGTACCGGTCGTAGCAAGGTACCGGTCACGGACTTCGGTCATAGCAATATATCGGTCAGATTGTTAGTCGCGAAAACCTGAACTTTGTGCCATTGCCTGGTCGCGCAAACCCTCCTTTGCGCCACCCACGTGTCACGCAAACATCATCTTGCGCGACCTGTTTCTCGCGCAAACTGACTCTCTTGCGCCACTTGCGGTTCACGCAAACCTCTTCTTTGCGCGACCCACATCACACGCAAACCTTACTTTGCGCCAACTGTTACTCGCGCAAAGCTCCTCTTTGTGCGACCTATCTCTCGAGCGAACTGTCCTTTTTGCGCCACTGTCTTAGCTCACTTTCTGCGCCAGCTTCTCTGATTATTTTATCTGTGAATTATACTGTGCTAGTACTGCAATTAAATTATTTTTGGAAATTTATTTTTCTGAAAAGTTTTGAGTGTAGTTTATCCAACTCTTGATTCTAACGATCTCATCTAGCTGATTCTCTTCATACCAGATAAGTTTGATTACTAATCATATCTGTAAGGATGTCATCTCGGGAGGCTCTTGCTATCGGAACAGATGTGAAGCCACCAGTACTCTTCAAGGGGGAGTACGAGGAATGGAAGGACAGATTCTTGGATTTCATCGATCGAAATGATCTGGGAGATTACATCAGGAAATCTCTAAAAGAAGGAATCATGACACCTCCAACCAAGGTTCTCACTATAGCTGGAGAAAAGGGTGAAGAAGAAGAGAAAGAGTATAAATTACCGATTGATGAATACTCGGATGAACAGAAGAAGAGACACAAGGGTGACAAGCTGGCAAGATCATTTATTCTCCAAGGCATACCGAATGAAATTTATGTCAAGATTGACAGCTACAACGCTACCGATAAGCAAATATGGGATCAGTTGGAGAAGATGATGATCGGATCAAAAGTCGGCAACCAACTCAAAGTTTCCAACTGCTTGAACAATTATGAAGAATTCAAAGCTAAAGCTGGAGAATCACTCGAAGCCACTTATGACAGATTTGTCACATTGCTGAACGAGCTCAGCAAGAACAAGATCAACAAATCTCAAGTTGAGCTGAATGTGAAATTTCTCAGCAACCTTCAGCCTGAGTGGAAGAGATTCACCAGACAAATGAGGCAATTGAAAGATCTGAACGACATTCCACTTCATAAAGTTTATGAAATCCTCAGACAAAATGAGGAAGAGGTGGAAGAGATCAAGGCTGAGATGAAAAAGGCTGACAAAGCAGTTGCTGATCCAGTTGCACTTGTGGTCAAGAAGAAGTCTAAGAAGAAGAAGATGATAGCATCTGAATCAGAAGAGGCTGATAGTGAGGCAAAGTCTGACTCTGACGATTGTGAACAACTGAAGGAAGCCATGCTAATGTTAACCAAGGCTTTCCAAAAGAAGTTTTATAAAAAGCCTAACTCCAACAGTCAGAAGTACTCGTCTGGACCAAACAACTACAAACAAAAGGAGAAAGTTGAAGAAAAGATACCAGAAAAGAAGAAGAAGGATAGAGTCGAAGAGCCCAAGCAGGAAGAACCGATAAAGTTCTACAACTGTGGCAAACTCGGTCACTTTGCCAAGGACTGCCGAAAACCAAAAGTCCGAAACTCCGACTATTACAAGAATAAGATGCTTCTAGCCAAGCAACAAGAGGCTGGAAAAGCATTAATGGCCGAGGATGAATACTGGCTCGACCATTCGGACCAAGAATCTGAAGGAGAGAAGGATGAGACATCACACCTGTGCTTGATGGGTAAGCAGCAGTCAGAAGTTGAAGCTGATTCTGATGATGGAGATAATGAAGAGGTATGTGACTTAACTGAATCTGATTTTCTGAACCAAATGCATGCCATGATGTCTAAACTCCAAGAATTAGACACCAGCACGAAAGAGAAGACTATAATTCATAAAGAGTTATCTGAAACTGTGTCAAAGTATAGAGAATGTGAGTTTAAGCCTAAAGAGCTTTCTAAAATGTATTCTTCGACTTCAAAAGAAAAGAAATCTTTAATTGAAAAGGTGAATGCTTTGGAAGAGAAATTATATACTATGGGTCAGTCTGAACAAACCATTCATCTAATCAAACCCAAAGAGGATAAAGAGAATTGGGGACTCGGTTACGAGAACCCACAATGTCTCAAAAAGGGTATATCTGAAGTGCCTGCTCTTTATGATTTTGGTTTTATGAAACTGGCACCTGAATACCCTGAACTTCAAGTCTTCTGGACTAAACTGTCTGAAGAGGATAAAGCCAAGGAATATGCTAAAAGAAAGAACACAACTCAAGTCCAACTTCCGTTTCGTTATGAGAGGTTGAATAATAGTTATAGTTCTGATAAATCAAAGTTTCTTTCAAATGACTATTTTGATATTTATTCTGTAAAAGAAATGGAGGCTAAGCCCATCGAAGGTAATCTTTACGTCCCTCCTCTAGTTTTAGAAAGTAAAATTTCTGAACTCGAGAATACTCTTACAGAAGAAAGAATTTTGATGGACTTAGAACAAACTGTATTTTCTACAGTGTTCAAAAATACTAAGTTTTCTAAACTATCCAAGGCTTTAAAATCTGATGATAGATCTGGTTCTCTTGATAATGAGCTTAATTTCTTAAACTCTGATGGTGTTTTTGAAGAATGTGTTGCTCAGTTTGACTTTACTACCAAACTTCCTGATCATTCATCTTGTGTGGTCAATTCTTTCGGATTACCCAGTGTGTTTGAAAAAGGTGAAACATCAACGAAAGTTGACAAATCAGTTTATGTGAAATATAAGAATGCGAAAGGTAAAAAAAGAAAATCTCAGCATTCACAGAAACCGATCACCACGGGTAAGCCAAAGAAGAAACAGTCTTTTGATTCTCATCATTCTAACTCTAAAGTTTCAAATATTTCAGATGTGAGAAATCAAAGGCTTGGGGTTAAGGTTTCTTTTCTCTTTCTCTTCTTTTCTTTTCGTTTCGGCGTTGAAAACCAAAGAAAAACGCCATCACCGCCGGTGGCTGCCGCCGCCGACCACCACTGCCGGAGGTGGCAGAGGGTGGTGCGTGGTTTTGTCCAGCCCTTGCAAACTCTAAAACCCGGACTCGTTGCAAACCCGAAAACTCTTAGCCGTTTTAAAAAAAAGGGGTATCAATTTATATGAGAATGTGTAATCTGCCACTGTTTTGCGGCGGCCATAACTTTTCCGTCGTAGCTCGGTTCGAGGCGAAACTAGTGCCCACGGTTCACATTCTGTGTTGGGCACATTTTTCATGTTTTAGAGAAAACCTGATTCAGCTTCTAACTATGTGCAAATTAGCCATTTTTACAGAAGGTCCGAATCTGCCAGATTGACGCTTCAGTTTTAGAAAAATCATATAAAATCGTAGGAAAATCATTAGAACGCGTATAATATGTCCCTGGAATGCTAAGACCTAGATCTATTTGATTGTAAACACTAGTCTCTAAATTCGTGGGTTTAGAAGGGGCTAAACAAGTCCCGAACAGACCTGCAGTTTAGACCGAAAAGGCGAAATATCACCCGTGTAATCTTATGCTTATAATTAAGGGTCCCGGGTTTCGAATTGACACTATATAACACCTATCTAGGTGTCGAGAATTGATTTTGGAGTTGGATAGCTCGTGTGATCGTTCGAGATTTTTGTGCATCGCTTTAGAGGTGAGTTCACTCACTACGTAGAACTATGGTTATATTTACATCACTGTATCTTGCTTGTGCTATGTGGTATTACTTGTTATGTAGTACTAAATGGTGTTGTGTCTAGTATGAACCTTGGAGGTTGTGTAAACTCAGTGGGACCGAGGATTGTGTACACGAGTGGCGTAGGAACTCGGTGGGATCGAGGGATACGTGCACGGTTATCGTGTGTCATCGGGGAGACCGATGGATGCTTGGTTAGGTGGGTTAGTGTGAGTATGCTTGTTAAGGATGCGTTCTTTGACTTGGATGCTCGGTTTTCTATATCTACCTGTTTAGGGGTAAAGTTATAATCTTACTATATGTGGTGTTGAATTCACCAAGCTTTGTGCTTACCCTTACCCTATAAATTGTGGTTTCAGGTACTAGTGGCTCCAAGGCGTGACCGTACACACTGGCGCGTACGAAGGGCTCTTTGCAGTCATTAGATTTAATTTATGTTTTAGAACAATTTACTTCCGCTGTCTAGTTTAAATAAGAACATTTATTATTTAAGTTTTCAATGAAACGGTTATTTGGATTATTAATGGTATCTTATGCAATTAAATGGGTATTTGTAAAAGTTCAATTTTTTTTGAAATTGTTGGGATGTTACATTTGGCTTCTGAGCACGTCAGTTCAGAACCCGTAATTACCGGAGTATTAGCTTCTGGGCCAACCAGTCCAGGACCTGCACCTCAAGAGAACAAATCAGATGGTGCTTCATCGTCTACTTCTAAATTATCTGATTTGGATTTATTATTTGAACTGTTTTATGATGAATTTCTTGGATCTAGTGTGCCTAAATCTGTTGTGGTTGACAGGATGGAAGACTCGATTACTACTCAACCAACCACTTTCGATATCTCTACTGAATCCAACTCCCCGATTCGGCAAGAAGTTCCAGTTCAAATGCCTACTCCGACAGTTGAAGTTGTGACCAACACCGACGAGACAGAAGTAGCTGACTCACTAGAATGTACTGTAAGGACTGATCAACAGACTGATAAATATGTACCTAGTGCGACTTCTGCAACTACTACTTCAACTGAAACTCCCATTCAGTCTGAACCATCTAAAGGAGATAACAGTGGATTCCTAGATGCTGACAATGGTCAATCTACATCTAATCCACTCCCTCATGAACATAAGTGGACCAAAGAGCACCCGATACATCAAATCATTGGAGATCCTTCAAAACCGGTGCAAACTAGGTCTGCAACATCAAATCTATGTATGCATGAATCCTTTCTGAGCAAGATCGAGCCCTCTCGCGTATCTGAGGCTCTTGCCGATTCAGATTGGGTTACTGCGATGCAAGATGAGCTGAATCAGTTTGAAGCACTTAAAGTCTGGAGACTCGTACCCAAACCTCAAGGTAAAACCATCATTGGTACGAAATGGGTGTTCAAAAACAAGAAAGATGAAGATGGTACCGTTATCCAAAACAAAGCACGACTTGTTGCCAAGGAATATAGGCAAGAGGAAGGGATAGACTATGACGAGACTTATGCTCCAGTGGCGCGTATAGAGGCAATTCGGATATTCTTAGCCTACGCAGCCCACAAGAACTTCACCGTCTATCAAATGGACGTGAAGACAGCTTTTCTGAATGGTGTACTCAAGGAGGAAGTCTACGTCTCGCAGCCAGAAGGGTTTGTGAATCCAGATAAGCCTAATCACGTTTACATCTTGGATAAATCTCTTTATGGACTGAAACAAGCCCCTCGCACTTGGTATGATATCTTATCTCAATTCTTGGTCAAGTCAGATTTTACAAAAGGTACGGTTGATACCACTCTTTTCATTAAAAAGGATAAAGGCGATATCATTCTTATTCAAATATATGTGGATGATATTATTTTTGGTTCTACAAATCCTAAGTACTGTAAGAATTTTGCAAACCTCATGGTGTCACATTTTTAGATGAGCATGATGGGAGAGATGAATTTCTTTCTCGGATTGCAAACCTCATGGCGTCAAGCAGCAGCTGCGGCGGGGTCTTGGGAAACTCACGGCGCAAGGGAGGGAGGAGGAGAAAAAAAAAAGGGTTTTTCTTTTAGTCAAATAGGGTTTGCCTTGCTTAAATATCAAGGCCATGAGGAAATAGAATCGGTCCTCAAGGCCCGGCCCATGCAACCTTTACCAATTGCCAAAACTAGTCCCTCGTTATAAAGTCTTGCCAAAATTTTAACCCACAAAAACTTGGATTTTTAAATATTTAACCCCTAGGGACCAAAAATGTTTACAAACGCATTATTTACATAAAACATAAAAAAAAATTAAAACCGTACCGGGACACGGGCTTTACAACTCTTCCCCGCTTGGACGAAGTCTCGGTCAGCAAATAACTCGGGATAGTTCTCGCGCATCTCTGCTTCGGGCTCCCACGTCCATTCTGAACCCTTCCGATGTTGCCACTGGACTTTCACCAATCCAATGACTTTGTTGTGCAAGGTCCTCGTCTTTCTTTCAACGATAGCTATCAGCTTCTCCACATAGTTACGCCTTTCATCAATCTGAATGTCCTCAAGAGGAATCACTGCAGACTCATCCACTACACACTTCCGCAATTGGGAAACGTGGAAAGTGTTGTGAATGAAGCTCAGCTCGTCCGGTAACTCTAAGCGATAAGATACCTTACCCACTCGAGCAATGACCTTGTAAGGTCCAATGTAACGGGGCCCTAACTTTCCCCTCTTGCGAAACCGGATCACCCCTTTCCAGGGTGACACCTTCAGAAGAACATAATCCCCGACCTGAAATTCCAAATCCGATCGTGTCTTGTCGGCGTAGCTCTTCTGCCGGCTTTGTGCAGTGACTAATCGATCCCAAACCATCTGAATCATCTCAATCGTCTTCAACACAACATCGTTGCTCCCCAACACTCTATGGCCAACCTCTCCCCAACAAATGTGCGTCCTGCATTTCCTACCATATAGCACCTCGTAGGGCGGTCTGCCGATACTGGAATGGTAGTTGTTGTTGTAGGAGAACTCAGCTAACGGGAGATACTGATCCCAACTACCCCCAAAGTCAATAACACATGCCCGCAGCATCTCCTCGAGTGTCTGAATAGTACGCTCACTCTGCCCGTCGGTCTGAGGATGAAACGTTGTACTAAAATGCAATCGTGTACCCATCTCACCTTGAAACTTCTCCCAAAACCGAGAGGTAAAACGAGTATCCCGATCAGAGACAATTGAAACTGGCACCCCGTACCTGGTCACAATCTCTCTGATGAAAATCTCCGCGAGCTTCTCCGCCGAGGAGCTCTCTCTGATGGCCAAAAAGTGAGCGCTCTTAGTGAGACTATGGACAATCACCCAAATAGCATCATTCCCGCGTAGGGTCCTGGGAAGTTTAGTGATGAAATCCATCGTGATTTTCTCCCACTTCCATACTGGAATTTCCAAAGGCTGCAGCTTCCCATGCGGTCGTTGGTGCTCCGCCTTGACCTTCCGACAAGTCATGCATACCTCAACACATTCTGCGACATCCCGCTTCATGCCGGGCCACCAATAATCCTCTCGCAGGTCTCGGTACATCTTTGTGGCTCCAGGATGGATCGAAAACTTAGACTTGTGCGACTCGTCCAGCAGTATCTGTCGATTCCCACCAATGAAAGGAACCCAAACTCTACCGTGTCGAGTCAGTAACCCTCGACTATCCTGGAAAAAATTCGGGATTTCTCCCGAAACTCTCTCACGTTTGGCATTCTCAGCTAATATTGCCACTTTCTGAGCACTATCTATCGACTCGAGAAGAGGTGCGACCATCGTCAACCGTTGACACAAACCCCGTAGTGGTTCACCAACCGGATGTCGACTAAGTGCGTCCGCGACCACATTCGCTTTACCCGGGTGGTAAAGTATCTCGCAATCATAGTCTTTTACCACATCGAGTCACCTTCTCTAACGCATATTGAGATTCTGCTGATCCATCAGGTATTTGAGGCTCTTATGGTCCGTGTAAATCGTACACTTGACACCATACAGATAATGCCTCCAAATCTTGAGAGCAAACACCACCGCTCCCAATTCTAAGTCATGAGTCGGGTAGTTCGCCTCATGAGGCTTCAACTGTCTCGAAGCGTAGGCTATAACCTTACCGTGCTGCATGAGCATGGCACCCAAGCCCTGATGGGAAGCGTCACAGTACACCACCAAATCCTCCATTCCCTCTGGCAAGGTTAATACCGGAGCCTCGCATAACCGTTTGCGTAGCTCCTCGAAAGCCCTCTGTTGCTCCTCACCCCAGCTGAAAGCCGCAGATTTTTTTGTCAAACGGGTCAACGACAGCGCAATCTTGGAGACATGTTGGATAAATCTCCGATAGTACCCCGGCAACCCTAGAAAACTCCGTACCTCGGTTGGAGTTTTCGGCACTTCCCACCGCATCACCGCTGAAATCTTGGTCGGATCGACCATAATACCATTTTGATTCACGACATGTCCTAGGAATTGGAACTCTCGTAACCAGAATTCGCACTTGGAGAACTTAGCATAAAACTTCTCCCGCCTCAAAACATCTAAACCCTCTCGCAAATGCGTCTCATGCTCTTCCTTTGTCTTCGAATATACGAGAATATCGTCAATGAACACGATCACCGACCGGTCCAACATCGGGCTACATACCCGGTTCATGAGGTCCATGAAAGCTGCTGGTGCATTGGTGAGCCCAAAAGGCATCACCACAAACTCGTAATGGCCATAACGCGTGCGAAAGGCCGTCTTCTCCGTATCCTCACTCTTTACTCGCATCTGATGATATCCCGACCTCAAATCAATCTTAGAGAACCACGAGGCTCCTTGAAGTTGGTCGAATAGATCGTCAATCCTTGGCAGAGGATAACCGTTCTTCACCGTAAGCTTATTCAGCTCGCGGTAGTCTATACACATCCGTTGAGACCCATCCTTCTTCTTCACAAACAAAATAGGGGCTCCCCACGGTGAACAGCTCGGCTTAATGAACTCCTTTTCGAGAAACTCCTTTAACTGCGCATACAACTCCTTCATTTCCGGTGGAGCCAGGCGGTAATGTGCCTTGGCCACCGGAGCAGCACCCGGAACCAGATCAATTCGAAATTCTACCTGTCGCTCGGGAGGTATCCCCGGCAAATCATCGGGAAACACATCGGTAAACTCCCGTACGACTGGCACGTCTTCCGCAGTCTCCTTTCCCTCATCAACTCGCGTGTCTATCACATATGCCAAGTATCCTTGCCCACTATGTTGTAAATACCTCCGGGCCCTTGCAGCTGAACATATCGCTGAATTCCGTCTAGGCGAGTCTCCCTGAACCAACAAATCTTCCCCGCTTGGGGTTCGAACTCGCACTTGTTTGTGACGACAAAAAATCTCCGCATCAAACGTATCCATCCAATCCATGCCCACAATTACACATAGTTCACGCATAGCAATCGGAATTAGGTTGATGGGAAACCTCACACCCGAGATTTCCAATGTGCATCCCCGATAGACATCCGAAACCGTCAAGGTCCTGTCATCAGCAACCTCGACTACCAGAGGACACCCTAACTGCCCTACAACTCGGCCCAATCTCTCGCTAAAAGTGCGAGACACAAATGAATGAGTAGCCCCGCTATCAAACATCACTATCACAGGCACCGAGTTAACTAGGAACGTACCTAACATGCCATTTTCATCAAAAAGGGGGAGAATAGTCAATCAAGAAATGGGGAGATCAAAAGTTTTTGAAAGAATTTATGAAGATATGCTGAATTGAAGAAATTTTCTTTGAAGATGATTTGCTAAAGCATTTCGAGCAGATACTGGAGATAATTTCTTTCCAAGAGATTATATTCTCATCGTTTGGAGAGATTGCTACATTTTAAAGCCAAAGAGGGAGATTGCATATTCTGACCTTAAAGAGAAGGATTGAATTACTAAATCTTTTTAGTAATGATCTTGATCCAAAGGGGGAGATTGTTAAAGCACAGTTTTATTGGATTCAAGATCATCATTATCTGAAGATGGAAATGTGAAGTCAAAGCTGGAAAAGTCGTCTCAACAAATAGTCTAGGGTCTTTTATAATAAATAGTCAAAGTGTGTTTCCGTATTTTCGTTTTTAGTCCTTTTCTTATTTTTAACAATATGTTTTAGTAGTTGGGCCCAAGCCTATTAGGCTTATACGTCTATGTTTAAATTAGATGATTTAATGTTAATTAGGTTTGAGAGTTGTTGTTGGGTGGTGGGGCACCGTACACAGAGAGAAAAGAGATTGAGAGATATCCGCGCGCGCGAGAGAGAGAGAGTTCAATAGAGAGATTGAAAGAGATTCATATTCAAGCTTGTAATCATTCGAATCGTTTGAGAAATCAATACCAGGTTTGCATAATCGTATTGCTTAATTGTTTACTTGATTGAATTGTTAATCACAGGGACACACAAAGAAATAGATATGTTTGGTTTTAATGCTCCACTTCCAGATCATTCTACTTTCATCATAAATGGAAAAGCTTTACCAAGTGTACATGAAAAGGGTGAATCATCAACTAAGGTTGGTGAATCAGTTTCTAGGAATGTTGATTACTATGCTAATGGTAAGAAACATAAGAAACAACATTCACAAAAAAAGAACAACACTGGTAAACGCAAGAAAAATCAATCTCAGAAATCTGATTTTCCTAATCAATCTAAATTTTTTGTTTCAGATTTAAGAAAGAAAAGGTCGAAAGCAAGAACTGAATGGCGACCAAAAAGGAAGAATGATGAGACAGCTGAATCAATTTATGATAATTCATGTAATAATCTGATAGTAGTGATAATGTTGTAGTTGGTCAACTTGCTTCTCCTAAATAAAACCTTATAACTTCTTACAAGCGTTATTCAATAAAGCAATTGATCCAATTATCTCCTACTACTACTAAATCTTATCATTATCGGAGAAATGATTTTGCTTATTGTCATAATTCTAATGATTGGTTTGGATCATATCATGTATATTCTTCTAAATCAAGTTTTTCAAAGAATTTTCAAAAGAAAAGAGAATCCATTTTTAAATGGATACCAAAATCTTGTGCTAATCTGTTAGGACCCGTTTTTAAATGGGTACCTAAAATTGTTCTTCCCTGATTTCTCTTGTAGACCCGTCAAATGTGGTACTTGGATAGCGGTTGTTCCAAGCATATGACCGGGCAAAAGGATTTACTGACTAATTATACAGAGAAATTCAGCGGCAATGTAAGGTTTGGAAACGGCCAGTTCTCACCAATTTTGGGCTTTGGTGATGTTATACATGAGAACTTAACGATAAAGAAGGTGAGCTATGTAGAAGGCTTAGGGCACAACTTATTCAGTATTGGCCAGTTCTGCGACAAAGAATTAGAGGTGCATTTCAAAGCCAAGAAGTGTTCGGTACTCACTGAAGATGGAAAAGAACTTATGGTTGGGACTCGTAACTCAAACCTCTACACCATAAATCTGTCAAAGGTCCAGACTATCAATCAAGTGTGTCTACTCTCTAAAGCCTCGATGCACCAAAGCTGGCTATGGCATCGACGGCTCTCTCACCTCAACTTTCGGTATATCAACAAACTGGTCAGTGGAAAGTTAGTCAATGGACTTCCTGAGCTCAAGTACGTCAAAGAACACTTATGTGCGGCATGTGAAAAAGGAAAGATGAAGAGAGATCCACATAAACTGAAGCCTGAACCGAGTACTAGCTCTCCATTAGAGTTGTTGCATATGGATTTGTGTGGTCCAATGCGAACGCAGATCTTGGGTGGAAAGAAATACGTGCTGGTTATCGTGGACGATTATTCGCGATACACGTGGGTCAAATTTCTACGATCAAAAGATGAGACACCCGAAGTTCTCATTACTTTTCTGAAGACAACCCAGGTGAATTTGCAGAAACCAGTCAAGCTTCTTAGAACCGACAACGGCACAGAGTTCAAAAACAAGATTGTTGAAGAATATCTCGAATCGGTCGGGATTTCACATCAATATTCTGCTGCTCGTACGCCCGAACAAAATGGAGTAGTCGAAAGGCGAAATCGAACGCTAGTCGAGGCCGCTCGTACTATGCTTAGCCAATCCGACTTACCTCTATTCCTGTGGGCAGAAGCTGTGTCGACTGCGTGTCATACTCAGAATCGGTCCATGATACACCACCGTTTTCAAAAGACTCCATATGCGTTGATCAACAATAGAACACCGATAATCAAATATTTTCACATATTTGGGTGTAAGTGTTTCGTGCTTAACGACAGAGAGAGTCTGAACAAGTTCAGTGCCAAGGCGAATGAGGGTATCTTCATTGGTTATTCTTCGACATCTACTGCATATCGAGTCTACCTGAAGAAGTCAAAGACAGTCGTCGAGAGCGTTAATGTCACATTCGATGAAGAAATGGCTTCTGAACAACTCAGTTCAGAACCCGTGATAACTAGAGTATTAGCTTCTGGGCAGATCAGTCCAGAACCTGTTTCTACAGAGAACAATTCAGATAACGCTTCTACTTCACTTTCACATTTATCTGATTTAGATTTGTTATTTGAATTATTTTATGATGAGTTTCTAGGATCTAATTTGCCTAAATCTGCTGTGACTGACAGGTCTTAAGACAAAAGTTGCAATCATCCAGTCACTTCAGAAGTCATAACTGAACTTGCATCCTCCATTCAGTCAGAAACTCACATTCCATCAAATACTCCTACAGTTGAAGATATACAAGTAACTGCTGAGCTAGAAGTAACTGTATCAGTTGGGTGTGATACACTGTCTACTCAACAGCCAAAGTCTGTTGTTCCAACTAATGCTTCTGCACCTGAAACTTCAACTGCAAACTGTTGGGAACTGAAAGATGTGACCAAGTCATTAATACTGCTAGTTCAGAGTTAGTACTGCCAGAGGATCTCAAAGTTAATACTGCTAGTCAAAGTTAGTACTGCTTAGCTAGTTAGTACTGCTAGTGGTTAGTGCTGCTTAGTAGTTAATACTGCCAAGACTCAGTTAATGCTTCCAAGGTGATTAATGTTGCTTCTGAGATAATGTGAAGATAATGTTGAAGAGATCGCGTCTGGAGATAAACATGGAAAGCTTGAAGATAATTATGAAGATTATTCTGAAGATCTTTTTATGTTTAGTAATTATCTTTTATCTTCAATATATGTATAGATTTGTTTAGAATAGAAAAGTAACTTTTGTGAAAATAATTCTAAGTTTTTGTTCCAGAGAGAGAATCAACCTCAAGGCATCGTTCCTAATTCTAGAGAAGTAGAATTCGTCTTGAAAGAGTATGTTCTTCAAGATTGAGGTTGTGAGTGAAAAGCTTGTAACTTAAATCATTAAGTAAAGTTTGCAAGTTGTGATTCATACTGTTTTTCTGTTTATTGAATATTAAAGTGTTTTTCCGCAACTTCTTTAATATTGTTTCTGAGTGTTTATAATTCTTGTTGAGAATTCGATCCTGACAAGTGGTATCAGAGCCTGTTCTCTCAGAAACATTCATTCATTCATCATGGAAAACTTTACAGAATCAAACAGTACTCTTGTCTCTAAGGTTCCAATGCTCAAACCCAATGAGTTTGACATGTGGAAGATCAGAATCAGGCAATACATTCTCCTCACTGACTACTCAATGTGGGATGTCATTGAGAATGGCCCCTCTACTGAAGGTCAGATTGGACCAGATGGGAAAATATCTCCACCAAAGACAGATGGTGAGAGGAAGATCCGGCAGACAGAGATGGAGGCCTTGAGCACTCTGCTCTTGGCCATCCCCAATGAATATCATCATCAATTCTACAACTGCACTGATGCTCAGATTCTCTGGAATGCTCTAGAGAAAAGATTTGCTGGAACTAAGAGCACCAAAAGAAATCAAAGGGATGTTCTGAAGCAGCAGTATGAGAACTTCACTTCTTCAAAGAATGAGTCTATGACTCAAACTTTTGACAGGTTCAACAAGCTTATTGGTGAACTGGCTACTGTTGGAGTGAAGATGGAGCAAGATGATATCAACAGGAAGTTCCTCAGATCTCTTGGGGATGAATGGACTATATACACTGTCTCATACAGACAGAGTGACAATCTGGAAGAGAAGGAACTAGATGATCTGTATAATGATCTAAGAGTCTTTGAATCAGAGGTAGAAGCTAAGAAAAAGCCCACTGGGTATATTCATAATGTTGCACTTCTATCAGCATCCACTGATACTACTGCCAACCCTGAAGCAGTTAGTGCTGCTAGTGGGGTGAATTCAGAAAAAGGCACTGAAACTGTCTTTGAAGCCTTTTTGTCCAGTCACAGCAACAACTCCTTGATTAATGATGATCTGGAACAACTTCACCCTGATGATCTGGAGGAGATAGACATTAAATGGCAGATGGCCATGTTATCTATGAGGGTGAAGAAGTTTATTAAAAGAACTGGGAGGAACAACTTCTCTCAAAGAAGAGAAGATGGAGCTGGTTTTGACAAGACAAAGGTGGAATGCTATAAGTGCCACATGAAGGGACACTTTGCTAGAGAGTGCAGAAGTGGTGTGCCAAATAACAACCACCAACAAGCTCAGAATGGAGGCCACAATCAAAACAAGAATTCTGCTCAAGCCCTTGTTTCTCAACAAGGAATGGGGTTTGATTGGAGTGACCAAGCTGAGGAAGCCATTCAGAATCAAGCTCTTATGGTAGAGGTGTCTGATCTCCCCTCTGAGGTAAGTTCTAATCTTTGTACTCAATCTTGCATAGACACTGTCAAAAGGTACAGGGATCACAACTAAAACATGTGTGATGACCTCAAAAGATTAGAAAAGGACAGAAGAGATTATGTGTTGATAGTTGAGAGGTTTGAAGAACAAATCAAAAGCTTCCAAGCCAATGAACTTCAACACTCTTATGACACAAACTACTGGAAGTGGGAAAAGAATGAGTTAGAGACCAAACTGTCTAAGTCCAAAGAAGAGAATGATAAGTTGAAAGAAGAACTTGCTAAGATTAAGCTTGATGTAGAAAAGTTTTCATATGCTTAAAAAGCAATGGATTCTCTTCTAAAGGCTCAGATTCATGATAAGATGAAGTCTGGTGTTGGATACAACAACACACCTCCTCCTTACAACAATAACTACATCCCTCCTACATCAGACTTGTTAGAGACCAAGGAGAAAAAGGACTTGTCAGAGGAAGCCTTTGAGATAGATCCTTTGGATGAGGTGGTTGTTGAGGATATGACTGAGAGAGAAGCCAGTGAGAATAGGAACAATGTTGTGAGTAAAGAGATACCCTTAGAAAACAACATTATCACCAATGAGGGATGTGGAAAAACTTGGGTCAAGTCTAAAGAGATAGAGAAGACCAAAGGAAAGGCCAACAAGGTCCATTACAAACAGACCACTATTGTGAATTTTGGCCCTTGTAAACAGTGTGCTTGCAATAAAACTGAGAGCCTAAATTCTGGTACAAAGAGAGGAAATCAAAGAAACTAGAATAATCAATGGGCTCAGAAACAAGGAGTTGATCTGAGAAAAATAATCAGACCAAAACCTTGTTTCATATGTGGCAAGTTGAATCATTTGGCTAAGCACTGTTTCTTTAACCCTATTAACCAAAAGATGAACTTTCAAAGATTTGTGCAAAAACCTGTTGGTTATAGGAAGGCTGGAAAGAAACATGTGGCTAAGAAATCTGTTGAAACCAAAGGCCACATGAAGAAAAAGGTTTTAAAAGAGAGTATTAAAATGTGGGTGCCTAGAAGCACTAAAACTGTTAGTACTGCTACATCAAATAGTACTGCTGACAGGGATAGTGCTGCTAGAAGCAATACTGCTGCTACCAGTGTTAGTACTGCTAAGAATTTTAATGCTTCTAACACTGTTAGTATTTCTTCAAAGGTTACTACTGCTAACACAGTTACTGTTGCTGATACAGTTACTACTTCTAACAAGGTTAGTACTGCTAAGCATGCAAGTGCTGCTAATGCAGTTAGTACTTCTAAAACCAGCACTGATTCTAGCAAATATGCATCCAAACCCATTATTGTGACAAAGTACTCCAGAAATGAGGAGTCAAAGTTTAAAAATCTTGTCAAGAAGGAATGTAAATATTTTGATGAGAAAGGGGTACCCAAGACCACTTTGGCTTGGGTTCCTAATCAATACTAATTGATTTATCTTATGTGCAGGGCAACCAACAGCTTATGGGGAAGAGCATCTGGCATGTTGATAGTGGTTGCTCTAGGCACATGACAGGCAACATGTCATGCCTTCAGGATTTCAAGCATATCAATGGAGGATATGTTGCATTTGGAGACAATCTTGCAGGTGGAAAAATAAGTGGAAAAGGTAATGTTACAAAAGGTAAAATGACATTTGAGAATGTCTACTATGTTGATCAGTTAAAGTACAACCTGTTAAGTGTATCACAGGTTTGTGACAAACAACATAGTATATTATTTACCAATACAGAATGTATGATCCTTGCTCCAGAATTCAAGGTAGTTGATGAAAACATGATACTACTTAGAACTCCAAGAAAGGACAATGTTTATTGTATCGATATGGACAATGTTTCTAGTGATTCATCCCTGAACTGTCTTGTTGCAAAAGCTTCTGTGGATGAATCCTCTCTTTGGCACAGAAGGATGTGTCACATGAACTTCAAGACAATGAACAAACTTGTTAAAAACAACCTTGTAAGAGGTTTACCATCAAAACTCTTTTCATGCGATGATCATTGTGTTGCTTGTCTTAAAGGCAAACAGCACAAAACTTCTCATAAGTCCAAAGAGTTAAATACAATTTCTTCTTGTCTCCAGTTATTACATATGGATCTGTTTGGTCCTACAAATGTTATGAGCATAGGGAAGAAATCATACTGCCTAGTTATTGTTGATGATTACTCTAGATTTAGTTGGGTATATTTTCTAAGGACTAAGGATGAGACAAGTGGACTGATCAAATCCTTCATTCTAAGAATTGAAAACCAAACAAATCAAAAAGTAAAAGTCATTAGATCAGACAATGGATCTGAATTTAAAAATCTTGATCTAAACACCTTTTGTGAAGAAAAAGGCCTTGAGAGACAATATAGTGCTCCTAGGACTCCACAACAAAATGGTGTTGCTGAGAGAAGGAATAGGACACTAATAGAGGCTGCTAGATCTCTGTTGGTTGATTCAAAACTGCCAATTACTTTCTGGGCTGAAGCAGTTAATACTACCTGTTATGTCCAAAACAGAGTTCTAGTGGTCAAGCCAAAGAACAAGACACCTTATGAGCTCTTAAATAAAAGAAAACCCTTTATTGGATTTTTTAAACCATTTGGGTGTCCTTGCACAATTCTCAATACCAAATCTCACTTAGGCAAGTTTGATAGCAAGGCAGATGATGGATTTCTTGTGGGTTACTCATCTCAAAGTAAGGCCTACAGGGTTTTTAATACTTCTTCTAGAATAATTGAGGAAAGTGACAATGTCAAATGCAATGAGAAAACACCAAATCCATTTGGGTCTGGTCCTCAGTGGATGTTTGACATTGATTCACTAACTAACTCTTTTGGTTTCAGTAGTGATGGTTATGCAGGTTCAGGAAGTGGAGGATTAGGGGCTACACAAGTTCAAGACAACATACCTCAGTTTGTGATTTTTCCCATACCTACAGTGGATCCTGTTGAAGACTGTGAAAAGGAGCCATCTACTGAACCAAATCAGAGTGAAGAAGAAAGAAGAGATGAGGAGAGTCAAGAAAATAAAGAACCAGAAGTAGCCGCTGAAATCACCTCAGTTGAGTTGAATGACACCAATCTAGAGGTGGGACTCAATGAAGAACCTAGTCATCAAACAAGAACACAAAAGAATCATCCTCCTCAGCTGGTAATAGGAGATATCTCTTCTCCTATGATGACTAGAAATCAAAGCAGGCTGCAAGATATGCAAGACCAACAACATACAGTGGTTTCTTGCTTTCTATCCCAGCTTGAGCCTAAGAAGGCTTGTGATGCTATGAAAGATTCCAGTTGGATAGAAGCCATGCAAGAAGAGCTACTACAATTCAAGCTACAAGATGTTTGGGATTTGGTAGGCCTTCCTAAAGGTCAAAGAGCAATAGGCACAAAATGGGTCTTCAGGAATAAGAGAGATGAGAGAGGAATATTAATAAAGAACAAAGCAAGGTTGGTGGCACAAGGGTATACACAAGAAGAATGAATAGATTATGAAGAAGTATTTGCACCAGTGGCTAGGATAGAAGCAATTAGATTGTTCCTGGCCTATGCTTCTTATATGAAGTTCAAAGTCTATCAAATGGATGTAAAAAGTGCATTTCAATATGGATCAATTGAAGAAGAAGTATATGTCTGTCAACCACCAGGGTTTGAAAACCCAAGCTATCCAGACAGAGTATAAAAACTGAAGAAAGCACTTTATGGACTGCATCAAGCACCAAGAGCATGGTATGACACTCTGTCATCCTATCTCTTGGAAAATGGCTTTGACAGAGGAGTTATTGATAAGACTCTGTTCATCAAGAGAAAGAAGAAGGAAATCTTGCTGGTCCAAATCTATGTGGACGATATCATCTTTGGATCCACAAGAGACAATATGTGCAAGGAGTTTGAGGATCTAATGCATCAAAGGTTTAAAATGAGTTCCATGGGGGAACTTACTTTCTTCCTTGGACTCCAAGTCCAACAGAAGCCAGATGGTATATTTATTTGTCAGTCTAAGTATGTGCAGGACATTCTAACCAAGTTTGGTTTCTCAGACTCAAAGCCTTCCAGCACACCTATGGAGACACACAAGCAGATAACAGCAGATCTTGAGGGGGAGGATATGGATGTTCATCACTATAGATCCATGATTGGCTCTCTCATGTATCTTACGGCCTCTAGGCCAGATATAATGTTTCCAGTCTGTGTGTGTGCAAGATTTCAAGTTAGGCCAAAGCAATCACACTATCAAGCTGTTAAGAGGATATTCAGATATCTTAAAGGGCAACCTAGATTGGGACTTTGGTATCCTCATGACTCATCATTTGACCTACTTGCATACTCAGACAGTGACCTAGGTGGAGCAAACTTGGACAGAAAATCTACTTCTGGAGGATGCCAGTTTTTGGGTGCAAGACTAGTATCATGGCAGTGCAAGAAACAAACCACAGTGTCCACATCTACAACAGAAGCAGAGTACATAGTAGCTGCAAGTTGCTGCTCTCAAGTCTTATGGATTCAGAATCAAATGCTGGACTATGGGGTAACCTTTCTACACACTCCAATCTTTATTGATAATAGCAGTGCTATCAGCATTGTTAATAATCCTGTCAAGCACTCAAAGACAAAGCACATTGAGATCAGGTATCACTTTATAAGAGACTGCAATGAAAAGAAGCTTATTCAAGTTGTAAAAGTTCATACTGATAACCAGTTTGCTGATCTATTCACCAAAGCCTTTGATGTGGGTAGATTCACTTTCTTGGTAACAAGTGTGGGAATGATCAACTCTGAATAAGCTCCTACTTAAAAAGTGGTTCAATACCTGTATATAGTTTATGCTTGGTGTTACTAATCTTCTTTCTCAGGAAATGTATAGCAGTACTCAGTTCCTCACAAGCTTAAAAGTGTAAGTATGGTTAATACTGCCAGTACAGTTTTAGTACTGCCAGTACAATTTTACTACTGCCAGTGTTCAGTTAATACTGCTTTCAGTTAATACTGCTCTCAGTTAATACTGCTCTCAGTTAATACTGCTTCCAGTTAATACTGCTCTCAATTAATACTGCTTTCAGTTAATACTGCTCTCAGTTAATACTGCTCTAAGTTAATACTGCTTTCAGTTAATACTGCTCTCAGTTAATACTGCTTTCAGTTAATACTGCTCTCAGTTAATACTGCTTCCAGTTAATACTGCTCTCAGTTCATACTGCTTTCAGTTAATATTGCTCACTGTTAATACTGCTTTCACTAAATTTTTAGAGTTAATACTGCTTATAATCCGCAAGCTATAAATACCCTTTCCCCGCCTAAAAGATCATAACGACTCTTTGTCTACTGTTCATCTTCTCTCTCACTCTTTTCTCTCAAGTATCCAGTGCTCGCTAGTGAAGAATCCTTACGCACAGATGGCTTCAATGGTGTTTATTGATGAGCACAACGAGATTGCCATGCTCCAAAAGCCAAAACAAGCCGATGGTTTTCACCAGATAGTCGATTTTCTGAGGTCAAGCCACATCGCTCATGCTCTCACTGTGTCTCCTACCATCTACGTAGAGCATCAAAGGCAATTCTGGGCCAATGCCACTACTAGCACAGAAAATGAAGTGTCGTGCATCAAAACAAGGGTTTGTGACAAACCCTTGACAGTTACTGAGGAGACCATTCGCATCTGTCTACGTCTAGACGATGCTTCAGGTATATCTTCTATTCCAAATGAGGATTTGTTTTCAAACCTCACCAGAATGGGGTATGAAGGCCAAATGGGGATTTTCAAGTTTTTCAAAGCTCAATTTTCACCCCAATGGAGGTTCTTTGTTCATACCCTGATGCACTATATTTCCAAGAAAACTACTGGCTGGAGCCAATTTAGCAGTCCCATTGCCTATGCTTTGGTATGTTTATCTACTGCTAAAAAATATAACTTTTCACTGATGATCTTCAATGATCTTGTCTCAAACCTGGACAACAAGAAGAGTTTCTTCATGTATCCCAGGTTTGTACAGGCAGTTATAACAAATGAATTGACGGATATACCTCAATTTGATGAGGTATATGTACCTAAACCCCCTAAAGGCAGGGTCTTCTCAAACATGAGAAGATCTGCTAGGGACTCGGAAGGAGTTGACACCCCATTGTTCTCAACAATGATGGTGGTGTCCCAACCACAAGAAGGTATGGCCTCAGGGTCAAGGACCTCATTAGACCAACCCACTGAGAGCCAATCCCAAACTTCCCTCTCTAAAATTTTTCCTCAGTCCTTTGCTGCTAAACCCACTCCTATGATATCCAAGACTTATATCAAGAGAAAGGTACACAAGGCTCCTTCCCTTGTTGTACCTACTATTACCCAAGAGCCTCATAGCCCTCTATTGGAGCATTCTCCAATAGAGAATATCAAAAGGGAATCCACTAGGGTGTCTCCCAACCCTGAGGAGGTGCTCTCTAAGGAGATGAATGAGCATATGGGTGAGAAGGCTACCACTACTTCTGCTAGCACAGAGAAGGACAGTGGTAACATCTCTAAGACCTTCCCCATGGCAACTTTGGGTGAGCAATCAACCAAAGGACCCTGGCGCCAAGAAACCAAGGGGGTAGTTGATGCTTCTGTTAGGCAGAAGACCACTACTAAAAGATCCAAGGATCCCTCAAGGATGGCCAAAACATCTAAAAAGGGTGAGGACAACACTGAAACTGATGAATTGATGGCAAAAGATTCCAATGATCCTTCAAGGGTGGGTAAAACACCTAAAGAAGGTGAGGATAGCTATACTTACTTGGAATTGATGGAAACAATAGCCAACATCAATGTTGATGTGGTTAATCAAGGAAAGGAAATCAAGGCATTGCAGCAAGTGGTCATCTCCCAACAAGAGCAGATTTCAAAACTCAAGCAATTGGTGGGAAAACTCATTGCCAAGAAAAGAAGAAAGCAGTTTGTTCTAAGGAGGAGAAAGAGGGCAAACAAAATGGAAGAGGAGAATGCTTCCAAAAAGGGGGAGAGTTCAAGCTCAGAAAAGATGGATCAACAGTTTGAGGTGGAGAATATTGAAGCACAGGGAGAGTTTGTTGAAGAAAGGGCTGAAGAAAAAGTTGAAGGTGTGATAGAAACAGAAATTGGCAAAGCAGCAGAAACAACACCAGCAGCACAAACAAGCCCAGCAGTAGAAACTGTTACTACTGCTGAGCCAAAAGGAGCAGCAGAAACTGTTAGTGCTGCTGAAACTACACAAGCAGCAGTAACAGGGTTAACACCTGAAGAGGTTGAAATAGCAGAGATGCTGGTAAAAGCAAAGAATGACACCCCCAAAGCAAAGGGAGTGGTCATAAATGAAGGGGGAGCAAAGAGAACAGAAAAGAAAGACATGGCTGCAGATGCAAAGAGAAAAGGGAAAGAAAAGATGATAGAATCTGATCAACCAACCAAAAAGCAAAAGATGGTTGAGTCAGATGAAGCATTAGCCAAGAAACTGCAAGAAGAAATAAATCAAGCAGAGAAAGAGCGGGTTGAGAAAGACAGAGAGATAGCCAGAGCACTAGCTAATGAATTAAATGAAGCATTTCAGAAAGGATTGGAAACAGAGAAAGCAAAGCAAAGGGCAATAAGCATGAGAAAGGCTATGATGGCCAGAGCACTAGCTAATGAATTAAATGAAGCATTTCAGAAAGGATTGGAAACAGAGAAAGCAAAGCAAAGGGCAATAAGCATGAGAAAGGCTATGATGTCCAGATCAAGTGCAAAGAAGAGAAAGCCTTCACAAACTTACCTTGCAACTCAGGAAAGAAACAAGATGATAACTTTCTTGAGGAGTGCAATTGGTGTGAAGAAAGAAATGTTTATAAAGATGACTTTTGATCAAGTCAAGGGCTTATATGAGAAAGAAATGGGAAAACTGAAGAGTAATGAAAAGGCTAGAGTGGAGTTTGAAAGGAAAGCCAAGGAGAGGCATGATGTGAACATTAATCAACCCTTCCCTGAAAGTGAAGAGGGAACTCCAACAAAAGAAAAGGCAGAGATTAAGGAAGAAGAGACTTTAGCTCAAAAGATCAAGAAAATAAAAGGAGTCAAGTCTATTGCTTCTAAAGGTCCTAGATCAGAGGAAAGGAAAAAGGAAGAAAAGAAGAAGGAAGCTACTTTAGGGCAAAGTCAAAGGATTCTGAAGAGAACCAAGATGATGGCCAAAAGAAAGAAAATTAACAAGAAGCCTAGAGTAGAAGAAGAGAAAAAGGTTGCTGAAGAATAAGAGGCATCTAAGAATGAAGAAAAGAGAGCTGAATCTCAGGAAGTACCACAGAGTTCAGATGTAAATATGTACATGGTGGTAATGGATAAAATTCCAAAGCCTATCACAGCTGAACCTGTTGGATTCAAACCTCCTGAAGTTATCTACTGGGATACTATGAAGGTGGATGGTAAGGAGTATATCAGGCTGAAAAGAAAGGATGAGAAGTATTATGTGTTTTCAACATGGAAGAAAATTGTCAGAGAATGTTCAAGATCTGATTTAGAAGAGATGTTTGAAGTTGGTATGAAATTACATGCAGATCAGTTGAAAGCTCCAGGGTTACCAATTGTGAAGCTAGTTATGGAGTATTTGTGTATGTTATTCAATCCAGAAGCAGTAAAGCATTTAATCAGAGATGTGTTTGAAACTGTTAGAGGATGGACTTTGTATGAAAAGAGTGGAGTCTATGAATTGGTCATGGATACTTTTCACATGGAGTATTACTTAGTGGATGGGATCTACAATCACACAAGTCTGAAGCTTCATGCCATGTTAAAGAAGAAGCTGGGTTGTGCACCAAATTCAGAAATGGCAAAATATTTAATTCAGAGAACTATCAATCAGAGTATGGGACTGGATCCTAACATTGGACTGAATCAATGAAAGTTTTGGAAGCATCTGAAGAACTTGACTTCTCTTTCTAAAAGTCAAGTTAGGGGGAGATTGTTGGGAACTGAAAGATGTGACCAAGTCATTAATGCTGCTAGTTCAGAGTTAGTACTGCCAGAGGATCTCAAAGTTAATACTGCTAGTCAAAGTTAGTACTGCTTAGCTAGTTAGTACTGCTAGTGGTTAGTGCTGCTTAGTAGTTAATACTGCCAAGACTCAGTTAATGCTTCCAAGGTGATTAATGCTGCTTCTGAGATAATGTGAAGATAATGTTGAAGAGATCGCGTCTGGAGATAAACATGGAAAGCTTGAAGATAATTATGAAGATCTTTTTATGTTTAGTAATTATCTTTTATCTTCAATATATGTATAGATTTGTTTAGAATAGAAAAGTAACTTTTGTGAAAATAATTCTAAGTTTTTGTTCCAGAGAGAGAATCAACCTCAACGCATCGTTCCTAATTCTAGAGAAGTAGAATTCGTCTTGAAAGAGCCTGTTCTTCAAGATTGAGGTTATGAGTGAAAAGCTTGTAACTTAAATCATTAAGTAAAGTTTGCAAGTTGTGATTCATACTGTTTTTCTGTTTATTGAATATTAAAGTGTTTTTCCGCAACTTCTTTAATATTGTTTCTGAGTGTTTATAATTCTTGTTGAGAATTCGATCCTGACACAAACCCCCCCTCCATTTATTCAAACTGAAGAGCCTGATAGTGGATTTCAAGATGATAATCATGATCAATCTGTATCTAATCCACTCCCTCACGAACAAAAGTGGACCAAAGAGCATCCGATAAGCCAAATTATTGGAGATCTACATAAGCCGGTGCAAACTAGGTCTGCTACCTCAAATATGTGTATGCATGATTCCTTTCTGAGAAAGATTGAGTCTACTCGAGTATCTGAGGCACTTGCGGATTCAGATTGGGTGACAGCTATGCAAGAAGAGCTGAATCAGTTCGAAGCACTCAAAGTCTGGAGACTCGTACCTAAACCTGAAGGCAAAACCATTATCGGTACGAAATGGGTGTTCAAAAACAAGAAGGATGAAGACGGTATCGTAATTCGTAATAAAGCAAGACTTGTTGCCAAGGGCTATAGGCAAGAGGAAGGCATAGATTATGACGAGACGTATGCTCTAGTAGCGCGTATAGAGGCGATTGGGATGTTTCTAGCCTACGCAGCTCACAAAAACTTCACCGTCTTCCAAATGGACGTGAAGACAGCCTTTCTGAATGGCTTACTTAAGGAGGAAGTATATGTCTCGCAGCCAGAAGGGTTTGTGAATCCAGATAAGCCTAATCACGTCTACATCTTGGATAAAGCCCTTTATGGACTCAAACAAGCTCCTCGCGCCTGGTATGATGTGCTATCTAAATTCTTGGTCAAGTCTGGTTTTACGAAAGGTATGGTTGATACTACTTTATTCATTAAAAAGGATAAAGTCGATATCATTCTTATACAAATATATATAGACGATATTATTTTTGGCTCTACAAATCCTAAGTACTGTAAGAACTTTTCAAATCTTATGGTGTCACGTTTTCAGATGAGTATGATGGGAGAGATGAATTTCTTTCTCGGATTACAAGTCAAACAATTTCAAACGGGGATTTTTATCAATCAATCAAAATACATTTTGGACATTCTTCGGAAGTTCAACATGGAAAACTGTAAACCGATTGGTACCCCGATGGCACCTGGTACTAAGATCGGCACTGATCCTTCGGGAACAGCTGTGGATGTTAGGACATATCGTGGAATGATAGGTTCTTTAATGTATCTCACTTCTAGTAGGCCAGATATAATGTTTTCTACATGTTTATGCGCTAGATATCAGGATAATCCTAAAGATTCCCATATGTCTGCAGTAAAACGTATTTTCAGGTATCTGAAGGGGACTGCAGATCTCGGTCTGTGGTATCCTAAAGATACTAGCTTTGAACTAACAGCCTTCTCAGACGCAGATCATGCAGGCTGTATGTTAGACAGAAAGAGCACATTAGGTCACATTCAATTTTTGGGCGATAAACTCGTTAGTTGGGCGTCTAAAAAGCAACTATGTGTTTCTACATCGACCGCGGAAGCAGAATATGTAGCTGCTGCCAGCTGTTGTTCTCAGGTCTTGTGGATGAGAACGCAACTACGGGATTATGGATATCAATACAACAAGATTCCGATCTATTGTGACTCGAAGAGCGCAATCGCGATATCTGTTAATCCTGTCCAACATACGAAAACCAAGCACATTGACGTCAGGTGTCGTTTTATCAAAGATAATGTAGAAAAAGAAACAATTGAACTTTATTTTGTAAAAACTGATTATCAGCTTTCAGATTTATTTACCAAACCCTTAGATGAAAAGAGATTTAATTTTCTTGTCTCTTAGCTTGGTATGCTAAATCTTAAGACATAATCGGTAGTTACCTAATAAAGTTAAGTATTGTTATTTTTCATCATTTTCTTTATCATTTATTTCTGAAGGATAATAGCACTTTAATAGTTTGTTCATGATCTCAGGGGGAGAGTGAGAAGAACTTTAAGATGATCTACATTCTTTTGAGGGGGAGTTTATCTAATTTCTGCATTTACTACACTAATTTTTTTTTTGTGATGCAGGATTTTAGGGGAGCATATAAGTCATATCAAAAGGAGTAAGACTATGATTTCTGATTACTTCTGATCAGAACTCGTACTGTTAACTGTTTTAATGCTTTATGTCTTTTACATTTGAATAAATTTGTAAATAAATTTGTCTTTGACATGACTTTGAGAATTTTGCAGAACGAGGGAAGCTGACACGATCATATCTTAATGACTACAGCTGACTTTATGAGAATTAAGATTGAGCGAAAAGGTAAATTTCTTATCTTAATCTCAAATGTATCTGAAAGAAGGACAACTTTCAGATATAGAAAACATGTTCTGAAATGTTCAAACCACTTCCCGATTCTTAAACAGATTTTATAATTTGGAAGTGTGATTTTAAATGTTTTTCATTTTATTTTATGCTTAACTGATAAACAAACCGTGTGTTTCCAAAGATAATTACTTGCGTATTGTCTTTTCTGTATACTTTCAAGTATTCACACACACCGGTTTGAATTCTTGTTTAAAACGTTCTTACCATGTCTCA
The DNA here is from genome assembly GCA_954870635.1 of Arctium minus. Lineage (NCBI taxonomy): Eukaryota > Viridiplantae > Streptophyta > Magnoliopsida > Asterales > Asteraceae > Arctium > Arctium minus. Next base: position 28,703,095 of record OX941081.1, read on the forward strand.
AATAGAAACATATTTTTCGATGGTAAGACACTCCGCTTGTATTTCATTGAATTTTGAGCGTTAATTTCATTTCGAAACGTTAATTCAAGAATGTCTATATCTTGGGTCATATAGACAATATCCATTATTTTTTACCATAAGCTTTGATTGTTATATCATTCATTTCTGATCATTTTCATACAATGTCAGATTTTCAAACAAGTCTCGTGCATTCATGTTCATTCATTCAATATACTTGTTTGAAAATACTTCCATGTTTCAAAATGCTCATATCTTCATGACTATATTCTGAGCATATACATTTATCTGACTTGTATTCGAGCTTTAACTGATAAAGTTAAACCATATTGAGCAACATTATGCTTTATAGGATTACATGGGTTCTTTGTGCTAGGACTTAAATGAAACTTCTATGGATTCACGTTAACTAGTGTTTCCTACCCAAGAAGTTAATCCATAGTGATTGAGTGTGAGGAGTCAAAAAGAAATGAGTGTGGGATGAGTGATGAGGTAAAATGGAAAAGTGAGTTTGGTTAGATGTGAGCTTAATGATTAAAAGAAAGAGGGTGTGAGAACAGAGTTAAAAGAATATCAGAACTCTGCACCAACTACTTTCTGAGCGGGGCAGCCACATTTCTAATGTTTCACAGCTCTTTGGTGAACATTATTGAAACAGGCAACTAGCCCATGCCAACTCTTGACTAATACCCCACCAGCCACTCATTTTCTTCTCAAAAAGAAAGTGTTTCATATTTCAAAGGGACGTAGCACATAATCTATCTGATTTTCATTTGGAAAATCTGGATATTGAAAAAGAAGGAAGTCTGCCCCACCTTCGCACTTCAATCATGCACATTGAGTCTGTGTTTATCTACTGTTGTCTCAGTGGTTTACACAATGTTGAGCCTTTCAAAAAGCAATCATCATATGCTTAATTCTTTCTACACTTGCACGAACACACAAGGAATTTGTTTTCTCGTCATAACATTCATAGAAATTTCCTTTGTGGTGTTTCGATGATTGGATGGAAGCCCTGGGGGAGTGAACATAACAAAAGCTCCTTTATATTATGTATTTGTTACACACAGTGACTTCGTGTTACTGACAGACATGTTAACTGATTCATATGTTGATTCAGGTGTTACATTTATATTTTATCTAGATTTGAAAAGATCTAGATGGATACATTGTTCGAATTGGCAAAGGATCAGAGGCTCAGCTTGACAGATCAGTGGTCAGAACAGAATTTCAGTGACATTTCTTGACAAAGTTTTGATGAACCAGATGCTCTATTCATCAAAAAGAGGGAGATGATTTTAAAGAAATGTTCAAGTCAGAAATTTCAAAGTTAAAAGATTTGAAGATGACAATGTTCAAAGTGTGAAAGTTTGAAAAGATTTATGAAGATATGTTGATTTTGAAGAAATTTTCTTTGAAGATTATCTGCTGAAGCAAGTCGAGCTAAATCTGAAGATAATTTCTTTCCGAAGTCTGAAAGAGTCGTGATAATTTTGGGAGATTATTGAAGATTGTTTCTACCATATTTGGGGGAGATTGTTATATTCTTCGTAGACAGACTTGGGAAGATTACAATGTTATAGGGAGAGATTGCACCTGACAGAGCTTAAAAGAGAAGACTGTTTTGTAAAACCTTTCAACAGTGATCTTGAATCCAAAAGGGGAGATTGTTAGAGCATGAATTATGTTGTATACAAGATCATGAAGACTGAAGTCAAAGTTCAAGAAAGTCAAAGCTGAGATAGTCAACTCTTAGTGAAAGTCAAAGTTGTTTTGTAACAAGTCAAAGTCAAATTCCTTGTATTTTAATTTCCTTGTTGTTTAGTTGTAGGTATAAATACCTTTATTTTGTTGTTTAATAGATAGATGACTAGATAAGGAGTTAGTTGTCATAATACGCTGATTGTATCAAGAACTAGAGAGAAAACTAGAGAGAGAAAGAGAGCAACAGAGAGAAAGTTGTAAACTGTTGAATTGATTCAATCAAAAACAGGTTGGTTTAATTGTTTCTAATCTTGTTTGTTAATCATTGTTTTGTGATTAGAACTAGAATTGGACACTCAATGGCTCTATAATTCCCACTTTATTTTAACGTCGTTGGATTAATTGAATTAATTTCTTATAATTATAGTGTTGGTAGTTTAATCTTAAAGTCATTCTCAAGTGAGTTAACTTTTCTAGTTCAAGTAAGGATTTTAGTTACATGCATAATTGATGAATCGTTTCTTTTAAGATTAATTAACAAGTAGTTGACATAATTCTCATTTTCTTTAATTGTTTTTACAATCTTTAAAATTAGCAGTTAAGATGATGATGGGCTAACCGTTTCAGTTCGGGGTGTAAAGTAAAGTTGGGACCGAGACCGATAAAAGAATAAAAAGTGTATCGTATCGCATGATTGTCCAGTTATTTAAATCAGAGTTATATTTTATGTTGGATTACAACTAATCAACTGACAATTGGTTAGTTGTATGACGGCTTATTTAAGTTACATAAAATATCGACTCTGAGATAACGATGGAATACGATCTCATCCTTTATTTAATTATTAAATTCGTCTAAACGGAACATTATACCCTGCGCTTTTTTTAAATTAATTTCTCAGTAGTTGTTACTCAAAAACCTCAACCAAAATATTGTTTTCAAATTCGCCATCTGAGACTCGCTTTTACAGACCCGACTTTCAAGAAAAACTTTTCCACGCTTCCCTGTGGGATCGATATTTGGTACTTTGTACCATTATTACTTGTTAAAAACGGTAGTAGATTGAGATGTATACTTGCGTCAAGATCTACTTATTTGCATTTTAAAAAGGTGTGAACACGAAAAAGCCGCAACAGTAAACTACACTTTTGGTCCCTATCGTTTGGTGTTTATAACACATTTGGTCCCTATAGTTTAAAAATTACACTTTAGCCACTACAATATGCTATTTGGTCTGGATTTGGTCCCTCGTCGTTAACTTCGTTAAAAAACTCAGTTAATGTAACACCCTCAAATTTGGTAAGAGCAACTATTTAAAAATCTCAATTTAATAACAAATAAAGGACAAAACTTCCACTTTACATAACAAAGCTCAAAATGCCTCGAATATAAAATTCTATAATTAACCTCAACAATAACAAACTTCAGTAATAAACAAGTACCTAACTGAAGTCGGGTGCTACTTAAACCCAGTACAAGTTGCTCTTCACAATACTAATGCGGAAGACTTCACTAAGTTAATCACCTATTCGGCACACCACTAGCACTCATCTCTTCATAGCGTCACTAGAACTATTCCCAACCGGAACCTGTTGCACATGCCGAAAAATAAAAAGGTTAGGCTAACGCCTAGTGAGTTCAAGAGTTTTCAACATGGATGAAGATATCATTGAAAAGAAGTAATGCGATTTAAATCACAATCTTTCAATTTGATATGTCTCAAGTATGAAAACGACTCATTTTCCAATAATATGCATTTTAGCAAAGAAACATCAATATAAACGTTTTTCCAATCTAGACTACCTCAAGGACAAAGATCTCAATATAAAACGCTCATTCGTAAATTAAATTTAACCCAATACTCACTCAAACGTGAATAGAATTTGAACCCTCCATTTATGAAGATGCGGTTAAAACTTTACATCTCGAAACACCCAAAACATGGGTGGGGCAAACTACTCAACCCATAAAACATGGATAAAGACCCATTTATACAAAACGTCACCGAAAACTTGGATAATAAAACTCAATACCTAAAACAACACCTTTCGGTGACGGGGGAGACCCGAATTTCATCGAATGTGGCGGACACACAAAGTTAGGCCACTTATCAATGTTCTCGAGCTTCACATAGAGCCATGGATCCCCGTATACGGCTCCCAACCGAGCAACCACCGCAAGATACCCAAATGCCTCTAGTGTCTACTCGACCTATAAATGAGTGTCACCACAAAATCCATAAGTCCTCGTATCCGGCTCACCATGGGCACCACCGCAAGACTTAGCTCCGTATACGGCTCTGCAGAGCACCACCACAAGTTTCCATAAAAACATGACTTGGGGACCACTCACTAGACTTCAAACGCGGACACTAAATTCCACGATGAGTAACCAGACTGGATTACAAACGGGCATCGAGTTCAACCACCCACAATCTATACCTCGAGCCCTTCAATAAAGGTTACGCGATTATCGAGTTCAACCACCCATGATCTATACCTCGAGCTCCCGCTAGCCATAAACAATATCCAGTCCCAAAACGGGGATAAAGTCCCCAACTAAACCAACTGACTGACTCATATGCCTATGGATCCAATGCATTACAGTCTAAATGTTACATGACTTAAACGAATGAACTAATGCATTCAAAACATATAACTCTCCAATAAGATGCAACTAAGTACACCGTACGTCCAAGGCTCCTTTACGAGCTACCAAAACTGAACAAACGTTCCAAAGACTCAACCGAGTACAATTCAAGCCCCAAAAGGCTTAATAGACGTTTGGCTAAAATACTAGAGCCAATGTGGTTTCATAAACCAAAGTACATCTTTCCCCAAAACTTTGTTTCTCAAATTACAATTGGCCTTCGGCCCAAAACCCAAGAAGGATTATCATTTTCTAAAGTGTTCCCAAAGTCGGGATCGACCTAAAACCAAAGGACTCACGTATTCGTACTTTTCAAAACATCCCATTTCATGAATGATGCATAAAACCCGACAAACACTTAAAAGTGAGTTTTTGACCAAATATCTATTTATGCAATAAATCACCAAAACACATTCATTTATGACACATTTATCAAAATGCTCAAGAATCCCAAATGTGGGTGTTTTACAAGCTTAGTAAGCTAAACACTTCAAGTAATCAAAAGTTATCAAGTAACTCAACAGTTGACAATTTCATGTAAAACACATAAATACTTTAAAATGGACATTTTGGCATGTACAACGTTTTCACAAATCAACTTGAACTCACCTTGCTAGGTTAAGTTAAACCTAGATTCCAAACTCAACCATTAATCTCCAAAAGTGTAGATTCCACCATTTTCCAAGTCATCTTCAACAAAGAGTCAGGGTTTCCAAATAACCCATTTTATCAAATCTAGAAATAAACCAATAACAAGTAAAACTTTAGACCTACCAAGACCCTTATACTAAAGCTTGGATTTACAAGATTCTTACCTCAAATGGAACCTGGAATCTTCCAAACTACGTATCTCCCATGAAATCTTTTACTCTCCCCATAACTAAGCTTCAAATCACCAACCCTTTGATCTCTCTTGAGTGGATTCACCTCAAGCTGGTCCAAAATCGACTCTTGGGCTCTTAAAATCGTCCCAAGGAAGAGAGAAGTGGAAAGTGGGAGTGGAATGAGAGAAAACCCTAGAAAGTGGGTTTTAATTGACCAGATGGTCTCCCGCGACCTTGGACGCGACCTCAAGTCGCGGGACAAGTCGCGCGTGTCTCTAGGCCAGGGACAACAATGGCTTGCGCGGGCCTAGCCGCGACTTTGAGGCCGCAGGCCAAGCCGCGCGTATTGCCTGATGTGTCTTCTCGCGTCTTGTGCTCAACCGTTTCCCCGATCGTTTCTCTCGGTTGGCCGCTAACCGCTCATTGACCGATTGTTGACCGTCCTATTAGAATTTACGAGTGTTACAGTTAAGTGAGGGGTAATTTCGTCTTTTTACACGTTTCTTGAATCTTCATCTTCAACCTCATGAACACCAAGAACATGATGAATGTTCATCTTCTACCTCAAGAACACCAAAATTTTAAAACCCAAATCAAACTCAAAAACCAAAAACTTAAATCAAACCCATGTCTAAAAACCAAATCCTAAATCAAACCCAAAATTTAGAAACCTAAATCACACATACATTTAAAAATCAAAAACCTAAATTAAACCCATATTCAACACCCCAAATTAAACCCACTTAAAAAAAAGAAAGAGAGAGGGAGATATAGATCTGAGAGAGAGAAGAGAGAGAGAGAGAGAGAGATTTGAGATACAAATATGAGATTTTATAAACCAATTTTCCCAAATCTCTCTCTAATTACCAAAAAAAGAAAAAACAAATTTCTTTCTATTCTGATTTTATAAACCAATTTTCACGTTTTTTTTGTTGGGGACTGGTCTATATTCATTTTGGGATGCAAATAGTAGTATGCTAACTCCCAATTCTTTCTTGATTTATGTAAGTTTACTTCCATTAGTCATATCAACAACATATAATTTTAATCTATAAAATCGACCATATTTCCTCTTGAACCCCACCTCATGAATTTCATTTTTCAAGTTCCCATTTGTGGATAAGAAAGGAAACTTCTAATTTTCTCTACTTCCATCACCATCAATACATACGTGTATGCATCTCATATGTGTATTCATCAATACTTGTTGTTTACAAAAAGATATTTCACCATCTATCTGGGTCTTCAAGATATCGAATCAATCTTTCCAATGGCTCTGTTTTCTTTAATTTCACAATAAAGTTTGAATCTTTTTTGGGTTCTAAACCAATTTTCTTGAAAGCGATTAATGAAATCACTTGGGGATTCTATTTGATTTGGGCATTTTCGAAGTGGGTATTGAGAAAGACTTTGTGGGTAAGTTAGTTTATTAACAAATCTCTCTCTCGATCTCTCTCAGATATGTATCTCTCTCTCTCTTCTCTCTCTCTTTCTTTTTTTAAGTGGGTTTAATTTTGGGTGTTGAATATGGGTTTAACTTAGGTTTTTGATTTTTAAATGTAAGTGTGATTTAGGTTTCTAAATTTTGGGTTTGATTTAGGATTTGGTTTTTAGACATGGGTTTGATTTAAGTTTTTGTTTTTTGAGTTTGATTTGGGTTTTAAAATTTTGGTGCTCTTGAGGTAGAAGATGAACATTCATCACGTTCTTAGTGTTCATGAGGTTGAAGATGAAGATTCAAGAAATGTGTAAAAAGACGAAATTACCCCTCACTTAACTGAGTTTTTTAACGGAGTTAACGATGAGGGACCAAATCCGGACCAAATAGCATATTGTAGGGGCTAGAGTGTAATTTTTAAACTGTAGGGACCAAATGTGTTACAAACACCAAACCACAGGGACCAAAAGTGTAGTTTACTCTATATTTTTATTCATATAATAAACACATATATGGCTCCCAGATCGAAGCCAACACCGAAACAATCAAGGTTGTAGATTTCCTTCCCCATCCGGCTCCGGCCAATTTTCTTCGTCTAACAAATCTAAAAACCTCATTCGGCTCCCCCATAAACACTCACCTGCCACCACCGTAAAGATCCGTAAGAGCATCTTCAATAGCTATGCTAAAATAGAAAAAAAATGAGTGTTTAACAATCTTTTGCTCCAACAGTTATGTTATACCATATGTTAAAATAGAGAAAAGAAGAAAGAGATGGTAAAAATCTTCAAATTTAGTGAAATTTCTAAAACCCCATATATAAGAGCATCCACAGTGTACGACTTTTTCACCAAGGTTTTTCATAGTTTTTTTCTTACACATTATTGCCACCTCAACAACTTAAAAACTTTTATATACCTCCACTATGTGAAAAACCTCACCCAAACATTTTCATTACTTTTTAAAACTATTCAGGGTCCCACTATTTTAACTTTATATCATTTTTATTCTTATTTATAAAAATAAATACATTAAAATTCATACAAATACATCTTTATTTATATCAAGAAAATATTATTAATTTAATTATGTATTTATTTTACATAATTTTTTTTTAAATATTTTAATACAATATATATTATATATAAATTTCTTATTGTAAAACAATTAACCACTTAAATAAAACTAAATTAAACAAAACTTTATATTACAATACTTGAAATTAAACAATACTATATATTACAATACTTGAAATAATAAAATTTTCATTCAGGATCACTAAGAGACCAAATATGTTCGACCAAGTCGGAACGAAGCTGATGATGAAGTTCGTTTGAACGTATCTCAGAATTCCTTTGAAGGTACTGTTGGAACTCGTTGGTGGAACCTTGAAATATTTGTGTATCGTCATGTATGTCATCGTCTGTCCAATTAAGTATTGTATCGCCTTCATCTTCAACAATCATATTGTGCAAAATTATGCAAGCTTGCATAATAATTTTCATATGTTCTTTGTCACTCCAACCACTTGCACGATTGTTATACAAGTTATTATAATAACCTGAAAACTCGTTTACACTAGTGTAAAATTGATAAAAGTGTGACTTAGCTCGATTATGCTGTCTCAATGGAGTTCCGCTTGGCCGATGATTGTTGTAGTAAAGTGTGATACGTTCCCAAAATGACGAATCTTTTTGGTTGTTACCAATAACAGCATCGGTGCCAATAGTAAGGTATGATGCTGCAAGTATCTTGTCTTCCTCATGTGACCACTTTGATCGATCCGGGAACTTTTGTGTGTCATCTCTTTCGGGGACTTCATTTAGATCAAGACCGACACCTAAATCAACATCATCCAACCCCATTTGCGTTGAATGAGGTGGGAATTGATCACCTTCGGAGACGTCAATAGTATCTGAAATGCTAACATTGCTCTTCCGTGATTCATGGGAAGACATAAACATTGGAGTATGTGGATTAGGAAAAATATTAGTAGGGTTACCAAAATGACTAGACATTTCTGTCCAATATTCATTAGGATTAGGACAAAATTGAGGTGGTATAAAATTTGGAAAATTCGTAGGATAAGAAACATATGGAAGATTTGGAACATTTGGCGGTGTCGAAGTAAAATACGAGGAGCATGGAGGATGTTGAGAGTTTGGATGAGGTTGGGAATTTGAAGGTCTTCGATTGTTATCCATATTGAGAGTTTAGAATAGAGGTTTGAGAGTATAAAAGTTTGATAGTATAGATTGGAAAGTTTGAGAATAGTAAAAATCTAGTTAGGTAAAAATAAAGAAAAAAAGTTATTTTAAAAGTATGTACAATAAAATTAATAAAAAATAGGTTGTTAAAAAATATATAAAAGTTGTATAAAAAGTATGTAAAATGAAAATTAAAAATGTTAAACTTAAAAGTATGTATAATCGAAAATAAAAATTGGGTCATCAAGAAATCTGTTAGAATTGTATAAATATGTCAAATTTGAGATATTATTTTAAAAATATAAAAATATAATTACTTTCATTTTGTATTTATTTATATTATTTATTTAATAATTATATTTAAATAGGATTACTTTAAATATATTAATAAATAAAATCGGTTAATAAATAAAACTGATTAAATACGAAACTTTTATAAAATTCTATAAAATTAAAACTAATTAAATACGAAAAACCTACGAAAAAGCAGGTCGTGCAGTTATGACTTATGACGAAAAACCTCAATTGAAAAATCTCTCCACTATGTGAAAAACCTCAAAAGGAGGTTTTTGCTTTTGAAAAACCTCCCAAAAACCTTCTAGCAAGCACATTGTGGATGTCCTAAGAGAGAGAAACAATATTAAATTTTTTTCACCAATAGGAGTGTTTAGAAAAGAGAAATAATATTTTATTAGATGATTGAATATTTTAATAATATAATTGATGATAAAATTACTAAAATGAAGTAGTTGTTGGAGTTGGATGTAAATTTTTTTAGAGATTATAACTTCTTATACTCTATTTTAGAAAAAATATAGCATAGTTGTTGGAGATGCTCTAAACCACCACTTGACATCCACCACCGTCTAACAAATCTAAAAACCTCATTCGGCTCTGATGGTCTTCATGAAGCAGGGGTTTTTTCTGTTTCAATCAAGGTCTGATTGTGATTTAGAAGAGAATCCACAATTGGAAAATTAAATCATGAGTACACAAGAAACTCAGATTCTGAAATAAATCTCGATACAAAATCAAAAACTAAATCTAAATCTAAATCAAAACCCAAATCTAAAACTAAATCACTAAATCGAAAGCGAAGTCTGAGGTATTTTTCGATGGAGGTGTTCACACCGACATAGAGAGAAAGAGAGATATATATGTGGTGTTTTTCTATGGAAGAAAGAGAGATATATGTGTGGTGTTCTTTTATGGATCTCAGATTTGTGTTCACACTCATCTTAATCGAAAGCCTCCACAAAAATTGTAACATCCTAAAATTTGGGGTGAAATTTAAAATTTGACAATTCGACTATATAACGTATGAAAATGGAGTAAACCAGTCCACCCGAATAGGGAGACCAAACAACCTGTATAAGTTGGATAAGACAAGCTAACCCAATTGTATGTCAACCCAACACCGGGAATAAAGTATGACAATTACAAACCCAAAACAATTTAAAGAATATAAATCGACAACCTAATAATCTAACTTGGACAAGTAAGATTAAGGTCAGGTGTCGCTATTCTTCCAAAAGTGTAATTTCTATACTACAATGTATTGGTCACTAGGGGTGTACAGAAAATCCTCAACCCGCGAAACCCGACCAACCCAACCCGCTCCCAACCCAATTAAACCCAACCCGCGAAACCGTCGAACCGCCAAACCGCCAATTATAAGGGTTGAAATTGGGTTAGGAAAACTCAACCCACCCCAAACCGCCAACCCGCCGCTAATATATTTTTTTATAAAATTATATATATATATATATATATATATATATATATATATTTACAACCCAAATTAAAAATTAAAAATCTTTAACTTCTAAGGGACCAAATTATTTCAAGCCTTGTAAATTGTAATCGTATGCCTTATGTTCGACATTCTAAAATTCATATCAATATTTGAAGTTTTTTTTACATCCAAGTGAAAACGAGAAGTAATGTTTACCTATTGAAATTGCACTAGAATGATGTTATTGTTTTGGGTTTTTATTGTGGATGAATTTAGGGTATGATTTGTATGAATTTGCATCTACTGCATCAAACTTTTTTATTTTCATTTTTAGAGATTGATTTTCATCAAATCTACTGTTGCTAAGTTTGTTGTCAAGGTGGAATAAATCCTTCATCGAATGTATAATCATTATTCAAAAGGTGGTAAAGATGGTGATGAGGTTAGTTACTTAGTTTTATGCATTATTGTTTTTTAGACTTTTATTATGCTTGTTAATATATAATCATTTGTTTAGTTTATGTTTGTATTTCTTCTTGCTATGTGTATAGGTTAACAAACTAGATTCACTACCAATGAATGATTATAAAGAATCTTACCGGAGAAAATTATTGGAATCATTTTTGCAACAACAACAAATGGACGTGCCGGAGAACATGAACAACGTTAATGAATCTATCAATCCAAAGACTCCATCATTTGAGGTATTACTTTGGTGGAAAGATAATGCTAATAGGTATAGCATTTTGTCTATGATAGCTAGAGATGTTCTTGCTATACCTATATCTACCGTAGCATCTGAATCCGCCTTTAGTACTAGCAACGGTATTTTAGACTCGTTTAGAAGCTCTTTGAGCCCAAGAATGGTGGAGGCCCTTGTGTGCACACAAAGTTGGTTGAAATGGAATAATGAAGGCATTCAAATAAGTGAATATTTGGATGAAATTGCATCTTATGACTTTCTTGAAGAAGGTAAATTTAACAATGTTTCTTTTTTCATGCTTATATTGGGGTATTTTAAAAATTGTTTAATTTTTAGAGTCGTTTATAAATTTTTAATTTTTGTTTTCGAATTGTAGACAAACTTAAGAAGAATGCAACATTGGGGTCAGAGAGGTCCAAGACGGTCGTACTTAATTGAGAAGTTCAATCGGTTGCTATCATTTAGACTTTTGAAGTTTAACTTTAATACTTACGGATTTTAATTTAAGTATTATTTATCGCATTTCAATCGGCAAATTTATGTATATTACTAATCCGCCAACCCAACCCAACCCGCCATAACCCGCAAGGGTTGGGTTGGGTTATACTTTTGAATGGGTTGGGTTGGGTTGAGATTTTCCAAACCGACATAATTGGGTTGGGTTGTAAAAACGTCCCAAACCGCCCAACCCAACCCGCGTACACCCCTATTGGTCACTATATGTAACACCCCGATTGTTGGTCAAGTGTTGTATTCTTGTGGTATTTATAAACCGCTAGTATCATGGTTTAACCTTCAGTATTAGTCGGGGTTCTGATGTCTTGATTTGAGTTCAAATGGCAAAGTGAGATTTTATTTCCAGTGTTCGGCGCGGGTTGCCGCGATGGCATCCGCGCCAGCTTCTGGCCGCGTGCCACTCAAGCGTTCGGCGCCTGAAGTCTCGTTGATTGAGCCGCGCGGACACCCGCGCGCGACCCCTGTGCAGATCAAAAAAGGGCTAGGTCGGCTCATTTTGACATTAACTCCATTTCTTCCCTATTCTTGGCGATTTTTGGCTCTAAGTAAAGGTAAGAACTATCTCCCTTCATTAAATCCTATTGAAGGGAATGCATTGAATGAGGTTCCATGATTGATTTAGGTTGGTGGTGATTCAAGGTTCAAGTTCATCTCTTCCCTTTCAAGCTCTTGTCAACTAGGGTTTGGTCTATTCCAAGAAATCACTAAGGTGAGTGTTTTATGGACTCTTCTACTCGTGTGTAGGTTAATTATGTGCTTGCAACTATATTTCTCACTTACTTATCTCTTGATTTGATAAAGGTGAAGTTTAACCTAAAACCCTATTTGGGGATATTGTTTCAAATGAGGAGTATTAGAGGAAATGCTAGATATTAGCATGTAAGATGAGTTGTTGGTAGCCTTTGGGTTATATGTTGGTCACATTGACAACTTGGTAAGTAGACTAGAGACTCGGTTTGAGTTGATGTCATCATCAGACTAAAGACTCGGTTTGAGTTGATGTCATCATCAGACTAAAGACTCGGTTTGAGTTGATGTCATAAGTAGACTAGAGACTCGGTTTGAGTTGATGTCATAAGTAGACTAAAGACTCGGTTTAAGTTGATGTCCTAAGTAGACTAAAGAGTCGGTTTGAGTTGACGTCATAAGTAGACTAAAGACTTGGTTTGAGTTGATGTCACGAAAAGGCTAAAGACCCGGTTTGGGTTGAGTACCCAAATTAGCTAAAGATCCGGTTTGGGTTGATGCTATCAAGCTTGTTGGCTTGGGCGGGAATTATATATATAAGTTGACGAGATTTTTATGGAAATTTCATGTTTAATGACAGGTGAAGCAAATTGGCTGAGAACTATGAAAAATGCGATGTTCTTGTGTCGTAATCCCATTTCATTATTTATTTTAGGATTATATTTTCTCACTAGGCTCTAACCTAACACTTGCTTCTGTAGTTGTCATGTATGACAGGGCGTCCTAGTGGCGGGGACATCCGGGAATGAGAGATCAAACGCGTGGTTGAGAGCGGTTCTTTTGGGAGATGTAGAGACCGGTGTATACGTGTTGATAGTTAACCATTTTGGAAGGATAGCGACACCCGACCGTAATCTAATAGAATTGTTTAGATTATTAGGTTGTCGTACGCTTATTCTTCATTCTTTGAGTTGTAAACAATATGTTGCATTCCCCGTTTCGGGATGATACTTTGGGATAAATTTGACAGGTGATGGTTAATCCAAGTTTTGCCCAGTTTATAGCCGTCATATTGCCGAATTTTCGAATTTTAAATTCCTCTAATTTTTAGGGTGTTACACTATATCTTCAAAAAGACCACTCTCCACTCCAAGGTCGTCCTCTCATTCCCGACGAGCCCCACCGCTAGAATGACTTGCCATACATGACCACCAAAAAACAAGCGTTAGGCCAAAGCCTAGTGAGAACAGTTAAGCGGAAATAACATTTAAATAATAAACCCATTCGAAGTCATATGGCCAATCTAGTCGTGAGCTAAATCAAAACAAACCAAATAAACCATTAGTGTTCATCACATGATACCAATAATTCCAAACGACATAGCGAGCTCAACTACTCCAAGTCTATTGCTCGAATACATCAAGTCAACCACTCCAGGTCTATTCTTGAGAGTTCCAAAACAGGGGAACTCGAGCACCAGGGGATTACACCTTACTCTCCATGGGACGTTGCCCGACCGTATAGGCCTACACCTTACTTACCATGGAGCCCGATGCCTATCCCGTGCCAAAGGTAAACCTAATGTCCGGACGAGACATAGGAATACCGTGCCTATGGATCCATTGCACTACGACCAAAACCAAAGCATAATAACGCATCCATTACCATAAATGTATGTAAAGCTCGCGAACCCAATCATATTGATATCCATGGTTTCCAATGTGAAGTAATTAGTAATACACTCCCATTAACAATAATACGTTAAACATCATTACAAAAACCCAGATTATCAGTAACTAACTTATTACTTAAATCTCACCCAAAACCCTAGTTTTCACTTCGGGTCTTACCAAAATTCCATGGAGCAATTATTAGTTATCAAAGAGTTGATAAACATAGAAAATCATTAACCTTGTTTAAAACACCATCCCTTAACATCCTTGCTAAGCCATAACCCTAATATTCCCAAAATCCTTAGTTTGGTCAAAACTCCATAAAACCCAAATATATGATTAGGAGACAAATACGAGAATGATAACACATAGACCCTAGTATTTATGTAAGAACAATGGTTTGAAAAGCTCACCTTGTAAGGGTTATAAACAAACCCTAGGTTATAAACAAACCCTAGGTTATGGTTGTAGAAGGGAAGAGAGTAGAAGATGAGCCTTGAAGCTTGAATCTCTAGAACTCACAATAAATGCAACAAAATCCTACACCAACCATAATAATCATCTCACAAAGTTTCCTTCAAGAATATTGATTGAAGAGAGAGAGATGACTTACCTTTTCTCTCCAAAAATCGGACCAAACCAAGCTAAAATGAGAAAATGAGATGAAATGACCAATTTTCAGCATTTAAGGGTCTGTCCCCCGACCGCGACTATGCCCCGTGAGATTGACATGGTCATTCTCACCGGGCAATGTCGCCCGACCCAAGTACCCCGCGGTACAGGCTCAGCGATTATGCCTTGCGAGTTTGACACATGTCATTCTCGCTTGGCATAGTCGCACACCATCAGTACGCTCTCCGCTAGAGTGACCTCTGTCACAATCGCCGGCACATCCCCCCCGGGCGTACCAAAACCCGTTTTCACCCGAATTCGACCCGAAACGTTCACTTTTCCAAAGCTAACTTAACAACAAGTTTTAAGACCAAAATATAGACATACCGAGATTGAGGATGTTACAAAAATGGCGACTGCTCCTCGTCTGATTCAAATTCTCTCCGTATTATACATTCTCCTCCTCTCCTTCGCCGGAAGACGACTTAGTGAGTTAGTCCAGGACTCGTCCAACCTTTTACAGTACCACAACGACGATCTCCTCTCCGGAGACATCTCCTTCAATTTCATCCGGTACGGCAACTTCAAGCCGTTGTAGAAGGCCATCGTCTCCGATTTCATCACCTCCCTCTCCGCCAAATCGCTGAAATCCCAAACCGAACCATCCGTCACCACCTGGTGGAAAACCGAGAAATACTACACTAAATCCACCGCTTCACTTTCACTCTGACTCGGTAAACAAGTATCCAACCCATCTCTGTAATCGGTCGAATTAATCAAAAAGGAAAAATGAACAGGTTGGAGCTTCGAGGAAAAGGGTGTTGGTTTAAGTAAGAAGACAGGTGTAAGGGGAGTGGTGGTCGACAGGAGGTTGGCTACCGTGGTGATCATTTGCTGCAACAACGACCGGAGGATGTGGAGAGATGGGTGGTCGGCGGCAAAAAGGGGGACAAGAAAGGGAGGTTGGAGAAATATGATTAGGAAGTGAGAGTACGTAGGCTTCTTGGGAAGATAAACATAAAGTAATATATTTATTTACTGTAATTGAAAATTAAAAAAAATACTAAAAAGATAAAAATACCCTCTAAGTTAATGGATCTATTTAACATAAGTTAGTTTGAGGGACTAATAGTGAAACAAAATGGCAACCACAATGACCAAAATTGTAATTAGTTTAAAAGAGGGACTAGAGTTGATACTGGATGGAAACCACAGGGACCAAAATTGTAATTTACTCTATAAAGAATTTAAAACATATAAGATAATCATTGAATTATAACAAAATACTTAATTTTTTTATATAAAAATATTATATTATTAAGCCTAAATTAAACAAATTTATAAAAAAAAACATTATTACTCTCTCAAAACCATCTAAAATCGTACCGTAAATCATAAAAAAACAAATAAATAAAAGGAAACATTAAAATCGTGATGTATCTCGCTGCATTGCGTGAGTACGCTTCTAATATATTAAAAAGGGAATTTGACCCAAATGGCCAAACCACGGGGAGGGATTGGCCTCTTAGTCATCCCTCTCCCTCAGTTTGAAATGTAGCCCAACCTACGTAATAGGGCCCCTGTGCGCAATGGGGGAGGGGGACGCAATTGCGCCCCCTCCCTCATTGCGTGCAGGGGCACGTGTTAAGCCTAAATTAACCCTAATTAGGGTTTGTCCTTAGAATTTGGTTGGAAAACTAGTTTTTCATGTTTTTAAGCTGGTTTTTCATGTTGATGTTTACTGTTTTTTTCAACCTATTGTGATATAAAATCAACTTTAGTAGATGAATTATTTCACTGTGTTTGTACAAATTGATTCCCTAAATTATTTCTATAAGACCAGCAACTCTGGAAGTTGTAAATCACAATTTTCATCTAAAATTTCATACAATTGATTTGGTTGTATATATTCCTCTCTGTTAGGTTTTTTTTTAAATATGAGTTCCAGAGATGAGAAAGTCAAGTTACATCTCCTAAGTGGTGGTTCATGACAGCAGAATGATAACGGGTGGGAGTATGTTACCGATCAACCGATAACCCGCGTCAAGATGGCATCAAACATTACCCATCCGAGGTTGGTTTGTTTTATTCACATAAAATTTTGTATCGATCCTTCTCTTGATATGATTAGAATATCGTATAAGTATGATGATGCCCTTTATGAGTTATGCAACTATGACGATGTTTTGTCTTTCATTCAATTTATTGACGGTGAAAATAATCCACCAACACTTTGTGTGTTTGTCGATTCATCGATGTACGGTGCAAGCGATCTCGGTGGTATTTCGAACACCAGAGGCGGTGTAGATGAATTTGATGATACCCTAGATGTTGTTCCCGAAACACAACAAGAAGGAGGAGAAGAAGAAGAACAAGAAGAAGATGACGACGACGAAGTTTATAGACATGATGAGGAGTCTCATGTTTACCACTTGGATTTATCTGATGTTGATACTGATGAAGACGATGACGAACCAGAAACTAGTCCTATCAAATCATACGGTGGGAAAAATGATTTCTTTGAGATGCCCCCTCTACTTCCATCATCGACTCCAATCATCACACCCAACCTACCCCACGTTATAATCGTAGTGGAAGAGTAAGTTTGGGGCAAGTATTCCCTTCGAAAAACGATCTTACACTCGCTCTCGGTTTGAAGTTTCTTGAAGAGGTTTTTGAGTTTGGAATGCACAGGTCAAATAAAACCAGATACGAAGCCAGATGTAGGCAAGCCGGCTGTTCTTGGTGTATCTCTTTAACCTCTGTCGAAAAAACCAATATGTTTCATTTTCATATATTGAATGACGTACACACTTGCTCGAGGACAGTAGCTGCATCCCAACCACCATCAAGAAAACAGTAGAATATTGGGTAATTATATTTACCCAAAAGTGCAGGATACTAGTAGGATATACCGTGGATCTGACATTGTCAACGACGTTAAAGCGGATTTGAAAATAGATATTTCTTACTGGCAAGCTTGGCGCACGAAAGCTTATGCACTAACGATGGTGCGTGGTAGCCCTGAAGAATCGTTTACCCGACTCCCCTGCTTTCTCTATAATATGGAGCTCCGGAATCCTGGCACCGTTACCAAAATAAGGACAGACAGTAGAGGACGTTTTGAGATGTGTTTCGCTGCCCTCAGTTGCGTGGTACGTTGTTATTTTAATAACTTTCATGTCACTATATGGTTTATTAAACTGATATATTGAATAATGTTATAATATGTAAATGCCTTAAATATCCAGATTCAGTCGTTTACGACACACTTGTGTCCGGTCATTATCATAGATGTTGCTCATTTGAAGGAGACTTACTTGGGCACAATGTTCTTAGCCGTTGCTATGGACGCAATTAACCAAATTGCGCCCATCGCTTTCGGAGTGGGTAGGTCTGAGAGTGGGGATGTGTGGACTTGGTTCTTAACCATGTTGAAGCGTTGTATCGGGGAATCCGAGGTGTTGGTGTTTGTATCCGACAGGGCTGCTTCAATTCACCAAGCAATTAATACAGTGTACCCAAGGTGGTGGCAGCGGTAGTAGCAGCAGTGGTGGTGGCAGCGGCAGTAGCAGCAGTGGTGGTGGCAGCAACGGCTTTACGACATACAAGGATCTTCGATGCGTGGCGCTGGACATGTGGGTCTGTACTAGGAGGCAAAGGGGGTGAAAGGAGGGCGCAATTGTTTCCCAGGAGCTTTCTGGCGCATCGGCCTCTGGGTAACATCAGCCGGCGGTGCAACCTGAATGTCCTCGGACACTGGAGGCTGGACGTACGTTGAGGTCGACAGGCCGACGTATGTACTTGCCTGTGGCATATCCTGGAACAAAGCCCCAACAAACCTGACATACCCACCGTTGAGCGTTGTGTGACGTGTTCGCAAGTTAAGGCCGAACATCAGCGACCGTATGGGAGTCTTCAGTCTCTAGAGATTCCCGAGTGGAAGTGGGATCATATCACTATGGACTTCGTGACAAAGTTACCTAAAACCCTTCGAGGTCACGATACCATTTGGGTGATAGTTGATAGATTGACAAAGAGCGCTCACTTCTTGGCCATGCGCGAGACATTGCCGATGGACAAGCTAGCGAAATTTTACATCGATGAGGTGGTCTCGAGGCACGGCATACCATTGTCAATCGTGTCGGATCGCAACAGTCGGTTCACTTCGAACTTTTGGGATGGGTTCCAGAAAGAGCTTGGTACACGAGTTAAGTTGAGTACGGCTTACCATCCACAAACCGATGGGCAAAGCGAGAGAACGATCCAAACATTGGAAGACATGTTGAGGTCTTGTGTCATCGATTTCGGGGGTAGCTGGGACTCTCACTTACCTTTGGTGGAGTTCGCCTACAACAATAGCTACCACTCGAGTATTGGGATGGCACCTTTTGAAGCATTGTACGGGCGAAAGTGCCGAACTCCCATGTGTTGGCTTGAAGCGGGAGAAAAGCAGTTCGCCGGACCTGAAATCGTGCAAGAGACGGCCGATAAGGTCAAGAGCATCCGTGAAAGATTGAAAGCGGCTCAGGATCGACAGAAGAGTTATGCCGATAAAAAGAGACGGTCGATGGAGTTCCAAGTGGGCGATCGTGTGTTGCTTAAAGTATCGCCGTGGAAGGGAATTATTCGGTTCGGAAAGCGAGGGAAGCTGAGTCCCCATTTCCTCGGACCTTTCAAAGTGCTCAAGCGGGTGGGTTTGCAAGCCTACCAATTGGAACTGCCGCCAGAGTTGAGCAGAATACACAACACGTTTCATATTTGTTATCTTTGGAAGTGTTTAGCAAAAGAGGAAAGCGTCATTCCTCTCTCCGAGTTAACAGTAGACGAGGGTAACCGTTGTGTAGAAGAGCCCGACGCCATCTTAGAGAGAAAGTCTAAGAAGTTGCGTCACAAGGAGGTCATTATGGTCAAGGTACAGTTGAAGCATCATCGGGGAGCCAATGTGACGTGGGAAGCTGAAGAGGATATGAAGCGAAGATATCCTCATCTTTTCAAATAGTTAGGATTTCGGGGACGAAATCATTCCCAAGTTGGGTAGGATTGTAACACCCCGAATTTCCGTTTTGTAATTCTGGTATTCTTGTGGTTAAGCTTTTATCGTTAGCACCGTGTTTGGTTTGAAGTTGAGTTGGATTTTGAGAATTTTGGGACAAGCAGTGAACTACGCGAGTTGCACCGCGACTAGAGGTCGCGGCACAACCCGCGTAACCCTCTGTTTGATATGAGATTTGTGGAGCTACGCGAGTTGCACCGCGACCCAAACCCACTGGATGATGTTGGGTTTTGGGACACGGGCGAGTTATGCCACGAGTTGAAGTCGCGGCATAACCCGCGTAGTTGCCTGGCCGACTTAAGGGTTTTTAACCCAAAAATATCTTCACTTTCTCAGATTCATTTTCTCTCTCTCTCTCTCTCTCTTCAAATCTCTCTCTCTCTCCCTCTAAAGTTTCTTGGGTTCTTCAAAGGCTCGTTAATCGCTGGTATTAGGTGCATTGCTCGGGGTTTCGGTGTTTTACGCTTCACCTCTACGTCGTGATCGTTATCTGGTTTTTTGGGTTTTATCCTAAAACCTACTGGTGAGTTCCTACTATCATTTTAAACTGTATACATATCAAAAGATACCTTTTGGAACTCCTATATATCTCCATGGTTTTAGATCTAAGTTTTCTACATATTTGATATAACTTGAGTTTTGGGAGATTTTAGGGTTCCCGATCATTGTGTTTACTAAAATGATGGATCTTATCTTATTGAAGTAAAATGATGTTTTACTTGTACATTTTGTGGTATGTGAAAAGAATGTTTAAGAACTCATTTTTTATGATTTTCATTCTTACTAGAAGTTGAACTGGAAATGACATTTTGTTTATAAAATGTGTTTATACCATATGTTTATTTATGGTTGGTCACATATGTTGTTGTGACGAGTTTATACCATTACTAGCGGATCCCTAGGTTTTGAGTCGACTGTATTATTGGGATGTCATATTCCCCATTTTGTAACTATGGATGCATATGATCCTCGGGGGCAACTTGGTACGGTTATGTGAGGCCGGATACTAGCCATGGTTCATAGTGATCCTAGTGAAGGAGTATACATTGGTTTTGCTTGGGGATAGATCTCACGTTGTAGCACGGACCTATGTGTTCGTATCCTCGAATTCCAATTGTTTAGCTCATAACTCGGATTTTGGCCTACTTTGTGTTACGCCACAATCCTTGGTAAAATGTTTTATCGTTGGTCATTTGATAGCATGTTTATAACGGAAAAGCCCGGTTGTGGCAAAGGTTTCAATTGTAAGATTTAACCTCTTTGGAAATATTAACTTATGATACAAATGTTATTATCTTTCGAGCTTATTAAACTGTATGTTCTCACCAGGCTTCAAGTCTGACACTTTTTCTCAAATGATATGTATAACAGGTTTCCCTTAGCGGTGGGATGTACAGGGTTCGGAGAGACGAGTTTGGTCTCGAGGCATTTTTTAGATGACTATAGTGTGTTGATAGTTGGGCATTGTTAAGTCCCATTCTTTTGATGAATATTGGATTGTCAACTGATGTAATCTAGATAGTTATGTTTAGATTAGTTTGTTGATGAATTCTAAATCTATACAGGTTTTTGTAAAGTCTTAAGGGCTGATACACTTTTGAGAAGTTTGTATCAATACAGTCGTCATATTGCCTTAATTATGAAGTTTTAAATTACTCTGAATTTTAGGATGTTACAATCCGAATAAGTCATCAAAGAAGCCTGATGAACTTTGCACATTAATCTAAGTCATTGTTTTTTATGTCTTATTGAAAACAAATAAAAATGATGCCATATGACGATTGAAATAACTAATATTATCCGTGTATTGGGACGAGCCTCCGAATATCGAAGATCCGAACCCATGCGACATGTCGGCGGGCTGGGAGGGCTATCCACCCTGCTGCTGGGCTGGAATCTGTCATCAAGCATATTAAACCACATAATGGTTCAAAAGATAACAATTAAAACAATGTCCGATAAATTAAGTTAAACACTTACCTGAAAAGAGCTAAACTGGCTAGTAAGCCTCTCCACCTCGACAAGGCGTCTCTCAAGAGCTTCATGCTCTGTGCGATGAGATGTCTGATACTCATAGTAATCATCCTTAAACCTCGTAAATTCAACCCACCAGTCAGCATAGGGGTCAACATGTGGACTATGTTGATGGTGGCCTGATGAACTATGCTCACGGTGAAAGGGTGGACTATGCCCAACATGAAATGGTGGCTCCTCGTAAGAGGTGGCCTCATGTGCCCTGCTGACGCCTGCGTGGGACGGGGGGTCCGTGTCATGATCAGGTTGGTCGTCTCCCTCTGACTCGGAACCTACGTCTATATAAACAATTAACAACATTATTATAAATATCAGATAATCTATAATGACTTCTCTTTATAAAAAAACATTATAAATATTGGATAACTTAGAATGACTTATCACCCTCGTCAACAACCTGCATAACTCTCGACCTCTTCGTCGGTCGACGCCCCTTCGAACTACTAAACCAGTGATGGCTCTCCTCAAATGGCGTAGGAATAAGGCTCTGACGTGGGGTCCACTCCTCCTAATATATTGAAAAATAATCATGTTAGAAATCCACACTAGGGCCTCATCTATTACAATTTTTTTTGTTCTAGTCAATGTAACTTACCGTCGACACATCCATGAGAGCATAGTCATGCTGGCTAACAATAATTGTCGAAGACCTATCCCAACAAACCGCACATGGCATCCTGGTAGTTAGTATATAATACGTGCTGACCATAGGAAAGGTCTCTAAAATCCATATATGTGAATTAGAATACCAGGATAGTAGTAAATATTTTGTAGAAATAGGGAATTCGTGTAGATTGTAAAAATATTAATTTGATATCAACTAACTAACCTTGAATGCAAATAAAAAACCAGATAACGACATCCTCTGCCCATGGTTCGGCCGTCTCCGGATCGCTCCATTCATCTGCCTGAAGGTGGGCGCCCAGATATAGGATCCCCAGGGAAACCGATTAAACACGCTCATATCATCAATGGCTCGAAGTAGAGTGTCGGGAAGATGCTGGGACAACTAATGACCGAGGAAGAACATCCCAACCATCATCATGAGACAAATACGGACGACATAATCGTCATCGATATGGACCCGCCCCTCTCCATCAGTGTCGATAAGATCGAATACATTCTGGATGTTCCGCACCGTTAACTGGACTTGTGGGAACACCCGTCTAACAAAACCATCGGTCCTATTCTTCTTCGGTTCCGGTCCGAAACGAAGTGTTGTGATAAGACATAACTCCTCACGGCCGAACCGAAGGGCGTGTCCACTAACCTGGAAAAACATCTCGTCATCCCGTATATTTTCCAGGAAGACCTGGGTCTGTAAGAATATATGGAGCAAGATAGGGTCGACAGATGTATCGGTCAAATCCAACCAATGATCGAAACATGTCTCCCTGAATAACGCTAATAGCCTGGAGTTCAATTTTTGGCGAATCAACTCCACCATCGTCATCTTACTCTTCAAATTCAACTTTGCATTGTAGAAATTTCTTCCCTGCATTGTAATGATATAATACTTATGTAAAGGGACCTAAAGTGTTAGTTTGTAATGTAGAGGGACCTAAAGTGTCAGTTTCTAATTTAAAGACGCCTAAAGTGTTAATTTCTATAGTTAAGGGACCTAAAGTGTTAATTTCAAAAGTTAAGGGACCTAAAGTGTTAATTTCAAAAGTTAAGGGACCTAAAGTGTCAGTTTCTAAAGTTAAGGAACCTAAAGTGTTAATTTCTAAAGTTAAGGGACCTAAAGTGTCAGTTTCTAAAGTTAAGGGACCTAAAGTGTTAATTTCTAAAGTTAAGGGACCTAAAGTGTAAATTTATAAAGTCAAGGCACCTAAATTGTAATTTTCTAAAGTAAAGGGATCTAAAGTGTTAATTTCTAAATTCAAGGCACCTAAATTGTAATTTTCTAAAGTTAAGGGACCTAAAGTGTTAATTTCTAAGTTAAGGGACCTAAAGTGTTAATTTCTAAAGTCAAGGCACCTAAATTGTAATTTTCTAAAGTAAAGGGACCTAAAGTGTTAATTTCTAAATTCAAGGCACCTAAATTGTAATTTTCTAAAGTTAAGGGACCTAAAGTGTTAAGTTCTAAAGTTAAGAGACCTAAAGTGTAAATTTCTAAAGTTAGGCACCTAAATTGAAATTTTCTAAAGTAAAGGGACCTAAAGTGTTAACTTCTAAATTCAAGGCACCTAATTGTAATTTTCTAAAGTAAAGGGACCTAATATGTTAATTTCTAAAGTAAATGCACCTAAAGTGTCAATTTCTAAAGTAAAGGAATTTTGGGTATTTACAAGTTTTATAACGTGTGTAATTTTTTTTTCAAAACATTAAATTTAAAACTATGTTACAAGAACTCAAAAATTAAATATAGATTAATTTCAAACGATGGTTATTTTTTAACAAAATTAATATAACATGATAACTACAATCATTTAATCTAATATTAATATTATTGTGTTTTATTTTGTGTAATTTACGATGAGACTAAAATTATAATCCAAAATATAAAATTATAATATACAAAAAATTATAATCCAAAATATAAAATGACAATATACTTTTCTATACAACATACATAACTACAAAATCGATCAACTAAATTGAAAAAAACATGTGCGCAAATGGCGTACACCCCCTTTTGCGCACCGGTGGAACCCCCTTACGGTGGGCCCGCTGCTGCTCCGTGTTAAACAGCCAAAATATCGAGGGGTGCGCAAGAGAGTAGAAGAGTTAGAGGGAAGTCACTAACCTCAGCCATTGTGGTCCCAAATCAATTAAAAAATGGGGAAAGCTTGGTGTGGTGGGGTGCGAAATCGACAAAGCTCCGGCGGATGGTGGTCCTTCAACTTGCACCGATCGAGTAATTAAAAAAGATAGGTGGGGGCTCTGTTGCGTCGTTCGAGTATAAAAGAAGTCAGGTACGCAATGGCGCCAGGGGGGGCGCAATTGCGCACCTACGCAATTGCGCCCCAATGTGCCATTGTGTACCTGGGTTCTATTGCGCAGGTTGGGCTACATTTCAATATGAGGGAGAAGGATGGCTAAGAGGCCAATCCCTCCCCGTGAGATGGCCATTTGGGCCAATTTCCCTATTAAAAAAAGGAATGGATGGATATGATTGGTTTGCAAAGTTTGTTAGAATTGAGTGATTTGTAAATTAATAGTGGCCTATATATGTTATGTGTTATATATACTAGTCTAGTTGTGTACTTGTGTAATGGAGCAGGATGCAAAATCCTCTTGTAAACATGGGATAAAAAATTAATGAGTCCGTCTAATAAAAAAAATCTGAAATTTGTGTTTAAAAAAACCAAAACTATAATTTTTATTTTTCAGTTAATGAAAAATTATGCATCTAAGAACAATTTAATTCTTTGTTTCCATGTCTTCAAACCGCAAGATAAATGCCCCTCACTTGTGTTCCTATGTATGTATGATGATGATAAAATCAACTCGATGAGACATTTTACTAATAAACCATGTTTTGTTAAAGAGGAGAGCTTTCTTCTTGTAGTTCTTTATTACACAAAATATAAGTAAGAATTGTGATAACCATGTTTAGATCAACAATATGAAATACAAGAATCACATCACAAGAACCTTAATTACGCTTGCCTTTATATAGTTTACTTGCACCATATGCTATATATAATATGTATGTACATATGTAATGTAGTATAATTATGTGTAATTGATATAAATTATATGTATATAATATATGTATGTACATATGTAATATTTTATAGAGGGAGGTTTAGGGAAAAATTTTAAATAAATGAAAAACCAAAAAACGATCAACCGTTAGATTAATTGAATCCAATAGATGTCATAAAAAAAGAGGTTACAACTTTATGTTTGAATTAAAAAAATCTCCCATCCCTTATTTTCTAAATCGAAAAAATACTATGATCAAAATTTGAACGAAACAAATGACACAAAAAAACCGATCATATTTTTCTCGTTAATTTGACATCTATATTGATATACTTTTTTATCCGTTTTTTCATAGTTTTTGGATTTTTCAATTTATTTAGCGTTTTCCTTTGAATCTAACCCATATATTATAATTATGTATAATTGATATAAATATATGTAAATAATACAAAGTGTTCATAAAAAAATGGCCTTAATTGTAAACGGTCCCGCTTTAGGACATTTAGGCCTTGTTCGGTAGCAACTTAATGGGTTGAATAAGGGATATGGCTGATTCGGTCAGCCATATAAGTGTGTTCGGTAGCAGCTTAATCGGTCAGCTGATGGCTGACCGAATCAGCTACAAAAATAATGTCTTCCACGCTCAGCCATTAAATATACTTGACTTTCCTCATCTACCCTCCCAACTCCCAACTACTTCCCTTTATTAAAAGTAACCTAACGTTTTTATTAAAACCAGCCGACCTCAAAACTTCCATCGCCATCCAAAAATTGAAGACAGTGAAGTGTACTGGAACGAAGCATAGGTACCTTTCTTCTCCATCGATCTGAAATCACGAATGTTGACATCGATTTTTTGGGTTTAAACCCATCGATTTTGTGGTTTAAACCCATTGACTTCATGGTCACAGTGAAATTGATTTCTTTTACTCTCCATCGATCTGAAATCACGAATGTTGACATCGATTTTTTGGGTTTAAACCCATCGATTTTGTGGTTTAAACCCATCGACTTCATGGTCACAGTCAAATCGGTTTTATTTTCCTCTCCGTCGATCTGAAATCACGATTGTATATGCATTTTCACAGTAGCATCGATATTTAGAAACTTGTTTCTGTATTTTATATATGCATTTTCACAATAGCATTTATAAATGTTGTTTTTCTGGTAGAAAAACTTGTTTCTGTATTTTATATATGCATTTTCACAGTATTCATTTTCACATTTATTGTTGATTTGCAATGTTTTATATGTTGTTTTTTGGTTGATTTGCAATGTTTTATATGTTGTTTTCTGGTTGATTTGCATCCTTATATGTTGATTTGCAATGTTATATATGTTGTGTTTTCTGATTTTTGCAATGTGTAGGTTTTTCATTCAAGAGCTATAAGTAGCCGATCTACACGCAATCAGGTGAGTCTTCATGAGACTTACACTGGGATGCATACTTACGTACAAATTTATTTTCAGCATTATATGATTTATATGGTGATGTTTACGTATGCATGATGTTTCAGTTTTCATACATGATACATTATATTTCTCATGTATGTTATTTATGATTAGTTGCATGTTATGTGTTTATTTTGTTTTCAAATAACTCTAGCATGTTATTTCATATGAAAGTTTTATGACTGGTTTTAGTGAGTGGGCATTTGACCAGTAAGTCACGGACAAGTGGCACGCCCCAGTCAAGTGAGTGATCGAATAGAACAGAAAGTTCAACCCAGGGCGTGTCAGTGACAAGTGGCATGACCCAGTTAAGTGGGTGATCGAACAGAACAGAAAGTTCAACCCAGGGCATGTCAGTGACAAGTGGCATGACCCAGTCAAGTGGGTGATCGAACAGAACAAAAAGTTCAACCCAGGGCGTGTCAGTGACAAAATGACCCTTACCTGACGAGACAGTTTATGATATCTCTTTTCTTTCAGCGCTGCATGTTTTCAGAAAGTGCATACTATTTGATACAATGTTTTGAAGTTGATATGTATTATGTGAAATGATTTTATTCACGCAAACCATGAACTCACTGAGCTTTATAAGATGACTATAGTATGCATCTCAGGGACTGAAGGTTTCAGGTTGGATAAAGGAAAAGAGCAGACATAGAGACTTGCCTCATCTAAATTCAATATTTATGTTCGGGCATCTATTAAGAATAAATATTGTAACGCAACTCGGTATGGGACGAGTTAGCATTTAAGTTACATATTTATTATTTTAAAGTCTTCCGTTGTAAACGGTCTAAAGTGTAACACCCGTAATTTTCTCCAGACAGTAAAAGTGGCCTTGGGCCAACGTAGAAGTTTATAAGGACAAACCTTGCGAATGGGACGAATTGCCTTGGATCTCTAAAAGCATCAGAAACGTTTCGGGCAAGAAAGGTGAACTTTTGGGCTTCGGTTTAAGTTGGGCGATAGTGCCCCGCGATAGTGACAGGGTCACTATCGCCGTGTCATAATCGCCGAGGGCCAAAGCCTCTCGGTACATCTTCAGCGAGAGTGCCTCGCGATTGTGACATGGTCACTTTCGCTTGGTACAATCGCAGAGAGTTGGGAGCTCTCGGTACATTACCAGCGAGAGTGCCTCGCGAGAGTGACCATGTTACTTTCGCTTGGCACAAGCGCATTCGGGGTCAGATTGCTTAAAATCAAGTTTTTAGCCTTTTTCTCATTTGTCACTTCATCCATCTCATTCTTCTCTCCCAAGAACCGAACCCTTTACCCCCATTGTTAATTTTGGGCATTTGAAACACCAAACCTAGAATGTTTCAAGTGATTCTTCCTCATCTAGCAAGATGTGGAAGCTAGAGTTAAGCTATCCTCATCCTCTCCATCTCCTTCATCACCTTCATCAATTTTTCTAGGGTTCCATCAAACTTTCCACCATTTTGAAGATTGGGAGTTTGTGGCTCGTTTTGGTGTCCTAGAAGTGTTTGACTGATGGATTCAAGTTGTGGTTGAGGTAATCATCTCTTCTCTTCATTTATGAAAATTAGGGTTTCGATATAAGTTGAGGTTTTCATGTAAAATGATTTGGGGAAAGATTCTAGATGGTTGAATATGGTTATTTACGGTTGAAAATTTGTGGATCTAGGTTTTTGGAAGAATTTTGCTCATGGATTCAGATTTCTTCAAGAAAGCTTAAGTTGGTTTAAAATCTAGATTTAGCCTAAATCTAGCAAGGTAAGTTCAAGTCGATTTGTGAAAACGATGTACATGCCAAAATGGTTATTTTAAAGTGTTTTGTACTTTACATGAAATTTGTTAACTGCTGATAAGTTTTGGTTATTTGGAAGTGTTTAAATTTATAAACTTATATAACATACATTCTTTGTCATTTTGATAAATAAATCATGTTGACATGTGTCATTGACAATTTTATATAAATGGAGTTTATTTGACGTAATTGTCATTTTTGAGTACTTGATCTTATATACCCGTTTTGGGAAAACGCATATCATTGTGTCATGAGGTATTTTGTAAATATAAGGGTATGAGTTCATTTGGAAAATGGTTTGCCTCAACCAACTATGTGTTTTGGGTTAATCAAACTTTTAGTCGTTGAGTTGCATGACCGTTGGTTAAAAATGTTTTATTGTTTACACCGACATTTATTGTATGATAAAGCAATTTTGTTGAGCTCTGGCTCGATTTGACTAAAATGAGTCTTGGGGACAATTGTCCGGTTTAATAGCCCGTCGTGGAGTTGTGAGTATGATTTCGCTTAATGCGTATCATTTGATAATTACATGTTTTGAGTGCATTGGCCATTCGATTGGAGTCATGTAATGTTTTAGACTGTAATGCAGTGGATCGATAGGCATATGAGTCGGTCTTTATTATTTAAAGAAAATGGGCTATTATTTATATGTTGGCACCAGAATTAGTCATGGGATTTCGAGGATAATACGGTGAGGGCTCGTGGAGTCCAATACCCGAACCTGCATCCGTGATGTAATTTTTGAGCCTGTTCTTATGGGATAGTTATTTCCCATTTGTAGCTAGTTGAGACTTGGACCCTATGGTGGCAACTTGGTACGGTTATGTGGGACCGAATACTAGCCATGGGTCGTAAATGTAAATCCTAGCGAATGAGCATGATTAGGAATCATTGGTGTCCTCCCCCACATCTTAGTACGAGTCGGCATGTTCGTGGCCTTGATCCTAGTATGGTGAGCTCAATAACTTTGAATGTGGCCTACTTTTGTGTTCCGTCACTAGCCATGGAATTCGGGTCTCCCCCGTCACCGAAAGGTGTTGTTTTGGGTATTTAGTTTTATCCTTGTTTTCGGTGACGTTTTGAGTTTAGGTTATTCCCCATACGTTATAATTTTGGAGGCTTGAGTTTACTCTTATTTCGGTCGTTTGATTTATAAAGTTTTATTCAAATTTCAACGTTTGAGCATTTACCATTATTCACGTCTTGAGTAAGCGTTGGGTTGCATTACTTCATGAAAGAATGTTTGGCGTTGAGGCGTTCATTTATAAATTGCATACTATTGGAAAACGGGTCATTCTCATATTTAAAGTAATTCATTTTAAAGGATCATTATTATAAGTTACAATATTTCTGTTTTACGATTTCCTTTATGATCATGGTATGAAACTCTTGAACTCACTAGGCGTTAGCCTAACCTTTTTATTTGTCGGCATGTGCATCAAGTTCCATTTCGGGATTAGTTCTAGCGACACTGTGAATAAATGAGTGCTAGTTGTGTGCTCGAAGAGGTGATTAGCTTGATGAAGTCTTCCGCACTTATATTGGAGATAGCCACTGTTATTGGGTTATAGTAACACCCGACTTTAGTTTGTCTTTATGTGTAACACCCTAAAAATTAGTGGAATAAAAATTCGAAATTTCGGCAATATGACTGCTATAATTAGATAAAAACCTGGATATAAAACCTGCTAAAATCAATCCCAAAGTATCATCCCGATAGGACGGGGAAACCGTACTATAATCATTACAATGAATCAAATGAAGGATAGACTAACAACCTAATAATCTAACTTAAGTAAGAAAGATTAATATCGGGTGTTGCTATTCTTCCAAAAGGTATGATCACTATTTCAAAATGCCGGTCTATACATCTCCCAAAAAGACCGCTCTTGGCCCAAAGCTAACCGCTCAGTCCCGACGAACCCCACCGGAGACCTGACCTGTTATACATGTCATTTTAAGAAAAAGTGTTAGGCTAAAGCCTAGTGAGATCAAACATTTGCAATTTAAGAGATTTAATATAAAAATAAGTAAAATGTTTCCTTTTATACAACAACAATAATGATAATTATAACAATAATGCTCTTTGAAATATAACCAATACCTCTTGGGTTAACGGGGGAGACCCGCCTACTAACCCGAATGACGGAACACAAAAGTAAGCCATTAGATGGGTCAGTAAAGCCAATAAACACATAAAGTACACGCAAGGGATGTCAGGCTCAGTGGCTTTAAACGTACACCCACGGAAACTCGAGTTCAACCCCGTCGGGTTCCTATGTCGAGCTCCTCATCCAATATCGTAATACTTGAGCACGAAGGACTTATACCGCACCCGGTACCTAACGTGCAACACGAAGGACTTATACCGCACCAGGTACCTAACGTGCCTCGACGTGGAAAACTAGTCGTCCCAACGCCAGAACAATAATAACCAAATACGGGGTCATGACTCCCAATGCATCAATTAAACCAAATAATGCACATAAGGCTCAACAAATAATTCCAACAATGGTTAATATGCATAAGTAATATGAAGGGTGATTTCCCCCAAAACCATTTCCATCGTTTACCAACAGATCTATAATCAAAATATATTTGATCTATCTTTCATTTCCAAATCCCAAAACATGGTGCTAGTTGATTTACAAACTTATCAGCAGTTAACCACAATTTCCATATTCTTAAAATCGTAGATTCCACATAGTAATTACCATTCCCTTAAAAGTATAACCCAAGTAAAAACAAGATAAAGAACATTATTACAGTTCATAATTCGTCATTTCCCCAAAATCATCATAAACACTAATATCCCCAAAAGTTAGGTTTAGCACAAATTTATACAAATCAAGTATATGAAAAAGGAGATATTAGGTATCCAAAATCGATCTTTTGACATGTATAAGGTTTAGTAAAAAGTGTAAGAACTCACCTTAGTAGTTTTCTTACAAGAAAACTAAGTACTTGGAAATGGAGGAGATGAGGAACCACTCACCAAACACACCTCCTAAATGTTAAGGACCACCATTAATGACCTAGAATTACCATAAATGATGAAAGAGGTTGTAAGGAAGACTTACCTACTGATTTTCAGCAGAGAAGATCGCACACCAAACCCTAGAATCAGATATAATGACTGAAAATCGCGACCTAGGCTTTATATACCCAAACACTCGCCGACGATAGTGACACGGCGAGAGTGACATTTGTCACTCTTGAGGGCATAATCGCGCCAACACCCCCACCTGCGGTACAATCTGGGCGATAGTGCCCGGCGGTTGTGACCATGTCACTCTCGCATGGCACTATCGCGAGAGACGTACCGAGAGTTCTTGACCCCCGACGATTGTGCCTTGCGATTGTGACATCCTGTCACTCTCGCGGGCACTGTCGCGAGCCATCCCGAACTTCACAATTTTGACACTTTTTAGCCCACGATGCTTAAATCTAATAGGTTCAATATAAAACTGATAAATCCTTAAAATTAAGAGGTTTCCAAAACGAGAACGATAATACATAGGCTCTCAGAATTCGGGGTGTTACAATCCTCCCCAGCTTGGAAATGATTTTGTCCCCGAAATCCTACTAACTAAACAAGAGAGGGTATTTACGCCTCATGTCTTCTTCCGTTTCCCAAGTCACATTGGTGCCGCGGTGGTGCTTCCATTGAACCTTTACCATCGCCACCTCTTTATGTCGGAGTTTCTTAATTACCCTTTCCAAAATTGCCTCGGGCTCTTCGATACAACGATTATCATCCACTCGAATTTCGGACAAAGATATGACGCTTTCTTCTTCCGCTAAGCACTTCCGTAAATAGCACACGTGGAATGTGGGATGAATCCCGTCCATCTCCGGCGGCAAGTCCAACTTGTAAGCTTGGAGTCCGATACGTTCCAGAATAGTAAACGGACCAAGGAAACGGGGACTTAGCTTCCCACGCTTCCCAAACCGAATCAATCCCTTCCAAGGGGACACCTTTAGCATCACGCAATCTCCCACTTGAAACTCTACCGGTCTCCTCTTTTTGTCGGCGTAACTTTTCTGACGATCTTGCGCCGCTTTCAACCGTTCCCGAATAGATTTAACTTTGTCGGCCGTCTCTTGCACAATTTCCGGGCCGGCAAACTGCTTCTCTCCCGCCTCTAGCCAACACACAGGGGTTCTACACTTCCTCCCGTACAAAGCTTCAAATGGCGCCATTCCGATACTAGAATGATAACTATTATTGTACGCAAATTCCACCAAAGGTAGATGGGTGTCCCAACTACCGCCAAAATCGATCACGCATGATCTAAGCATGTCTTCAAGCATTTGAATCGTTCTTTCACTTTGTCCGTCTGTTTATGGGTGGTAAGTCGTGTTCAAATTTACCCGTGTGCCCAACTCTTGATGCAAGGCTCCCCAAAATCTCGACGTGAACCGACTATCACGATCGGACACTATCGACAAAGGTATGTCGTGTCTAGAGACTACCTCGTCTATGTAGAGTTTTGCCAACTTATCCATCGGCAAGGTTTCCCGCATTGCTAGAAAGTGAGCACTCTTAGTCAAACGGTCAACAATAACCCAAATAGTGTCGTTCCCTCTCAAGGTCTTCGGTAGTTTGGTTACGAAGTCCATGGTAATCTTGTCCCATTTCCATTCGGGTATCTCAAGCGATTGAAGACTTCCATAGGGTCGTTGATGCTCGACCTTCACTTGTGAACAAGTTACGCATCGCTCCACATAATGTGCTACATCCAATTTCATAACTGGCCACCAAAAGTGTAGCTTCAAATCCCGGTACATCTTGGTGCTTCCCGGGTGGATAGAATACTTAGATTTGTGTGCGTCCTCCAAAAGTAGCTCTCGGCAACCACCAAACTTTGGTACCCAAACTCGCCCGTTGAAGCACTTGATCCCTCGGCTATCTTCGGTCAACAATAATTGTTGCTTGATCATCACTTCATCCTTGAGGTTTTCTTCTTTTAATGCTTCGGTTTGCGCCTCTTTAATCTTTTCCATGAGACTTGACACCAACTCAATTCTTGTAAGTTTAGCTTGAAGCCTCCTGCTATACTCTTTCCGACTCAAGGCGTCAGCCACCACGTTTGCTTTACCCGGGTGGTAGAGTAATTCACAGTCGTAATCCTTAATTAGCTCTAACCACCTTCGTTGCCTCATGTTGAGTTCTTTCTGATCAAAAACATACTTCAGACTCTTATGATCCGTGTATAAGGTATACTTTGTGCCGTAAAGGTAATGTCGCCATAATTTTAGCGCGAACACTACCGCCGCCAACTCCAAATCATGAGTGGGGTAGTTCTTCTCGTGCACTTTCAATTGCCTAGACGCGTACGCAATCACCTTCCCTCTTTGCATTAGTACACATCCAAGCCCCATTTTGGATGCATCGCTAAAGACCACAAAATCCTCCGATCCCTCCGGCAAAGATAAGATCGGAGCTTCGCATAACTTCTTTTGCAAAGTCCTAAATGCCTTCTCTTGTTCTTCAGTCCATACAAACTTTACATTCTTCTTGGTCAACATTGTCAACGAAGAAGCAATCTTGGAGAAGTCTTGTATGAACCTTCGGTAATATCCCGCCAAGCCTAGAAAACTTCGAATCTCTGATGGACTTTTGGGAGGTTCCCAATTCATCATAGCTTCAATCTTGTCCGGATCCACCTTTACTCCATCCTTCGAAACTATGTGCCCCAAAAACTGCACTTCCTTCAACCAAAACTCACACCTGGAAAACTTTGCATAAAGTTTCTCTCTCCTCAAGATCTCTAAAACGTCCCGAAGGTGTCGAGCATGATCGACCTCATCCTTTGAGTAGATAAGGATGTCATCAATGAACACGATAACCGACTTATCTAAGAAGGGTCGGCACATGCGATTCATTAAATCCATAAACACCGCTGGAGTGTTCGTCAAACCGAATGGCATCACTATAAACTCATAGTGGCCATAACGTGTCCTAAAAGCAGTTTTAGGAATATCTTCCTATTTGACCTTCACTTGATGGTAACCCGAACGGAGATCAATCTTCGAAAAGCAACCCGCTCCTTGCATTTGGTCGAATAAATCATCGATTCTAGGGAGTGGGTATTTGTTCTTCACGGTCACCTTATTCAACTCCCTATAGTCGATGCAAATTCGCATAGTACCATTCTTCTTCTTCACGAATAAGACCGGGGCTCCCCAAGGCGAGGAACTCGGTCTTACAAATCCCTTTTCCAAAAGATCTTGCAATTGGCTCATCATTTCCTTCATCTCTGACGGAGCCAAACCCTAGAATCAAATATAGTGACTGAAAATCGTACAACAAACCCTACAGAAAGAGGTTGTAAGGAAGACTTACCTACTGATTTTCGGCAGAGAAGATCGCACAACAAACCCTAGAATCAGATATAATGACTGAAAATCGCGACCTAGGCTTTATATACCCAAACACTCGCCGGCGATAGTGACACGGCGAGAGTGACATTTGTCACTCTCGCGGGCATAATCGCGCCAACACCCCCACCCGCGGTACAATCTGGGCGATAGTGCCCGGCGGTTGTGACCCTGTCACTCTCGCATGGCACTATCGCGAGAGACGTACCAAGAGTTCTTAACCCCCGGCGATTGTGCCTTGCGATTGTGACATCCTGTCACTCTCGCGGGCACTGTCGCGAGCCATCCCGAACTTCACAATTTTGACACTTTTTAGCCCACGATGCTTAAATCTAATAGGTTCAATATAAAACTGATAAATCCTTAAAATTAAGAGGTTTCCAAAACGAGAACGATAATACATAGGCTCTCAGAATTCGGGGTGTTAGATTATGTAAGACTTTAATTATTTGTTGATGGTTCAACCTAGAAATGTATTTCAATTATGGACTTGTAGTAAGATATTTTATTATCCTTTAAGGTATTGTTGAAAAATTTAAATTAGTCGCTCTTTCCAAATTTGAGGGTGTTACAAGTTGGTATCAGAGCTTAAGTTTGAGAGAATTAGGTGTTGATTTTGAATGTCTAGACTCAAACTAGCGAAATTTTAAGTGATTGAATGTGAGATTGCACCATTAGGCACTTTAAGAATTGATGATTCGAGGTGAGTGAAGTCACTAGGAACGGGAATCACGCTGAAGATGGCAAGGATGATCATGTACAGTACGTTCATAATAGCGCCTGGACAGTGTTATGGTGAACCTACGAGTTACATGTGTATGCTTGAACTGACTTGGTATGATAACCGTTGGGGTAGTGAAGCAGTGTCTAAATGGGTAGCCATTAGAAGGAGTTGATGATTTTAGTATTCGTCACTTTGAGTGACGGTAAGCATGGTGACTGCATTAAGCGGACCGTTTCGGGTCGGATTGATTGGTGGTATTAGAACCATAGACTTTTGGAACCGATGTTATTTCGAGGAGAAATTGTGAGGTGAACCTATGAAATCCTTGATCTTTGCCTTAAGATGTTGAGCATTTGGATGACGATAGTGTAACTGAGAGATCGAGAAGCGTGGTTTCGAGGTGTTGAGTGCCGATCAAATTCATGCACAAAATGTATTTCTGAAATAAATTGCATCGATTATTTCTCATGTTTCCAAATCACCATGTGGATTATATTACGAAATCTTGAAATGTTTAGCACACACAAGTTTTTAGATCATGCTCTTAAACATGCATAAAATTATTTTATTGCATGTGGTTGCAAGCTTTGTTGAGACTTTGTTTATTCTCATTGCTGCCTAACGCTATTTTCGAATATTGTGATGTCCGTATTTTGATGTTGTTTAGGGTCTTGGACAAGTAACTATAACCTATGACTCTAACATTGGATCTCCTCCACATATGTTAAGGTTTTGGACATAAAGTTATTTCCATCTTTTGGTGTTTGAGTTATGTTGGGAATTTTATTCCGTATGAGTTTCTTTGAGTATTGATGGAGTCCTTTTTTTGTGAAGTTTTGCGACGCGTGAGTGAACCTTGAACTGCGTAGACTAAGTTCTTTGCGTGTGTTGGGTTATGGGTTATTGAGAAATTTATTTTATAAGAGTTTTGTTGGTAGATGTCATCCCATATGCTATTTTGGGAAGATCAATGTCGTGTGGGTTCACTTTTGAGTTTTTACGAGCATATTTCGCTGCACACTACTTAGTACTACAAATGATTTATGCTTTTGGTGTGAGTAAGCATATGGATGATTTATGATGGTTTGTGTTAAATTTTTGCTTTTAACATCCTTGGGTTATTGATTTTACTGTTGTAGTCTCACGCAATGCATTGTATTGATTTACTCGTATGCATGACATTACAGCCACCATTTCGGGTCAAAGAACGTTTTATCCGTACGACTAAAAGTTTGAAGTCGATTTAAATTATTTCATGTTTGACCAAATCGCAAACTCTTATCGTTTTACTAAGTTTGGGGAATAAATTGATGTATGTGTGTCTTGAGGGAAATTATATTTCATGTCATTATATGGTTAAATGAGAGATTTCCGGAACTTGATTATGTGAATTTTCCCTTTGGGAGTCTTGTGTAAACGCCTTGTTATGCCCTGTTTTAGTACATAAAATTATTTCTCATCTATGGCATAAATTTATGCATGCTGGGACCATAGCGGTTCCTTTGAAAAAGGTTGTTGCGTATCCTTATTTATTGTCATTATTAGCGTGAATAGTGATTAAAGGCTTTTTGAAATGGTTTTATATGTGTGGTGGTTGTTGCACTTTGCACACCTACCGAGTAAACGGTAGTGGATTTTTTATACGTACGATTGTTTACTATAAAACCATTGTCATTATTTGTTGATGGTTCAACCTAGAAATGTATTTCAATTATGGACTTGTAGTAAGAGATTTTATTATCCTTTAAGGTATTGTTGAAAATTTTAAATTAGTCGCTTTTTCCAAATTTGAGGGTGTTACATAAAGTTTTAATTTAGCCGTTATTTTGGAGTATTTTAGAGGAATTGTTCAGATTACGTAACACTTTTCAGGCGAAAAAAAAGGGTGTTACACTTTGTTTCCATCAATGAGGAAGCGGAGATCTCCAATTCCCAACCCACATCCTCAACTCCCATATCTTCAGCTCGTACTCAAGTGAGAACTAACAAGAGAAAAGTTACCCAATCTGACATAGATGAGGATATTTTGTCGATTTTAAAAGCTTTGGCCGTAAAACACGCAAACCCTGATGGTGTTGAGCCTCCTTCCTACATGGTTTGTCTTCAAAAGCTCAATGAACTTGGATGGCCAAAAGATGGTGCATTGTACCGTATTGCAATGGCTCTTCTTGGTGACAAGGAGAATAGAGAGCATTGGTTGATGATACCACCCGAGTTTGCGGTTGATTGCAATGTCCCTTTTCCACCTCAAGGTATATATTCTTAATTATATCAACCTCTTTTAACTTGGAATGATGTTTGCATGTTTGCCTAATCAAATGTCGATTGCAGATAAATATTAGAGTAAATTACATTTTTGGTCCTTGTGGTTGACACCTATTATCAAGTTTGGTCCCTCTTTCAAACTAATTACAATTTTAGTTATTGTGGTTGCTAATTTATTTCACTTTTGGTCCTTCTAACCAAGTTTAGTTAAAAAATTTAGTTAAATTAAGGGTATTTTTGTCATTTCACCTTTTATTTGTCTTTTTTATTTTTTGTTTTATTAGATTACATAGTAAATTACATTTATAGTCCCTATAGTTTGTCTTTTTTTTCTTTTCTTTCCTACATTTTTTCATTTTTCAATTTATACCATTATTACATTAATTAATTAATAATAATTTTAACTAAAGATACATTAAAAATACGTATTCGAATTTTATAAATTACATCATTAGAAAAGTCTTGTATATACTTTAAAAATAAGTTAAATATTAAATATTTTTAAATTTTTATGCAACTTATTTGTTATATATATATATATATATATATATATCTGCAAATCCGTCTATACTAAACCTAAAAAAACTTTATATTCTAAGTTGTCTTTAAAAAAATTATCTTTTTCTTCTTATTTATACGTACCAATTAATAAAATTTAATTACATGTTTTTAATAAAAAAAATGTATAATTTTTAGATAGTTTATTTAATTACATGTTTTTTAAAATGTGTACCAATTAATAAAATTTATAATATATTTATTAAAAAAATCAAAATATAAACTTAAATTTATATAGAGAATGATATTCAACTCTATTCCTAACTACTAACCATATACCCAAAAATTTCAAACATTTTCATTTCCAAATCCTTACATAAAATCAAAATCTCTTGAAAGCATTACGTCAATATATAATACAAGAATTGTAAGGATTTGGAATTGAAAATGTTTGGAATTTTTGGGGTATATGGTTAGTAGTTTGAATAGAATTGAATATCATTCTCAATATAAATTTATATTTTGAATATTTTTTTTATTACGATAAATTTAAGTTTATATTTTGATTTTCTTAATAAATATATTATAACTTTTATTAATTGGTATGCATTTTAAAAAACATGTAATTAAATGAACTATCTTTTTTTTTTAAATGAAAAAAACATGTAATTAAATTTTATCAATTGGTACACATAAATAAGAAGAAAAAGATAAAAAAAATTTAAAGACAACTTAGAATAGAAAGTTTTTTTTTTTTTTTTTTTTTTTTTTTTGTAATAGTGTAGACGGATTTGCTGATATATATCAAATAAGTTGTATAAAAATTTAAAAATATTTAATATTTAACTTATTTTAAAAGTACCTACAAGACTTTTCTAATGATGTAATTTATAAAATCCGAATACGTATTTTTGATGTATCTTTAGTTAAAATTATTATTAATTAATTAATGTAATAAGGGTATAAATTGAAAAATGAAAAAATGTAGGAAAGAAAAAAAAAGAAAAGAAAAAAGACAAACCACAGGGATAATAAATGTAATTTATTATGTAATCTAATAAAATAAAAAAGACAAATAAAAGGTGAAATAACAAAAATACCCTTAATTTAATTAAGCTTTTTAACTAAAGTTGGATAGAATGACCAAAAGTGAAATAAAATAGCAACCACAATGACCAAAATCGTAATTAGTTTGAAAGAGGGACCAAACTTGATAATAGGTGACAAAATGTAATTTACTCTAAATATTATCTTTGTGATGCTGCATATTCCAATTTGCTGTTGATGTTGACTTGTTCCTATTATAAGTACTTATTAATGTTGTTTTGCTTGCAACATTGAATTCATATTATTATGTTTGATCAAATTGTTTTTATTTAGAAATCGTTTAAATTGATTTTTTTTAATAATTATAGGTCATTTATTCAATATTTTTATCAAACAACTGTTTTATTCAGGCCAAAATAAAGACTGAGGGTAAAATGGTCATTTATGACATTCAAACTGTTTACTCAGCCTAATAACCGAATAATAACTTATCTGTTAACATACAAACAACTATATCCATACAGACAGTCATATCCAATCAGGTCTTAATAGAAAACGAACCGAACAGCACCTTAGTGCATAACCGATCTTAGGCCGAAAAGTAAAAAAAAAAAACCATAACTGGTAATGTGAATTTTGAAATTAATTATTTAATTAGTATAATTTTGTAATAATTAATTGAGTAAACTACGATTTTCGTCCCTGTGGTTTGTTATTTATAACTATTTTCGTCCTTAATCTTTAAATTTTGCTTTTTTCATCATTATGGTTTCAATTTTCTTTCTCTTTTCATCCCTCAAACTGATTCTGTCAAATTCAGTCGTTAACTCAGGGACATTTTAGTCTTTTTATATTTAAATTAATTTTCTATTAAAAAAGTTATAATAATAAATGCTATTATTATATTATTTATATCGTATCATACATTTTACTATATATTGCA
This sequence comes from Arctium minus, assembly GCA_954870635.1. Classification (NCBI taxonomy): domain Eukaryota; kingdom Viridiplantae; phylum Streptophyta; class Magnoliopsida; order Asterales; family Asteraceae; genus Arctium; species Arctium minus. The sequence continues at coordinate 28,743,689 of OX941081.1, forward strand.
TTATTAAAATTTATATTTATATTATATAAATATTAACACATCTCCACTCACCTCATAAAAACCCACTTCCCTTCCCTTGAACCCAACACCTTTTTTTCGGCGACGAGACAAGTTCCAAGCCCCACTCTTCTTTGGAGTTTGGTGGCTACTCCTTATTGTTTTCCGGCGCAACCAACCACCATCGTTGCTGCTCCGCCCCTGTTCTCTATATGAACCATAACCACCCCATCTATGGTTAACGACGACAACCTTCCCTGCCCCATCTCAAAATTTGATCTGCCAAGTCAAAAACGAGAATCCATCCAGACCATAAGCTTCAATCTCGAAATCCATCCGTTTTCTTCAACAATGGCTCGTGTCCCTCTACCACTTCATCTAAGGTTAAACCCATCTCAAAATCTGTCAATTTTCTCGATTTCCCTCTTCCCACTTCTTCCCATCGATTCCTTCACCACACTATTTCGCCCCTTTTTTGACAAGAAAAACCGTAGATTTCAATTTTTTAATTTGGAAATCACTGTTGAGGTTCTTCAAAGCTTGGTGGTTCTTCTTCAAAAATTAAACCCTAAAATTTTTAGTCTATGCCACTATTGTTCAACATGTTTGATTGTACAGGAGTTATATTGGGTTTTGGTTCTCTTTTTTCCAGAAACAATGAATCTGGTTTTGGTTCACTGTGTTTGATTAAATCACGAATCTGGGTTTTGGTTTATCCATTTCAAGAAATCACGAATCTGGGTTTGTTCACTTTATTTGATTAAACAAAAGGTATCATTGGGATGAGGATATTGATTTGAGATTGAAGGGAGAGTGTTAGAGGAGGTATTCATTGGTTTAATACCAAGGATTTTCATTGTGTTTGGAAAAGATGACCGGTGAGAGGAGGAAGTTCGCATTTAAAAAAAATAGGTACAAAGACAAAAATACCCTTTATTTAACTGACTTTTTAAACAGAGTTAGTATAAGGGATGAAAAACGAAACAAAATAGAAACCATAGTGACATAAAAAGCAATTTTTAAAAACCAAGGACGAAAATAGTTATAAACAACAAACCATAGGGACGAAAATAGTAGTTTACTCTAATTAATTTTTATGTTCAAGTAAAAAGTAAAAAGTAAAGGTTAAAATAAAATCCGAAGGGAGAAAAGAAAAAATTGGAAGGAGAGAGCTGATGTTGACTGGACCCAAGTCAAATGTAATCTGCCAAATGTCTTTTTTTTAATTCAAATTGTAAATATACACATTAACCTACGAAATCCCAAATCCAAAATTTCATCTTAAAAGATTCTGATTTCTGTAACTCCTCTCATTCATCAGGAATTCAGCAGAATTTGGTCGCTTGATGTCGTCCAAATCAAAACCCTAGAAAGAAAAGGGTTCTCCTCTCTACATCTGTTGTCGGTTTTGAATGTATGTTCTGTATTTACGAGGGGTTCCAATTGTTATATTTCTCGATTATCATCGGACAAATCCTGGATGTTTTATCTTTTTTTTCTCGATTTTATATTTGCCTTTTGAATTTATGTGGCTAATCAAACTATTGACCTTTTTTCTTTGAGTATAAGGGTGATTTCTAATGAAATCATCAGAAATGCGTGTATTGTTTCGATATTGCATAACCTGAAGAATATATATATATGTGTGGGTTTTGGCTTGTCGAACCAATTTAAGATACTCGAAATTCGATTTGTAATACTTGTTATGGTCGTGCGTTATAAATTAGTAAGTTCAAATTCTTTTAGGATTTTGCCAAGTGACTTCCAGAAGATGAAAATTGATATTGCAAACTTCAAGAGGGTTTGGACACAAGAACTGATAGCCTTAGAAATGAGTATGCCTTAGAATCTGTATGGGTAGATTTCAAATCAAGGGAATTTGAGTCAACACTGCAGGAGAGGGTTTGATTATGTAAAGGGTGGACCTACTAATTTTGCACTAGAGAGAAAAGGAGACTTATATGAATACCGTTTTAGTGTTTTTAGAATCCAAATGCTCATGGCTTGAATGATTTTTTTCAGCATTTGTTGCCACTCTTTACATTGTTTTCTTGTGCTTGACAGAACAATTTTTTTTTCTAGTTCAGATGAGGTGTATCATCAAGATTTATTCTTTTGCTCATATTTGTTTTAATGGCTGTTTATTGTAGATGTCTAGCTGTTCTAGTAGTGGCAGCAGTTACGTTTTGGATGATGAGGAGTTATTACAGTTTGAGGCAAGATGTAAAGAGGTACATTTGTTGTTCAATTTCCATGTCAAAGATGGTTGTTGCCCGGTGGTTTCTTGATTTCTTGTACACACTTTGGGCACTCCTGTGGTTCTAATTTTTTGTGTGTGTTGTGAGCACCATCTTAAAACTCAAGATAAATACACTCACTCGATAAACAAATAAACAATCAAATCGTTGATGAAATGGAACTTGTGTAAGCCTCATCAAGCGATGCATAAGAAATTACTCAACTATAAAACAATTTATGCTCGAAGTGGAAGGAACACAATCACTTCTTACTAACATGAATGATTGAAAGTGATATGGCAAATTCATGAATACATGAATGTTGTCAAAGTGTAAAATAGCACTCTCTACTTATAGCACCCCATTTGATGACACTTTTTAGAAGTTCCATGTTTGCTGTTGGGGTGCACCATGTATATTTTGTTTTATTTTCATTTCTAGCTTGCCCCAATTAGTTTGGGATGAAAGGCTTGTTGTTGTAATCAACAATGAAAGTGTACCTTTGAAAGGATTATTTTGACAAATTAACTTTATTTTCTTGTTTTAGATTATGGACTATTGTTCTTAGTTTTTAGAGATGCATTCACAAATCACAAGCAAACTTTCCTCTCTTTCTCTTATTTTTTTCGTTTGACAAATTTCAGCTATGACCAATGTCCAATGGCCCCCTAGCTGAATAGGCGTAAATGTTGTTGAAGTGAAAGGATAAATGCATTGGAAAGATAGCAGATTAAATACCTCGAAATGAATGTTACATTGTTCAGACAATACGTGCATAAAATGGAGCTTCAATAAATGGAGGTGTAGTTAAAATGATTTTTCCTATACTACTTAAAGGAAAGACCTACTTATCTAGCTTCTATGAACAACAAGTCCACAACAATTTTGCCTGCCAAAGATAATTTATTGCTTGCAGATGCTATGTTTTATAGGACTGAAAGTATGAAGAAAATTGTGGTAGAGGGGAAGTATTGAAATGTTATTACCTTTAAACTATTGGAAAATGTTGTATTTGTACTTTCTAGCCTTTACATGGTTTCCAGACTACCCTGTGAGAGGTTACTGCTTGATCTTCACTCTTGCTTAATAGGCAATCTAGATTGTAACTTTCAAATTGTCTACACGGACTTGCCATAATGAGTAGCTTGACAACTTCTAGTAACGAGTCACTTTGGTTGGTGAAGCAAAGCTTACTTCTATTCAAGTAGAACTAGTTTGCTGATTGCTTATATGCCCAACAAAGATGTACCAAATGTGTGAAGTCATAAGCACCGGGAAAGGTGGTTGCGAGATTTCATCTCATGACCTGATGATTTTTTCTCGACAGTTTTATACCACTTGGTTACATGCTTGTTTAATAAATAAATAAAACATAAAAAATAAAAGAACATAGTTAATGCCATATTTAACATATTAAACCTCATTTTGTAAATTCACGGGTTCAGTTTATGGAAGCAGCCTCTTTGCAAAATATAAGGGAAAGATTGTGTACAAAGACTCATCTCTCACAAAGTTGAGGAGCCTTGATGCATCAGGCCCTCCCTTTACTTCTTCCAAACTAGAGATTTGAAAAAGTTTCCAACAATACTGATCATGCTTCTTATTGTCCATTCCCATAATTCTGCTGATCTAATAGCACTTGGTTCGTGGAGTTTTATATTTTACGTCGGAGTATTGTGGCACTTAAAACTTTTCCTATCGTTTCTTGGATGTAGTTGCGAATAGAAAAGGACATGCTGAAAGAATCAAGTTTTGAACTCATCCGGGTAAGTAATCCGTGTTTCTTTACTTGTTACTTCTGAATGGCCATTATAAATGGTAAATGATGCATATGTTCTTCATGGATATTAAATGTGTTATCTAAAGACATGTTGCATATTGTTCTTGTTCTGTGGAAACTTGTTTTAGGTCTGTTTGGCAGTTGCTGAATGGTTTGGTGCAGAATGATTAAATGGTCAGAATGATTAAGAGGCTCTTATGATATAGTGCAAAATGAAATATGGTTGTTTGGTAATTGTTCATAATGAAATCAGGGGGCTTAATGGTTAAGGGAGACCCAAGGTACAAAATCATTCAGAGGGTTTTTGAACCATTAAGAGGCAGACTTTTTTTTTACCAAACAAGATTCACCTCTTAACGATTCAGAGGTTGTCTCTTAATGGAACCATTAAGAGGTAAACAAACAACCCCTTAGTGTTTTGGTGCTCAACTTGTGTCATTATTACCCATGTCCTCGTTGAATTGCATATTTGAATGAGGTGAATTGAGACAATGATATTTACCTTCTAACTGTTTTTTTTGTCAAGAAAGGGATCTACATTTGTTCCCATATTCTCCCCTTTGGATAGTATCAACGTCTTGCAAACCCTAGGGTGTGGATCTATACCAGGGGAGACAATCCCCTTTTCGTGCATGTCTCCTAACTCCTAAATTAGAGGCTGATAACTCCTGAACATGGTTGAGCCGTTGAGGTCTATCTCATAATTCAGAATCTTTTTGGTAGACCTGGCAAACGTGTCGAGTCGGGTTCAAAGTTAAACGGGTTGAGAGTGTCTAACCCTAACCCGACCCGTTTAATAAACGGGTCAGAAAATCTCAACCCTAACCCGACCCGCCTAACCCGGCACGACTCGCCTAACCCGTTTAACATTTATAAAACTAAAAATTAAAAATAAAAAATTCACAAAAAGGTACAAATCCAAAATTCAAATGAAAGTATTATAAATCCAAATTTTATAGTTCGAACTTAAAAAATTGAATTAAATCTAAAACATTAAAAATCCAAACATTAAAAAGAAAACTTATAAAAAATATATATATATGTATATATATATATATATATATTTATATACATATATATATAAACGGGTTATTCGGGTCATTTTCGATTTGAAAATTTTGACCCTGACCTTACCCGTTTAATTTTCGTGTCGTGTCGTGTCAACCCGTTTACTTAAACGGGTTGAAATGTATTACCCAAACCCGTTTATTCCGTATCGAGTTCGTGTCGGGTTAGCGTGTCGTGTCATTTTTTGCCAGGTCTACTTTTTGGTGCTACGCATTGGATTGAAACATGAATACATAAGCATAATTAATAACTAAGAAATCTAATTTGTCTGCTCTACTTTGATTATAAAGATCTAATTTGTCGTGATGACAAACCAAAGCTTAGGCAGTGGAAGGGGGTTGTTGTCACTAGCAATGCCTAAGCACTGCTAAGGTCATTATCGATAGTTGAGATTCAACACATGTTTTTTTTTGTTGAATAATCTTTATGACACAGACTCCTTGTACACAAATAAGATATATGGCTTTTCTTAATTTCATTACTATCCAATGTCATTGCGCTGAACTATTTGTTGGTTTCATTTTTTCTTGGGGACCTTGGCCCATGTGCGGATGTCTTCCTCTTAAAAAATCATTGGGTGCGGTGGGATGGGCTTCATGTAGTCAGTAAAGATGTTCTATTTGTTCTTACAAAAAGTGAATTTATGGTTGGATGCGATATGTGCAAAAATCTGACCTAATGATTTGCTTACAGAGCTTGGAATCTCATGCTAGAATATTATCTGAAACTCGATCTAATGATAAGAAGCGTATTCAAGATTTGGAAAGAGAGCTAAGTAACTGCTCCCAGGAAATAGGTAATGGCTCTTTATGTCAGTTCAATTTATGTGCTTGCATTGTTGGGAGCCATCATGCTCCTCGTTCATCCTCTTTTATAAGTTGACTGATTTTCTGCTGGAGTTTGTGCCTTGACAAAAGTCCATTTACTTTAGGGTAACTACTGAATGGATCTTAAGTGGTGTAAGCAGTGTTTGTACTAGCTTCCTATTTGTATTTCTTTTATTTTTCTCAGTCGTCATGCATAAATTACACATGAATCTTCATACTAGGTGAGAAAAGAGGCCTCAAGGGGGAAGTGGAACCAGAACATCACCAACTTGCTTCTTATGAAGCTTAATCCAACTTGCACATTCTTTCTACTTGCTCTTTTTGTGATCCCAGCTAGAATCATATGCATGTAAGAAGCTTATCAAGATGATTAATATAAAAATTATGAGCGTTAGAGTTACTTGTAGTTTTTTGTTGAGATGCATGCCACTTAGGTATTCCTGGAACTAGCTGTTTAAGATTGTACTTTCGAAACATTTATGGAAGCCACCTTTATCTATTTTATATACCAGTGGAAAACTTTTCTTCTGGTTCATGTATGGTATTCTTATTTGGAATTATGAAAAAATGAACCGTATGTATATCAATGTAAGTGTGTGCATGTGGGTGCCTTTCATTTATTGAGTGATAATTTTCTTAAAATTGAGGAGGAAAAGTCTGCTTTAGGTAGGGCTCAATGAACATCGTACTCTACTCGGCTATTGTTCGTGTTGTTGACCACTATGATGAACATCTTATCAGAGTTCTCTCTATGGTGTTCTTTGGGTGATTGAGCATATATCAATATGATTCATTTTTCAATTGAAAGTTTATTTGATGATGACTCCAAGTAGGTGCCACTATGTATGGTTGTCCTGTAGGCTTGACTCATTGCAATGAACCTCCCAGATTACTTGCAGGATCAGCTGAATGGAAGGGACACAGAGATAAACCATATGACTGATTACATCCACAATCTAGAATCGAAGCTCAGAGAGAAAGAAGATTTTGATGAAATTGTGAGAAGTTTAGGGCAAGAGTTAAAGGCATGCAATTTGGAGAGGTTGGCTTTGTTGGAGAAATTAGAGAACAAAGAGCAGGAGTTGCATAATTCAACATTAAGTATAGAGAATCTGGAGGAGTCGATTTCGAATGTTGCTCTAGAGTACCAATGTGACATAGAAAGCATGAAGCTTGATTTGATGGCCATGGAGCGTAGCTTTTTTGAAGCCAAAGAACTCCAGGAAGAAGCTGCTAAAGAACATCATAGGATGCAGGAATTGACTAAAAACTACAAGCTTCAAATACAAGATGCTCAAAATGTTACACACTTAGTTGAGGAAAATAAAGAATTGAGAGAGAAGCTTAAAACATTTGAAAGCAATGCCAAGTTGTTTCTGGAAGAGATGAATTCCCAATTTCCAGAGTTGCTCAAGAACCAGGCTACTCTATCCTCACTAAGCAAAGTAGAAAATGATACAAGGTCAGTGACAACCTTCTCTTTGTTTGATCTCATCCATGGCATCTATTTGTCACATTTAAGTTGCATAAGATCTTAATTTTTTTCTCAACTTTTTTACATGGCATCTATTTCTTTTCACATGGCATCTATTTCTTGTTTTGATCCCATCCGTGGCCTCCATGGTATCTAAATCTTTTCACAAAATCTTTTTCTCGGCTATTTTACAAGCCGGGGGGTCTTCACAAAAAAAAACGTCTCTTCTAAGCAACCCATATTTCTAAAATGACTCTTGTCACCTTTTTTGTAGGATGTATAGCGACATTTTGAGTGTGCTCTTGGCCAAACTGGTGGCACAAAGAAAGTCAGACTTAGATGCAGAAAACAAAATGAAGAAATTGTCGTGTCAAATACATGAATACGAACTTCTTGTGAACCAGCTGAAGGTACAAATCTTCAAGTGATAAGAAGTATCAAATGTGTGGCAAACAGAACTAGGTTTTAGTTGATAACAGCGTTATTCAAAATTTCTCTCAAATTGTTGCCAGGAACAACTGAGAGACGAAAAATTTAAGGCAAAGGAAGAAGCTGAAGATTTCGCTCAGGAAATGGCGGAGTTAAGATATCAGTTGACGGGATTGCTTGAAGAAGAATACAAAAGACGTGCGTGTGTAGAACAAAGAGCTTTACAAAGAATAACCGAATTGGAGGCTCAGGTATCAATATGTAAAGTTGTACACTCCATAACTTTACTATTCAATTATCATGTAACATGGGATTTCTAATATTTCATCTTTTTATTGCAATCAAGATTGGAAAAGAACAAAGGAAAACATTCACTGCTGTTCGAGGTCTTCCCAATGCTTAGAAGTTGATCTCCAATAATGCGTGATCATGTTGAGTATGCTTCAGAGGTTAGTGTTTTAGTTCTTCAGTACATTTAAAATGATTGTTAAGCTAATTGGCTTTGCCTATTTTTCCGCCTATATTTGCTTTTCCTTTTTTGCTTGGACCTGTAAAAAAGTTGGTTGTTTGTAGTCAAAACTGATTTAGTTCATTTGACTATCAAAATCCACCGACATATGGTTCAAGTTGTTTGGCAAAACAAATACGCATATGTATGTATGTACATTTGTTTATGCAAAATAAAATAGTAGAAAGTACCACTTGGGTGCTTGTTGCACAAATTTCGTATGGTGCTCTGGCAAACGATACAATTTTAAAGAGAAGCAGGGAATTTAAGTTCTTTAGGGTGTGTTTGGTATGCGGGTTAGGACGAGACATAACAGAACAATAACTTATTATTCCATGTTTGGTGCGACATTATACTGCAACAAGACAAAACCAGAGTGGGACAAAAATGCACTTTTTTGTCCCATCAAAATGGATGGAACAAAAATTGAGACAAGATTGTTAAATTACTAAACTACTTATGTCAAATTAAAAATCTAAAACTATGCACAATTCTTTCACCCATCTATCTCACTCTCGCATATCTAGTCCTGTAATGTACCACCCAGTCCTATCCCGTCTTGTCTGCGTATCCAAACACATCCTAACTTAATTCTACTTGTATATTTCTTGGTTATCTTCATTTCTTGTGGTTGCTGTTGAGTAACCATCATTCTGATTTCTGTCCAAATTTTTTAGCAGGTGCTCAACTATGTGCTTTAAGCAGATAAGCCTGTATTTGATTTGGCTCAAACACATGAAAACTGGATCTTTTGATGCCATCAGAAGCACAAAAGACTGCAGTATCAGTATATATCAAGTCTCATAGCATCATTTTTGACATGGTAAAATTCACCAGATTTGCATATGGCTTCTGTATTTAGCATCATTTAAAAAAGGTTGTCATTTGGACATGGAGACAAAATCAATGTTGTTGAAAGACTTCAAGTGTGTGTGGTCTTAGGTTATTAGCATTGTTTTTTGGGGTGAAGAATAATTAGTTTTGTATTAGGAAATGATCAAATCCAAAAGAAATGCACAGCTTTCATTGCATCAACTTGTAACCGGCCATTTATTCACAATGTGCAACAAAGATTTGGTGATATAATCCATGTGGGTTTGTGTTTTATTACTCTTTAAATCAATTTAAAATATAATAAAAAATCGAGTTAAATGCAAATTTGGTCCTTGTGTTTACATGATTAACGAGTAAGGTCCTTAAAAAGAATTATTAACGAGGGACGTCCCTATAATTTCATTTTTATGATGGATATGGTTCCTCCTACTAACTCATTCAGTTAAGCTTCCGTTAGGGGGGGGGGGGGAATTTTGTCTATTTATCTTCCTCAACTTTCATTTTCATTAACGGATTTGGTTCCTCAAACTACTTTTCATTATTATAACATATTTGGTCTCTTAAACTATTTTTCATTTTTATAACAGATTTTGTCTCTCAAGCTATTTTATCTTTTCATTGGGCTAAAAAACATAATTTTTGGACCACCAGTGTTCTTTATAATTTGGAGGGACGAAAACCAAAAAATAGATATTCACAAGGGACCAAAAATGTAATTCACTCTTATTATAGTAATGTATATTTAAATTATTTTTATTATGTCATTGTACTTTACAAATTTTACTTATTATAATAATATATAATTATTTAATTTGAATTTTGATGATATACCATGATATTATCCATATTTGGATGTCAACTAAGAAAGTTTCCATATCGATGATTTTAAACTATTATTGATTATAATATTCATCTAAGGGTGCGTTTGGTTTGCAAGAATGGATTGGATTTCAAGTAAGGATTTGAATGAATGGATTGGATTTCAAGTAAGGATTTGAATTTGGAGGGATTTAGATTTGGAATACGGGTTCATTGCAAAGGATTTTCTAATCCATTAGGTTAAGGATTTTAAAGAGGTCAAAGGATTTCAAATCCGAACAAATTCCATTCCTACAAACCAAACACATGATTGGAATGAATTTGAAATCCAAATCCCTCCAAATCCATTCCAATCCCGCAAACCAAACGGACCCTAAGTTTTACCCTAAAGATATTCATTTATGCATCCCAATGAATCTATTCATGTCTTCCAATCAATAAAACCTTAGGATGCGTTTGGTTCGTAGGATTTTCGACATAATTTAAAGGAATTGGAATATGATCAATTTCGTTGATCAAATTCCATTCAGACGTTTGGTTTACCTATGGAGTGGAATTGAATTCCACACATTCCACTATTTGTGGATTTGGTCATTCTATTAAAATTAAGAAGGGATTTAATTCCGTTCCACCCCATTTTCTCTATAAAAAACAAAAAACAAAAAAAAAAATTATCCCCATCTTTCCTACTTTATTTACCCTGACCCATATGACCTCCATTTGAACCACTGTTGACCACCAACGATCCAAACCACTGCTGACCACAACTGTTCTGAACCACCGTCGACCACCACCGATCTGAACCATCGCTGACCACCACCGTTATAAAAGGTGTATTTTGGTCATTTATCGTTTATTCTTTTGAATTCCAAAGCAACATTCTACCAATCAAACAGGCAGATTCCAAATCATTTAGCAGATTCCATTCCAGTTCATGTCAATTAAACGCACGCTCAAATTTCATTTCATTTCCTTCAAAGTCAAATTTCTTTGACAAATTTTATTCATTCATAAAACATTCTGAGAACCAAATGTCCCCTTAGTTCTTAAAACATACAACTATAAACATTTGAATGAAGATTATCTTAAAAGTCAAATCAAAATGAATAAATTTTCATAGCATTTTATTTATTTTTCATTTATAAACAATAATCATCTTACAAACGAACTTTAATAAAGTTGGTGATATAAATTTTTAATCCAAAAATGGATGTTCTTTTGCCTCTTTTTTAAAGTCAAAATCGAAAAAGAAAATGTATCAAATTCGAAGGTCCACTCCTATCTATCTACATACATGATTTGGTTGATTTATTCTCACAATCACAAACACAAAACAAGAATTGCCCCCCAAAAGGGTCTTCCAATAACCCATCAAAGACTTTTTCCTGTAGATATTTTTTTAATATTCAATTCCCCCCACTTTCAACTTCCTCTATATTGCCCCTCCCTTTCTACTTGGATATTCTCTCCGGCAGCCACCCTTTCCTATCGTATCTCCCAAATTTTACAGATACTAATCCACCCCATCATTTCATCTTTTTCCTGCGCTTTCAGGTTTAAACTTCAACTTATCAACTTTATCTACTTCTGATCGGTACCCAAATCATATGCAAGTTCAATCATGATGAAATCCGCGTTTCAATTTATTTGGATTTTGTTACGTTTATTAATCTTTGGTGTTTAATTCATGTGGGTTTTGTTAATTTTTTTTATTTTCTCATGGGTTTTGCTTCAATTGATTGCTGGGTATCTGATTGCTGAGATTGATCAAGAAAAACGGAAGTTCTATTATTTTTTTTGGCATAATTATTTAATTATATATTTTAAAAGAATTTATTTGCTCTTGATGCTTGTTGGTTTGGTTAACTAATCTTTGATTTGGTGGAGCTGTTGTGGATTAAGCTTTTTTGAGTTAGAAATTTACCCCTTATTATTAGGACCAAACAAGTCAACACTAACCCTTAGTTGATAAGATCATCATTTTAATTAGTTCATCTGACTTTTTCTTGATTTTTGGTGTTGATTCATGTGGGTTTTGTTAGTTTTCTTGATTTTATATCATGGGTTTTGCTTTAATTTACTTGTAGGGTGTTTGGTTACCTAGAATGATCAAGAAAATTGATAAATTTATTAATTTTTAGGTTTTTTTTTTTATTACTAAAGAATCTATCTGTTCTTCATGTTTGCTAAATTTGGTTAACAGTCTTTGATTCTGTGGAACTGTTGTGGATTATGCTTTCTTAATTTCATAAACTCCTTTGATATTATAACTCAATAAAAGTCAACACTAATATGAGAAAAAGTCAAAATTGTCTCTGATGATCTAAACCACTTGTCTAATTTTCAGTTGTTTTTTCGATCTTTTCAGTACCCGTATAATTAAAGCCTGCAAAATCCAGTATGTTTGGTCTCAAGAAACCCCATCTTCACAGAACTGCTAAACAAAACTCAGTTGACCCTCGATTACCTAGTCAACCTAGTGCCAATCCATTTGATTCTGATGATGAGATTGACAAAAGGTCAACGCTAAAACCCTCGAAAAGAACTTCATCTGAACCTTCGTTATCAACCCCTAATTCAACAATCAGTCTTTTTGATGATAATGAGGTTAAGGGGGCCTCATCTTCTTCTGGGTACTCTCTTGATCATGCATCAAGAAACAAATACAAGAACGATTTTGTTGATTCTGGTGGTATAGAGAACCAAAGTGTCCAAGAATTGGAGCATTATGCTGCATATAAGGCTGAAGAGACTACAAAGACTGTGAATAGTGCGCTAAAGATTGCCGAAGATATAAGAGAAGGTGCCACCAACACGATGATTGCATTGCATCAACAGGGTGAGCAGATCAATCGAACCCACATGGCTGCAGCCGACATCGAGCAGGATCTTGGCAGGGTATGCTCTATTCTTTGACAATTTAGTTTATTGAGCTTCAATCATCACTCTGAGAATTGAACCTTTAGTAATGGGAATGTAAACGATTTGGTTTGCTTCGGTTTTGGCTGTAATCATGGACCAAAAAACCAAACCAAACGAGCATAGTTTGTCATCGTTTTCAGCAAATTTGTTGGTCTAAGTTTCGTTGTTTCTTTAGGGTGAGAAGCTGTTGGGAAGTCTTGGGGGAATTTTTTCTAGGACTTGGAAACCTAAAAAGGGCCAGACAATAAAAGGGCCTATAAACATTAGAGGTACGTAACGCCAAAAACGTCCTACTATTATATCTTGTTTTTATCAACTTCTTGTAAGCTATTCTGGTGGGTTGTTTTAATAAGCTTCGATAATGTTACAGATGATCCTGATCGAAGAAAGGGTAACCATTTGGAGCAAAGGGAAAAACTGGGCCTTACAACTACCCCAAACAAAGGACCTTCACGTTCAAGAACGCCACTTCCTGAATCCTCCGATGCAATGCAGAAAATTGAGGTATTCATACGTACGGGGGCAGGTTCTAATGTGAACTGTAAATATTTTAAGAATATGGAAACCGACTATGCATACTTTATTCATGATGAAAATTATTTATAATGAAAATACATGATATTCTTGATTTAAAAAAAATATGTTTTGGAAATGGGCGATCCAAGATTTTGCCCCGACTAATCCCATGGAAAGTCGCAACTGTAGGTTTCGCCCATAACGACAAGGTAAATCTCCAAGTGGCCACAAGCGCATACGTAGATGCAGGATTCGACCCCGGGTTGATTTTATCATTCCCTTGTCTTTATCCACCATGCTACCACCCTTGTGGTCATGGGCGGACCTGTAGTGGTGTCACCGTATTATTCTTCCGTCGAAGGGTAAAAAAAAAATAGGTTTGTGGAAGGTGCAACCGTATCAATTTGTTGTGTGCCACCATATATATATATATATATATATATTTTTTGAAACTACAACAAAGACACAAGTTTTCCTTGGTAGAGTTGTTTTGCTATACGTCTCCTTCACTTTAGACCCGGGTTCGAGCCTATTAGAGTCATTTTCTTAGTTTTTAGCTTTTAATTTCAGCTAAAAAATTTGCAATAACAGGACTTGAGCTCGAGACCTCAAGTTTGAAAAGTAAGGAACTAACCACCAGACCAATATTGATTTTGTCAAAAATATCTGTGTATTTGTTTCTTATAATCAAATGGTGTCACCATTTGAAAAAAAATCTGGGTCCACCCCTGCTTGCGGTAACGAAGAAAATAATCATCATGATGATTTTACGACCCCCTTGTCTTTTAATAATCATCATCATCATCATCATGGTTTCTTGAAATGATAAACAGTATGAGACAAGGAAGCAGGATGATGGGCTCTCGGACTTGAGTGATATACTGGGGGAACTCAAGGAAATGGCCGTTGACATGGGTTCTGAGATCGAGAGGTTAGTGTTTGAACTTGGTTCATAACATTGGTTCAGTGGGTTTTATGATCTAAACAATCGATCCGAGGGTTGGATGTATGCAAATATTTCTTCTACGTACTTTGAGATTTTCTAAAGGTGCTTATTCTGAAATGTGCAGGCAAAACAAGTCTTTGAATCCTCTTCAGGATGATATTGAAGAGATCAATTTCCGAGTGAAAGGTGCCAATCAACGTACCCGCCGTTTGCTCGGAAAATAGATCGGATTCTTTGGTTATTTTTCTTTATTGTTATGGGAATTTCCAGTCAAAACATTGGCTTTTTGGCAGCTTGTTGTTGCATTGCATACAAACATTTTTATGAATATGATACAACTAACGCAAAAGTGTGTTGATAAGCCATTGTGTTCTTTGCCATTAATGCAAAAGGATTTTTTTTTTCTTGTGGCATCTACTATATTTTTTTTTCAAGGATGTTTTGGTTTTTGACCTTTTCAATTAACTAATTATTTTTCTTTTCACTTTATTATTTAAAAAATATTAATAATAAGAGTAAATTACAATTTTGGTTTATATGGTTGTCATTCATTATCTGGTCTCATCTTTTTGAACTAATTAAATTTTTGATCGCTATGGTTTAGATTTGTGGCCCAAACAAGACCTAACCAATATTTTTTTGTCAAACAAGCCTAATAAAGTATGTCCATGCTCTTTTTCACAAGCTTGAAGACACTTGGGGGTGTTTACTTAGGACTTAATGGATTCAACAAATTATAATGTTTACTTATGGATTATTTAGACAGAAGTAAGCTTATTCACACAGATGGAGAATTGGTGTTGTCCACGTTTAGCCAAAAAATTTACATCCTACCCCTGTCTAATAAAACACGCTCTTTCATTATGTACGCCTCCTTCCACAGATATGAAGCTCCATCTCAGATCAGGAAACATGAAGAACCCATCTCACATAAAGAAAGAAGATGAAAAACTCGAATCGGCCTTGAACCCATCTCTAATCGAAACCCCCTTCTGACACCTCCTTCTGTACGCATCACAAACCCTAATCTTTAATCGAAACCCCCTTCTGTACGCCTCCTTCTGAACTTCGATTTTTCTTCGATTGTTCGACAAAGAACTTGGATTTCTTGATTGTTCGATTTTTGAGTTTTGAGCTTCGATTTTTGATTGTATTATGAACTTTGATTTATGTACGCTCTTTGATTGTATTATGAACTTCGATTTTTGAGATTTGAACTTGATTGTTTGACTGAGAACTTGGATTTCTTGTTGGTTCTTATGGATTCTGGTTCATATCTCTTTCTTGTTGGTTCTTATGGGTTCCTACAGGTTTATACTTTTGCTTATAGATTCCATAGGTTTTCCTTGTTTGTTTGTGTTGAAGTTTTTTCTGATTAATCGATGGGTAAAACGGTCATTTCTATCATTCAGATGGTTGATTCAGTAAAAAAAAGTAAACAACAATAGATTTTTAACTAGAAAGACAAATTTATCTAGACAGACAAATTTATCCATACATGACTTAATAGAAAATTTGGTAAACAACCCCTTGGTCTTACCGTCCTATAAAAAAGGCCAAGTTTGTCCATGAGATAACAGGTCTAGTTTTTTTTAATTAACATTTTTGTGAACAAAATTTATATAAAATTATCAGTTATATAATATAATTTAAAATACATAACAATTTTTCCTATTTAAAATAGACGTAAATCTATATCTATATCTATACTATATTATAAAGATGACATAAAAAACTCTTAAAAACAAGTTTTAAAGCTTAATGCATCGTTATTTAATGCTAATTACTTAAAAAACAGTCATAAAAGCTGTATGTACTACATTTAATGCTATTAATTAATTTTCAATTATTATCTCTAACCATTTTAACTCCTCAAAAATCATTTCCCACTTTAACTCCCCTAAAATAACTCTCAGCATATTTTAGATATAAAAAATCTAAAATATAATTAAAAAATCTTACAGAATATTTTATAAAATAAATTATATTATTAAACCAAAATAAATTACATTATATTATTAAGTCTAAATTAAACAAATTTATATAAAAAATTCATTATCACTCTCTCACAACAATCCAAAATCGTAATGTAAATCGACAAAAAACAGAAAATAAAATGAAACATTAAAATCGTGATGTATCTAGCTGCATTGCGCGAGTACACTTCTAGTATATTATAAAGCAAACATAAAAAACTCTTAAAAACAACTCATTAAGCTTTATGTACTGTTATTTAATGTTAATTACTTAAAATTTAAATAAAGAATGAAAACTTAAAATCCCTTCCTATTTGATCCTTATCTCTAACAATTTTAACTCCCCTAAAATCACTCCTCAATTCAACTTACCTAAAATCACTCTCTGCATATTAAATAAAGGATAAAATGAGTACAAATTTTAAAGCTATATGTTTGAATTCATAACTAACCGATAAACATAATCAAAACAAAATCAATACAGAATAAACATCTTAATTTAAATTTAAAATATATAAGATAAAAATAAAAGAAAAAAGAAAAAATTAAAATCATGATGTATCTCGCTGCATTTACGCGAGTACGCTTCTATTACATAACAATGTATATAACTCAAATTTTTTTAAACATTGTTATTGATAAAGAAGTTAAATTCCAATTTGTTTATGCAACCTCAAAGTTGATTTTGAAGATTGCAGTATTAATTTTAGTCGTATAAATTCAATTTCTTCATCTATCCTATTCATATATGATGTGACGATGAACCAAGATGTGATGAGTCTTTATCAATTCATTCGCAAAGAAATGAATACGAGACTTAGGGACCGTTTACTAAATACTTACCCGGATAAGCTTTTACATGTATCACTTACCTTACGGTCCCTATCTATTGAACATGGAAACTACCTAGAATCTTATCCGGTAAGAACCATAACAAGGACCTAGAGTCTTACCCGGTAAGTGAGAGAAATGACTTTTACTCGGTAAGCACTTACTGGGTTTAAGACCCTTACTAACAATCAACTTTGATGGTCTAGAATGTTATACGATAAAGTAAGTGAGGGTAATGTCCTTGCCGGTAAGCGCTAACCCGGTAAACATTTTGGTAAACGACCCCTTATTAAAAAAAATACATTTTTTAAACATTTTTAAGAAAAAATATTAACAAGATAGATTGTATTCTACTAGTCTTTTTAATATTAATTTATTAATGAATAATTTAGAAAATTTATAATTTATTTTATAATATGTAAATACAATTTTTTTTAAATACAATGATGTAATAAAAAAATGTCACAGTAGCGATATGTTACATGTGGACAATGACATGACGATGAAACCTGATAACTTGTGTCATGTCATCTTAATTCAAAATCAAAAGAGAATCATTACTATAATGAGTAAAATCAAAAGGTAATCATTACTCAATCGATCACCAATCTTTCTATAACTATTCATCCTTCTTGAAGGTTGGTCGGTGGATTATGTAAACCAAAAATCATAAATGGAATACCATGCAAGTATACATGTTAAACCACTATCGTTTGAACAAGTAATAAAGTGGTATAAAGTACCGCATATCGATCCCACAAAGACAATTAAAACAAGCAGTAATCTTAAATCAAGCTTAAAGAGTGATATCAAAGGAGGTTTGGAAGGAGATTTTTGAGTGAGTTAACAGTAAATTAAAGTGCTTAAACAGAATAAAAGAAAACAATGGTGTAAGTTTCGACTAGAGTAGTAAGCAACTATGTAATGGAAACCTTGTTACACTAGTGATGCAACACTAGTTCTCAACCTCACTATTGGTTCACACAACCTTTTTACAAGGTTCATATTAGGATAACTTACCAGCATCTCCTAATTAGGAGACCCAAATGATGTCACACGGATATTATCGTTCTCCCCGTATAGTTCACAATCAATTAAGATTGAAGTGGTTTGTTACAACCCTCTATAACATCTTAGTGTTATGAAGTTTACGTTGGCTTGCAATCAAGAAGTACTTGGATGAAACTCATAAACAAGGAGTAAATAGTAAAGTTGATAGCTAGTAGCCAAAGAAATTATCCACTATTACATAGGCTTTTATCTCTCAACTGTCTCTTACACCCAAGCTAAGGACTTACTATAACACCCTCAAATTTGGTAAGAGCAACTAATTAAAAATTTCGATATAACATCAGAATAAGGAACAAAACTTCCTCCTACAGTTCAAAACTCCGAATACTTCGAGATAAAAAATTTATAACTAACCTCAACAAATATAAACTCCAATAATATACAAAGACTAAACTGAAGTCGGGTGTTACTCAACCCCAAACACATGTTGCTCTTCCCAAAACAAATGCGGAAGACTTCAACAAGCTAAGTACTCATCGATCACGCAACTAGAACTCCTCTCTTCACAGTGTTACTAGGACTAACCCGGACGGAACCTGATGCACATGCCGACAAATGAAAAGGTTAGGCTAACGCCTAGTAAGTTCAAGAGTTTTCAACACGAGTAAATATATCGTTATAGAGGAAGAATGCAATTTAAATCATAACCTTTCAAAATGATATGTTTCAAGTATGAAAACGGCTCGTTTTCCAATAATATGCATTTGAGCGCAGGAAAACCAATATAAACAGTTTCCATCCCAAACTATTTTAGGGACGAAGATCCCGATATAAAACGTTCTTTCGTAAATTAGTTTCAACCCAAAACTCACTCCAAACGTGAATAGAAATCGAACCCCCAATCTTTAAAACGCGGATAAAACTATATTTCTCAAAACACCCAAAACACGGGTAAGGCATAATACTCAACCCATAAATCATGAATAAAATCCATATATATATAAAATGTCACCGAAAACAAGGATAAAACTAAATACCCAAAATAACACCTTTCGGTGACGGGGGAGACCCGTGTTCCATGGTTATTGGCGGAACACAAAAGTAGGTCACTTCCCAAGTTATTGAGCTCACCATACTCGGACCCATGGCCACGAGCTTGTCGACTCGTACTAAGATGTGGATGAGGGCACCCGAGGATCCTAATCATGCTCATTCACTAGGATTACATTTACGGCCTATGGCTAGTATCCGACTCCACATAACTGTACCAAGTTGCCCCCGAGGACCCAATGTCTCAACTATCTACAAATGAGAAATGACTATTCCATAAAAACAGACTCATAAATTACATCACAGGGTCAATGGCACCATGAGGCCCTCGATGACCCTACAACTAATCCTGGTCCCAACATGAAATAATAACCATTTTTTAAAATATTAAAGACCGACTCATATGCCTAAGGATCCATTACATTACAGTCTATAACAATACATGACTCCAATTGAATGACCAACACACTCAAAACATGTAATTCTCAAATGATGCGCAATAACCGCCATCATACTCAAAACTCCACAACGGGATATCAAAACTGGACGAATGTCCCCAAGACTCATTTTAGTCAAAACCGAGCCAAAGCTCCCCAATTTACTTTATCGTACAATAAAAGCCAGTGTAAACAATAAAACATAATTAGCCAACGATTATGCAAACGCAACGACCAAAAGTATGATTAACCCAAAACTCATCATTGGTTGAGACAAACCATTTTTCAAATGAATTTACATCATTTATTCTTTCAATACGTCCCATAACACAAGAACAAACATTTCTACAAACACACACTAAAAGCGCGTTTATACCAAAAGATCTTCATTCATAAGATAAATCATTAAAATACTTATACTTATGATTTATTTATCAAAATGCCCAAAAATCCCAAACATGGGTGTTTTACAAGGTTTATAAAGTTAAACACTTCAAATGATCAAAACCCATTAAATGACCCAAACCTTGATAATTTCATGTAAAATACATAAACACTTTAAAATGGACATTTTGGCATGTACAACGTTTTCACAAATCAATTTGAACTCACCTTGCTAGATTTAGGTTAAATCTAGATTTTACCCCAACTCGAGCTTCCTTGAAGAAACTTGAATCCACAAGCCAAATCTTCCAAAAACCTAGATCCATAAGTTTCCAACCATAAATATCCATCTCCAATCATTTAGAATAGTTTCCCCAACATTTTATATCAAAATCTCCATTTTGGCAAAACCCCTAATTTTGACCCAAATTCTCCAAAATCATCCAAATCAAAATTAGGGAAATATAATACTAGGAAATCATCAATGGAGTGTTTATAATCCATTAAGAAGCTTGGAAATGGAGGGGATGAACTTACCACTTAGGTTTTGGGCAAAACCTAATAAACCCTAAAAATTTCTAGTGTTGGAGGTGAGAACTTAATTTTGCATCAAAAGAGGAAGACGTTAAGATAATATGGAGAGGGAACACTTTGATCTTCATGGGAAAGCCCCAAAATCGGTTAGGGTTCATAAAAGAAGGTGGATGAACGTTTTGGGAGAGAAAGGGAAGAGGGTGGAAATGATAAATGAAATAAATGGCTGAAAATCGCATTTTTAACACTCTGGTACCCGCAGGCTATTGTGATGGCTATAGTGGCATTGTCACAATCGATGTCACTATAGCCAAGAGTGTACCGAGAGGTTTTTGGCTTCTGGCGATTGTGACGGCTATAGTGACATTGTCACAATCGCTGTCACAATAGCCAAGAGTGTACCGAGAGGTTTTTGTCTTTTGGCGATTGTGACGGCTATAGTGACATTGTCACAATCACTATCACAATAGCCAAGAGTGTACCGAACGCTGATTTGGCTATAACTTCTTCGTTTTAGCTCCTTTTTCGCTCGGGAAAGGCCCGTTGGATTCGTATTTGAATTATCCATACAACAAGACTATAAAATCTAGCATTCACTCCAAAATCCTACTTCCTCAATTTTTCTTGAAAGATCCATTTCCACATTGACTTGAAATAGTACTTGCCCAAAAATTACGGGTGTTACACAATTGTCTTAATTACATGGCACATTCGTTGGGACGACCAACCACTTGGTAATCTCCGTTGATATTGTGACATATGTCACAACTGCATGGCACTATAGTCGGGACTACCACACTTTTAGTACCATTTGTGCTATTGTGACAAATGTCACAACCACATGGCACTATAGCTGAAACGACCATACTCTTAGTACCATTGGTGCTATTGTGACACATGACACAACCACATGGCACTATAGCCGAGACGACCATACTCTTAGTACCATTGGTGCTATTGTGACAAATGTCACAACCACATGACACTATAGCCGAGACGACCATATGTGGTTCTTCCTTTACCGATTCATCCAAATCAACACATTTCTTCAATTGGGATAAAATTTAGGGTGTTACACTTACCTCATCATCGTTTTGCACATGGTGTACGACATTATTGGAGAGACTGAAATTAAGTGCATAAATGTAAATGACATGAATTATAATGCGTAAATATAAAGGAAAGAAATGTAAAGCATAAATGTAAAGGACAAAAATGTAAAACAGAAATGTAAGACTGAATTGTAAAGTGTAATCGTAAATGACAAGAAATGTAAAGATGTTGCGAGCAATGTTGTGACACTGGACAGTAACGTACTGAATGATTTAAGACTTAATATTAAAAGACTGAAAAGTAGCAAGTTAGAATAGCTTAATAAGTTATCTAACTGGTGTCTTTCTACTGGAAATGAGGCTCTCCTATTTATACTAGGAGAAGCTTGCTACACTACAAATTAAGAGACCATCTAAAGTACATAATCATGTCTTACCAAAAGCATAAAGTATGGTATCAAATGTTAACTACAAAGTACTTAAGATTTCTTAAAGAAACAAAACACTTCTTCATCATTTATATTTTTGCTCCTTGATCCATTTCAACTGAAGAACTAGTTCATCTCCAAGGAATCGTTACTTCAACCAAAAAGTTTATGAAATCTTTAGTCTTGACAGTTGTCCCATGTTGCCACTCCTACAACAGCACCCAAACATTAGCAACTTTGTACTCCAAAATAGTATACAAGGCAAACTATCACTTAGCTCCAAATACTACAAATAGAAAAAAGTAGAATAAAAGACTCAATTTGGTATTTGAGAAACTAATAAAAATAGACATTCCTAATTAAAAAGTGCTAGAAAAAATGTGATAAATTATTCACTTATCAAAGACCCCATGTTACCATATGTTTTATATCAACTACAACTTCTCATCATAACTCTCTGCCAAAACTCTTATCCTTTGCTTAGCCTACAGATGAATAAGAAAATGGCAAGTTGAAGGTACAATGTAGATGAAAACATAATCCAATAACACTGTTCAAATAACATGTCTGCAATAAAATAATTAACCCAATCTCAACCATATTCAGAATTAAATAATTATTAGTAAACAATTAAAAAAACGTGTTGCAAAGATACAAATTAGCATTAGATGGTAGACGTGGAACATCAAATAACATGCTTATACACCACAAACTATAAGATCATACATTAAACGATTGTTTGGTTGTGAACTAGCAGTAAATAATCAAGAGATGCCAGTTAAAGCCTTAACGCAAGATTCCTAAAGGCGCAAACACTTCCTTTTTTCTCAAGGAGTGAGATTGAGCAATTTAGGTCAAATTGTAACACCCCTAAAAATGGGAGTAATTTAAAACCTGAGTTTAACGAACTAATTACTACAAAACATATAATCATCACCCATAAAAGGGGAAATTGTAATAGCGTTTACAAAACTATTATGAATGATAAACGACAACATACTAATCTCAACTAACTAGGCTAGATTAAGGACGGGTGTCGCTATAATTGCCAAAAGAATATCATCTCTAAGTATCGCTTGCTAACCAAAAGCTATCAACTAAAAAAATGCCCAAAACGGAAAATATACGCTCCACTCAAGCCTTGGAAGCCCCACCGCTTAAAGAACCTGAATATACATGTCATTTAAGAAAACAAGTGTTAAGACTTTCATCTAGTGAGTTCAAACAATTATAAAATGATGTTTAGAAAATATTTAATAACAATGCATGATATTAACCAAAGTTCATTAATAGGTTCATACCTCATTTACCCTTGGAAGGGAGTAAGGTTTCACAAAGTAACGGGGGAGACCCGATTTACCATTGAGAGTGACAGAGCACAAAAGTAGGTCACATTGCAAATTTGCAATGTTATGGAGCTTCTATTATAGCACCAAAGGTTATCGAGTTCAACCATGCACAGTCTTTAGTTCGAGCTCCCAATGGTCTAAGAAGGACTCGCTTGCTAGAATTTAAGATTCATGGGTCACAAGGTTATCGCATTCAACCACCCACGGTTTATATCTCGAGTTCCCAATAGTCAAAACCCCATGTCTAGCCATAATGAAAGACAACATCCCATTTCATATAAACGACTAGTGCCTATGGATCCATTACACTATAGTCACTTAAGCAACCTTTCTAATATACCCACCAACATGTATCCAACACAACATTTACATTTGCACAGGTATAACAAATAAAGAGTGAAATCCATTATTTAAATATTTCAACATAGGTTTGGCTCACACCCAAAACTCCCATCAAAATTCCACCAAATAGAAATATAACATCTTTAATACTCATAGAACTAAATTCCATGATCAAAAAACCATTTTACCCAAAATCAACAAAACCCCATTTTTGACCTAGATTTCCAAAATTAACCAAATAGATAGAGAAGAGAGTAAAAGCCTTTAGATAAGTGAAAATAGTATTTTTGCATGTATATAAAGTTAAAGGTGTGTAGATTGGACTCACAATACAAGGTTTCTCAAAACCCAGAAAACCCTAGATAAAGGAGGTGAGAGCTTGCACTTGAGGTAGCTTGAAATCTTCACACTTGTGGTTGGTGTAACCCTAGGAGAACAATAAATGATCCTTAGTGATCCATTTAATGGTAATGAATGAAGAGAGATGATGAGACTTACCTAGAACCCAGAGAAATCGCACCCTAGAACTCTTGAATATGTAAAAATGGAACAAAAATTGGGTCAATGAGATTTATACCCAAATCACCTGATAGCAACCTTGCCCGGTAAGAGTGACATTTTGTCACAATCGCCGACATAATCGCCCACGTTAGGGTGTGCTCGATACGTCTCCCGCGAGAGTGCCAGGCGAGAGTGACCTCCGTCACATTCGCCGACATTATCTCCCCGTGTGTACCACGGGCCTTCAGCTCCACGCGGTTGTGCCTCGCGATAGTGACATCTGTCACAATCGCGGACACAATCGCCCACACTGTACCGAAGCCAAATTTCTACAATTTCCTGACCTGAACGCTCCCAACACTAAAGTAGTTTAAAGCAAGGTGTTCCTCAACAGAATTTCATTGATTAATTAAATTGAAATAACACCCTAGCATTAAAGCGTTGTGGGTGTTACACAAATGATCAATTGATAGAGAACCACGAGACTCATAACGATTAGGTTACAGTGATATATGTCAAATGTGATCAATTAAGAGATTAGGTTGAGCGATTGACAGATTTGGAGCGATTGAGGGTCGATGCAATGGAGCGGGAGGGGATCGATTGAGTGATCTTGAGCGATTGAAAGGAATATTTTTTTGGAGGAACATAGGATAGAGTAGGTCAAAAGGCCGATAAGAGCAAAATAAGATGTTAGTTTTTCCTCTTATCAAATCAGATGACGGTAAGAGATTATAAGATCTTATCCCCCCCCCTAAAAAAACACTCTTATATATAAACCTTTTATTCAGTAAGTGATAAGAGGTAAAAATTAAAAAATCCAACAAAACCTTAGAGTTATTAGATTATAGGTCTAACAGGTTTGATAACCTAGCGTGGATCGTAATGTGGAATCACATAATTTGAATTTAGAAGTGGTTTTGTTCAACACTAATGGTAGAATTTAGTTAGCTCCCATTACGTCCATGGAAAAAAATACGAAAATGTGCAACTAAGCATACCTCAGTTCCATTTGGGACTGACTGAAGGACTTAAATTTCAAGGTGATCTAGACTTCAGTAGTGAATCTACGTGGGCTCATTATTTAAGCGATTTCAACAAACTGAAAGATAAATACAGGGATAAAAATGTTCCCATGATTAACGACGCTCAAAGCATAGTGAATTTAGAGAGAGGGTTATCTATAAAAGTTGAAGATGCAAATAGTGATGTTAGGAAAGAAGATGTTTTAAGAGATGTTTGGCACTAAATGATTTGGGCATACAAGAAGGTAGTGTTGATTATGAAGTGGATGTTGAAGGATTGCAAGAAGCCAGTGAAACTGAAGGATGGATATCTTCAAACGTAACACCCGAGTTTTCGGTAAGTACTCGCCTTTATGTACGTATTTATGTATGCCCATTTTCATAAGTAAGTATAGTTAACTCAAGGTATTGTATTTTGAACTGTGGTCTATTGCTAAGAATGACTTACCTTTAACCTTAAGCATGTCGGGAACGAAAAACGAGATTTCGGAGTCCAGAACCACCGGGGTGACAATGCTCGACGATTGTGACATCTGCCACTTTCGCAAGGGCAAGGTCGTGAGGGTTGGGTTGCCTTCGGTACACATTAGGTGACAGTGCCCCGCGATTATGCCTGGGGTCACTGTCGAATGGCATTATCGCGCATTTTGTACCGCAGAGGGAGAGGAGCTGGCGATTGTGCCCCGCGACTATGCCTTTGGCATAGTTGTCGTGTCATTCCTGCACACGGGGTCCAAGCCCTTTGTGTGTCCCAAGATGTGCAATTCAATCAAGATGAAAAACACTTATGATGCCAAATGCCATATGTATTAGATCATGAAATCACAAATTATACAATTCATATATCTCTTTCTCACACAATATTTCTCTCTCTAAGAAATATGCAATAAGAATCCTAATGCTTCTACAAACATAAAATGCTATTTATACCTACATGGTTTACAAGGAACAAACTAAACTAACTCAACTAAACACTAAGGGCCTGTTTGTTAGCAGCTTAATGAGACTCACAACTTATTCAGTCAGCTATATATGACTGTTTGGTAGTGGCTTAATGATATAGAAAATGGCTTATTCAGTAAGATTTTAAGGGGGAGCTTTGTGCAGAAAGCCAAGTTTTTTCCAAACCAGTCCCTCCCGTCAAAAAACACGTTCATTCCATCTATGAAAACACTCTCTCAAATAAAATTCTTCTAAATCTATACAGACAGATTAATCCACACAAACAACTTTATCCATACAGAACTTAATGGAAAACCAACAAACATCCCCTAACTAATACTTTGACTTTGCATGACTTTGACTTTCCTCTTATAGAAGCTTTGACTTTGACTTATGCTTTGAAGGCTTTGACTTGGTCTTTGACTTATGATCTTGAAGACAATAATTATGCTCTAACAATCCCCCCTTTGGATTCAATATCATCTCCAAAAAGATAAGCATTTTATTTCTCCCTATAGATTCAAAAAGGATTTTCCACTATCAAACAATCTTCCCCTTGTATATAATCTTCAAACAAATTGATCTCCCCCTTATTCATCTTTGTTAAAACAAACTCCTCCTTTTATAAATCAATCTCCTTCTTTGGGTAAACATATTCAAAGTCAACCTCCCCCTTTCTTCTTTTACTGGGATTTTCTGAAAAACTTTAACCATCTCTCCAAGGTTTATAAAAAAAACTCTTTCAGTCTTTAGAAAAAAAATTGTCTCCAACTTTTGCTCTCTTTGTTTTAGCAAATAATCGTCGAAGAAATTTCTGTGAATTTCAACAAACTTTCAGAACACTTTGAACTTTCTCTTTCAGATTATCTTCAAAGTAAATTTCTGTAAATCTTCAATGAACTTTCTTGATTTCTTGAAATCTCTCTAAAATTGTTTATTCATCCTTGATTTTCTCCCCATAACTCTGAAATTGATAATTTCTTGATACTGTCTCCCATAAACTGCTTTTTCATGTAACATTTTCTCCCCCTTTTTGATGAATGCGAGCATCAGCATCATCAAAAATTTGCATGAAAAAGTATGTATCCAATTTCTTGACCAATAACCACATCTGATCTTTCTTTCTGAAATTTCTGAACCAACCATCAATTTATAAATGATTTCGAATATTTTCAAATTCAGAACTGAGTGGTAAATCTGAATCAACAAATGAATCAGTTAAAATGCTTGTAAGTAGCACGAAGCCACTTAGTACAACGAATCTACTGTACAAGGAGTTTTATTGATGTTCACTCCCCAGGTCTTCCATTCAATCATCGAAAAACACAAGGTAATTCTATGAACGTTCCGACAGAAAAACAAATTTTATGTGTGTACATGCTTGTATAAGAAAGAATTTAAGCATTATGTGCTTTATCAGGCTCAAAATGTGTAAACTGTTGAGACACAACAAGTTTTCCACAACTCAATGTGCATGATCGAAGTGAGAAAGTGGGGCAAACTTCCTTCTGTTTCAATATCCAAATCTTCCGAATGAAGATCAAATAGCATATGTGTTGCGTCCCCATGAAAATTGAAACATTTCTTTGTTAATAAAGAAATGAGTGGCTGGTGGGGTTAAAGTTGGGCTCACTACCTGTTTCAATAATGTTCACGAAAGAATTGTGAAACAATAAGTAATGTGGTTGCCCGACTCAGAAATTGGTTGGTGCATAGTTCTGATATTCTTTTAACTCTGTTCTCACACCCTCTTTCTTTTTATCATTTTGCTCACTTCTAACCAAACTCTCATTTTCCATTTTATCGCTCATCGCAACGAGGTTGTTCAACCATATGAACTTTCTCCCCCACTCTTTGATGTTTGACCCCTCTCCCCTCAATCACTCAAGGATAACTTCTTTGGGTAGGAAACAATGGTTAACATGAATCCATAGAAGTTCTCTAAATCTCACATTGATCCCATGAAAATGTTGTTCAATAGTTTAACTTGAACATGTATAGCGCAGTAAAATTGATGACAATGTCAGATAAATGTATGCTCACCTAAAGATAGCATGAATATTTGAGCATTTTGAACTTTGAAGATTTCTCACAACAAGTATATTGAATGAATGAAATGAATACAAGAAACTTGTTTGAGTATCTGACAATGTTTCGAAAGATCAAATATGAATGATAATCACTTAAAGCTTAGGTCATGAAAGAATTGGAATTTGTCTACATGAACTAATATAGACTTTCATGAAAGAATCGCTTAGTTTTGAATGAATGTAACGCTCAACAAACATTGAAATTCAAACGGGTTGTATTACCATCGAAAATTGTTTCAATATGAGACATGATAATAACAAATTCAATAAGAACGGCTGAACCGGTGTGTATGAATACTTGACACTATATGGAAAAGATAATACACAAGTATTAATCTTTGAAAACACACGGTCAGTAAATCAATGAAGCTCATAACTGAAAACATTTAAAACCACACTTCTAAATTTATGAAATCTTTTTTAGAATAAGAAGTGGTTTGAACATTTGAGAAAACTGTTTTCATGCTTGAAAGTTGTCCATCTTTCAAAGATTCAAAGATTTTATGTTAGAACATACAAACCTCAAGTTTCTATCTCAAGTTATGAGTTATGATCGTGTAAGCTCCCCCTCAAAATCTGCATTCAGTCAAAAATACGTCAAAGTAACAAAGTCTTATTAAAAGTCTTATTGAAAAGTAAAACATTAAAAGTAAAATATTGAAGAACGAGTTCTGATCTGATGTAATCAGAAGTCAATTCTCTTACTCCACCTGAAAATATGCATTCACAATATTTATCAGTACAGAATATATGCAAAAACTCTCTAACTCCCCCTAGAAAATAGATCATCTAATCTTTGTCTCACTCCCCATGAAATCATGAGCAAACCTTCAGTGCAGATATCATTCAGACGAAAAATAAAGACATGAAGTAAAATTAGAAATCAAACTATATAAGGTAAAGACAAATTATGTTTTGAGATTTAGCATGCCAAGTTTCGAAATGAGAAAATTAAATCTCTTTTCATCTAATGGCTTGGTGAACAAATAAGCAAGTTGGTAATCTGTATTTACAAAGTAAAGTTCAATCGTACCTTTTTCGACATTATCTTTGATAAAGTGATATCACACGTCAATGTGCTTTGTTTTCATATGTTGGACAGGGTTTGTAGAAATCACGATAGCGCTCTTAGAATCGCAGTAAATCGGGATTTTGTTGTAATGGAAGCTATAATCTTGGAGTTGTGTTCGCATCCACAGCACCTGAGAACAACAGCTAGCCACAACTACATATTTTTCCTTGGCTGTTGAAGTAGATACACATAGTTGTTTCTTTGAAGCCCAACTCAAGAAATTATCTCCCAGAAATTGTATATGTCCCGCAGTACTCTTCCTGTCTAACATGCAACTTGCATGATCTGCATCTGAATATGCAGTAAGTTCGAATCCTTTATCTTTAGGATACCACAGACCAAGATCTGCAGTCCCCTTAAGATATCTAAAAATTCTTTTCACATCAGAAAGATGTGACTCTCTAGGTTTAGCTTGATATCTTGCACATAGACAAGTTGCAAACATAATATCAGGACGACTGGCCGTCAAGTACAATAATGAACCAATCATGCCTCTATAGGTTCTAAGATCAACGACTTTTCCGTTCAAATCAGCTCCGATCTTAGTTCCAGGTGCCATCGGGGTAGCGATAGGAGTACAATTTTCCATTTTAAATTTTCTAAAAATATCAGAAATGCACTTCGCTTGGTTATAAAAATCCCCGTTGAAAATTGTCTAACTTGTAGTCCGAGAAAGAAATTCATCTCTCCCATCATACTCATTTGAAATCTCGAAACCATTAGGGCAGAAAAATTCTTACAGTACTTAGGGTTTGTCAAACCAAAAATTATGTTGTCAACATAAATCTGTATGATAATGATATCACCTTTTTCTTTCTTGATGAAAAGAGTAGTATTGATTTTACCTTTTGAGAATCCGGACTTGACTAAGAATTTTGAAAGAACACCATACCAGACTCGAGGCGCTTGTTTAAGTCCGTAAAGAGCCTTGTCTAAGATGTACACATGATCCGGCTTTTCAGCACTTACGAACCCTTCAGGTTGAGATACATATACCTCCTCTTTCAGTGATCCGTTCAGAAAGGCCGTTTTTACGTCCATCCCATAGACCGTGAAGTTCTTGTGAGCAACATACCCTAGAAACATTCTGATTGCCTCTATGCGTGCAACTGGAGCATATGTATCGTCATAATCTATGTCTTCCTCTTGTCGATATCCTTTTGCTACAAGTCTGGCTTTGTTTCGAATAACGATACCATCTTCATCTTTCTTGTTCTTAAACACCCATTTTGTGCCTATAATAGTCTTTCCTTACGGTCACGACACGAGTCGCCATACTTTCAGTGCTTCGAACTGATTTAATTCCTCTTGCATGGCTACAATCCAATCCGGATCTTTAAGAGTCTGATACGCGAGTAGGCTCTATCTTACTCAGAAAGGAATCAAACATGCACTCGTTCGCTGTAGCAAACCTAGTTTGCACCGGCTTCGACGGATCTTCGATAATTTGATGTACCGAGTGCTCTTTGGTCCACTTGTTTATGTGTGGGAGTGGATTACAAGTAGATTGATCCTGTTAATCATCTATGTATCCATTATCTTCTTGTTGGGCTTCAGTTGAAGTGATTGGTGTAGAAACTTTAGTTGGTGGAACACTTTGTGTCTGTTGAGTAGGCAATGTTGTACACCCAACTGAATGTGCAACTTCTGATTGTGTAACTTTAACTGATTGAGTAAGTATTTTAACTGGAGTTTCTATTTGAACCGGGGAAACTGGTTCAGTTGAGACATCTGATGTGATTGGTTGATTATCACTTGAATCTTCAGATCTGTCAATCACAATAGGTTTAGTCACTTTAGATCCGAGAAACACATTATAGAAATGTTCAAATAATAAATCTAATTATGTTAAATGCGATGTAGAAGTAGAAGCGTTATCAGAATTAGGAACATTAGAAACAGGTTATGGCCTGATTTATCCAGAAGCTAATACTCCTGTAATCACGGGTTCTGAACTGCTTTGTCCAGAAGCCATCTCCATAGCTTCAACGAATTTGACATTTACGCTCTCCACAACAATCTTTGAATTCTTCAGGTACACTCTATGTAATAACCGTGCCCAAATTGGAATAAATGTAAAGTGTGGGGGGGTATTTGCCCAAAACCCAAAGTGTGGGAGGGCTAGCTTGTAAAGTGGCATAAGGTGGTATTAACCCTAGAACCCATCTCTCATTCTCAGTGTTGGCGGCCGAGAGTTTGTGTGAGAGAGAGTGGAAGGCGATTTGGAGAAGAGTCAAGGAAGGAACAATTTCAAGGGATTTCAAGTTTTTATCAATCTCCTTCAAGGTAAGATCCTTCTCAAATTTATTTTAGCTTTGGGAATTAAAGGAGTAACCCTTTGATTTGTTTATGAATCTAGGTTGAATGAATGTTTGGAATATAATCTCTTAAGTTCTTGGATTAGATGGGGATTATAAAACCTTTTGGGGTTAATCTCTAGTGGATTTGGGAGTTGTTTTAATCCTAGAAGTTAATCGGTGCGTGTGTGTGTCGATCGTCCGTTGGCGGGGATTAAATCCATTGTTACGCCAACACTGGTTTGTTCCAGGTCTCGAAGGAGGGCGACCGGGGTGGGCCGGGAGCTACTCGACCGGGGTGGCCGGTGGTGGCTGTATCGGGGGAAACCCGGGGTGTGTTGAAGAAGTGGGAACCCGGGCATGGAACCCCGGGAGTCGGGGCACCCGAGGGATTGTCGAGTCTGGCGAGGAAAACCCGGGTGGACCCCGGGAGGCGGGGAGCCCGGGTGGAGCCGGGAGGGCAAGACCGGGGGAGACCCGGGTGCTGAATGATCCAGGCGTCGGGCGAGGGCACGGGTTCGAGTACCTAGAGTAGAGAAGGGTCGGCTAGTGGTTCTGGGAGCTTGACTTAATGCAATATTTTATCGTTTTGCTACCGTAGGTCATCCGAATAGGAGTTTTAAGTGAGAGTAAGGGAGCCAACGCAAACAGGTGAGTTTTTGTAACCCAACCTTTATTGATGATTATGCATATGTTATACATGCAAGATTTTTGATAAATGTGAGTTATGTTTTATCATTTAATGCGAGTATGTTTTTATCGTTCATTGATATGTGGAAATGTATGCATACATGGTAGCTGGCGAGTATGGACTAAGTCAGGGGGTGTCCCGCCTGCGCTCATACCGGTGGGGGGTATCCCGTTTATGCCAATGGGGGTGTCCCAGAATAAGGCAATATGAGCCAAACATGTTGTCGCCAATGTGTGACTTCAGTGTGTGCCAAAAGCGTGATTTGTTGGTGTGATGTTTCATAAATAAAAATTGAATTGGTTTATAATTGTTTATAAATCTTTTATATGATGCTATGGCTTGTGAACTGTTGTTAGAGGGAACTCACTAGACCATTCGGTTTAACCCTCGCTCTTTCAAAACTAAAAACCTTTTCAGGAGATCGAGAAGTAGGAGGATTCGGTGAGGATAACGTGAAGTTGTAAGCCGAGGCTTATTTTAGAAGAACGCAAATTTTAGTTCCCCAGTCTTAGTCCTCCTTATAAATTCTCAGTTGTGTAATAGGTTTCTCTTCCATAAACCTTGTTATTTAAATTGTTGTTCGGGGATATTTTGGCATGAATGTTCTTGTATAATGTTTATGCTTATTCTAATGTTTGGGATGTTACAATTGGTATCAGATGTAACACCCTCAGATCAGTTAAGAGCAACTAATAAAAATTCAATAACACATCAAATAAAAGAGAAACTTCTTCCTACAATTCATAACTTAATATAAAGATTCTATAATTGACCTCAACAACTGTAACACCCCGAGTTTCGAGAGGTATCAACTCAAGTTAATACAGAAACCGAGATATTAAGGAAAAATAATATTTTTGATTTTGGACTTGAATCATTGATTTTATAGTCTAGATGGATGAATGATTCAATTACGAGTCCAACGGTTCTTTCCGGAGCAAAAACGGAGCTATAACGAAGAAGTTATGGCCAAAATAGTATCGAGAAGAAAACCAGGGAAGCGGGCGACTTATGCCGCGACTTAAGGTCGCGGCACAAGTCGCGAAATCCACTGGATCGAGCTTAAATCGCGATTTTCAGCCCCAAACTTCATTCCTTCATATCTCCTTCATCCTAACTCCGATTTGGGTGATTCAAAGTGCCACGGTTTCGTTTTTGAGAGCTCTTCAAGGATCTAGCAAGAGATTGGAGGTCTATTGGAGTATACAAGAGTATTTTGTGGTGGTAAGCTCCTCATCTCTTCCATTTCATCTTCTTCACCAAGTTTTCTAGGGTTTCACCCACCCTTTGTGCTTCCTTTCATAGATTGGAGGTTTGTAACCATTTTGGTGAACTAGAAGTGTTTTGGTTGGTGGATTCAAGCTTGGGTTAAGGTAATCTTCTATTCTCCTTAGTTATGAAAGTTAGGGTTTCGGTATTAGTTGGGGTATTCATGTCTATGGTTTGGGAAACGACTCTTTGTGGTTGATTATATTTATTTATGGTTGAATATGTATGGATTTAGGTTTTTGGAAGTTTTGACTTGAGAATCCATGTGTTCTTCATAGGAGCTCTAGTTGGGGGAACTATCTAGATTTAGCCTAAATCTAGCAAGGTGAGTTCAAGTTGATTTGTGAAAACGGTGTACATGCCAAAATGTTTATTTTAAAGTGTTTTACATGAAATGGTTAACTGCTGATAAGTTTGAATATTTGGTTATATCCATCTTTATAAACTCATGAAACATGCGTTTTTGTGACTTTGAGCTTGTTGACAAATAAAACATTTTGATATGTTTCTTTGACGTATAATATATAAATGGAGCCCATTTGATGTAAATGTCATTTACATGATTTTGTACTTACGTCTATTTGGAAAATGTGCATGACTGAGTCACGAGGTATTTTGGGGAATAAGAGTAAATAGTTTATTTGGGAAATGGTTCGCCGCAATCAATGTTGAGTTTGTGTTATTTTTACACTTTTGGGACCGTTGTGTCTTTGTCAGTTGGCTAAACGTGTTTTTAATGTACAAAGGCTTTCGTTGGAAATTTACGTAAGGCGTTGGGCCTTTGGCTCGGTGTTTTGATTTAAACGAGTCGTGTGGACATTTGTCCGGAGTTATAACCAGCGGGGGTTTTGATTTAAACGATTCGTGTGGACATTTGTCCGGAGTTATAACCAGCGGGGGTTTTGATTTAAACGAGTCGTGTGGACGTTTGTCCGGAGTCATAACCAGCGGGGGTTTTGACTGAGATGACGATTAATTTCGTATCGTTGGTGAGTTACATGTTTTGGGTGCGTGGTCATCCAATTGGAGTCATGTAAGGTTAGACAGTGTTGTAATGGATCCATAGGCATGTAAGTTCTGTCGGTCTTGTAAGGCCGGAGGTTTTGGGTTACTTTTAGTGACCGCTCGGGTTTGCTAGCGAGTAGGCAATAAGCGGCATAAGCCGTTGAGGTGTAACTCGTCTAGGTTGGATAGGCACCCGCGTCCGTAAGTCCTTGGGGTGGAACTCGACGGAGTAGGGCTAGAGGCGGTAATACGGATTGAGGTTGTGATGTCTGGTATGACATGGGAACTAAGTCCGGGATCCGTGGTGAAATCCAACAACATCAAGGGTGGCCCCATTCACGTGTTCTCGCCATCCAAGATGGAAACGTTTAGAGGACATGTAAGGAAGTCGCGTGAACGACCTACTTACGTGTTCTCTATTCTCGGTGTTTACGGATCTCCTCATCGTTGATTCGTGGTATTTTATTTGGTAATGTGGTATTTTTATCAAAAGGAGTTTTTAAGTGGTTGACGACAAATGATGGCTTTAATATTGGGTTCTTCCCACGTATACTAAGGTTCGCATGGACCGCGTCATTTCCACGTGTCGGTATTTATTCTCGTCCATTTTATGGTCGTGTGAGTTTTGGGTTTAAAGCCGTGTTCATGGCGATATTTAATTATATAGATTTTCATCTATGATTTATGGGTTGTGTGTCACGTTTCACCCGTGTTGGGTATTTCAAGTTATAATGTGTTAACCATGTTTTATAAGATTTGGAATCCGCTTTCTATTTTACTTTTTAGCAAGTTCCGGTTTACTTTACATAATTGCGTCTCATATTGAGATCCTCGTCTTTAAAGCAGTTTGGTTTGGTTAACAGTTAACTCGGTGCCTCTTTCGTACAAAGTGCATCGTTATTGATAAACGAGTCGTTTTCATAAGTGAAGCATATCATTTTGAAGATTATGGTTTTATTTGCATTCTTCCTTTCTAAATGATTAAATCATATATGTTGAAAACTCTTGAGCTCACTAGGCGTTAAGCCTAACCTTTTTATTTGTCGGCATGTGCATCAGGTTCCAGTTGAGAGATGGGTTCTAGCAGTCCTATGAAGAGTAGAGCCTTAGGTAGACGCGAAAGTAAGTATTGGGTGAAGTCTTCCGCACGTTGGAGATAGTGACTATGCATGAGTATTAGTAACACCCGTCCTTTTCATGGAATGTATGTTTAGGATGAATGTGAGCTTTGGGGTTAATCCTCAATTTATGTTTGTAGTTTGAAGTATTTATTGATGTATTTAGAAAATTTTTAATAAGTTGCTATCTTCATATTTGAGGGTGTTACAAGTTGGTATCAGAGCTTAAGTTTGAGAGAATTAGGTATTGATTGTAGGATGCCTAGACTCAAACTAGCGTTTTATAAGCGATTGTAAGTGAAGTTGCACATTAGGAACCTTAAGATAAGATATTATGGAGTTGATCGAGTCACTAGAAACGGGAAACTTGTCGAGGGTCGCAAGGATGAACATGTGCGGTACGTTCATAATGGCACCTGGCCAGTGTTATGGTGAACCTACATACTACATGTGTATACTTGAACTACCTTGGTATGATTACCGTTGGGGTAGTGAGAAGGTTTCTAAGGGAGTAACCTAGGGAAAACGTTGATGTCTATAGCAATGTCACGTTGAAGTGATAGTTAAGTGCGTTGAATGCATTAAGTTGATCGTCTTGAGTAAGAATAATTGGTTGGGGTAGAACCTTGAGCTTATGGATTTGACGGTATATGAGGAGAGATTGTAAGGCGAACCGATGAAATATCCGAGTGTCGCTTTAATATGTGGAGTATCCGGATGACAATAGTAGGAAATTGAGATTGTTGTCCTAAGATGATTGATACACCTGGATGGTATTAGTATGTCGGGTTGTTGAGAAGCGTAGTCTAAAGGGGTGAATGTCGACCAAATTCATGCACTAAAATTTATTTCTGAAATAAATTTGCATAAATTGTTTCTTGTGTTCGTAAAACAAGAAAGTGGTTTATAGTATAAAGTTTTGGTAAAGCATGTAACACGCATCAGATTTTAAACTGTGAGCTTAAGCATGCATAAATTGTTTTGTTGCACGTAAGTGCAAATTGTTATCAAAAATCTCTTTCTTCACGTCTCTTGTTTACCTCTATTTGCGGATATTGTAATATCCATGTTTTAATGTCATTTAAGTATTTGGCAAGTAGCTAAGAGATTTTAACCTAGGCATTGGATCTCCTCCACATATGTCAATGGTTTTAAAGGAAAAGTTATTCCCACGCGTTGAGTCGGAATTTCTTGAGAATTTTAGTTTGTGTGAGTTTTGTTGAAATTTCATGGAGTATTGTTTTATACGATGTCTTTCCATGCGTGAGTTTTAATTTTGCTTCTTTTAAGCTTACGAGTTAGTTGGCGTCGTGTCCCATGTGAATTTTGTTAAAGGTGTCATTTTATCTTTCATTGCATTAAAAAAGGAAACTCTTGAAGGCTTAGTGTTTTAGCCATATTGTTGTCTTACATTCTTGTTGAGAAATGAAAATTTGTCACTGCATGATTTTAGCATTATTGAGTTTTGCGAAAATTCAATTGGGTTTAGGGTGCCTCGTCTTACGTCATTTTGCGTTGCGTAAAATAATTTTGAGAACATGTGCATATGCATCATTGTGTGCGTTAATTTACGAGTTGTGTTCAATACTCTGTTTCATGCGAGTCTTGCATCGACACTTTTGCAACTGTAAGAGACACCTTAAAAAAAATCGAAATGTCGCATGATTGCATCTCGAGTTTCACACGAGTATATGTGCATACTTTTGGGTTGAATCCGACTTTCACTCGCGTGAGTAAATATGCGAAATATTTATATTGTCTTAAATTAAATTTTAATCTAAGCGTGCTTCGCTTGTTGACCTTGCTGTTATAAATTTTCCGCAATACATGAAATGAATTTTCGAATTGCATATCGTTGTAGTTACCATCTTGGTCAAATATGTCTTATCGAGGCGGCTTAAAGTTTTAAACTCGATTTGAGAATTATTTGCATTATTATCATTTCATCAAACTTTGGGGAATAACTGTTGCATATGGAGTGGTTAATAATTTTATGTCGCAACGACTTTTGAGTTGGGAAGTCAGAACTTTAAAATTAATTTGTGAATGTCTCTTTCGGGAATTGTACAAACTTTTATTGCACATGTTATAGTGCGGAAAGTTATCTTTCATATGCATAGTATAAATTGATGCATTACTAGGACCATGGTAGTCCATTTGAAAATTTTGTTGCGCATCTCTTGTTACCGTTTTTATTAACGCGAGTATTGAACAAACGAGTTTTTGGAAATGGTTTCATATGCACTGTGTGGTTAATCAATTTTGAAACATATCGCATGGACGGTAGTGTATTTTGCCGCACGTTTAATCGTTAGGAAGCCTTTGTATTCGAAAGTTTTATAAACTCAAATTGGCATACTAGTTGAAAAACCTTGAACTAATTAGGCCTATAGATTTTAACCCTGGCGTAAGAGCAGTTGTAATTAGGGACTAAGGGAGTCCTTGGAATTGGAGGCGTCGGATGTTCCGACTTGCGGTCAGTCGTGAAAGTTTGAGTTTCAGTTTTGAATCTGTGCGCATTTGTTTTATGGAAGTAGTAGATTTAAGTCTTCTCCGCTAGTTAAAGGGTGATTTTATACTTCGGTAATCATGCGGAATAAGGTCTTATGTGACTATTTGCGCTTCTTTTGGGATTCGTTGTGATGGATTGCTAGTCGGTGTCACATCATGGGTTGTGTTGTCGGCATACCGTCTTGGTGGGTTCCGCGATTAAAAGGAAATTTTGGTGATCTGTTTGTTAGAAATGCGCGATTTGGAATTTTAGCATTTTGTTAGGTGTCAACCTTAGTGCGACGATCCGTCTGGAATGAAATCGTGGGCGGGATGTCCACATTTTCGAGGTCACCGTTTAGTCTTAGGTGTCGACTTGTCTTCTTAAAGTCAATGGATCTTGGAATGTTTGGAAGTATTCCGGTTGGATTATGGGAAATAATGACCTTTCGGTGATGGAAATTAAAAGAAGGTTAAGTGTTGATGTTTAAGTACCGATGGGTATAAGCATCCCCGTGGTGATAAAGATTCTGTTAAAGGAATATTGTGTGGTTGGGGTTGGAACGGAGTTGAGTGATAGCCGAATTTGGGTTAACCAGTTACCTAAAGAACGCATTGGTGCACCTTGGAAGGACATCTTCATCAATATTAGGAGTGGATCTGTAGGAATCTGAGGATTCATGGGATTTGGGATAATCGACTATCTATAGAGCGTAATGGTATGTTTCTGGTGGAAACACAATGCTTGGGTCTATAGAAGTGTGGGAGCACTTGCAGACATTGTGTCTGGGTCAGCTTTGAGGAACGGATTTAAAGGTTGCGATGGTTCAGACCAACTAGTCGTTAGGAAATTTCATCAAAGGACAATAACTCGTTAGTGATGATGATTTTGGAGACATTTGGTGGGAATGTCGAGGTGGACTTTAAGTACAAATGAATTTTGAGAGACTTTGATGCGTCGTAATCAGAAGTATCTAAGGGAATAGTTCGGATTGGGGTATTCTTGATGGAAAAGACTAGATAAGGTCGTAAGTTGCTTTTGGTGTATTATGAGAAATCTAAGGTTGGGAGGCAACCGAGAGTGAACAATTTAGAAAATGATTAATCAAGGACTCAACTTTCATCCTAGCGTCGGTGAAATATTTTGAACGTTGAGATTTAGTTTGTAATGGCACGTTATGAGAAACTCAGCGAAAACCTCAACTGGAATGTAATCGGGTCTGTATATGAGGTGAAGTTTTATGAAGGCATCCCTTTGAGATAGGGAATCAATCGATCTTTCAAATGTGAATGTTGGGTGCTTGGTGAATCCAAATTTCGAGGACGAAATATCTTTTAAGGTTGGGAGGATTGTAACACCCCAGTTTCGAGAGGTATCAACTCAAGTTAATACAGAAACCGAGATATTAAGGAAAAATAATATTTTTGATTTTGGACTTGAATCCTTGATTTTATAGTCTAGATGGATGAATGATTCAATTACGAGTCCAACGGTTCTTTCCGGAGCAAAAACGGAGCTATAACGAAGAAGTTATGGCCAAAATAGTATCGAGAAGAAAACCAGGGAAGCGGGCGACTTATGCCGCGACTTAAGGTCGCGGCACAAGTCGCGAAATCCACTGGATCGAGCTTAAATCGCGATTTTCAGCCCCAAACTTCATTCCTTCATATCTCCTTCATCCTAACTCCGATTTGGGTGATTCAAAGTGCCACGGTTTCGTTTTTGAGAGCTCTTCAAGGATCTAGCAAGAGATTGGAGGTCTATTGGAGTATACAAGAGTATTTTGTGGTGGTAAGCTCCTCATCTCTTCCATTTCATCTTCTTCACCAAGTTTTCTAGGGTTTCACCCACCCTTTGTGCTTCCTTTCATAGATTGGAGGTTTGTAACCATTTTGGTGAACTAGAAGTGTTTTGGTTGGTGGATTCAAGCTTGGGTTAAGGTAATCTTCTATTCTCCTTAGTTATGAAAGTTAGGGTTTCGGTATTAGTTGGGGTATTCATGTCTATGGTTTGGGAAACGACTCTTTATGGTTGATTATATTTATTTATGGTTGAATATGTATGGATTTAGGTTTTTGGAAGTTTTGACTTGAGAATCCATGTGTTCTTCATAGGAGCTCTAGTTGGGGGAACTATCTAGATTTAGCCTAAATCTAGCAAGGTGAGTTCAAGTTGATTTGTGAAAACGGTGTACATGCCAAAATGTTTATTTTAAAGTGTTTTACATGAAATGGTTAACTGCTGATAAGTTTGAATATTTGGTTATATCCATCTTTATAAACTCATGAAACATGCGTTTTTGTGACTTTGGGCTTGTTGACAAATAAAACATTTTGATATGTTTCTTTGACGTATAATATATAAATGGAGCCCATTTGATGTAAATGTCATTTACATGATTTTGTACTTACGTCTATTTGGAAAATGTGCATGACTGAGTCACGAGGTATTTTGGGAAATAAGAGTAAATAGTTTATTTGGGAAATGGTTTGCCGCAATCAATGTTGAGTTTGTGTTATTTTTACACTTTTGGGACCGTTGTGTCTTTGTCAGTTGGCTAAACGTGTTTTTAATGTACAAAGGCTTTCGTTGGAAATTTACGTAAGGCGTTGGGCCTTTGGCTCGGTGTTTTGATTTAAACGAGTCGTGTGGACATTTGTCCGGAGTTATAACCAGCGGGGGTTTTGATTTAAACGAGTCGTGTGGACATTTGTCCGGAGTTATAACCAGCGGGGGTTTTGATTTAAACGAGTCGTGTGGACGTTTGTCCGGAGTCATAACCAGTGGGGGTTTTGACTGAGATGACGATTAATTTCGTATCGTTGGTGAGTTACATGTTTTGGGTGTGTGGTCATCCAATTGGAGTCATGTAACATTAGACAGTGTTGTAATGGATCCATAGGTACGTAAGTTCTGTCGGTCTTGTAAGGCCGGAGGTTTTGGGTTACTTTTAGTGACCGCTCGGGTTTGCTAGCGAGTAGGCAATAAGCGGCATGAGCCGTTGAGGTGTAACTCGTCTAGGTTGGATAGGCACCCGCGTCCGTAAGTCCTTGGGGTGGAACTCGACGGAGTAGGGCTAGAGGCGGTAATACGGATTGAGGTTGTGATGTCTGGTATGACATGGGAACTAA
Source organism: Arctium minus (assembly GCA_954870635.1). Classification (NCBI taxonomy): domain Eukaryota; kingdom Viridiplantae; phylum Streptophyta; class Magnoliopsida; order Asterales; family Asteraceae; genus Arctium; species Arctium minus. Next base: position 28,785,072 of record OX941081.1, read on the forward strand.
GTCCGGGATCCGTGATGAAATCCAACAACATCAAGGGTGGCCCCATTCACGTGTTCTCGCCATCCAAGATGGAAACGTTTAGAGGACATGTAAGGAAGTCGTGTGAACGGCCTACTTACGTGTTCTCTATTCTCGGTGTTTACGGATCTCCTCATCGTTGATTCGTGGTATTTTATTTGGTAATGTGGTATTTTTATCAAAAGGAGTTTTAAGTGGTTGACGACAAATGATGGCTTTAATATTGGGTTCTTCCCACGTATACTAAGGTTCGCATGGACCGCGTCATTTCCACGTGTCGGTATTTATTCTCATCCATTTTATGGTCGTGTGAGTTTTGGGTTTAAAGCCGTGTTCATGGCGATATTTAATTATATAGATTTTCATCTATGATTTATGGGTTGTGTGTCACGTTTCACCCGTGTTGGGTATTTCAAGTTATAATGTGTTAACCATGTTTTATAAGATTTGGACCAAATTTCCTTGCACCAACTTGTTGATGTAGCGAAAGTTGAGGTGAGGCAGCCTTATATGCCATAACCAACTCTGTTGCATAGAGGATTAAAACAGTAGACAAACAACATTATCTGGTTTGACATTAGACAGATTGATTGTGTAGAGGTTTGACTTGTGAGTGCCGACTAAGAGTTCTTTTCCATCTTCAGTTCTCACACAACATCACTTGGCTTTGAAGTTCACCTCTAAATCTTTGTCGCAAAACTGACCAATGCTGAATAAATTGTGTCCTAGGCCTTCAACATAACTCACCTTCTTAATCATTATGTTCTCTTGAATCACGTCTCCATATCCCAAGATTAGTGAAAAATGGTCATTCCCGAAGCGCACATTGCCGCAATTTTTCTCTGTATAATTAGACAAAATATATTTATGCCCTGCCATATGCTTGGAACAGCCCAATTCCAAGTACCACATATAACGGGTCTACACAGGATAAATCAAGCAACAATCGGTTTAGGTACCCACTTGTAAATCGGTCCTTTCAGGTTAGTCTCAGATTTTGGCACCCATTTGAATTTGGGTCATCTTTTCTTTTGAAAACCATTTGAATGATATATATATATATATATATATATAATAAGAACCAAACCAACTATCAGATAATGATGATCAACAAAATCATTTCTTCTATAGAACATAGAATATGATCATGAGATAACTGAATCAATTGCTTTATTGTGTAAATCTTGCAAGGAACTACAAGTTTTTGTTTATTCAAAACAAATTGATCAACTACGTCCATACAATCATCTATTGTTCTATTACATTCATCAGTAGGAAATGACTTTGCCGAATCCTCACTTTTCTTCGGTCTCCACACAAATTGTCCTTAGTTCTTTTCAATCTCAAATATGAAATATAAGATTTATGTATGTTAGAACTATGAGATTTCTGAGATTTTTTCTTCCTAGACTTACCAGTGTCGGTCCGTTTCTGCGAGTGTCTTTTCTTTTGTTTCTTACCTTTGGAATAGTAAGTACTCACAGGAACTGTTTCATCAACCTTACTTGATGATTCACCTTTTTCAAAAACACTCGGTAACTCGTCAGAATTAACAAAAAATTTAGAATGATCTGGAAGTTTTGCATTGAAATCAAACTTCTCAACACACTCATCAAAACATCCCTCGGAATTTAAGAAATCAACTTCGTCCTCAAATATATCATCATCATCATCAGAAAAGTGCGATGCCTTGGAAGATTTGGGAAACATAAAGTCATTAAACTCTTTTGTACACTGTTTCTGATAGGGCGTTTGATTGAATCACAGTCTTTTGTTTATCAAAGGTATCAATGTTTTTAGTTAAAGATCCAATCAGTACAGTCTTCTCAACAATGTCTTTGTTGAGTTTCAGTATTGTTTGATTTTTCTTTTCAATGACACATTTTTCACGTTTAACTTTAGACTGTAAATCCTGAAGTTCAATCATCATGGATTACATTTGTTTAAGAAAATCAACTTTAGTCATATCATTTACCTCATTTGAAGTCTCTTCATCAGAATCCACCTCAGCAACCTTCTTTCCCATCAAACACATATGAGCGTATTCACCCTTTTCACTCTCAGAATCAGTTTGATCCAACTAATGATCATCTTCAGCCATTAATGCTTTACCAGCTTCTTTCTGTTTGGTTAACAACATCTTGTTTTTGTAATAATCAGAATTGCGAACTTTCGGCTTTTCACAATCTTTGGCATAATGACCAACTTTTCCACAGTTGTTGGGAACTGAAGAAATGCTAAGTATGATTAATGCTGCTAGTTCAACAATTAGTACTTCTGAGTTAATGCTGCCAGTTGAAGTTAATGCTGCTTAAACATGATTAATGCTGCTCTTCAAGATTAGTACTGCTGGAGTTACTACTGCTAAGAGATTAATACTGCTGATCTTGATTAGTGTTGCTTATGAGATGGAGATCCGAATTACAAGAATGACAGCTGGATAGACTGAAGATATTCATGGAAAATATTCTGAAGATATTTTATTAATTGTAATTATCTTTTATCTTTAGTATATGTATAGTATTGTTTAGAATTGTTAAGTAATCTTTTGATTAGAATTAATTCTGAGTTTTTGTTCTAGAGAGAGAAAATCAACCTCAAGGCATAGTTCCTAATTCTAGAGAAGTAGAATTCGTCTTGAAAGAGCTTGTTCTTCAAGATTGAGGTTGTGTGTTTAATCTTGTAACTTCAATCATTCAATACAAGTTTACAAGTTGTTCATCATATTTACTGTTTGTTTACTGTTTCACTGAATATCAAAGTGTTATTCCGCAAACTTCTTTGATATTGTTTCTGAGTATTCATAATTCTTGTTGAGAATTCGATCCTGACAAGTGGTATCAGAGCAAGTATTCTCAGAAACCTACATTCAAAATCACATCATCATGACTAAAGGTTCAAAGTCTTCAAGCTCAGAAATTCCTACAGAGCTAACATCTAATCTTTGTTCTAAATCCTGTATTGAAACTGTTAAAAGGTACAGGGATCACAACCAGACAATGAGTGATGACCTTAAAAGATTAGAGAGAGATATAAAAGACTATGCAAAAATTGTTGAGAGTTTTGAGGAACAGATTAAGAGTTTCCAAGCCAATGAACTCCAACACTCATATGACATCAACTACTGAAAGTGGGAGAAAGATCAGTATGAGTTGAAGCTGAAACAGAAAGAAGAGGAGAATGAAAAGATAAAGAGTGAGTTTGAGAAAACCAAGCTGGATATTGAGAAATTTTCCAATGCTTCTAAAGCAATGGACTCTTTGCTCCAAACTCAAATCCATGACAAACTTAGAAGAGGAATAGGCTATAAAACCACACCACCACCATACAACAACAATTACATCCCTCCTATATCAGACTTGCTAGAGACCAAGAATAGGAAGGAATTGTCTGATGAAGCCACTAAGGTAGATCCATTAGATAAAGTGGTGGTTGAAACAGACTTTGAAGAAGAAAACTCTAATGATAAGAGTAAGGAGAACACTGTGAGTGGTGAGATTCCTCTAGAAAATCACATTATCACCAATGAGGGATGTGGAAAAACTTGGGTCAAATCTAAGGACATAGAGAAGACAGAGGGAAAGTCTGGAAAGGTTCATTACAAACAGACCACAATTGTGAATCCTGTCCCTTGCAAGCAGTGTACATGCAATAAGCCTGAGCCCCAAAAACATGATAAACCAAGGGGAAATCAGAGAAACTGGAATAATCAGTGGGCACAAAAACAAGGGATTGATCTGTGTAAAATCAACAGGCCAAAACCTTGTTTTATCTGTGGAAAATTGAATCATCTTGCCAAATACTGTTATTTCAATCCTATTAACCAAAGAGTCACTTTTCAAAGACAACCACAAAACTCTTCTGGTTATAGGAATCAAAGAAGGAATCAAATGGCTGAGAAAAGAGCACCTAAAAAGTTTCATGCTCAGAACAAGTTTGCTAATATAAAGAAAAATACTCCAAATAAGCCAAGAAGTAATTTAAAGACAAAGAAAGCAAACAACTTTGTTCAGGTTTGGGTTCCAATTGTAAAGAAACCTGTTAGTACTGCTATCCCAGATAGCACTGCTAACAGAAATAGTGCTGCTAACTCAATTAGTACTGCTAACCAAGTTAGTACTGCTAACAAGGCTAGTGTTGCCTCTAGTAGTAATGCTTCGAAGCCTATAATCTTGACAAAGTATTCCAGCCATGAGATTCCTAAACAACTCATCCAGACTAAACTTACTGATTATATTGATGAGAAAGGACAACCCAAGACCACTTTGGCTTGGGTTCCCTCCAAAACTAACTGATGTATCAAGTGTGCAGGGCAACCAACAGCTCTAGAGGAAGAGCATTTGGCATGTAAATAAGTGGTTGCTCTTGGCACATAACAAGTAACATGGACTGCCTTCAAAACTTCAAAAGATTTGATGGAGGACTTGTTGCTCTTTGTATGATACTCCAGATGGAGGTAAGATCAGAGGTAAGAGAAGTAGTAAAATGATGGTGGCAAATGAAGAGATGGAATAAAAGTGTGAGGTAAAAAGAAAGTTTATGGCCAACACAAGCTTAAAAGGTGTAAGTGCAGTGTTAATACTGTCAGTGCACAGTTAATACTGCTAGTGGTTAATACTGCTCTCAGTTAATACTGCTAGTTAGTTAATATTGCCCTCAGTTAATACTGCTAGTTAAGTTAATACTGCTAATGGTTAATACTGCTCTCAGTTAATACTGCTAGTTAGTTAACACTGCTAATGGTTAATACTGCTCTCAGTTAATACTGCTAGTTAGTTAATACTGCTCTCAGTTAATACTGCTAGTTATTTAATACTGCTCTAGGTTAATACTGCTTATGTCCCGAATACTATAAATACCCTTTGCCCGCCTAAAAGTTCATAACGACTCTTTGCATACTGTTCACTTGCGCTCTAACCCTTTTCTCTCAAGTACCAAGTTTTCAGGCAAGAACCCTTAAGTTCAATGGCATCCATGGCATTCATCGACGAGCACAATGAAATCGCGATGCTCCAAAAGCCAAAACAAGTCGAAGGTTTTCACCAGATAATCGACTTTTTGAGGACAAGTCACATTGCTCATGCTCTCACCGTGTCTCCTACCATCTACATAGAGCATCAGAGGCAATTCTGGGCCAATGCCACTACTAGCAATGAAAATGGAGTGCAGTGCATCAAAACAAGGGTGTGTGACAAACCCTTGACAGTTACTGAGGAGACCATTTGCATCTGTCTACGTCTAGACGATGCTTCAGGTATATCTTCTATTCCAAATGAGGATTTGTTTTCAAACCTCACCAGAATGGGGTATGAAGGCCAATTGGGGATTTTCAAGTTTTTCAAAGCTCAATTTTCACCCCAATGGAGGTTCTTTGTTCATACCCTGATGCACTGTATTTCTAAGAAAACTACTGGCTGAAGCCAATTTAGCAGTCCAATTGCCTATGCATTGGTATGTTTATCCACTGCTAGAAAATACAATTTTTCTCTGATGATCTTCAATGATCTTGTCTCAAACCTGGACAACAAGAAGAGTTTCTTCATGTATCCCAGGTTTGTTCAGGCAGTTATTACCAATGAATTGACGGATATACCTCACTTTGATGAGGTATATGTACCTAAACCCTCTAAAGGCAAAGTCTTCTCAAACATGAGAAGATCTGCTAGGGACTCGGAAGGAGTTGACACCCCATTGTTCTCAACAATGATGGTGGTGTCCCAACCACAAGAAGGTATGGCAGCAGGGTCAAGGCCCCCATTAGACCATCCGACTGCTAGCCAATCCCAACCTTCCCACTCTATATCTATTCCCCAGTCTCTGCTTCATAAGCCCACATCTCCAATTACCCAAACCTATAAAAGAAAACAGGTAAAGAAGGCTCCTTCTCTTCTTGTACCTTCACCCACTAAGCCTTTAAGCCCTCTAAGGGAGGAGTCTCCTTTAGAGAATATCCAAAGGGAAACCAATAGGGTGTCTCCCAACCCGCAGGAGGTGCTCTCTAAGGAGATGGAAGAGCATATGGGTGAGAAGGCTGCCACTACTTCTGCTAGCACAGAGAAGGACAGTGGTAACATCTCTAAGACCTTCCCCATGGCAACTTTGGGTGAGCAATCATCCAAAGGTACCAGGTGCCAAGAAACCAAGGGGGTGGATAGTGCTTCTGCTAGGCAGAAGGCTTCCACTACTAAAAGATCCAATGATCATTCAAAAGGGGGTAACACTCCTGGAGAAGGTGAGGACATATATAATTATGACGAATTGATGGAAACCATGGGAAACATCAACATGGATGTTCTTAAACAGGGCAAAGAGATAGATGAAATGAAGCTGGTAATCTTGTCTCAACAAGCACAGATTGCCAAGCTAAAGAAAATGGTGTCAAGGCTAGTGCAAAAGAAGAGGAGAAAACAATATGTTTTGAAGAAGAGATCAACCAATAAAGATGCTTCCAACAAGGGGGAGAAAGAGTCTGAAAAAGAGAAAGAGGATGGGATAGAAGCAGAAACAGATTTTGCTCAAGCAGCAGAAACTGTTAATGCTGCTGCAACAGCAGAAACAGTTAATGCTGCTGAGGCAAAAGAAGCAGTAGAAACAGAGGAAACAGTAACAGGGCTTTCTGTAGAAGAACTAGAAATTGCAGAAACACTGGTTAAAGCCAAGAATGACACTCCCAAAGCAAAGGGAGTGGTCATAAATGAAGGGGGAGTAAAGAAGACAGAAAAGAAAGATAAGGCTGCAGATACAAAGGGAAAAGGAAAGGAGAAGATTATTGAATCTGAAATGCCTTCAAAGAGAAAGACTCAGATTGAATTGGATGAGGAAATTGCAAAGAAGCTTCAAGAACAGATGGAAAAGGAGGAACAGCTCCAAACTGAAACTGATAGAGAACTTGCAAAGATTATGGCCAGAAAGCTAAATGCAGAGTATCAGAAGAGTATACAAGAAGCAGCTCAGGCCAAGAAACTTCAAGTCAAAAGAATGGCAAGTCAAAAGCAGAAAAGACAACCTTCCAAGACCTTTTTGGCCAATCAGGAAAGGAGAAAAATGATAAATTTCCTGAAAGGTGCAATTGGGGTCAAGGGAGAGATGTTTACCAATATGGCATACAACAAGGTTGAGGAGTTGTACAAGAAGGAAATGGCCAAACTTCAAGGGGACTCATCTCAAAGGGAAGAAGCTGAAAGAAGAATGAAGGAGAGGCATGACCTCAATATTCAACAACCATTCCCTGAGGAGACCACACCCTCAAAAGACAAAGCTGAAGAAAAGAAGGAAGAATCTGAAAATGTTGGTGTAGAAGTTAAGTCTGCAAAAAGGGTAAAAACCATTGCTGCAAAAAGGATTTTCAAAAGGCCAAGAGTGGAAGAAAAAGCAGAAACTGCAGCAGAATCAGTGCATAATCCAGAACAGTCCAATAAGCAAACTGATGAGAATATGGATGTCTACATGACTATAGTAGAACCTATAAAGGTTGTCCCAATCTCCATGAAAGCTCCTGAGATCACCTTTTGGGACATTCTAAGAGATAGTGGAAAGGATTTCTTCAGAATCAAAAGAGCTGATGGTACATTTGAAGCATTTTCAACCTGGGGGAGAGTGATCAGAAGTTGTTCAAGAGCAGACATAAAAGAAATGTACAAAGTGGGAATGAAACTCTATGAACCTGTGTTGACAAGTAATGAAGAAAATCTTCTCAAAGTAACAATGGAATACTTGTGTATGATATTTGATACAGAGAGGGTAGCATACAGGATTAAAGATCATAATCATGAGCATTTATTTAAGAAGATTGATTACTGGATGCTATTTGAAAACTGTGGTGTATACATGATTACTATTGACAAATGTTATCATGAATACTACCTAGTGGACAAAATTTATAATCACAGCAATGAGAAGCTAACAGGGATGCTTAAAGCTAAGTTAGTATGCACAAAGGATTCAGAAATGGCCATAATTGTGTTGAGAAGAACTATCAATCAAAGTCTGGGCCTAGATCCAAATTTGGGCAACTGAACATGAGGTGTTGAAAGCATCTTGAAGATCAGATCTGAAGAACTTGACTTCTCTTCCTAAAAGTCAAGTTAGGGGGAGATTGTTGGGAACTGAAGAAATGCTAAGTATGATTAATGCTGCTAGTTCAACAATTAGTACTTCTGAGTTAATGCTGCCAGTTGAAGTTAATGCTGCTTAAACATGATTAATGTTGCTCTTCAAGATTAGTACTGCTGGAGTTACTACTGCTAAGAGATTAATACTGCTGATCTTGATTAGTGCTGCTTATGAGATGGAGATCCGAATTACAAGAATGACAGCTGGATAGACTGAAGATATTCATGGAAGATATTCTGAAGATATTTTATTAATTGTAATTATCTTTTATCTTTAGTATATGTATAGTATTGTTTAGAATTGTTAAGTAATCTTTTGATTAGAATTAATTCTGAGTTTTTGTTCTAGAGAGAGAAAATCAACCTCAAGGCATAGTTCCTAATTCTAGAGAAGTAGAATTCGTCTTGAAAGAGCTTGTTCTTCAAGATTGAGGTTGTGTGTTTAATCTTGTAACTTCAATCATTCAATACAAGTTTACAAGTTGTTCATCATATTTACTGTTTGTTTACTGTTTCATTGAATATCAAAGTGTTATTCCGCAAACTTCTTTGATATTGTTTCTGAGTATTCATAATTCTTGTTGAGAATTCGATCCTGACAACAGTTATAACACTTCACTGGCTCATCAACTTTCTTATCCTCATATCTATTTCCAAGCTTCTTCTCTTCAGACTTCTTCTCATCAAACCTGTTGTCCTCAAACCTTTTCTTTCCTTTCACTTTTCCTTGTGTTCATAATTTCTTGACCCAAACGAATACCTTTGACTGTTTGACCCAGGCTTCTTATAGAACGTTTTCTGGAATGCCTTGGTTAGTAAAAGCATAGCTTGCTTCAAATTCTCTCCATCATCTGAATCAGACTCAGCACTGTCTTCTTCCTCGGTATCAGAAACAATAACTTTTTTTTCTTCATACTTACAGACTTTTTCTCTTTTCTCTTGACCACTAAAGCAACAGGATCAACAACTGGTTTCTCAGTTTTATTTTTCTCAGCTCTTATCTCCTAGAACCCTTCCTCAATCTGGCATAGAGTCTCATAAACCTTATGCAAATGAATCTCATTGAGATCTTTCAGTTGTTTCATCTATCGAGTAAATCTTTTCCACTCGGCTGTAAGATACTCAAAAACTTGACGTTGTTCTCAATATGTGATTTCCTCACCTTGTTCTTGCTGAGCTCATTTAGAAGAAATACAAACCTATCATAAGTTGCCTCTAAACTTTCACCATCTTTTGCTTTGAATTCTTCGTAATTGTTGATACAGTTTGACACTTTCAACTGATTTCCTATTTTTGAGCCCATCGTCATCTTCTCTAGTTGATCCCACATTTCTTTACCAGTTGCTTTGTAGCTGCCAATCTTCACATAAATCTCATTTGGAATCCCTTGAAGTAAGAAAGATCTTGCCTGTTTGCCTTCTTTATGCATCTTTGTCTGTTCAGGTGTATATTCTTTTGGATCTATGATATACTCCTTTGTAATGATCTCTACTCCATCTTCTTCTGTAGTTAAGAACTTCGTGGGTGGTTTCATGAGTCCTTCTTCTAAGGATTGTCTGATGTAGTGACCAAATTCATTTATGTCAATGAAATCAAGAAACCGGTCTTTCCACTATTCATATTCTCCCTTGAACGGTACTGGTGGTTTGACATCAGTTCCAATGGCTAATGCATCTCTGGAAGTCATCTTGAACTTGCACTTGACCGTTAACAAAATTCAGAAATTTTCAAAAATCTGAAAATAGTCAAAAATTGACTATGTATGGAAGTCACAGGCTGAAAGGATCACTTTCCGCAGACCACTTGAAAACCAACTTTTCGCAAATTGAAGGATGCGGATTCTACTTTCCGCAAGTAGAGGCTTGCGGATTCTTCACTTATCGCAGATAATGGCGTACGGATTATTGACTTGGAATAAAAACCAAGGAAAAGCGAAAAACTTTTCGTAAACTCTGTGTGCGGATTCTAAGCTTTCCGCAAATTAATGAACATGAACAATAGCTTGCCACAGGTAGCATTCTGCGGATTCCTTACTTTTCGCACGAAGAGCTCTGCGAGTTGACACTTTCCGTAGACAAAGTTCTATGGATTCTTCACTTATCGTACAAAGACCTCTACGAGTTCAATACTTTTCGTATGCAACTTTCTACGAAAACTTCACTTTGCGTATATTGAATCGTGCAGATTCTTGCCTTGTCAATATAACCAAACCACAATCAAATGACTCTGCGAGTTCTTCGAGCTTGAAGCTTGCGAATCCTTTGGATCTCACGAGTTCTTGAGTTATCAAACTCAAAAACTTCAAAATCAATCAAAATTCGACCCAACACTCTGAATTAATCCTCGATCCTTTGCCAAATTGAACTCAACCACTTTCTGAACACATTGTAACTGTACAATTACAATCAAAAACAACAAACAATACAAATTGATCAAGATACAGTGCGTTTACAAAGTTCGAACAAAACCACACCAAATCCAAAATTCACACTTAACAGTTGTGAATTGGACCAAACAACTCAAATCAAACTAACAAATCGATTACAGTGCAACAAAATTTACAACCAAAAACACACAAATTTAGTAAATTCAAACCTGGACAGAAACTCTGCGAGTTCTTGATGATTCGTCCAAAAACTTCAAATTTTCTTGAAAGATTTCTGATAATTGCTTGCTCTAATACCAATTGTGTGTCCAAGATGTGCAATTGAATCAAGATGAACAACAATTATGATGCCAAATGCCATATGTATTAGATCATGAAATCACAGATTATACAATTCGTATATCTCTTTCTCACACAATATTTCCCTCTCTAAGAAATATGCAATAAGAATCCTAATGATTCTACAAACATAAAATGTTATTTATACCTACAAGGTTTATAAGGAACAAACTAAACTAACTCAACTAAACACTAGCTAATACTTTAACATTGCATGACTTGGACTTTCCTCTTATAGAAGCTTTGACTTTGACTTATGCTTTGAAGGATTTGACGTGGGCTTTAACTTATGCTCTAACACCCTTAAAGCCCTGATTTCATCTCCCTCCTCATTTATGTCTTCATCTAACTCCCTCATTCTCTCTCAAAAATGAACTCTTAGAATTTACTCCATTTTGGGGGACATTTAAAGCTAGATTTGGAGCCATAGAAGTGGATCATCATCATCAAGCTAGGGTCAAGTTCCTCCCATCATCATCTTGTCTAAGAATCTAGGTTTTTGGGGATTTCTAGGTTTTCACTCAAACCTAGTAGAGTGAGTTATTCTACCAACTTTCATCTCTATATACATGTATAAATGTTCATTTAGGGTTTTGACTAAACTTAGTATTTTGAAAAAATGATGGTATTGTTTATATAAATGGTATCTCCACTCTTATTTTGAATGGGTTTTTGGTATTCCCAAATAAATGGTCATGTTTTGGGTTATGGACAAAAATAAGGGTTTTCCCTCATGAAGGATAAATGTAACACCCTCAAATTTGGTAAGATCAACTAATTAAAATTTCAAGATAACATCAAGTAAGGAACAAAACTTCCTCCTACAAATCAAAACTCAATATACCTCAATTTAAAATTCTAAATTTAACCTCAACAAATATAAACTCCAATAATATACAAGGACTAAACCAAAGTCAGGTGCTACTTAACCCCAACACAAGTTGCTCTTCACAAAACCATTGCGGAAGACTTCACCAAGCTACTCACTTCTCGAGCACACAAGTAGCACTTCTCTCTTCACAGTGTCACTAGAACTATTCCCAAACGAAGCTTGTTGCACATGCCGACAAGTAAAAAGGTTAGGCTAACGCCTAGTGAGTTCAAGAGTTTTACATGAATAAATATATATTTAAGAGGAATGAACTTTACTTAAAACCATAATCGTTCAATTGATTTACTTTAAACTTGGAGACGACTCTTTTCCAATATCATGCATTTTCAAAGGTGAACACCTCATTACAAAGCATTATTGATAAAATGATGCAACCCAAAACTCACTCGAAACGAGAATACGAATTGACTCCCAATTTAAGAAACGTGGATCCCAAAACACCCAAGCACGGGTGGGGTAAAATACTCAACACATAAAACATCGTTAATAATCCACATATACAATACATCATCAAAAACATGGACACTAGGTCCCAATACTCACGCGACCATAAAATGGAAGGAAACCAAATATAAAAAACATGGGAATGACGTATTCCCTTCAAACCTTAATATACGCGGGGGAAACCCAATATTTAGGTCATCATTTACAATCAACCACACAAACCCAATGATAATAAAGTAAGGCATTAATAATTACAATGTTATTGGCCGACGATGGTGGAGACCCGTATCCGTTGAGAGTGGAGGAACACAAAAGTATGCCACTCTTGCAACATTAATCGCATGACACCTCACGACATAAAAGCCCAAGTGTCTCTACGACTTCTTAACAAGTTTCACCTCAAGAGTCGGTTGACCTTGGTGAACATTACAAAGAACTTCACCCCAAATGCCCAATACACTTAAAGACTACCTCCAAGGCATTACTTCAAGCGGCGGAGGTCCTAGTGCCTACCTCCCCGGTAGCACTTCCAGCCTCAACCCTCATAGTTCCCACTTGAAAATTTTATGATCTTAAAACATGGGTCCTGGAGTCTAACCCTGCAATACCCAATTGACCACCAAAACAGACTGACTTACGCTCTTAAGGATCCAATGCAACACAGTCTACATTACATGACTTCACAGGGATGACCAACGCACTCGAGCATGTAACATCAATATGCAACAAGGTGCATTAGTATGTAAATCATAACTGGGCTCTACACCGAGCCATTAAAACCGGACAATTGTTCCCAAGACTCTTTTAAGTCAACACCGAGCTAAAGTGCTCAAAACCCTTTTTGACCAACAAATAACGGTCCCCAAATAATAAAACGCAATCGACTCGCGTCATGCAAACACACGCTCCAAAATGCATGAATGAACTCCAACATAGTTTACATTGGGACAAATTACTTTCCAAATGAATTTATACTATTTATTCCTTCAAAAGCATCCCATAACACAAAATTAAGCATTTCTCAAAAGCAAATGCTAAAAGAGCCTTTTAACCCAATAATCTCTATTTATGAAATAATTCATCAAAACCCTTTCATTTATGACTTATTTATCAAAATGCCTAAAAATCCCAAATATGGTGTTTCACAAGGTTTATAAAATCTTATTTCAAATAGCAAAACTCATTAAAGATTTCAACAGTTTATAATAATCATGTAAAACACATAAATACTCTAAAATATACATTTTTGGCATGTACAACATTTTCACAAATCAACTTGAACTTACCTTGCTAGATTTAGGCTAAATCTAGATTTTCCCCAACTTGAGCTCCTTTGAAGAAAACTTGGATCCTCAAGCCAAAACCTCCAAAAACCTAGGTTCATAAATTTCCAACCATAAATACCCATATTCAACCATATAGAATCATTCCCCAAACATTATTCATGAAGATCTCAACTTATACCAAACCCTAATTTTCCATACATGAAGAAGGAGAAGATTACCTTAACCAATAACTTGAATCCACTACCAACACACTGTAACACCCGTAACTTTCGGTAAGTAAAGGTCAACCAGACGTTTTTATAACTTGTAAATGGCAGGATTTATGTTGGGAAATCATTTCTATGAGATCCTTAGAGTATAGGGAGAGTTGGTGTTGAAAAAGTCGGGTTTCAGGGCTTGGAAAGGGTCCGACTACAATGCCCGACAACTATGACAGTGTCATAGTCGCACTGTCATAGTTGCACAATTTGGAACACCTATGGTACACTTGGTGCGACAATGACCATGTCATAGTTGCATGGAAATGTAGCACCCAGGGGGCAGCCTGCTGATAAATCCGATTTTCAGCCTTCTTCTTCTTCATTTAACACTTCTCATTCTTATCCCAACTCTCTCAAAACCTCTCAAGAACAACCCAACATCATCCTTTGATGTTTTGGGACATTATTGAATCAAATCTTTGGGCATTATGGTGGTAAACCACCATTAAGTAAGGATTGGAAGCTAGGGTCAAGAGCCTCCATCTTCATCTTCAACCTCAAGCTCCATTTAAGGTTTTCTAGGTTTTCACCAAAACCTAAGTAGTAAGCTCATCCTTTCTATTTCCAAGCTTCTTTATGAGTTATAAATACTCTTTTGGTGACAACCTAATGCCTTATCTCTCCAATTTCGGTTTGGGAAGATTTTGAGAAAAGTTAGGTCAAATTAGGGTTTTTTGGTCAAAATGAAGGTTTTGATATAAGTTGTTTGGGGAATGATTCTAAACACTTGGGTATGTGTATTTATGGTTGGAAACTTGTGGATCTAGGTTTTTGGAGGTTTTGGCTTGAGGATCCAAGTTTCTTCAAGGAAGCACAAAGTGGGAAAAATCTAGATTTATCCTAAATCTAGCAAGGTGAGTTCAAGTTGTTTTGTGAAAACGTTGTAGATGCCAAAAATGTTCATTTTGACGTATTTATGTGTTTTACTTGATAATTATAAATGTTGGATCATTTGATGAGTTTTTGCGCATTTGGTACATTCGAATTATAAAACTTGTGAAATATACATATTTGGGGTTTTTGAACACTTTGGTAAATAAATCTTGAAAGTGCATTGTTTTTATTAATTATTTCATATGTGGAGATTATTTGATGCTTATGCATCCTTAGCGTCATTAAATTTATAAATCAATTGGAAAATACATGAATTGTGCTATAAAGTATTTTTGGAGATAAATAGTATGTTTTTGTTTGGGGAAAATGCCAACGATGGATGTGAGTTAATCATACCTTAGGAGCATGAGTTTGCATAAATGTCAGTCAAATACATTTTAGTACTTATCATGACTCTAAACAAATAGTCAATTGGGTTGTTGAATTTTTGGCCCGGTTTTGACTCTTATGGGCCCTATGGGATAATTGTCCGGTTTTATATAGCTCGATGTGGGGCTTTGGTAAAGATTTGCATTTATTACACATATTTGAGAATGACTTGTTTCGAGTGCGTTAGTCATTCATTTGGAGTCTTGTAACATTTTAGACTGTAATGCAATGAATCTATAGGCATAGAGGTCAGATTTATCGTGTAAGTGGGATAAGATCCCCGAGTTGTAATTTGGAAATAGGCATTGGTGATGCGATGTAATTTCTAAATGAACAAGCGTGTCAAAAATGGTGAGGTCCCAAGGTAAAGATCCATGGATAGGGTTGAACTTGGTGATTCTTTGTGCTAAAGACTTGGATAACGTTGAACCCACATTTGCACCGAACTAAAGACTTGGATAGAGTTGATGTTCTGACGAATAAAGACCTGGATAGGGTTGATGTCTACCTTGACTAAAGACTTGGATATAGTTGATGTCAATGGTTGTCTATCCTTAAAGTGATGCTTATAACATAGATATGTGGCTTAACTTTGTGTGTCCGCCACATTCGATGGAATCGGGTCTCCTCCGTCACTGAAGGGTGTTGTTTTGGGTATTGTATTTCAGTATCCATATTTTCGTTGGCATTATATATATATATATATATATATATATATATATATATGGATTTCTATACGTGATTTATGGGTCGAGTATTATGCCCCACCCGTGCCTTGGGTGTTTCGGGACATAACGTTTTATCCGTGTTTCTTAAATTGGGAATCGATTCCTATTCTCGTTTTGAGTGAGATTCGGGTTGCTTCATTTTATATAGAATGCTTTGTAATGGGGTGTTCATCTTTGAAAATGCATGATATTGAAAAATGATTTGTCTCCAAATTTTAAAGTAAATCATTTGTAAGATTATGATTTAAATCGTATCCTTTTCTTTTAGCAATATATTTATCCGTGTAGAAAACTCTTGAACTCACTAGGCGTTAGCCTAACCTTTTATTTGTAGGCATGTGCAACAGGTTCCGGTTGGGAATAGTTCTAGTATCCCAGTGAAGAGAGAATTACTAGTTGTGTACCCGAGGAGTGAATAGCTTGAAGAAGTCTTCCGCATAGGGTTGGGGAGAGCAACTCATATTTGGGTTAAGTAACACCCAACTTTAGTATAGTCCTTGTATATTATTGGAGTTTGTATTTGTTGAGGTTGATTATAGAATTCTATATTTGAGGCGTATTGAGTTTTGATTTGTAGGAAGACGTGTCGTCTTTATTGGATGTTATATCGAAAATTTTATTAGTTGCTCTTACCAAATTTGAGGGTGTTACAAGTTGGTATCAGAGCATAAGTTTGAGAGAATTAGGTGTTGATTTTAGATGCCTAGACTCAAACTAGCATACTTTTAAGTGATTGAAAGTGAAATTGCACCATTAGACACTTTAAGATAGGATATTTTGAGGTTGATAGAGTCGCTAGAAACTGGAAACTCGTCGAGGGTAGGAAGGATAATCATGTACGATACGTTCACAATTGCACCTGGCCAGTGTTATAGTGAACCTATATGTTACATGTGTATGCTTGAACTGCCTTGGTGTGATGACCGTTGGGGTAGTGAAGAAGTTTCTAAGCGAGTACCCGATAGAAGAGTTGATGTTTATAGCATTGTCATTTAGTGTGATGGATAAGAATGATAAATACATTAAGTTGATCATTTTGGGTCGGGGTTATTGGTTGGTTTAGAACCATGGACTTAGGGAATCGACATTATTTGAAGAGAAATTGTAAGGTGGACCGATGAAATCTTCGATGATTGCCTTAAGATGTTTGAACATCCGGATGACGATAGTGTGACTGGAAATTAGGAAGCGTGGTTTCGAGATGTTGAGTGTTGACCAAACTCATGCACGAAATTTATTTCTAAAATAAATTGCATCAATTATTTCTCATGTTTCCAAAAAGCATCATGCGGATTATATTACAAAGTCTTGGAAAATTGTTTAGTACACACGAGATTTTAAACCATGATTTTAAACATGCATAAAATTAGTTGATTGCATGAGGTTGCAAACTTTGTTGAGACTTTCTTTACTCTCATTGTTATCCAACGCTATTTCGGATATTGCGATGTGCGTATTTTGATGTTGTCTAGGGTCTTGTACGAGTAACTGCAATTTATGACTTTAACATTGGATCTCCTCCACGTATGTTAAGGTTTTGGACGAATAGTTACCTTCCATCATTTTGGTGTTTGAGTTTCTGGGGAATTTTATTTCGTACGAGTTCTGTTGAATTTTATAGAGTATTATTTTACGACGTTTTTCAACGCGTGAGTGAACTTTGAAATGCGTAAATTTTGATTTTGTTGCGTGTAAATTTATGAGTTATTGAGCGTCATGTCTTATGCAAGTTTTGTTGAAAAGTGTCACTCTATATCACATTGAAACAAAAGGGAAACTCTTGGAATCATGACATTTTTAGTCGTAACTTCGTCTTATGTTTTTTTATTAATTTTTTTTGGGAACGAAGGTTTTGGCACCGCTTAATTTTTGTGTCATTAAGTTTTATGAAAATTTTAGTTGGATTTTACGACATTTTGCATCGCGTAGATGAATTTTGAAATGCGTATATTGAATTATTGTGTGCGTTAACTTTCGAGTTGTTTAACATTATTGTCTCCTACGAGTTTTGCACATTTTGTTCGCAACCGTAAGAGACGTCTTGAGAATTTGGGTATCGCATTATTGCACTTTTACGTTTTACACAAATATATTTCAACGTACCCTAATTAGCATCTGAATTGATTTATACTTTGGTGTGAGTAAGTGCGTGAGGGATCTATGATGGTTCGTGTTGAACTTTTGTTTTATACCTTCTCCGGTTGTTAATTTTACCCTTACTATTTCATGCAATACGTTATACTGGATTATTGGGATAAAGACATTTTATTCGTGCGGCTGAAAGTTTGAAATCGCACGAAATTATGTTACGTTTGACCAAATCGACTGCATCTGTCGTTTTACTAAGTTTGGGGAATAAACTAATATATGTGGGTTTTGTTGGAAATTTTATTCCATGTCCTTTATGGTTAAAAAGGAAAATTTAGATCTTGAAATTGTGAAGTTTCTCTTTTGGGGAGTTTATACAAGCATATGTTTCCCATAGTATTGGTGCATAAAATTATTTTCGTATACGACATAGATTAATGCATATTAGGACCATAGTAGTCCATTTGAAAAGTTGTTGCGCCTTTCTGTTGTAACACCCTCAAATATGAAAATAGCAACTAATTTAAAATTTTCTAAATACATCAATAAATGATTCATATACAATCACAAATTAAGGTTTAACCTCTACACACAAAATTTATTCTCTACACAGTCTATAACAATGACAGATGGTACTAAAACCCAATAATAGTCACTATCTCCAAACTGCGGAAGACTTCACCAATTACTTACACTTGTGAAAACTAAAACACATCTTTTCATAGCATTGCTATACACTTGTGAAAACTAAAGCACATCTTTTCATAGCATTGCTAGAACCAAACCCCCAACTGGAACCTGATGCACATGCCGACAAATAAAAAGGTTAGGCTTAACGCCTAGTGATCTCAAGAGTTTTTAACATATATAAATTAATCGTTTACAAAGAAATAATGCAATTAAATATTAATCTTTCAAAATGATATGATTTACTTATGAAAACGACTCGTTTATCAATAATTATGCATTTTAAACGAAAGAGACACGAGTTAATCGTTAACCAAACCAAACTGTTTTAAAGGTGAAGATCCCAGTATAAAATGTTCTTTCGTAAATTTAAGTTCAACCCAAAACTTGCTAAAAAGAAAATAGAGAGAGGACTCCCAATTTTATAAAACGCGGGTAAAATGTTATATCTCGAAATACTTGTAACACCCTAAATTCTGGAAATAGCAACCAATTTAAAATTTTCTAAATACATCGATAAATGATACATCTCCAATCACAATTTATTATTTAACCTCAATACACACATTTCATTCTATACATACAGTCTACAATAAGAACAGGTGCTACTAAAACCCAATAATAGTCACTATCTCCAAACTGCGGAAGACTTCACCAACTACTTACACTTGCACAAAGCTAAGGCTCAACTCTTCATAGCTGCTAGATACAAACCCCAACTGGAACCTGATGCACATGCCGACAAATAAAAATGTTAGGCTTAACGCCTAGTGAGCTCAAGAGTTTTCAACATGAATAAGATGTCTTTGAAAATAGGTAATGCAGTTTAAATCATAAGCTTTCAAGATGATATGTTTGAACATGAAAACGACTCTTTTCCAATAATATGCATTTTGGGCAAGGAAACACCAATATAAACGTTTTCAAATCCAAACTACTTCGGGGACAAGATTCCAACATATAACGTTCTTTCGTAAATTAAATTAAACCCAAAACTCACTCTAAATGAGAATAGAAATCAAACTCCCAACTGGAGAAAAGCGGATAAAACTTTATATTACAAAACACCCAAAACACGGGTAGGGCATAATATTCAACCCATAAATCATGGATAAAAATCTATTTATACAAAACGTCACCGAAAACTAGGATAATAAAACTCAATACCCAAAGTAACACTTTTCAGTGACGAGGGAGACCCGATTCCATAAAATGTGACAGTACACAAAGTAAGCCCGTTTTATGTTGTTAAGACTAGTCATATAAACAGAAGTACATGCAAGGGATGTCAGGCTCAGTGGCTTTAAATGTACACCCACGGGATATCAACTTCAACCGCGAAAGGTCCTTACGTTGAGTCCCTCATCCAATATCGTAATACTTAGCACGTAGGACTTATAGCCCAATCTGATGCCTAAACGTGCCTCAATGTGGAAAACTATCGTTCCATCATTAGACGTAATGATTCCAAGCGCAAGGGATGTCAGGCTCAGTGGCTTTAAACTTACACCCACGGGATATCAACTTCAATCGCGAAAGGTCCTTACGTTGAGTCCCTTATCCAATATCGCAACCAAAGCTCGAAGTCGAGTTATCAAAACTGGATAAATGTCCTAAAACCCAATCATAATAAAATACCGAGCCACATGCTCAAACAACCAAATGACTCATTGCCAAAAGCAGTACAATGCGATAAAACGCACACGACCAAACTCCAACACCACTTAAGTTGAAACAAATCATTTTCCCAAAAACAAATTTATACCATTAACCCCTTTCAAAACGTCTCATAATACAAGGTTAAACATTTCTCCTAAAACACACTAAAAGAGCATTTACACCAAATGACTTATACCCGTAAAGTAGCTCGTTAAAATTGTCGTTGCTTAAGATTTGCCCATCAAAATCCTTGGAATGCATCTTTTCCCCAAAACCAAAAGAAGTACAACGTCCGAAATATTCACGAGGTTGGGAATGACCAAAATCCAATAACTCACGCGTTAATACTTTCAAAACATCTCATGACACAAACTATGCATATTTCCAACAACACAAAAGTGCATTTTTACCAAATAATCCCCATTTATGCAATGCATTATTAAAACCTTTTCCTTAATGGCTTATTTACCAAAATGCCTCAAAAGTCCCAAAATGGATGTTCCACCATGTTTATAAAACTAAACATTTCAAAATAACCAAAACTTATCAGGTGATCAGCAGTTAACAATTCCATGTAAAACATATAAACACTCTAAAATAAACATTTTGGCATGTACACCGTTTTCACAAATCAACTTGAACTCACCTTGCTAGATTTATGCTAAATCTAGATTTTACCCCAACTTGAGCTTTCTTGAAGAAATCCGAATCCATGAGCAAAATTCTTCCAAAAACCTAGATCCACAAATTTTCAATCGTAAATAACCATATTCAACCATCTAGAATCTTTCCCCAAAACATTTTATTGAAACCTCAACTTAATATCGAAACCCTAATTTTCATAAATGAAGATAAAAGATGATTACCCTTACCACAACTTGAATCCACCAATCAAACACTTCTAGGACACCAAAATGAGCCACAACCTCCCAATCTTCCAAAATGGTGGAAAGTTGGATGAAACCCTAGAAAGCTTAGGTGAAGAAGGCGGAGATGAAAGGATCTTAATTCTAGCTTCCAAAACTTGTTAGAAGATGAAGGAACACTTGGTTTTATGACAAAAACACCCAAACATGAGTTAGGGTTCGTAATGGGAGGGTGAGGTTCGGTTAAGAGAGTTTGTAGAAGAGAATGGTTAAGGAATGAGTGAGAAAAAGTGAGAAAAATGGGTTTAATGAAGGCTGGACCCCGACGTCGAGTATGCCCAGCGATTGTGACATGTGTCACTTTCGCGGGGCACTCTCGCGGAGAGTGTACCGTGGCCATAAGGCCCTCCGCGTGAGTGACACATGTCACTTTTGCTGTCACTTTCGCCCAGGCTCCCCGAAGCCCGAAAATCTGATATTTTTCGACACTATGGCCCTCGACACTCTTTGGGACTTTTAGTAGTGTTTTCCCAACATGAATCCCACCGAACACAAGGTACAGAAACACCTAGGTGCCCTTATACTTACCGAAAATTACTGGTGTTACAATACCCAACACGGGTGGAACATGACACACAACTCATAAAACCATAGATGAAAATACATATAAATAAATATCGCCGTGAACACGGACATTAGACCCAAAACTCACGCAACCATAAAATGGGACAAAATCAAATACCGAAACGTGGAGATGACGTATTTCATTCAAACCTTAATATACGTGGGGGAAACCCAATATTAAGGCCATCATTTACCATCGACCACACAACCAACGATAATAAAGTATGACATTAATATTTAAAATGCTAACGGACGACGACGGGGGAGACCGTTTCCATCTTGGGTGACGAGAACACGTAAATGGAGTCACCCGTGATGTTACTGGATTTCACCACATATCCCAGACCTAATTCCCATGTCATGCCAGACATCACAATCCTCAACCCGTTTATGCCTCTCGCCATACTCCGTCGAATTCCACCCCAAGGACTTACGGACATGGGTGCCTATCCAGTCTAGACGAGTTTCAACTCAGCAACATCACACCACCTATTGCCTACTCGCTAGCGAACCCAAGCGGTCAATAATTGTAACCAAAATCTCAGGCCTTACAAAACAGACAGACATACGTGCCTATGGATCCATTACAACATTGTCTAACATTACATGACTCCAATTGAAAGACCAAAGCTCCCAAAATATGTAACTCTCAAATGACACGAAATATGCGCCATCATACTCAAAACCCCACAACGGTTATTAATCCGGACAAATGTCCTCAAGACTCAATTTAGTCAAAACCGAGCCAAAGGCCCAACAATTTATGTAAACCCCCAAATGAAAACCAGTATAAACATTGAAACACGTTTGACCAACTATTATGCAAACACGACCAAAAGTATGATTAACTCAAATCTCATCATTGGTTGAGACAAACCATTTTCCAAATGAACTCATACTCTTATATTTTCAAAATGCATTTTGGTGAAAGGATGCTCGTCCTACCTGGCCTACGTAGTTGACGCGAAGCTAGAGAAGTCAAATATTGAAGATGTGAAGATAGTGCGGGAGTTTCCCGATGTCTTTCCGGACGACTTGCCCGGGTTACCACCCGATCGTCAAGTGGAGTTTCGGATTGATCTCGTATCGGGAGTGGCTCCTATTGCTAGAGCCCCTTACCGGTTGGCGCCATCGGAGATGCAAGAGATGATGGCTCAACTCCAAGAGCTTTTGGAGAAGGGTTTCATAAGACCGAGCTCGTCGCCTTGGGGAGCTCTGGTCTTGTTTGTCAAGAAGAAGGATGACACGATGAGAATGTGCATCGATTATCGTGAGTTGAATAAGGCAACGGTGAAGAACAAGTACCCGCTTCCGATGATAGACGACTTGTTTGATCAACTCCAAGGAGCAGGGTGTTTTTCCAAGATTGACCTACGTTCAGGATACCACCAAGTGAAGGTAAGGGGAGAAGACATCTCGAAGACGGCCTTTAGAACGCGTTACGATCATTACGAATTCCTTGTGATGACGTTTGGCCTAACGAACACACCAGCGGTGTTTATGGAATTGTTGAATAGGGTGTGCCAACCATTCCTCGACAAGTCGGTCATCGTATTCATTGATGACATACTCGTATACTCCAAGAGCGAGTTGGAACACGAGCAACATCTTCGTGAAGTTCTAGAAGTGTTGATAAAAGAGAGATTATACGCCAAATTTTCCAAGTGTGATTTTTGGCTTGAAGAGGCGCAATTCTTGGGTCACGTTGTCACTCGAGACGGAGTGAAAGTGGACCCCTCCAAAATTGAAGCCATGATGAATTGGGAGTCTCCCAAGAGTCCGTCCAAAATCTGAAGTTTCTTGGGTTTGGCGGGATATTACCGGAGATTTATTCAAGACTTTTCGAAAATCGCTTCTTCCTTGACGGCGTTGACTAGGAAGAATGTGAAGTTCGTTTGGACCGAAGCGCAAGAGAAGGCATTCCGGACTTTACAAAAGAAGTTGTGTGAAGCTCCGATCTTGTCGCTACCCGAAGGGTCGGAAGACTTCGTGGTCTATAGCGATGCTTCGAAAATGGGATTAGGATGCGTGTTGATGCAAAGAGGCAAGGTGATCGCCTACGCCTCTAGGCAACTCAAAATTCACGAGAAGAATTATCCTACCCACGATTTGGAGTTAGCGGCGGTGGTGTTCGCCTTGAAGCTATGGCAGCATTACCTCTATGGCACAAAATGTACACTCTACACGGATCATAAGAGCCTAAAATATGTCTTTGATTAAAAGGAGTTAAACATGAGGCAAAGGCGGTGGCTCGAGTTGCTCAAGGATTACGATTGTGAGTTGCTTTACCATCCCGGTAAGGCGAATGTTGTTGCTGATGCGTTAAGTCGGAAGGACTATAGCGGAAGTATTCGGGCTACCCTTTCGAGAATCGAGTTAGTGTCAAGTCTTGTTGAGAAGATCAAGACATCTCAAGTGGATGCCTTATTGGAAGAAAATCTCAAGGATGAAGTCATGACAAAGCAACGTGTGCTCTTAACGGAAGATAGCCGTGGGGTAAAACTGTTCAACGGTCGTGTGTGGGTGCCCAAAGTTGGGGGTAATCGTGAATTACTTCTTGAGGATGCCCACAAGTCCAAGTATTCCATTCATCCGGGGAGTACAAAGATGTACCGGGACTTGAAGTTCCATTATTGGTGGCCGGTAATGAAACTTGATGTGGCACGTTACGTAGAGCGTTGTGTGACGTGCTTACAAGTGAAGGTCGAACATCAACGACCGTATGGGAGTCTTCAGTCATTAGAGATTCCCGAGTGGAAGTGGGAACATATTACCATGGAATTTGTGACGAAGTTGCCTAAAACTCTTCGAGGTCACAATACCATTTGGGTAATAGTCGATTGGTTGACTAAGAGCGCTCACTTTTTAGCTATGCGCGAGACCTTACCGATGGACAAGTTACCAAAACTCTACATTGATGAGGTTGTCTCGAGGCATGGAGTACCCTTGTCGATCGTGTCAGATCGCGATAATCGGTTCACTTCGAATTTTTGGGATGGTTTTCAGAAGGAGCGTGGTACACGAGTAAAGTTGAGTACGACTTACCATCCACAAACCGACAGTCAGAGTGAGAGAATAATCCAAACTCTTGAAGACATGCTAAGGTCTTGTGTTATCGACTTTGGGGGTAGCTGGGACTCTCACTTACCTTTAATGGAGTTTTCTTACAACAATAGCTACCACTTGAGCATCAGAATGGCACCATTCGAGGCGTTATACGGGCGGAAGTGTTGAACTCCTGTGTGTTGGTTAGAAGCGGGAGAAAAGCAATTCACCAGAACCGAAATTGTGCAAGAGACGGCCGATAAAGTTAAAGGTATTCAGGAGCGATTAAAAGCGGCTCAGGATCGGCAAAAGAGTTATGTCGATAAGAAGAGACGGCCGATGGAGTTTCAAGTGGGTGACCATGTGATGCTAAAAGTGTCGCCATGGAAGGGCATTATCCGGTTCGGAAAACGTGGGAAGTTGAGTCCTCATTTCCTTGGCCCATTCAAGGTGC
Source organism: Arctium minus (assembly GCA_954870635.1). Taxonomy (NCBI): domain Eukaryota; kingdom Viridiplantae; phylum Streptophyta; class Magnoliopsida; order Asterales; family Asteraceae; genus Arctium; species Arctium minus. The sequence continues at coordinate 28,810,222 of OX941081.1, forward strand.
TAAAGCGTGTGGGTTTGCAAGCCTACCAATTGGAACTTCCACCGGAAATGAATAGGATCCACAACACGTTCCATATTTGTTATCTTCGGAAGTGTTTGGCGGAAGAGGAAAGCGTCATTCCCCTTTCCGAGATAAGAGTGGACGAAGGTAATCGTTGTGTCGAAGAACCCGAAGCTATCTTGGAGCGGAAGTCAAAGAAGCTTCGTCACAAGGAAGTCACAATGGTCAAAGTGCAATGAAAGCATCATCGGGGAGCCAATGTGATGTGGGAAGCCGAGGAGGATATGAAGCGTAGATATCCTAATCTTTTCAAGTAGTTGGGATTTTGGGGACGAAATCATCTCCAAGTTGGGGAGGATTGTAACACCCTGACTTTTGAGTTTGGCCAGATTTGGAGAAGGTTTGAAGTCAGTGGGTCGGCGCGAGTTACCGCGCGGCTTGGCCCACGCCATAACCCGCGCGGTGTTCTGTCTGTCGCGGATTCCAGTGAGTGGTGCGAGTCACGGCGTGAGTTTGCCCGCGCCATAACCCGCGTGGTGGCCCTTATCATCTTAAATGAGAAATAAGCCCCCAAATTCATTATTATCATTACTTCCTCCATAGAATTCTCTCTCAACTTCTCCCTCTTCATTTACTCCAACTTAGGGTTCATTCAATACTCCATCTACCTCACTTATTGCTTAGAGTTAAGAGCATCATCTAAGGATTCGAGTTTGGAAGCTTTCAACCACCATCTCCATCTTCATCTTCTCCAAAGGATCAAAATCTAGGGTTTGGGGTTTTCTTCAAAAACCCACTTGGTGAGTTCCTACTATCTTTTTCCAAACTTTATACATGTCAAAACTTACATTTTAATCTCCTATATATCCCCTTTATTTTGGATTAATGTTTATTACATTTTGACCTAACATGAGTTTTGGGAGATTTTAGGGTTTCCACTTATTTTCAACTAAGATGAAGGGTTCCATTTTATATGTAGTAAAACATAGTACTACTTGCACATATTTGGTGAGGTACTTGAAAGAATGCATAAAATCTCATTTTATGATTTTCATTCTTATCAGCAGTTAAACTTGGAAATGCATTTTGGAAACAAATGTTATTGGGAACTATATGTTTAACTATAGTTGGTCACGAAATCGTGACAAGTCTAGACTATTATTAGTGGATCCATAGGTATTGAGTCGACTTATATTTTGGGATGTTTTTCCCCTTTGTAGCTAGTGGATACATTTGATCCTCGGAGGCCATTTGGTACGGTTATGTGGGACCGGTTACTATCCATGGGTCATAATGTAGTCCTAGTGAACGAGTATGACTTGGTTTCCTCGGGTTCCCTCCCCCACATCTTAGTACGGACCGGCGTTGTTCGTGGCATGGATTCCAAGTATTTAGCTCATAACTCGGATTGTGGCTTACTTAGTGTTCCGCTACAATTCTTGGTAAATCGGGTATCCCCTGTCATTGCAAGATGAATTTTTGGACCAAAAAGTCCTTATTTGGCAAATATTTCAATTGTAAACTCAACTTTCTTGAAAATATGTCCTTTCGTTACATTTATCTAAACTTCTTTAAATTATAAATTGTATGTTCTCACTAGGCTTTAAGTCTGACACTTTTTCTCAAATGATGTGTATAACAGGTTTCCTTAGCGGTGGGTTGCCAAGGGTTTGAGTGACGAGCATGGGCTTGAGGCATTTTTGAGATGATTAGTATTTGGCGTTGGGCATTTAATTAAGTCCTTTCTTTTGGTGATTTTGGGTTGACAACCGATGTAATCTAGATAGTTTATGTTTAGATTAGTTTGATGTTGATTTCCATATCCGTTCACAGTTTTTTTGAAAATGCTTTATACATTTACCCTTTTTGGGTGGTTTATTCCAAATACAAACGTCATTTTGCCAAATTTTCGAATTTTATATTACTCTGAATTTTAGGGTGTTACACTAAGGTCCTCGACACTCTTTGGAACTTTTAGTATTGTTTTCCCAACATGAATCCCACCAAACACAAGGCACAGAAACGCCTGGGTGGCTCTATACTTACCGAAAATTACGGGTGTTGCATCTGTTATTGTCATTATTAGCGTGAGTAATAATCAAATGTTTTTCGAAACGGTTTTTATATGTGTGTGGCGGTTGTGACCACTTTACACACCTACCGAGCAAACGGTAGTGGATTTTTATTCGTATGATCGTTTGTTATAAAAATGTTACGTTTGAAAGTTTTGTAAATTTCAAATTGGCATATTAGCTTGGAAAACCTTAAACTTATTGTGGCTATAGATTTAAACTCCTATCATGAAAGGAGTTGTAATTAGGAGCTAGAGAAGCCCTTGGGAATTGAAACGTCAGATGATCCGACTTGTGGTCAGTTTTGAATTATGGATTTTAGACTTATGAGTAGGTTCACGTATGAATAATTGAGGTATTAGATTCATGCTTTCTCTCGGTTAATTAAGCGTCGATCATTCTGTTTCGGTGAATCTTCGGGTTAAAGTCTGGTGTGGCTGCTTGCGTATGGTTGGATTTGATCAAATGGGTTTTCGTTCGACGACGTGTTATGTGATGGTGGTGTACTGTCTGGGAGAACCTCTGCGAATAAAGGTAGTAGCGTGGTTCGTTGTTATAAATGTAAGATTGGGATTTTAGTGTCATGTTGGGTGTCAACTTTAATTTGGCCATGCCAATCCGGAATGAAATATTTGACGGTACACCCACGTTTGCGGTATAGTCATTTTGAGGATAGGTGTCGACATCCGATTTTGAGGACAAGGACCGATGGGGTGCTTCAACGCACATCCGAGGAATCTTGTGTGCTTGCACTATATGGAAACTTTAAGGATATTAGACGTTAGCAATTAAGTATCGATGATTAAGATTGTCTGGCTATGATAAAGGTTTATAGCGGCTGAATATTGGATGTGTGAGTATAGTATGGAGTTGCGCAACAATCGAACTTGAATAAACCGACTCCCTGTAGATTGTATTGGCACATCCCTGGAAGGAAGGTTCTGCCAATATCAAGGGCAATTTACTAAGGAGTTTTGGGGATTCTTTGAGTTTGGTGTGGATCATTGGAATTCGAACCCATAATCGTGTTGTACTAGAACGAATTTGCCAAAGAAAGGTTGAGGTCACAAGCTACCCTGGAGGTAGTAGGTGTCACTTAAGGTTAGGAGGCAACCAAAGTCGCATGGTTAGAAATTGCTCCAGTAAAGTGCGACGTTCACTATAGTATGAGTGTAGCGCATCAAGGCAAATATTGGATGTGGGAGTCTTCACGAAAATCAGTATGGCGGTTGCGTCAAGAAGTCGTCAGGTTTTGGCAAAAGGATGAAATGGATTCGAGACAATTCCTTGGGAAGGGAGACGGTCGATTTAGAAGAATGACATCTTTGAGATCTACGATAGGTTCATTACCTTCTTGGGGACCGAGGGAACCCAATAAGTGCTAGGGGTGGTAATGAAATGCCTTGGGTGAAAAATATATTTCAAGGACGAAATCGTTCTAAGGTTGGGAGGATTGTAACACCCGTAACTTTCGGTAAGTAAAGATCACCCAGACGTTTTTGTAACTTGTAAATGGCGGGATTTATGTTGGGAAATCATTGTTATGAGATCCTTAGAGTATCGGGAGAGTTGGCGTTGAAAAAGTCGGGTTTCGGGGCTTGGAAAGGGTCTGCCTACAATGGCGGGCAACTATGATAGTGTCATAGTCGCACAAGTTGGAACACCCACGGTACACTTGGTGCGACTATGACACGCGACAATGACCATGTCATAGTCGCGTGGCAATGTAGCACCCAGGGGGTAGCCTGCTGATAAATCCAATTTTCAGCATTCTTCTTCATTTCTCACTTCTCATTCTTCTCCGAACTCTCTCAAAACCTCTCAAGAACTACCCAACATCATCCTTTGATGTTTTGGGACATTATTGAATCAAATCTTTGGGCATTATGGTGGTAAACCACCATCAAGTAAGGATTGGAATCTAGGGTCAAGAGTCTCCATCTTCATCTTCAACCTCAAGCTCCATTTAGGGTTTTATAGGTTTTCACCAAAACCTAAGTGGTAAGCTCATCATTTCCATTTCCAGCTTCTTTATGAATTATAAATGCTGTTTTGGTGACAACCTAGTGCCTTATTTCTCCAATTTCGGTCTGGGAAGATTTTGAGAAAAGTTGGGTCAAATTAGAGTTTTTTGGCCAAAATGGAGATTTTGATATAAGTTGTTTGGGGAATGATTCTAAACACTTAGGTATGTGTATTTATGGTTGGAAACTTGTTGATCTAGGTTTTTGGAGTCTTGGCTTGAGGATCCAAGTTTATTTAAGGAAGCAGAAAGTGGAAAAAATATAGATTTAGCATAAATCTAGCAAGGTGAGTTCAAGTTGTTTTGTGAAAACGTTGTACATGCCAAAAATGTTCATTTTGACGTATTTATGTGTTTTACTTGATAATTATAAAATTTGGATCATTTGATGAGTTTTTGCGCATTTGGTACATTCGAATTATAAAACTCGTGAAATATACATACTTGGTGAGGAAGATGAAGATGAAGGATTATGGTTCTAACCTCCAAACTTGCTAGATGATGAAGAATCATGTGATTTTAGGAGGAAAAACCCTCAAAATGGCTTAGGGTTCGTTTTAGAGGTTGGGGTCGGTTTGGGAGAGAAAAAAAGGAAGAGATTTAGGGTTTTGGTGAGAAATGAGGTTTGGTGGCTGGTTCCCCTCTTTTAAGTGCGCACAGTGCGCGGACACGAGTGGTGGCGCGACCCGACTAGCAAGGGTAGTAGCGCGGAGCTCTGGACAGGGTCTCGCGCGGATCACCGCGCGGTTCGACTCGCGCGAGCAGTAGCGCGGGCACTGTCGCCATTTTTCTGTCTTATTTTCGACCAAAGATTTTGGGTTGTTACAATAAATCTTATGCAAATGGTTATATATTGTTTATCTTAATGGCATGCCTTTAAGATATTAATACGTTAGACTATAGTGTAATGGATCCATAGGCACTAGTCGTTTTATGTGATTTGAGATGTTGCTCTATATTTAGCTAGAGATAGGGTTTTGATACTTGGGAGCTCGTGCTATAAGCTGTGGGTGGTTGAATACGATAACCTTGTGTTCCATGATATTTATATTCTAGCGAGTGAGTCATTCTTAGACCATTGGGAGTTCGAACTATAAACCGTAGGTGGTTAAACTCGATAACCTTTGATGCTATAATAGAAGCTCCATAACATTGTAATGTGACATACTTTTGTGTTCCGTCACTCTCAATGATACACTGGGTCTCCCCCGTACTTTGTGAAACCTTACCCCCTTCCAAGGGAAATTGAGGTTTGAATTTTATAAATAGGTTTTGGTTAATGTCACAAATTGTTATCAAATATTTTCTTATTATTACTTTATATTTGTTTGAACTCACTAGGTGTAAGCCTAACACTTGTTTTCTTAAATGACATATATATCCAGGTTCTTTAGGCGGTGGGGCTTACAAGGCTTAAGGGGAGCGTACGTTGCCGTCTTGACACTTTTGGAGTTGATAGTTTTGATTAGCAAGCAATACTTGGAGACACCATTCTTTTGGATATGATAGCGACACCCGCCCTTAATCTAGCTAGTTTAGTTGAGATTAGTAGGTTGTCGTTTATCATTCATATTAGCTTTGTAAACACTCTTACATGTCCCCTTTTGGGTGATATTTATATGTTATTTTGGTGAATAGTCCGTTATACCTAGGTTTTAAATTACCCCCATTTTTGAGTGTTACATCAAAGTTCGAAAATGTCCCGGTTCTTTAGTCGTGTAGTTTATTGTTATGTTCATCTTTAGTTTTTCAATAAACTAGACACTAAAATCGTAGAATCTAAAGCTGTGTTCTCTAATCTGGAGAGAAAAAAGAAAAGAAAAGAAAGGGATGGAAAAGAAAGGGAGAAAAAAGAAAGGAAATGAAAATAATTTTTTTATTTGTGTTATTGAAATGAAAGGAAAATGGAGGAAAATAAAGGAAAGAAAATAGTTTTTAATGTTTTTGAACATGAGAGAAAGAAAAGGAAAGATGTCATTTTTACAAATATACTCTTATAAAAATATATTGTTTATAATAAAAGAGTGGGTAGTTTGTAATTTCAATAATTTTTTTAAATTATTTTATTTCCTTTCTTTCCGCATTTGGGAGAAAATATTTGAAAAGAAAGTTATCAATTCTTTTCTCTCATTTTCTTTTCTTTCTCCCCTAAAAAAAAGTCTTTTTTTTACTTTCCTGCCCATTTCCTTCGTTAGATGAGTTTCGACAACAACATAACAATTTTGCTAAATATAAGGGGCTGTTTCTTTACTTCTTAATGGTTCCATTAAGAGACAACCTCTGAATCGTTAAGAGGTAAATCTTGTTTGGTAAAAAAAGTGTTGTCCTTTAATGGTTTCAAAATTCTTTGAATGATTTTGTATCCTGACCTTCCCTTAACCATTAAACGTCATGATTTCGTTATAAAAAATTAGCAAACAAACATATTTCATTTTAGGCATTATTATAAAAAACCTCCTATTCGTTCCATAGCCTCTTATACTCGAGAGTCGAGAGACCCAGATAATCATATACGGAGTACCTCGTTGTTTGCGACTCTAATCACCGATTGCTTGATCGCTCCGACCCGTTGCATCATCAACGCTTCTCTTCTAATCGACGACTTTTATCTACTCATCAACGCCTGTTCTTTGCATCGCCAGTCTGTTTGCGCTCTCATCTGCTGCTGCTTCTTCTCCTCCTCCCTCTCCGTCGTAAATCAGGTTTCTGCCCCTACTTCTCTATCGCTGCATCTTATTATATTTAATTTGTTTATTGTTCTTTATGTTTAGACATGGCCAGGTGCCACATTGACACTAGGGCGGGCTTTTCATGGGTTCTCCCATTAGGGTTTTTATTCATAATCTTGAAAATTGCTTCTTGATGCTTAGCCCCCTTTTAACTTTCACAAAGCCTCACATCTTACACTCTCACAGTCTCACATTTGGTTTGTGGTTTAAGATCAAAATAAAGGGTGGGAACTAAGGTTTAAAGTTTGTTGTGGGTATTGGGGTTTTCCATCAATTTTGCGTTTGCCTGGAAATTGTCCCAAAGAATTGTATATGTATGTTTGTATGCATACTCTAAAGAGAGTTAACTGACTCAACTATGCAAAGTTATACAGGATTATGCATAATTTCATCTGGTTTACTAGAGGATTAAATAAATGGTTACTGGAATAGCTAATTTAAAAACCAAATGGTATGTATATATGTGAGTAATTTTTATACTCTTGATCAATTTCCTGCAGTAATTTCTTAATAGTTAATAAGATTTTGGTTTATTCTGTAGTGTAAGGAAAATCACCGCACTATTTAAGCTTGACCAAACTTTTCGCGGGAAGATGTGTCTTTTTGAATCGTCTACACTCTACATAGTTGGATGGCTTATGGCTTGTATACATTGGTTATACATTCGTAAAGACCATAGAGCATGACTTTTTCATACATCTGTTTGAATGTAGCAAGCATCATCTGCTATCGATTTCTGGAATTATTCACAGTATTTATCTTTTTAATGGAAATGTTACATCAGTAAATCAATCTTTTTATATATTTTTGAATGTAGTGAAATGGGGAGTGACTTGAAGACATGGGTTTCAGACAAATTGATGTCCCTCTTGGGATATTCACAACCCACACTGGTTCAGTATGTCATTAGTTTATGTAAGTTATCTTCAAGTATAATATTTGATGTATATCATTGTTAAATTGCCATGGCATATTGCTTCATCTTTGTTTAGACCCATCCTAGATTCTTTTTAATCTTTTTGCAGCTAAGAAGGCTTCGTCACCGTCTGATATACATAGTAATCTTAAAGAGATGGGTGTGTCATCTTCAAATGAAACACGTGCATTTGCTGAAGAGATCTTTCGGAAAGTTGAGCATAAGAATTCTGGATCAAATGTGAGGTTATTTATATATGTTTAAATTATATGACTTGCTTGCTAGTGTTATCAACGGCTTTGATTTTGAGAGTTAACCAGTATTTTTGTTGCTCGGTCTTGTTGTTTTTTGGTATTTGATAGCCTTATCGGCAACAAGAAGAGGAGGCAGCAATGCTGGCCAGAAAGCAGAGGACTTACAAGCTACTGGAGGCAGACGACGACGATGACAACGATGAGCGCAGTGGCTCTATTTCTGTTGCTCCTCAGTCGAAAAAGGCCGATAAACGTGTGAAACGTTTCAGAAAGAAGAGTGAAAACCAAGAAGATGAAGATGACGAGGCATAGCGCTTGTACTCTTATTGATAAATTTTGATTTATTTTTTGTGGTAAGCTGTTGGTTTGGTGCTTCTTGTAATGATTTGGTACTGCTTATAACTGTATGTTGTGCTGCAGGGAGCTGGAATTTTGAAAGAAGAAAGACGGGTTAAACAAAAAGATTCTCGTGAAGAATCAGACGGTTCTGAGGTATCTTACATTATATTAATGCCTCTGGCAACTGAACATAATTAAATGGTTTCCTAAATCATTTTAGTCTCTTTACTTGTTCTGCTCATGCTAATGAATCTTTCTCCTCTTAAGCGATTTCATCCTGTGTTTGCTTTGCTCTTGATTGACCTATATTCTAGCATTGCATGTGCATGTGGTGTTGGAACTCTGTTTCCAATTTCTAGCATTGTTAATGCATGTATGGAAGTCTTGTGCAGTAACGTTTTCATACTTGGCCGGTTTTCCATTGTATGCCATATGATATCCTTAACTTTGTGAAATATGAGTCATGATAGTTGATTATTTATACAAGTAATGCTTGATGTTCATGTTCTTGACAGCTTCTGTTGATTCTCTTAAATGATAATTTTTTGGTAATTCTTGGGTATCAATTGCCATTCTATCCTTGTTGCAGTCTGAAGAAGAAAGATTGCGTGACCAAATAGAACGAGAGGAGTTGGAACGTCATTTAAGGGAAAAAGATGCAGCAAAGACAACAAAGGTATGGTTTAATAATCATTTAATCATTCCGTTCGTAACATGAATTGGTTTTTGGTCCTGGAGGATTGATAGACGCAAAGCTTCATGGCTACCGGCTGGTGGCCTTTAATAATTAGCTTGTAGTAATTTAGTAACTCTTAAATCAGTGTATACGAGTAGGTTTTGTGGCATCAAGGTTTTTACATTCTATGCATTATGGGGTAAGCATATTGACTTTCATGAACTAATGCACGTTTTCCTTAAGAATCATTTCAATTCAACTTTTATGTTACAACATTTTGTCTTAATCAAATTGTCTTGATATTTAGTACACTTGGCCTTATGATGATATAAGCTATCTTGAATCTTAAACGCCCACATTGCCTTACTTGCACAGCTCTTCAAAATACAAATAGTGTTACTATGTTCTAGGAATAATGTTGCAGACACTGTTGTCAAATTGTATGATTCATGATATGATTTCATTTGATTCATGAAACAACAAATAGAACTCATTGATTTATCATAATATTTCTGAATTGTCTTTGTGTTAACAAATTGCTTTAAATTTTAATCAATGGGTATGTTATTCTAGATTTTAACTAGTTCATGTCCACCAAGTGTTTTTCTGGTTTGTATCTTGATTGTGACTCTCGTATGGCTCCTGCAATCTCTTCTCAGCCTCAGGGTTTTTGAATCAAGAGGTTACTGTTTTCTTTTCTTCTCTTCTCTCTTCTCTTCTTTGTTCTTCTCTTCTAACAACTCTAGTGATGGTTTTGCAACTAAGCCAAGGGTTTTCTGTTTCTGCTTACTGTGTTTGTAAGTCGTTTTTCGTGATATATTTTTTTGTTCAGTTCTTAATTATCTTTTTTTCTCAAACTGGAAAATTCGGTTATTTAATAATTTAAGACAATATTCACTGTAAATAAGACTACATATAAGACTCCGGTATTGCTATATAATTATCACAAACACTTTTTAGGTGCTAATGAACAATGTGGGACTTGAGCAATACCTTAGGTGCTAAGACTCTGGTTCACAATTTATGCTTCACTAAAATACGACTCTGATTCGTGATAGGAATCGAGATTTGACAACTATGATTGCATGCTTAATTAGTTAATTTCTTATTGCTGGATGGAGAAGTAAGCTATTTGCTGTTCCTAACTTTTCTTTATTTTATTTTACAGCTGACTGAACAGAAATTGTCAAAGAGGGAGGAAGGTATATATAGGTTACATATTCAGTTATATATCACAGAAATCTCTGAAGAATGCTATAATAACTTTTTCCTGTTTCATTTATTTGAACAACAGAAGAGGCAATTAGGAGAGCCAATGCCTTGGAACAAGATGACATTGGAGCTTTAAGGTATGAACGGAGCTTTTGCTGAAAACCTTTTTGAACTTTCTTAAACTATGTATGTTTAGTTTTGTGTTTTGTTACACTAAGCATGATACTTAAGTAGTGATGGATTGAAACAGTTGATGAATTTCAATATTTGTAATAACTATAGTCAAGCAGTTGAATATCTTGGGTTATTTTAAAAAACAAGAAACTCATGCATGCAGTTAGTGCTTTCAAGGAATTTTTAAAGCAAGAAGCTTAATTCAGACGATTGTGTTGCTAGGAAGCTAATGTAATCATTCTTGTGCTTTTTTTTCAGTAATTAATGTTAGGAATATAATAGAAAATGGATCAAGACACATGGTTTAAAATGGGAACAAAAGCAATTGAACTGCCTTGTCTGCTGCTTGCAATTATATTGGTTTGACGTGCTGTGATGCCTCTTCATACTTTGACCTATGCTTTTCGATTTATTATCCTTTTTCAGAAAAGTTTCAAGGCAAGAATATCTCAAGAAAAGGGAGCAGAAGAAATTAGAGGAAATCAGGTATTGTTAAATATCATTTTTTTACTTTTACCTCTTATAGATTTCACATTCCTAAAGCTGCAAGTGCATGGTGATTAGTATATACTGTACATATTGTTTTGTGCTAAGTTTTATCATCTTTAAATTTTGCAATTTCAGAGATGATATAGAAGATGAACAGTATCTATTCGGGAATCAGAAAGTATCTGAAGTTGAACTTCGTGACCTAAGGTAATTTTCTTTGAAGCTTCCTGGTGAAATCTGTACGATCTGGGATGCACTTGTACCCTGTTCATGCAATATTTTGAGTTTGCAAGCACAACATGCCACATTGTAGTTAGTTTTACATTTATGTCATGCTATTTTTTGATTTTTCGGCTTCTGACTCGATTTTGTTTGTCAAACTTGAATATCTTTGTATGTTACGTTGGTGAAATAGTAAAAAACTTGAAACCTGTGATAACCTCTAAAGTTGAAATAAAATTTTGACTGCTCAGCTTGTTTAAATTTATCCATATAAGAAAATTTTATTTGTGATTTGTGAAATGTACTATTTCTTCTATGATTTTTGCATTTGAGGTATTTTTCGTGTGCATGATGGTTTTTCTCTACTAGATGCCTGTATTATCTATTATGTTTGATGATACGAGTCTTCTACTTATGCAGAAACAAGAAGCAAATATATGAGCTTGTTAAGAAGCAGTCTCAAGAGGATGATAACATTAATGAGGTATTCTTTGCTTCTTGATAATTTCCTTGATGTTTGAGATTGTTCTTATAGTTGCTTTTGCTCAATCATAATTATATATATATATATATATATATTAGGGGTGTAAGCCTGAACCACAGATCGGAATTGGCATGTTCGGTTTGTTTTTGGGTATTGCAGTCCGGATTTGACTTACAAAATTCTTAAAGCGCAGTGGTTGCTAATCCAAACAGAACCAAACGGAGAATACACACACACATATATATGGTCGCATGCCATTATTACCTGGAACGTAATTTTGAAAAATATCATCTTGCTAAATTTCTGCTGTCAGGCTTCTATAGACCAATTGATTGTTCACATATATCAACCAGAACTGGAAAATTTCGTAACAACTGGCTTTAGTATAGTGCAATATATTCTCATTCTGTTTTAAGCTTCTTTTCCTACATATTTCTGGATTGTACCTCACAGTGTTCTTTGGAATGCAGTATCGGATGCCTGATGCTTATGATATAGAAGGCGGAGTAAATCAAGAAAAAAGATTTTCTGTAGCTATGGAGCGCTACAGGTCAGAATCAGTGTTGATTCAATGCATACTATGACAAGTGGCTGCATACATATACATTGTTGCACACATACTACTATGGTTTTCTATTCCTTGGAGACTTTAACTTGAGATTGAAATGATTTTGTTTCCAGAGATTCAAAAGATGGAGATAAGATGAACCCATTTGCTGAACAAGAAGCATGGGAGGATCATCAGATTGGTATGTTGTAATTACCTGTGGCATTTTGTAGTTTGTAGATGTTAACTCGTTAACTAACGGCTTGTCATTTTTGCAGGAAAAGCAACACTAAAATATGGGTCAAAGAACAAAAAGCAATCTGAAGATTATAAGTATGCATTTTCTAGTTGCAGTTCTTTTGATTACTCAGTTGGAATTTTTCACTTTCACAACCCTGTCTTTACTTGCTCATATTTTCTGCTTCGTCACAGTGAATTTCTTTTAACTAGGGCACCAGAAGGTTTTTCATCTGGCAATAATCAATCTAATGTTTTTCATATTTCTCGACAGTTTTGTGTTTGAGGACCAGATTGAATTCATAAAGGGACAAGTCATGGGTGGTGAAAATGTATGTTGAGTTCTTATCATCGTGTGACATGTTTTCTTTGCCTTCACCTAAACTTTAGTCTAATGCGTTTCTCCCACTTACAGGTTGATGATGAAGCAGATGAGGAGGAACAGGAGAAATCTATGGCAAAATCAGCACACGAGAAGCTTCTGGTGTGCTTCCTTTCTTCTCTGAAGCATTGACTATCATATTGTTTCACTGATTTAACTTTGTTCGATTTTTAGATGAGATTTTTTAGTACTGATTTAACTTTGCCTGATTTTCAGAATGTTTTGTTCTCATTTTGTTCTTATATGTTTGTTCTTCAGGCAGACAGAAAAACATTACCTGTATATCCCTATCGGGAGTCTTTGCTCCAAGCTATTGAAGATCATCAGGTCTACTTGAACTCCTTCCTTTATGTTGGTTGTTGTCTGTTTCCATGTTATTTGCTCACGATCTTGAAAATGTTCAAACTTTATCTGGGCTATAATGAATTAATGACACACTTTTGGGCTTACATTTGGTTGATGCCTTATTAGGTTCTTGTCATTGTTGGTGAGACTGGCTCCGGGAAGACCACTCAGATACCCCAATATCTCCATGAGGCTGGATACACAAAACGTGGAATGGTATGTTCCCAATAAATCAAGCTTATTCATTTATTTTGTTTAAATAACCAGAGCTTTTCCTGCATGTTCTTGTTTACTTGTTTTATGATCTCTGTCACTTAATCCACTTTTGTATAGCAATAATCAATGATAACTTTCTCCTTACAGAAAGAATCATGTTTGTGTCAGATTTTAAATCCCAACTTTTTGTTTGGGAACATTTATTTGGTTGATTGATTTTCCAGTGGTACCGGTTGGGTTAATAGTTTATGTTGCAATTCCTTTCTCATATATATTGTCACAATATATTCTTTGCTAGACTCGTTCAATCATGATAGATGACTGCATCTTATATAGAAGTAACTTATTCATGGGTTTATCTTTGTTACTGGAACACAATTTCTAAGTGGTTATTTTTTATACAACTTTTTTTAATCTGATGATTGTAATTCTTTTGAGACCATTGTTAAGATAAAAAATTATCATATGGTTATTTTGTTTTCTGGTATATTTGCTGCAATTGCATGTGTTTTTGAAGAACATAATTTTGGTGTGCTACACTTGAATATGATAAGGAGCCAAGTTTCATCATCATACTGTAAATCATGATTTCTTACAACTCTGTTGTAGATTGAATCATTTTCCTATGGCACAGAAGTTTCTATGTATGCGGCTAGGCAGTAGTTGTAACATTTTCTACTTTCACACAGATAGGGTGTACCCAGCCTAGAAGAGTTGCTGCTATGAGTGTTGCTGCTAGAGTTTCTCAAGAAATGGGAATCAAACTTGGGCATGAGGTATGTGTTTCGTTTAACCTTAGACTTTTAAATTCCACACCCCCCCCCCCCTGAATATTTTTTTTTATTGTGGCAGTGTCAAAATATAACGTACGTTGTTTGAATATCTGTTTTCTGGCATTTTGTTAACAGATACAGCTTCCCTACTGCCAGACAACTAACTCTACTCTGAAATTATTTTGGTTTATGCTTTCAGGTTGGCTATTCTATACGTTTTGAAGACTGTACTTCTGACAAGACAGTGCTCAAATATATGACTGATGGTATGTTGCTACGAGAATTTCTTGGTGAACCTGATCTTGCAAGTTACAGGTATGTTGTACTTTGCAGTAAATTACTATTTTGTTGATATATTTGTAAACAAATGTTAATTAACTAGAAAACAGTGTGGTGATGGTGGACGAGGCTCATGAAAGGACGTTGTCAACTGATATCTTGTTCGGTTTAGTTAAGGTAAAGCTAAAACTCACACCCTTCTTCATATTTTAAGGCTCTATTTGGACAAGAAAATCTGAAGAACGTAGGGAACAGTTTCTATTCATGGTTTGACCCATCTATCCTGCCTTTCTTTCAGGATATTGCTCGCTTCCGTCCTGACCTCAAGTTGCTTATCTCCAGTGCCACTCTTGATGCAGAGAAGTTCAGCGACTACTTTGATTCTGCTCCTATCTTCAAAATTCCAGGAAGGCGGTTTCCTGTTGAAATAAATTATACGAAAGCACCAGAGGCTGATTACCTGGATGCAGCAATTGTCACGGCGCTTCAGATCCATGTTACTCAACCCCCTGGAGATGGTGACATATTGGTCTTTCTCACTGGCCAGGAGGAAATTGAAACAGCCGAGGAGATCCTTAAACACCGAACACGGGGATTAGGGAGTAAAATAGCAGAATTGATAATATGTCCCATTTATGCAAATCTCCCGACTGAGCTTCAGGCAAAAATATTCGAACCCACTCCTGAAGGGGCACGAAAGGTGGTCCTTGCCACTAACATTGCAGAAACATCATTGACAATTGATGGCATCAAATATGTCATTGATCCAGGATTTGTTAAGATGAAATCTTATAACCCTCGTACAGGGATGGAATCATTGTTGATAACTCCTATCTCAAAAGCATCTGCAAATCAACGTGCTGGTCGATCTGGACGAACTGGTCCTGGAAAGTGTTTCAGGTTGTATACCGCCTACAACTATTTTAACGACTTGGATGATAACACTGTCCCGGAAATCCAACGAACCAACCTTGCGAATGTCGTGCTCAGTCTCAAGAGTCTTGGGATCCATGACTTGTTGAATTTTGATTTTATGGATCCACCGCCAGCGGAGGCATTACTCAAAGCCTTGGAGCTACTTTTTGCCTTAAGTGCACTCAATAAACATGGTGAATTGACAAAGGTGGGCAGAAAGATGGCAGAATTCCCACTTGATCCAATGTTGTCAAAGATGATTGTTGCATCCGACAAGTATAAATGCTCAGATGAGATCATCTCAATTGCTGCCATGCTCTCCATTGGAAGTTCGATTTTTTATCGTCCAAAGGATAAACAAGTCCATGCAGACAATGCTCGCTTGAATTTTCATATGGGTAATGTCGGGGATCATATAGCACTGCTTAAGGTAAGTTTGATAAATAGATAAATTTGTATTTTGATAAATACTCTTTCCATTAATAGGTAGTATATAATCTAAAAACTGTGTTGTGAGGCCTCTTTGTCTAGTTGTGGACATGCATTGACTTATACAGAATTTGGGGGGGGGGGGGGGGGGGGGGGGGGGGATGGATGTTGATTGTTTAACCTTGCAGTTAAAATTGCTTGAATTTCTAGACAATCCATCTTTGGGAAGCTGATTTTCTTTGTTATCTTCAATCTTTTCAGGTTTATAGCTCGTGGAAGGAAACAAACTTCTCTACGCAGTGGTGCTATGAGAATTACATTCAGGTACCGTTTTGCTTTTGGGACATACCTTGATAACTATCTTTCCTGTTGATGTGTCAAAAGTTGTCTCATGATATATAAGTCAATATGTGAGAGTGCATTGTAGAACGACTTATTTTAATTCTAGTGATGTAGATATTTTGCATTTTCTTATGGGCATTGGGATTCCTCTGGTGCAGGTAAGGAGTATGAAGCGTGCCCGTGACATAAGAGATCAACTGGAGGGGCTTTTGGAAAGGGTTGAAATTGAGTTAGTATCAAACCCTGGTGATTTAGAAGCAATTAAGAAGTCCATAACCTCAGGTGGTAGAGAAACTGATGATTTGATTAGTTTTAAAGTTAAAGATATTATAACTACTAATCTCAAGTTTCTATGATTTTCAGGATACTTCCCACATTCGGCAAGGATGCAAAAGAATGGATCCTACAGAACTGTTAAACATCCCCAGACCGTCTATATTCACCCCAGCTCTGGTTTAGCTCAGGTAGATTATCCTTCCTTGCCTTACCGTTCAACTGGTTTGTCTTTTAACATTATATTTCAAATTTGATGTTATAGTTGTTGATGTTTTTGGTTGTGTGTGTGAAGGTACTTCCTAGATGGGTGGTATACCATGAGTTAGTCCTGACCACCAAAGAGTACATGCGACAGGTACTTTCCTTGAAACTGAATTGGGCTTAAAGGAGGTGTTGTGTTTATTGTTATGATGGTTTGAATTTTGAAAATGTAGGTGAGCGAACTAAAACCAGAGTGGCTGGTGGAAATAGCACCTCATTATTATCAGCTGAAGGACGTAGAAGATTGTATGTTTCTCTCTCATACTCGCAAGTATTAAATGATTGAAATATGAGTTGATTGTTTGCATATGATGATGATGTTAAATGGATATTGATTTTGCAGTGGCATCGAAGAAAATGCCTCGTGGGGAAGGCCGTGCATCCAAGGACTGATAGGAGGAGAAACAGGCCTGTAGATAATACAATTTTGTAAATCCTGATGAGAGAGAGAGAGAGAGAGACTTAGGTGATATTGTTTTTGTATATACAACCGTGACTACTAACTAATACTGGTGCTAATTGGCGATAGATATTATTATAGTAGAGTATGAGATAGAGTTTATATTGTAGAAGTAGACAAGAACTTGGGATTATGGATTATGGGTGTTGGATGAAGTCCTCATCCCATGTGTAAAATTATGAATGCTGACTCAGTGACTTTGAGAAGGAAATTAGAATGATTGTTATCTGTTGAATCTGTTTTAAGATTTGAGGTTTGGAGTTAGCATCCATTGAATAAGATAAGATCAAAGAAATCAAGGGCTTTGCTTACTACTAGAAGTAAGTAAGTAGTAGTAAACCTTGGTGTTTGTTAAAGAGAGATCAACCTTATGAACAAACACCATATATTTGTTTTGTTGTACAACTATATATAATGTGTGAAACTAGGCAATATATATATATATATATATATATATATATATATATATGGAGAGAGAGAGAGAGAAAGAGGTTTATACGAGAACAATAACTAAATATTAAACACGAAAATGGCCCAATCACATGCAAAATCACAATATATATATATATATATAGAGAGAGAGAGAGAGAGAGAGAGGGAGAGAGAGAGGGGTTCAAACGAAAACAATAACTAAATAAGTAGACATGAAAATGGCCAAATCACGTGGCAAAATCACATGTGATGTTATACTAATGGTTAATGCAAAGGTGTGCGATTGTCGCTAAAGTTGCGTGAATCACATGTGATTTTAATGTAAAATCATATGTAATTCGACCGTTTTGTTATTCTCTTTTAGATGAGGGTTGTACAGACTTGTAACCTTTTACTGGGTTGCAAAATAACCGTGACCTATATAAGGGGGATATGGCGAAATTGGTAGACGCTACGGACTTAATTGGATTGAGCCTTGGTATGGAAACTTACTAAGTGATAACTTTCAAATTCAGAGAAACCCTGGAATTAATAAAAATGGGCAATCCTGAGCCAAAACACGTTTTCCGAAAACAAACAAAGGTTCAAAAAACGAAAATAAAAAAGGATAGGTGCAGAGACTCGATGGAAGTTGTTCTAACGAATGGAGTTGATTGTCTTACGTTGGTAGAGGAATCCTTCTATCGAAACTTCATAAAAGATGAAGGAGAAACCTGTATACATAATATAGAAGAATTGTTGTGAATTGATTCCATATTGAAGAAATAATCGAATATTCATTGATCAAACAATTCACTCCATAATCTGATAGATCTTTTATATATTGGTTTTGGTTGGTGATGATAGAAGACATAATTGTTGAAATGTAAATGTGTTTTCATCTTTACAAGCATAATTTGCTTTATTTTTGTACATCCCTCCTTTTGTTTTATAATATTAAAATTAACTATATTTGATGGTCATTAAATGGATTTTAAATCTATTTTACAACGATAGATTGATTTTATATTATATTTAGGTTTCTATAACAGATCGTTTATCTCAAAAATGAGCTTTTCTTTTTCAACAACCAGTTTTAATCTCATATAAATAAAACGACTTAAAATCATCATAAAAATCATTAAGTTTTTGAAACGCATTATTTAATGGTAATTTTACAGATATATCGTATTACTGGTTTTGATATTACAATGCATTACATTGCATGTAGAGATAGGGTTTGATTCTATATCTTGATTTATCTTAAAAAAAAAACATCGGCATTAAACATGTCCACTTCATCATCACATCATAGATTAACAAAAGAGTGAATTACACTTTTGGTGCATGCGTTTTGTTCAAAATTACGAGTCCACATTGGCGGGTCCAGGATTTTAGGTGAGCGGGTACACAAACGAAAAACTTAAGAAATTGTTGTCGATGTGTTTTTAGCCGAATTCCCCTATTGGGGGACTTTTTATGTTTTTTGGTTGATTTCGAGGGATTTTTTAAGCTTTTGTGTTGATTTGATGGACTTTTTTGGTTTTTTTGTGTTGATTCGAGGGACTTTTTGGGTTTTTTTGACTGATTTCAAGAGATTTTTTCAAATTTTTGGTTGATTTTTGGTTTTTTTGGGACTTGTGCACATTTCACCCCTAAAAAACGTATATATCACGGAGCACCCCTGTAGTTGAGCGGGTGCACCTTACGTACCGAAAATTTTTCGTCCTTACGAAACGAACTTGAGCGGGTGCACGGGACCCCCTTGGGAAGGGTTGGTCCACCCCTTAGAGTCTCTAAGATTTATTATGATTTTTTTTGTAGTATTTAATTATTTATTTTGTTACGACTACAGTCGTTAGACCAAACGACCATCAATCATTTATCTTAGCTATGAAGGCAAATCTGTCAGCTTACATTTCTATTTAATATTAACATTTTTTTTCAATTAAATGTTTTTTTCTTTTGCATTTTCCAAACTTGCTTACCGTCTTCCCCAACTTAGATAGATGCATCACCATCCTCGATGAAGCGTCAATGCATCTCCGCGGAAGCCTCAAGCATATCCCGTGCATCTCTGATGAAGCCTCAAGTTGGTGCATCTCCGAAACTTCCACACCCCCCATTGTTGCTCCGATAAACTCCCTTCTCCTTCTTCTCCTTCTCTTCTCCTCCTCCTCCTCCTCCTCGAACTCATTCCTGCAACCGAACCAATTTCATTCATTCATCTCCCATCTTCTACTCGATTTGCAATTGGACCAACTGCAACTAGATTTTCTCGATCTACAACTTTGACCTTCTGCGACCTCTCTTCTACTCGATTTGCAACTTCGACTGCATAGATTGCTACTTTAGGACAACTCCAACCTACAACTAGGGGTGTAAATGATGCGAGTCGAGCTCGAGTATCATTATACTCGACTCGACTTGTTTGTATATCGAGTCGAGCTCGAGTTCGATTCGAGCCTATTCGAGTCGAGTGTTGACCGAGTTTTGACCAAGTCGATCTCAAGTAGCTCGCGAGTAGCTTGCGAGTTGTCTCGTGTCATTTATACTCCTACATAGGCTGAAGCCCTTAGACTCAAGCCATAGCCATTTAACAAAGGCAAGAGATGTAAAACAAGGGAGGAGAAATGTCTAGAGTTCAACGCATTGGGTTCTATATCTCGCCAATGTGGGATGGATTAGACACACCATCAAGAGTTTACTCATGTCTTTTACACCATCATTTTCCAAAAACAAAAATAAAAAAACTTGAGTTTTATTATTATTATTATTATTATTATTATTATTATCAATATCAATTAAATTAAAATAGTATTACTAATTATTATTATTATTTTGCTTATCGAGTATCTCACGAGTTTATCGATTCAAGTATCAGGTCGCTCGACTCGACTCGTTAGTATATCGAGTCGAGCTCGTGTTCGAGTCGAGTTTTGACCGAGTCGATCTCGAGTAGCTCGCGAGTTGTCTCTTCTCATTTACACCCCTACGTACAACACTATAAAAACATCAAAAACACTAAAGCTGGTGGACCCCTTAACAAAAAAGGAAAAAGAAAAAAAAATCAACTCCAACTGTACTCTAAAAAACACACACCAAATTGATAGCCTATATTAAAAACATATTTCATTATTATTAAACCATTCTAAATATAATATTTATAATTTATAAATAATTATCATAGTAAATAAAGAATTTACTTAATGAAATTGGCAATTTTTAATTAAAGTATTAGTTTGTATTGTTTAATATGTATTAGTTAATTCATGTTGTTTGACTTGTATTTTTAATTTATATATTAGTTTATGTTATTTAATTTCTAATATCATGTATTTTTTTTTTGGAGAGGGTATCCCAGACCACATTGGGCCCAGACTAATCCCTGGCAATATGGGCCCAGACTAATATCATGTATTTTTAGTTGTTATGAAATTATATTTTGTCAATTTTCAGTAATGTAAGTTTTTTTTATTTATTATAATTTAGTTTTAAGTATAATCCAATTCAAAATAAATGTCAAAAGAACTAATAATATTTAAAAAAAAAACTAAAAAGGTTATAAAAATAGATAAAATTGGGCCAGCCAGGTTTTGCTGTGTGAGACACCAAATTTAGCGTTTATTTCTTTCAACTTTCCCTGGTCGGCAAATTTTTTGAGGATATGCCATGTGATTGGAGTGCCATCACCGCCAAAACCTAATAATTTTTGCCGAGTGATTGGAGTTGGTCTTGTACTCGATTTTCTCCATCTTCAATGAAACCCCTATGTGTATAGCAGGTTCTGAATCAAGTCCAACATCTCCATCCCTAATACCATGTTGGACATTGCGTCCTGACTTCATCAACTATCCTAGTTGCCTCATCATACAATTTAAGGATTTAGGGTTTGTTTTAGGTTTTTATTAACTCGTGTGCTCACGTTTATTATGATTTGGCTTTGATGGTATTCATTTTGTTACAACTACAATCCTTAGACCACACGACCACACGACCATCCATCATTTATCTTAACTACGAGGGTAAACCTGTCAGTTTGCATTTCCATTTTCTTTAAAAAAATCCCATTAAATGTTAATTTTCTTTTATATTTTCCAAGCTTACCGCATCCCCAACTTAGATCGATGCATCGCCATCCCTGATGAAGCGTCGATGCATCTCCGGGAAGCCTCAAACATCTCCATTGCGTCTTTGATGAAGCCTCAAGTTGGTGCATCTCTGGGACTTCCACATCCCCCTACTTCCCCATTGTTGCTCCGATAAACTCCCTTCCTTTTCTACATTTTCTACTCGAACTCATTCCTACAAATGAACCGATTTCATTCATGCATCTCTCATCTTCTACTCAATTTGCAATTGGACCAACTACAACTAGATTTTCTCGAATTACAACTTCGACTTTCTGCAACCTTTGTTCTATTCTATTTGCAACTTTGACTTGCATAGTTGCGCTACCTTATACTCGGTTTTCTCTATATGTGGTCTTTTTTTGCTTGGATGAAACCCTTCCACCCCCTCTCTAATGAAATCCCTCATCCTCTCTGCTTTGATGCAACCCCGATGTGTATATCTAGTTCCGAATCAAGTCCAACATCCCATCCTTAGTATCATGTTGGACATTGTGTCCCAACTTCATCAACTACCTTGCTCGCCTCATGATACAATTTATGGATTTAGGGTTTGTTTCAGGTCTCTATTTCATATTTGATTTGTGTTCTGAATTTAGGTTTCAATTTAGTGTTTATACAACAAATTTTTTGGAAAGAAATTATGCTAAATTGTTAGGGTATAGAGTTAATGCTCTTCATTGTTCACGTACATAAGATGAACATTCAACCAACAAAACTGAAAAATAAAAAACCCTCATCAAAATGACAAGAAATAGCAAAAAAAATTGAAATGCCCTCTAGTTAACGGAGATGATGGATGGTCGTTTGGTCCAGGGTCTATAGTCGTAACAAAAGGACCAAATCCATTATAAACGTAGATTAGGGACTTACTCGTAATTTTGTACAAAATATAAGGACCAAAAGTGTAATTCACATTTTAAAAATATTAATTAAGCCAGGAAAATCACCGGGTTACGAATCCTCGTACAAGGTGGTCCTTGTCTGCTTTCTCATCCCACGCATACCAAAAAACGAATTCTGTCTCTCGCCGGGGAGAACAAACCGGAAGGAATCTTTTTTTCCCTAACATAAATTCCAGAGAAATTTGGAGAAATACCCAACAAGAAATCGAAAAGCTTGAACAAAATCACGCAGATCATTCCATGTATATATGGCTAAAATCCACAAGTTTCTTGGTTTTTTTGGTGAATAAAATAAGATATATATATATTTATTTATTTATTTATTTATTCGTTTATTCTCTTGTTGTTTGCGTGATTCATGATGATTGATTCTGTTTTAGGGTTTTTCTGTTCGTTCTACGAATCCACATCTTTCCTATTTGGATCATTGCATACAGACAAACACAAATTAACCAACTCTGTAAGTATCTCTATTTGTTGATTTAGGATTCCTCCTGTTGTCCTTTTTTGTGTAAATTTTAGTCCCATGTTTCCCCCAAAATGTAATGTTGTTGATATTTTATGTTAAAAACACTTCTGTGCTAATACCGGACATATATAGTATTTGTTTATGTGAAAAAATGCTAATGCAACATGCATCCAATGTGCATGTTTGCAACCATTTCATGTAGAATTTGAAAAAGGATTTTTGCACTCGTTACTTATTTTCAATTTTGTCATCCTTCAGCTTTTATTTGGGTGTGCTTCGTTTTTAGCTTTGATTTCTGCTGGAAATTAGGAAAAGAATAGCTTGGTTTCTTTCTGGTAATTAGGTATGCATTTGATCGATGTAAAAACACAAAGTAACACTTGCTAGTAACAATGGTGGACCAAGAGGTTTTTGTGAATTTGTGCCCTATTGAGCAATAGTAAAGAAAATAAACATTTCCTTTTTCGGAAAATTTCCCGGCTAAGATGATTCATTTGCCCATTGAAATCTTTACTTCTACTATTACAATGTGCTTCTATTTTTGGCTTACAAGATCTGTTTCTCATTTTGAACAATTTTAAGTTATTTGGTTATTAGTTAAATGCTTTTTAATAGAATTATGCAGAAACTTCAGACTGTTTCTTCTGCTTTGTAGGTAACGCGTCTATGGTCGTGAGGTCTTCTCCTGCTCAAGTGTTGATGAGTGAGCATGCAGGAGTCCTGATGAATGCAATGCAGGATGACTTGAAAATGTTTTGAATTAATATTTGCATGTTGCCTTCTCTATTGGTCTTATGTAGGACCTTTTTACGGTCTAAAGGGGACAATATTGCATTCCAGTTTCGCTCGTATTGAGCATAGGAATGTGAGTTAGGGAATTTGTAGAATGCAGAATACAAAAACTTGAAGAATGGATGATTATAGAGAAGCTCTGATCCTGCCGCCTGCATGGATAAACAAGAGTCCATCTGAATTGGCAGAATCGCATCTCTTTATTGTCTCTTGCTTTATTGCTGGCCTTATTGGTATACTAACCATCATCTACACCGCCTTTCAATGGAGAAGAAACATCAGTCTTAGTTGGACAAAAGCCCTTGCAGGGACAAAAAAGGATCCGAAATCAAGTGGGAAGGATCTTGTAGCACCGCATACTTGGTATTTGGAAGGTGTAGCTCGTGGGAAAAGCTTCAATTGTTGTGTATGCCTAAAAGATCTTGTTGGTAGTTTTATCCACCGTTGTAGCATATGTGGTGCGGTGGCTCACCTCAATTGTTCCCAAAATGCTCACAGAGATTGTAAATGTGTATCTATGGTGGGGTCCGACCACGTATTGCACCAGTGGGCTATCCGGTGGACTGAGGTGATCGATCAACCAGATGGAAGTTCTTTTTGTACTCATTGTGAAGAGCCGTGTAGTGCTTCTTTCCTTGGGGGTTCACCAATATGGTGTTGTTTATGGTGTCAACGATTAATACATGTTGATTGCCATAGTAGCATGTATCGTGAAACAGGTGATATTTGTGATATGGGTCCTTTTAAAAGGCTGATTTTATCGCCTCTTTATGTTAAGGGACTGAACCAGTCATCGTCAGGTGGAATCTTGAGTTCCATTACTTATGGAGCCAATGAGATCGCGTCTTCTGTTCGAGCTAGTATCGTATGTCAAGCTAAGAAAAACAAGCAGGGAAACCGAGTTTGTGTAGATGATTGTAGAGGTAGTGTAGGGGAGTCGTCTACAGAAAGCACACCAGAAGATGATCTAAAGAGCGATGTTGGAAACTGTGATGTAGTTAATAAAGAGTCGAGTTATAAAAGGGGATCATTGAGTCATCAGAAAGACGAGTCCCAAATGGTACAGATGAAGCAGAGATATGAGCTGGCCATTCTGCGTCCAGATGCAAGGCCTCTTTTAGTCTTCATTAACAAGAAAAGTGGTGCTAAACGAGGAGATTCAATCAAGCTACGGATGAATATTCTGTTGAACCCAGTTCAGGTCCGTGCTTCAAGAGGTTTAAAAATGCATGATTCATTTAACCTTACACTTTTTGTTTTGGCCAATACGTTATCTTGATGAGACTTGCTTGAATTCTTCTAGATATTTGAGTTGAGTTCAAAAGAGGGTCCGGAAGTTGGTCTTTATCTATTTAGAAGAGTACCCCATTTCAGGGTGCTTGTATGTGGGGGGGACGGTACAGTAGGGTGGGTACTTGATGCCATTGAAAAACAAAATTTCGTGTCGCCTCCTCCGGTTGCCATTCTACCTGCCGGAACCGGAAACGATCTGGCCAGAGTTTTGAATTGGGGAGGTGGTTTGGGGTCGGTGGAAAGACAAGGAGGCCTCTGCACTATGCTGCAACATTTGGAACATGCTGCAGTCACCGTTCTTGATCGTTGGAAGATTTCTATTGCAAACCAAAAGGGAAGACAAATTCGACCCCCAAAATTTATGAATAATTATCTTGGTATGAAAGAACCAACCATTTCTGTCCAAATACCCTTTCTGTTTTTCTGATAATGGGTGTTAATTGTTACTAGAAACATATAACTGCAGGGGTTGGATGTGATGCAAAGGTTGCTCTTGATATTCACAATCTTAGGGAGGAGAATCCGGAGAAATTCTATAACCAGGTCAGCATCAAAATGCCTTCTCTACTTTCAAATTAAAGTAAATCTTGTATCAAAATGAATCATAACAGTATGTGTAATAATCACAATGGGGGGAAATATTTGGGTTGATTCTCAAAATGGGCTAAACCGGTGTTCATTGTGGTTCTTGATTGGCAATTGGTTAGAATTTGCTTGGTGATGATTTTGACGGTATGATTGCAGTTTATGAATAAAGTTCTATATGCTAGAGAAGGTGCGAGGAGTATGATGGATAGGACATTAGCAGATTATCCTTGGCAAGTTCGAGTGGATGTAGATGGTGTTGACGTTGAGGTTCCTGAGGTTCGTTCAACAATTTTTGACTACAACTTCATCTAATTTATGTGTTAGAAGATGAAGTTTTTTTTGGGTGGTTTTTGCAGGATGCTGAAGGTGTTCTTATTGCGAATATTGGGAGCTATATGGGTGGTGTAGACTTGTGGCAAAATGAAAACGAAAACAATGATAATTTTGATCCTCAATCTATGCACGATAAGATACTGGAGGTTGTGAGCATATCAGGAACTTGGCATCTCGGAAAGCTTCAGGTAACTTCATTAACTTCCCTTCTTTATATCAAAACTCAAATGGAATTCCGTTTTTGTTGAGATATATATAACCCTTAACAGAGATTAATGGGATGCAGGTAGGTCTTTCTCGAGCTCGAAGGCTTGCACAAGGGAAAACCATCAAGATTCAGCTTCTTGCACCATTGCCTGTTCAAATTGATGGAGAGCCATGGTTACAGTCACCATGCACATTGACCATTTCACACCATGGCCAGGTAAAAGATTCATCATGAATCTGAATTTATTGGTGATTTTTTTTCTTTTTTAAGTTGTTGGTGCAAATGGGGTTTGGTTATTGGTTGTATATTTGTAGGCATTCATGCTAAAAAGAACAACCGAGGAACCACTTGGTCATGCTGCCGGAATAGTTGCAGATGTGTTGGAGAATGCCGAAACAAATCTGGTGATAAATGCAACTCAGAAGCGAGCTCTTCTTCACGAAATGGCACTTAGATTGTCCTAGCACCACCACTAACCACCACCATCACCACCACCGCCACCACCCTAGTTAAAACAGCTTACGTTACATGTATTAAGAGTTTGCATGTTTATAGATGGGATGGCAAGGGGATGGTTTTCATGGGGTCTTGTAATTGTTACATGGGTAGCAGAAAACACAACTGATTTTGAACCTGATGCAGTTTTGTATAAATATATGAAAAAACATGTCATATTTTTATTCCATATGTAACAGTATTTTACTTTTTTTTTTTTGGGTATATTGTGATATTAGCTTCAATTAATAGAGATTTAAAATGTTAGCTAGCGAAAAAAACAGGTTGGACCGGATTGAATCCAAATCGAGCCTTGATCACAAGGCCGACCTCGAGTCTGCTTGAAACTAGGGATAAAAGGCCCAACAGTAGTAGGCTCGATTATGGACCCGATTAGTGGTGGCCAAATGGGCCTGATCCGGTCGGTTAACCGAGGCCTAGCTCGGTATTTGACCGATCCGACCCGGCCCGGTGCGTAACCGGTTAAAGGCCCGAAAGTAGTAACCGGTTAAGGATTTGGAGGGTTTTGGCGGCCCGGCCCGATTCGGCCTGGGACCGGTTGTGTAACCGGTTAAAGGCCCAGCCCGGCCCGATCTGAAAATTTTCAAAAAAATAGTCGTTTTGACCCTTTTTTTGCCTCCTAACCCCCCAAAAACACTATAAATAAGTTGGATGGTTTGTGGGGTTAGACACCAAGTTACAAAACGCAAAAAAAAAAAAAAAAAAAAAAAAACACACACACACACAATACAATTCTCATTTCTCGCAAGTTCTAATATCTCTACTCTCGATTCTCATCTATTTTCTATATTTCTCGTCCAATATGTCTACTCTCAAAACGGCCTGTGAACAACACGACGAACAAATTGCCCAAGTTCTTGTCGAGCATGGATGAAAAACAAACTAATCAACCAACATCTTATGAGTCGTTCAACATTTTACCTGCCAGTTGTGTCATACGTAGCCTAGGTATTCCTTAGAGGTGTCAAATTTTAATCAAAGCAAATCAACCAACATGTGCACCAATTAAGTTGGTAACTAACATGTTTGGTTGGTAATATCGTGCCAATCATTTATTGTTGGTATAGTAATAGTACAAATTTTTTTTATACCATGATAGTATCATCTCAATTACTTTTTTGTAATAAGTTATAGTATAATATAGGTAGGTTCCATTATGAGCCCGACTTCCGTTGTCAACCGGGAGGCAAACGAGAGCGCATTACCTATCCCGGAAATTTACGAGATATTCATATGAATATTGTAAAAAATTCACATACATTACTCATGGCGAATGGATACACGTGTCACGCTCTCGTTTATCCCCTGATCCAGTTTGCAACTATATATATATATATATATAGTGGAAGGATATTTTGCAACCCTTAAAAAGGTTGCAACCTTTGCAACCCACATCTTAACCGTCGGATTCATGATCGGCGGTTATTTTATTTTTATTTTTCTGTTTTTTTTAATTAAAAATATTGGGCTCCATATCTATTGTAACCGCCGATCATGAATCCGACGGTTAATATGTGGGTTGTAAGGGTTCCAACCTTTTTAACGGTTGCAAATTAAACAACCCCTATATATATATATATATATATATATATAGACGAAGGATCGTGTGAGAAGTTGAGTTAACGGTGAGAAGCGTGAGAAGTGGATCTGAACCGTTGATCTCTTTTAATGTCAAACCCTCCCACGAATTGCGGCCTAGAAGGGAGTTGATCTGGTGCATCTCGGTACATCTTATCTCGGTGCATCTCATCCTAATGTACGTCCATTTCTCATTCAACCGTTGATAACCACTTCTCATGCTTCTCACCGTTAACTCAACTTCTCACCAGAACACAACCCCCTCTCTCTCTCTCTCTATATATATATATATAATATTTTTATATACATATTAGATTATTGCCCCATTTGCCATATTAGTGTCGAATTGGCAAATATTGATACTTTGATAGGCGATATTACTCATTGAGACTTTGAGTCATCGCTCGAATGTTTTTAATCATGGCAATGAGGCATTAAGGAATACTACGAGCAACAACTCTGTCTATTCTAATGTGTAGTAGTACTTTAAAAGTATGTCCTGCATACTTGCAACTTCTTGTCTTATCGCTTAATTTGCTTTCGAGTTTTAACAATTTATCTATATATTAATCAAACTTTTAATATGTCAAAAAGTAGTCAAATTAACTCTATGGCTTTAATAGTTTGTATAAAATGTTGGGTTATTATCTTATAAATTTAGAGGGCCCAAAGGGTTCTCTATGAGTCTATGTGACATCTAGGCCCATCAAGATAGATATAAATACCTCTTAAATCAATGTAATTAGAGCATCCACAGTCATGAATCTCTTAAGAAGTTCATTACCTTGTCACATCAATTTTCTCTCTCCGTCAAATCAGTTTTCTCTTTTTTATACATTTCATAAATCTTTCAATTTCAATCATGAATCGGTCCATGGTTTATATAATAAAAAAACGATAATAATAAAAATTATAATGATTAAGATTTACTTATTATAATTAAAAGACAATTAATAAAACTTACATATGATAATTAAAAGATAATAATTAAAAACTAATTATAATTTAAAATAAAAATACAAATACAAATTACAATTACAATTATTAAAAATTAAAAACTACGAATATTATTTAATTTTTAATTGATTATATATTAAAAAAATGAAAAAACTCACCGTGTTAATGCATTTGACTATTTAATTAGGTAAATGGGTTTAATTATTTAAAAATAAAATATTTGTGGGACCCACATTTTAACTCTCAACAAGCGGTTTCACTGTGAGGACCACTCCACTGAGGTGGGAAATGAACCTTTTTGTCACGGACTTGTCTCTACAAGATCGCGTGCGACCTTAGTTCTCGAACTAAGTCAGTCAAACTCATGAAACAACCAACGATTAAGGCAAGTAAAAAGAACACAAGAGATTGTTGTAATGCAAATAAAACTTGTATTGCTTGAGAGAACTATTACAAGAGAGCTTAAAAGAATATTTTGAGGTGTGTTGAGCCAAATGAGGCCATCACCTATTTATACTACTCAAGGGAACAATCTAGAGAATAAATATCTAGATATGTACAAGGAGTATTCTAGAACTATCAAGTAAGGCTATATGCAAGAGGCTTCTACATCCTTCCATGGGAAAGTCTCCTCCCTTCCATGTAGAATCTTCTAGAGATGTTCCATAAGAGGATTCTACCATTTTCCTATGGAGAGTCTTCTAGAAAATTTCCATAAAAGCCACCATCCTTCTTGAGTAGTGTAGAAGGTTCTGAAAACCGGTTAACCTTCGGGAAACTCGTCTCATGCTTGGCGGGTCGTCACATTTTGCTCTCAATGGAAGGGACCGGCTCTCCAAAGTTGATGAGGTGGCAAGAACCATTGTGCTGTGGATGCTCTCAGTCTTAGTAATTGGGTTTGGGAAACTGAGGTAAAAACTGAGAAGGAAAGGATACACGTAAACCAAAAAATAATAATTAAATATTTAATATTGTTATTTACAAATTAGTAATCAAATACTTATTAATAAGACAAATTAATTACTAATTATTAAATATTCATTTAATTTATTTAATATTTGATAAAATATTAGGGGTGTAATAAGAAAAATGTGACTAAAAAATCTGTAGATTATTAAGACATTGTTTGACATATCGTTTTAATAAACTAGCTTTATCAATAAGTTTATATTCAATCAAGGTTTTCTCAATAAGTTCAAAAAATAAATAAATAATAAGATAGCTTACGATTATAAAACATGGCTTTTGTCAATTTGATTGCTTTTTATCGCGATTTATTAATAACAGAATTGGTGATCCTTGGATATTTGATTTTCCAAAAATTGGAAGAAGTATAAGTTACCTGGAGCTTATGTAGTGATAAATGAGGATCCATAATTCTAGGACATAAAACATTAAGGGTGCGTTTGGTTTGCGGGATTGTAATTGAATGGATTTGATTTCAATGAGGGATTTGGATTTGGAGGAATTTGGATTTAGGGGGATTTGAAATCCCTTCATGTGTTTGGTTTGTAGGATTTGGAATGGATTTCAAATCCATTCTTTTACAAGTTTTGCTTGGTTTGTAGGATTTGGATTTGGATTGAGTTTTTTTTATATTATTTGTTTGTTTTATAAAGAATTTATTTTTATTGGTAAACGTCGAATTTGGATCGATACAATTTGAAGTATGGATCACGCTTTAGAATCCATTGGATTTGGATTTCAAATCCAGACCCAATATCAAGGATTTCCAAATCCATCATATGAGGGATTTTAAAATGGTCAACGGATTTGAAATCCGGTCAACGAAATCCTTTCCTGCAAACCAAACACAGGATTGGAATGGATTTGAAATCCAAATCCCTCCAAATCCATTCCAATCCCGCAAACCAAACGCGCCCTAAATGTAACAAAATTTGTATTAGTTCTTGGGGAAAAGTCCAACAATGGACTTTAGTGTTTGAAATTATTAAGTACTTTGACAATTTTTTAATTTTTTTAAATAAACAAATCCTTGGACGTTTCAAAACCTGTTAAATAAATCCTAAAACTTGTTAGATACATGTAAAATTATGGAAAAAGTCCGAAAAAACCCAACAGACTTTCATATTTTGAACGATTAAGTCCCTAGATATTTTTTGAACGAAAAAAATATTTACATTTATAAAACGAAACGAATATACCATTTTCATTACTCTTCCCAAAACATATAAATTTGTATCCAAAGCATAAATAAATGTACACAAAAGTTGGGCATAATTTACCAAAAGTTGAATCAAAATATACCAAAAGTTGCGTCAAAACATACCAACGGTTGCGACAAATATACCAAAAGTTGTGCCAAATATACATAAAGTTGCGCCAAAATATACAAAAGTTGTGCTATAATATACCAAAGTAACGCCTAATTTATGTTAAGATCGTGGCATGAACTATTCTCCATTTGCATCATTAATTTTTAGTGGAGATACAACCCCTTGACTTTCTTGTAACCCTTCTTGATGTCCAACAACATCATCAATTTCATAATGTTCTTCATCACCAACAACAGTCTCATCTTTATCATGGTCTTCATCATTAACAACAGCCTCACTTGAAATAAGCCTCACTTGAAATAGAATACGGTAGGATACCTTCGGGCCATGCTAGTTGTGGCACACCTGATGTTGTTTTTATGATAAATATAAAATGTAAGCAATAGTCATTAACAATGTTATTTGGATTTGAAAAATAAATAATGGCTTACCTCAATCATTGCTTCTCTTGTGATTGGATTATAAGAAACACCTACATATGATGGTATCATCCCACCTCTATTGCCTCTTCCACCTCTATTCCCTCTTCTTATTGTTGTCGGTTTTGGAATGTTGACTCTTGGTCTACCTTTTGGCTTAACATGTTTAGGTGGTGGGTCCTTCTTCTCATTCTTACAAGTCCTGGTTATGCCTCGTTTCCAAGAAATTGCTACATGTCATTGCCTTCCCATATTGAGTCACTCGTGTACCTTGGCTCTCAGATTCTGTTATTTTTCTTTTGATAGATGGTTTACTAGACATTCGTCTCTCCTTAGGTGGGTTTGCTTTAATGTAAGGTGTTGGAGTCCACATGCTTCTCCCATTCAATAGTCTTATAGTATTTTCATAGGCCATTTTGAAAAGATGCTTAGTAAACCATTTACTAACATAATTTTTTGGATCCTTATTGATAAAAGTGTATGGCAGCTATGAAATGCACACAAAAAATGCCTGATATGTCCCATAATCTACAACTGCATTTTCTAGCATCTAAATCCACCACCATTGCTTCATAACCATTTCATGTTTCAAACACATTCCCACTAATAGGATAACATACCAATATCTACATACGAAAAAGAATACATTAGCATACAAGATCACATTACCATCATAGACAAACATATATAATAAAATTACCATCATAGATAAGCATACTTGTGATTTTCTCCCCGTTTCTTTAACTTTTTACTTATGGATGGACAAGCAACTGGTTCCATTCTTGCGTTTTGCTTAACATTCTGTAATGCCTCTCCAAAACAAATATCCTTATCTCTTATAACATTGTGATGATGGGTTTTCTCCCATCAATAAATTGTTGAATTAAATGACTCACAAATCCCATCTTCTACAGCTTCACAAGCTATACCGAGTTGAAAAAATGCCCTACACCATGTATTAGGGTCTCTTTCAATCAAGTAATTGTATGCATCAACATTTAGTGTCTTAAACTTTTCCATGTGTGACATGAAATTCACTTCTAAAGTTATGCAAAAAATGTTTCTGTACTCAACATCATTAAACATTTTATGGAAATTATCATATATTTATCTTGCACATTGTTTATGCTCTGCATATGGTGCCAAGTCTTTTACAACTTCAACAATGCCATGTTGCATAAAAATATGATAGTGCATAAATGATCCATGCGAAATATGTGTAATCGTAGTGGGTTAGCAGTGAGTCCATAGTAGACAGGGCAAGTGTACATTGGTCACTATGATCGTTACTTCAAGTAATATTTGGTAAGAACCAGAATCGTATTCCACAGGGACTGGGCAATCAAGACACTATTGTTCTCATGAACTTCCGTTTACAAGTTTCAATTAGAGAGGAAGCAAATAAGTTGGTTGGTTTGGTCAAACAACTTTAATAAAATACTTATGATTTAAAGAATGAGATGTTGTTATAGATTTTCCCTAGATTTCAATAAATACTTGATCCAGAATAGTGCTCATTGTACTTCATCGAGTGGGCACTCTCTTTCGAGAGGTCATGTCGCAACAAGTACTCACACCTCTTAATCAAAATCTCATATGTTTAACTTTACTGTTTTGTCAGTGGTTACACTTGGTGAACCTTCTCAGGTCCGATGGAACTTACAGATACATATACTCTAAGTGTTTTTAAATACACAAACTCGTTTTCCTACTACTCTAATGGGTTGGGGTTCATCTCAAGCATTTTGCTTACGAAACTACTCAAACATTTTTGCATAAAATATGTGTACTTCGCACACCTAGATCTCAAAATATGTTTAGTTCATAGTAAAGAAGGAGGAGAAAATGGAAGATAAAAGATTGCAAGAATACCAAAAGATTTTAACTTGAATAAAATATCGCAATGCCCACTCCCGAAGGCACTGGATTACAATACTTGGAAAATATAAATTACTGAAAAATAAATACTTCTGGAATTTAAAACTACACTACTAAAAATAGTTCTCTCTAAAACTAAACTTCTCTACTTAAATGTAAAAAGGATAAGATGCTTACAACTTCAATGACAAACTCCTCTATTTATACTAGAGGCAAAAGAGGTGGGAAAACAAAAATGGGAAGTAGAAAAGGTACTTTTCCCACCTGTAAAAATGAACTTTCACCAAAAAGTTGGACTTTAATGCTTTTATCCTCTAGCTTTTTCCCTTTATCAAAATTAGGCTTAGTATACCCCTTAACAGGTTTTCCGCATTCTTTCTGCCACCTTTTCAGGTTCCAAAATTTCTAGCTTCACAGAGTTGACCTTTCAATACTTCAGAGTAGGCACTCTCGATCCCACTACGAATAATTTTTTGAAAATGTAGCATAAAACACACCAAATGACTCAAAAATACTATAGTGAACTCTTTCTACTCAGAAATGAAGATAGACCAAAAGTGAGTGATTAAGAAGCAAAATGGCCGAATTCTAGGTTTTCATCAACCTAGCCTTGGTGAGTTCATCCTAAACATTTTCTAAACTTTTATACATGTCAAAAAGCTATATTTAGTCTCCTAAAACATCCCCTTGAAGTGTTTTACTGTGAATTTAACTAACTCTGGGTATTTTGGAGATTTGGGGTTTTTACCTCTATTTGTCAAAATGAATATTTGGCTCCTATATTATTATATCAAGATGGAATACCATTTTAAATGAGATATTTTCAGTATGATACTTATGATTTAGACCTATGTTGGAGTACAAAGATTTATGAGGAATTTATCTTATTTTGAAAGATGAAGTTTTTATACTTGGGAAATGAAATAGTTTTGATTTCTTTGGAACTATGAAACCTTATGGGTATTAACACTTGGTTTTGACTGATATTAGATATTTTGAAGCTTTAAACCATTCTTGGTTAAATATGGTACTGAAGGACTTAATGATGGCATTTGGTAATGAGAGTTGTGTGTGTGATCATAGTTGACCATTTAAAGTAACAATATATTTAAACTATAATTCAAATGGATCCATAGGCATAGAAGTCGACTTTTAATTATTTGGGATAAGTTTCCCGCTTGTAACTAGAACTAGGCATTGGGTCATCGGGGACAACTTGGTGCGGTCTCGTGGAGCCGGATACTAGCCATTGACCGTAAATGTAAATTCTAGTGAATGAATATGACTAGGATCATCGGGGGGCCCTAATCCACACATATGGGTCAGAAAACTCGTTAGCCATTGATCCTTATGAGCTTTATAACGTGGAATTGTGGCTTACTTTTGTGTTTCACCACTACCCATGGAATTCGGTTCTCCCCCATCATCCCAAGATGAGTTTTCGACCATATGGTTCTTATGTGGTTTATGTGAAACTATTTTACTCATACACTTTTACTGATTTGATTATTCACGTTATTTATAAATATGATTATTCTCACTAGGCGTCAAGCATAACACCTTTTCTTAAAATGACATGTATACAAGGTTCTCCTAGCGATGTGGCTCAGAAGTCTGACCGGAGTGGTGGATATCGATAGAGGCACTTTTTGGAATTGTGAACCCTTGGTCAATTTGGTGTTATTGTATTATAGACATGATTCTTTTGGTGATGATTGTGACATCCGTATTTAATATAAGCTTAGAATAGTTTAGATTAGTTAGGTTGTTGTTTATCATCTTGATTAGTTGGGTTGTAAACGCTTTACTATTTCCCTCTTTGGGTGATTTCATTTATATAGGTATTTAATTCACATAGATTTTATGGTTTAAATTTACTCCTAGTTTGGGGTGTTACATATAGGACTTTGATTGGGTTATGGTGTATTTGTGGCTTGAAAGACATTCCCTATTGCTTTGTAATACTTTCCCCCAAATTTACTTGGAACTTTAGTCATCCTATACTTTTTATTTGAGTTATATTATTATTTATTTTTTAGAACTGGACACTCTTGGCTTCTAAACAAGGTACAATACTTGCAATTGTGAACACTCTAGTTTTATTCAGATATAGTAATATATATGTATTTTTTGGAGTGGGCACTCTCATATTTCTGGAGTGGGCAACCTGGGTTTTCTGGCTTTATATATATATATATATATATATATATATATATATATATATATATATATATATATATATATATTTCGAGTGGTACTCTGTTGTTTCTGGAGTGGATACTCAGGGTTTCTGGCTTTTCAGATATTGACTAGAACTCAACCCCCAAGACCCAACAGGGTCAAAACCGAGCCAAAAGCTCAACAATCCAATTGACTATACGATAAAAGTCATCAAAACAATAAAATGTATCTGTCCGACTTTTATGCAAATACATGCTCCAGAGACATGATTAACTAAAAACCCATCGTTGGTTGGGACAAAGCATTTTCCAATTAAAACTATATTGTTTATATATCCAAATAGTCCCATAACACTATGATATGTTTTTTCCAACCCACATACACTAAAAGAGTTTATCATCAAATTATCTTTATTAGTAAGATAAATCATCAAGGAATCAACACTTATGATTTAGTTATCAAAATGTCTAAAAATCCCAAATATGAGCATTTCTCAAGATTTATAAACTCAATGTACAAAAATGCAAACCTCATTAAATAATTACCACATTTGATAAATATCAAGAAAACATTTCAATACATCAAAATAGACAGTTTTGGCATGTACATCGTTTTCACAAAGTAACTTGAACTCACCTTTCTAGGTTAAGTTAAACCTAGGTTTCAAACCCCATTCATTAGCCTTTAAAACTGAAGTTTTCACTACCTTCAATTCATCTCCAACAAAGATCTAGGGTTTCCAAACCAACATTTCCCTTTCCAAGACAAACCTATCCCATTAGATCGGATAGAAAACAAATCATCTCTAAAAAGGTGTTGAGAGAAAAGATGGAGAGAAAGATAAGCCTTACCTTCAATACTCTACCATTAACCACAAGGAACTTAAAATCCCTAAGTTAAACCCACTCCAAAATGCTCCCTCATACTTCGAGAACCAAGCCTTAAGCTCCCTAAATTGCCAAAATAGAGAGGAGATGAAGAAGAGATGAAGAGAAATGGAGAGGATGGGAAGAAATGAGGAAACCCTAGCTGAAATCGGCCTTAAAAGGCGTTGCAGGTGTGACATCCCAAAATGGACAAATAAATAAATGTGAAAAGAAAAGAAAAGAAAAAGAAGAAAAGAAAAGAAAAGGAAAATAAAATAAAATAGTTATTTTATTTATTGGATAAAAATGAGAAGAAAAACGTGGAAGAAAAAGGTCCATTATGTCGTTTGATGAAAGTGAGAAATGAATAAAGGATTTACGTTCGTTTGGACTAGAAATGAAAGAAAATGTCAAATCAGGATAAAAAAATGTATATTTTGACCAAGGTCAAGACAGGGGTCTGAATGTCATTTTCAGAAAAGTCCAGGGGTAGTGCCAGGCGTTACCAGGTCCAAACCAGAGGGACCT
The DNA here is from genome assembly GCA_954870635.1 of Arctium minus. Classification (NCBI taxonomy): domain Eukaryota; kingdom Viridiplantae; phylum Streptophyta; class Magnoliopsida; order Asterales; family Asteraceae; genus Arctium; species Arctium minus. Next base: position 28,847,623 of record OX941081.1, read on the forward strand.
GTTATGAAAAAGGACAAATATGATTTTTTTTTCAGAAATACGAAAACGACATGTCTGTTCAAGCTTCTTATTGGTCTGATTTGTCAACTATTAAGACAAAAAAAATTCAAATATAAGTAAAGGGAACCGGTTAAAGATCGTCTGGGTTCAAGAAAATCGAGATTTGGTTGATTTTAGAAGGAGGAACCGGAGGTTGAAGTTCGGTATCGAAAAACTCCGTTTATCAACGATTTCAGGTGAGCGTAATGTGTGGACCATACTTAGAAAAGTTGTTATAATCGTTAATTGCAGTGTGCTCAGTTAATTGAGAAATAAGGCTAAGCATGTATAACGTTAAAAGTTGGCCACACAACCATTGAAGAAAATAAGTTGTAAGAAAAATAAAATTTTCTTGTGAAGATGCAAAATTTCAGTTTTATTGGTCACATCGTGACAAGAAGGGGCATCTAAGTAAAAGCCAAAAAGCTCAGAGGTTATGTCATATCTATAGCAGTCAAGATTAGTAACTGAGATAGAGATTTATTTTGGTTACTAGATTATGGTTGATGATCCATTCAGGGTTCTCTAAATTGTAGACTTTAATGTCAGCATAAACCCAAACAACACAGTAAGTTAGATTGAGGTCAGATAGAACAAGTCTTTCAATTATTGAAAGCAAAAGTAAAACTATGTATAAATTTGATGGTTGTCAAAAGGAATAGAAAACCTTAAAGTTCTCAGTGATACCTCAAATTTTGAGTTAGACTTAATATTAATGCTGCGAGACAAGTCTACCACCTACGCATTAAGTCAATTGTAAGAACATGAAAGGCCTAATGCAAGACATGATAGGGAGTTAGTGTCGTGGTACTTGCACTCCAATTTTGTGAGACATTACGAAGATGGCTCAAAGTGTACTATGTACACATATCACGATAGGTAACTATCCATGTTTGATTGTAAGGGATAAAGTTTGAGGTAGAGACGTTGATCAACATCATTGAATAATTTTGATATCGAAATTACACTGTCATCCTAGATAGGCAAAGAAGGATCATAGTTGATCAAATGGTAAGTTGCGATGATAGACATCAGATTGAGTGCGGAAAATCATACTCAATTAGATCAGTAAGAAACTATTTGATAAGAGAATGATAAGAAATAAAGAATGATCAACCACCTTGAGTTCCTACTAATAGACTTAACTGAAATATGGTAAATTTCGAAACAAAATATGGGTTCCAGTATGGAAGGTCTGAGAAATACAATGTTAGCAGGATTATGTAAATCCTTACGCATGGGGCACAAAAATAGTGACAAGATGCATGAGAATTTGAAAAGATGTTTTAGAATGTGTAAAAAAAAAGAAAAAGTTAAGACGTCAAATCAGTGATAGTAAGTCGGGAAAACTCGAAGTTCAGCAAGGACTATTATATGCAGTGATAGTAAGTCGGGAAAACTCGAAGTTCAGCAAGGACTATTATATGCCTGAGGGTCTATGTACAAAGTCAAATTAGTAAGATAAACATTGACCTAAGGGCCTTTAAGCAAAGCTAATTAAGTTTACAACATGCGTTCTCTCCTATATAAAGAGATGGTAATGCGAGGTAGAGTATGTATTATAAGCTATGTCACGATAGCTTGGCAGTTTTTAGTACGAATGTTAAGTAAGCATTGATGCTTTCATCAGATTCAGTATATGCAGAAGAGTATCAGCAAGGACATTAACATTGTGCATCACTTTCGCTAAAGTATTCCTAGTGGTACTCGTCTATCTCAGGTTTAATGAGTGTTCCGCTCAATGTTCATGTCAACGCATGCTTTAAGCATTGTGTTTCAGCCATGAGAGGTGTGTTTACATGACTCATGTAGTAATATGTGTTGTACAAGAAGTTGTCCAACATATGAACAAAAGTGCACTAGTCAGGTATGTTATCATTATGGGTATAGTTAGGGGTGTTCATCGGTTGACATCCAATGGATGTGAGCCCAACCGAACCGATCCAATCATCCATTGGATGTTGGATTTTTCCAACCGAACCGATCCAATCATCCATTGGATCTTGGATTTTTTCAATCCAATGGATGATTGGATCGGTTCGGTTCCATCCAATGGATATTTTTATTGGATGTCCATTGGATCGAATTGGATCCAACCAATGGATGATCGGATTGTATCCATCCGACATCCGATGGATGATCGGATGAGATCCATCCAATGTTTTAAATCCAATCTACAACAATTCATATATATAAATTTAATATAATATTCCATAATTTTTATAAATTTATATATAAACAATATAATTTTATATTAATAATTAGTATTTGGTCGGTTTATATCGGTTCGGTTCGGTCGGTTGGTATTGGATGGTGAATTCGGTTCGGTTCGGTTCGGTTATGGACCATCATCCAAGAACCGAACCGATCCAATTGGATGTCAAAATTTTCGATCCGATCCGATCCAATTACAATTGGATATCCAATCATTGTCGGTCGGTTCCTATTGGATCGGTCGGTTCCTATTGGATCGGTTGACTTTCTGCACACCCCTAGGTATAGTAATGACATGAGTATAGGAGAAATGCATGATACTTGGAAACTTATGCTAATAAGCAGCATAAACCTCTAGAGTTCAGGACGAGGATAGAGTGGTGTTAAAGACATCGCTTTGAAAGAGAATAGTCATATATGGCAATTAACGTAATTGAAATCCAAAGTAAGTTGGACCGAAGAGTTAGTGGAAATAGTTGATAAAGTAGTCTATCAACAAAGTTGGCCAGTAGAGTTATAAATGAAATTATCGACATTTTCACGTGTCGAACTCGAGGAATTGTTTACCCGCTGAGTCAACTATCATAAATTTGGAAGGTGCCGAGGTTAACGACACGTTCAGTTTGATAAAGGAGATTGTCGAAATATTGGTCAGGAAAAGATCAAGGAATAAGAGTACATATTTGGTACGAGTGATGGTGTTAATGAAATTAAAATTTTTTAAGATTCAGAAATAACATGATAGCCAAATATTAAACAAGGACTAAGACTCAAGGTCTAACCAGTATAATTCCGAGGACGGAATTTCTTTTTAGGAGGGGAGATTTGTGACATCCCAAAATGGACAAAAAATAAATGTGAAAAGAAAAGAAAAGAAAAAGAAGAAAAGAAAAGAAAAGAAAAGGAAAATAAAATAAAATAGTTATTTTATTTATTGGATAAAAATGAGAAGAAAAACATGGAAAAAAAGGGTCCATTATGTCGTTTGATGAAAGTGAGAAATAAATAAAGGATTTACGTTCGTTTGGACTAGAAATGAAATAAAATGTCAAATCAGGATAAAAAAATGTATATTTTGACCAAGGTATCAAGACAGGGGCCTGAATGTCATTTTCAAAAAAGTCCAGGGGTAGTGGGCGTTACCAGGTCCAAACCAGAGGGACCTGTTATGAAAAAGGACAAATATGATTTTTTTTCAGAAATACGAAAACGACATGTCTGTTCAAGCTTCTTATTGGTCTGAATTGTCAACTATTAAGACAAAAAAATTCATATATAAGTAAAGGGAACCGGTTAAAGATCGTCTGGGTTCAAGAAAATCGAGATTTGGTTGATTTTAGAAGGAGGAACCAGAGGTTGAAGTTCGGTGTCGAAAAACTCCGTTTATCAACGATTTCAGGTAAAATACTCAGCCAAAAATTGAGTTCTTTATATGGATAACTTCGTTTTTAAGTCCTTTATCGAACCTTAGTAGCCTTATGCCTCAGATTTTAGTTTTGAAGGTCTGATTTCACGATTTTTACTGATTTTCGAGTGGGTTTTTGACCCAAACTTTAAATGAGCGTGTGGGACTCAATACTTGATGGTTTTCGTTGATTTTTGTTCCTATGGTTAAAGAAAATGGTTTTCTAGAGTTATAGGAAGAAAAATCGTCGAAAACGACAAAGAAACGAGGCCAATCGACCCATTTTTTCCGGCTGGTGCTGTTGGGACGTGACCGAAGGTTGTGTCCGGCGTTGGGCCGACCAAGGCTGGTCTGGTAGATGCCAAGGGGTTGACGTGATGGGCCACGTCCAGTTGGGCCCTTGCCTTTTAGTTTAAACATGAATTTGAATATAATAAGAAGAAGCCCATGTCTTTTATTTTGGGCTAGGCTCAAATTAATTAGTTGATACTAGTTTTATTTGAGTTTATTGATATGTAGGATTACTTGATTTAATTTTCTTAATTAATTAAAATGCTAGTTTAAATTTAATACGTTTATTTACTTTAGCATATTAATATTAATTAATCAATCAGTTATATCCTAAGGAGATGTTTACGAAATTATTTAATTAAATTTAAATGATGGATTTGAAGCGCCGTATTTTTTAAATATTTTCGAGACGCTTTAATGCGGAGAAAATGACTCCTATAGTTTTAATAAGAATAAATTGATGTTAAGAATCATTATTAAGTGTGGTACTTAGAGTTTTATTAAGTTATTTCGATAATGTAATATAAGATTAAAGCGTCGTAATTGTATTTAATAATTATTGGAACGCTTTAATTTGGAGAGATATGTTTATAAGGTTATAAAGTGATTATTTTGACGTTTTAGGACGTCGTCGAGTTTTAGACTTGGGTTTTGACTAAAGTTGGTCGAGGTTAACCGAGTTGACCGATAGTTGGCTTTTACCTCGTTTGATCCACAAATATTTTTAAGACGAGATCAAATCGAGATATTTGAGTCATTAAGACATCCGGTTTTGGAGTTTGACTTTAGGTCGAGTCGGATTTACCATAGTTGACTTTTGGAGAAAACAAGTCATTAATTGGGTATGATGGTATGAAATGTGTAGGTTTTCAGTCAAGAACTATCAGTATTCGATCCATACACAATCAGGTGAGTCTTCATGAGACTTACACTGGGATGCATACTTACATACAAATTTAATTTCAGCATTATATGATTTATATGGTGATGTTTGCGTATGCATGATGTTTCAATTTTCATACATGATACATTATATTTCTCATGTATGTTATTTATGATCAGTTGCATGCTATGTGTTTATTTTGTTTTCAATAACTCTAGCATGTTGTTTCATATGGAAGTTTTATGGGCGGTTTCAAAGGGTGGGCATTTGACCAGTAAGTCACACGACAAGTGGCTCGCCCCCGTAATGGGTATCGAGACAGGTGTAGGTCAGACAACCCAGGGAAAGCCAGTGACAAAATGACCCTTACCCGAAGAGACAGTTTATGAGATCTCTTTTCTTTCAGCGCTGCATGTTTTCAGAAAATGCATACTATTTGATACAATGTTTTGAAGTTGATATGTGTTATGTGAAATGATTTTATTCACGCAAACCATGAACTCACTGAGCTTTATTAGCTGACTATAGTATGCATCTCAGGGACAGAAGGTTTCAAGTTGGATAAAGGAAAATGGCACACATAGAGGCTTGCCACTACCATTTAAGTTCAGTATTTATGTCCAGACATCTATTATGAATAAATATTGTAACACAACTCGGTATGGGACGAGTTAGCATTTAAGTTACGTATTTATTGTTAAAGTTTTCCGCTGTAAACGGTATGAAGTTTTAATTTAGTCGAAATTTTGGAGTATTTTTAGAGGAATGGTTCAAATTACGTAACACTTATCAAGGCGAAAATATGGGTGTTACAGCAGGTTTCCCCGCGACTTTGGCCGCGACTTAAGTCATGCCAAAAGTCGCATGCATTCTCCATGCGCATGACACAGTGATCTGTGCGACTTGTACCGCGGCTTAAGTCATGCGCAAGCTCGCGATAGGCATTGTTTCTCACCCCATTTTCCTTTTTCCTGGATTTTTCTTGCATAAATAAAAAAACAACTCATATTAGTACAAGATAGGCTCAAAAATGACATTTTGCAATCAACACATAATGTAAAACCCAAAATGAAAAATATCAGTTGTTACACACTTGGAGACTAGATTTGCCTTCATCTAGCTAAGGTGAGTTCAAGTAGATTTTATTTGGTGCACGTCAAAAGTATGTGTTTTATATAACTGATTCATGTTGTTTGTATTGAATATGTGTCATGGAAAAATGTTTTATGCAAAGTGAAATGGGCTTGTTAACGGATATGTTGTATTTAGTTTATATATCAAAAGTTGATATTTAGTTAAACATGCTCGATTTATTTTTATGAATGTATGAGATACGTTGAGTTGTGATACATATTAATAAAAGACATAGAACGTGCGACGCTCGTTGAAATGGCTAGGAGCCCGGTAGTCATGGACCGGGGGTCAAGTATATACATAGACTTGGGAGGTCACTGACCTGGGAAGTCAAATGACATGCCTATATTTGCCAACCATATTGATGAGCTTCTTTGTGCTCCCTCATCAACCGGTTACGGTAGATCTCCCCTACCTAGATCAGTGAATGTGTTAATAAAGAAGTTGTTATTACGAGGGATTACTTGAGAGAACTACGACGTGAGAAACCACTCCCTTTATTGATTGTCGTTGAAAAATTATTTGTTAAATTGCATGATCATTAGTATTACAAATCATACATCGTTTGAACTTATGAATTGGTTTGTTTTATTTATTTAAATGTTTTATGATATAAACAAGCGTGACACCTGAGTTGTTTTGTTTGTCGACTTGTATCCCAAGACCAGGTTCAGGTGCATTTGCTAGTGTCCACGGTAAGAAAACCTAGTACTTAGCAAAGTAGGAGGATGTGTCACGTGATGACTTTTGGGAAATGATTTTGTAGCGAATGTTTTTGATGGAAGTCATATTAGCATCGTCAAAGTAACTAGTTGTATGTACGTAGATTAGCCAGTTATGTGGCATTTTGTATAAGTAGTCTTTTGGGTTTTGTTATATATAAATGTAAGCAGGTTATAAAATGGCATATCACAATTTTACGAATGGGTCATGTCGAAAGTTCGGTATATTTGTTATATAAATTTCAGGATGTTACAATTTTCTTAAGGAATGTTTCATCAAAAGTAGCCAAGAACATACATCGTTCTTTGCTATGGCCTAATGTGAATGAACACAAATTAGACAGACAAAAACAATGAATAGTGGTGCAATTATACACCTCTAGACACTATCGTTGTTCACAAGTAATAAAATGGTAAGAACCAAGTATCGATCCACAGGCAAGGAAGTTATAAATCTTAGAAAGTCAAAGCAGAAAAGTCAACTTCAGAGGATGAGTTTGGAATAAAATAATTTTTGTGATTGGTTTGCAGTAAAAGTAAATTGAAAGCAGTAAGTAAGTAGTAAACAAGAGTGAGAAAATGCAAGGGTGTAAAGTTCAATTGAGGCTTCCAACAAACAATCTGGTGGATGTGTGTTGCAGCATATTTCAAACAAAGGTGATGCTTCAGCATGTGATCCAATAGCTCAGGAAATAAGTTTAACATCCAACCATCAACTAAGAGTCACTCGGTTCAAGGTTTTGACAAGCACTGCTCCACATATCTCAAGTGTCACGCTTGTGATATGGGTCGAACGACCGGTCATCTCCTCTTAGATTGCATGGTGTAGGAATAGATATCCATTTTTTAGTATATTTTAGAGAAAAGTTTACTTACATGTCATTCAACTGGGTTGTGTCAAATGGCTCGGGGTCTCAAGTCCATCGCACTTTAACACTTTTAGCAATTGGCCACTTGTCAAGAAGATGTTAGATCATTATAAACTTGAATGAAAAATATGAGAAAACATCAATCCTTAAGCAATATCCATTTCATGTTTGTTTTTAGGCCTTAACCTCCCTTTACACCCATGCTAAGGGATTAGCCTATCATTACTTGATGTTCTTGCATGGTGGAAAAGACTATTTTTATGTAAACAAGTAACAAAGTCGTATTCGAAAAGAAAACCAACTCAACCAAGCACAAGGATGAAATAACTTCAATAAAAGTGCTTGAGTAGGGAGAAAGTTACCAAGAACACTAGTAATCAATTAGCAACAAAGAGCAAGAGACAAGAATATCCATAAGATTTCAATCGTATTCCAAAGGATTCAATACAAGTTAATTGTGATCCAAAACCTCGAACACTTAGAAGTTTAGTAGAAGACTTGCACTTACACTAGAAAGCAATTAAATTACTTGTAACCAAAAGCTAAAGTACTTGAACACAAACAACAATTACCAAAGTAAACAAAGCTTAATTGTATCTGGAATGAGAGCTTGAAAGAGTTAATCTAGAAAGCATTAAGTGTGTCAAAACCCTAAGCCAAAGCCATCCTTAAATACTAGAGAAAGGTAGCTTGCAAAAGGAGGGTTATTGACCAAAAGTCTTTATCCCATGGGTAAATGACCAAGAGTATTCTTCAAGATTGGGCACTAAGCAACTAGGCAACTCCAAGGACTTCTAGCCTCTATTTGTAGGAAACTTGGGGGCCAAGTAATTTTCAAAAGCGTTTTTCCTCGATGGAATTTCATCAGCGTCGGCATACATGCTGCAACAGTAATAATTCCTTCTATATTCATGTCTTCGACCTGCTGTAGCATGACTAATCTGCAAAAGAGAGGCTAAACAGCAAAATCAGGCCCAAAAAGCACAAGATGGCCTATTAGGCCTAGTTAATCCATACTAACCCAAAATGCAGCAAATAATAACCAAAAAGACTCAACCTAATGGGCTTTAAAGTTAAAAATAAATAAAAACAATCAGAAAAGTGATGTTGCAGCAATAACTATTCCTACACACATCACACCCCCAAACTTAAAATGTTGCTTGTCCCCAAGCAACGACAATAAAAAAAACTCAAATTTTTGAAAAATATTCACAAAATCTGCATAGTCCTAGATGAGAGTGATTGAGTGCATTTACAACTACTTATTTCCATGTTGGTCATAGCTTTTCATAAATCAAAAAATGAGATCCATTCTAGACTACCCAAAACCATGTCAAATGCTAACTTCTGTCCTTCCTTAGTCTCATCACATGCTTGTTCACCCTTGAGATCAATAGGACTTTTTTGGTTTCTCTCTTTGGCTTTTTCCTCTCTCAAACATTTTGCCTTTTAAAAATGTATGCTACAGCCTGTTTCATAGTTCTACAACATACCTGAAATTTCAATTTTTTTCTATTTTTTTCACTGTTGAAGCCTTTGATTTTTTTTCTTTCTTTGCTTGATACAATAGTTTTCTATGGAAGACTTTTGAGCTTTGTTCTTTTGTAGATTCATGTAGCCTGTTTTACAGTTTTACAACACTTTGTGTTTTTTGTGCTTTCCCTTAGGTATGATGTTCCCTCCCCCAAACTCACAATCAACAATGTCCTTATTGTTTGGACAGATTTAGGCTCTGGTAAGTGGGGTACAAAGGGTGGGTGTCATTGGGCTTTGCCCATTTGTTTGAGGAAAGATGGCCTACATCCTCTCTAAAAAAGTGAAACAAGTATGCATAAGTGTTCTAGAAATCTATTGGCTAACACTAACATGATCCAAGTTGTGCAAGAATGATCAATCAACTTCAAATTAATCAAGATATGAATACATTTTGACAAGTAGATCAAAAACACATCTCTCAATCCCAAACTATAGTGACTATGTGCAATGCAAATTTGTGAAAAATAAAACAACAAAGACTATGCCCAGACTCCTAAAAATCAGCAAATGAACATAGAATAAAAATTAAAACAAAGGATTAGAATGGACCTTTCCTACTCCAAAGGAGTAGGCAAATCAAGCCTTGCTTCCAGTCTGCTGAACCTTTTCATCAACCTCCTCTCCATTTTCTCCAACTTCTTCCCCAACTTTTCTCTCTGCATCACCATCTTATCCTGCAAATCCCTCTTGTTCTCCTCCATCTTGGTCAAGATCTCCTTGTTATGTTCCACAATCTCCTTCAGCAAGTTGTGTTGCAGCTCCATCATATCCCTTGTTCCTGCAGCAGCAACAACAACTTCCACAGTGGTTGTTTTCTTGGAATGCTTCTCACTGTTTGTGAGCAGCCTATGGATGGTTTTGGCTTCAACAGTAGCCTTATCATTGAACATTTGATCAGTGGGTATTCTCCTCACCTTGGCTTTGGCCATTAGGGTGTTTATGAGTCCATGAACAAATAGTGGACCAATGGATCTATCATCACATGATCTGATATCTTGGCTTATCACAGCACCAACATTAAAAGGGCTCCTAGTAAGGATGCAATAAATCAAAATCATCCTCTCAAGACAAACTATGGTGTCATGAGAGGTGGGTGTTATTGTGTGCCTTAAGAAATGAAACTAAATGTTTGCTTCTGCATTCAAACATTGAGCAAAGATAGTCCTCAGCTTAGTCCTTGTAGTTTTGATCCATAGACTTTTAGGTTTGGCCACAGTTGTAGGAATGGTTGAGAAGTCATCTTCAGAAGCCTCATGCATCAGCCTGGCATATTCAGAATGCTTTGGAGGTTTGATCCCATACACCTTGTTGATTGTTTCTGGAGAGTAAGAGACCTCAGTGCCTCTTACCTTGACTTTGCATCCACTAATGACAGTAACTTCATAATAGAATTCCCTCACCCAATCCAAATTGATTGGCTTAGAGATAGTAACTAATTTCTACCAATTCAATTCTTTAACAGCATCAACAATCAAGGGATAGTTGGTTAGAGTTCTATTAGAAAAACCTTTTATGGGGTGAGTGATTTTGGTGGCAAAGAATGCATATTTCTCTCTGGCCTCTTTGCAGCTCATCAATCCAAGGGGATCATCTTCATCAAACTATGGTGTTTGTCTTATGTCTTCCTCAAAACTTTCCTCAGCCATGCTTTTTGATATAGAATTGTTCTCCACCCTCTCTTCTTCATCAATGTCCTTCTCCACAGCATCATCAGTAGCTTTCTTAGCAGCATCACCAATAGTGTTCTCTATGGCTTCATCAGCAGCCTCTTCCATGATAACATCATCATCATCATTAATGTTGGTCTCAGCATCCTCCATCACTCCCTTCCCCTTGTCCACTTTTTCATTGGCCTTGGAAGTGCCTGCTACAGCAGTGTCTGTTTCCACAACATTGTTGACATTCTCCATCTGTTCATCATCAATGGATGATCCTGCAAAAGACCCTCAGTAGCATCGAGAGCATTCATAAGAGCTTTGCTAATGGATGGCTCTCTCTGTTTGGGATTAGGGGAAAGACTCTTGTCCACCACAAGGGTGGAAACAAGGGGTGTCGCAGATGGGTTTTTAAAAAGATTTTTAGGGGAAAAAGGGGTGTAACCATGGGAGAATTGTACGATGTAGTATGCGTATGAGAACTAGAAACTTCAGGTACCTTTTCCTTGGTGATTTTGGTCCTTCATTTGCTTGAAACAGAGGGGGAATTCTCAATTAGGGCTTCATTTTTCTTCGTATCCACTGCCTTTGGGGTGTTCCTCATGCTTCTGTGAGGCTGAACAAGGGGCTTTTGCATTGGTGGTGTTCCTTGCACAGGTTCGGCTTGTGTTGTGCCAACCCTTCGTCGAGCAACTTGCTTGATTTTTGACATGGAAAGAATTTTTGGAAGGAAACTTGCAGAGGAAATCTTGTTGTTTGAGGATTCAGTCCGAGGATGGGTTCTTAAGAAGCGATTGAATGTACGATCGATTATGACTGTAGTGACACAATTTGGGGGGAAATTGTTCTTCAAGTACAGTTTGCAAAGGGAGTTGTGAAAATCGTATTTTTGGGCAGTGATTAGAAAAGGATCTTTGAAAATTGTACAGGTTTTATGGAGAAAAGAGAAATGGGTTGGTAAAAAAATGATAGTCTACAAAAATAGGCCTGCAAACTAATTTTTGTTATTTCAAAGTAGGTCCCTGTCGTGTCAGATCTGTCACATCACCGAAGTTGGTGATGTTGCGACATGGCATTTTCTCATTCTCTTCTGCAGTCCACAATGCTACAGCATACACAAAACCTGCTACAACATGCTTATTGGAATCTGAAAAGACAAAACTAAAAATAATTAAAAATACCTGCTCTAGTTATAGAAAATAAACCTAATTAATTATTTACAAGATATGTGAACTATTAAAAGTCCATTCTCATGATTCTTTGGGCTTTTATGAAGTTGGGTCGGCCTTAAGCGGCTTTTCTGGGCCTTTGGAAGACGGGCCTGGTTCAAATGATTCATCCGGGCTTTTAGTGGATGGGCCTGCATGAAATGATTTATCTGGGGTTTGGACTGATGGGCTTTGAGACAAAAGTCTAGTATCACCAAACTGTGCTGGACATGTTGCATCATTATAAAATGCTTTGATACGTTGGCCATTTACCTTGAATATTTCTCCATTATTAGGATTGATTAAATCCACAGCTCCATATTGATAGACTCTTTCAATTACAAAAGGACCAGTCCATCTAGAAGTAAGCTTTCCAGGGAAGAGTTTCAGTCTAGAATTGAATAAAAAGCACTTTTTGTCCTTTTGTGAATTCTCTTGGAAGGATATGCTTATCATGTCATCTTTTAGTTTTTTCTTTGTACAATTTAGCATTTTCATAGGATTGGTTCCTATGCTCTTCCATTTCACACAGTTGGAGTTTTCTTGATTGACTAGCAGCATGTAGGTCCATGTTTAATTCTTTTATGGCCCAATATGCCTTATGTTCAAGTTCTAGAGGTAGGTGACATGCTTTACCAAATACTAAACGATATGGAGACATCTCAATTGGAGTCTTGAAAGCAGTCATGTAAGCCCACAATGCATCATCAAGTTTAGATGCCCAATCTTTTCTATGTGGCTTAACTACCTTTTCTAGAATGCTTTTTATTTCTCTATTTGACAATTCTGCTAACCCATTTGTCTGAGGGTGATAGGTTGTTGACACTCTATGATTTAGTTGTACCTCTCAAGTACCCCTTGAAGTAGATTGTTAACAAAATGGGTACCCTAATCACTAATTAGTGCACGGGGGGTACCAAATCTGGTAAAGATCTATTTGTGAAGGAAATTGATGACTATTTTGGCATCATTAGAGTGACAAGTTGCAGCTTTAACCCAATTACTTACATAATCCACAGCCACAATGATATATTGGCAATTATTTGACAAGGGAAATGGTCCCATAAAGTCAATTCCCCATACATCAAACAACTCTACTTCCAAATTTCCATTTAGGGGGAAGGATCAGACGACTTTGTGGTTTATAGTGACGCCTCCAAATTGGGTCTTAGGTGTGTCTTAATGCAAAGGGGGAAGGTGATAGTGTATGTGTCGCGACAACTCAAGGACCACGAGAAGAACTACCCTACACATGACTTGGAATTAGCGTCGGTGGTATTTGCATTGAAGCTATGGCGACACTACCTCTACGAGACGAAGTGTACACTCTTCACCGACCAAAAAAGCTTGAAGTACATATTTGATCAAAAGGACCTCAACATGCGACAAAGAAGGTGGTTAGAACTTTTGAAGGATTATGATTGCGAGTTTCTTTACCACCTCGGTAAAGCCAACGTGGTGGCGGATGCATTGAACCAAAAGAATTATGGGAACGAAGCCAAAGTAACCCTTTCCAGAATCAACGTGATATCAAGCCTAGTGGAGGACATCAAAGCAAGTCAAGACGAGGCACTTCGTGAAGAGAACCTCAAAGCCGAAATCATGGTGAAGCAACGAGGGTTACTAACGGAAGATAGTTGTGGTCTAAATCTTTTTCAAGGAAGGATTTGGGTACCGAAGATTGGAGGTATTTGTGAGTTACTCTTCGCGGAAGCTCACAAATCCAAGTACTCTATACATCCCGGTAGCACCAAGATGTATAGAGATTTGAAGTTGCACTACTGGTGGCCGGTAATGAAGCTCGATGTGGCCAACTATGTGGAAAGGTGCATCACCTGCCTTCAAGTCAAAGCGGAACATCAAAAGCCCTATGGGAGTTTGCAAGCATTGGCCATCCCAGAATGGAAGTGGGAGCATATCACGATAGATTTCGTCACCAAGCTACCAAGCACCTTGAGGGGTCATGATACAATTTGGGTGGTGGTAGATCGACTCACGAGCACTTTTTGGCGATGTGAGAGACATTTTTGATGGACAAATTAGCCAAGCTCTATATCGATGAAGTGGTATCGCGTCATGGTGTTCCACTATCTATAGTTTCGGATCGGGATAGTCAGTTCACTTCCAAGTTTTGGGATGGTCTACAAAAGGAGTTGGGCACGAGGGTTAAATTGAGCATGACCTACCATCCTCAAACAGACGGCCAATGTGAGAGGACTATTCAAACTCTCAAGGGCATGCTTCGGTCGTGTGTGATAGACTTTGGGGCAATTGGGATTCACATCTACCTCTAGTGGAGTTCTCCTACAATAATAGCTACCACTCGAGTATTGGGATGGCACCATTCGAAGCGCTATACGGACGGAAATGTAGAACACCCGTGTGTTGGCTCGAAGCGGGAGAAAAATAATTTGTCGGGCCAGAGATTGTGCAAGAGACGGCAGACAAAGTAAAAGGCATCCAAGAGCGTTTGAATGCAGCCAAGACCGACAGAAGAGTTATGCGGACAAAAAGAGGCGACCAGTCGAGTTCCAGGTGGGTGAGCGGGTTATGTTGAAGGTGTCACCGTGGAAGGTGATCATCCATTTTAGGAAGCGCGGGAAGCTTAGTTCCCGTTTCCTTGGACCCTTCACGATATTGGAGAAAATTGGACTTCAAGCCTATACGTTGGACTTACCACCGGAGATGAACGGAATACACCCTACATTTTATGTATGTTATCTTCGCAAATTCTTAGCCGAAGAGGAGAGCGTTATCCCATTGACGGAAATTCGGGTGGACAACGGAAATCGATGTGTGGAAGAGCAAGAGGCGATATTAGAATCCAAGACGAATAAGCTTTGTCACAAATAGGTCACCCTGGTCAAGGTATAATGGAAGCATTATCAGGGTGCCAACGTGACCTGGGAGGCCGAAGAAGATATGAAGCAGAGATATCCCAATTTGTTTGTGTAAGGTAAGATTTCGAGGACGAAATCAATTCCAAGGTTGGGAGGATTATAACACCCGTAATTTCGTTTGGAACTTAACTATCTATATTCTTATATTTTTTAGCCATGTTGGAATCCTTGAAACTTCTCCTTAATAAATTCGTTGTAGGTCTCATCGTGCGAGACTAGGAACTTGTGCTTTATAATCGAGAGCTTAGTTTTAGGGTGTGAACAGCGACTTGCGCAGGTTTCTGTGCGGGTTAAAAGTCGCAACCAAATCTGTGGAACTCGCTGGAGTTTAGGGCTAGAGGCACACGCACGGCTTATGGTGCGACCCCGAAGCTGCGGCCAAAGCCACGTGAACCACCTGCAGGTCTTAAACGGGTTTTCAAACCCTATTCTCATTTATTACTCTTCTTTACTCCCTCCTCTTCAAAAATTCGATTTGGGCAAACCCTAGGAGGTTGTTGGGAGCATTTGAAGGGCATTAATTTCACTTCTAGCCTCAAGATTCAAGAGTTTGATTGGGAAAAAGTCAAGACCTCCATTCCTCTTCTCATCACACTTGGTTTTCTAGGGTTTTTCTATAAAACCTAGTTAGTGAGTTCTCTAACTATTTTAAAATGAGATACATATCTTTATGTGCATTCCATCTTTATTTCATGCTTATTTCCATCATATTGATCATTTGACATTGTAGAGGTAAACTTGCCATATTGGGAAATATTGAGAGCTTGGTTGCTAACCTTTTTAAGAGATCAAGATTATATCATTTTGTTGGTAAATATTAGGTTATATTCATGAGAAATACATGGTTGATAAATGTTATATGGGGTCTTGCATGATTTAGGGTTTTGACCTAAATTGAGGATTAGGATTATATGGAACTTTTATATGTATTTTGCTTGGAGTAAAATGTATATAATGTGGAATGGGATATTAGATGAATCACAAGTAGGCACTAGGAGGATGTAGTATTAGGTGCCACCTTGATGGTATGTGCCTATACCTCCGCCCTTTGGAGTAATGCCTTGGAGGTAGTCTTCAATTGTGTCGGGCCTTCGGGATGTTGCTCGTGAGAGTGAACATCAAGGTACATCTACTCTTGAGGTGAAACTCGTTGGTGTTTTGGGTCTCCCCCATTGATTCCTCTATTTATCTTTATGTTTATATAACCTTAAATGATTTCGTATTGCTATTGTTCAACTCACTAGGATCCTTTTGCCTAACACTTGATTGGTTTGATGTGTATCTCAGGTTCTAGCGGCGCGACCGCCAAGAAGGTTTAGCGAGCCTTAGATGTGAGCTTGGGAGCATTTTTGGGATGCCAATTATAGACGATGATTATTTTAATTATTAAATTCGAATGTGACTATTAATAAATCTGTTAAAGCTTCCTCTCTCCCAGCAAGCAAGATGAGATCACCACTTCTCTCGGACTTCCTTTACTTCATAACCTTAGCTTTAGATGTCCTTTTTGGGATTTAGATGACAACTTATTGTAATCTCTTTTCTTGATAGGAATAAGATTAAAGGATTGTTATCCCTCATTGCTTTATTATTACGAACTTGTAATTATAACAGGTGTTTATTGTTCTCTTTTTGGGAAAACTCATGTTATGGCATTGTTGTTATATACCATATTTCCTTTTCCGGAAATTTTTGTTTGTCTCAATTTTTTGGGTGTTACACATTAGTTCAAATGGTTCAGACCAATCAGGTGAGACAACTATAGGAGCAGAAATTAAGGCTTTTTTTCAAAAAATTGAATGCATCTCTACATTCCTTATTAAAAGCAAACTTTTGGTCTTGCTGCAGCAGTAAACATAGGGGTTTGGAAATTTTTGAAAAGTCTTTTATGAACTTCCTATAGAATCTTGCATGCCCAAGAAAACTTCTTATTCCTTTTACAGTGATTGGTTCTGGAAGTTTTTCAATAACTTCAAGCTTTGCCTTATCAACCTCATTCCGTCTTTCTGAAATCAAATGCCCCAACACAATACCCTCTTTTACCATGAAATGGCACTTTTCCCAGTTCAACATCAAATTAGTCTCCTCACATCTTTTAAGGTTGTGTTCCAAGTTCTTTAAACATTGTTCATAGGAGGTCCCATAAACAGAAAAGTCATCCATGAAGATTTCCATGGAGTTTTCTAACATGTCAGAGAATATGGACATCATACACCTTTGAAATGTGGTTGGTGCATTGCACAAGCCAAAAGGCATCATCCTAAATGCAAAAGTACCAAAAGGACATGTGAATGTGGTCTTGTCTTGGTCCTCGGGTGCTATAGAAATCTGGTTGTAGCCAGAATATCCATCCAGAAAACAGTAGTACTCCTTCCCTGCTAGCCTATCTAACATTTGTTCAATGAATGGTAGAGGAAAATGGTCCTTTTGAGTCGCATTATTAAGTCTACGGTAATCCATACATATCCTCCAAGCAGTCACAGTCCTAGTAGGAATGAGTTCATTTTTCTCATTGGATATCACAGTAACACCCCCTTTCTTGGGGACACACTAGACAAGGCTTACCCATGAGTTGCTTGTTATAGGGTAGATAATACCTGCATCCAACCATTTGAGGATTTCTTTATTTACAACTTCTTTCATGATGGGATTCAACCTTCTTTAAGGTTCAATGGATGTGAACTTTTTGTCTTCTAGGATGATTTTATGTTGACAGATTGATGGGCTTATGCCCTTGAGTTCAGTAATAGTCCATCCCAAGGCCTTTGTGTAAGATTTCAGCATGTGAATTACTTGTTCTTCTTGTGTGGTCTCTAAAGAAGATGAGATGATAACAAGCATGTTGGATCCCAGATTTAATCTCACAACAATGATATAAACAATAAGAGTAATAACAGCGGAAGCAGTTTAATATCAAAGGAGATTCAAATATCGCAGTTCATAAAGCAAATAATAGATAAACAAGATATTCTTCAATAAAATATTCAACTTATATTATCAGTTATAAGACTTCTCAAGCACACTTTGAACATGAAGGTGATGGTCCTTTTTATAGGACCATAAAGTAAATAGTGTACTTATCTGACAAATAGAAGCATGCTTGAACAGTATCTTACCTAAGAGGTAAGATCAAGACATGCTTGAACAGTGACCTACTCTAGAAAGTAAATCTTATCACAAGGTGACGTGTCATCTGTTCTTCTTTGTCAAGAGTTTTAGAGTGATCATCTTCAGAGCTCTGAACTATGATCTCTGATGAGGAGCTCTCTGATGTCTTTCCGTGAGTCTGTCTCTGAACTGACTTCAGAGACAGACAACTTTCTCTGAGGCTGACTCTGAACTGACTTCAGAGACAGACTTGCTTTCTTCAGACTGACTCTGAATTGACTTCAGAGATAGACTTGTTGTGATCCCTTGAAAGTCTTTAGATGAAGACTTAGTTATTTTCAATACTTTCATTGGTTCAGCTTTGGGGCTAACAATCTCCCCCTAAGTACTGAAAATAAATAAAGAACACTTTTAACATTTAAACTAGAAAGCGAAGAGGAGAAAGTCATCCTCTATAAATATTACTTCTCATACGAATTTGGAATTTCAAAAGAGAATAATATTCAAAAAAGTAATTAGAACCTATCACTAGAACATATCCTATGAAACTTCATGATGAGCTCTCTGAAGTTAATCATTGAGCCAATTTCCAAGTCTAGTTTCGCCAGTAGGTCTATTTTGTGCCGTTCTTGCTTTACATGAATCATCTTCTATATACCTTTCAAGGTTTCATCAGAATACTTTTCTACTTGCGAAGCTAGAAAGATTTTCTTCTCTTGGTTCACTCTGTAGATGAAACCCAGAGGTTCTTCAATGATTGATCCAGTCTTCTGTTTGTCCAGGTTTTCATTGGTTTCCACTGGTTCAGTCACTCCGAGCTTTTCTTCACCCAAGTTCAGAGCAATCTGAAAGTCAAGTTTGGCTCTGTGTTTGATGTAAGCTTCCATTGCCCGTCTTACTTTAACCAAGCTCATTCTGATTTCCCTTCTTCCTGAATCGTATCTCGCAGAGCAATAGGCATATAGATGAGTGAGATCATACGGATTTAGATTTACGAGATCATTATCATTGAACTCGTAAATCTTCTGATCAGATCGAGTCACCACATAATGCCTATATATGATTTTGTTGAAGGAGAATTTCTTTTCAGAGATTTTCTCAACTTTTACTATTAGAGCATCGTTGAGAACCGCCTTTCTTGGTGATGTCTTTGCCTGTATGAATCTTCGTTCGTAGTCTGGCATATCCTCTCTGATTCTTGGATTCAGAGGGATTACTTGAGTGTCTTCCATATTGAAATCACAGTATATATGCCGAAAGTGATCTTCTATCGATGCTTCAGGAGTGGATTCTAAGAATGTGGGAGGATGAGTGAATACCTTGGCTGGTAAACCAATGCTTGTCTTCTGAACAAGATTCTTTTAAGGATCCTGTTCATCAACAACCATGGTTTCTTTGTCCTTGGGCTGTGACTGAGTTATCTCTGAAGGCTGTTCAGAGATATATCCATCTATCTCTGGAGATTCTCTTAATTCTGAAGCTGTTGAGGTATGATGAGGTTGAGCGTTTTTGAAAACATACTCTTCGACATCAATTACTTCGATCTTATCTACAATAGCTTCTTCCTCTCTGTCAGAATCTTTCTGTTCTTTCTCAGACTCTGAGTCAAAGGCATCCCTCATCACCATTGGTTGTCTTTCGAGTGATGAGAATGCATCTTCAGAGGACGTAGAGAAGTCTACTAGTTGTTCTTCTTCCTCTTCCAGAGCTCCAATTTTCTCTGGAGTTGCATCGGTAACTGGAGTGATTGGAACTCCTGGTGTTGATGAAGCGTAAAGTATGACTGGTGATGTGAATGATTGTAAAGTACGGTTTTCATCATAAGAGGTGGTGTTCCTCTCTGGTTCCTTCTCTTGAACTTGTGCAGAGGGGGCAGCTTTAAAGGTGTGCGCGGTTTTATCTCTGATCTCCCTATTTTTTGAGTCAGGGTGCTCATCATCATCTGAATCCTCTGAATCATCAAATCTGGCTTTCTTCACTGCATCGCTACAAGTCCCACCAGAAAACTTGCGTTTGTATTTGGGAGAGCTTGGTTCAGCGATTCCTTTTCTTTTGGGATCCAGAAGTGTCTTCTGAATGGTTTCGATTGCCTCTGAAGCAGCAGTTCTGATTTCAGCAATCTGGTCCTCTGATTTATAGTTATGAAGTTCCAGAGTTGCTTTGACTTGCTTCTGAGCAATAGTAGAGATCTTGGAAGAACAAGTCAGCATTCTGCTCATTATTGCTGATTTGAAAGAGGCCAGATCACTTTTGGTGATAAGGACTTTAGAAGTTCGGGGTGGTGGTTGTGGTGTTGCTGATGGTGCGCTGACAGTTGGTACAGAAGCTTGAATTGTTTCTTTGATGAGGTCAGAGATAGAGGCCATTTGATCTGTTGAGAGTGATGATGATCTGGTGGCTACTACCTCTTCCCTTAGTTCTTGTAGAGCCTTCTGAACGTCGATGGTTGAAGATGCTTGTAGAACAACATTCTGAGCTTTAAGATTGAGTATTTCCAGAGATGATTCAGCCTTCTGTCTAAACAGTTCTTGTTCCAACTCTTGGATTCTGTTTGAGGAGTCCAATAGTTGGGTCTTCAGAGTGGAAACCTCTGCTCTGAGGTTTGTGTTTTCAGAGCGAAGAGCAGAGGTCTCTGAACCGTCAATTCTCTGAAAGTTATGCTCATTCATGGAGCCTCTGACTTCCTCACAGAATCTCTGGAACTCAGATTTAGTGAGAAGTTCAGAGAGGGGTACATTGGTTACAACACATGTAGCCAATTTTTCCTCGAGTTCAGAGGAGCCTTCGTTCAGAGCTGTTTTGACGTTGTCTCTGGAAGGACTTCCACTCAATCCTTGATGTTCCGGAGAATCATCTCTGAGTGTTCTGTTCTCATCCAAGTCGTCCTCCTCAGATTCAGAGGACTGGAAGTGAATGTGGGAGTTGATCTTGCGATCCAGGCAAGTCAATCCTTGGTTTTGTAGGTTAAGCCATTGTCCCTGAGTTGGACAGCTACTTCTGGATATCCTAAAGGGTGAGAGATGAGCCACAGAGGCAGCATCATGTGTAGGATTTTCTGATGTACTCTGAGGCAACTAAGTACTTAAAGTATTGGCTAAGTCCTGTGAAGAGGGCTTATCCAGAATTTGAGTTTCCTCAGTTATATGAACTTCAGAGGTGGAAAAAGGTACCTCTGAAGTGGCTTGCTAGTTTGGGTTCGAGGTGTGCACCTCTGATTCAATAACCATTACCTCTGGATCAGGTAGGTTAGATTGTGTGGTTGCACTGGGAGATGGGGTTGGTGTCCTAAAATATATGTGCCATGAGGCATCTTTTTGTTTGGAAGGGGAAGAACTCTCAGGTTTCTCTAAGTTAGAAGACTTGCTCTCTTCCCTCTGAGAATCTTCAGAGCTAGTCTCTGAAGATTCATCCTCACTTTCCTCAGAGCTAGTCGAGCTATCCTCTACACTAGCAGATGAGGTTTCTTCCATTACTTCTTCATTGACATCCCCTTCCGGTGCTCTGTCATCTGTCTCAACTTCGGTTTCTCTACCAAGAGTACCCTATGGTTCACTCTTGTGAGAGCTCGGAACTTTAGGGTCCTCAGATCCCTCTGAAGCCGAGATGCTCTTGCTCTCTATTCCAGGTTCAGAACCTAAGTGTGTTGGGGTTCCCAGAACTGGTTCTAGTCCTTGGGCAACACGGAGATAAGAAGCTAAGGCTACAGATTGAGGATTTACCTGATTCAGCATTTGGTGAGGAATCCTCCTTGCTTCTGGATAGCCTTCAGATAGAATCGTCGGTTTGAATCTGTTCATTATGTAGAATGGAGTTTTGGGTTGTTCAGGGGCAATCAAAATATGAAGCTTCTCGATCGCAGCATGGATGATTAGAGACAGAATTCTTGGGAATGTTATTGAAGGAACTTTGGATGATTGGGTCGTTTGTTCAGGGTCCTTTACCAAGCATTTGTTCTTCTTCTCTATTGATGTCAGAATCATATCAAAGATTATGCCGGCCATGTCCAAGTTGCGATTGAAGAATAGGGCATACATAATTGACAGTATTTCTGGTGTTGCTTGATCCATGCTCCCCAGTTTGCAGGTTAGAGTGCGATTTAGGACAGAGAACATGAAATTCCAGATTGGTGGTAGGTGTTGTCGTCGGAAGTTGCTCAATCTGGTGATTTCAGTGTTGTAACCTAGCATTCGAATGAACTGGAGTAGGGTTTCAAAAGTTGGGCGTTTTTCAAAATGCGTGATTTGAAGTTCCTCAGCTGTTAGGAGTGGGAGAACTTCTCTTAGAACAGCAGGATTGATGAGTATCCGACATTTTACAACTTGAGATATGTCGAATTCGCCGATTATTCCGTTATGTGCATCGTTGTAGTGACTTGATGAATACCATTCTTGAACAAACGAAAGTGGACATTCATTTGTAAAAGCAGTTAGGGCTTGAGTCAGTTCACAGTTGGAGAAGAACTCGCAGATTACTCCATATTGTTCTTCAAATTTGGGAGAATCAAGCTGAATCATATGATTGTTGTCTTTGATTGGAAAGCGATACAGTCTTGAAGGTTCGCCAGATTTGGGAAAAAGTTTGCACCATTCATTTGAAGACGCCATTGTTGAGGTTGAAGTGAAGAAGATGAAGTTCAAGTTCTTTTGGAGAGAGAGAGTGATTGCTCGAGAGTAATTTGTAAAAATGAATATCCGGATGTTAAATTGGTTTTGTATCCAAATTTAGAAAAAAGATACACTCGAGTACATAAGGTGAAACGGCAGTGATTTGACCCTTTGGATAAAGCCGTTTGACCTTTCACTTATCCCTTTTTGTGACACGTGGCCTTGAAGATTGTTGTACCTACGAATGTAGGTTCCAATAAAATAGGAAAGGGGCGCCATTTTTCAATAAAAAATTGAATACCTTTTTTTTTGCTGACTAGACAAACCTTTCGCCTTATGAAGTAATTTAAGATATCACTTGTAGTAAAAATGTTCAGTTAAACTGAAATTTTAATTTCAAATGATATCAAAAATTGCTTATTAATTATAAAGTTCTTGTTTATAGGAATGACTTGGTCTTTTAGTTGTTGACTCCCCCTTGACAGATGATTTTGAAGAAAAGTCTTCAATTTCAGAGACTCTGAGTTTAATTTCAGAGACTCTGATAAGACTACAGAGACAATATTCAGAAATTCTGAGATAAATTTAATTGATTCTGAGACAAAATTCAGAGATTCTGAATTGACATTTGAAAAATTCTTTTTCTCAATTTCAGAGACTCTGAGATGAATTTCAGAGACTCTGAGATGTCTCTGAAAAGTTCTTTTTCTCCCCCTTGACTAAAGAACAACTTTTTATTTTTCTCCCCTTGTCATGTGTTTGGAGAACATTCACAAACTAATATTGACATATGCTACTTGGTTCAGAGTTTCTGATTTTTTTGATCAGATACTCTGAGTTTCTTCTTTGTTAGGTAGACATATTCAACATTCCTAACTTGCTGATTAAAAAATTGAACCTGCGTTCATCTAAAGCTTTTGTGAAAATATCAGCAAGTTGGAGATTAGTTGGTACAAAATACATTTCTATTGTTCCCCTTTCAACATGATCTTTTAAGAAATGATACCTTACATCAATGTGCTTTGTCTTTGAATGTTGTACTGGGTTGGCAGAGATGGCTATGGCACTTTTTGAGTCACACGGAATGGGTATTCTCTCATATTGTTGGCCATAATCTCTGAGCTGAGTTTTCATCCATATTACTTGAGAACAACAACTAGCAGCAACAACATATTCTGCCTCTGCAGTTGAAGTTGAAACACAGTTTTGTTTCTTGGATGACCAACTTACCAGCTTATTACCCAGTAACTGACAGCACCTGATGTACTTTTTCTGTCAAGCTTACATCCTGCATGATCTGCATCAGTGTAAGCTGTTAGATCAAAACTTGAAAGTTTTGGATACCAGAGGCCTAATGATGGTGACCCTCTTAGGTATCTGAAAATTCTTTTAACAGCAGATAAATGAGATTCTTTTGGATTTGCTTGATATCTAGCACAAAGACATGTTGCAAACATTATGTCAGGCCTACTTGCAGTTAAGTATAATAGTGAACCTATCATGCCTCTGTAGGTTTTTATTTCCACAAATTGTCCTGAAGGATCAGAGTCAAGTTTGACTCCGGTGGCTAGAGGCGTTTTCATAGAAGTTGAATCATTGAGTTTGTATTTTTGTAAAATTTCAGAGATATATTTAGTTTGACTTATGAAAGTGCCTTCTGAAGTTTGTTTTACTTGTAAGCCCAGAAAGAAGGTTAATTCTCCCATGAGGCTCATCTCAAATTCACTCTTCATCAACTCTGAAAATTTGTCACAATACTTTTGATTTGTAGAGCCGAATATAATGTCATCAACATAAATTTGTACTAATAGCATCTCATTTTTGTACCTTTTGATGAATAAAGTTGTATCAATTATGCCTTTGTCAAATCCATTTTTAATCAGAAAAGTGGATAGAGTTGCATACCAAGCTCTTGGAGCTTGTTTAAGGACATACAAAGCCTTATCCAAATAATAAACATGATTAGGAAACTCTGTACTTTCAAATCCAGGTGGTTGCTGGACATAAACTTCTTCATTTAATTTACCATGTAGAAAGGCAGATTTAACATCCATTTGATAAACTTTGAATCCTTTGTGTGTAGCATAGGCTAAGAAGATTCTGATTGCTTCTCGCCTAGCTACAGGTGCAAAGGTTTCATCATAATCAATACCTTCTTCTTGGCAATATCCTTTAGCAACCAACCTGACTTTGTTTCTGATTATTACTCCATCCTCATCCCTTTTGTTTCTGAAAACCCATTTTGTTCCAATTGCAAATTTTCCTTTGGGAAGGGGAACAAGGGTCCAGACTTTGTTTCTTACAAACTCTTGAAGTTCATCCTGCATTGCAAAAATCCAATGAGGATCTTCAAGAGCTTCTTTTACCTTCTTTGGTTCAATAATGCTCAAAAAGTTTACGTAGAAGCATTCATTGATTGTGGCAGATCTTGTTTTAATTCCTTCTGATGAGGATCCAATGATTTGATCAATTGGATGATCTTTTGTCCATCTTGAGATTGGAGAAAAAATTTGGGGTGGAGTTTGAGCTTCAGAGATGACAGTTGGTGACATCTCTGTTGTGTTGTTCAGAGTCTCTGAAGTTGTTTCCCGAGATGGTGAAGCAGATTCTTGAATTTCTTCACTATTTGTTTCTGGATTTACTTCAGACACTCCTTGATCATCCTTTTCTTGATCTTCAGCTTCTTCTGATTCACTTTGCTGATCTGATTTGGAGAAACAGAAGGTGTTAATTCAGAGGGACCAGACAGAGTTGTACCTGTTTCTTGGGGTCCTTCTGAGTTATCTCTTGGTCTATCTCTAAAGACTACTTCTTGGTTATCTTCATCAAAGAAATCTTCAAATATTCTGTTTAATTCAGATTCTCTTGATGATTCAGAGATAGGTGTTGAGAGACTTTCTTGTTGTTCATAGCTTTTATTGTCATCAAAAGTGATATTGATGCTCTCTTGGATGGTCCTTGTTCTTATATTGAACACTCTGAAAGCTTTTGAGGCTAAAGAATATCCAATGAATTTGCCCTCATCAGCTTTCTTGTCAAACTTTCCAAGAGATTCTCTATCGTTCATAATGTAACACCTGCATCCAAAAACATGAAAATATTTAACATTAGGTTTCCTATTGTTAATGAGTTCATAGGATGTTTTCTGAAATCTTTTGACAATTGTTGCTCTGTTCTGAGTAAAGCAGACTGTTGCCACTGCTTCTGCCCAGAAATTTGTTGATAGATCAGATCCATCAAGCATTGTTCTTGCAGCTTCAACAAGTGTTCTGTTCTTCTTTTCAACTACTCCATTTTGCTGAGGAGTTCTTGCTGCAGAAAAGTTAGGAGTAATGCCTTCTTCTGATAGATATGAGTTGATTTTGGCATTTTTGAACTCTGTTCCATTATCACTTCTTAGTTTCTGAACTTTGTTGCTGAATAGAACCTGTAATCTTTTCAACAATCTTATCAAAATATCAGGTACATCTGATTTTGCTCTGATGAATTCTATCCATGTGAATCTGGAAAATTCATCAATCAGAACCAGAATGTATTTCTTACCTGCTAGACTCTGTACATAGATAGGACCACAGAGGTCCACATGTAGCATGTGCAGAGGTCTAGGATAGTTATTTTCACTTTTGGTTTTATGGGAAGATCTTTTCATTTTTCCCATCTCACAAGCAGAACAAAGATGATCTTTGTTAAACTTCAGAGATGGTAATCCCTTAACCAAATTAAGTTTAACTAATTTATCAAGTGAGGAAAAGTTTAGATGTGAAAATTTTTTATGCCAGAGCCAGACTTCCTCACTATTCAGAGATACAAGACAAAGTTTCTCTGAATCAGTGTCGTTTATCTTGGTAAAATTCATTCTGTAGAGGTTACCTTTTCTGTCTGCTCTTAGTAATTCTTGACCTGATTCTGAGTAGAGAAGTGAACATTTTTTTTTTGAAATTTCACATCAAAACCATGATCACATAGTTGACTTATGCTGATCAGATTGTGTTTTAATCCATCCACATAAGCAACCTTTGATACTAAAACATTTCCTCTTGATAATTCACCATATCCTTTAATCTGTCCTTGTACATTGTCTCCAAAAGTAACTGCTCCTCCAGATTTTGCTTTGAATGAGGATAGCAGTTCCTTATTTCCAGTCATATGCCTTGAACATCCAGAATCTAGGTACCAGATTGGCATTGACTGATTCTGCAAGACAGATTATTGTTTCTTAGGTACCCATCTCATTATGGGTCCTTTTGTGTTAGACTTTGGTGGATTTGTATGACTTTTTGGCATCTCATCTTTTGATGTCTTGCCGTTATTTGTCTTCTGTTGAAATTTTGTCTCTGAGATATTTTTCAGAGATTGATTCAGAAGACAATGTGATCCTCTGAAATGATTTTTCAGTTTGATCAAGAGATGAATGCAGTTGCAATTAATAGAACAAGAAGAAGTAGGAGCAAAGTTTTTCTTATTATTAAAAGCATTTGTTACATTTTGGCTTCTTTTGAAACTAGCATTAGGAATATTACATGTATCCCTAACTACTTCTTTCCTTTTTGCTTGAAAGACAGTCTTCTTTTCAAGTTGCTTTTTCTTGATCAAAAACATCTTCTTTTCTTTGCTGCTTACTGCACAAACAGGATCAATATGGTTAATTTTTGTCCATTTGCCTTTTTGTTCAGGAGAGAATTTTATTGTTTTATAGGTGTAAGATTCAGAAGTGTTTGTTTTATTCTTTGCCTTTTCTTGTAACTCTTTTTCAAGTTCCAGAGACGTTTTTGCTTGTAAACACATATTTGCAAAATCAGGACTTATTGGTATTCTGGTTTTGGTTTTCAAAATTGAAATTGGAACATTCAAAATACCAGACACAACAGTTTCTATCTTTTTGTGAATTACATTCTCTGGTTTACAAAAAATCTGTTCATCAATCTCTTGATCAGATTCTGAATCAGAATCAAGAAAGTCTCTCTTTGTTTTAATAGAGATAGCTACCTCTATTGGTTTTTCAATTTCTTTTGTTCTAGAGACTTTAATGATCCATTTCATGCTTTCTTTTCTTTTTAAATCCTCCAAGACATTTTCTTTCCATATATTTTTAACATCATCTTTAAATGTAGTTCTGATGTTTTCATCTGACTTTGGTGAATACAGAGGGGCATTCGGATTTAGTGAACTCTGAGATTCATTTTCAGAAGTACTTGTATCATAGGTACTTGTTTCGGATGTCTCTGATTCATTTGAGATGAAAGCATCAAATCTGAAAATTTCTTTGGGATCATAGCTCTGAGATTTTTTGAAGTGTACCTCTGAAGTTTCTTCTTTTATCTGTAACACAGATTCTTGAAAGTTTTTTACTTCAGATTATGTAGTATTTTTGAAATTCAGAGCTCTTGCTTTTGATCCCTCTGATGTTTTCATTCTTTTGAAATTATTCAGAGATGGACCTTCAAAGCTTTGGACCTTTCCCATACGGAAAGTGGAAGAAAGTGAAGTTTTCTCCAATCCAGTGAATGAATTCAACTCATTGAATCCCAGCCCTTGAGAGTCCATTTGAGTTTTTATTTTGTCGAAAACACCTTGTGCATTAACATAGCTTTTGATTCGAAGATTTTTTCTATCTAGAGATTGATGTAGGATTTCTCTTTCCTTTTGAAAAAATTTGGTTAAGGCAATAGAATTGAGCCTTTCATACTCAGATTTCTTTACTTCTTCTTCTTTTCCTTTTAAAACTTTCTCAATTTTTCTTATTTCTTCTGAAAATGATTTTTCTTTTTGCTTGTGAGATTCTTCAAGTTTGGTCTTTTCAAGAAAAATTTCTTTCTTTTCTGATTCTAGAATATTCTTTTCTCTTTTGA
This sequence comes from Arctium minus, assembly GCA_954870635.1. Lineage (NCBI taxonomy): Eukaryota > Viridiplantae > Streptophyta > Magnoliopsida > Asterales > Asteraceae > Arctium > Arctium minus. The sequence goes on from OX941081.1 coordinate 28,876,040, forward strand.
AAAAGATGAGCTCTTTTGACATTTGCTCTCTTTTCTTTTTCTCTTCAAGAAACTTTTGCTCTAGATCTTGAAGTTCATTAATTAGTTTAAAAGCATCTATTTCAGGATCACTATCAGAGGTGTAAAGAGAGTTTACCTTTTCAGAGTTGTCTTCTGATGTTCCATCAGTTTGATTTCCATCTGAGAAAGCCATACGGCAGAGATTGGTAGGCTCTTCCTCGCCGTCGCTTGTTGAGTCAGATAGCCAGTCTTCCATTTCTGCTACAAGAACTCTTTCTTTTACATTGTACTTGTATTTGTTCTTGTAGTAATCTTGATCTTTGACAAGTTTTCCTCTGCAGTTTGCAGAGAAATGGCCTAGCTTGCCACATCTGAAACATCTTCCATCATTTTGATTTATTGGAAGAGTGGCAGTACTTGTCTCTGGCTTCTGTTCTTGAGGTTTGAAGTATCTCTGTGGCTGTGGATACCTTGGTTGAAATGATTGTTGAGGTCTTGATTATTGAGTTGCATCATTGTTGTTGAAGTTTGTAACCTTTGATCACTATATGGAGTGAATCTGGGTTCTTGTAGAAATCTGACACCTTCTTGTTGAAATCTTTTTTCAGTATTTCTTCTTTCTTCATTCTCTCTCCTTCCTTCAAACACTTTATTCCCAAATTTCTTGTTAAATTGATGAGTGATTAATGCAAGAGATTTGGCGAAGGCATTAATATCATCTTCTGATTCTGAATCTTAATGATTTTCTTCTGCCATTAGGACCTTGTTGGATCTTCTTTTTGTTTCCAAACCTTTTTGTGACTCTTCACAGTTGTTTTCTTTCGAAATTTGTTTTGAAATAAGTGCAAGGGGTCCACCTGAAGACAGTTTTGATTTTTTCTTCATAACTTCCTTTTCATGTGCAACAAGAGTGCCGTAAATGTCAGTTAATGACCATGACTCAAGATCTTGATTGGCTTGTATAGACATGGACCGTTGTGACCATTCTTCATTTAAGATTTTCAAGAAAAGAACGTTGTTTTCCTCTTTTGTTCTTATCACTCCAAACTTTCTGCATTTGTTGATAAGAATGTTGAATCTTGAGTAAGTTTGGTGTAATATTTCTTCTGGTAGAGCATGAAAATCATGATATTCATTGATGCATAGATTTCTTCTATTTTTCTGGGTTTGTAGGCCTCCTTTAAGTTGATTTAACAACTGATCCCATATCTCTTTTGCAGTTTTACAAGAATCAAGTTCTTGAAAGATATCATTGGGAATGGCCATTATAAGTAATCTAACAGCTTTTGAATCATTATCCATCATATTATTTTCTTCATCAGTGAAGTTTGTGGTTTTCTTTTCATAATATGCAGGGATTTCAGTAGTATCTACTGTTGCAGGAACTCTTGGTACCAACACCATTGGAATGTGAGGTCCAACGTTCACTGATCTAAAGAGATCCTTGTCCATGCCTTCTAAGAAATTTACCATCCTTATCTTCCATTGGGGATATTCATCCCTTAAAAGTGTAGGAGGTTTTGTTAATGACCCAGCAGTATAAATGGCACTTATGCTTGAGTTTGCCATTTTTTTTTAAGAAAAAGATGAATATTTAAAGAACTGATGCTTTTTGTATTGAACAGTGATTTACTATCAAATCTTGAGCATATGGTGTTCTTTAATAAACCAGGTTTATTTGAACATGCACAGATATTGAAAGTTAGAATCAATGAGATGTAAATCTATCCGAGTATGCAGATGCGATCTTTCTTTGTTTTGAAAACAAAGAAGGCTCTGATACCAATTGTTGGATCCCAGATTTAATCTCACAACAATGATATAAAAAATAAGAGTAATAACAGCGGAAGCAGTTTAATATCAAAGGAGATTCAAATATCACAATTCATAAAGCAAATAATAGATAAACAAGATATTCTTCAATAAAATATTCAACTTATATTATCAGTTATAAGACTTCTCAAGCACACTTTGAACATGAAGGTGATGGTACTTTTTATAGGACCATAAAGTAAATAGTGTACTTATCTGACAAATAGAAGCATGCTTGAACAGTATCTTACCTAAGAGGTAAGATCAAGACATGCTTGAACAGTGACCTACTCTAGAAAGTAAATCTTATCACAAGGTGACGTGTCATCTGTTCTTCTTTGTCAAGAGTTTCAGAGTGATCATCTTCAGAGCTCTGAACTAGGATCTCTGATGAGGAGCTCTCTGATGTCTTTCCGTGAGTCTGTCTCTGAACTGATTTCAGAGACAGACAACTTTCTCTGAGGCTGACTCTGAACTGACTTCAGAGACAGACTTGTTTTCTTCAGACTGACTCTGAATTGACTTCAGAGACAGACTTGTTGTGATCCCTTGAAAGTCTTTAGATGAAGACTTAGTTTTGACAAGCACTTCTCCACATATCTCAAGTGTCATGCTTGTGATATGGGTCGAACGGCCGGTCATCTCCTCTTAGATTCCATGGTGTAGGAATAGATATCCATTTTTAGTATCTTTTGGAGAAAAGTTTACTTCCATGTCATTCAAGTGGGGTGTGTCTAATGGCTCGGGGTCTCAAGTCCATCACACTTTAACACTTTTAGCAAGTGGCCACTTGTCAAGAAGATGTTAGATCATTATAAACTTGAATGAAAAGTTGGAGAAAACATCAATCCTTAAGCAATATCCACTTCATGTTTGTTTTTAGACCTCAACCTCCGTTTACACCCAAGCTAAGGGATTTGCCTATCATTGTTTGATGTTCTTGCATGGTGAAAAAGACTATTTTTATGTAAACAAGTAACAAAACCGTATTCGAAAGGAAAACCAACTCAACCAAGCACAAGGATGAAATAACTTCAATAAAAGTGCTTGAGTAGGGAGCAAGTTACCAAGAACACTAGTAATCAATTAGCAACAAAGATCAAGAGACAAGAATATCCACAAGATTTCAATCGTATTCCAAAGGATTCAGTACAATTTAATTGTGATCCAAAACCTCGAACACTTAGAAGTTTAGTAGAAGACTTGCACTTACACCAGAAAGCAATTAAATTACTTGTAACCAAAAGCTAAAGTACTTGAACGCAAACAACAATTACCAAAGTAAACAAAACTTAATTGTATATGGAATGAGAGCTTGAAAGAGTTAATCTAGAAAGAATTAAGTGTGTCAAAACCCTAAGCCAAATCCTTCCTTAAATACTAGAGAAAGGTAGCTTGCAAAAGGAGGGTTATTGACCAAAAGTCTTTATCCCATAGGTAAATGACCAAAACTACTCTTCAAGCTTGGGCACTAAGCAACTAGGCAACTCCAAGGACTTCTAGCCTCTATTTGTACGAAACTTGGGGGCCAAGTAATCTTCAAAAGCGTTTTTCCTTGGTGGAATTTCATCAGCATCGGCATACATGCTGCAGCAGTCATAATTCCTTCTATCTTCATGTCTTTGATCTGCTATAGCATGACTAATCTGCAAAAGAGAGGCTAAACAGCAAAATCAGACCCAAAAAGCACAAGATGGCCCATTAGGCCTAGTTAATCCATACTAACCCAAAATGCAGCAAATAATAACCAAAAAGACTCAACCTAATGGGCTTTAAAGTTAAAAACAAATAAAAACAGTCAGAAAAGTGATGTTGCAGCAATAATAATTCCTTAAGACATCATTCTTCAAACATGAACCTAAAGGCATTTTTCTTGTAGTATGTTTATACTTAGACAACTTGATTTTCACGGGAAACGATTCTGCTTTGTGTGAGAAATTCAAAGCCTCCATGAATCAATTTTTCGACATGACAGATTTAGGAAGTTGCACTATTTCTTGGGAGTTGAAGTCCAGCAAACAGAAAGGGGAATATTCATATGCCAAAGTAAGCACGCCAACGAAGTAGTATCAAGGTCTGGGATGCAGAATTGAAATCTAGTGAATAGTTAGTTACATAAGGAGGAGCACGAGTTGATCCATCACTATACAAACAATTGATAGGTAGTCTGTGTAACACCCTCAAATCTGGAAAGAGCGACTAATTTAATTTTTTTTCTAAATACATCAATTTAAAGATAAATTCCCTTCTAATTGGCAGTAACTGAATCACCTAAAATGACAAGTTAAGGTTTAACATCGATGATTACAGATCAAACCTTACACAAGGTCTATAATAGGGACGGGTGTTACTAAAATCTAACAATGGTCGCTACCTCCAAATTACAGAAGACGTTCTCGAAAGACTAAATCCTTCTCGTGCATCTAACTAGCACTCCACTCTTCACAATGTCGCTAGTACCATTCCCCAACAAGGACCTGATACACATGTCAACGAATAAAAAAGTTAGGCTTAATGCCTAGTGAGTTCAAACAATTTTCATCTTTAATATAAAACGGTAAAACTGAGGAAATGTTATTTAAAACACAGTTTCTCAAATGAAATATATTTAATATAAAAGAAACATCCTTTCCAAAACCCACCATTTCATTATAAAATTCATTAATCAGGACACTTATTTATCATGAGACCGAAACACAATATTTATCCAAACAACAATAAGGTTATATATTCCAATATTGCGGATAAAAACTCTATTATCAAAAACACCCAAAGAACATGGGTAAGGTGCAACACCCAAAACAACAAAACATGGATAAGTTCCAAGATGTCAGGACCATAAAATATGGATACAAATCCATACTCAAAACAATATTGAAAACATGGATAATACACTATCCAGAAATAACACCTTTCAGTGACGGGAGAGACCCGTTTCCATCAAGTGGCGGAACACCAAGTGAGCCACATCGAGATGTTGATGAGCAAATCACCCCCAACATACAAACCTTGGTAATTACACTTATCAGGGCTAATATAAGAACATCAAAACTTCTTACTTAGCCAGTTCCCAAGTTACAAGATGAGAACATCAAAACTCCTCAATTGCCTAAAATCAAAGGTTCTAAAGCGAGAACATCAAAACCCCTCACTTTGTCCCAAAAACCATTGACATCAAGAAGAGAACCTCAAAACTCCTCTCTTGTCACAAACCAAAATGGGGCCAAGCTGAGAACATCAAAATTTCTCACTTAACTAAACCCTATGGCTCCAAGACGAGAACATTAAAACTCCTCGCTTGGCAAAACACGACTGACATATATGCCTATAGATCCAATGCATTACAGTATAAATTACATGACTCTAAATGAATGACCAACGCACTAAAAACATGTAATTCTTAAATAACAAATTGCAATAAATGCATATCATGTCCCAAGCTTAACATAGAGCATATAAAAGTGGACAAATGTCCTCAAGATATCTAAGTCAAAACCGAGTTAATAACTCTACAACTCAATTGATTATTCAATAAAAGTCAATATAAACCAATAAAATACAATTACTCAAAGTTTATAAAACTTATGCTCAAAATATGTGAATACCTTTATTATCGATTCAAAGGTTGCGCAAAATCCCAAAACACACCATAACTTCAATAAAACATTTCCATATAAGTAATGGTACTCAAAATGTGCCTAACAACTCAATCATTTTTTATTTCTCAAATGATTTATAAAATCAAAATACCAAAGGTGTATAAACCACAAATAATCTCATAAGAGGGATGAATCATCAAGAGAACACTCTTATATTTACTTATCAAAATACTCAAATATCCCAATTACATGCATATTTCAAGATTTATTAACCAAATGTACCAAATTTGCAAAACTCGTCAAATAACCAACAATTCGATAAATATCAAATAAAACAGATCATTACTTCAAAATGGAAATTTTTGGCACGTGCATAGTTTTCACAAAGGAACTTGAACTCATCTTGCTAGATTTAGGCTAAATCTAGGTTTTACCCCAATCTTGAGTTTCCTTTGGTGAAGGCTTTAGATCCACAAACATCCATCACTAGAAACTTTATCTAGGTCACAAACAAACCTAAAATACACTAAGAGTAACTTCCAAAATCATATCCATACAAATCTTTGTCAAAATCTTAAATCTCCCAAAATACCCAAAATTGGTCAAAATTTCAAAATATGGAAGATACATCAAAAGGGATGTTCTAGTAGGTTAAATGAAAGGTTTTAACAAGAATAAAGGATTAGAAGGTTAAGATGGACTTACAATTTGTTTTTAAGAAAAGTCCCAAAAATTAGGTCAACAGTGGTGAGAGATAGAGAAGAGGAAGAAGATGAAAATATTGAGTTTTCATCTACAAAGTTCTCATCTATAGCTTCCAATCTCTTAAAAATCTTGAAGATTTCAATTTTTGAGGAGTAAATAATGCTTGGGTCGAAAATGAGAGAGAGGAGAATGAGTAGGTGAGAGTTGAAATGAGGAAAATGGGGAAAAGAACACAAAAATCGGATTTAAAAGGGTGCAGGTCTACCGCGCTTCACTGGCGTGAATCCCCCTTTCACTGGCATGAAGAAAAGTTGCCAGAAAACTTTCTGCCCATTCACTGGCGTGAAGGTGTTTTTCACTGGCATGAAGAAAAGTTGCCCAAAAATGAGTTTTCTTATCTTTTTAACACCAAGCTTAACCACTTCAAGGTATCGATTAAGGTTTATTCTAAAGTCAAAGATGCATTTAAAACCCCAAAATATACGTACAAAAATCCGAGTGTTATAGTCTGATGTACCTAACAACTACAAGGCCAAATGTGATGTGTGTGGTTTCTTTCTTAAGCAGGTTTATGTCCAGTCCAAGGGAAGCTCGCCTAATGGTTGTTAAACGGGAACTAAGATACATCAAAGGTACACTAATGTTTGTGTTTTTCTATGAGAATGGAAACAACGATGAGTTAAAGACTTATACATATAGTGGTTTTGCTGGAGATGTCGATGGTGCTAGAAGTACATCTAGGTATGTTTTCCTGATGAGTAATGCAGTAGTAGCTTGGAGCTCAAAGAAGCAACCGATTGTAGACTCTCTCAACCAAAAAGGTTGATTACGTTGCAACCTATGCTTGTGTCTGCCAGAGTATTTGGATGAATGGGATACTAGAAAGTCTCGATCAAGGTCAGACCAAAGGCATAATAATCCTCTGTGACAATAATTCTTTGATTAGACTTTCCAAGAATCCGGTGTTCCATGGGAGGACAAAACACATCAAGGTTAGATTTATTTTTCTTCGTGAACCGGTTAAAGAAGGACAGATTGAGTCGGTTCACTATGGAACGACGAATAAGATTGCTGACATCATGACAAAGCCACTGAAGCTAGAAACTTTCGTCAAACAATGAAGAATGTTTGAAGTTCAAGTCATCAAGGAGCAAACTGAGTTGTTGACTACAAGCTCAATTTGGGGAAGGATGTTGAGAGAATAGGTTAGCAGTGACTTGTTCAAACCCAGCCGAAATATTCCTGACTTTTAGGAGGCTTTGAATAATCCAGTCTTGTATCGTGGCCCTATTCATATACAGATTGCTTAAGATTCTTTTTTTTTCAATTTTTGATTGTTTCAATTCATTTGCTTGTAAGAGTTGCTATATTAGGGACTAAGTACTAACTTTTTTTCTTCATTAGTAACTACAAGATAACTTATTTTTTAGCTTGCCGAAGAAGTTTTGTTTGTTACATCATAAACAATCTTAAAAGCTAACTTTTTGAAAAGTTACTTCAAATAACTTATTTAATTATTATGATTTTTATCAAAAAAAAAAAGCTCTTTACATTATGTCTTTTATATTTTACATTAATATCCCTTCTATTTTTCATTTATATTATTAATATTGTTAGTTAGTTTATCAACTTAGTTTTTACCAAACGTAATTAATTTACCAACTAATAGTTAATGTATCGGTTTAAAAATATACAAGGAAAAAAACATTTAATATTGATGTATGCGGTATAAGAAATCACCCGAAGCTTGATCTTTTTCCTGTGTTGTAGGGGTAGAGATCTATCTAGGCCTTTTCTTACTTTGAAATAAAGGTCGCTTAGCTTTTTATTTAGCCCCCACCATCCATTCATTCATTCATGTTCCATCCTTTTCTAATCCATGAAGCTTTCTTTTTTCCAATTTGTTTAGCCTCAAAAGCAAGTCCCCAATTCGAATGTTTAAGCATTTTTGGTACTTTTGGAACATGGGTTTTGCAAACTTCTTTTTCTCGTGAAATGGGTTCTTTGCCATCAATGAAGAAAGCTAAAGTTCCATGTTTTTAGTTACTAGATACTTTTCATTATTAAAATTTTCATTTCTTTGGTTACTTCTAGGAGATGGGTTCATTATGTGAAATGGGGTTTTAATAGAAATTATTTTTTAAATATAAAAGATAAATCTTTCTATAAGATAACCCTCAGGTCAGGTTAGTGGTTCTTGAACGTGGAATGTTATCCAATAGTCATGTTTTCTGAATTGGGTGTTTAGGATGCGTTTGGTGTGTATTATATATGGAACGAAATAAGATTAAATAATATATTGGTTTTATTTTGACATGTCATGAAATAAGAAAAAGATTGGATAAAAGAGAGTTCTGTTTAACCAGAAAAAGATAAAGAATAACCTTGAATAAAAAACACAAAATTACTATTATTAATGTCTTAACATAGCAAAATCTAATATGTATATAGAGAGAGGGTCAAGGTAAAACCGTAAAAAATGAAAAACTTAGAAACATCCTGATAGTTGTTCATCTGGATTGTATGTATATGTGCATACAAATAATTTGTAACATTCACACGTGCATATGCACATGTATATATCGTTCAGATGAATGGTTACTAGTCTCTTCTTCAGTTTTTCATTTTTCCTGAACCTCCCTCTCTCTTTCTCTCTCTCTATATATGTGTATGTGTGTGAGAGAGAGAGACATAATATAATGTTACGCTATTTTATTTATATATATATTATAATTAATATTATATATAATTATATATTATACATATTAATAAATATTAAATATTACACTATATTAGATGTATATTTATTTATGTATAAATTCTAATCTATTACTAGATGTATAAATATATAAATTATACATTAATATAACATATTATGTAGAGGGATATTCTTTTATAAACCAAAAAAATGTTATAAACTTTGTAAAGCAATTAAATTTGACCCTAACCGTAACCCATCCCCTTTTAAAAAGTATTTTCATTTTTAATTTTTTAAAAATGTAACCGCTTCCATCCTAACCGTTGATTGTTTATTATGCAGTGTAGATGTAGTTATATAGTTTATAACATTTTTCTGGTTTGTATATGAATTAGCATCTCTCTCTCTCTCTCTATATATATATATATATATATATAGTATAATTCATTTTGTATAATGAAAAATACTACTTTAGAGGAAATATGGCTATTTTAACAGTTTCTTCATCTTCTATTCTAGTCGTATCAATCGTGCATAATAAACATTTAGTTATATCTTATTCAATCAAGTCCAATAATATTCAATCCATTTCAGTTATGTGCCATCTAATCTAATCTACAAATTTCTATGGCTTCAACTCAAATTCATGCGGAGAAGTCATAAAAAGAGACAAAAGGTTAGATGATGATCCATTGATTAAATTCAAGTCAACTCAAGAAATTTAAAAGGAATAATTAAGATACTTTTCAGTTTTCATCATTAAATCCAAGTCTTTTAACGGCATAAAAATATTTTATTAGTAATACAGAAATCAGTTAAAATTCCCTTGTTAAGGTGGCTCCGAAAACGTGTTGAATGTTGTGACTCTAAATCTGAGTTTGACACTTTACTTAATTTTTGAGTTTTCCAAAACTTCAAAATTTTGGGTATTTAAAGCTGTCTTCCCCTCTTTCCTCTTATGTATGTATGTACAATCCAAAACACTTCTGCAACAAGTCTGTATCTCTGTCTTTCCCACAAGGTCAGAACATCCCAAACCTTCATTTCTTGATTCAATTCTTCATTACACCTTATAAACTCTGCACCACATTTACATCACTTATTCTGTTTGTATATAAGAAAACCTTTTCTTTATAGTGTGATTTCAAGAAATCTTGAAAAAGATGGCACCTTTGATTCCAGTGCTTTCTGTTCTGTGTTCATTCCAAGTTTTCATGAAAAAACAGTTAATTAGATTCTATTGTGATTTCAAGAAATAAGATGACAGACACCTTTGATTCCAGTTTAGCAAATGGTTTGTTATAATCTGCTTTCTGTTCTGTGTTCATTCCAATTTTTCAAGAAAAAACAGTCAAATGTCATGTAGATTCTGCATTCTGTTAAATTCCAGATGAGATCTCTGAGCTGAGTTAACAAAATCCTATGTTTATCATGTTGTTAGGCTGCATTTCCTCCGGAAAAAGAAATGGTGAAAATTTGTTGCATTGGAGCTGGGTATGTTGGAGGTCCAACAATGGCGGTTATTGCCCTCAAGTGTCCTTTGATTGAAGTAGCCGTGGTCGATATATCGGTCTCTCGGATCACGGCCTGGAACAGCGATCAGCTTCCGATCTACGAGCCCGGGCTCGATGACGTGGTCAAGTCATGTAGAGGGAAAAACCTGTTTTTCAGCACTGATGTTGAGAAGCATGTTGCTGAAGCCGATATCATATTTGTGTCGGTCAACACTCCGACCAAGACCCGAGGTCTCGGAGCCGGGAAAGCGGCCGATCTGACGTACTGGGAGAGTGCAGCTCGAATGATCGCTGACGTGTCGAAATCGGACAAGATCGTGGTCGAGAAATCAACGGTCCCTGTGAAGACAGCTGAAGCAATTGAGAAGATCCTCACTCATAACAGCAAGGGGATCAAGTACCAGATCCTTTCCAACCCCGAATTCCTTGCCGAAGGGACGGCGATCGAAGACCTTTTCGGCCCGGATCGTGTGTTGATTGGAGGGAGGGAAACCCCGGAAGGGCAAAAGGCGATTCAAACGTTAAAAGACGTTTACGCCCATTGGGTCCCTGAGGAGAGAATCATCTGCACGAATCTTTGGTCGGCCGAGCTGTCCAAGCTGGCAGCCAACGCCTTTTTGGCACAGAGGATATCCTCCGTGAACGCCATGTCAGCGCTGTGTGAGGCCACTGGCGCTGACGTGGCAGAGGTGTCCCATGCTGTAGGCAAGGACACCAGGATCGGTCCCAAGTTCCTAAACACGAGTGTCGGGTTCGGTGGATCTTGTTTCCAAAAAGACATCCTCAACCTGGTTTACATCTGCGAATGCAACGGCTTACCGGAAGTTGCAAACTACTGGAAACAAGTGATCAAAGTTAACGACTACCAGAAATCCCGATTCGTCAACCGGATCGTTACGTCAATGTTCAACACGGTTTCCGGCAAAAAGATTGCGATCTTCGGGTTCGCTTTCAAGAAAGACACCGGTGACACGAGAGAAACCCCGGCAATTGACGTCTGCAAAGGGTTATTAGGGGACAAGGCTCGTTTGAGCATATACGATCCACAGGTGACCGAAGATCAGATTCAGCGAGACTTATCGATGAACAAGTTCGACTGGGACCACCCGGTGCACCTGCAGCCAATGAGCCCGAGCTCGGTGAAGCAAGTGAGGGTGGAGTGGGATGCATACGCGGCAGCTAAGGGTGCACACGGGCTGTGCATACTGACGGAATGGGACGAGTTTAAGAAGCTCGATTACCAGAAGATTTACGATAAGATGATGAAACCGGCGTTCGGGGCGGAATGTGGTGAAGGCTGAGGAGTTGAGGGAGATTGGGTTCATTGTGTACTCGATTGGGAGGCCATTGGATCCATGAATGAAGGACATGACGACCGTGGCGTACAATCGTTTGTTTGACAATTAATTTGTTATTTTAAATGTGTTTTGTTACTAAATAATAAATAAGTTTGAATTTTATAGAATTACAAAATGTAATACTTTTTATGTAAAAAAGAGAATGTTGGATTTGATGGTTGAAGTTTGGTGTAAAAATCAGTTCCATATCTATTTCAAATGCTATGAAATTAGGCAGTTTTACACTCCCACTTCTTCTTAATTTTAAATTTAAATTTATTTTTTAATCTGATTCGCTTTAATTTTTCAATTAAAAATCAGTAAAATAACTTTTACACATTAATATTAGAATAATTATTTAAGTTTTTATAAGTGAGATATTATTTTGAAAGTAACTGGATTGATTTTTATTAATTAGAGAGAGTTACAACTTCCGACCAGTAATTGTGAATGTTAACATCACGTATTAATAGGGAGTGGTCCGTGTTTTACTTGTTCGGTACTATTGATGCCTGTTTTCAAATTGAATTAATTTAAGTTTTGCAGATTTAAAAAATACTAATATTTACTTTTTAAGAGATTCAAATGTTAAATATCTTTACAAAATAAGAAAGAAAGATTAAAGTAACGTTCATTGAAAAAATTTATTTGAAGATTCATATGCAACCTATATAAATAATCTTTAACCTCGGCTCATTTATACATCTTCAAATACTTTTTTCAATGGATTCATGTATGAACATGTCTTTTTTAACTTCTCACAATATTTAACCTTCTTATTTGAACCATCAAACAATAATGCTAACTATTTAAGAAAATATGAAAACGATCAAATCACTTGTGAAATCAGATGCGGTTTTACATTAATTGGCAAAAAAAGGTATGCGGGTGATTTTGTACGTGATATTAGTGTAAAAGCACATGTGATTTGACCGTTTTTGTATTCTCTTAAATATGTATCATTCTCGTTTGAACTCAACTCTATTTGAACCAACCCTTATTTTATATATATGGAATTAAGGGAGACCCCTGAATAGAAAAGAACCAAAAAATCCCATCCAAATTGTTAGATCAAGATCATCAATGAATGTGATAAAAAGGTGGTTAGACTACCCCTTTTTCAAATACAAATATTTATCCCTTATTTCTTAAAAGTGAAAATCAGCAAAATACAACAAAGAAACAAATAACACCAGGAAAAAACAATCACCATAACATCTTTAATTTGACATCCACTTTAATATACCTTTTCATCCGTTTTTTTATGGTTCTTCGATCTTTCTTTTTCTAAGTTCTCTTTTTGATCTTTTCCCTTTTGATAAAATTAATAGCATTTTATCATTTCTGCAATGATTTGGTTAGCCCCGTTTGTTTTTTAAGAGGTCTAAAGTCTGAAGTCTTATTTTAGTTATGATTAATAAGAGATGATGTGTAGAAAAGTCTGAATGATTCAAACTTAAAAGGCCATTAAGAGGTTATTTAAAAAAACAAACCACCCCTAAGTTTGGGAAGTTCTCGGTTTTTGCATTTTACTAGTCTTCATCCTCCTCACACTCTTGCACAAATCAGAATCTTCACAAAAACAGTTGTTTTAACATGTTGAGGTGCAGGAGAGAAGAGCATACATCCCAATCCCAATCCCAATCCCAATCCCAATCTCAAACCCTATGTTTGAGTAAAATATATTTGTTCTTCGGATTGGTTTTTACCAACATAGACCGTAAGAAATACGTGTTGGAGAGATGAGGCACGCAATAGATCAAAAACATGCTTATTGCCAGATACGGAGATAAAAGATTAGAAGTATTACTGCTCAGTAACCATGAAACAAAACCATAATCTCAGTACATGAAATGGGATTTCCGGGGATAAAGGCAATGTCAAAAGGTGAAGACAAACTTTAAGACTAACTGACAAAAATAACACAAATGAAACATAGCAGAAAACAGATTTACCAGTAAACTAACTCTGGTCCAAGACAGATAACCTTGTATTTAAACGAGCCTCCATTGCAACCTCTCTCAAGGGGTAACCACAACTATTCTTCCTGCAACTTGATCAAGATCTCTTCGTCCATTCGATGTAATCTTCCTCCCACTGATGCACAAAATCAAGAGTATATCATTAATAAGAGTGCTCGCAAAAGTGGCTGTGGGGCCGAAATTACTATCAGTTTACACTCTCCATTCGACCTTTATACATTAATTAGGGTGTGTTGGAACACAGACCGGACTCGACAAGATTAAACGACACTGCATGGGGGAGAGTAAGGTAGCGGGTGCAAGAATTGTGCTAGGTTTTAGGGTTTTAATTTGACATGGGTAGTTTAGTAATTAACCAATATTGTCTCGTCTCCCTGATTTTTGTTTGAAAAATACATTTTTGTCCCACTAACATGGGACGACAATTTTTTGTTTTACCATCTTGTCTTGCATACTAAATGCACCCTAAACAGCCAAAGTACTTTTAATTTATTTGAGACAGTGTGGAACTTAATTAAGCAGAGTACAATCTTACGAGTGTTTCACCTTTAATTAATGACAAATAGCACAATAAAGCACATGTTGAGACACTTACCCCTTTGCGTCAAAGTCAACAATGTTCATTGTCTGCAACTGCTGAAGAATGTGGCGAGCAACACCACCACTGCTCTTGCAGAAATGAGGCGGGGCACTACCATTCCTCTTGCTCCCACCATAGATTCTCTGGAAAGCACCGACACCAAGACCTCCCCTCAAATAAATCTTCCTTGCCATGGATGCTAACATTTTAACACAGTTTAAATAAATGATCAGCTGTGAGAAAATTAGTTCTATATCAGCAAGCATGCAAGTTAAGAAATATAAAACACTCTTACCAGCTCTGATGTAGTACCAATCAGGATCATATGGTGCAAGCTCCTTGAATGTACCAGTCTTGACAATATCAGTCCAATGTGGCAGCTCCATCTGTCACAAATAGCAGCAGAAAGATGCGTGAGCCTAAACTCTAAATAGGCAACGATAATGTAGTAGCCAACTAGACTAATATTTTTGAACACTCTAGTTTTAGAATTCAGACTCAAAATACCCAAAAATACCTGGATTCTGAACACAAGTGCAATATCTTGTAGCAATGCAGAGACACTTTTTGTCTCTAATTTATGCAGTCGATTAGATATAAAATATTAATGGCATCATGTATAAATGAAAACATTTAATCTCAAAATCACGTGAACAACAGCCATTCAACTATCTACTTATCTAGATGTGTAGTTAGATGGATGAGCCTCCCCTTTGCTGATATCTTATTCCTAAGGTAATTCTCACCAGAAATGTTCCTAATAAATTCATTGAAGACAGAATTTAATAATGAACCCTATAGAACAAGTTTACAAAACTCAGCTGGCTGCTTGCAGAACCAGTCACCAACTATACCACATGCACAAAAGACTTTCACCCCCTTATCATTTTCCAGCATTGCCTCATCAAAGGCTAGTTAAAAGAAAAAAAGAGTGCATCTTGCCTATAGCTATACAAAAATAAAATTGAATCAAATGGAACGCAAAGTTTTTTGTCTTGTTAACCTAAGGATCCACTGAAACTCAGCTGGCTGCTTGCAGAACCAGTCACCAACTATACCACATGCACAAAAGATTTTCACACCCTTATCATTTTCCAGCATCGACTCATCAAAGACTTAGTTAAAAAAAATGCATCTTGCCTATAGCTATACAAAGATATAATTGAATGGATGGAACGCAAAGTTTTTTGTCTTGTTAACCTAAGGATCCACTGAAACTGTTGGCAAACCAAACTCAGCTGACACAAACAGCGGTAGAAAATAAACCATGAAACCAATGTCTTCCAACATTACCATCAATGATTGAACAAACAAAGATCAAGTAGGCATGCAATAGTAGTTTGAAGTCAACTAAACCCAACAATTTAATCATAAACAAGGACTGTAGTAGTCCACTATGAACTCCAGAGCTATACTATTAGTACACCAATCATCCATATACAAGGTACCACTCCAAATTTTCCTGCAAAGCCATCATTGGCCTGTATTTTTACACTGTTGCAAAGACGAACATTTTCCTGTAATCTACCAACAGTTACCGCTACACTATATTTAAGCCAAAAGAGTTAACGATTCAATCAGATTATTTCCCCAACTAACATGGAGATCGGAATTGCCATATATGAAATTATACACATCTAGGTATTTTTTTTGTTTTACGCCCACATTAGTACATAACTCATCCACACTAAACTAATACTAGCAAATAAACCTAAATGCTCAAAACATCTAACGACCACTATCATGAAACCACCTATTCTTGACATGAATATTTCATTTTCAAAGAAACACGCGTCCCGAAGATAGACTAATCAAAAACACGTACGCGTAGCATAAATTACAATAAATGGACAAATCCAGCGGCTAAGAGAACAATTGCGTATGAATTTACGGCTGAAACAAACTCAAGATAATAATATCAATCAGAATAAATATCGTAAGTAGATCATTCACCAAATGTGTAACAAATCATGTCCATCAAATAACGCACAAGCAGCAAGAAAAAAACAATAACCAATATTTGGTGACATGACATGACATACATCAGATAAAGTCAAAGATCTTCGATCAATTAATTAGATAGGAAAAGAAAAGAGATTATAGACCTTGCCGGAGCGCTTGAGATGAGCGGCGTACGCCTTGACAAACTCATGAGGTGAAACGTCTTTCACAGTTCTGGCCGTCTCCATTTTCAGGCTCCTACTGCTGGTACGGCGGCCGAGATATTTGGCGAGGGTTTTGTGTGTGTTTAGTGTGTGCGAGTGTAAAGAAGAAGAGTTTCCCATATCCATGTTAGGGTTTAATAGCTTGGTGAATGCAGGCCCTGCCAACCGTCTTAGCATTTGGGCTTCAAGGCCCATCATTAGAAATATTGTTTGCCAAAAGGACCAATAAGAAACCCAAATCGATTGTTTAAATCTTTTATTAAATTTTGAAATAATAATACTTATAAAATTAAAATAAATAAATGAAAAGGCAAAATAGAATGAAGTTTCTCTGAAATTAGGCGAGTCACGTACAAGATGGCCCGGAGACCCATGGTTAATAAAAATAAGTTAAAATATAATAACATGTCAGAATGTAAAATTTTCAGATGAGGATACCACATCATTTAACCATTAACCAATAAGAATGATCGGGTGACCTCTTTTATTTTCTCGATGCACCGATTCTTCTCCGTCAAATCATGATTTATGAATTCCGAATCGACGATAACCAAAACTCTGTAATTACCATCTTATGGGTTAATCGACATTCATCAAGGGACCAATACTCCAACTAGAAGAACCCGTTTGCAAGAGTTACTCGACAATTTAAAATGTCGATCAACATTTTCCAACGAACTATGCAATTGAGTTCAAACTCAATTATAGAAAGTGAAGAACAAGCTTTTGTTGGGTACGTAAATATGTATGTTGATGATGTGACTAAATTATTATATTATAAGATAAAATAAAATTATATGTCATTTGTTTACTTGTTTAATTACGAAAGTAGCTAACTTTTTGGTGTTATTTGACATTAGAGGGGAAGATTACACTTCTTTATCAACCGTTTCTTAATCTACTAAGTGGGCTAATCAACCTATCTTTATTTTGTTTCATCTATTTTTTTTCCTTCTATAAACTTGGAGTTTGTTGGTTATTGATCTTTTTCCCCTTGAATTGATGGCTCTCACAACTGCCCTGTTTTTTTTTAATATGTTCAAAAATTATTGTTGGTCATCAAATAACATGTTAGACAAATTTATGTTAACAGATGACTTTATCAATAAACCAAATTTGTTAGTATTTGCAACGAACTCATGTGATCAATCTGATTTCAGCAACCAGGTTAAATTTTATTCAACTATAAACCAAAATGTGGAGAAAGAACATCGATACATCAAAAAAGGAAAATGAATTAAATTTTTTGAAGAAATATATGATTGAGGTGAAGACAAAATGAAAGGAGAAAAAAACATTGCATAAATTGTAAAGAATATTTGCAATTAGTTCTATTGTGACTATGACAACTAGGGGTGTACGTGGGTTGGATTGGACGGTTTTTGACATTTTTATAACCCAACCTAATTATGGCGGTTTGAAAAATCTCAACTCAACCCAACCCAACTCATTCAAAAGTATAACCCAACCCTTGCGAGTTAGGGCGGGTTGGGTTGGGTTGGCGGGTTAGTAATCATCCAAATATATATTTAAATCCTTAAGTCTTATAATTAAACTTCAAAAGTTTGAATGATAGCATCCTATTCAAATCATCAATCAATTTAATTCTCTCATCGTAAAACAACCGATAAATATCTCTAGCAACAATCACTCTACTTGGAAAACAAAATTTAGGTCGCAACTCTTTAACAAGTTCCTTAAGTCTTTTACCCTCTACAACACTAAAGGGTTGTTCATCCTTAACCACAAACATAGCCACTATTTTTCGACATTTCTCTTTATTAAATGTCACATTATTATCATTGATAGTGATTCCACAGATAACTTGTACCAATTCTCTTACCATGATAAACATAGTTTTTTCCACAATAATTACGAACATATCTAGAGTCCTTTTTTGAAAAGTCATCCCAAACGCCCGAGATTCTAACAACATAAATGCAATGAAAACAAAAATTCATGGTTACAACTTCTAATTTGAAACATACTTCATATATTCATTTATGTTCATACTTCTAGTTTGAAATTTATAGTTTGAAACATATTTGTTGGAAATTTTAGTAAAAAATATGGGTTTTTACTAACTTTGGACACAATTAAATACATGTATATGTAGTGTATATATCTAACTCTTCGTGGGTTTGTGTTCTCCTATATGAGAGCTTCGAAACGATATATTATGTGTCCAAAATGGAATATGTGTGAATGAGATATCGATGCTCAAAGTTGAGTGTTTGGGATGAAATTGGCAAAACCAAGTGGGTGTAGGATTGTGTCCCACATAGGAAGGAGGAACAACATATTTGTGGTCTATAACCATGAATGTAGGAGGGACTTACAAGTCTTTTGTTTGGTTTTACTCCAACACTTACCCGCGCGTAAGGGGGGTGTCGATTGAGACTTTCGTAGGCTAAAATCGGCAAACTCGTGCATGGGCGCGACCTGCGGACACGAATGCAGCTCCGAAATCTTATGCTCGCGCAGCTTGGTTTTTGCGAAAATTTTGTTTTGATCCAGTGCACCGGGCGGGTTATGTATGGACGAAAAACAGTGCACCAGGCGGGCTAACCCGCGCCGTGCATTGGATCGTGGAAGGAAACAGTACACCGGGCGGGTTATGCCGCCGGCTTACCTGCACGACTTCCCGTGCCGTGTACTGTTGAGTGGTTTCTGTAACTCCCAAATCAGAATATTGAAAAGAAATTATGTGGTTTAATTATTGAATTAATTTTCAATTAATTCTTTAATTATTATTTAATTTCGTATTTATGTATTACGGTTTTGGTTTTCAATATAAAAAGGGAGAAGTCTCGCCACATTTGACACCCCGAACACAGATCAATACACACTCTCTCAAGTCTCTTCTGCATACGGTTACTCTCCGATGAATTTTTCAGGCAAGTGGTATATCCGGAAGTACATACTTCTTACGCTG
Organism: Arctium minus; assembly: GCA_954870635.1. Lineage (NCBI taxonomy): Eukaryota > Viridiplantae > Streptophyta > Magnoliopsida > Asterales > Asteraceae > Arctium > Arctium minus. The sequence continues at coordinate 28,895,367 of OX941081.1, forward strand.
TTGTACCTTGGGAACAGACGACGAATCTATTTAAGGGAATCGTGTATCACACGAGCCTCAACGACGCTTAACTTCATTAACGGTTTATTCGTTTACATTTATCGTTTGTCAAATTCCGTGTATTCGAATTGATTGTTCTTTCGTTGATTGTATTCTGTTGTTTCATTCGTTGTAATTTATATGTATTTTTGAAATACATATAGTGGAAAATAACCAACATTCTTAAACAGATTTGTATCGAGTTTGTCTCGATACTTTGGTACTTTGTTTTTTGTAAACAGATTAATAGTTGTAGTATTAATTTCTGTTTTGTGTAAACATATTAATTTGAGATACTAATTGTTCACGTGAAATTGACTTTTTCATAATGGTGAACACAACCGGAACTACATCTCTTGTGATACCGATGTCTGGTATTGCTACCTTGCCAGTGCAATCCATGGCGACTACTACCACTCTAGCACCGAACTTGATGGCCAATCACACTGAGAAACCGGAGAAATTTTCCGGTTTGAACTTCAAGAGGTGGCAACAGAAAATGTTCTTCTATTTGACCACTTTGAACCTGGCGAGGTTCCTCACTGAAACCGCTCCTCAACTTAGTGGAGGAGAGGCCGACGTTCAATCTGTGAGCGCGGTTGAAGCGTGGAAGCACTCGAAATTCTTATGCCGCAACTATGTGTTGAATGGGCTAGCCGATGCACTTTACAACGTTTATTGTAAAGTAACCACGGCGAAGGAACTTTGGGAATCCTTGGATCGGAAGTATAAAACTGAAGATGCGGGAACCAAGAAGCATGTTGTTGCTCGCTTCTTGGATTTCAAAATGATTGACTCGAAAACTGTGATGAGTCAAGTTCAAGATCTTCAAGTGATTCTGCATGACATACTTGCCGAAGGGATGGTTGTCAGTGAAGCCTTCCAAGTAGCAGCAATGATTGAGAAACTTCTTCCTGGTTGGGTAGACTTCAAAAACTACCTTAAGCACAAGCGAAAGGAGATGTTTGTGGAGGATTTAGTGGTACGTCTTCGTATTGAAGAAGACAACCGAATAGCTTTATAGGGTGGTTATAATGTCGGCTCTTCAAAAGCTAATGTGGTAGAAGTTGGTCAATCTTCCAAAGCCAAGACGAAAAAGATTGACAAAGGCAAGGGGAAGGCAAAGAATCTTGGCCCTCGGAAAGGAACTTTCAAAAAGAAGTTCAATTGTTATAATTGTAGCCAACCGGGTCACAAGGCGGCTGATTGCAAGTTGCCCAAGAAGGAAAATCCTCGTCAAGCCCACATTATGAATGAAGACTTGGTGGCAATGATCACGGATTTTTCGGCCATGGGACTCACTACCATGGTTTCGGAGGCGAACGTGATTGGTTCGAACTCTATGGATTGGTGGGTTGATACTGGGGCTACCCGTCATGTGTGTCATGACAAAAGCAACTTCATCTCCTACAAAGATGTTGATGATGGGCAAAAGCTCTATATGGTAAATGCCTCCACTACTGATGTTAAGGGCATTGGAGATGTGCTTCTAAAGATGACTTCCGGAAAAGAGCTCAAGATTAGAGACGTTTTGTACCGGAGCTTCGGAAGAACCTTGTGTCGGGTTGGTTGCTTAATAAGTTTGGTTTTAAACTTGTGTTTGAGTCGGACAAATTTGTTTTGTCCAAGAATGGTATGTATGTGGGAATGGGATATGCCTTGGATGGCATGTTCAAGTTAAATGTAAACGTTATCAATGGAATGAATAAAACAAATGCTAGTTCTGCTTATATGCTTGAGTTTTCAAACGTTTGGCATGGACGTTTAGGACATGTAAACTTTAATTCCATTCAACGTTTAATTAAACTAAACTACATACCTAAATTTGATATTGACTCGAATCACAAGTGTCCCACATGTGTAGAATCCAAACTTACTAGAACGTCTTTCAAATCGATTGAAAGGAAAACTGAACCCCTTGATTTAATTCACACTGATGTGTGTGATTTAAAATCGATTCCTACTAGAGGTGGGAACAAATATTTTATCACGTTTATCAATGATAGCATGAAATATTGCTACGTATATTTACTTAAGAGTAAAGATGAAGCAATAGACAAGTTTGTCTTGTATAAAAATGAAGTTGAAAATCAACTTAACAAGAAAATCAAGGTTGTTAGAAGCGATAGGGGAGGTGAATATGTTTCACCGTTTGCTGAATTTTGTTCTAACAATGGAATTCGACATGAATTTACAGCACCCTACTCACCTCAGCAAAACGGTATGGCTGAGAGAAAGAATCGCACCTTGAAAGAAATGGTGAATGCCATGTTGATCAGTTCTGGACTAAGTCAGAACATGTAGGGGGAAGCTATTTTGTCGGCTAATTATCTTTTAAATAAGATACCCCGCAAGAAACAAGATGAGACACCGTATGAACTTTGGATGGGTAGAAAACCATCTTACAAGTACTTACGAGTGTGGGGGTGCCTAGCTAAAGTGGTTGTACCTCCGCCTAAGGTACAAAAGTTAGGACCTACAACAATGGATTGTGTATTCATTGGATATGCACAAAATAGTAGTGCTTATCGGTTTCTTGTGTATGAATCTAAAAATCCCGAGATACACAAGAATACAATTATGGAGTCAAGAAATGCTTCATTCTTCGAAGACGTGTTTCCTTGTTTAAACAAGGAAGAACATACCTCATCTTCTAAAGATAAAGAAATTGTTCGAGATGATGAACAAATTCTATCTAATGAAGAAGTGGTAGAACCTAGAAGAAGTAAATGGGCTCGGGTTGAAAAATCGTTTGGTCCCGATTTTCACACCTACGTGGTGGAAAGTGAACCCAAAACCTATCGTGAGGCGGTCACTTCTTCGGAGGGACCTCAATGGAAAGAAACCATCAAAAGTGAGATAGAATCTATCTTACAAAATCATACATGGGAACTAGTGGACCTACCACCGGGTTGTAAGCCACTAGGTTACCGTTGGATCTTTAAAATAAAGATGAAAGCTGATGGCAATATTGACAAATACAAGGCGAGATTAGTGATCAAGGGATATAGACAAAAGGAAGGTCTAGACTACTTTGATACTTATTCGCCGGTGACAAGAATAACATCCATTAGATTGGTGTTAGCTATTGCATCTATTAGAAATCTGCAAATTCACCAAATGGATGTGAAAACTGATTTTCTAAACGGAGATTTAGAAGAAGAAATCTATATGGAGCAGCCTGAGGGATTCGTTGCCCTGGGACAAGAGAACAAGGTTTGTAAACTTATTAAATCCTTGTATGGCTTAAAGCAAGCTCCAAAGCAATGGCATCAAAAGTTTGATCAAGCCATGTTAGAAAGCGGTTTTAAGATAAATGAGTGTGATAAGTGTGTTTATATGAAATACACCACTCATGGATATGTCATTTTGTGTTTATATGTTGATGATATGCTTATCATCGGTAGTGATGACAAAATGATAAGGTCCACGAAGGATATGTTGAAATCTAAGGTTGACATGAAAGATTTGGGTTTAGCGGATGTGATTCTTGGGATCAAGATCACTAGAGCCCAAAATGGTTTGGTGTTAAATCAAACACACTACGTGGATAAGATTCTTGAGAAATTCAATGAAGGAGATACTAGTATAGCTAGAACTCCAATTGACACCAGTCAACATCTATCTAAGAATAGAGGGGAAGGTGTTGCACAAGTGGAATACTCAAGAATAATTGGCAGTCTGATGTATCTTATGAGTTGTACTAGACCTGACTTAGCATATGCAGTGAGCAACTAAGTAGATATACTAGTAATCCCAGTTTAGAACACTGGAAGAGTATTACTAGATTTATAGTTTGAAACATATTTGTTGGAAATTTTAGTAAAAAATATGGGTTTTTACTAACTTTGGACACAATTAAATACATGTATATGTAATGTATATATCTAACTCTTCATGGGTTTGTGTTCTCCTATATGAGAGCTTCGAAACGATATATTATGTGTCCAAAACGGAATATGTGTGAATGAGATATCGATGCTCAAAGTTGAGTGTTTGGGATGAAATTGGCAACCAAGTGGGTGTAGGATTGTGTCCCACATAGGAAGGAGGAACAACATATTTGTGGTCTATAACCATGAATATAGGAGGGACTTACAAGTCTTTTGTTTGGTTTTACTCCAACACCTACCCGCGCGTAAGGGGGGTGCCGATTGAGACTTTCGTAGGCTAAAATCGGCAAACTCGTCCATGGGCGCGACCTGCGGACACGAATGCAGCTCCGAAATCTTGTGCTCGCGCAGCTTGGTTTTTGCGAAAATTTTGTTTTGATCCAGTGCACCGGGCGGGTTATGTCGCGGGTTTACCCGCGTGGCTACCCGCGTCATGCACTGGGGTATGGATGAAAAACAATGTACCAGGCGGGTTGTGCCGCGGGCTAACTCGCGCAGTAACCCGCGCCGTGCATTGGATCGTGGCAGGGAAACAGTACACAGGGCGGGTTGTGCCGCGGGCTTACCCGCGCAACTTCCCGCGCCGTGTACTGTTGAGTGGATTCTGTAACTCCCAAATCAGAATATTGAAAAGAAATTATGTGGTTTAATTATTGAATTAATTTTCAATTAATTCTTTAATTATTATTTAATTTCGTATTTATGTATTACGGTTTTGGTTTTCAATATAAAAAGGGAGGAGCCTCGCCACATTTGACACCCCGAACACAGATCAATACACACTCTCTCAAGTCTCTTCTGCATACGGTTACTCTCCGGTGAGTTTTTCAGGCAAGTGGTATATCCGGCAGTACATACTGCTTACGCTGTTGTACCCTGGGAACAGACGACGAATCTGTTTAAGGGAATCGTGTATCACACGAGCCTCAGCGACGCTTAACTTCATCTACGGTTTATTCATTTACATTTATCGTTTGTCAAATTCAGTGTATTCGAATTGATTGTTCTTTCGTTGATTGTATTCTGTTATTTCATTCGTTGTAATTTATATGTATTTTTGAAATACATATAGTGGAAAATAACCAACAATATTTTCATATGTTCATTTATGCAATAAGAACAACGTCAACCTAGTTGTTTCAGTGTACTCGTGCAGCCGTGCTTATTGAGATGTATTGATCGACCTAGTTGACTTAATTTGGGCGTTGATCTAGTCAGATTGATTTTGGGCTTTGGGCTATAAAATGGACTAATATATAGATATATTTTTTTGGGCTATAAATTGAACTAATATATGTATATATTTTTTGGGATGTAAATTAGACTAATATATGCATATATTTTTAAGGTTGTAAATTATAATGGCTATAAATAATATATATATATATATATATATATATATAATTTTATCGAAATAATATATATTAGCGACAGGTTGGCGGTTTGGGTTAGGTTGAGTTATGCTAACCCAATTTCAACCCTTCTAATTAGCGGTTTGACGAGTTGGCGGTTTGACGGTTTAACGGGTTGGCGGGTTAGGTTGTTAGCGGGTTGGGTTGGGCAGGTTTCGTGAGTTGACCATTTTTTGTACACCCCTAATGACAACATTAAAAATATGCTTATAAACTTGCGGTAAATAAGAATAGGTGCTTAATCTATATTATATTATAAAGCACGGATAAAAAACTCTTAAAACAATTTATAAAGCATAATGTACCGTTATTTAATGCTAATTACTTAAAATCTATTAAAAACAATCATTAAAAGCTTTATTTACAACATTTAATGCTATTTATTAACTTTCAATCGTTATTTCTAACCATTTTAACTCCCCTAAAATCACTCCCCATTTTAATCCCCTAAAATCACTCCCCTGCATTGTAACAACCCAAAACTTCGGCCAAAATATCATAGTTAAATATTATAAAATTCATGCCAAACGGCCCACAAAAGACAAAAAGATTTCAAGGTTTGCGATAAGACAACATATTACATAACTGAGAAATAAGGAAAATAACTAAAAGGTAGTCTTCTAGAATCAAGAACCCGCTCACGCCTTCTCTTTGCCCTTCCCGGATCCTCCTACGTCGTGTCTTTTAGTTTTCGAAAGAGCGAGAGTTAGACCGAAGGTCTAGTGAGTTCCCTCTGGCATCCGATCAATCGACCGAGAAATAAAAGAATTTATGAAATTAAATAAACCCAACAGTTTAAAGAAAAGCACCACAACCACAATCACACTTTTGGCTCACACTACCGACATTGTAAGGTGACGGCGTGTCTGGCTCATACTGCCTTAAGTGGTCACACCCCACTGGCATATACGGGACACACCTCTCGGTATGAGCGCAGGCGGGACACACCCCTCGACTTGAGCGCAGGCGGGACACACCCCCTGTAACATCCCCCGTCCCCGTGGTCCGGAACGGGTGATGTCACATACGAGACTTAACATAAATACATATATAAATTCAGAGCTATTAATAAACTCTAAACATATATTACAATCCAAACTATCATACCTCAAAAGTCTTTATAAACCTAGAAAGATAAAACAAAGTGATTCTAAGAACTCCAAAATATCACGCTCGATCTCAAGTCCCGTCCCCGTAAACGTCACTTCGAACATGCCGTGTCAGAAAACAAAAACACGGCTGAGCACATAACTCAGTGAATGGATTATAATATAAGTTCGTAAATAATAATGAAAACATCAATAACGAAGCGGAAGACTTAAAATTCATTCGATGAAAGTTCTTGAAACTCAAGTTCATAACAAAAGAGATGTTCAGTAATTTTCAAAGACAATAATTTCAAGAACAGTTCACACTTTAATTTCAAAACGTAATATAAACAAAGTCCGTCAATTCCTGTTGTTGTGTTCGTGGGGTGGCCAAACCACACGAACTGGGTCGGTATGCGGGCACACACAACGGATCCTCCGTGAATTTAACCACGGTCACATATTATGTGGGTAAAATCTAGAATCGATTCATCCGCCCTGGAGCCAACAAAGTCAGCCAAGTCCTCCCAGAGTGGGTTCACGTAAGCCACATAGGCTTAACTCTGGTGGACCGTCATCTGCAGGACGCTATGACAACAAAGCCGACATAGAAGGCATCCCAAATAATGTGCCCATTTATTGGGTTCTTCTAAAATCAACGAAAGCTAAACATATGCCACTTACCCAAATGGCGGTCACATAAATTATAATCTATATACTTCACATTTTTTTTATAAACAATCTCATACGAGACACATTTTAATAAAACATCAAAATGTTCAAACAATTGATTCAATAAACCAAAATCAATGCGTAAGTGTGTGTACAATTTCACATTTGTTGATCACATTCAGTTGATCAATCACAAGGCGGTGAACCACCTTTCGGAAGGGTCAACTACAACAAATAGTTGCCCACGATTCAAAAGAAATGAAATCCATACCTTGATCGGATTGAGATGTAAAAACGTGATCAATTGAGATTGACGACGAATTTTAACCCGTTCGATTGCCTATTTAAACCACCAATTATTAATAATCGCATAACCTAAAACTCAATGGTTATATTACAAACTTAAGCACAGATTTTGTTCACTTAGACATTAAACCGATCACTTGGTGTGCGGTTAAACATCTAGATATAAATATCACCATTTTGATTCTAAACTTTACCCGTTTGTAATTTTTACAAAAACAAACATTCCTATACATGTAAATGATTATAATTTTACAATATATAATCATAATCTACCAACCAACTTCAACTACCCTAACTTACAAACTTAAATAACTTAAGAAGAAATTTATACCTCTAAGAAAGGATCGAAGAGTAGATTCCGAATATGTAACTGTTTCTTTGATTACTTCAACGATTTGAGAGATATTTTAGAGAGATGAAGAGATTTAGAGAGAGAGAGAGAGATGTGAGATTGAGAATGGCGGTTCATATGACACATGAAGGAGACGATGTCATCTTTTAATTGTATTTAGTTTTTTTTTTCTTTATTTAATATTATATATATATAGTTTATACGTAATATATATATATATATGTAATATATTAATATATATATATATATAAAGAGTTTAGGTTAATGACAATTTTAACCCTTAACTATCTTTGGTTACCACTTTTAATTACGGTTCAATTTGGGTAAGAAATAATTACATGTTTTTAAATTGGGTCTTACAATTATTTCCCCCCTTAAAAAGAGATTTCGTCCCCGAAATCGAATTTAGACAGAAAACTTACATCGATTAAAGAATTCGGGGTACTCCCGTCGCATGTGCTCCTCAGTTTCCCACGTCGTCTCACGTTCAGAATGATTTTTCCATAGAACTTTTACGAAAGGGTTCACTCTCTTTCGTGTACCTCTCTCATCACGATCAATAATCGCTTCAGGTTCCTCGCGATAAGAAAGATCAGGTTCTATGTGTTCCAAGGGATATTCAATAACGTGTAAAGGATGATAGTTGTACCCTCGAAGTGAAGAGACATGGAACACGTTATGTATATGAGAAAATTGTGGCGGTAAAGCTAACAAGTAAGCAACAATTCCAACTCTTTCTAGAATTTCAAAGGGACCAATGTATCTCAGGCTCAACTTCCCATTGAGACCGAAACGTCTGATACCGCGAGTTGGGAAACCTATAAGAAAACTTTATCTCCCGATTGGAACTCGATAGGTCATCGTCGCTTGTCGGCGTAACTCTTTTGACGAGCCTGAGCCTCTTTCATCATTTGACGGGCAATTTCGACCATCTCGGTAATAACTTATACCAGTTCTGGGACTTTGAGAATACGTTCTCCGACTTCATTCCAACAAGTCGGTGTTCGATATTTTCGACCATAAAGTGCTTCATACGAGGCCATGCTGATACTCGACTACCAGCTATTATTATAGGAGAACTCTATTAGGTACAAGTAACTATCCCAACTTCCATGCCATTTCAACGCTCATGCTCGAAGCATATCCTCCAGTGTTTGAATCGTACGTTCAGATTGCCCATCAGTTTGCGGATGAAAGGTTGTACTAAAATTCAAACGTGTGCCCCAAGTTTTATGTAAACCTTCCCAAAATCGAGATGTAAAGCGTGGGTCTCGATCGGAGGTAATCGATACCGGAGTGCCATGGAGACGTACAATCCCACGTTGGAATACTTCTGTCAATTTATCAATTGACCAAGTTTGTCGAATAGAAAGAAAATGAGCCGATTTCGTCAGTCGGTCAACCATTACCCAAATTGAATCGTGTTTCAAGGTCGTGCAGGGTAGTCCGACTACAAAATCCATAGTTACATGTTCCCATTTCCACACGGGAATGTTCAACGATTGAAGAAGACCACCCGGACGTTGATGTTCACTTTTAACTTGTTGACAAGTGAGACAACGAGCTACAAAATTGGCAATATCTAGCTTCATTCCAACCCACCAGTAATGGTTCTGTAAGTCGCGATACATTTCTGTTGTACCCGGGTGAACGGAAAACATAGATTTATGAGCTTCGGTAAGAATCTGATCTTTAAGCTCTGAGTTATTTGGAACACAAAGACGATCCCGAAACCACAACACGTGATCATCATCGATCCTGAAGTTCGAACTAACATTCTCTTTTGCTTGCTGGAAGTTCGCCCATAATTCACTGTCGTCTTGTTGGGCTTCTTTTATCCGAGAAATTAGAGTCGGTTCTACCATCAGGTTCGATAAAATTTCCGTTTGTAAACTCGGATAGATTTTCAGTCCGAACCGTTCGATCTCCAAAGCTAACTCTATAGGAACAAGTAACGAGGAAACCTGTCCCACAACTTTACGACTTAAAGCGTAAGCGACTACATTAGCCTTACCCGGATGATACTGTATATGAACATCGTAATCCTTTAGAAGTTTGAGCCACCTCCGTTGACGCATATTTAACTCTTTTTGAGTAAATATATATTTAAGGCTCTTGTGGTCGGTGAAAACTTCACATGTCTCACCGTACAAATAATGACGCCAAATTTTGAGTGCAAAGATAACCGCAGCCAATTCGAGATCGTGAGTCGGATAATTGACCTCATAAGGCTTTAATTGACGTGATGTATATGCAATCACTCTACCGTTTTGCATAAGAACACAACCGAGACCATTCTTTGAAACATCACTGTAAACTTGAAAATTGTCGCTGCCAGACGGTAATACAAGAACATATGCGGTAACCGATCGATGCTTCAATTCCTCGAAACTAGATTCTTGTTCGGAACTCCAATTGAATTTGAATCCTTTTTGGAGTAATCGGGTTAATGGTAGAGATATTTTAGAAAATCCTTCAACGAAGCGTCTATAATAACCGGCCAGACCCAGAAAACCACGAACTTCAGATACGTTCGTAGGTCTAGGCCATTTAGTAACGGTTTCAATTTTCGTTGGATCGACTTTGACACTTTCCGCAGAGATTGTGTCCGAGAAAAGATACTTAATCAAGCTAGAATTCACATTTGGAACGTTTTGCGTATAACTTTTTCGTTCGAAGAGTTTCCAAAACGATGTGAAGATGTTGATCATGTTGCTCTCTTGACTTCGAGTATATCAATATGTCATCAGTAAAGACGATAACAAAGTCGTCGAGATAATCTTTGAAAACTCGATTCATAAGATCCATAAAGACCGCTGGAGCATTAGTTACCCCGAAAGGCATTACTAAGAATTCGTAGTGCCCATAGCGAGTTCTGAATGCGGTTTTCGAAATATCACAAGCTCAGATACGAAGTTGATGGTACCTAGACCGAAGATCAATTTTGGAAAAGTATCGTGCCCCTTGTAATTGATCGAACAGATCGTCGATTCTCGGCAACGGATACTTGTTACGGATCGTTACTTTATTAAGCTCCCGGTAATCAATACAAAGACGCATTAGACCGTCTTTCTTTTTGACAAAGAGAACCGGAGCTCCCCAGGGTGAGACGCTGGGTTGAATGAAACCTTTCTTCAATAGATCATCGAGTTGAGTTTTGAGTTCCTTCATTTCAGTTGGAGCCATTCGATAGGGAGCCTTAGAAATAGGAGAAGCTCCCGAAACTAGATCGATGGTAAATTCAACTTCCCGGACTGGTGGTATACCCGGTAAATCGTCGGGAAACACATCAAGATATTCGAAAACAACAGGTACGGGTGCAGAAGTAGGGATTACCTGTTCGGGATCTTGTAACGAGGCCAGAAAACTTTCGCTACTTTTCCAAATATAGTGCTTCACAGTAATAGAAGTTAAAGCGCTGACATCTTCTTTTGGAGTACCTCCTTGAAAGATTGCCTCCGGTTTGTCAATATCCCCAAACAATATTTGTTTGGCATTACAGTCTATAGTTGCATGGTGGTGTGATAACCAGTCCATCCCCAATATTAATTGAAAGTGGGACATATGCATTGGAAGTAGAGTGACCTCCCGTATGCGATCTCCAATAAATAACGGACAATTTGAGAATCGAGTTAACACACATATTGAACCACCCATTGGGGTAGATATTACGACTGGACATTCGGTAGTTTGTTCATAAGGTTTTAACTGGGTACCTAATTGTTCAGAAACAACAGAGTGTGTTTCCCCAGTATCAAACAAGGGATAAACAGATAAATCGATTAAGTTAACATAGTATGCTCAAGGTATGTAGGCATCATACTTGACATGGTCCGACGAACCACATCAACAATATTTGGTTCACTTGTAACCCCTACTGGGTTCGGGTTGGGGTTACCCTCAAGTTGAGATATGGATTTGCGTAGGTGACCACGTCTCGACATTCTAACACAAAACAAGATCAAGATCGGAATTCAAAACAGTTACGGATTGAAAATCGTTAAATAGAATTAAATTCTAGTCTACCCATTCTAATGTCTACCCAATTCTCACAAGTCAAACTTATTTAATCTACAAGTCGTAACCTATGCTCTGATACCATATTTGTAACATCCCCCGTCCCCGTGGTCCGAAACGGGTGATGTCACATACGAGACTTAACATAAATACATATCTAAATTCAGAGCTATTAATAAACTCTAAACATATATTACAATCCAAACTATCATACCTCAAAAGTCTTTATAAACTTAGAAAGATAAAACAAAGTGATTCTAAGAACTCCAAAATATCACGCTCGATCTCAAGTCCCGTCCCCGTAAACGTCACTTCGAACCTGTCGTGTCAGAAAACAAAAACACGATTGAGCACATAACTCAGTGAATGGATTATAATATAAGTTCGTAAATGTAACATCCTAAAATTCAGAGTAATTTAAAACTTCATAAATAAGGCAATATGACATCTGTATTGCTATAAACTTCTCAAAAAGTGTATCAGTCCTTAAGACTTTACAAAAACCTGCACGGATTTAGAATTCATCAACAGACTAACCTAAACAAAACTATCTAGATTACATCAGTTGACAATCCAAAATTCATCAAAATAATGGGACTTAACAATGCCCAACTATCAACACTTTAGTCATCTCAAAATGCCCCGAGACCCAACTCATATCTCAAAACCCAGTGCATCCCACCGTTAAGGGAAACCTGTTATACATATCATTTGAGAAAAAGTGTCAGACTTAAAGCCTGGTGAGAACATACAGTTTATAAAGCTCAAAAGATATAAACATTTGTATCATAAGATAATATTTCCAAAGAGGTTAAATTTTACAATTGAAACCTTTGCCACAACCGGGCTTTTCCGTTATAAACATGTCATCAAAGGACCAACGATAAAACATTTTACCAAGGATTGTGGCGTAACACAAAGTAGGCCAAAATCCGAGTTATGAGCTAAACAATTGGAATCCAAGGATACGAACACATAGGTCCGTGTTACAACGTGAGATCGAGCCCCCAAGCAAAACCAATGTATACTCCTTCACTAGGATCACTATGAACCATGGCTAGTATCCGGCCTCACATAACCGTACCAAGTTGCCCCCAAGGATCATATGCATCCATAGCTACAAAATGGGGAATATGACATCCCGACAATACAGTCGACTCAAAATCTAGGGATCCGCTAGTAATGGTACAGACTCGTCACAACAACATATGTGACCAACCATAAATAAACATATGGTATAAACACATTTTATAAACAAAATGTCATTTCCAGTTCAACTTCTGGTAAGAATGAAAATCATTAAAAAGGAGTTCTTAAACATTCTTTTCACATATCCACATAATGTGCAAGTAAAACATCATTTTTCTTCAATAAGATAAGATCCATCATTTTAGTAAACACAAATGATCGGGAACCCTAAAATCTCCCAAAACTCAAGTTATATCAAATATGTAGAAAACTTAAATCTGAAACCATTGAGATATATAGGAGTTCCAAAAGGTAACTTTTGATATGTATAAAGTTTAAAATGATAGTAGGAACTCACCCAATAGGTTTATACGAAAACCCGAAAAACCAGATATCGACCCTCTTGACAAGACGAAACTTTCTACACCGGAACCTCGGATTGAAAACTAGATAATAATCACCAAACTCTAGAGAGAGAGAAATAACTAGAGAGAGGATGAGAGAGTTTGAGAAAAGTGATGAAAACCCAAATGAGATATTTGATGAAAACCAAATTTAAGTCGGCCAGGCAACCTCGCGGGTTATGCCGCGACCTCAACTCGCGGCATAACTCGCCTGTGCCTTCAAACCCTAAAACCAACAGAGGACTTCGCGACCTATGCCGCGACTACACGTTGCGAACAAGTCGTGAAACTCACTAGAAGTTCACATTTTCACCGAAAACCATAAACTCGAACGATAAACTAAATGGGGTGTTAACGACAACGGTTAAACACAAGATTACAACGATATGTATAATGAAAATCCAGGGTGTTACAATCCTCCCCAACTTGGGAATGATTTCGTCCCCGAAATCCAAATTATACAAAAAGATGAGGATATCTTCGCTTCATATCCTCTTCGGATTCCCACGTCACATTTGCTCCTCGGTGATGCTTCCACTACACCTTGACCAATGTGACTTCTTTGTGACCAACTTCTTAGACTTTCTTTCTAAGATCGCGTCAGGCTCTTTTATACAACGGTTACCTTCGTCTACTTTCAACTCGGAGAGGGGAATAACGCTTTCCTCTTCCGCCAAACACTTCCGAAGGTAACAAATATGAAACATGTTGTGGATTATGCTAAACTCTGGCGGTAGTTCCAATTGGTACGCTTGCAACCCTACTCGCTTAAGCACTTTGAAAGGTTCGAGGAAACGGGGACTCAGCTTCCCACGTTTTTTGAACCGTATAATACCTTTCCACGACGATACCTTAAGCAACACACGATCGCCCACTTGGAATTCCATCGGTCGCTTCTTCTTATCGGAATAACTCTTCTGCCGATCCTGAGCCGCTTTCAATCTTTCACGAATACATTTGACCTTATCGCCGTCTCATGCACGATTTCAGGTCTGGCGAATTGCTTTTCTCCCGCTTCAAGCCAACACACGGGAGTTCGGCACTTTTGCCCGTACAATGCTTCAAAAGGTGCCATTCCAATACTCGAGTGGTAGCTATTGTTGTAAGCGAACTCCACCAAAGGTAAGTGAGAGTCCCAGCTACCCCCGAAATCGATGACACAAGACCTCAACATGTCTTCCAATGTTTGGATCATTCTCTCGCTTTGCCCGTCAGTTTGTGGATGGTAAGTCGTACTCAACTTTACTCGTGTGCCAAGCTCTTTCTGAAACCCATCCCAAAAGTTCGAAGTGAACCGACTGTCGTGATCCGACACGATCGATAATGGTATGCCGTGCCTTGAGACCACCTCATCGATGTACAGTTTTGCTAGTTTGTCCATCGGTAATGTCTCGCGCATGGCCAAGAAGTGAGCGCTCTTTGTCAATCTATCAACTATCACCCAAATGGTATCGTGACCTCGAAGAGTTTTAGGTAACTTTGTCATGAAGTCCATAGTGATATGCTCCCACTTCCACTCGGGAATCTCTAGAGACTGAAGACTCCCATACGGTCGCTGATGTTCGGCCTTAACTTGCGAACACGTCACACAACGCTCAACGTAACGCGCCACGTCAAGTTTCATTACCGGCCACCAATAATGCAATTTTAAGTCCCTATACATCTTTGTACTCCCCGGATGAATGGAATACTTGGACTTGTGTGCATCTTCAAGCAACAGATAACGGTTACCCCCAAGCTTGGGTACCCACACGCGACCGTTGAACAGTTTTACCCCACGGCTATCTTCCGTTAAGAGCAAACGCTACTTTTTCATGACTTCTTCTTTGATATTTTCTTCTAACAATGCTTCAACTTGCGATGCTTTGATCTTTTCAACAAGACTAGACACCAACTCGATTCTCGAATGGGTAGCCCGAATACAACCGCTATAGTCCTTCTGACTCAACGCATCGACTACCACGTTTGCCTTACCAGGATGGTAAAGCAGCTCGCAATCGTAATCCTTGAGTAACTCAAGCCACCGCCGTTGCCTCATATTCAACTCCTTTTGATCAAAGACATATTTCAGACTTTTATGATCTGTGAAGAGTGTACACTTCGTGCCATAGAGATAGTGTCTCCAAAGCTTCAGGGCGAACACCACCACTGCTAACTCCAAATCGTGGGTAGGATAGTTCTTCTCGTGTATTTTAAGGTTCCTTGAGGCGTAAGCGATTACTTGGCCCCGCTGCATCAACACACAACCTAAACCCATCTTCGAAGCGTCGCTATAGACCACAAAGTCTTCTGACCCTTCAGGTAACGATAAGATCGGAGCTTCACATAACTTCTTTTGAAGGATACGGAAAGCCTTCTCTTGTGTTTCGGTCCATTCAAACTTCACATTTTTCCGAGTCAAAACTGTCAAGGAAGAAGCGATTTTAGAAAAGTCTTGGATAAATCTCCGGTAGTACCCCGCCAGACCCAAGAAACTTCGGATCTCTGACGGACTCTTGGGAGATTCCCAATTCATCATAGCTTCAATCTTGGAGGGATCCACTTTCACTCCGTCTCGAGTGACAACGTGACCCAGAAATTGTACCTCTTTAAGCCAAAAGCCACACTTGGAAAACTTGGCGTACAATCTTTCCTTTCTCAATACTTCAAGCACTTCCTGCAGATGTTGTTCGTGTTCTGACTCGCTCTTGGAGTACACGAGTATGTCATCAATGAATACAATGACCGACTGGTCGAGGAATGGTCGGCACACTCTATTCATCAAGTCCATAAATATCGCTGGTGCGTTCGTTAGACCAAAAGGCATTACAAGAAACTCGTAATGGCCATAACGCGTTCTGAAAGCTGTCTTCGGAACATCTTCTTCCCTCACCTTCACTTGGTGATAATCCGAACGTAAGTCGATTTTGGAAAAACAACCCGCTCCTTGAAGTTGATCAAACAAGTCGTCTATTCTCAGAAGCGGATATCTGTTCTTTAATGTAGCTTTGTTCAACTCACGATAGTCAATGCACATTCTCATCGTGCCATCTTTATTTTTTACAAACAAGACCGGAGCTCCTCAGGGTGACAAACTCGGTCTTATAAAGCCCTTCTCCAACAGCTCTTGAAGTTGTGCCATCATTTCTTGCATCTCTGACGGCGCTAAACGGTAAGGAGCTTTAGCAATTGGTGCTGCTCCAGGCACAAGATCAATCCGAAACTCTAACTGACGATCGAGTGGTAACCCGGGCAAGTCGTCCGGAAAGACATCTGGAAACTCACGCACAATCTTCACATCTTCCAGCTTTGATTTCTCTAACTTGGCATCGATCACATAGGCTAGGAAAGACGAACATCCTTTTACTAAGCACTTGCGTGCCTTTGCCATTGTGATTATTGCCACTTCACCTTTTCTCTTTTCACCATAGATGACAATGACTTCGCCAGAGGGGTTGGGAAGTCGAATCAACTTCTTGGAACATACGATCTCGGCGTGATTGTTTGACAACCAATCCATGCCGACCACAACATCAAAACCCCCGATTAACATCGACAGTAGATCGATCGAGAATTCTCTCCCTTCGATACTAAGAGTACACTGCTTCAGAACATCGTGGATCAGAACTTGACTACCATCGGCTATTTCTACCACTAATGCATCCTTAAGACTAGTAGTGGGCATATAAATCTTCTGACAGAACAAATCAGATACGAAAGAGAAACTGGCACCTGTATCGAATAAAATACGAGCAGGTACAGAGTTTATAAGAAAAGTACCCGATACCACATCAGCGGATGCCTTGGCCTCATCGGCCGTCATCTGAAATGCTCGACCCGAAACCCTAGGAGGGTTCTCCTTCCTTGCTGGCGTGCTACCTGACACAAGCTTCGGGCAATCTCTTTTCATGTGCCCCGGTGCCTTGCACTCATAACAGACAAGTCCTCTAACCGGGCAATATCTGACAGTGTGACCAGGCTTCCCACACTTATAACAAGTTTGAGAAGTGGTGTTACAGTCACCGTGGTGTTTAGTTCGACACTTGTGGCACCACCTAGCTTCCTGCTGATTGCCAAAGTTTCGGTTTCCGCCAAAAGGTCGTGATCTCTTGGGATGAGCAGAATTGCTCTCCCACTTTCTCTTATCAGTCACCACCACAGCTTTCTCAGCTTTGTTCCTTGCGAACATCTCTTCCATGTACTGAGCTTCTTCAACCATCTCGCGGAGGTTAGAAGCTTTAGAATTGTGGACCATAGATTGCATGTCCGCGGGTAGACCATTCAGATAGGCCTTCATCTTATCCTTCTCTGTTGGGGCAGCGTGCCCCACCAGATCAAGCTTCTCCATGAACTGACGGGTGTACTCCCTCACCGTCAGGCTTACCTTTACCAGAGACCGGAATTCTTTCTCGATTCGGTTCATTGTTCTTTCATTGCAGAACTCTTCTAACAACTTTTTCTTGAACTCGGCCCAAGACAACTGAGCCAACACAACAGGAGATAGGGTGGATTGAATGACATTCCACCAAATGAGCGCAGTATCCCTCAGCAGTTGGGTACCGAACCGCACTCTCTGATCATCTCCGCATTCGGAAGAGCCAAAAGCTTGCTCGACCGCTCGAATCCACTTCATACACAAGATTGGGTCGTCGGAACCAGAGAACTCTGGCGGTCCGCAACCCAGAAAGGACTTGTAGGAACAACTTTTCCTATTTCCCGGAGCACCAACAATCCCGTGCTCCTCAACCCTGACCCCTGCACCAGCGCCTCCAGGACCCGCTACAATGTTTTCCACAACCGTCTCACTCCTCCGATTGTTCACATCGCGGTCCTCAATCACTTTCAGCAGAAACTCTTGCTACTTTGCCATTTCTTCCCTCATTGCCAACATCATGTTGGCCATCATCTCAGACGGGGAACTAGCATCCCTGATGACTGGGTGGGACGAAGCCAGGTCTACTCGCGGAATGACCTCTGGCCCCCCACCTAGCCCTTGTTGAACAGGTGGTCGCACAACAACCTCAACTCCCTCCGGCTGACCAACGGTGGAGGTTGTCGCTTCCAGACCATCAACACGCGTACGCGGTCTACCACGCGTATTCACCATGCCAAACTTCTTCACAGAACAGGAAAATAGATAAGAGAGAGTTGGAATAAACACAAAGGAAACGTACTACCACATTACCAATCGTCATAGCAATAGAAATTCAAGCACACTTACGTACGATATCCTCATAATAACATTAGCTAAGTGAGATTATGAACATATAACACATAAAGGTTCTCGTCACGATCACCACAACGCCTGATAAACGTACTTTCCATTGACTCTAAGACTAACCCATCTTAAAAGCTCTACCCAATCTCACGGATCAATTCTTATCATACTCGGTCTAAGTCTAGACATCTTACATTCATGCCTATTTCACTTAAACTAGAGCTCTGATACCAACTTATAACATCCTAAAATTCAGAGTAATTTAAAACTTCATAAATAAAGCAATATGACATCTGTATTGCTATAAACTTCTCAAAAAGTGTATCAGTCCTTAAGACTTTACAAAAACCTGCACGGATTTTTAGAATTCATCAACAGACTAACCTAAACAAAACTATCTAGATTACATCAGTTGACAATCCAAAATTCATCAAAAGAATGGGACTTAACAATGCCCAACTATCAACACTTTAGTCATCTCAAAATGCTCGGAATTGATTGTTCTTTCGTTGATTGTATTCTGTTATTTCATTCGTTGTAATTTATATGTATTTTTGAAATACATATAGTGGAAAATAACCAACAATATTTTCATATGTTCATTTATGCAATAAGAACAACGTCAACCTAGTTGTTTCAGTGTACTCGTGCAGCCGTGCTTATTGAGATGTATTGATCGACCTAGTTGACTTAATTTGGGCGTTGATCTAGTCGGATTGATTTTGGGCTTTGGGCTATAAAATGGACTAATATATAGATATATTTTTTTGGGCTATAAATTGAACTAATATATGTATATATTTTTTGGGATGTAAATTAGACTAATATATGCATATATTTTTAAGGTTGTAAATTATAATGGCTATAAATAATATATATATATATATATATATAATTTTATCGAAATAATATATATTAGCGACAGGTTGGCGGTTTGGGTTAGGTTGAGTTATGCTAACCCAATTTCAACCCTTCTAATTAGCGGTTTGACGAGTTGGCGGTTTGACGGTTTAACGGGTTGGCGGGTTAGGTTGTTAGCGGGTTGGGTTGGGCAGGTTTCGTGAGTTGACCATTTTTTGTACACCCCTAATGACAACATTAAAAATATGCTTATAAACTTGCGGTAAATAAGAATAGGTGCTTAATCTATATTATATTATAAAGCACGGATAAAAAACTCTTAAAAACAATTTATAAAGCATAATGTACCGTTATTTAATGCTAATTACTTAAAATCTATTAAAAACAATCATTAAAAGCTTTATTTACAACATTTAATGCTATTTATTAACTTTCAATCGTTATTTCTAACCATTTTAACTCCCCTAAAATCACTCCCCATTTTAATCCCCTAAAATCACTCCCCTGCATTGTAACAACCCAAAACTTCGGCCAAAATATCATAGTTAAATATTATAAAATTCATGCCAAACGGCCCACAAAAGACAAAAAGATTTCAAGGTTTGCGATAAGACAACATATTACATAACTGAGAAATAAGGAAAATAACTAAAAGGTAGTCTTCTAGAATCAAGAACCCGCTCACGCCTTCTCTTTGCCCTTCCCGGATCCTCCTACGTCGTGTCTTTTAGTTTTCGAAAGAGCGAGAGTTAGACCGAAGGTCTAGTGAGTTCCCTCTGGCATCCGATCAATCGACCGAGAAATAAAAGAATTTATGAAATTAAATAAACCCAACAGTTTAAAGAAAAGCACCACAACCACAATCACACTTTTGGCTCACACTACCGACATTGTAAGGTGACGGCGTGTCTGGCTCATACTGCCTTAAGTGGTCACACCCCACTGGCATATACGGGACACACCTCTCGGTATGAGCGCAGGCGGGACACAAACCTCGACTTGAGCGCAGGCGGGACACACCCCCTGTAACATCCCCCGTCCCCGTGGTCCGGAACGGGTGATGTCACATACGAGACTTAACATAAATACATATCTAAATTCAGAGCTATTAATAAACTCTAAACATATATTACAATCCAAACTATCATACCTCAAAAGTCTTTATAAACCTAGAAAGATAAAACAAAGTGATTCTAAGAACTCCAAAATATCACGCTCGATCTCAAGTCCCGTCCCCGTAAACGTCACTTCGAACATGCCGTGTCAGAAAACAAAAACACGGCTGAGCACATAACTCAGTGAATGGATTATAATATAAGTTCGTAAATAATAATGAAAACATCAATAACGAATCATGTTTTTGACATCCAGAATCATGTTTTCTAACTTTAGAATACATGATTGAAAAAAATATTAAACTACAATGGATGATAACTTAGTTAAAGATATCAATTAGATAATCAAGTCACCAAATAATGGAATAATACACCTGACTTGATTCTCCAATTCAGCAGTTCCTTGATCTTAATATGTTGTTCAATGCCTCAATTTCCAAGAATCCAACCTACAAGAGTATAAGAGCAGACAACTAGTAAATACTAAAGAACTAAAAAATTAAAAATTAAAAGTACACAAACAATTACAATAGGAAACCGAAAACAATTAACTAACTACTTACTAAAAGCAGTTCTGTAGAGCTTCTGCCAAAGAAATCAGGAACTGATTTGTATTTTTGATGAAGATAGAAGACTAAAATCACTAAATAATGAAGAGAAATAATGAAAGTAGGGTTGTTGTTTGTGTTTGATCAATCCAAGTTAACCGACTGTAACACCCCGGATTTCCGTTGTGTAACCTTGCTATTCTTATGATAAGCTTTTGTCGTTAGCTCCGTGTTTGGTTGGTTGGCGTTTTGGATTTTGTGAAGTTGGGGAGAAACAGTGAGTTACGCGAGTTACACCGCGACTAGAGGTTGCGGCACAACCCGCGTAACCCTCTGTTGGTTATGGATTTTGAGAACTACGCGAGTTATACCACGACTAGAGGTCGCGGCACAACCCGCGAAACCCACTGGATGATTAGGTTTTTGGGACACGGGCGAGTTATGCCGCGAGTTGAAGTCGCGGCATAACCCGCAATATTGCTTTGACCGCTTTAATAGGTTCAGTTTCCCAAGACTTCCTTATCACAAATCTAAATATCTATTATCTCTCTCTTTTCATCTTTCGATCTTCGAAGTCTCGTTTGATTTCTAGTTTTCGGTGTTTCTTGCAAGGGGTCGGTGTTTTAAGCTTCACCTCTTCGTCGTGATCGTTATCTGGTTTTCTAGGTTTTATTCCAAAAACCTATCGGTGAGTTCCTACTACCATTTTACAAACTTTATACATGTCAAAACTCTTATTTGCGAAATCTGAAGTATTTCTACGGTATGATTTTATGTTCTCAACATTTTGTTATAAATAAAGTTTTTGGTGAATCTCGGGGTTCCCGGTCAGATTTGACCAAAATGACGGGTTCCGCCTTATTGAAGTAAAATGATGTTTTACTTGCACATTATGTGGTCGTTTGAAAAGGATGTTTATGAACTCATTTTAAATGATTTTCATTCTTACCAGAAGTTGAACTGGGAATAGCATTTTGTTTATAAAATGTACTTATACCATATATTTATTTATTTTCGGTCACATATGTTGTTGTGACGAGTCATTACCATTACTAGTGGATCCCTAGGTTTTGGAGTAGACTGTTTTATTGGGAGGTAATATTCCCCATTTTGTAACTATGGATGCATATGTTCCTAGAGGGCAACTTGGTACGGTTATGTGAGGCCGGATACTAGCCATGGTTCATAGTGATCCTAGTGAAGGAGTATACATTGGTTTCCCTTGGGAGCGCGATCTCACCTCGTAGCACGGACTCTGGGTTCATTGCTGAGGACTCCAAGTGTTTAGCTCATAACTCGGAATTGTGGTCTACTTTGTGTTACACCACTATCCTTGGTAAAATGGTCCTTTTATCACCGTTTAAGAGTTTTGGACCGAAGAGGCCCGGTTGTGGCGAAATGTTATCTTTACGAACTAAACCTTTATGAAAAGATTTCTTTATGATACTGATGTTTATATCTTTCGAGCTTTATAAACTGTATGTTCTCACCAGGCTTTAAAGTCTGACACTTTTCTCAAATGATATGTATAACAGGTTTCCCTTAGCGGTGGGATGCACCGGGTTTTGAGAGACGAGTTGGGTTTTGGGGCTTTTTGAGATGATTAAAGTGTTGATAGTTGGGCATTGTTAAGTCCCATTCTTTTGATGATTAATGGATGTCAACTGATGTAATCTAGATAGTTATGTTTAGATTAGTCTGTTGATGAATTCTAAATCCGTACAGGTTTTTGTAAAGTCTTAAGGACTGACACACCTTTTCGAGAGGTTTATATCAATATAGTTATCTTATTGCCTTATTTATGAAGTTTTAATTTACTCTGATTTTTAGGGTGTTACACCGACAATAAGAAATCAAACAGAAACCTGAGTTTAAACCTGAAATGAGTGAAATCGAAGACTGAAATGAGTGAAATCGAAGACGAGTTGAGCGAATTTAAACCTGATTTTTGTAGCCGTTGTTGGTGAAATCGAACAGGGGGAAATAACCGTTGTTTGATCAAGTCAATCGACATGATTCGTAGCCTGGAATCAAAGGGCCGTTTTGTTGTCGTTGCCATCGGAGAAACAAGAACAATCGATTAGAAATTTTGATTTAGAGAGGGAGAGAACTGAGGCGACAGGTGAGAAGTAGGGAATAGCCGAATAGGCGAGATCATAGTTAGAAGTAATATTAGACAACATTGGGGATTTCTTCTTAAAAGACAGGTTTCGGAGGTTGGCGATGTTCGATATTGTCCGTTTTAACATGAGAGTTCAATATGAGAATTGTAAATTGATGAATTTTGGTAATCGATGCTAGAGAGTGTGGATGCATCTTAAAGAAGGTTTCATGAAACGATTCGGGTATGTTTAAGGGAAACAAAAGAATGTTTTCTACCCATGGCCGTAAAGGGGATTGTGAGAGGTTTGGTATCAGGTGTTGTTGACACCTCAGGTGTTGTTGACACCTGACGTTTGTATTCGGCCGTCAAGGATTTTGTTGTGCCTTCCCAAGGGGATTGTAAGATTATGGTAGGGGATGATTTGTTGTGCCTCTCAAAAAGGAGATTAAGATGTCACTTTGGAGTCTTTCGATGATAGAGATTCCTTGTAACGTCTATAAATCAGTAAACTTGAGACTATTGTGATGTTGCAGATCCAACTAAATCCTAGGCTTAAGATTTTAACGTATTGAAAGAAGAGACATCCTCAAGCATGATGAGTTTGAACCGTTTCTTAAGCGGAACCAATGCTCATTCGGTTGTGACCAAGTAATGGGTTGATGTGCGGTTGAGTAAGAGCCTGGTATAACCTTCTAGGCAAGAGCTTGGGACTAAGGTTGTAGATGTTGTAAGGATTGTTGACTCTAAGAAGGATTGGAAGACTCCATCATTTTTGTCAATGTTTTGTATTGAGGATTCTGCCTTAAGCTGTAAACAATTCATTTGTTGTTAAGCTGTTGATTTTGTTACTATTATTAGAGTGTAAACAATTCCAACGCTTGGTGGAATTGTTTTAAACTAGGATAAGCCAATTAGGTATTTGGATCAAAGAGTCCAAGTAGTACCGTGTTTTAAGCAGTTTATCATTTCCTTGCTTGTTTGAACCTATTTCCCTCACATATGTGATATGTCCCTGCTACCTTTATTGTAGTTGATGTCTGCTTGCACACACTTTTTTGCTACTTTGTTTTCTCTTTCTCATGCTCTCCTGTTTCTTTTCAAATTATGAAAAGCAAAGAAATAGCCTCACCACCTCTTGGGGTTCAGAAAAGTCTGCGTGCATCCTACCCCGACCTACCTCTGAGTGATATATTGCGTACGTTTGGTTTGGTTTGATCACAAAGTGGGTTGAAAAATAAAAATAGTGACCAGATTCTTTTGAAAGATGCAAATGTAACATGGTCATTTCATATGTTTTAAACTACTCGGCCAGAATAGAAACAAAAATTGATGGAAATGGGCTATCTATTAACTAAAACAATACTAATGGCTTGTTTTGTTGACTTTTAAGCCTTGTGACCCTTCTGCCATGATTGGTGGCTTGAACAGGTATTTTGTCATCAATTAATAATGACCTTCCGTCGAGAATTATGATAAATAAAAATCAAATTGCAATATACCGAGCCAAATGAAAATGAAGATTGGTTAATTCTTACACTTTGATCACCCGGTACAGTTTGCTGTTAAGCTGTTTTTGGTTGGTAAATTATATAATTTTTTTCCACGAATCCATTTATGTTATTTTAATGGGACCGTGTCTAAATTTCAAGAGGGGACCGTGTCTAAATCCATTTGTTGTTTTGATGTTTTTTTTGTGTTAAATGATTGGAAAATGGAGATACCTTTTTCTTGAATTCGATTGATTTCAAAACGGGTTTGCTTTTGATTTGAGTTTTATGGAGCTAAGAATGCCATGTAAAGTGACTCTAAAGCTTTCTGTTGTTCTTGCCCTTATCGTCGTTATAGCTCTCGGGTTTGGTCATAATATATGGGTTGGCTTCTTCATAAAACAGTCGCTCTACTCTTTGTAGTAGATGTCACGACTACTTACATCCCACCACCAGACCCCCACCTTCAAGTGGGTATACTGGGTTAGTTTGGTTTGGTTTAGTGCGAAGTAATAGACATTTGTGCCTCGCCTTGTTAACTTATACTTGTGATACTCTAGGCTTGGAACCTCAACACACATGTTTGAAGACGTTCTTTTTGCCGGGATGGAGGTAAACAAAACGCCTAACCTTATTTATAGATTTCGTTTGGTTTGGTTGGTGTAGAAGTTGATATTAATTTGTATTTGTTTTAACTCTTGGTGCCAGGATGGTACTGTATTGTCTTGGAAATGTACTTCAGAAACCAGTTTCTCCGGAGCACCAACATCTTTGGAGGGTCGCACCAAATCCGTACTTTCGCTTGTTGTTGGAGCTAAAAGGCTCTTCTCGGGTTCTGTCGACCACACTATACGAGTATGTTGCTTCAATTGTTGATGATCTGTTTTTTAAAGATTCTTGCATACTTGATGACACACAATTAGATAAATAAATACTCTTAATCTAATAAGATCAACTAAAATGTTTCGCGCCTTAGTGCTTCAAATTTCAAATGCATTTTTGCCTTTTCAACCCCATTGATTCGATTTCAAAAGGTGAAACAATCCAGTTTGGTGCTCCTGGATGGAAAATAATATACTAAAAGTTGAGAACCGTCCTATTTAAACATGGATGAAATGATAGAAACTTAACGGGATGAAGTACGGATGTTTAGCAAACCAAGTTATAAAGAAATTGTCACGCTAATTTATGGTAGCTTATTGAGTTTACCTACTTTAGGGAACCAACCATCAAATATATATCTTCGATTCTATTTTATGTTCCTAGGTTAGAATTTAATGAATCGACTGGGATAGATAATTCACTCCAACAAGGATTTTAATCATTATTTCATTATGATGCCGCAAGTGAGCGATTATTGTGCCAACTCACTGCATGAAGAAGTGAAAAAAGCATGTGAATATGAAGGTTGTATTGTGGTGATATCAGGGCTATTCTTTGTGGTGATAGCAGGGCTATTCTTTGTCGAGGATCTCAGATCATTCCTCTGTCGAAGGATCATAAGGTCTCTTCCCTGCCTGAAAATTTCACCTTTTCTCAATATAGTTTTTCCAATGTTTTCTTGGCTTGCTTGTTTATCTTTTCTTTTGATATCTTCAAAACAAACTATCTTGAAGGGATGTTTAATATGCAATTGCATGTCAATATATGTTGTTCAAGTCCTTCACCTGAATCAAAGTAAA
Source organism: Arctium minus (assembly GCA_954870635.1). Classification (NCBI taxonomy): domain Eukaryota; kingdom Viridiplantae; phylum Streptophyta; class Magnoliopsida; order Asterales; family Asteraceae; genus Arctium; species Arctium minus. The sequence goes on from OX941081.1 coordinate 28,921,732, forward strand.
TTCAATATGTAGTTAATGGTTATTTCAATCAACTATCCTAATGAGGCTTACCCCCAAAGTCTCATGTTATTATCCTTACTTTCTAGATATTTAGTGTTTGCTTGTTTCACCGATCTGTAGGATTGACGTTTTTTGCCACTTCTCAAATAATGTAGTATTTTTCATTAACACACTTTGTAACTGTTCTCTTGTGACAGCCTAACAGAGAAGATGAGGAGAAGGGGATTATGAATACTGGGGGTCATGTATTAGCTGACTTGTGGGGTGTACCGAGAGTGAATGGTGTTCTTGCGATGTCGAGGGCAATAGGTTTAAAAATAATTCTATGAACTTTTTGTTTTTTAAAATTTGATATCCACTTTCCGATGCATATATAAATATATACTCTAATTCATTTACACTGGGAAGCTTTATACTTCTGAGTTACTTATGTTTGGTTTGTTTTACGTCTTGTCTAATTACTATTGTCAACCTTTCATGGATTAGTCAAGACTATCAATATATCAACTTTTTTCTAAACATAATACAATGAAGCGTTGAAAGTGCTAACCTGAAATTGTTTCTGATAGATGTTGTCAAACCATAGCTTCTATTTCTTCATTTCAAAGAATTCATTTTGGAATTCTTTCATTTGCATTGTTTTGGAGAAACTTGTGTACACAAATCTTAGTTTTTTTTTAGTATGTAATAGTTATATATGGAAAATGAACTCACACGCCCTCCTCACTTTTGGTGAGTTTTGAACCCTTGACCTCCGGGGTGGCTTGGCTCTATTGATAACCCGGATATTACTAGGTGTCATGTTAGTGCTTATCTTACTAATTGATTCCATGTTTTCATTACTTGGTACATCGTTGAAGAAACTTGTTTTAAGGTACTTAGTTTTAAGCTTTCCTATTTTCTGTTCGTTAAATTGGGCTTTTGGAAATGTATGAATTTCAGGAGATAAGTCTTTGAAGCCTGCTGTATGTTTTGTTCCGGAATTGACTTTCACCACCAGGTCTGAAGAGCAAAGCATAAGAAACATAAGGTCGGTCATTGCATAATAAAGAGAGAGTTGAAAGTGATTGGGGATCTCGGTATGATAATTTTACCGTTTATGTAATTCTATCTTTAGACGGTTGTTTGTATAATTGCATAATATCTTATACCAAGTGTGAATTTTTGCAGCTTCGAGCAATTTTGCATCAATTTGACAAATGAGAAACTTCAACAACATTTTAATCAGGTTGATATGGAGGACTTAAATATTTTTCATGCTCATTCATGAAAATATAAAATATACTATATACACATGGTTATGTGGGCTATTTTTGTTTTGCAACATGTCTTCAAAATGGAACAAGAAGAATATACAAAAGAAGAAATTAATTGGAGCTATATTGAATTTATTGACAATCAAGATATCTTGGATATCATCGAGAAGGTTTGGTGTTTATATGCTTAAATTTTACTTTATGCCATGTTACCTTCTCCAGACAGTAACAACTATAATGCCTTGGATAATTGTAACTGCATTTCCTTCTTTCATGTTTAATCACATTTCCATTGCATACTCCTTTGATGAGATGACCCAACACTCAAAGCTACATTTTCCTGAAGGAAACATGATAATTTCATGTGGATTATTATCAGATACTACAGACTAAACATGCAGAATCAACAAACTGTTGATTACCCGAGTTTCAACCTTGTAATTGTCGGCGATGGTGGAACTGGTAGAAGTTTTAAATTAGTTTTTATATTTGCTTGTTACTATGGGTTTTAGTTGTCAACCTCGAAATCAAGATGTATCCCGCCGCTTGGCGCGGATACACAACTAGTATATTTGTAAAAATGACATCTTTTATTTCCTTTCTCTTCTATTCAAGAACATGAAAAACTATTTTATTTCATTTTTTTCCTTCTTTTTCCTTCCTTTTTGAGAACACAAATGAAAAAATTGTTTTACTTTCCTTTGTTTTTATAAAAGAGTAAGAAGTATTTTCTTGTTGTTGAGAGAGCTATATTGAATGGGAAAGTCTCTTATTTAAAAGACTTGAAAACTATCAATTTAATCTTTCAATTGAAAATGAAATATTTTCCAACATATAATTCTTTATATTCAAAGTATTCAACTACCATACTTTTAAAAGAGAGTAACAACTGAATCTTTTGAAAGAATCTAACAAGTAACAAGTTGCACTTTTGAAAAATTTAGACATTAAAAAAAACTTATCCAACAAAAATAGATGTTATAAAAATGTTTCCTATTTTTTAAGAAGTCCTTAAAAGATTTTAGTTATAAATATTTTTTATAAAAGAGAAAATTTAAATATTTAAAAAATATATGTTTCTAAAATTTTATTTAAGAAAAATATAATCAACTCTTAGTTACCTTCAACACTTTATCATACCTTCAACACTCTATCTTTTAGCTTTCAAATATCAATGCCTTAACACGATTTAGCACCTCAACTTTCATTCATTCAACTTTTAGGTGGCATCTGGTTCACAGAATGGAATTTGATGGAATTAGAATTCAACGAAGGAATTTGACTTTGAATGAATTGAAATTGAATTTGACCATGCGTTTGGTTGGTAGGAATTTAATTCTTTCGCTTAAGACAAAGAATGATGAATTTCTAAAAATGTGGAATTCAATGGAATTGGAAGGATTCCATCACTTTCATTCCCTGTACCAAACATGAGCTTGGAATTTGGTCAATGGAATTGGTCATTCCAATTCCTTCCAATTCCGTGAACCAAACAACCCCTTAGTACTCAATTTTCATTCATTCATCTTTCAACTAATGACTTCTTGAGCAATAAAATATTAATACGAATTACGAAATATAATTTGTTTGTAATAATCAAAACTATAATCTTTATTAAATATTTAGAGACACGACATACTTGCACTAACAATATCAAACTTATATCGAGCATATATCAAACATCTATTGAAGTGTATGAATCTTGATTGTATTTCTCTAGAACGATGTTGCAATACTTTTATTTATCGGTGCAAATGTTGCAATAGTTTTTGATAGGTTATCTTAAGTGCTCAATGATGACTGATTAATTATCAAGTCCGTTCCTGACATTTTATAGGCCCTAGGCGAGACATAAAGAGGGCCCTCGATATGTATGAAAAATCTTCGATGTATTGTTTTTATCATGAGAAATAACAATGAATTCAAGAGATACTAATAATCCATATAATACCATTTTTCCAAGTATTCCTACAAGTAAAATCAATAAATAATTAGTTCTAAATTAATATTTTATATCATTTCATTTTTACATAGCATCGTCGACCCATTACACCATTAAAAACGTCTTATATATACCTTTTGATATATAAATTGACATCATTTGGGATCACAATCTTGACTATTCGTATTAACACTCTATGTAAATCAATATAAATCAGTTGAGTTTCCATCCCACCTCATGTGAAGGTTTTTCATCACCGTTTTAAACTTTTAGAGTTAAAACAAACTTTTTCGGAACCATCAATATTTGAATCAAAAGTCAATGCTGGTTATAGCTTGAGATCTTATTCTTGATTTTTACAGATAGGATAATACTTAAGATCATGCACCCAATATTAGGTAATAAGGAGTCAGTAATGAATGAAAAACCAAGGGTAGTTTTGAAATTTTAGATATAGATATAAATTAAACCATCTCATGTAGTTGATATCTTTTTTCAAAAGGTAAGAGTTTCTTAGTTAATAACAAGAAAATTACTATATTCTAAATTAGAATTCATGCAAATAAAATAATCAAAAGTATCACCAAGAGATGGATAATAGAGAATATATCAAGGTTTTCTAGATAAGGAATTTTAGATTTTGATACTAGATAAAAAAAACTTAGAGAACAATCAATTAACTTTTTACACATTTTCTTCTTCAATTTAATCAATTAATATGTGTATCGGCCCTTAATTCACTTTGAATCTTATTAGATACTAAAATTTTTTTGTCTCCTTTATTTACTAATTTTTTAATTACTACTATATAGTATATACTTACAAGAACGACCATGTTAGTTATTACTGTTGTAGTAAGCAACTTCTCAATACTCTTTGTTGGACCTAAAACTAGTAATGCGATGTAACACAATCAAATATGGTAAGAGCAACTAATAAAAATTTCGATAAATAATCTCAACAAATACAAACTCCAATGATATACAAGGACTAAAATGAAGTTGGGTGTTACTTAACCTAAATACAAGTTGCTCTTCCCGAAACTATTGCGGAAGACTTCACCAAACTATTCACTCCTCGGGCACACATCTAGCACTCCTCTCTTCACGGTGCTAGTGTGCTACTAGAACTATTCCCAATCGGAACCTGTTGCATATGCCGACAAATAAAAAGGTTAGGCTAATGCCTAGTGAGTTCAAGAGTTTTACATGAATAAATATACCTTTAAATGGAATGAACTTCACTTAAAATTATAACCTTTCAAATGATTTACTTTATCCTTGGGGACGACTCTTTTTCAATATCATGCATTTTTAAAGATGAACGTCTTATTACAAAACATTCTTTATAAAATGGTGCAACCCAAAACTCACTCAAAACTAGAGTAGAATCGACTTCCAATTTAAGAATCACGGATAAAACGTTATGTCCCAAAACACCCAAGGCACGGGTGAGGCATAATACTCGACCCATAAATCACGTATAGAAATTCATATATATATAATGTCATCGAAAACATGAATACTAAAATACAATACCCAAAACAACACCCTTCGGTGACGGGGGAGACCCGATTCCATTGAATGTGGCAGACACACAAAGTTAAGCCACATATCTATATTATAAGCATATCTTCAAGGATTGGCAACCATTGACATCAACCCTATCCATGGATCTTTAGTCAAGGTAGACATCAACCCTATCCATGGATCTTTAGCTGTTAGGACAACCGCCCAAAGAATCACCAAGTTCAACCCTATCCATGGATCTTTACCTTGGGACCCCACCATCCTTGACACGTTTGTTCATTTAGAAATTATATCACATCACCAATGCATATTTCCAAATTACAACACGGGAATCTTATCCCACTTACACAATAAAGTCGACCTCTATGCCTATGGATCCATTGCATTACAGTGTAAAATGTTACAAGACTCCAAATGAATGACTAACGCACTCAAAACATGGCATTCTCAAACATGTGTAATAAATGCAAATCTTTACCAAATCCCCACATCGAGCTATGTAAAACCGTACAATTATCCCATAAGACCCAATGAGTCAAAAACAGAGCCAAAAGTTCAACAACCAAAATGGCTATTTGTTTAAAAGTCATGATAAGTTTTAAAATGTATTTAACCGACATTTATGCAAACTCATGCTCCTAAGGTATGAGTAACTCAAAACCCTCCGTTGATATTTTGCAACCAAAGACATACTATTTATCCCCAAAAATACTTTATAGCACAATAATATGTATTTTCCCATTGATTTACGAGTTCAATAACTTTAAGAATGCATAAGTTTCAAACAATCTCCACATGTGAAATAATTAACAAAAATTACTACACTTTCAATATTTATTTACCAAAGTGTTCAAAGACCCCAAATATGTGTGTTTCACGAATTTTATAAATCAAATGTACCAAATACGCGAAAACTCATCAAATGACCCAACATTTATAAATATCAAGTAAAATTCATAAATGCATCAAAATGAACATTTTTAGCATGTACAACGTTTTCACAAAGCAACTTGAACTCACCTTGTTAGATTTAAGCTAAATCTAGATTTAGGCTAAATCTAGATTTTCCCCAAATTGAGCTCCTTTGGAGAAATTTGAATATTCAAGCCAAAATTCCCAAAACCTAGATCCATAAATACCCAATCGTAAATATTCATAACCAACCATTTAGAATCAATCCCCAAACATTTTACATCAAAATCCCCAAATTGGCCAAAACCCTAGTTTTGACCCAAATTATCCAAAACCTCAAACCAAGATTTGAGAAATATAAACACTAGAGAGTCGACAATGGATGATTTATAACTCATTATAAGGTTTAGAAATGGTTAGAATGACTTACCAATGAGTTTCTAACAAAACCCCAAAATGTGGTAAACAATAGTGAGGAGATGGTGAAGAAGGTGAGATGGAGGATCTTTGCCTCTATCATCCAAATACTAGCTTGATCATGAAGAATCTCTTTAGAACCCAAGGATTTGTGCCTCAAAGGCTTCAAAACCCTAAATAAATGAAGAGGGCTCAGTTTGAGAGAGAATGAGGATGAATAGGTGAAGTGGTAAATGAGAAAAGGGATGAAAACTCCACATTTTAAAACCCTGGGGCCAACGGCAATTGTGCCCAAGGCACTCTCGCCCAACATGTACCGCGGGCACACCCCCGCTGGCGATTGTGCCCCGCGATTGTGACCAATGTCACTCTCGCGGGCACTCTTGCATAGAGTGTATCGAACCCACTTCTTCCCCATTTTTCACCCGAAGCACCCAAGACATGATAAGGCTTAACAGGTAAGTCATGAAGGATGAAATTCCACGATAGAAAGTAAGAATTTCTCAAAGGATTAACTTTCCCAAACAGAAATTTATGGGTGTTACAATCCTCTCAACCTTAGAATGATTTCGTCCTCGAAATCTGATTCTCACACAAGGCATTTCAATACTACCCTCAACACTTATCGGGTTCCTCGGTTCCAAAAGGTAACAAACTATTCATAGATCTCAATGACGTCATTCTCACAGATGACTGACTCCCTCACCAAGGGATTGTCTCTAACCCCTTCGTCCTTTAGTCAAAACGTGATAACTTCCTGTCAAACTACCATGACGATTTTCGTGAAGACTCTCACATCCAATAACCACCAGGATACACTACACTCATACGAGAGTGAAAAACGAACTCTACTGGAGCAACTTTTATCCATAAGATCTCGGTGGTCTCCCAATCTTAGGTGGCACGTACTACCTCAAGGATAGCTTGTGACTTCAACTTCCCACTGACTAGATTATTCCAGTTTAACCCGATTATGAATCCGTATTCCAATAACCAATACCAACCCAAAGGATTCCAAAACCCCTTTATAATTCACCCTTGATATTAGTAAAGTATTCTTCCCAAGGACGTACCAATATGCTTTTCAGGGAGTTGGTTAATTCAGATTAGGCTGTCGCACAACTCCGATAGTGCATTCAAGTATCGATTTTCAAATCAGCGAAAGTCTTGGCACATCAATAAAATCATACGCATCAATACTTAATTACCAACATCTAACTTTCTTTAAGTTCCCCCACCACGAGGCTAACATTTCTCATGATCCAACGGGGAAACTTCCAAACATTCCAAAGATTCATTAACATCAAAAGAACAAGTCGACGCCTAAAATCAAAATGGTCATACTGAAAATTTAGGTACACCGTCATTTCACTCCAGATTTGCATTGCCGAATTACAGTTGACACCTAACATGGCACTAAAATTCCCAATCTTACATATCTAACAATGAACCACAATATTCCCTTTATTCCTGAGGACTCGTCCGGATGGCACATCCCCCAACACATGCATGATGTCGAACGATCAACCCAACAACCCAAATCCAACCATAAGCAATTAACCACACAAAGCCTTAACCCGAAGATTTATCGAAGCAGAAAAATCACCTCTTAATTAACTGGGAGAAAGAATAATTCTAGTACCTCAATTATTCATGCATGCACCGATTCACAACTGAAATCCATAATTTAAGACTGACCACGAGTCAGATCACCTGTCGTTTCAATTCTCAAGGACTCCTTTAGTCCCAAATCATAATTCTTTTCATAAGGGGGTTTAAATCTATAGCCCTAATGAGTTAAAAGTTTTTTTTACTATAGGACTCAACAACTATGCCAATTGAAATTTTATAAGACTTTCAAACGCAAAATCTTTATAACAATTAATTGTAAGCGTAAAAAAAATGCACTACCGTTTACTCGGTAGTCGTGCAAAGTGGTCACAAACAGCACACATATAAAACCATTTTGAAAGTCATTTGATCATTACTCAAGCTAATAATGACGATGAACAAGGATATACAACAAGCTTTTCGAATGGACCACTATGATCCTAACATGCATAAATTTACGCCATGAATGAGAAATAGTTTTACGTACTAAAACAGTGTACAACAAAATGCTTGCAAAACTCAAATCGGAATTTTCATGATATCAACTCCCAAGATTTTTCCCTCTTTAGTCACAACACGACACAGAATAAGATTCCACAACAAAACTTGCATGAGACGATTTATTTCACAAAACTAGCACAGTGATATGTGTATGCACTTTGGTTAAGATATAAAACAATTTATCTCGGTTTCAAGTTTCAACTGAAATAGCAATATGCTATCAACGTTCAAAAAGGTTGGCTAAAACACTATGATAGAAATTCCAAATAAAGTGTGCATGCATACTATATGCCACCAACTGTCCGCACAAAACTCAAGGGAAAACAATACAACGGGACACCATTAAAATCACCACATTAAATCCACAAAATCGCATGGAGTAAAATTCTCAATAAAACTCAAACACCAAAATAATGGAAGACAACTCTTCGTCCAAAACCTTAACATATGTGGAGGAGATCCAATGTTAAAGTTATAAACCGCAGTTACTTGTCCAAGACCCTAAACAACACCAAAGTACACACATCGCAAAATCCGAAATAGCGTTGGACAACAACGAGAATAAAGAAAATATTCAACAAAGTTTGCAACCTCATGACATAAAACAATTTTGTGCATGCTCGAAATCATGGTTTAAGATCTTGTGTGTGCTAAAACATTGATCCAAGATTTGTAATTTAATCCACATGGCGATTTGGAAACATGAGAAAATAACTGATGTAATTTATTTTAGAAATAAATTTTGTGCATAAATTTGATCTGCACACAATGTCTTGAAACTACTCTCCTCAAATTCCCAGTCACACTATCGTCGTTTGGATGCCAAAAATCTTAAGACAAAATCAAGGGCTTCACCGGTTCCTTAAAATTTCTCCTCGAATAATGCCGGTTCCATAGGTCTATGGTTCTAATTCCACCAAGAATTCTGACCCGAAACGGTCCATTTAATGTAATCACCATTCTTAACTGTCACTACGAGTGACAACACTATAAACATTAACCTCTTCAAGTCACTACTCCTCGGAAACTCATCCACTACCCCATCGGTCCTCACATAAGGGCGGTTCAAGCACACACATGTGACATGTAAGTTCACCACGACACTGGCCAGGTGTAATTATGAACGTACCGTACATGATTATCCTTGTTTCCCTCGTCATGATTCCCGATTCTAGTGACTCTATCGACTTCAAAATATCTTATCTTAGAGTGTCTAGTAGTGTAATCTTACTTTCCTATACTTAGATGAACGCTAGTTTGAGTCTAGGTATCCGAAATCAACACCTAAATCTCTCAAACTTAAGCTCTGATACCAACTTGTAACACCCTCAAATTTGGTAAGAGCAACTAATAAAAAATTCGATAAATAACCTCAACAAATACAAACTCCAATGTTATACAAGGACTAAACTGAAGTTGGGTGTTACTTAACCTAAATACAAGCTGCTCTTCCTGAAACTATTGCGGAAAACTTCACCAAACTATTCACTCCTCGGGCATACATCTAGCACTTCCTCTCTTTACGGTGCTACTAGAACTATTCCCAATCGGAACCTGTTGCACATGCCGACAAATAAAATGGTTAGGCTAACGCCTAGTGAGTTCAAGAGTTTTACATGAATAAATATACCTTTAAATGGAATGAACTTCACATAAAATTATAACCTTTCAAATGATTTACTTTAAACTTGGGGATGAATCTTTTCCAATATCATACATTTTTAAAGATGAACGCCTCATTACAAAACATTCTTTATAAAATGGTGCAACTCAAAACGAGAGTAGAATCGACTTCCAATTTAAGAATCACGGATAAAACGTTATGTTCTGAAACACTCAAGGCACGGTGGGGCATAATACTCGACCCATAAATCACGTATAGAAATCTATATAAACATGACTCCTCATTATTAAACATGATTGACTTACATGTCTATGGATCCAATGTATTACAGTCTAAAATACATGACTCCAAATGAATGACACACGCACTCAAAACATGTATTCTCCAAATAAAGTGCAATCTCACGCCCAAAGCTCCATATCAAGTTATTAAAACTGGACAAATATCCCCAAAACCCAATGAAGACAAAAAAAAACCGAGCCTTAAGCTCAACCCAATCCAATGACCATATGTTAAAAGTCACAGTATGTGATAAAACGTACTTTAAACTCATGAATAACCCAAAACACAACATTGGGTTGGGACAAACCATTTTTCCAAAGGAATTCACATCATTTACACTTTCAAAACGTCCCATAACACAAGCTATGCATATTTCCAACAAACACTAAAATGCATTTTTACCAAATAACCTCCATTTATGCAATAAATCATCAAAACACTTTCATTTATGACTTATTTATCAAATCGCCCAAAAATCCCCAAATGTGGTTGTTTTACAAGGTTTATAAAGTTAAACACTTTCAAATAATCAAAACCCATCAAATAGCTTATCAATTGACAATTTCATGTGAAACACATAAAAACTTTAATATAGACATTTTTGGCATGTACAACATTTTCACAAATCAACTTGAACTCACCTTGCTAGATTTAGGCTAAATCTAGATTTTTCCCCAACTTGAACTCCCTTGAATAAACTTGGATCCTCAAGCCGAAACTTCCAAAAACCTAGATCCACAAGTTTTCAACCATAAATACACATATCCAAGTGTTTAGAATCGTTCCCCAAACATCAACTTCGTAGCTCGATCTTAGACTTTTATAGGTAACAGATTTAGACTTACACAAGTTGGAAGATTCCATTCACGAAGGAAGTATTTGAAAAAGAGAATGCGAGACAGAATGGGTTAGTTGTCCAGTTTGGTAGCCGAATCTCCCGTCTCCGTAATTCTTGCCTTACAAGAGCTGCACTAAACAAATGGAAAGGCTCTAGGCAACTTTAGAGAGAGGGGCGCGCTAGCGCTTGACTAATAGAATAGGGGGCTGAGAAGCTCTTGCTTGCTGTAATATTTTGATTTGCTACCCCGCCGTGATTGAATGAGAATGGATAAGAGGCTCGTGGGATTGACGTGAGGGGGCAGGGATGGCTATATTTCTGGGAGCGAACTCCGGGCGAATATGAAGCGCATGGATACAAGTTAGGCCTTGGAATGAAAGACAATTCCGAATCCGCTTTCCGTTACCTTTTGGGAGGCCTACGCCCCATAGAAACTGTCTACCTGAGACTGTCCCTTGGCCCGTACGTCCTGACACAAGGTTAGAATTCTAGCTCTTCCAGAGTGGTATCTCACTGATGGCTCGGACCCCCCCGGAAGGAGGCCTTCTTCGCCTTCCACCTAAGCTGCGCAGGAAAGGCCCAAAGCCAATCCCAGGGAACAGTGAATCTTCATAGGGTCTTTCTGTCCAGGTGCAGGTAGTCCGCATCTTCACAGATAGCCATACGAGAGCTTGGAATTACACCCTAGAAGGAGTTAGTCAAAGCCTTCCTTTCGCCCTCGCTTTCCTTCATCTCATGCATCTGGGGAAGGAAGCGAAGCTGTTTAAGTAAGAGTTAGCGCCTATGGAAAAGAGATTTGAATCGCTTTGTGGCGGGATAAGCTGTGATCTTACTCCTAACTTGGGATATTAAGTAAAATAACATCACTCATTGGCAAAGCATGAATTAGCCTTCGAGTTGTGGCTTCTTGTTCATCTTTCACTATCTGACCTTTCATTTCAGGTTAGGTGTAATAAAAATTTATACTTAACTTAAATTGGCATTTTTAAGAGATGCAAATGGAACGGAATTGATAAAACATTCCTAGAAACAAAATTCTCCCACTTAGGCTTACTATGTTTTAGGATTTTTTTTATAATATCAAAATTGATTCAGTTTCTTATATTATAATGTATAACGGTATTTATATTCTAATCTACTTGAATATGGAATACCAGAAAACCATCTGAATCATCCATCCATAAAGGAGAGAGTACTCCAGGAAATCTCTAGATTCCTCAGTCTCGAACAGCTCATCGGGAGGCAATACCAGCTCCCGGTTATATCAAAATCTCCATTTTGGCCAAAAACCTTAATTTGACCTACTTTCCCCAAAATCATCCAAACCAAAATTTTAGAAATATAAACACTAGGGAGTCATCAATAGAACATTTATAACCCATAAATCACTACTACAGAAATAGATATTTTAAACGGTTGTTTTGGACATTTTTAAACGGTTTTACAACCGTTTGAAAGGGCACCGTTTGAAAAAGTCAGGGGCTTTTTTAATCGGTTTTTGAACCGTTTAAAAAAGTCACATTTTTAAACGTTTTTTAAACCGTTTAAAATAGCAAAAAAAAACGTTTAAAATTGTATACCTTTTTAAACGGTTTTAAAAAAACATGTAAAATGTGTATTGTTTTACATGATCTTCTGCACATAGGACTCAATCTTGGAACCACAACCATGCAAACCAACAACACTTACCATTCCGCCACATCTTCTTCTGTGTTTATAGAAGCACCTTTAATTCTTTTATTCATTTTATATCCAGCTTTGTACTCCCAACTTCAACTTCAGATTCGGCCCAGATTTACTCCAAATTACCAAAAACTCAAAACACGAACATTGTAGATCTGTGTGTTGGGTTTCCATATCATCTTGAATCACTCAAATCGGAGATCAGACGAGTGAGATATGATCAAAACGCCACAGTTGCGCAAATCTGTCAAAAAATATCGTTTTGTTCTTTTTCGCTCCAAATTGTTCCTAACCTATCAAAATATAAAAACGCATTAATGTAGTTCGGTTTTAGCCTAAATTTTTAAAGGCCTTTTTAAACGGTTTTGTGATAGTGAAAGCGTTTAAAAAAGTGTTTGACCTTTTTAAACGGTTGTTCTAGAGAACCGTTTAAAAAGATGTATGTATTTTAAACGGTTGTATGAAAAAACCGTGTAGACGGATTTTTAAACGGTTTTGTTCAATTATCCATGTGAAATATGTATCCCTTTTTAAACGTTTTTTTATAACAACCGTTTAAAAAAGTCATATGACTTTTTTAAACGGTACCACAACCACAGAACCGTTTAAAAAAAGTCTTAAAATACGCGTCCACCTTTTTAAACGGTTTTTTCGAATTTTTTTAAAAATCGTTTAAAAATGTGCGTTTAAAAAGTCATTTCTGTAGTAGTGAATAATGGGGGAAGTGAACTTACTGTTGGTTTTATATGTATATTACTCGTACATATATAATTACAAAGTAATCAACTAATGATTTAAGAATTCAATAAAGTAATCAACTAATGATTTAACAAATCGATTATAGATAATAAAGAAGGAAATTAAACAGAAGCTGAGGCCCGTGTATAACACGATTCCCTTAAACAAATTCGCCGTCTATTCCCAGTGGAAATTTTCAGAGAGTTGTGCTATATGTTTTGTATGTAACCCGACTCATCCTTTTATATTGAAGATTGAAACTGAGATCATTAATATGTAATTAACCAATATTTAAAGAATTAATCTTTAAAACCGAAATGATTAATTCGATAATTAATTGGTAATTAAAATATTAATTATTTGTCTTCAATACATTTGATTGGGAGTTACAAAATCGAAACAATGCACGACGCGGGTGGTCGCGCGGGTTAACCCGTGGCACAACCCGCCCGGGTCACTGGATCAAAAATAAAATTAGCAAAAACCAAGTTGTGCGAGCTCGAGATTTCGGAGTTACATTCGTGTCCGCAGGTCGCGCCCACACAAAAGTTCGGCGATTTTAGCTTACGAAAGTCTCAATCGACACCCCCCTTTACGTGGGTATGTGTTGGAGTAAAACCAAGGTTCTAAAAAACACGCCTTGGCGCCGCCATGGCGCGCCATGGCGTCGAAGCGTGGCCTTGCCGCCACGTTTTACCCCTTGGCGTCGAGATAAGGCGTCGAGCTCGTTATGGCGCGCCATGGCCCGCCATGGCGCGTTATGGCGTTACAACTTCGAATTTGTGTACTTCGAAATTCGATTGGAATTTACCCATTAGTATTGATTATAGCTTAGAAATTTTTTTGTTTATCGTTTTATATGAATTTTAATTGTTAATAACTCGTTCATTATTGTTCAAGACACCGATAAAAACACACACATACACATATATACATATAAATTATATACATATTTGCCGCCTTAAGCCATGCCTTGGAAAACGCCATGGCCTCGCCATAACTCGTAAGGCTTGAGGCTTGACCTCCCCGCCACGCCACGCCTCACGCCATTTAGAACCTTGAGTAAAACCATTCAAAGGAGCTTGTAAACCCCTCACACTTCCATGGTTATAAACCATTAAATGTTTACTCCTTCTTCCTATTAGGACACTTTCCCACACCCACTTGGTTTTTACTAAGTTCATCCAAATACTCAACTTTGAGTATCGATATCTCATTCACACACACTCCGTTTTGGACACATTATACATCGTTTCGAAGCTCTCATATAGGATAACACAAACCCACTAAGAGTTAATTATATATAATATATATATATGTATTTAAATGTGTCCAAAGTTAGTAAAAACATATATTTTTACTAAATTTTCCAACAATCCCCCACATGAATGGAGATTGATCTATGCATATATACGAAAATTCCCTACGAAATTTTGAATAGTCGAATCCTGCATAGGATAGGTAGGTGTTACCCTTTGAACCTTCCCTTGTGAAACATACTTGGTCTCCTGGCTGTCAGTAGACTCGATATCTTTGAACTGAACTACCATTATGTAGACTACAATATATTTCACACAAGACTCTTCCTAACAAGGTCATATCATCATAGTCGTATTCGTTATGGTCATGAACACTAGCCTGGTTCAGCGAGAGTTGTCACAATTCCCTTTGAAGCGACCCCACTTCTCTCTCACATAGGTAATTTCCAATAATCATTAAAAGTCATACGCTTAGCCTCACTGTCACTGATTACATAAATGGACTAGGAAGTTTATTAACTCCCCCATAGTGACCTCATTCATACAACTAGGTTGTCCTTTTGAACCCAGATCTTGGGATCTCCAGTCTTCTGGGTAAGGTTTCCTTTGTATGAATTATTCATTCAAGGGCTTTAGTCCCATTCCTCTCGATGACTTATAAACTAAATCTCTACTTAGGCCTTTCGTAAGCGGATCCACAATGTTATCCTTTGACTTCACATAGTCAATTGTGATAACTCCAATAGAGAGTAATTGTCGAATCGTATTATGTCTACGTCTAATGTGCCTAGATTTCCCATTATACATTGTACTTTGAGCTCTACCAATTGTCGATTGGCTATCACAATGTATACAAATGGCCGTTACCAGCTTAGGCCATCTGGGAATATCTTCCACGAACTGACGTAGCCACTCTGCTTCTTCACCACATTTATCCAAGCTGATAAATTCAGATTCCATCGTGGATCTGGCTATAAAAGTTTGTTTAGATGATTTCCAAGATATATCCGTACCTCCAAGTGTAAACACATATCCACTTGTAGATCTGGAATCCCTTATGTCAGATATCCAATTTGCATCGCCGTATCCTTCGATCACAACTGGATATCTTCCATAATGCAGTCCATACTCACGTATGTATCTCAAATATCTTAACAATCTAGTAATACTCTTCCAGTGTTCAAAACTGGGATTACTAGTATACCTACTTAGCCTGCTCACTGCATATGTTAAGTCAGGTCTAGTACAACTCATAAGATACATTAGACTGCCAATTATTCTTAAGTATTCCACTTGTGCAACACTATCTCCTCTATTTTTAGATAGATGTTGACTAGCGTCAATCGGAGTTCTAGCTATACTAGTATCTCCTTCATTAAATTTCTCAAGAATCTTATCCATGTAGTGTGTCTGATTTAACACCAGACCATTATGAGTTTTTGTGATCTTGACCCCAAGAATCACATCCGCTAAACCCATGTCTTTCATATCAAACTTAGATTTCAACATATCCTTCGTGGACCTTATCATTTTTTCATCACTTCCAAAGATAAGCATATCATCAACATATAAACACAAGATGACATAACCATGAGTGTGTCTTTCATATAAACACATTTATCACACTCACTTGTCTTAAAACCGCTTTATAACATGGATTGATCAAACTTTTGATGCCATTGCTTAGGAGCTTGCTTTAGTCCATACAAAGACTTAAATAAGTTTACAAACTTTGTTCTCTTGTCCTAGGGCAACGAATCCCTCAGGCTGCTCCATATAGAATTCTTCTTTTAAATCTTCATTTAGAAAAGCAGTTTCACATCCATTTGGTGAATTTGTAGATTTCTAATAGTTGCAATAGCTAGCACCAACCTAATGGATGTTATTCTTGTTACCAGTGAATATGTATCAAAATAATCTAGACCTTCCTTTTGTCTATATCCTTTGATTACTAATCTTGCCTTGTATTTGTCAATACTGCCATCATCTTTCATCTTTCTCTTAAAGATCCATCCCGGAGGTAGGTCCACTAGTTCCCATGTATGGTTTTGTAAGATATATTATATCTCACTCTTGATGGCTTCTTTCCATTGAGGTCCATCTGAAAACGTAACCGCCTTACGATAGGTCTTGGGTTCACTTTCCACCATGTAGGTGAGAAAGTCGGGACCAAACGATTTTTCAACCCTAGCTCGTTTACCTCTTCTAGGTTCTATCACTTCTTCCTTAGATAGAACTTATTCATCCTCTCAAACAATTTCTTTATCTTTAGAAGATGAGACTTGATCTTCCTTGTTCAAACAAGGAAATACATCTTCGAAGAATGAAGCATTTCTTGATTCCATAATTGTATTCTTGTGTATCTCAGGATTTTTAGACTCATACACAAGAAATCGATAAGCACTAATATTTTGTGCGTATCCAATGAATACACAATCCACTGTTTTAGGTCCTAACTTTTGTACCTTAGGCGGAGGTACAACTACTTTAGCTAGACACCCCCACACTCGTAAGTACTTGTACGATGGTTTCCTACCCATCCAAAGTTCATACGGTGTTTCATCCTGTTTCTTGTGGGTTATTTTATTCAAAAGATAATTAGCCGACAAAATAGCTTCCCCTGGCTTAAACCAAAACTAATTAACATGGCATTCACCATCTCTTTCAAGGTACGGTTATTTCTCTTAGCAATACCATTTTGCTGAGGTGAGTAGGGTGCTGTGAATTCATGTCGAATTCCATTTTTAGAACAAAACTCAACAAATGGTGAGACATACTCACCTCCCCTATCACTTCTAACAACCTTGATTTTCTTATTAAGTTGATTTTCTACTTCATTTTTATACACGACAAACTTGTCTATTGCTTCATCTTTACTTTTAAGTAAATAAATGTAGCAATATTTCGTGCTATCATTGATGAGCATGATAAAATATTTGTTCCCTCCTCTAGTCGGTACCGATTTTAAATCACACACGTCAATGTGAATTAAATCAAAGGGTTCGGTTTTTCTTTCAACTGATTGGAAAGATGATCTAGTAAGTTTGGCTTCTACACATGTGGGGCACTTGTGATTTGAGTCGTTTTCAAATTTTGATATGCAGTTTAATTTAATTAAACATCAAATGGAATTAAAATTTACATGTCCTAAATGTCCATGCCAAACATTTGGAAACTCAAGCATATAAGCAGAACTAGTACTTGCTTTATTCATTTTATTAACCACCATTAAATTTAGTTTGAACATGCCATTCAAGACATATCCTTTTCCCACACACATACCACTTTTGGACAAAACAAACTTGTCTGACTCAAACACTAGTTTAAAACCAAACTTGTTTAACAACCACACCGAAACGAGGTTCTTGCGAAGCTCCGGTGCGTACAAAACGTCCTTAAGCTTGAGATCTTTCCCAGAAGTCATCTTCAAAATCACATCTCTAACACCTTTGACATCGGTGGTGGCGACATTCCCCATGAAGAGCTTTTGACCATCATCAACATCCTTGTAGGTGTTGAAGTTGCTCTTGTCATGACACACATGTGTTGATCCAAACTCTCTCAGTGATTTGATAACGACCCTCTTTTATACTTAGTGAAAATTACGTTATTATATGTATTAGTGTTTTATCATCAGCGATCAGACTGAGTCTGTTCAGATATCGCTGATGACCTTTCTGTAAACATTAATATGTATGTGTTTCACTTTCAGCGATCAAACTGAGTCTGTTCAGTCATCACTGATCGTTTCCTATGTAACACAGTTAACGTAATCCCTGAAGACAAGTCTTGCGTCAACATAGTTCATAGCTGAATCGAAGACGAAGCCACTGAACAATAGATAAGTCTACTAGTGACCTGATGCGGATATCAGCGAAGATCAGACATCTACTTACGCGAAGAAGCCTGAGGAAAAGCTTCAGCGATAGCTGAACTTTTTTATCTCTAGAATAAGAGATACTCAGCGATCAACGATCACAAAGCTTATGCCTCAAGTTTTCTTTTGTCTTACCTTGCACAACCAGTACGATGTGTCAGAACGGACACGTCTCTGCCACAAATCGTACACCAACTCTGTCAACTACACTGTTCATAAAGCGGCCAAAAGCATGTCTCCAAAAGTGAGACTACCAAAGCCAATCTATGAATGCCACGTGTAAAGTACCCTGCCATGCATTTAATGCATAGGGTATAAATAGGAAGCTCACCCCTTCATCTGAAGGTGTGCTCAATCCTTGAACTCCAAAATAGAAACCCTTGTTTTCTATCTCTCTAAAAATCCCCCATTCTCTGAATTTCTTGTGCAACCATCTTAGTGTTTCTTAAGTTTGTTTAGATTGAGTCTGTCTTAATCTTATTCCGCAACAAACTTGTAAATTGTATTTTGATTTATCAATAAACAATTTATTAAACTTTAATTTCTGTGTTTGTATTCAACCCCCCCCCCCTTCTACAAACTTGTTAAGCACCTTCGGGACCAACAAGTGGTATCAGAGCAGTTTGTTTAAATCTAATAAACAAGATCTTGCTGTATACTCTTCCTTGCTATTCTAAAATGGCACTAAACACAAACACAAACTACTATGATAATGGTTCACTTTCTAAACCTCCTCGATTTAGCAGAGATAACTTTTCTCTATGGAAAAATCGAATGATGCTATTTCTTGAAGGTGCGGATCCTACTATACCTGAATATATAGAAAACGTACCCTATGAACCTGTTAGAATTATAGCTGCGGTTCCCGCTACTGCCACCACTGAAGCTGTCCCTGAACGATATGTCGTTAAGGAAATAAGACAGTGGAGTGATGAAGATAAAAAGAAGGTAGGCATAGATGCAAGAGCAAAGACCATTATATCAATGGCTCTGCCTGATGAAGTTTTCCATTCCATCATGCATCTAAAAACTTCTAAAGAAATGTGGGAAACCATATGTGTTCAATATGAGGGCACCACTGAAATCCAAGAGACCCGAAAGATTAACTTGGTAAGACAGTATGAAAGTTTTATCGCTGGTAAGAATGAATCTCTTTCTGACATTCATCAGCGGTTTAACTGCCTGATCATTGACCTAAGAACTGTTGGAAGGACCTATTCTAATTCTGAGGTCCTAACAAAATTCTTGGAAAGTCTTCCTGAAAGCTGGGACAGTTATTCAATATGTCTTAAGCTGACAAAAGACTTACATACTCTCTCTCTTAGCACTCTGTATGGAATATTGCTCAACTATGAGCAATCTAATCTCCTGAAGAAGAATCTTGTAAAAGATTCTAAAGACTCCAAAAGCACTGCTGTTGCTTTAGTCTCATCAGAGATAATTCCATCCCAGCGATCTACTCTCACCATCACTGAGTTAGATTCTGAATCTGAGGATTTATCAGACCCTGATCTTTCAGAGTTTAATGAGTCCTTAGCACTCTTGACAAACTCTTTTAAGAGATTTGCAAGAAAGAGTAACTTCCGAAGAAGTAAACCTCTCTCTCTTACTGAAAAGCCAAAATCAACTCCGGTTGATAAGGCTACAGCCACTTGCTATAACTGCGAAAAAATTGGACATTTTGCTAGTGAGTGCAGGTCTAAAAAGGTCTTCAAACCTTCTATCTCAAGAAGATCCAGTGATGACAAATACCATAAGCTGAAGAACAAATATCAAAAGCTGAAAAGCTATCAGCAAAAAGGTAAAGGTCTCATCGCTGAAGAACATGACTGGGCTGAATCAGAAGAATCATCTTCTGATGAAGAAGAAGTCGCTAATCTTTGCCTCATGGCTGAGATTAAAGAAGAAGTAGAAGAACCATCTGAACCTTCTATGAGCTACATATCATCTCAGGTATCTATCTCAACAAATCCCTCTCTGCCTGAAGCTGAGAGAAGTCGCGTTGTTGATGTGCTGACGATTGACCTTTATAATGCTCTAAATGACAAAACTCAAGCTGAAAATAAAAATGTTTATTTAACACAAGAGCTAGAGAAATGTCATGAAAAGATCAGTGAACTAAATCTTTTAGAAGAAAAGCTAAAAGATCAAGTCATTATAAATGAAATCATCAGCATTGAACGCGAACAAGCCATCGCTGCTCTAAAAGCAGAAAAGGCTCATGTTGAAAAATGGTGCAAATCATCAACAAAGATCTCTGAGATAATAAATGCTCAAACTCCTGAAAGTGATAAAACTGGTCTTGGTTTTTGGACACCACAGGATGATCCTAAAGAAGAAAGTTCCTCGCTTAAGTTTGGAACTTTTGTCACATCTTTCTTTGACACTTCTTATAAACAATTCTATCCCTGTTCTTCTTCTAATCCCATCCCTGAGAAGATATCTGCAAGATCTAAGCCTGCAGATAAAGGAAAGTCTACTCTCCCTCAGAAGGCTTCCAAGAAAACCAAACTGAAAGTTCCCTCCAAACCTTCAGTGGATAAACCTTCTAGCTCAGTAACAGAAATCTTTGATATCTGTCCTCCAAAGCTAAAGGTTGATCTAAAGCCCGTGAAATCTGAAGAAATAAAAATTCCTCCCAGATCTCGTGCTAAAGGCATTCTTGGAGCTGGACCTGCTCATCTTAAGTTTTCAAAACCTTTTGGTTATAAAACCACCATCAGATATAGAAAATGTTATCACTGTTGATTCACTGACCATATTGCGAGCAAGTGTCCAAATACCACCGAAGCTGATAAAACAGCCAAAGTGAAGAAAAATGCCTCTAAGGCAAATAAAGTCACCAAAGTGAAAAATATCACTAAGGTTAAGAAATTAACCAAAGTGAAGATTACCACTGAAGCTGAATCTTCATCAGCGGTGAAGACTGCTGAATCTTCCTTATCCACTAACTCTGAAGGACCCATTGAAAAGTGGGTACCAAACAAAGCTTAATCTTCCTTATGTATGAAGGGATCAAAGGGCATCTGGTATCTCGATAGCGGATGTTCTCGTCATATGACTGGACAAAGAAACCTGCTCACTGAATACAAGGAAGAGAAAGGCCCCTCTGTTACCTTTGGTGGAAATGGAAAAGGATTTACCCGTGGGTTTGGTGTCCTCAGCAATGGGACAACTACCTTTCGAAGAGTCGCTTATGTAGATGGACTGAAGCACAATCTTCTAAGCATCAGTCAGCTATGTGACAAAGACTACGAAGTTCGCTTTTCTAAGAAAGCATGTTCAGTGGTAGATGAAAAAGGAAAACTTGCTCTCAGTGGTTATAGAAGAGAAAATGTCTATGTAATAGATATGGACTCTACTATCACTGATAACTTATGTTTTCTCTCTAAGGCCTCTTCTGATGTCAACTGGCTATGGCATAAAAGGCTCTCTCATCTAAATTTCAAAACCCTGAATTCTCTCTCATCTAAGGAACTGGTTTCTGGTCTTCCTCAGCACTCGTATGCTAAAGAATCTCTCTGCTCAGCATGTGAAAAAGGAAAACAAACAAAAGCTAGTTTCAAGTCGAAACAATTTTCCTCAGTGACAAGTCCTCTTCAGCTCTTGCATATGGATCTATTTGGCCCTGTCAATATCCAATCAATAGCTGGAAAGAAATATACGCTTGTCATTGTAGATGAATATTCTCGCTACACCTGGGTTATCTTTCTTCGCTGCAAGAGTGATACTCCAGAAGAACTAATATCTTTTGTCAAAAAGATGGAAGTGCTGAATAATCTTACTGTTCGATCAATAAGAAGTGATCATGGAACTGAATTCAAAAATAGTTCCCTGAACAATTTCTTTGAGAACAAGGGAATCTCTCACAACTTCTCCTCAGTAAGAACACCTCAGCAAAATGGAGTCGCTGAAAGAAGAAACAGAACGATCATAGAAGCTGCTAGATCAATGCTCAGCGATTCTCACCTCCCTACTCAATTTTGGGCAGAAGCTGTAAACACTGCATGTTTTACTCAAAACAGATCGCTGATAATAAAGCGATTTGGGAAGACAGCTTATGAACTCTTTCTTGGAAGGAAGCCTTCTATCAGCTTTCTTCATATCTTTGGTTGTCAGTGCTTTATCTTAAACAACAAAGATCAACTTGGAAAGTTCGACCCAAAAGCCGATGATGGAATATTTTTAGGATATTCCTCCATCTCCAAAGCCTACAGAGTTTTCAACAAAAGAAGACAAACCGTAGAAGAAACCATTCATGTCACGTTTGATGAAACGCGCTCAGCGAACTCTAAACCAATCGCTGACAATGAAGAACTGAATACTTGGATGATCTCTCACTATAGAGAAACTGAACCTTTCTCAAACCATCAGCACACTGAAACTCCAATTGCTGATGAAGAACCAAGTATCATACCTCCCACCGCTGAATCCACCTCATGGGTTTCAGCTGAACCTCTAAACACATTACCTCCATCAAATCTGCCTTCATCTGGAAACCTCTCTAGTGAACCTACTCAACAGTTAATTGCTGATGAACCTCAAACATCCTCATCAGTAAACATTCCAATTGTTTATCCAACCTCTGAGTTAAGCAATCATGCTCCTGCTCAGCGATGGACAAGAGATCACCCAATAGATCAAATTCTCGGTGATCCAGATGCAGGTATTCAGACACGACGAAGCTCAGGTAATATCTGTTTCTTTGTAAACTTTCTCTCCTTAATAGAACCAAAGAAGACTGATGATGCCCTCAGAGATCCAAACTGGGTCAGCGCTATGCAAGAAGAGCTGACTGAATTTTCTAGAAACAAAGTTTGGAATCTCGTTCCTAGACCATCTGATAAAACTGTAATAGGCACCAAATGGGTGTTTAGAAACAAGTTAGATGAACATGGAACTGTAACCCGCAACAAGGCTCGACTTGTTGCTCAGGGATACAGACAAGAGGAAGGCATAGACTATGATGAAACCTTTGCCCCTGTGGCCAGGCTCGAAGCAATTCGAATATTCTTAGCTTATGCAGTCTATAAAGACTTCATCGTTTATCAAATGGACGTAAAATCAGCTTTTCTGAATGGAAAGCTGAATGAAGAAGTTTATGTAGAACAACCACCAGGGTTCTATGACCCTAAGCATCCAAATTATGTTTATAAATTGGATAAGTCTCTCTATGGTCTAAAACAAGCCCCTCGTGCTTGGTATGACACTCTCTCATCTTTTCTTATCTCTGAAAATTTTGAACGTGGCAAGATTGATAATACGTTATTTTTCAGGAAGATAAAAGGTCATATAATTCTTGTACAAATATATGTCGATGACATCATATTTGGTTCTACTAACCCATCTCTTTGTACTCGCTTTGCTGAAAGAATGAAGAAAGAATATAAAATGAGTATGATGGGTGAGCTGACATATTTTCTTGGTCTTCAGATTAAACAATCTGACAAAGGTACTTTTATCTGCCAAGGTAAGTATGTTAAAGATATGCTAAAGAAGTTTGAACTCACACAAACTTCAGCGATGAAAACTCCTATGGCACCACCGCTGATACTTAACAAGGATCCATCTGGAAAACCTGTTAATGTCACTGCCTATAGAGGAATGATAGGCTCATTGCTGTATCTTACAGCAAGCCGACCTGACATCATGTACTCTACTTGTTTATGTGCACGCTATCAATCTGAACCCAAGGAATCCCATCTGATCGCTGTAAAGCGAATTTTCAGATATCTGAAAGGAACTCCTAACCTCGGTCTTTGGTATCCCAAAGACTCAGGGTTCGATCTAACTGGTTATTCTGATAGTGATTTTGCAGGCTGTAAACTTGACAGAAAAAGTACCACTGGTGGATGTCAACTCTTGGGAGGAAAGCTGGTAAGCTGGACAAGCAAGAAGCAAAATTTTGTGTCCACTTCCACAGCTGAAGCTGAATACGTAGCCGCTGGAAGCTGTTGTTCTCAAATCTTATGGATGAGAAATCAACTATTAGATTATGACCTTCAGCTGTCAAAGATTCCTATCTATTGCGACAGCACTAGTGCTATCGCTATAGCAAATAATCCAGTGCTACATTCAAAGACAAAACACATAGAGATCAGATATCACTTTATCAGAGATCATGTGATGAATGGTGATATTGAACTTCACTTTATCCCTACTGACTTTCAACTTGCTGATATATTCACCAAACCTCTTGATGAGACAAGGTTCAACTTTCTCATCAGTGAGCTTGGAATGCTGAACCTCGAAGAATAATTCTTCAGCGTTCATGTATTATGTTAGTAATCAAAAGTTCCCCTCTCATCATTCTCTCTGATAAACATTCTGACTCTCAGGTATGTTTTCTCCTTTCCCTCAAAGATGTTTTTTTTAATATAAACTTTAATCACTGAACTTTCTTCAAATGATTAAAAGCTTTTTGAAAAATACATTAATCACTGATATTTCTAGTCAGTGATCCTTTAAAAGGAAAAACTATCCCTCTCTTTTCTAAAAGGGATACTTTTAAAAAGGAAAATCTATCGCTGACTTTTCTTCAGTGATCATTTCAAAAACGGACAAATGTACAGTCTCTCTCTTCTATGACGTCATTTGAACCGACAATCCACGACATGCCTTTTCTGACACGTTCGTCCGTTGCCCTTCTATCCAATCAACTTCGTGGAACGTGTCAATGTCATGATGATTTTTTTTCTTTTCCCGCTTCATTCTCTCTCTTCTTTCTTCGTATAAAAGGAATTCTTTTCTCCTTTATACGGTTTACGCTTTCAAAACTTTCAAAGCAAGAAGCATTCTCTCAAGAACACTCAAGCAAGTAAACCCAGAATATTGAATCTGCAACTCTTTTTCTTCAAGATACACAGGTTTATTTCATATTTATATGCTTTGTTCGTATGCTTTTTATTCTTTTTAAAATCCTACTCGCTCTCTATGGATTTTATAAAACGTTTTTTTTAAAACTAAAGATCATTCTTTCTGATTTTATGTTTTTAAATAAAAACCTTTTGGTTTTAAAGTGTTCTTCCTTCTTTCTACCCAGAACACTATTTTTCTCCTAAAAATAACTTGATAGTCTTCCAGTTTCCCTTCTTCTATGGAAACTGATAATCAAATTATTTTTAATCTAAATCATTTCTTCTATTATGCCTCTTTCCATAACAGAAATGACACAGTCTTCAATCGTTGCTTCCAAGCATGTACGATTCGCTCTCACTGAAGTTGAGATTACTAAATGTAATCATTTGGCCAGACTCGACTTCAAAGCTGACAAATACCCACATCTGGTGGAAGCTGCTGATTTCCTCAAGCAGTCATGCATAGCTTACGCGATCACTGTGGATCCTAAGCCCTCCAAGACTCTACTTCAGCAGTTCTGGTTCACTGCTGATGCAACTGAACTTACCAACAGGAAAGGCGAACGAGTCCCTGCTATCTCGTTCAGCACGGAATTAGGGCCAGGGAGCATGACCGCTCTTAGCCTCAGGAAATCTTTAAGATTCCCTGACAAACCAAAGAGTGGGTTCGACGCACTCCCCACTGATGATGAGCTGATATCATTCCTGGACGCAATGGGCTATTGTTGGGAAAACAAACCAAGATCTTCTATTCCCAACAAGAAGCTCACCAAGATCCTAAAAGCTCAGATGCCATCACAACTGAACTTTATCTTCTCGCACATAATTCAGTGCATGAGTGGGAAGAGTGGTTCGCTGGATCAAGCCAGCAAAACACAACTGCAGATGGCCTACTCCGTTATCGCTGGTCAAAACTTTGACTACGCCACAGCCATCTTTGAAGATCTGAGGTCGAGATTAGAGAAGCCTGAACGAGATCCCAAGATCTCATACGTACGTTTCATATGTACGTATATCAAGTT
This sequence comes from Arctium minus, assembly GCA_954870635.1. Classification (NCBI taxonomy): domain Eukaryota; kingdom Viridiplantae; phylum Streptophyta; class Magnoliopsida; order Asterales; family Asteraceae; genus Arctium; species Arctium minus. Next base: position 28,948,080 of record OX941081.1, read on the forward strand.
CCTCTATCCCAACACCTATCCCACCAAAGATGATGGCACCTTTGCCAGGGTAGGTCAACGATCACTGGAGGTCAAGCCACTCGCCGACGAGGTAAGTATCTCTCTCCTTCGCTCTCGTCTCTCTCTCCATTCTTCTTCATCTTCAGCGACCACGCAGACGGTTCCTTCGTCTGCTATCCCTGTCGCTACCACTACTTCTAAACGACCATCAGCTGGTCCGATTGGTCCTTCCAAAAAGGCCAAAAAGACTAAGGAAAGTACACCCTCTAGTACTATACCTGAGGGAGCTTCTCAACAAGCTACCTTAGATGCTTTTGTGGGTCTTTCCTCCACAACTTCAGAAGTCACTCATACTGCCGTGTCAGCGATCTCACTCGCTGTCACATCATCAGTAACCCCACCTACTATCTCATTCACTGAGATTAACCCCATCCCTACTTCTATCCCCAAAACTCTTCCCTTCTCTCCTCACTTGGTCTCTGAACCCGCCACCTCTTCTTTCCCTATAGGACCTGAGCATCAAACTTTTGAGGAATCTATGCAGTTCTACAAAATGTTTGATACGTCAGGTACACCTATAATCCTAAACACTTCTCTCCCCCCCTCTCCAAATAAGCCCATATCTGAACTAACATTATTTTCAGGTCCTAGCTTGGCGTCTGTTGACACGCATGTCAACAGTCTAGGAGAAAAGGTGGACGCACTCACCAACACCATCAATGAAACCACCAGCGCCGTAAATCAGGCTGGTGAGGAGCTGAAGAAGTTGACCGCCACTTGCTCATCTAAAGCTGAGAACTCTCAACTTTCAGCTGTTGAAGAACAAGTCGTCCAACTCAGAGAGTCCTCTCGACTCTTTCAAGGGCGATTTGAGTCTCTTACCGCTGAAGTTCAGGGTCTCTCTTCAAAGGTTGACCTCTGCACGTCCCTTCTTCAGCAAATTCTACAGAAAGTGAATGCACCAGCTCCAGCGCTGCCTCCCTCCTTCACTGAAGATGATCGTACCAACCTCAACATCGCTGTGGAATTCATTCATGATGCCACATGCGACATCCCTGCGGTTGAAGACCGGATTAAGCGTCTGGAGGCTGACGTTCAAGTGCTAAAAGCTTCAACAGCTACTCCAGCAGCTGAACAATCCCCTACCGCTGATAATGACAAAGTGGGGGAGAAAACTGAAGAAACTTCTATTGCTGCTGCTGGGGAAGCTAAGACTCCAAAGGAACCTCCCTCTCAATCTGAGGGGGAGAAAGCAAAAGAATCATCAATTCACTCCATTCTCTTTGAAGAGGATGAGGAAGAAGACGATGAAGAGGAAGATGATCTAGATCTTGATGATCAAGAAAAGGATCAGCCCTCCGATGACGACGACGACGATGAAGACCAATCTCTGTGGTTCTCTAAGCCGAACGTCGTATCAGGGACAACTTCGCAAGAGGTTGTCAAAACAGGGGTGAGAGGTGATACATCTTCAAGTGTTCCTTCGCAAAGCAAAGACAAGCAACCGATCGCTGAAGAATGCTTGAGGACTGGATCACAATCTGAGGGGGAGCATCCGTCTCAGGTATGTCTTTCAATTGTACCACTCTCCTACTCTTTCCAAACCCCTATTCCTTTCTAGCCTTTATCTCTCTCGTTCTAAAAATACACTTATCCCTTCTTTCCTTCTGTTTCTAACCAGACAGTTCTCACCCCTGCTTAAGGGTTCTGAACTACAAATAATTCCAGCTGCTATAGCTGAAGAAATAATCCCAATCTCTATCGCTGAGATTGATGAAGAAGAAGAAGAAGATTCCCTGGTCCATCCAGGAAGGCCCTCTCGACCATCTCATTGGTCAGAGGAAGTGGTAAAGAAAAGAGTTGAAATGATCGCTCAACTAGAAAGTCAACGGCTGAAAATCCCTCTTCAAACATCCACAGAGCTCGACTTCCTCACTGACGCTGAAAGAGAAGAATCTGCCAAAGCTGAGAAGCTGATCGCTGAATGCAAACGAGATGCCCAACTCGCTTTAAAGATTCAATCCTCTCAAGTTAAGGACAAAAAGCTGAAAAGCAGACCTGTGGAAGTTCAAGCAGCACTACTGAAAGAAATTGAAGAGGAACGCTTCAAAGAACAAGAGATCAACGATAAGTCTATCGAATGGTGCAAACAAAAGATGGATTATCGTTCTGATCTTCTTCCAATATCAGCCGTGACTATCTCTGGTCGCAAGAAGAAAGATCAACTCTCAGTGACCATGGAGATTACCAGAGAGGATGGAACCCAAAAAGCAATGTACGTATCAAAACTGGAGAGCTTCGGATTTACGGAATGGTTAGAGTTCTGGGATGCGCTGAAGAAATCCAAATCTACATACAGAGGCTACGTTGAAGGACTTCTTGAAGCCCTCATAAATAGAGTCGTTTCTGTACTAAAGCTGCCATCTCCTCTTCCTCCCAAATCTTTGAAACTCAAGAGAAAAATTGGGTCCTCCTCCTCTGAAGATGTCGCCATCATCAGGAATGAAACTTCTATCAAATTTTCAAGAGATGCACTGTTTGGTCCTCCTCCTGATCTTTCAGTTCTGGACTTATCTCTGCCTCCTGGTGGTCCTTTCCAAGCTGGTCAAGTAATCAACAATCCTTATGGAATATTCTTCAGAGATGATGATGAGGAACTCAGATTTCAAAGAATCTCTGAGATTCCTATCTGTCCTCTGAATCATCTCAAGGATCTCTTATGCTTATGGTGTGACTTCTTCCCTGCTGCTGAAGAAATTAAAGAGATTATCAGTAAAGAATCTTTGGAACGAAGACAGAAAGGAGAAGAAATACCTGAGTATATGATCAATCCTCCCAAATCTTCTTTTAATAGCTGATAGATTAGTTTTCTTCTCTGTAATCTGTTAGTTATACTTACAGTAGTTAGTTACTCACTTGTAATGTTTTTCATATCTTGTAATTCCATCCCTGAATTAAATGAAAATAGCAGTGATGTACTTAACCCTATCAGTACTGTAAAAGATCCCTCAAAATAGTAATTGGGACATGCATTCTATGAGTCCTTTTTATTCCTATATTTTGAATCAAAGTAATTTTCTTTTGTTACTTTGTCATTATCAAATAGGGGGAGATTGTTGATCCAAACTCTCTCAGTGATTTGATAACGACCCTCTTTTATACTTAGTGAAAATTACGTTATTATATGTATTAGTGTTTTATCATCAGCGATCAGACTGAGTCTGTTCAGATATCGCTGATGACCTTTCTGTAAACATTAATATGTATGTGTTTCACTTTCAGCGATCAAACTGAGTCTGTTCAGTCATCACTGATCGTTTCCTATGTAACACAGTTAACGTAATCCCTGAAGACAAGTCTCGCGTCAACATAGTTCATAGCTGAATCGAAGACGAAGCCACTGAACAATAGATAAGTCTACTAGTGACCTGATGCGGATATCAGCGAAGATCAGACATCTACTTACGCGAAGAAGCCTGAGGAAAAGCTTCAGCGATAGCTGAACTTCTTTATCTCTGGAATAAGAGATACTCAGCGATCAACGATCACAAAGCTTATGCCTCAAGTTTTCTTTTGTCTTACCTTGCACAACCAGTACGATGTGTCAGAACGGACACGTCTCTGCCACAAATCGTACACCAACTCTGTCAACTACACTGTTCATAAAGCGGCCAAAAGCATGTCTCCAAAAGTGAGACTACCAAAGCCAATCTATGAATGCCACGTGTAAAGTACCCTGCCATGCATTTAATGCATAGGGTATAAATAGGAAGCTCACCCCTTCATCTGAAGGTGTGCTTAATCCTTGAACTCCAAAATAGAAACCCTTGTTTTCTATCTCTCTAAAAATCCCCCATTCTCTGAATTTCTTGTGCAACCATCTTAGTGTTTCTTAAGTTTGTTTAGATTGAGTCTGTCTTAATCTTATTCCGCAACAAACTTGTAAATTGTATTTTGATTTATCAATAAACAATTTATTAAACTTTAATTTCTGTGTTTGTATTCAACCCCCCCCCCCTTCTACAAACTTGTTAAGCACCTTCGGGACCAACAACATGACGGGTAGCTCCGGTATCAGTCCACCATTCCTTAGAGTTTGAACCAATCACATTCACCTCCGAAACCATAGCCGTGAGCTCCATGGCCGAAAAATCCGTGATCATTGCCACCAAGTCATCGTTCACCATGTTAGCTTGACGCGAATTGTCCTTCTTAGGCAACTTGCAGTCAACAATTTTGTGACCCGGTTGGCCACATTTATAGCACTTGAATTTCTTCTTGAAAGTTCCTTTTTGAGGGCCAAGACTCTTCGTTTTCCCTTTGCCTTTGTCAACCTTCTTGGCCTTGTTTTTGAAAGATTGACCAACTTCCACCACATTAGCTTTTGAAGAGACGACATTATAACCACCCTTCAAGGCCATTCGGTTGTCTTCTTCAATATGAAGACGCACCACAAGCTCCTCCACAGACATCTCCTTTCGCTTATGCTTATGATAATTTTAGAAGTATATCCAGCCGGGAGGTAGCTTTTCAATCATCGCTGCAACTTGGAAAGTTTCACTGATGATCATCCATTCGACAAGTATATCATGCACTATCACTTGAAGATCTTGAACTTGACTCATCACAGTTTTCGAGTCAATCATTTTGAAATCCAAGAATCGAGCAACATGTTTCTTGGTTCCAGCATCTTCGGTCTTATATTTCCGATCCAAAGACTCCCAAAGTTCCTTAGCCGTGGTTACTTTACAATATACATTGTAAAGCGGATCGACTAACTCGTTCAACACATAGTTGCGACACATAAATTCCGTGTGCTTCCAAGCCTCAACCGCGCTCACAGATTGAGCATCGATCTCTCCTCCACCAATTTGAGGAGCAATTTCAGTAAGGAACCAAGACAGGTTCAATGTGGTCAGGTAGAAAAACATCTTTTGCTGCCACTTCTTGATATTCAGACCATAAAACTTTTCCGGTTTCTCAGCATGATTAGTCACGGTGTTTGACACTGGTGTGGTAGAAGTTGCGTGATTAGCCATGGTGTTTTGCATCGGTATGGTAGCAGTTGCAGTTACTGAAGTGTCCACCATTCTGGAAAACAAATTTCACGTGAACAATTAGTACCACAATATCAATTTGTTTACACAAACATAAAATGAATTAAATCGAAACAAACTCGATTTAGAATCTGTTTAAGATTGTTGGTTTTATATGTATATTACTCGTACATACATATTTACAAAGTAATCAACTAATGATTTAAGAATTCGATAAAGTAATCAACTAATGATTTAACAAATCGATTATAGAGAAGAAAGAAGGAAATTAAACATAAGCTAAGGCTCGTGTGTAACACGTTTCCCTTAAACAGATTCGCCGTCTGTTCCCAGTGGAAATTTTCAGAGAGTTGTGCTATATGTTTTGTATGTAACCCAACTCCTCCTTTTATATTGAAGATTGAAACCGAGATCATTAATATGTAATTAACCAATAATTATAGAATTAATCTTTAAAACCGAAATGATTAATTCGATAATTAACTGGTAATTAAAATATTAATTATTTGACTTCAATACATTTGATTGGGGGTTACAACCCGTGGGTTAACCCGCGATACAACCTTTCCGGGTCACTGGATCAAAAATAAAATTAGCAAAAACCAAGTTTCGCGAGCTTGAGATTTCGGAGCTGCATTCGTGTCCGCAGGTCGCGCCCACACACAAGTTCGACGATTTTAACTTACGAAATTCTCAATCGGCACCCCGCCCTTCGCGCGGGTAGGTGTTGGAGTAAAACCATTCAAAGGAGCTTGTAAACCCCTCAGACTTCCATGGTTATAAACCATTAAATGTTTACTCCTTCTTCCTATGTGGGACACTTTCCCACACCCACTTGGTTTTTACTAAGTTCATCAAAATACTCAACTTTGAGTATCGATATCTCATTCACACTCACTTCATTTTGGACACATTATACATCGTTTCGAAGCTCTCATATAGAAGAACACAAACCCACTAAGAGTTAATTATATATATATATATATATATATATATTTAAATGTGTCCAAAGTTAGTAAAAAACATATATTTTTACTAAATTTTCCAACACTTACCACTTAGGTTTTGGTGAAAACCTAGAAAACCCCAAATTTTTTGAAGATGTAGGTAATGATGATGGGCTCTTGATCTTGCTTCCAATCCACCACCAAATACTCTTATATATTCCCAAAACTAACAATCTACCCTTGAAAAGCTCTCAAAAACGAAACCATAACAACTTGAATCACCAAAAACGGAGTAGAAATGAGATAGTTATGAGGAAATGAAGAATGAGGCTGAAAATCCGGTTTTTAACAAGTCTGGTACACCCGTGCTACATTGCCATGTGACTTTGCCATGGCATTGTCGCTCAAAGTGTACCATGGGCTAAAACTTACCTGTGACTTTGCTAGTTCGACTATGACACTGTCATGACTATGACACTGTCATAGTCGCCGGGCATTGTAGCCGGACTCATACCAAGCCCCAAAACTCGACTTTTTCTATGTCAGCACTCCCGAAACTCTTAGGGACTCTAAGTAATGTTTTCCCAACATAAATTCCACCATATACAAGTTATAAAAACGTTCGGGTGATATTTACTTACCGAAATTACGAGTGTTACAAGTTCCTTGTTAATATGAAGAATAGGCCTTTAAGCCATCACCTCTTCATATACATATATTTTAAATGTCTTTTCCTATATTTTTTCATATATATGTTCAGTAATTGTGATCATATAATATGCAAATTAAGAAAAACAGTTCAATTTGATATACTTAAAAAGAAGTGTATCAATTAATTGACGATGAATAAATGAATTATGAGTAGATAAAACACTATAATCAAGGTAACAAACACACAAGAATATAAAAATATACCAAAGTTTCAATATGACTAACCCAATCTAACTCACACGATTTAAGCTAGGTTGAATTACAACTTTTTAAACCACAAACATTGAATTAAGTTGTTAAGATGTTTTCAATCCGATCAACCAAACATAAACACCCCTAGGTTTGGAAGGTTTAGGGTGCGTTTGGTTTGCAGACTGGATGAGATGGGACGGGACAAAAACTCACTGTCCCATGTTTGGCATGACATGGGACAGGGACAAAGACTGGACAAGGTGGGACAAGATGGGACAAAAAATGGTATTTTCTTGTTCCACCAAAATAAGTGGAACAACATGGGACAAAAGTGAGACAAAAACTAAAAATCATTGATTTGCCGCTATTTGATGTATAATCCTAATGTTAGAAGATGAATATGGTTGAAGGAGACGACGAATATGCTGAAGGTTTGAAACCTCGATATATTGATTGAGAGAAAACGTACAATATGAAAAGTAAATAAATGAGTAATCTAACCTAGACTACAAGATACAAAAAATATATACATGAACTATATGGGCTTGGGCCGTATACTAACATGGGCCTGGGCCCTCTACACATATACATTAACATCCCCCCTCAAACTCAATCGGGAGAAGAATGAGCCAGATGGAGTTTGGAAACGAGATCACGAAACCGTCCTGGTAGATGAGCTTTAGTGAAAATGTCGGCCGGTTGATCAAGAGTTGAAATAGGAAGAAGATGGATAGTCTTACGAGTCACATGTTGACGAACAAAGTGACAGTCAATTCCAATATGCTTTGTTCGCTCGTGGAAGACATCATTGTGAGAAATCTGAATTGCACTGTTGTTGTCACACCACAATGGAGTTGGAGATTGTTGAGGAGCTCCCATATCAGAGAGTAGCCAGCGTAACCACACAAGTTCTTGAGCCGTGTCAGCTAGTGCTCGATACTCAGCTTCAGTACTGGACCGAGCCGTGAGAGATTGTTTCTTGCTTCGCCAAGATATAAGAGAGTCACCAAGAAAGAAACAGTAGTCGGTAGTGGAGCGACGATCAGTCATGTCACTGTCCCAATCAGCATCAGAAAAACCTCGCAAGGTCAACGATGAGGTGGATGGAAAATGAAGGCCATGAAACATGGTCCCTTTTAAATATCGAAGAATGCGCATGACAGCAACGTAGTGATCAGAATAGGGGGCAGACATAAACTGACTGACAATATGAACAACATAGGCAATATCAGGTCGAGTCACTGTCAGATAGACAAGTGACCCCACTAACTGGCGATATAAAGTAGGATCACGCAGAGGAGGTCCAACATTTGGAGCCAAATGAAGGTTGTGCTCAAGAGGAGTGGATGTTGTTTTGTTGTCAGTAATCCCAGCTTTTGACAAAAGATCTGAGGTGTATTTGGATTGACAAAGATAAATTCCCGATGGATCTGAGAGCACCTCAAGACCAAGAAAATAGTGTAAAGAACCAAGACCCTTCATCTCAAAACAGGAGCTGAAAGATGACTTTAGATTGGCTATGCCTGTAGAGTCACTGCCAGTAATAATCATATCATCCACATATAGGAGAAGTAAGATTGTGTCAGCCTCAGTGGTCCGAGTAAACAGTCCTGAATCATAGTTGCTGGGTGAGAAGCCCATAGAGGTGACTATGGAACTGAATTTCTCAAACCAAGCTCGCGGAGCTTGCTTGAGGCCATAAAGAGCCTTCCGAAGACGACAAACATGACCTTGTGGAAGTCGAACGCCTGGAGGAGGTGTCATGTAGACTTCCTCAGATAAGTCACCGTTCAAGAAGGCATTCTTAACATCCATCTGAAAGAGAGGCCATTGTTTGGTAGCTGCAATGGCTAGGAGACTGCGAACAGAGGTGACTAGAGCAACAGGTGCAAATGTCTCCTCATAATCAATACCGTACTCTTGATTGAAGCCCTTGGCCACAAGACAAGCTTTGTACCGATCAATAGAGCCATCATATTTTGTCTTGATTTTAAACACCCATTTGGAGCCAATTGGTGACTTGCCTGGTGGAAGAAGGACATATTCCCATGTCTGAGCTTTGTCAAGAGCATTAAGTTCCTCATCCATAGCTTTCTGTCAATCAGGGTTAGAAGAGGCTTCCTTGTAGGAAGTAGGTTCATGATTTGACAGCAGAGTAGCATAAACATGATAATCACGGAGATGAGAAGGAACTTGTCTTACCCGAGCTGATCGTCTAACATTCTGAGATTGAGAAGTTCCAGGAGCCAGAGACTCAGCAGGCACCTCAGATGTTGGCTGTGCAGATGGAGCAGATGATTGATGTTGATCAGGAATACTAGTAGAGGTAGGTTGTGTAGGATAGGAGACTCTGAAGGAGAGGTAGACTCGTAAGAAGTTGGAACAACAGGTGGAGGGGATATGATGTCAGGCTGGAGTGAGTCCAATGAGACGGAGGCATCAGTGAAGAACGGAGTGGTGAAGTTAGGAGACTCACGAAACTTGGATATAGAAGAAAAAGAAACATGCTCCCAGAAGGTAACATGACGAGATATACGAAGACGCTGGGAGATAGGATCCCAACAGCGATAACCCTTGTGTTCAATGCCATATCCAAGGAAGCATCAAAGTCTGGAGCGAGGTTCAAGTTTGGTATGTTCATGAGATTGTAATTGAACAAAACAAGCACTACCCCAAACTTTTAGAAGTTCATAGGCAGGGGTGACCTCATAAAGAGCCTCATAAGGATACTTGTTATTAAGGATGGGAGTAGGGTGACGATTGATGGTATAAACGGCAGTGAAAGCAGCTTCACCCCAAAAACGTTCTGGACATTTAGCAGAGATGAGAAGAGTGCGAACCGTATCAAGAATATGACAGTGTTTGCGTTCGGCACGACCATTTTGAGGAGATGTGCCGGGACAGGAGTACTGAGAGAGAGTGCCCTGAGATTGAAGAAAGGAGAGAAGAGATGACTCTTTGTATTCCATAGAATTGTCAGCTCTAAGAATCTTTATGGATTTTGAGAACTGGGTGTGAATCATCCGGGCAAACATAATATAAATTTTGGGTAGTTCCGAACGATGTTTCATTAGATATATCCATGTGAAACGTGTATGGTCATCAATAAAAATAACAAAGTATCGAGCACCCCCCATGGATGGATGTGGTGCTGGTCCCCATACATCAGAATGAATAAGATCAAAAGAAGAAGTAGAACTAAACTCATTCATTCCAAAAGGTAAAGCATGATGTTTGCCAAGTTTGCAAGATAAACAAGAAATATTGTCATTTGATACACAATTTCCTAACACCCCTAAATGAGCTAATGATTTTATTCTGGTTAGAGATAAGTGACCCAGCCGGGCATGCCACAACTCAAAGGAAGAAGTGCTGGAAACTGAGGCAACAAGACTTGAAGAGGGTAATGGAAGACGCAGGTAGACCACTTCAATCATCCGACCAACTTTACGGCCGAGTCCAAGGATCTGCTTGGTCTTTGGATCCTGTACAACACAACCAGAAGAATGAAATAAAATGATCAAATTAGATTCAAGAAGCTGCGCAATCGAAACTAAGCTCAGAGATAGCTTCAGAACATTTAGAACATCCGGTAATTATATATGAGGAGTGAAAACATTTCCACTAAAGGATACCGGTAGACCAGTGTTGTCAGCAGTTCTTACTGACGTAAATTGCTGAGGTGATTTCTTAGAAACGAAACCATCAGGGCAAGGTGTCATATGATTGCAACACCCAGAGTCAAAAAGCCATACGTTACCTGATGCATCTGAGTGTGGAGAATTCATACCCATAGCACCAGACATGATCTGCTCCATGAGTTCCTGATTGCGACGCATCAGTTCTATTAGGTCAGGTGAGGAGGCTGTAGAAACCTCAGTATCAACAATGGTAGGCCCAGCAACAGCGTGAGTCCGGTTCTGAGAACCAATATGCTTTGAGTTCTTCGGGCAGTCAGACTCATAATGACGCGGATGAGTGACGCCACACCTACGGCACTTACAAATAGGACAATCAAGAAGAAGATGAGCAGGAGAATGGCAAAAGGCACACTCGGATGTGGTCGTCTTTCCCCCAAATTTGGAATGATTGTTGTTGGTCCATTTGCCTTTGGACTTGGGATGAGACGTGTAGAGAACGCTATCAGTAGCGGGCATCGGTGATCGCATGTGAAGACGGGTTTCTTCACTTATCAATTCTGATATAACTTCTTCAAGAGTAGGTAATGGCTGCCTATGAAGAAGAGAAGCACGAACATTCTCAAATTTGTCAGTAAGACCCATCAGAATAGTAATCAAATGTAGCTGGTTGAAGTAGGCAATGAATTGTTGAGCTGTGTCATCAAAAATCTGTGGTGCTCCAAGACTTATATGATCTCTGAGAGACTGCATTTCAGAGATATAAGAGTTTATGGATTGATCAGGAAGCTGACGTTTGCTCTGTCCACAATTGATACTGATGAGATAGGCCTGATAACGTGTACCGCTTGGCAAGGAAATCATAGAGACTTTTGGCGGTAAGATAAACAAGAAACTGTTGATTGATCTCAGGAGTAGTGGAGGCATTAATGAAACCCAGAATACGAGCATTATTGATGTCCCACTCATTCATGCGTTTTGCAAAGTCAACAACATTCTCAGTTGCTCCCTGAACTGGAACTTTGGATGCACCAGTAACATAGGTGTAAAGGCCATGGGATTTGAGTAGTAATTGTCATATGATGATGCTAGAGAATGTAGTTGCTACCATTGAAAATAACCGAGATGGGATTTGAGTGACTGATATTGGCAGCCATGTGACTGAGAAACATTTCAGAGGTTCGACCGGTAAAGAAGTTCGATCGGTATAAAGTAAGACCGGTAGAGGTTCGACCGGTAAAGGATTCGACCGATAAAGGTTTCGACCGATAGGTTTTGACCGATAGTATTTCGACCGATAGTATTAGATCAGTAGAATTAGACCGATAGTGTTAGACCGATAGGATTCGACCGGTATTAACGACCGATAGGTGTTCGACCGGAAAATAAATTCGACCGGCAAGGGTTCTAAAAAAACAAACAGCGGCGGCGGCAATACAAAACACACAGATCGATCGATGTTGACAATTCAAAAGAAAAATCGATTCTAAACAACAATCGATTCCAAGGCGATGGCAGGCGTTCGATGGTAGTCGTTCAAAAACATAATCGATTCAAAGAATATCGATTCGGATGAACAGTAATGAACAATAAAATCGATTCGGATGAACAGTGATGACGAACAATAAAATCGAAGAATAAACCTACAGCTCTGATACCATGTTAGAAGATGAATATGGTTGAAGGAGACGACGAATATGCTGAAGGTTTGAAACCTCGATATATTGATTGAGAGAAAACGTACAATATGAAAAGTAAATAATTGAGTAATCTAACCTAGACTACAAGATACAAAAAATATATACATGAACTATATGGGCTTGGGCCGTATACTAACATGGGCCTGGGCCCTCTACACATATACATTAACACCTAATATGATATTAGTCTTAAGGGTCACCACTACCCATCGCCGCCATTACCACCATCGGCGGCCACCAGTAGCCACCGCCAACCACCATCGGCCACCTCTACCTATTTCTCCACCATAACAACCTCATCCACCACCTCCACAACCATCGACCATCGCCACCACCACTACCATCGTCGACCACCTCCACTAACACCGATCACCACCACCTTTGGCCGCCACCACCATCAACGACCACCGGTAGCCACCACCAACTATCGTCGACCACTTCCACCTCTTCCTCCACTACTACAACTTCCTCCACCACATCTACAACCACCGCCTATCGCCACCTCCACCGATCACCACCACCCATTGCCGCCGCCACCACCGACGCTTACCACCAACTACCGTCGGTGATCTCCGCCTTTTCCTCCACTACAATAACCTCTATTACCCCTGTCCACCGCCACTACCACTACCATCTTCGGCCACCTATACCTCCACCACATCAACCATAACAACCACCTGCACCACCACCATCCACTATCTTTCACGTTTTTCACAACTACCATCTTTCACGAGCCACCCATCGCATTTATCTTTACCTGTCGCTGCAACTATGCATCCGCCAATTCATTATGTTGGTCCCGAAGGTGCTTAACAAGTTTGTAGAAGGGGGGGGGGGGTTGAATACAAACACAGAAATTAAAGTTTAATAAATTGTTTATTGATAAATCAAAATACAATTTACAAGTTTGTTGCGGAATAAGATTAAGACAGACTCAATCTAAACAAACTTAAGAAACACTAAGATGGTTGCACAAGAAATTCAGAGAATGGGGGATTTTTAGAGAGATAGAAAACAAGGGTTTCTATTTTGGAGTTCAAGGATTGAGCACACCTTCAGATGAAGGGGTGAGCTTCCTATTTATACCCTATGCATTAAATGCATGGCAGGGTACTTTACACGTGGCATTCATAGATTGGCTTTGGTAGTCTCACTTTTGGAGACATGCTTTTGGCCGCTTTATGAACAGTGTAGTTGACAGAGTTGGTGTACGATTTGTGGCAGAGACGTGTCCGTTCTGACACATCGTACTGGTTGTGCAAGGTAAGACAAAAGAAAACTTGAGGCATAAGCTTTGTGATCGTTGATCGCTGAGTATCTCTATTTTCAGAGATAAAGAAGTTCAGCTATCGCTGAAGCTTTTCCTCAGGCTTCTTCGCGTAAGTAGATGTCTGATCTTCGCTGATATCCGCATCAGGTCACTAGTAGACTTATCTATTGTTCAGTGGCTTCGTCTTCGATTCAGCTATGAACTATGTTGACGCGAGACTTGTCTTCAGGGATTACGTTAACTGTGTTACATAGGAAACGATCAGTGATGACTGAACAGACTCAGTTTGATCGCTGAAAGTGAAACACATACATATTAATGTTTACAGAAAGGTCATCAGCGATAACTGAACAGACTCAGTCTGATCGCTGATGATAAAACACTAATACATATAATAACGTAATTTTCACTAAGTATAAAAGAGGGTCGTTATCAAATCACTGAGAGAGTTTGGATCAACAATCTCCCCCTATTTGATAATGACAAAGTAACAAATGAAAATTACTTTGAATCAAAATATAGGAATAAAAAGGACTCATAGAATGCATGTCCCAATTACTATTTTGAGGGATCTTTTACAGTACTGATAGGGTTAAGTACATCACTGCTATTTTCATTTAATTCAGGGATGGAATTACAAGATATGAAAAACATTACAAGTGAGCAACTAACTACTGTAAGTATAACTAACAGATTACAGAGAAGGAAACTAATCTATCAGCTATTAAAAGAAGATTTGGGAGGATTGATCATATACTCAGGTATTTCTTCTCCTTTATGTCTTCGTTCCAAAGATTCTTTACTGATAATCTCTTTAATTTCTTCAGCAGCAGGGAAGAAGTCACACCATAAGCATAAGAGATCCTTGAGATGATTCAGAGGACAGATAGGAATCTCAGAGATTCTTTGAAATCTGAGTTCCTCATCATCATCTCTGAAGAATATTCCATAAGGATTGTTGATTACTTGACCAGCTTGGAAAGGACCACCAGGAGGCAGAGATAAGTCCAGAACGGAAAGATCAGGAGGAGGACCAAACAGTGCATCTCTTGAAAATTTGATAGAAGTTTCATTCCTGATGATGGCGACATCTTCAAAGGAGGAGGACCCAATTTTTTTCTTGAGTTTCAAAGATTTGGGAGGAAGAGGAGATGGCAGCTTTAGTACAGAAACGACTCTATTTATGAGGGCTTCAAGAAGTCCTTCAACGTAGCCTCTGTATGTAGATTTGGATTTCTTCAGCGCATCCCAGAACTCTAACCATTCCGTAAATCCGAAGCTCTCCAGTTTTGATACGTACATTGCTTTTTGGGTTCCATCCTCTCTGGTAATCTCCATGGTCACTGAGAGTTGATCTTTCTTCTTGCGACCAGAGATAGTCACGGCTGATATTGGAAGAAGATCAGAACGATAATCCATCTTTTGTTTGCACCATTCGATAGACTTATCGTTGATCTCTTGTTCTTTGAAGCGTTCCTCTTCAATTTCTTTCAGTAGTGCTGCTTGAACTTCCACAGGTCTGCTTTTCAGCTTTTTGTCCTTAACTTGAGAGGATTGAATCTTTAAAGCGAGTTGGGCATCTCGTTTGCATTCAGCGATCAGCTTCTCAGCTTTGGCAGATTCTTCTCTTTCAGCGTCAGTGAGGAAGTCGAGCTCTGTGGATGTTTGAAGAGGGATTTTCAGCCGTTGACTTTCTAGTTGAGCGATCATTTCAACTCTTTTCTTTACCACTTCCTCTGACCAATGATATGGTCGAGAGGGCCTTCCTGGATGGACCAGGGAATCTTCTTCTTCTTCTTCATCAATCTCAGCGATAGAGATTGGGATTATTTCTTCAGCTATAGCAGCTGGAATTATTTGTAGTTCAGAACCCTTAAGCAGGGGTGAGAACTGTCTGGTTAGAAAAAGAAGGAAAGAAGGGATAAGTGTATTTTTAGAACGAGAGAGATAAAGGCTAGAAAGGAATAGGGGTTTGGAAAGAGTAGGAGAGTGGTACAATTGAAAGACATACCTGAGACGGATGCTCCCCCTCAGATTGTGATCCAGTCCTCAAGCATTCTTCAGCGATCGGTTGCTTGTCTTTGCTTTGCGAAGGAACACTTGAAGATGTATCACCTCTCACCCCTGTTTTGACAACCTCTTGCGAAGTTGTCCCTGATACGACGTTCGGCTTAGAGAACCACAGAGATTGGTCTTCATCGTCGTCGTCGTCATCGGAGGGCTGATCCTTTTCTTGATCATCAAGATCTAGATCATCTTCCTCTTCATCGTCTTCTTCCTCATCCTCTTCAAAGAGAATGGAGTGAATTGATGATTCTTTTGCCTTCTCCCCCTCAGATTGAGAGGGAGGTTCCTTGGGAGTCTTAGCTTCCCCAGCAGCAGCAATAGAAGTTTCTTCAGTTTTCTCCCCCACTTTGTCATTATCAGCGGTAGGGGATTGTTCAGCTGCTGGAGTAGCTGTTGAAGCTTTTAGCACTTGAACGTCAGCCTCCAGACGCTTAATCCGGTCTTCAACCGCAGGGATGTCGCATGTGGCATCATGAATGAATTCCACAGCGATGTTGAGGTTGGTACGATCATCTTCATTGAAGGAGGGAGGCAGCGCTGGAGCTGGTGCATTCACTTTCTGTAGAATTTGCTGAAGAAGGGACGTGCAGAGGTCAACCTTTGAAGAGAGACCCTGAACTTCAGCGGTAAGAGGCTCAAATCGCCCTTGAAAGAGTCGAGAGGACTCTCTGAGTTGGACGACTTGTTCTTCAACAGCTGAAAGTTGAGAGTTCTCAGCTTTAGATGAGCAAGTGGCGGTTAACTTCTTCAGCTCCTCACCAGCCTGATTTACGGCGCTGGTGGTTTCATTGATGGTGTTGGTGAGTGCGTCCACCTTTTCTCCTAGACTGTTGACATGCGTGTCAACAGACGCCAAGCTAGGACCTGAAAATAATGTTAGTTCAGATATGGGCTTATTTGGAGAGGGGGGGAGAGAAGTGTTTAGGATTATAGGTGTACCTGACGTATCAAACATTTTGTAGAACTGCATAGATTCCTCAAAAGTTTGATGCTCAGGTCCTATAGGGAAAGAAGGGGTGGCGAGTTCAGAGACCAAGTGAGGAGAGAAGGGAAGAGTTTTGGGGATAGAAGTAGGGATGGGGTTAATCTCAGTGAATGAGATAGTAGGTGGGGTCACTGATGATGTGACAGCGAGTGAGATCGCTGACACGGCAGTATGAGTGGCTTCTGAAGTTGTGGAGGAAAGACCCACAAAAGCATCTAAGGTAGCTTGTTGAGAAGCTCCCTCAGGTATAGTACTAGAGGGTGTACTTTCCTTAGTCTTTTTGGCCTTTTTGGAAGGACCAATCGGACCAGCTGATGGTCGTTTAGAAGTAGTGGTAGCGACAGGGATAGCAGACGAAGGAACCGTCTGCGTGGTCGCTGAAGATGAAGAAGAATGGAGAGAGAGACGAGAGCGAAGGAGAGAGATACTTACCTCGTCGGCGAGTGGCTTGACCTCCAGTGATCGTTGACCTACCCTGGCAAAGGTGCCATCATCTTTGGTGGGATAGGTGTTGGGATAGAGGAACTTGATATACGTACATATGAAACGTACGTATGAGATCTTGGGATCTCGTTCAGGCTTCTCTATTCTCGACCTCAGATCTTCAAAGATGGCTGTGGCGTAGTCAAAGTTTTGACCAGCGATAACGGAGTATGCCATCTGCAGTTGTGTTTTGCTGGCTTGATCCAGCGAACCACTCTTCCCACTCATGCACTGAATTATGTGCGAGAAGATAAAGTTCAGTTGTGATGGCATCTGAGCTTTTAGGATCTTGGTGAGCTTCTTGTTGGGAATAGAAGATCTTGGTTTGTTTTCCCAACAATAGCCCATTGCGTCCAGGAATGATATCAGCTCATCATCAGTGGGGAGTGCGTCGAACCCACTCTTTGGTTTGTCAGGGAATCTTAAAGATTTCCTGAGGCTAAGAGCGGTCATACTCCCTGGCCCTAATTCCGTGCTGAACGAGATAGCAGGGACTCGTTCGCCTTTCCTGTTGGTAAGTTCAGTTGCATCAGCAGTGAACCAGAACTGCTGAAGTAGAGTCTTGGAGGGCTTAGGATCCACAGTGATCGCGTAAGCTATGCATGACTGCTTGAGGAAATCAGCAGCTTCCACCAGATGTGGGTATTTGTCAGCTTTGAAGTCGAGTCTGGCCAAATGATTACATTTAGTAATCTCAACTTCAGTGAGAGCGAATCGTACATGCTTGGAAGCAACGATTGAAGACTGTGTCATTTCTGTTATGGAAAGAGGCATAATAGAAGAAATGATTTAGATTAAAAATAATATGATTACCAGTTTCCATAGAAGAAGGGAAACTGGAAAACTATCAAGTTATTTTTAGGAGAAAAATAGTGTTCTGGGTAGAAAGAAGGAAGAACACTTTAAAACCAAAAGGTTTTTATTTAAAAACATAAAATCAGAAAGAATGATCTTTAGTTTTTTTTTTTTTAAAAAACGTTTTATAAAATCCATAGAGAGCGAGTAGGATTTTAAAAAGAATAAACAGCATACGAACAAAGCATATAAATATGAAATAAACCTGTGTATCTTGAAGAAAAAGAGTTGCAGATTCAATATTCTGGGTTTACTTGCTTGAGTGTTCTTGAGAGAATGCTTCTTGCTTTGAAAGTTTTGAAAGCGTAAACCGTATAAAGGAGAAAAGAATTCCTTTTATACGAAGAAAGAAGAGAGAGAATGAAGCGGGAAAAAGAAATCATCATGACATTGACACGTTCCACGAAGTTGATTGGATAGAAGAGCAACGGACGAATGTGTCAGAAAAGGCATGTCGTGGATTGTCGGTTCAAATGACGTCATAGAAGAGAGAGACTGTACATTTGTCCGTTTTTGAAATGATCACTGAAGAAAAGTCAGCGATAGATTTTCCTTTTTAAAAGTATCCCTTTTAGAAAAGAGGGATAGTTTTTCTTTTTAAAGGATCACTGACTAGAAATATCAGTGATTAATGTATTTTTCAAAAAGCTTTTAATCATTTGAAGAAAGTTCAGTGATTAAAGTTTATATTTAAAAAAACATCTTTGAAGAAAAGGAGAAAACATACCTGAGAGTCAGAATGTTTATCAGAGAGAATGATGAGAGGGGAACTTTTGATTACTAACATAATACATGAACGCTGAAGAATTATTCTTCGAGGTTCAGCATTCCAAGCTCACTGATGAGAAAGTTGAACCTTGTCTCATCAAGAGGTTTGGTGAATATATCAGCAAGTTGAAAGTCAGTAGGGATAAAGTGAAGTTCAATATCACCATTCATCACATGATCTCTGATAAAGTGATATCTGATCTCTATGTGTTTTGTCTTTGAATGTAGCACTGGATTATTTGCTATAGCGATAGCACTAGTGCTGTCGCAATAGATAGGAATCTTTGACAGTTGAAGGTCATAATCTAATAGTTGATTTCTCATCCATAAGATTTGAGAACAACAGCTTCCAGCAGCTACGTATTCAGCTTCAGCTGTGGAAGTGGACACAGAATTTTGCTTCTTGCTTGTCCAGCTTACCAGCTTTCCTCCCAAGAGTTGACATCCACCAGTGGTACTTTTTCTGTCAAGTTTACAGCCTGCAAAATCACTATCAGAATAACCAGTTAGATCGAACCCTGAGTCTTTGGGATACCAAAGATCGAGGTTAGGAGTTCCTTTCAGATATCTGAAAATTCGCTTTACAGCGATCAGATGGGATTCCTTGGGTTCAGATTGATAGCGTGCACATAAACAAGTAGAGTACATGATGTCAGGTCGGCTTGCTGTAAGATACAGCAATGAGCCTATCATTCCTCTATAGGCAGTGACATTAACAGGTTTTCCAGATGGATCCTTGTTAAGTATCAGCGGTGGTGCCATAGGAGTTTTCATCGCTGAAGTTTGTGTGAGTTCAAACTTCTTTAGCATATCTTTAACATACTTACCTTGGCAGATAAAAGTACCTTTGTCAGATTGTTTAATCTGAAGACCAAGAAAATATGTCAGCTCACCCATCATACTCATTTTATATTCTTTCTTCATTCTTTCAGCAAAGCGAGTACAAAGAGATGGGTTAGTAGAACCAAATATGATGTCATCGACATATATTTGTACAAGAATTATATGACCTTTTATCTTCCTGAAAAATAACGTATTATCAATCTTGCCACGTTCAAAATTTTCAGAGATAAGAAAAGATGAGAGAGTGTCATACCAAGCACGAGGGGCTTGTTTTAGACCATAGAGAGCCTTATCCAATTTATAAACATAATTTGGATGCTTAGGGTCATAGAACCCTGGTGGTTGTTCTACATAAACTTCTTCATTCAGCTTTCCATTCAGAAAAGCTGATTTTACGTCCATTTGATAAACGATGAAGTCTTTATAGACTGCATAAGCTAAGAATAGTCGAATTGCTTCGAGCCTGGCCACAGGGGCAAAGGTTTCATCATAGTCTATGCCTTCCTCTTGTCGGTATCCCTGAGCAACAAGTCGAGCCTTGTTGCGGGTTACAGTTCCATGTTCATCTAACTTGTTTCTAAACACCCATTTGGTGCCTATTACAGTTTTATCAGATGGTCTAGGAACGAGATTCCAAACTTTGTTTCGAGAAAATTCAGTCAGCTCTTCTTGCATAGCGCTGACCCAGTTTGGATCTCTGAGGGCATCATCAGTCTTCTTTGGTTCTATTAAGGAGAGAAAGTTTACAAAGAGACAGATATTACCTGAGCTTCGTCGTGTCTGAATACCTGCATCTGGATCACCGAGAATTTGATCTATTGGGTGATCTCTTGTCCATCGCTGAGCAGGAGCATGATTGCTTAACTCAGAGGTTGGATCAACAATTGGAATGTTTACTGATGAGGATGTTTGAGGTTCATCAGCAATTAACTGTTGAGTAGGTTCACTAGAGAGGTTTCCAAATGAAGGCAGATTTGATGGAGGTAATGTGTTTAGAGGTTCAGCTGAAACCCATGAGGTGGATTCAGCGGTGGGAGGTATGATACTTGGTTCTTCATCAGCAATTGGAGTTTCAGTGTGCTGATGGTTTGAGAAAGGTTCAGTTTCTCTATAGTGAGAGATCATCCAAGTATTCAGTTCTTCATTGTCAGCGATTGGTTTAGAGTTCGCTGAGCGCGTTTCATCAAACGTGACATGAATGGTTTCTTCTACGGTTTGTCTTCTTTTGTTGAAAAATCTGTAGGCTTTGGAGATGGAGGAATATCCTAAAAATATTCCATCATCGGCTTTTGGGTCGAACTTTCCAAGTTGATCTTTGTTGTTTAAGATAAAGCACTGACAACCAAATATATGAAGAAAGCTGATAGAAGGCTTCCTTCCAAGAAAGAGTTCATAAGCTGTCTTCCCAAATCGCTTTATTATCAGCGATCTGTTTTGAGTAAAACATGCAGTGTTTACAGCTTCTGCCCAAAATTGAGTAGGGAGGTGAGAATCGCTGAGCATTGATCTAGCAGCTTCTATGATCGTTCTGTTTCTTCTTTCAGCGACTCCATTTTGCTGAGGTGTTCTTACTGAGGAGAAGTTGTGAGAGATTCCCTTGTTCTCAAAGAAATTGTTCAGGGAACTATTTTTGAATTCAGTTCCATGATCACTTCTTATTGATCGAACAGTAAGATTATTCAGCACTTCCATCTTTTTGACAAAAGATATTAGTTCTTCTGGAGTATCACTCTTGCAGCGAAGAAAGATAACCCAGGTGTAGCGAGAATATTCATCTACAATGACAAGCGTATATTTCTTTCCAGCTATTGATTGGATATTGACAGGGCCAAATAGATCCATATGCAAGAGCTGAAGAGGACTTGTCACTGAGGAAACTTGTTTCGACTTGAAACTAGCTTTTGTTTGTTTTCCTTTTTCACATGCTGAGCAGAGAGATTCTTTAGCATATGAGTGCTGAGGAAGACCAGAAACCAGTTCCTTAGATGAGAGAGAATTCAGGGTTTTGAAGTTTAGATGAGAGAGCCTTTTATGCCATAGCCAGTTGACATCAGAAGAGGCCTTAGAGAGAAAACATAAGTTTTCAGTGATAGTAGAGTCCATATCTATTACATAGACATTTTCTCTTCTATAACCACTGAGAGCAAGTTTTCCTTTTTCATCTACCACTGAACATGCTTTCTTAGAAAAGCGAACTTCGTAGTCTTTGTCACATAGCTGACTGATGCTTAGAAGATTGTGCTTCAGTCCATCTACATAAGCGACTCTTCGAAAGGTAGTTGTCCCATTGCTGAGGACACCAAACCCACGGGTAAATCCTTTTCCATTTCCACCAAAGGTAACAGAGGGGCCTTTCTCTTCCTTGTATTCAGTGAGCAGGTTTTTTTGTCCAGTCATATGACGAGAACATCCGCTATCGAGATACCAGATGCCCTTTGATCCCTGCATACATAAGGAAGATTAAGCTTTGTTTGGTACCCACTTTTCAATGGGTCCTTCAGAGTTAGTGGATAAGGAAGATTCAGCAGTCTTCACCGCTGATGAAGATTCAGCTTCAGTGGTAATCTTCACTTTGGTTAATTTCTTAACCTTAGTGGTATTTTTCACTTTGGTGACTTTATTTGCCTTAGAGGCATTTTTCTTCACTTTGGCTGTTTTATCAGCTTCGGTGGTATTTGGACACTTGCTCGCAATATGGTCAGTGAATCCACAGTGATAACATTTTCTATATCTGATGGTGGTTTTATAACCAAAAGGTTTTGAAAACTTAAGATGAGCAGGTCCAGCTCCAAGAATGCCTTTAGCACGAGATCTGGGAGGAATTTTTATTTCTTCAGATTTCACGGGCTTTAGATCAACCTTCAGCTTTGGAGGACAGATATCAAAGATTTCTGTCACTGAGCTAGAAGGTTTATCCACTGAAGGTTTGGAGGGAACTTTCAGTTTGGTTTTCTTGGAAGCCTTCTGAGGGAGAGTAGACTTTCCTTTATCTGCAGGCTTAGATCTTGCAGATATCTCCTCAGGGATGGGATTAGAAGAAGAACAGGGATAGAATTGTTTATAAGAAGTGTCAAAGAAAGATGTGACAAAAGTTCCAAACTTAAGCGAGGAACTTTCTTCTTTAGGATCATCCTGTGGTGTCCAAAAACCAAGACCAGTTTTATCACTTTCAGGAGTTTGAGCATTTATTATCTCAGAGATCTTTGTTGATGATTTGCACCATTTTTCAACATGAGCCTTTTCTGCTTTTAGAGCAGCGATGGCTTGTTCGCGTTCAATGCTGATGATTTCATTTATAATGACTTGATCTTTTAGCTTTTCTTCTAAAAGATTTAGTTCACTGATCTTTTCATGACATTTCTCTAGCTCTTGTGTTAAATAAACATTTTTATTTTCAGCTTGAGTTTTGTCATTTAGAGCATTATAAAGGTCAATCGTCAGCACATCAACAGCGCGACTTCTCTCAGCTTCAGGCAGAGAGGGATTTGTTGAGATAGATACCTGAGATGATATGTAGCTCATAGAAGGTTCAGATGGTTCTTCTACTTCTTCTTTAATCTCAGCCATGAGGCAAAGATTAGCGACTTCTTCTTCATCAGAAGATGATTCTTCTGATTCAGCCCAGTCATGTTCTTCAGCGATGAGACCTTTACCTTTTTGCTGATAGCTTTTCAGCTTTTGATATTTGTTCTTCAGCTTATGGTATTTGTCATCACTGGATCTTCTTGAGGTAGAAGGTTTGAAGACCTTTTTAGACCTGCACTCACTAGCAAAATGTCCAATTTTTTCGCAGTTATAGCAAGTGGCTGTAGCCTTATCAACCGGAGTTGATTTTGGCTTTTCAGTAAGAGAGAGAGGTTTACTTCTTCGGAAGTTACTCTTTCTTGCAAATCTCTTAAAAGAGTTTGTCAAGAGTGCTAAGGACTCATTAAACTCTGAAAGATCAGGGTCTGATAAATCCTCAGATTCAGAATCTAACTCAGTGATGGTGAGAGTAGATCGCTGGGATGGAATTATCTCTGATGAGACTAAAGCAACAGCAGTGCTTTTGGAGTCTTTAGAATCTTTTACAAGATTCTTCTTCAGGAGATTAGATTGCTCATAGTTGAGCAATATTCCATACAGAGTGCTAAGAGAGAGAGTATGTAAGTCTTTTGTCAGCTTAAGACATATTGAATAACTGTCCCAGCTTTCAGGAAGACTTTCCAAGAATTTTGTTAGGACCTCAGAATTAGAATAGGTCCTTCCAACAGTTCTTAGGTCAATGATCAGGCAGTTAAACCGCTGATGAATGTCAGAAAGAGATTCATTCTTACCAGCGATAAAACTTTCATACTGTCTTACCAAGTTAATCTTTCGGGTCTCTTGGATTTCAGTGGTGCCCTCATATTGAACACATATGGTTTCCCACATTTCTTTAGAAGTTTTTAGATGCATGATGGAATGGAAAACTTCATCAGGCAGAGCCATTGATATAATGGTCTTTGCTCTTGCATCTATGCCTACCTTCTTTTTATCTTCATCACTCCACTGTCTTATTTCCTTAACGACATATCGTTCAGGGACAGCTTCAGTGGTGGCAGTAGCGGGAACCGCAGCTATAATTCTAACAGGTTCATAGGGTCCGTTTTCTATATATTCAGGTATAGTAGGATCCGCACCTTCAAGAAATAGCATCATTCGATTTTTCCATAGAGAAAAGTTATCTCTGCTAAATCGAGGAGGTTTAGAAAGTGAACCATTATCATAGTAGTTTGTGTTTGTGTTTAGTGCCATTTTAGAATAGCAAGGAAAAATATACAGCAAGATCTTGTTTATTAGATTTAAACAAACTGCTCTGATACCACTTGTTGGTCCCGAAGGTGCTTAACAAGTTTGTAGAGGGGGGGGGGGGTTGAATACAAACACAGAAATTAAAGTTTAATAAATTGTTTATTGATAAATCAAAATACAATTTACAAGTTTGTTGCGGAATAAGATTAAGACAGACTCAATCTAAACAAACTTAAGAAACACTAAGATGGTTGCACAAGAAATTCAGAGAATGGGGGATTTTTAGAGAGATAGAAAACAAGGGTTTCTATTTTGGAGTTCAAGGATTGAGCACACCTTCAGATGAAGGGGTGAGCTTCCTATTTATACCCTATGCATTAAATGCATGGCAGGGTACTTTACACGTGGCATTCATAGATTGGCTTTGGTAGTCTCACTTTTGGAGACATGCTTTTGGCCGCTTTATGAACAGTGTAGTTGACAGAGTTGGTGTACGATTTGTGGCAGAGACGTGTCCGTTCTGACACATCGTACTGGTTGTGCAAGGTAAGACAAAAGAAAACTTGAGGCATAAGCTTTGTGATCGTTGATCGCTGAGTATCTCTATTTTCAGAGATAAAGAAGTTCAGCTATCGCTGAAGCTTTTCCTCAGGCTTCTTC
This sequence comes from Arctium minus, assembly GCA_954870635.1. NCBI lineage: Eukaryota > Viridiplantae > Streptophyta > Magnoliopsida > Asterales > Asteraceae > Arctium > Arctium minus. The sequence goes on from OX941081.1 coordinate 28,973,029, forward strand.
GCGTAAGTAGATGTCTGATCTTCGCTGATATCCGCATCAGGTCACTAGTAGACTTATCTATTGTTCAGTGGCTTCGTCTTCGATTCAGCTATGAACTATGTTGACGCGAGACTTGTCTTTAGGGATTACGTTAACTGTGTTACATAGGAAACGATCAGTGATGACTGAACAGACTCAGTTTGATCGCTGAAAGTGAAACACATACATATTAATGTTTACAGAAAGGTCATCAGCGATAACTGAACAGACTCAGTCTGATCGCTGATGATAAAACACTAATACATATAATAACGTAATTTTCACTAAGTATAAAAGAGGGTCGTTATCAAATCACTGAGAGAGTTTGGATCAACACATTAAGATCTTCCAAATTGAATCAAATATTATATTTTCTTTATATGAATCAGATTTTTTCGAACTACCATCAATTATTTCAGATTCTTCATTCAATTTTTCTACCCTTGTTTTTCTATGTATTTATATGTATGAAAATCGTTTAAAAAATAAAAATGTTTTTTTAATTAAATTATTTAAAGATATACTTTATTTGTGTTATTTATAACTATTATATGATATATATAAAATCATCAAAAAACTTTTAGGAAAATTTGTCCAGTCCTGTCCTATCTAGTCCTAGCCATACCAAACAGAAGACATACATTTGTCTAGTCCCGTGCAGTCCTGTCCTAGTCTTTTGTTCTGTCTAGTCCCGTCCAATCATATTTACGTACCAAACGCTACGTTATTGAAGAAAGGTATTTTGGAAAGATTTTGAACATATTCTTGATATAATTAGACATACGAGCATATTTTGGATATATTGGTGCTCAATAGAGCATATAAATCAAAATTCCCTTTGTATTATGGAGGTGTGAAAACCATCGTCCCCTTGGCCTCTCCTCGTTCATATCGCCCTTCATTTAACACTACTCTCTCCTCCCTCTCCGATTCTATCGCCCCCAAATCCATACAAGAATCCCTTCAGTTCTCGTCCCCCATTATACTTCATCTCCATTCGCCCAATCTCTCCCTGTAAAATAGTTTGCAATCAGGGTATTCGTTCAGCAATGGCGTCCTTCACTGTCAATTGCCCCAAAACCTCGGCTTTGTTTGCTGCTCAGCCAAACCCTAAGCAGAATCCTAAGCCTCGTAACAGCTCGGTTGTTCTCTTTCAATCGGATTCGAAATCCAACCGTGCATTGATCGCCGGATCCTCGTCTCTAGGATTGCAGGTATACGGCATTCTGTTATAATCTTTCTCTTTTTTGTTGATAAATATTGAATTTACTTACTGAAATGCATATTTTGATAGGAAAAGTTTGTAATTGATTCGTAAATTGTGTTAATTTTGACGATGAAATGATTAGATTTTTAGTTTTGACTGTAGTTAGGCATACTTCAATTTCAGAAAATTTAGTGTGATTTATAGTGATCTTATCTATTACTCTTTTTCGTGCGATAAGAAGTTAGACAACCATCCGATAATATGCTAAATTGGGAGACTGGTTGCTTAGATCGTTGTAGTTGTGGACTTGGGTTTATGCAAACCCTGATAAAATCTTTTGAGTTGGCAACTCGATAATGTGGTTCCGTTGAATGATTTCGGCACATATTTTCGACTTTTTATAGCGTGGAGAGGTTTTCAAAGCAGCTTGATTGGTAGTATATGACGGAATCTTGATGAGTTTGCTTAATGATTTATTAATCTTACTATTGAGTTGGGAGCAAAATCACTTTATCATATAATGTCTAGAGCAGTAAGAGTACATCTTCTTTTCACCAGAAAGCAAATTCTTGAAGTTGGGGCCAGTGCCGACTGAAGGCCCATAGCTGTAATGGAGTGTCACACCATCTAGCTATGCCGACATAGCTCAAACCTTTTTTTTTGATGTGAAAGAGTGGTATTTAGCTGTTAGACCCCTACTCGTGTGGAATTTACTGGGTTTCGTTTGGTTTGGTAGGGATTAGTGGTATGCGGCGTAAGTCGAATCACCCTTTGGTTGACCAGATCCTTCAATACAAAAAAATATTTTTGGACAAAATAGCCGGCTATGACGCATTAACAAGTAGCAACTTTTAAATTACCTATTGTCTTCACAATTCTTTTTTTGTAATGCAAAACTAAGTTATTGTGTAGTCTTACTTGAATGTTATTTTGTCAGAAAACTGTGTAGTATGATATAATCCCTCGATTCTAAATTAGACTTAGCCCACTTTTCTTTGACAAGATGTTTTGAATTAGGTGTCTCTGTCATCTCGGTTAGCAAAGTTATATCATTTTAGGCTCTTTTCCTTCATGACCTTTTGTCTTTGACATTTGGTGATGGAACTACCATTTGAAGGGCATACTTGGAAACTAAATGCGTGACAATGCTTATACGGCAATGCTTCCACATGCTTTTACATTAGTCCTTAATGTCATGCAAAGTTATATGTCGCGCCTCATTTGGCATGGAGGGGGTTCACAAGTCATGTTATTTATTAACTGTTCATGAATAAATCTTGGTCTGCCTGCTCACATATGAGAGGAAATTGAATCAAAATTAAGGAGGCTGCTTGTTCCATATTACATGCTGAACAAAATTTCTGAAAGTGGGACTGGTGCGGTGGGGGTGCCTTAGAGGGTGGCGTCTACCATTTTTTTTTTCAAAATTTCTGAAAGTAGAAACTAACACACTGGAAGATGAACGTACTTTAGTAGAAAGTCTTCCGTGTGCTTGTTCATGCAACATAGTAATTAACAGTTGCTGCTGTAATGTAAAGTTGTGTATGTATATTAAGTTTGCTAATGCTGTATGTTCCTAGTCGCTGCAGAATGTTGTTGATGATAATTTCTGGGTTTTCCATGTTTATACATTAGCTTTTCATTTGATCTACACAATGTGTAAGAGATGTGCTTATTTAGGACTTTAGCAAATTTTTGAGTGGGTATTCTTTCCCTAATATGGAAAAAGAAATAAAGAGAGAGAAGAGAAACCAGTAAGCACTACAAAAAGGAAGGAAAAGAGGAGGCTTATGAACGCAACTATACAAGCTGTCAAAGTGGTTGCCGTAATTATCAGAAATGCATTTCACACAAGACCACTCACGAACAAAGTTATTAACAGTCATTAAATTCGTCTTTACTTTTGATTAGGATAAAATTCATGATCAAGTTGAATTTAATTTTGATGTTCTGCTATTCAATTGTTATACCATGCAGTCATCTAAGAGGAACCAGAATGATGTCATGAGAGTGTCTGCTCAGCTTAACGAGGTGAGCTACTCAATATTATCAAGTGCATATTATAAATTATATTTCTAGTTTGCAATATATCTTTCTTGTTGACCCTGGCCTTTATCTAAGTCTCTTTTCTGTTAAGATTGCCCTTGAGAAATCATCAAATTCTGCACCAGCTTCAGACAAGTTAGAGGAATCAACCAAGATATCTCCTCCTGAGACCTCAGTTCCTGATGCTGCATCAATCACTGCATTTATGAATCAAGTGGCAGGGCTTGTTCAGTAAGTCAATCCATTTCTTATACATGTTTTTGTTATCTGGAAAATAAATACCAAATACTTTATACATCAGAAATGTGTGTGCAATTTTTCTTTTTGGGACTTGGCAAGTTATTCAAGGAAATTTCATTTTTGTAACATTTCAATATCACATAACTATTTTTCCATTTTCCTTAAAGCAGGCAATTCCTTCTCAACTCATTACTTGATGCAGAGTTACTTCAAAACCATCACTTCAAATTTGGCCTTCTAACTTCTTACATCTTTCCCTTACCCTGTATTACTACCGGAAGTCGGGAGCTTAGTAAATCCACCTCAAACCTTCAAATATGAGTCTGATGTCCATCTTTCCAATTATTTTTATGATGATGGATTCAATTACTATTTCTTATTCCAGGCTTGTGGATTCAAGAGACATCATGGAGCTCGAGCTAAAGCAACATAACTTTGAGGTCCTTATAAGAAAGAAGGAAGCTTTACCTCTGCCTCCAGCTGCCCCTATGGTTATGATGCAATCTCAACCCCAGGCCATGTACCAATCGCAACCACCTCCACCACAGTTTGCTCCTGCTTCTTCAGGACCAGCACCTTCTGCATCAGCACCAGCAGCAGCCTTACCTGCCCCTGCAAAGCCTAAGTCCTCTCATCCTCCACTGAAGTGCCCCATGGCTGGAACATTCTATCGGGCTCCCGCACCAGGAGCTCCTGTCTTTGTGAAGGTAACTTTTGATTGTGTATTCTTCAGGCAGTCAGTTATGTGCCTGAGATATAATAATCAACTTAAAAGATCAAGAACCATATATGAAACCTTCCTTATGTCTAGTTACAAGTTCTTTCAATTTTGATATCCCAGATGTACCTTAGGATCTACTATTTTTCTTCATGAATTTATTTCTTTGTATTCTCTTGCTAAAAAGTAGCTAGATTTATGCAATTATTCACTCCATTTTGACCATATATAAAAACTATTACTGTCTTCTTATATCGTCTTTGTTCCTTGATTCTGAAGTGATGTGTATAAATTATTAATGAAAATTTTAAATATATTTTTCCAGGTCGGAGATAAGGTTCAGAAAGGCCAAGTTATTTGCATTATTGAGGCAATGAAGTTGATGAATGAGATTGAGGTAACCTGCACTTCCTTTCGTATATCGAGTTACTAATGAGAACCTAAATCTAAATTGTGAGGTATCTTGATATACATTGGATAAATTAACTGATCCAATGCAAGATTTAAAAAACTGACTTACACGAGTCTTTATAAGCATTCAAATACTAACTGCAAAATAGGCGTGTAGATTTTGTTGCTTTTATCATCACGGCCATTAACTTTCTTATTCAGCTAGGAGCCTAGGACTTGACCAACCAATTTTCCTATAGCACTCGCCTTTTGATGGTAAGATCATATAATGCATCTGTCTTTGGTTTTATCAAACATGAGTCATCAATCATAACTACCAGTTGATTATCACATGTTTTTCCCTTGTAATAGATTACAGTTTTGTTACCTTATTCTGGTTTTGATCAGCCATCAATCTTTGAACAAACAAGTTAGAAAATTTGTAATAGAGAATCAACCCCACTTCACGTGCATATTTATTTCTATTGAAGAACGCTTTGGTGCTTGATGACATTTTGTTGGCAAAATAGATTTTGCATCCTCACAATAAACCAAACATAACAAACCCATTATATCCCACTTGGAGGTGGGGTATTGGGGGTGGTATGTACACATACCTGTCCTCCATCTTCTACCTCAAGAAGTAAAACGCCTGTTTTGCACCCTCTATCACGATTTCAAGTTTTTTTCTGAAATTTTTTTGCCTTTTGCCCATATCCTTTGGTATCGGATAAGGAGATTGATGTTAAAAAGAGCTTATTTAAAGGTTTCACTTATTTACTGTCCTAAACATGCAAATCTATGCATTATTTTACCTATGATCTTTGTTCCACCTTATGTCGTGGAGAAGCCTGTAAACAATACCAACATTTTTTGTTCTTGAACCATGGGTGTCCGGGCCAACTTGTGCACACCTCGACTAATCCCACGAGACCCTGAAGATAACAACAACAACGAAAATCCTCAGTTAAAAAGCAGCCCAAGTTAGCTACAAACTTGAGCCATTTCCGTTTAGGCAGTTAAATCTGTTCAAAATTAGCTCTGATTTTGTTCATTCCACTATTTCTGTTATGTTTTAGGCTGATCAATCTGGAACAGTAGTCGATATTCTTGCTGAGGATGGGAAACCTGTTAGCCTGGATACGGTATCTCTCTCTTTTTTCACCAAACACATAAATACATAATATTTTTTGTGTTGTTAATTAGAGGAGAAACAATGTTGTTGGTTGCAGCCTCTACTTGTTATTGAACCATGATGAGGATTGAGGAAGATGATGATGTTATCTATCTGGTGAGGACTACATACAAGACTTATTGAGCTTTTTAGACTTTTGTTTGCTGTTTAGTTTCCTATTTTGGATGACTGTAATTTCACCTTTTATAAATTAATACCTTTTGATTGTCCATGTCTTCATTTGAGGCATTTTGCCAAAACAATCTTATTAATGATGTTATTGGCTTCTTACTTTTTGTAAAACTCTGCTTTAATTGTTTTTTTTTCTAATGTTTTTATTCCCAAACCAAACTCTATTTATATCACAGGATTTTGATTTTGTTACTCCATCTACCAAAAAAATTGTTTTTTCGTTGTTTAAAAAATGCTAACAATTTTTTTCTGTAGATGTTTCAGAGTCCAAATTTATTATTTTTGGGTGTTAAATGCTTTTGGGGACATTTACCAAATACGTATCGGTCAATTATCTTATCGGGTGAGCATAAAAGCACCGAGAATTACCCGGTAAGAGGAAAGGCAAGGATTGAGAGTAAACATTTACCATCAATCCATTTTGATGTCCAAGAATGTTGCTCGATATGGTAAGTGAAGGTGGAGATTCTTGCCGATAAATGCTTATCTGATAAGCGTTTGGTAAATGACCCCTAAATACACATGAAAAAGAAAATTAACCAATATGACAAAAGAGTTCAATGGACCTTGCATACACTCCTCTTCGATATAGAAAAAAACTACTTAGAGCATCTCCAACCGATTTTCCAAGATGAAAAATACATGTGAGAGAGAGTAAAGTTGTTCAAATTTGGAGAACTTCCTATAAATGATTACCATGAGAGAGAAATATATTTTTTATTATATTTTCATCAATAAAAACTTTCATGTTAAATTTATATGAGGAAAAAATAATATTTTATTAAATATATGAAATATTTTAATAATATAGTTAATGCTACAATTAAAATAAAAAATCTCTTAAAATTAAGGGGTGTTTGGGATTACTTATTTGAGGTGCTTTTTAGCTTATTGCGATTTGGCATCGGAGATAAGCACTTTTGAGTGTTTGGATGAAGAAAAATTAAAATGACTTATAGCGGTGCCAAACCGCTGAAAAGTACTTTTTGACAAGTCATTTGGTTTTAACTTATCAACTTATTTGAAAAGTGCTTATCATTTTTTGGTTATTTTATATGTATAAGTAATCCCACACACCTTTAAATAACAACTTATTAGCTTATTACGTTTTGGTACCACAATAAGTTAATCCAAACACTTTTTTAAAAACTCTGGTTTAACATCGCATAAGTTGATAAACACTTTTTAAAATAAGTATAGGTTGTTTTAAATAAGCAATCCCAAACATCCCCTAAATATATTTATTTTAAAAAAATTTTGAGTTTTAATTCTATTTTTGGGTTTAGCACACGAATTTAAACATGAGACCATGGAAAATAACTAACAATTTTGACTTGTTTATTTCTTTCTTTTTTTTTGAAAGAACAACACGCTACAATAATTATTACCTTCTTGGCGTATCAATAATTATTAAGGATCCATTATAATATGATCACTAGTGGTTGTGGTTCATTGTTCTGGCAAGCACAATCCTAAACTCATATAAAACATGTGAATATTTATAATTTAGGGTCAAGTTTAGTGAAAAAACGTAAAATAATAAAAATTAATAAACATCTTAATAACCGTTTATAAATATGGTATGTATATGTATAAACAAGTAATTTGTTTGGTATGCAAATACGCATACATGTAGACGTATATAAAAATCAGAAAATATCTTCAATTACTTGTATGTGTATACCTTATAGATTAATAGTTATCAGAATGTTTCTCAATTTTTATTTTATTTTTTGGAAGGTTTTCCATGAACCTCATTCCTATAATTTAATTGATAATCATATTTAAAAAACAAGAAGTTTAATTGATTATGATTCATCAAGTCAATCATTTTCAAAAGCACACTAAACTTTACATTTTTTCAAAAATTAACAATAAACGGAACAAAAAACAGAAAAACTTGTAACTCTCATTAATCATGTCCCTCTAAATAAGAATTCATTTATAGTCAAATAACTATCGAAAAAATCTAACTTATCTCAAATACAATAATTTTTATCTCTATCATCACATTCTATTATATTAACGATGAGAGACATGTCCTTAAATTCATTTACAAACAAACGAAAAGTAAATCTTGAAAATGTTTGATGTTGAAGTAATTTCTATCTAAACCTTTCGGGACTTATCATGCAACATGCCAAAACTACAAGGGTAGTTGATGTAACTTTTTGTCCTCTGAAAAGAAAACGACACAAAAAATCGAAAAGTCTCGAACGTTTCTGGTAGGTTCCAGAAAACACAAACACACACACACACACAGCGGTTTCATTCCAGATGTCTCTCGTCCCTCCCATTTCACGACATGTGTACTAGTATAAAGCATTTCATCACTCTCATCATTCATCACTTCGCAAAAGATCTTCGAAATCTCCATTAAAAACGCTCTGATACTTACTTGCTAGTTCCAAGGACATTGAATCGTTTGTTTCCGATTGGAGTAATAATTCAAGGTAATAACACATCTCTTATCTCCATCGTATGTGTTTTTTGTTTTGTTTTACCGTATTATTCTTATGAAATTGCTTAAGATCCCATAGATTTCTGTATTTTGGAGTTGCATAAACAATCATGAATTGGGCAAATTTACGTTACTAAAATCGAGTACTAGAGAATACTCGTATTATCAATCAGACCTTTTATCAAATTATGATAAAACATTAATTTGGTTCATCAATTTGGTAAAATTGTGTAATAATCTTCTTTTTATAGCATTGCTTGATGTTATTGCCTTTGCATTTGTAGGCTTCTAAGTAGTATAACCAGACATGAATCCTGACAAATTCACCCACAAGACAAACGAAGCATTGGCTTCAGGTCATGAACTCGCGATGGATGCTGGACATGCACAATTCACACCGCTACATATCGCCGCCGCTTTAATCTCCGATCACAACGGCATATTCCGGCAAGCAATAACCAACGCCGGCGGTGAAGAAGCAGGCAATTCAGCAGAGAGAGTTTTCAATCAAGCATTAAAGAAACTCCCATCACAATCCCCTGCTCCCGATGAAGTTCCCGCAAGTACTTCCCTAATCAAAACAATCCGTCGTGCACAATCCTTACAAAAATCCCGTGGCGACACCCATCTGGCAGTCGATCAATTGATTTTAGGTCTTCTTGAAGATTCCCAAATCAGTGATCTTCTAAAAGAATCTGGAGTTGGTTCATCGCGTGTGAAAAGTGAGGTAGAAAAACTTCGAGGTAAAGAAGGGAAGAAAGTTGAAAGTGCTTCTGGGGATACCAATTTCCAAGCTCTCAAAACCTACGGTCGCGATCTCGTCGAGCAAGCTGGAAAGCTTGATCCTGTAATCGGACGAGATGAGGAAATCAGGAGAGTAATCAGGATTCTATCAAGAAGAACCAAGAACAATCCTGTTCTTATTGGGGAACCTGGAGTTGGCAAAACTGCGGTTGTTGAAGGATTAGCTCAGAGGATTTTGAGAGGTGATGTTCCAAGTAATCTTGGTGATGTTCGAGTTGTTGCATTGGATATGGGGGCATTGATCGCTGGAGCCAAGTATAGAGGGGAGTTCGAGGAGAGGTTGAAAGCAGTTTTGAAAGAGGTTGAAGATGCTGAAGGGAAAGTGATATTGTTCATTGATGAGGTTCATCTTGTACTTGGGGCAGGTCGAACCGAGGGTTCGATGGATGCTGCGAATCTTTTTAAACCTATGCTTGCTAGAGGCCAGCTTCGATGCATTGGTGCAACTACTTTGGAGGAGTATCGAAAATATGTCGAGAAAGATGCGGCTTTTGAGAGGCGTTTCCAACAGGTTTTGGTGGCGGAACCGAGTGTTCCTGATACTATAAGCATTCTGAGAGGATTGAAAGAGAGGTATGAAGGGCATCATGGTGTTCGGATTCTTGATCGTGCTCTTGTGGTTGCTGCTCAACTTTCGAGCCGATATATAACTGGTATGATTCATTTCATCTTTATGGGCAGTCCTTGGAAGATTTATCTAGTAATGATGATGATACTTATTGTGACCGAAATCTGTATGCAGCACGTTTCCTGCCCGATAAGGCTATCGACCTCGTGGATGAAGCATGTGCGAATGTTAGAGTACAACTTGATAGTCAGCCTGAAGAAATCGATAACCTTGAAAGGAAGAGGATGCAGTTAGAAGTTGAACTTCATGCCTTGGAGAAGGAAAAAGACAAAGCGAGCAAAGCTCGTCTTGTCGAAGTGAGTTATTTAAGCATATAATTGTCTATACTCGACTTAAATTACCATGATTTCAGTATGATAAACTTTCGCTTTTTTCAGGTGAAAAAAGAGCTTGATGATTTGAGAGATAAACTTCAGCCATTGATGATGAAGTACAAGAAAGAAAAAGAAAGGATCGACGAAATTCGCAGGCTGAAACAGAGAAGGGAAGAGCTTTTGGTGGCACTACAAGAGGCAGAAAGAAGATATGATTTGGCAAGAGCTGCAGACTTGAAATTTGGAGCAGTTCAAGAAGTGGAGACTGCTATATCAAGGCTTGAAGGTACTACAGATGAAAATGTGATGCTGACAGAGACGGTGGGACCTGATCAGATTGCTGAGGTGGTGAGTCGATGGACCGGCATACCGGTGACCAGGCTCGGGACCAACGAGAAAGAGAGGCTTATTGGGCTAGCCGATAGGTTGCATCAGCGGGTTGTAGGCCAAGATCAGGCAGTTGGTGCTGTGGCTGAGGCAGTGCTGAGGTCTCGAGCTGGCTTGGGGAGGGCTCAGCAGCCAACTGGCTCGTTCCTCTTCTTGGGTCCCACGGGAGTTGGGAAAACCGAGCTTGCCAAGGCTCTTGCTGAGCAGCTATTTGATGATGAAAAGCTTATGATCAGAATCGATATGTCGGAGTATATGGAGCAACATTCGGTCTCCCGATTGATCGGTGCTCCACCTGGGTAAGTACAACGTATTTATTTGCATTCGTCATTGTTATATCATCGGTCGATGAACAACATTGATTAAAATCATTGATTTTTCAGGTATGTTGGTCATGAAGAAGGTGGTCAGCTCACTGAAGCTGTGAGAAGAAGACCTTACAGTGTTGTATTGTTCGATGAAGTAGAGAAAGCTCATAACTCGGTATTTAATACACTGCTTCAAATGTTGGATGATGGAAGGTTGACCGACGGTCAAGGTCGGACAGTGGACTTCACCAACACCGTCATCATCATGACCTCCAATCTTGGAGCCGAATATCTGTTGAAGGGGTTATCCGGGAAGACCACAATGGACAATGCTCGCAAAATGGTGATGCAAGAGGTAAGCCCGGGGATCTTAACATAAAATTGCTAAAAGATTTAGTCAGATTGAGCTTTGGGTTCGTGAGCTAACATGTTTGGTTGTAGGTGAGGAGACACTTCAAACCTGAGTTGCTAAACAGGCTCGATGAGATTGTGGTTTTCGATCCCCTTTCTCATGAGCAGTTGAAGAAAGTTGCTAGACTTCAGATGAAGGATGTGGCCATCCGCCTTGCAGATAGGGGTATTGCTTTGGGAGTCACAGAAGCAGCATTAGATGTTATACTGACCGAAAGTTATGATCCGGTAAGCATCGAAAACTGTCTCATCTACGATGATCGCTATTCATTATGTTGGCGTGATCTGATCTCGGTTGTTGAATTGAATTGTTAGGTATATGGTGCGAGGCCAATTAGAAGATGGTTGGAGAGGAGGGTGGTGACTGAGCTATCGAAGATGTTGATCAGAGAAGAAATCGATGAGAACTCAACCGTGTACATAGATGCAGGCAAGAATGGGGAAGAACTGAGTTACAGGACGGAGAGGAATGGTGGATTGGTGAATGCTGCAACGGGTCAGAAGTCTGATATACTTATTCAAGTCCCGAGTGGGAATGCAAATGGCGGGGCTCGAAGTGATGCTGCACAAGCAGTTAAGAGGATGAAGATCGAGGAGGTTGTTGATGATGATGATGATGAAATGGATGAACAAGACATTAACATAATGAATGAATGAAATGTAAATAGATGGGAGTCTTGAATTTCGTTGATTCTGAGTGCAGTTTTGAGATGTAAGCAAGCTGAAGCTTGGACTGGTTGTATGTTGGTTTAAAGGTTGTGTGTTTTAATTAGATGCAAGGAAGATGTTAAAAACAACTTTTCATTTTAATTGGAATACTAAATTAAACAACATGACACCGATTAACTAATCACATTTTAGCCCAAGCTCAAAGAGTTTTTGTATGTGTGTACCCCACACAAGCAAGGAAATCAAATATGTTGTACAATAATCGAAATAGAAACATCAAAACTAATCAAATGTGCTGGGGTTAAATCCTAACCTATTGTAGCCTAACCTTGAACTTTGATTTCCGTGATGGTCCGGTGGTGAGTAGGATAGGTGTTGGGGAGAGGGTGTGCAGAAATCGATGGGTAGAGAGAAAAGATGGAGTGATCGGAACTTGAATAAGAATGTGAGATCGCGTGAGAACTCGCTTTCCTTAAGTGATATTTCGACCCTATTTTGCCTGTGTATCACGAAATTTACTTTAGGATAATCTCAAATTCACCGGTATCGATTATGGCAGAAATCGATCCTATTTAAACACCAAGAGAATCGTAACCGAAATATTAAAGACCGATAATAATTACCCATTTAATGGTATTGATTGTTAGACATAATAGTGTAGGTTACAAATTGATTTGGGAGTTACAAAGGGATTTGGGGGTTACAGAATCGAATCTGCAACAGTGTACCACGCGGGTAGCAGCGCGGGTTAACCCGCGGCATAACCCGCGTGAGCCACTGTTTCGTCACACACTCCAGTGCACCACGCGGGTAACCGCGCGGGTTAACCCGCGACACAACCCGTGTAAGCCACTGTTTCGTCCCATAATCACCAAACGTCCGTCCAACAATCCCGGGTCATAGTTAGCTTACACGAGTGTGCACTCCACACCTCCTAACTCGTGTTATAGCTTAGCTACCACCCCATTATTATATTGTGAACCCAATTAGATGATTTCACTAAAATCACCAACATTCCTTCCCCATTTTAGTGTAATACTTGATTCACAAACAAAATTAATATAGCAAACAAACTCATGCATAAATGATAATATCTAAAAGGTTGAATTCTCATCTTAGTACATTACACATTTAAAATACTCGAGAATCCTGGTGTCCTATGGATTGAACCCTTCAACCCATTTGAGTCCCAGAAAATAACATACACATGAATTTAAAATTCTCTAAAGTTTAAACTTGACACTATACAGGCCATGTGTCCTTATCCATTCGTGGGTGCATCAAAGCCAAGTCCAAGCTTCTTGAAGCGACCACACTTCGCACTCATATAGGTAGTTCCTTTCATCATGCACCTGCACATGCACTTTTACAAAAGAACAATTACCTTCTCGCTTGCAGTACCGAGCACATACCTTGGGATGATTATCTTGTGCTCCAATCCCTTAGAGTGAACTTTCCCATTGAATTCAACTTCTAACGTTGTATTAGAAGGGAATTAGGTATCTCACCGTTAGAGATTCAAATGGACTTTAATCCCATCCCAATCACCGACTTGTGAACCAAGTCCCTAGCTAACCCCTTCGTCAAGTGGTCTGCTAGATTTTTGTAACACTCTAACATTTAGGCGGAAAATAAAATTCGAAAATTCGGCAATATAACGTTTGAAAATAGCATAATTTCATCTCCCTATAATGGGGATAATTTAAACCTGTGAAATAGGGTAAGTCATTTCAAAAACCCAAGTGTAACATCCCATCCGGAGTATAATGTACGGTAATTACAACCCAACAATTAAAGCATAAGACGACAACCTACTAATCTACAATAAGCAACTAGATTATGGTCGGGTGTCGCTATACTTCCAAAATGCGTGTCTTCAAAATCAACTGTATGATGGTCACTATATATCCTCAAAAAGACCACTCACGACCCCAAGGTCGATCTCTCAATCCCGACGTGCCCCACCGCTATGAAAGCTTGCCAAACATGACAACAAGAACAAGTGTTAGGCTAAAGCCTAGTGAGAACAAGTCAAATAAGGAGTAAAGTACTAAACCCAATCGGAGTCACGCGGAGAATATAGTCATGAGCTAAAACCAACAAATCAAATAAACCATTAGTGATTAGAAACGGTACAAAGAACACCAATCACATAATGAGCTCAACTCCTCTAAGTCTATTGCTCGAAAACATCAAGTCACCCCTCTAGGTCTATTCTTGAGAGTTCCAAAACGGGGAACTCTAACACAAGGGAATTACACCATACTGCCCATAAGACGCTGCCCGACCGTATAGGTCCACACCTTACTTATCATGGTGACCCGATGCCTATTCCATGCTAAGTGGTGAACCCAATGTCCAAAACGGGGACATAGAAACACCGTGCCTATGGATCCATCGCACTTAAAACCAAAATACTTAAAACATGCCAAAACATACCATACCCATATTAATCAAGTGTATAAATGAATCTTATACATGCAATGGTACATTCATAAGGTCTTGACTTATACAAATGTAAGGACTCAAGAGTATAACCCAACAACACATTCCATATATATACATATATTCCATTTAAAGTCATAATTATCGTTAATTAAGCCAATACTTGCATTTTCCCCAAAACCCTAATTTTTCCACTATGGTTACTCAAATCCCATGGTCTTAAGATTGATCAACAAACTAGTAGAAAACATAAAAAGCCATCACTCTTAGTCCAAAGGAACATTTTTCCCATTAATACTTGGAATTGCAAAACCCTAACTTTTATAATCACATTTAAGTTAAAAGACTTGGATGATCAAAACCACATGAATACATATACACATTTAACTATAGAGGGGATTAAGAGATGAAAGAACTCACCTTGCAAGGATTATACTCAAACCCTAAATTTTTGGAGGAACAAGAAGATGATGAGAAACCCTTGAAACTTGTATCCTTGAACTCTTTTAAGAAGAAACTTATCCAAACCTAAAATAGAACACATATAAGCCTTCAATGCTCACAACTACAAGCAATCAATGAAGAGAGATGGTAAAACCTACCTCTTGCTAAGAAAAATCGCCCCACAAAGCTCCCACTTTCAGAAAATGGTTCTAATGGTCGAAAAATACGTTTTTAAGGAATCTGGACCCGACCGCGACCTTGACTCGCGAGAGTGACATTGTCACTCTCGCATGGCACTATCGCCCGAGAAACCCAAATCTCGGTACCATTATGGCGATTGTGCCCCGCGAGAGTGACATATGTCACAATCGCGCGGGCACTATCGCACCCCTACACCAACTCTCGGTACACTCTCCGCGGTTGTGCCCCGCGAGAGTGACGTCTCTCACAATCGCGGGCACAATCGCATGACCCGTACCGAAACCTGAAAAGTGACCTTTTTCAACCCGAACGTTCCCACTCACAACACTAAACTATATACTAGGGTAAAATGCCAAAAATGGAGACGTACCGAAAATACGGGTGTTACAATCCTCCCCAACTTGGAGAGGATTTCGTCCTCGAAATCTCGGCTAGGGAAAAAGGTGAGGGTACTTTCGCTTCAAATCCTCTTCAGCCTCACACGTCACGTTAGCACCTCGATGGTGCTTCCATTGAACTTTTACCATCGTGACTTCCTTGTGACGAAGCTTCTTTGTCTTCCTTTCTAAAATCGCCTCGGGTTCCTCAATGCACCGATTCCCTTCATCCACCCTAATTTCGGAGAGTGGAATAACACTCTCCTCCTCCGCTAGACACTTACGAAGATAGCACACATGAAATGTGCTATGGATTCCATCCATTTCCGGAGGAAGTTCTAACTGATAAGCCTGAAGCCCTACCCACTTAAGCACTTTGAATGGTCCAAGGAAACGGGGACTTAACTTTCCACGCTTCCCGAATCGGATGATTCCTTTCCAAGGGGATACTTTCAGCATAACACGGTCACCCACTTGGAACTCTATCGGTCGCCTCTTCTTGTCGGCATAACTTTTCTGTCGATCATGTGCCGCCTTTAAGCGTTCACGGATACCTTTCACTTTATCTGCCGTTTCTTGAACAATCTCGGGCCTAACAAATTGTTTCTCCCCCGCTTCTAGCCAACACACGGGAGTTCGGCACTTGTGAACATATAAAGCTTTAAGCGGTGCCATCCTAATGCTTGCGTGAAAGCTATTGTTGTATGCGAATTCCACCAAAGGTAGATGCGAGTCCCAACTACCTCCAAAATCAATCACACAAGATCTCAACATATCCTCTAGCGTCTGGATTGTCCGTTCGCTTTGGCCGTCGGTCTAAGGATGATAGGTCGTGCTCAACTTCACACGCGTGCCCAATTCCTTTTGCAACCCATCCCAAAAATGCGACGTGAACCGACTATCGCGATCCGAGACAATAGATAGCAGTACACCATGTCGAGATATTACTTCATCGATGTACGACCAAGAAATGAGCACTCTTAGTCAAATGGTCCACTATTACCCAAATGGTGTCATGACCTCGCAAGGTCTTTGGCAATTTCGTCACGAAGTCCATCGTGATGTGTTCCCACTTCCATTCCAGAATCTCCAAGGATTGTAGACTCCCATAAGGCCGTTGATGCTCGACCTTTACTTGCAGACAAGTCACGCATCGCTCCACGTAGCGCGCCACATCAAGCTTCATTACTGGCCACCAATAATGCAATTTTAAGTCTCGGTACATTTTTGTGCTTCCTGGATGGATATAATACCTTGACTTATGGTCATCTTCGAGAAGGAGCTCTCGATTGCCCCCGATCTCCGGCACCTAAACTCGCCCATTGAAAAGTTTTACCCCTCGGCTATCTTCCGTCAAAAGTAGGTGTTGCTTCACCATAACTTCTCTCTCGAGATTCTCCGCTAGCAAAGCTTCAACTTGTGACGCTTTGATCCGGTCGATGAGTGTTGAGGCTAATTCGATCCGTGCAAAAACAGCCTTGGAACTCTCCCCATAATCCTTATGGCTAAGAGCGTTGGCGACAACGTTTGCTTTACCCGGGTGGTAAAGTAACTCACAATCGTAATCTTTCAATAGTTCCAACCACCTTCGTTGCCTCATATTCAGTTCCTTTTGGTCAAAGATATGCCTCAAACTCTTATGGTCCGTGTAGAGAGTACACTTTGTACCGTAGAGGTAGTGCCTCCATAACTTCAATGCAAACACCACCGCGGCTAACTCCAAATCGTGGGTGGGGTAGTTGACTTCATGGATTTTGAGTTGCCGTGACGCATAGGCAATCACCTTCCCCCTCTGCATAAGAACACAACCCAAACCCATTTTCGACGCATCACTATACACCACAAAATCTTCCGTCCCATCGGGTAAGGATAAGACTGGAGTGTTAGGACACAGTCTCATTGGATTCAAGATCATACAATACGAAGATCGCAATCTGAAGCTAAAGCAGAAAAGTCGTCTCATTAATATTAGTCTAATTCATTTGTAATAAAATAGTCAAAGTTAATTTGAATTGTATTTTATTGTTTAAGTAATTAGTTTAGTTAGTTATGTTATTTAGTTAGAAATAATATCTAGATATTAAATCTAGATATTATAATAGTTGTTAGATAATATCTAGTATTAGATATTGTTTGGTAGAACTCTCAAATTAGATCTCTCATAATCGACACATACAAACACACACACAAAAGGTGTAAAAGAGAGAGTTCTTCAAGATCAAACATACCGAACCTTGTAATCGTTATTTTATATATCAAACAGGTTGGTAATCGTTTATTTGATTTATCTGGTTAAGATCCTTGTTCTAAATTAGGGACACACAATTGGTATCAGAGCCGATCCAGATAAAAATCAAAATTTTAAAGATAGTCACTGTGTTCTTCATTTCAGAAATCATTTTTATGATTTAAGGTGTTTTAGGTGTTGAAATCAATCAGGTTGTGATCGATTAGGGTGCTAGATCGAGTTTGTAGTGTTTAATTTCAGTATAACACTTCAATCGACTCTCATTTTGTGATTTTAGAAATATTACTGTTCACGACTTCAAGTTCACTGTGCTATCGATTTAAACTTCAAAAAGTGTTTGTTTTCGAGATCAAGTGTTTACAATATGTTCTAGAACTGTTAGTGGTCATTTTATTACATATTGGGACTGTTAATCGTGTCAAACAGGTCGTTTTTATCGAAATCAGTTCGTTTTTTTTCGAACACAGAGACGAACTCGCACAAACACAGGAAGAACTCACGCAAAGCTTATAGAAACGTTTGCGCCACACGCTGCTAACGCAAACCTTATCTTGCGTGACCAACGGCTCACGCAAACTTCATCTTGCGCGACCAACGGCTAACGCAAAGCTCAATTCTCGCGACCAACACATCACGCAAACCTCAGTTCGCGCGATCAACTCTTCACGTAAAGCACAAGTCAACTTTGCGCCAACTCCTTGTAGCGCAAACCATACTTTGCGCCACGCACATCTCGCGCAAATCTTACTTCGCGCAAACCTCCATTTTGCGCCAATCACTATTCCATACTTGGAATATTTTTTTCTGAGAAATTTTTGAAACTGTAACAGGGTCTTTAATTGTCATAAATTTTTTCTCTAGGGGCGCTGCCCCCATACCCCCGTAAGGGCATTGCCCCTTGACCCCACCCGCTAACCGGGTAGCGGGACCCCCGTGCTAAGTCTGCCTAGGGGGACAAAATTTCTTGTGTGATCAAATTTTATCTGGGTTAACGATCATATTCAAGTTTTTTTAATCATACAAGATGACTTCAAAAGACAGATTTCTTGACTTTGTGGATCGACACTTAAACGAAGATAACATTCTTTTATCAATAAAAGAAGGTCCCATGGCACCACTTTCTGTTCAAATACCTGATGATGATGCTGAAGATGATTCTTCTGACAGTGAGGATGGTAACGTGGAAAGAGAATAGAAGATGAAAACTGTTACAGTAGAGTATGCCCAATTTTCTGAAGAACAAAAGAACCGATTCAAAGCTGATAAGCAAGCAAGATCTTTACTTCTTCAAAGTATCCCGAATGATATTTACATCAAAATAGACAGCTACAAAGCTACTGCTAAGAAGATGTGGGATCAACTTCAAAAGATGATGATGGGATATAAGGATGGGAACCAGATGAAAGTCGCAAACTGTATAAACAGTTATGAAGAATTCAAAGCCTTTGAGGATGAAAGCCTAGCGGACACTTATGAACGATATGTTCTGCTTCTGAACGAGCTGTCTAAGAATAAAGTTAAAAAGAAACAGATTGAGAACAACGTCAAGTTTCTCAATGTCCTTCAACCAGAATGGAAAAAGCATACACGAAGAATGAAACAGATGAAAGATCTGAGTGACATTCCACTCCACGAGGTGTATGAGACACTAAGACAGAACGAAGAAGAAATGGAGAAGAGCTAACCAAGAAATCACATGTTTCAAGAATCACGTCCAAGATTGGATTCTTCAAAGAGCAAGTATACTGAAGATATGCTGATTCGAGAGAAATTTTCTTTGAAGATACTTTGCTGAAGAATTTCGAGCTGAAACTAGAGATAATTTCTTCCCATGAACTGAAAGAGAGAAAAACTACATCTTTTGGGGAGTTTACTATATCTTGAAGACTAAGAGAGAGATTGCATCTTCTGTGCTGAAAGAGAAGATCGTATTGCTAAATCATTTTCGTAATGATCTTGATCCAAAGGGGGAGATTGTTAGGACACAGTCTCATTGGATTCAAGATCATACAATACTAAGATCGCAATCTGAAGCTAAAGCAGAAAAGTCGTCTCATTAATATTAGTCTAAGTTGTTTGTAATAAAATAGTCAAAGTTAATTTGAATTGTATTTTATTGTTTAAGTAATTAGTTTAGTTAGTTTAGTTAGTTAGTTATGTTATTTAGTTAGAAATAATATCTAGATATTAAATCTAGATATTATAATAGTTGTTAGATAATATCTAGTATTAGATATTGTTTGGTAGAACTCTCAAATTAGATCTCTCATAAAAGAACACACACATCACACACATCTAAGGTGTAAACAGAGAGAGAACTCATCAAGAACATAGAGAAGAGAGCTTATCGATCAAGAACATCAACCCTTTGTAATCCGCGTTTGTAATCGAAACAGGTTGGTAATCGTATATTGTTTTGTTGTTTGATTTATCTGGTAAACGATCACGGACTCACATGGAGCTTCACAAAGCTTCCTTTGTAGAGTTCAAAACGCCTTTTCTTGACTCTCGGTCCAAACAAACTTAACATTCTTACGCGTTAGGTCCGTCAACGATGAAACTATCTTTGAAAAGTCTTGAATGAATCTTCGGTAGTAACCCGCCAATCCTAAAAAGCTTCGAATTTTAGACGGACTCTTGGGAGGCTCCCAATTCATCATCGCCTCTATCTTCGCGGGGTCCACCTTCACTCGAAAAACTGCACTTCTCGCAGCCAAAAGTCACACTTCGAAAACTTTGCGTAGAGCTTCTCCCGCTTCAACACTTCCAAAACTTCCCGAAGGTGATGTTCGTGATCTGCTTCTTCTTTGGAGTACACGAGGATGTCGTCGATGAACACTATTACCGACTTGTCAAGAAACGGTCGGCACACTCGGTTCATCAAGTCCATAAGTATTGCCGGTGCGTTGGTTAGGCCGAATGGCATTACTAGAAACTCGTAATGACCGTATCGCATCCTAAATGTTGTCTTTGGAATGTCGTCCTTTGCCACCTTCACTTGATGGTAACCCGACCGTAGATCAATTTTGGAGAAGTAACTCGCGCCTTGCAGTTGATCAAATAAATCGTCAATCCTCGGGAGCGGATACTTGTTCTTCACCGTCACTTTGTTCAGTTCCCTGTAGTCGATGCACATCCTCATCGAGCCGTATTTCTTCTTAACGAACATGACCGGAGCTCCCCAAGGCGACGAGCTCGGTCGGATGAAACCCTTTTCAAGAAGGTCTTGAAGTTGCGTCATCATCTCTTGCATCTCTGTAGGGGCCAACCGATAAGGAGCTCGAGCAATCGGAGCCGCCCCCGGAATAAGATCAATACGGAACTCCACCAAGTGGTCGGGTGGTAAGCCGGGTAAATCTTCCGAAAACACATCGGAAAATTCACGTACCACCCTAACATCTTCTAATTTCTTCTTTTCAAGCTTGGTGTCGATTGCGTACGCCAAGAAAGATGAGCATCCCTTTGACAAACATTTTCGCGCCTTAACCAAAGAGATAATCCGACATATGACCGAATATCCCTCTAATACCGAAGGAAACCCGACATATGAAAAACCATAATCTATGGTTTTCTTCAAGTATTTAAATACTCGTCTCATCGCTTGCCAATGATGTATACTAGGATTACTAGTATACCTACTCAACTTGCTTACGGCAAAAGCGATATCCGACCTAGTGCTTGTCATGGCATACATCAAGCATCCTATAGCCTTTGAGTACTCGAGTTGTGACACCGCTTCACCCGAATTGGGCATAAGTTTCACACTCGGATCAAATGGAGTACTCACCGGAGAACAATCAAAGCAATTAAATATCTTTAATACTTTCTCAATATAATGAGATTGCGTAATTGCAATCCCTTTGTTCTCACGCTTGATCCTTATTCCAAGGATCACCTCCGCCTCTCCCATATCTTTCATGGAGAAACTTGATGACAAAAACTCTTTGGTTTTATCAACTTGATTTTGGTCGGTGCCAAAGATCAACATGTCATCAACGTATAAGCAAATGATTACTCCGTTACCGGATGTGTCAAATTTTCTATATACACACTTGTCCGCTTGGTTTAACATAAAGTCGTTGGACAAGATAACCCATCAAATTTTTGATGCCATTGTTTGGGTGCTTGTTTAAGCCCATACAATGATTTTACAAGTTTATATACCTTATGCTCCATCCCGGGCATAACAAAACCTTCCGGTTGTTTCATGTAAACTTCTTCCTCCAAGCCACCATTCAAGAATGCCGTTTTGACATCCATTTGGTGAATCACTAAATTGTGGATAACTCCTAAGGGTATCCACAATCTAATCGTGGAGATCCTTGCAACCGGGGCATAGGTATCAAAATAATCGATACCCTCCCGTTGCCTAAAGCCTTGGATTACTAATCGAGCTTTGAACTTGTCCATTGATCCATCGGCTTTCATCTTCCTTTTGAAGATCCACTTGCATCCCAAAGGTTTACAATCCAGTGGCAAGTCCGATAATACCCAAGTATTATTCCCCATGATGGAATCCATTTCATCATTTATTGCTTCTTTCCAGAAAGCAACATCTTGAGACTTCATAGCCTCATCAAATGATTTTGGATCTTCCTCAATACTATAACAGTAAGAGAATTGTGATCCAATTTCATCTCTTGATCCTTCTACCAAGTATACTTGGAAATCGGGACCAAAGGATTTTTCGATCCTTCCTCTTTTGCTCCTTCGAAGCATCGAAGATTCGGTTCGAACAGTTGCTTGTTCTTCAACCTCACTAGTTACACTAGTATTTGGAACAAGATCCTTTGGCCTAGGTATTGAAGAGAATCTAGTCTCATCAAATAATGCATCTCTCGATTCTATAACGGTGTGAATCGCTATATAATCATTATGTTCAATAACATAAAACCTATACGCCTTGGAATGCTCGACATATCCAACAAAGATGCAATCAATACCTTTCTCACCCAAAGTTTTTCTTTTGGGTTCGGGTAGTTGTCGGTCCACAATAATATCAAGTTCTTATCACTAACAACACATATACGATTACCAACATGTTTTTGATTAATAACAAACGATTACAGGATTGATGTTTGATCTTTGAAAAGCTCTCTGTGTTTTACACCTTTTGTGTGTGTGTTTTTCTTGAGTGTGTTATGAGATCTGATCTCTATTGATCTGATCTTAGCTTCTAAGATACTCTAACAACCACTTGCAAAACAACTTGCAATATAAAACTAATTAAAACTAACTAATATCTAAATATTATCTAACTAACTAACTAATTACTTAGAAACAATAAAATACAATAAAACTAACTTTGACATTTTATTACAAACGACATTAGACTTAATATCGAGAGTCAACTTTCCGGCTTTAGCTTCAGATTGGATCTTCAGAATGGATGATCTTAAATCCAATAGATATGTGATCTAACAATCTCCCCTTTTGGATCAAGATCATTACTAAAAAGATTTTAGCAATTCAGTCTTCTTTTTCAGCTCAGAAGATGCAATCTCTTTCTCTAGCTCAGAATGTTTTAGCAAAGTATCTTCAAAGAAAATTTATCTGAAATCAGCATGTCTTCAGAATACTTTGATCTCGCATTTCTTGGTCTTGTAATGTAATGGACTGGACATTTCTTCAAGCTTTAGATTCTCCCCCTTTTTGAGGAAAAAAGCAACGCTTTCATCAAAACATGTAGTAAGAAATGTATGTCATATGGAGCCTCTGATCAGTCAATTCAAAAGATATTCATCCATATCTTTGCAAATCTAGACAAAATAATCGTGTAACACATGAATCAACAAATGAATCAGTTAACATGCCTGTCAGTAACACTAAGTCACTGTGTGTAACAAATACACATTGGAAAGGAGCTGTTTGATGTTGACTCCCCCAGGGCTTCCATTTAATCATCGAAACACCACAAAGGTAATTTCTATAAACGTTATGACAAAGAAACAAATTCCTTGTGTGTTCGTGCTTGTGATAGAAAGAATTAAGCACATGATGATTGCTTATAAGCTCAAAATTTTGTGTAAACCACTGAGACAACAGTAAGTTAAACACAGACTCAATGTGCATGATTGAAGTGCGAAGGTGGGGCAGACTTCCTTCTTTTCAATATCCAGATTTTCCAAATGAAAATCAGATAGCAAATGTGCTGCCTCCCCTTTGAAAATGTGAAACACTTTCTTGTTAAGAAGAAAATGAGTAGTTGGTGAGGTTTGATCAAGAGTTGGCATGGGCTAGTTGCCTGTTTCAATAATGATCACCAAAGAATTGTGAAACATTAGAATTGTGGCTGCCCGACTCAGAAAAAGTTGGTGCAGAGTTTTGATATTCTTTTAACTCTGGTCTCACACCCTCTTTCTTTTAAACATTAAGCTTACTCTAACCAAACTTTCTTTCTCTGTTTAACACACTCATTTCTTTTGACTTCTCACACTCAATCACTATGGATTAACTTCGTGGGTAGAAATCACTGGTTAAGGTGATTCCATAGAAGTTGTATTAGTTCCTAGCACAATGAAATCATGTTTTTCTATTATGCATATGATGCTCAGAATGGTTTAACTATTTCAGTTAAAGCACAATTAGATCTTGAAAACATTTAAAGTCACACTTCCAAATCATGAAATCAGAATAATACTCGGGAAGTGGTTTGAACATTTAAGAACAATGTTTTCTATGATTGAAAGTTATCCTTCTTTCAACCATATATGAGATTAAGATAAAGGATTATACCTTTACGTACGATCTTACATCTCATGAAGCTAAGCGTAAATTCATAAACATATGAACTTGTAAGCTTCTCTCAAAAATTATGCAAAAGTATTATGTCAAAGTCAAAGCAAATTTATTCACTTAAATTGAAAAGACAAAAAACAGTAAAACTATGAAAGTACGAGTTCTGATCAGAAATAATCAGAAGTCATATCCGTACTCCTTTGACTTGAAGAGCTCCCCCTAAAATCATGCATTACAAAAATTTGGCATAAAAGGTAAATGCAAAAATTTTATGAGCTCCCCCTCAAAATAAGATTGACCAACTGTCAATTCTTCTCATACTCCCCCTTGGATCATGAACAAATTGTTAATGTGCAGATATCAATCAGAAATAAGAATGAAGAAATGATGAAAAAGTATACAATTAGAAAACTTTGATAGGTAACTACTAATTATACCTTAAGATTTAGCATACCAAGCTTAGAGACAAGAAAGGTAAACCTCTTTTCGTCTAAAGGTTTGGTAAACAAATCGGCAAGCTGATAATTAGTTTTTACAAAGAAAAGTTCAATTGTTCCTTTCTCTACATTATCTTTGATAAAATGATACTTGACATCTATGTGTTTGGTCTTTGTGTGCTGAACAGGATTCGCTGTTATTGCGATGGCGTTCTTGGAGTCATAGTATATCGGGATTTTGTTGAAGTGGAAACCGTAGTCGCACAATTGTGTTCTCATCCATAAGACCTGAGAACAACAGCTAGTAGCAGCTACATATTCTACTTCGGCCGTTGAAGTTGAAACACAAAGTTGCTTCTTTGATGCCCAATTTACGAGTTTATCACCGAGGAACTGTATATGTCCTGACGTGCTTTTCCTGTCTAACATACAACCAGCATGATCTGCATCTGTATACGCTGTTAGTTCAAAGCTAGTATCTTTAGGATACCACAAACCAAGATCTGCAGTCCCCTTCAGATACCTAAATATGCGCTTAACTACATACATATGGATTTCTTTGGGATTAGCCTGATATCTTGCACATAAGCATGTTGAAAACATTATATCTGGCCTACTAGAAGTAAGATACATTAACGAACCTATCATCCCTCTATAAGTCCTAACATCAACAGTCTTTCCCGAAGGATCGGTGCCAATCTTAGTACCTGGTGCCATTGGGGTACCAATCGGTTTTGAATTTTCCATTTTGAACTTCCGAAGAATTTCAAGAATGTATTTTGATTGATTGATAAAAATACCTGATGAAAATTGTTTGACTTGTAATCCAAGAAAGAAATTCATCTCTCCCATCATATTCATCTGAAATCTTGACACTATAAGGTTTGAAAAATTCTTACAGTACTTAGGATTTGTAGAGCCAAAAATAATATCATCCACATAGATTTGAATTAAAATGATATCAGCTTTTTCCTATTTGATAAACAAAGTGGTATCTACCGTACCTTTTGTAAAACCAAACTTGACTAAAAATTGAGATAAGACATCATACCAGGCGCGAGGAGCTTGTTTCAGTCCATAGAGTGCTTTGTCGAGAATGTAGACGTGATTCGGCTTCTCTTGATTGACAAAACCTTCTGGTTGTGAGACGTAGACTTCTTCTTTTAGAATGCCATTCAGGAATGCTGTCTTCACGTCTATTTGAAAGACCGTGAAGTTCTTGTGGGCTGCGTAGGCTAGAAACATTCGAATTGCCTCTAAACGCGCCACATGAGCATAAGTCTCGTCGTAGTCTATTCCTTCCTCTTGTCTATATCCTTTGGCTACAAGTCTTGCCTTGTTTCTGATAACGGTACCATCTTCGTCTTTCTTGATCTTGAAAACCCATTTCGTACCTATAATGGTTTTACCTTGAGGTTTGGGTACGAGTCTCCAGACTTTAAGTGCGTCGAACTGATTCAGCTATTCTTGCATTGAAATCACCCATTCTGGATCAGCAAGTGCCTCTGATACGCGAGTTGGCTCAAACTTGCTCAGAAAGGAGTCATGCATGCACATATTCATTGATGCTGACCTAGTTTGCACCAGTTTTGTTGGATCACCAATGATCTGGCTTATCGGATGCTCTTTGGTCCATTTGTGTTCATGAGGCAGTGGATTAAATGAATATATATCAATATTATCATCTATAAATCCACTTGTACCTTCTTCAGTTTGTTCAGGAGGAATGATGGTTGCAGTTGAAGTAGTAGGTGCAGAAGTCTCAATAGGTACAGCTTGTTCAGCAACTTCTGTTTCTTCATTATTGACCACAACTTCAACTGTTGGAGTCGGCATTTGAACTGGAATTTCTTGCTGAATTTGAGAGTTAGATTCAATAGGGATATCTGATATGGTTGGAAGAGTAGTCGTTGAGTCTTCATTCCTGTCAACCACAACAGATTTCTTTACATTAGATCCAAGAAATTCATCATAAAACAGTTCAAATAATAAATCTAAATCAGATAAATGATTAGTAGACGTTGATGCTTCATCTGATTTGTTCGTTTGAGACGCAGGTTCTGGACTGATTTGCCCAGGAGCTGGTACTTCGGTTATAACGGGTTCTGAAATGTGTTGTTCAGAAGCCATGTCTTCATCAAATGTGACGTTGATGCTTTCAATAACCGTCTTTGACTTCTTCAGATAAACACGGTATGCAGTTGATGTAGAGGAATAACCAATGAAGATGCCTTCGTCCGCCTTGGCACTAAACTTGTTCAGACTCTCTCTATCGTTTAGAACGAAACACTTACACCCAAATATATGGAAATATTTGATTGTCGGTGTTCGGTTGTTGATTAACGCATAAGGAGTCTTCTTGAATCTTGTTGGGTTAGAATATGCTAAGGATGGATACTACTGCTAGTTGAGAGGTATTACTACTGCTTGTACTTTTAATACTGCTAGTAGAATTAATACTGCTTGAAAAGTTAGTGCTGCTACTTGAATAGTTAGTAATGCTTGGAGAGTTAGTACTGCTAGTAGTTAGTACTGTTGAAGATTACTACTGCAAGCATGGTTAATACTGCTCAAGGATTAATACTGCTGAGGAAGTTAATGCTGCAAAATGATTAATACTGCTAAAATAAGGTTAGTGCTGTTTCTAAAGATAAAGAAGACTTGAAGATAAAGAAGAGTTGGAGATAAGGTTGAAGATAATTATGGTATTGATACTGAAGATCAATTTTATTTTGATAATTATCTTGTAATCAACTTTGTATATATAGTTTAGAAGTCTTTGTTAGAATTAACAATTATTCATACATTTTTGTTTAAGAGAGAATTAACCTCAAGAATAGTTTAGATCCTTTCTATAGAGAAGTATAGAACGTCTGTTTAGCCTGTTAAACAGATTGAGGTTTTGTGTGTAATCATCAAGTTGAATTAATATAACTTGTGATTTGAGTTATATATACTGTTCCATTGATTTCCTGTTAAAGTGTTTTTCCACAACTTCTTTAACATAAGTTTCTGAGTGTGTTATTTAAATTCTTGTTTGAGTTTCGATCCTGACAAGTGGTATCAGAGCCAGAAAATTCAGAAACCTTTAATCATGGACAGTTCAAGCGACAGTGTTTTGGTATCAAAGGTTCCCATGCTCAAACCCAATGAGTTTGACATGTGGAAGATCAGAATCAAGCAGTACATTCTTCTCACAGACTTCTCAATGTGGGACATCATTGAGAATGGTCCTTCTGATGGAGGAAAGATGGATGCAGAAGGAAAGAGACCTCCACCAAAAACAGATGGAGAGAGAAAGTTGAGGCAGACAGAGATGAAAGCTTTGAGCACTCTGCTTTTGGCTATACCTAATGAGTACCAACATCAATTCTGCAACTGTTCTGATGCACAAATTCTTTGGAATTCTCTGGAGAAAATATTTTATGGTACCAAAAGTACCAAGAGAAATCAAAAGGCTATCCTAAAGCAGCAGTATGAAAACTTCATGTCTACAAAGAATGAGTCCATGACTCAAACTTTTGATAGATTTAATAAGCTAATTGGTGAATTGGCTAATGTTGGTGTCCAGATAGATCAAGATGATGTTAACAGAAAATTTCTAAGATCTCTTAGTGATGAATGGACTATGTACACTGTCTCCTTCAGACAGAATGACCAATTGGAGGACAAGGAATTGGATGGCCTCTATAATGACCTTAGGGTGTTTG
This sequence comes from Arctium minus, assembly GCA_954870635.1. NCBI lineage: Eukaryota > Viridiplantae > Streptophyta > Magnoliopsida > Asterales > Asteraceae > Arctium > Arctium minus. The sequence continues at coordinate 29,001,596 of OX941081.1, forward strand.
AAGCAGAGGTAGAAGCAAAGAAGAGGCCCTCTGGATACTCATACAATACTGCTCTTTTATCATCCTCTACTGATTCTGCTGCTAATACAGAATCAGTTAGTGTTGCCCATGGATCAAAGCAAGATGAATCCAATGACTCAGTTTTAGAAGCTTTTCTATCTAGTCATGCTAATTCCTCTCTAATTAATGATGACTTAGAACAGATAAATGCTGATGATCTGGAAGAGATGGACATCAAGTGGCAGATGGCTATGCTGACTATGAGGGTAAAAAGATTCATTAAAAGGACTGGAAGGAACAACTTTGCTCAGAAAAGAGACGATGGGGTTGGATTTGATAAATCAAAGGTTGAATGTTACAAGTGTCACAAGCTGGGGCACTTTGCAAGAGAATGCAGAAGTGGAATGCCTCAACAGCATACTAGCAACCATCAACTATCATAGTCCACTAGCTTCAACAGTAGGAAATCTTCTCAAGCTCTTGTTTCCCAAGAAGGAATGGGATTTGATTGGAGTGACCAAGCAGAAGAAGAAGTTCAGAATCAAGCTTTAATGGCTAAAGTTTCAGAGGCAGCAAGCATTGATATTCCCACAGAGGTAACTTCTAATATTTGCTCTAAAACCTGTATTGAAACTGTTAAAAAGTATAGGGATCACAATCAGAGTATGTGTGATGACCTTAAAAGGTTAGAGAAAGATAGAAGAGAGTATGTTTTGATAGTTGAGAGATTTGAAGAACAAATTAAGTCTTACCAGGCTAATGAACTTCAACATTCCTATGATACAAACTACTGGAAGTGGGATAAAAATCAGTTAGAGGTTAAGCTTAAAAAGTCTGAAGAGGAATGTGAGAAGATAAGAAGTGATTTTGAGAAAGCAAAGCTGGACATTGAGAAATATTCCAATGCTTCTAAAGCAATAGACTCACTTTTAAAAACTCAAGTCCATGAAAAACTTAGAAGAGGAATAGGTTACAACACCACACCTCCACCATACAACAATAACTATATTCCTCCCACCTCTGATCTATTAGAAAGACAGGACAAGAAGGAATTATCTGAAGGAGCCACTGAAGTAGATCCTTTAGACAAAGTAGTGGTTGAGGCAGAGTCTGAAGAAGAGGACTCTGAGAGTAAGAAGGAGAAAGACCAAAAAGATATTCCCCTAGAAAACCAAATACTAACAAATGAAAGAGGGGGTAAACCTTTTGTCAAGAGTGAGAAAGTGAAGTCTGGGGAAGAGACTGTTAAGAATATAAAAGCTGAGACATCTGAGAGAGGGAAGGGAAAGGCACAGGGAGTTCATTACATGCAAACCACTGTTGTTAATCCATGTACTTGTAAACAGAATCAACCCCAAAAACATGATAAAACAAGGGGAAATCAAAGAAATAGAAATAATCAGTGGGCATTAAAACAAGGAATTGATCTGAGAAAAATTAACAGACCAAAGACTTGTTTTATCTGTGGCAAGCTAAATCATCTAGCCAAACACTGTTATTTCAATCCTATTAACCAAAGGATCAGTTTTCAAAGAAATATACAAAATCCGGTTGGTTATAGGAAGCAAATAAGAAATCATATGGCTGAGAATGTGAGAAGGGCACCTATAAAATCTCATGTTCAGAATAAGTTTGCTAATTCAAAGAAAAATACTCCAAATAAGCCAAGGAGTAACTTAAAGAAAAAGACAGCAAACAACTTTGTCCAGTTTTGGGTTCCAAAAGTAAAGAAATCTGTTAGTACTGCTACTTCTAATAGTACTGCTGACAGAAATAATGCTGCTGCAAGCAATACTACTGCTAACTCAGTTAGTACTGCTAACAAAATTAGTGCTGCTAACCCAATTAGTACTGCTAATGATGTTAGTACTGCTAACAAAGTTAATACTGCCAATCAAGTTAGTACTGTTTCCAGTAACAGACCCATTATTGTGACAAAGTATTCAAGCAATAAGATTTCTCAGCGTGATAATCTCATCCAGTCTGAATATGAATATGTTGATGAGAATGGGAAACCCAAGACCACTTTGGCTTGGGTTCCTATTAAAAACTAACTGCTTTATTAAATGTGCAGGGCAACCAATAGCTCAAGGGAAGGAGCATTTGGCATGTTGATAGTGGTTGTTCCAGGCACATGACAGGTAACATGGTCTGCCTTCAAAACTTCAAAAGAACTGATGGAAGACATGTTGCTTTTGGTGATAATCCAGCAGGTGGTAAGATAAGTGTAAAAGGTAATGTGTCAAAAGGTAAGATGATCTTTGAGGATGTATACTATGTTGAGCAATTGAGATACAACCTGTTAAGTGTATCACAGGTCTGTGACAAGAAACATAACATATTATTCACTGATACTGAATGTATTATCCTTGCTCCAGGGTTTAAGGTAGTTGATGAAAGTATGATACTACTTAGAACTCCTAGAAAGGACAATGTTTATTGCTTAGACTTGGAGAGTGTAGTTTCTTATTCATCTCTAAATTGTTTATTTTCAAAAGCTTCAGTAGATGAATCATCTCTTTGGCACAGAAGGATGTGTCACATGAACTTTAAAATAATGAACAAACTTGTGAAAAACAACCTTGTAAGAGGTTTGCCACAAAAGGTATTTTCATGTGGTGATCATTGTGTTGCATGTCTTAAAGGCAAACAGTACAAAACTTCTCATAAGTCCAAAGAGATAAATACAATTTCTTCACCTCTTAATTTACTGCATATGGGTCTGTTTGGACCTACAAATGTGATGAGTATTGGCAAGAAATCCTACTGCTTGGTTATTGTTGATGATTTCTCTAGATTCACTTGGGTCTATTTTCTGAGGACTAAGGATGAGACAAGTGGACTGGTCAAATCCTTTGTTCTTAGAATTGAAAACCAAACAAATCTAAGAGTTAAAGTCATTAGGTCTGATAATGGAACTGAATTTAAAAATAATGACCTAAACAGCTTTTGTGAGGAAAAAGGCATTGAGAAACAATATAGTGCTCCTAGGACTCCTCAACAGAATGGTGTTGCTGAAAGGAGAAATAGGACTCTGATAGAAGCTGCTAGATCTCTGTTGGCAGATTCAAAACTTCCAATTACTTTCTGGGCAGAAGCAGTTAATACTGCCTGCTATGTTCAAAACAGAGTTCTAGTAGTATAATCTCAAGACAAGACACCCTATGAGCTTTTTAAAAAGAAGAAACCTTTTATTGGATTTTTCAAACCTTTTGGGTGTCCTTGCACAATTCTCAATACCAAAACTCACCTAGGCAAGTTTGATAGCAAAGGTGAGGATGGGTTTCTTGTTGGGTATTCATCTCAAAGTAAGGCCTACAGAGTTTTTAACACCTCTTCTAGGATTATTGAGGAAAGTGACAATGTCAAATGCAATGAGAACACACCAAATCAACTTGGTTCAGGTCCTGATTGGCTATTTGACATTGATGCACTGACTAAGTCTTTGGGTTTCAGTAATGAGCATAATGCAGTAACAGGGACAGAACAGGCACAAGTTCAAAGACAAGAGTTTGTGCTGTTCCCAACACCTACTGCTGATCCTGTTGAATTCTATGACCAAGATAAGAAAGATACTTCAGATTCAAAGGACACTGAACCAGCTTAGAATGAAGAGGACAGAGGTGAAAAGGAAGATCAACCCTCAGATTCAGGAATCAAAGGTCCTGAGATGCCAGTTTTGGAAGAGGAAGACACATATGATGATTCTTCAGTGTATGGTGGAAGCTCTCCAGAAAAGAATGACACCAATCTTGAAGTAAATCTTAATGAGGAGGCTGTCAATGCTACAAGAACTCAGAAGAATCATCCTCCTCAATTAGTGATTGGTGACATCAATTCTCCAATGATCACAAGGCAACAAAGCAAGATAGGGGGATTGAAAGATCTACAATCAGGTTTATTATCTTGCTTTCTATCACAGGTTGAACCTAAAAAGGAATTTGATGCAATGAAGGATCCAAGCTGGATAGAAGCAATGCAAGAGGAGCTACTGCAGTTTGTACTGCAAGATGTATGGGATCTGGTGGATCTTCCAAAAGGACACAGAGGAATTGGCACAAGATGGATTTTCAGGAATAAGAAAGATGAGAGAGGAATAGTAATAAAGAACAAAGCCAGACTAGTTGCACAAGGATACACTCAAGAAGAGGGTATTGATTATGAAGAAGTATTTGCACCAGTGGTCAGGATAGAGGCAATCAGGCTATTTTTAGCCTATGCTTCTTTCATGAAGTTCAAAGTCTATCAGATGGATGTAAAGAGTGATTTTCTGTATGGAAAAATTGAAGAAGCAGTATATGTCTGTCAGCCTCCAGGATTTGAGAATCCAAATTATCCTGACAGAGTATACAAATTGAAAAAGGCACTCTATGGGCTACATCAAGCACCAAGGGCATGGTATGACACTCTGTCTACCTATCTCTTAGAAAATGGTTTTCCAAGAGGAATCATAGACAAGACTCTGTTCATTCAGAGGAAGAAGAAGGACATCCTAATAGTGAAAATCTATGTGGATGATATTATCTTTGGATCCACAAAAGATCAAATGTGCAGAGATTTTGAAGATTTAATGCACAAGAGATTCAAGATGAGTTCTATGGGTGAACTTACCTTCTTCCTAGGGCTACAAGTTAAGCAGAAGAAAGATGGGATATTTATAAGCCAATCCAAATATGTGCATGACATTCTTAATAAGTTTGGATTCTCAGACTCAAAGCCTGCAAGCACACCTATGGAGACACACAAACAGATCACTGCAGATCTTGAGGGGGAGGATGTGGATGTTCATCACTACAGATCCATGATTGGCTCCCTCATGTATCTCACTGCTTCAAGACCAGATTTCATGTTTCCTGTTTGTGTGTGTGCAAGATTTCAAGTAAGGCCTAAACAGTCACACTTTCAAGCCGTCAAGAGGATATTCAAATATCTCAAAGGCCAACCTAGATTAGGTCTTTGGTATCCTCATGACTCACCATTTGACCTACTTGCTTATTCAGACAGTGACTTGGGTGGTGCAAATTTGGATAGAAAGTCGACTTCAGGGGGATGTCAGTTTTTGGGTGCAAGACTAGTATCATGGCAGTGCAAGAAACAAACCACAGTTTCCACATCTACAACAGAAGCAAAGTACATAGCTGCTGCAAGCTGCTGTTCTCAAGTACTCTGGATTCAGAATCAAATGTTGGACTATGGTATGACCTTTCTTCACACTCCAATCTTCATAGATAAAAACAGTGCTATTAGCATTGTTAATAATCTAGTCAAGCACTCCAAAACAAAGCATATAGAAATCAGGTATCATTTTATCAGAGACTGTAATGAAAAGAAGCTAATTCAGGTTGTGAAAGTTCATACAAGTAACCAATTTGCTGATCTATTCACTAAACCTTTTGATGTGGGTAGATTCATATTTTTGGTCACAAGTGTGGGCATGATAAACTCTAAATAAGCCTATTATCTTTTGTCTCATGTACCTGTATAGATTTCTTCCTGTCTACTTTCTCATATTGTATTGTGCATGGTGCTACTAACCTTGTGTGTTTCAGTGTTTCAGATTGCTTCAAATGGTACTTGGTACTTCTAAATCAGTGAATACTGCTCGCTATATTACTCATAATAACTTTTCAAAAATGGTCAAGTATGGTTACTAATGCTAGGTGGTTTATACTGCCAGTGCAAAGTTATTACTGCTTGCCTTATTTATACTGCTAATCAATGTTACTACTGCTGGTATGTGTTAATACTGCTAGTCTGTGTTAATACTGCTAGTCCGTGTTAAGTACTGCCAGTATGTGTTACTACTGCTAATATGAGTTAATACTGCGAGTTAGTTAATACTGCTAGGGTACTTAGTACTGCTTCTAACTGAAACCCTCCACCTATAAATACCCCTTGTGACCGCCAAAATACAAACGACTCTTTGAATTTCCATTGCTTCTTTTTCTCTCTCTCGATTTCTTTCTTACCAGTGTCAACCCCATTCACGTTTCGAACGCTAGAATTATCTAGAACGATGGTAGGACGAGCATTCTTTGATGAACACAACGAGCTTGCCATGTTGCAGAAACCAAAGCAAGCTGAAGGTTTCCATGCCATAGTGGATTTCGTCAAATCCTCAAACATCGCCCACACTCTCACTGTCAATCCCACAATCTATGTGGAACATCAAAGGCAGTTCTGGGCCAATGCTGCTATTCAATCTGAAGAGGGCAATCAGGTCATCAAAACAAGGGTATGTGATAAACCCCTGACCATCACAGAAGAGTGTATTCGCATCCATCTACGCTTAGATGATGCCTCAGGTATAACCTCTTTACCTAAGGACGATCTTTTCCAAACTCTTAGTAATATGGGGTATGAAGGTCGCACTGATGTATTCAAGTTTTTCAAGAACATATTTTCACCACAGTGGAGATTTTTTGTTCATACCCTACAACATTGCATTTCACGAAAAACAACTGGATGGAGTGAGTTTAGCAGTACCTTAGCTTATGCTTTGGTCTGCTTAGCTACCTCTAGAAAGTTTAATTTCTCACAAATGATTTTCAATGATTTTATGTCAAACCTGGATACCAAATCCAAAAGCTTTTATATGTATCCCAGGTTTGTACAAGAGATTATACTACAGGAATTGACGGATCTACCCTCTTTTCAAGAGGTTTATGTACCAAAACCTCCCAAAGGGAAGGTATTCTCAAACGTGAAAAGTCCCTCCAAGGACTTTTCTGGCCAAGACACCCCATTGTTCTCTACAATGATGGGTGTGTCACATTCCTATGGTGAGGCATCAGTGTCAAAGCCCTCATTTGACAACCAAACTGATGACCTACCCACACCACTCATTTCTAGTAATCCTCCTCAGATTCCTATTGAAAAGCCCACATCCCCCATCACCAAAATCTATATAAGGAAAAAGGTAAAGAAGGTTCCTTCCCTTCTTGTACCTTCACCCCCACAGCCTTCAAGCCCTCTAATGGAGCATTCTCCATTAGAGAATATCGATAGGGAAACCACAGGGGTGTCTCCCAACTCCAAGAAGGTGCTCACTAAGGAGCAGGTTGAGCATGTGGGCAATGAGGCTCACACTACTGACTTTGCACAAAGTGCAGAGCAGGACAGTGTGAACATCCCTAAGACCTTCCCCACGGCAACTTTGGGTGAGAAATCATCCAAAGGTCCCAGGTGCCAAGAAACCAAGGGGGTAGAGGCTGCTTCTTCTAGGCAGAAGACCTCTACTAAAAGATCCAAATATCCTTCAAGGGTGGTCAACACACCCAAAGGAGGTGAGGACAGATATAACTATGATGAATTGATGGAAACTATGGGAAATATCAATCTTGATGTCATCAAACAGGGTACTGATATAGAGGAATTGAAACTGGTGATTCTGTCTCAACAAGTGCAGATTACCAAACTAAAGAAGATGGTTCAGAGGTTGGTGCAGAAAAAGAGAAGAAAGCAGTATGTTTTAAAGAAAAGGGGAGATGCTTTCAACAAGGGGGAGAGACAAGATGAAGGGGAGAAACAAAGCTCTGGTAGCATGGAAGCTCATTTTGAGGGGGAGTTGAATAGGGAAACAGAAAAAGCAAATGCAGCAGAAAATACAAAAGAAGCAGTAACTAAGCCAGCAGCAGTAACTGCAAAAGAAGTAGAAACAGAGAAAACTGCAGCAGAAACAACATTGTCTAGAGAGGAAATTGAAATTGCAGAAACCCTTGTAAAAGCTAAGAATGAAACTCCCAAAGCCACTCAAAAGGCTAAGGGAGTAATGATCAAAGAAGGAGGATTAGAGAAGAAACTAAAAGAAGTCAGTGTGGAGGATGCAAAGAAGAAGGGAAAGGAAAAGATGGTTGAGTCTGAGTTACCAGTGAAGAAACAGAAACAGATAGAGTTAGATGAAGAATTGGCCAAAAAGCTTCAAGAAGAGTTGGAAAAAGAGGAACAAATCCAATCTGCCAAAGATAGAGAGCTTGCATTGGATATGGCCAAAAAGTTGAATGAAGAATATCAAAGGAGTTTAAAGCCTGCTGTTGTTAAGAAAGTAATAAAGAAAGCTGCTGTGCAAAGGAAAAGACAACCTTCCAAGACATACTTAGCAAATCAAGAAAGAAGGAAAATGATAAACTTCCTGAAAGGAGCTATTGGAGTTCCTGAGGGAATGTTTACAAGTATGTCTTTTGGAAAGCTTGAAGATCTTTACCAGAAGGAGATGACCAAACTAAAAGGGGACTCCACTCAAAGGGAAGAAGCTGAAAGGAAGATGAAAGAGAGGCATGATCTCAATATACAACAACCCTTCCCAGAAAGTGAAGAAGGAACTCCTGTCAAGGAAAAGAAAGAAGAAAAGAAAGAAGAGACATTGGCTCATCAAATTGGAGTAATCAAAAGAAAGAAAACTATTGCCACCAAACCAAAGGCAAAAAGGGCAAGAATTAAAGAAGAAAGAGCAGAAGCAGAAGCAGAACCTATTGATGAACCTTTAGCAGAGCAGAGCAGAATCCAGAGCAGTCCAATCAGCAATCAAATGAGCAGTTTGACTTGTACCTGACAGTGACAGATGAAGATCCAGTACAAGTTGACCCAATATCAGTCCAAGCTCCTGAAATTATCCATTGGGATATCTTGGAAGATCAAAGGAAGAAATACTTCAGGATTAAAAGGATGGGAGACAAGTATGAGGTTTATTCTACTTGGGGAAAATTCATCAGAAGCTTTTCCAGATCAGACCTAGAGGAAATGTTTAAGGTTGGAATGAGCTTGTATGAAGAGGAATTGACAAAAGCAGGAATGATCTTAATAAAAGTAGCCATGGAGTACTTGTGTATGATGTTTGATCCTAACAAAGTTCAACATGTGGTCAGAGATCTGCATCTGGAGAAGAAATTCCAAAGAATAGAAGATTGGATGCTGTTTGAAAGGTGTGGAGTCTATGTCATCACTGTAGACAAAGCTTATCATGAGTACTACCTGGTGGATAAAATCTATGATCACAGCAAAGTCAAGTTGCAAGGTATGTTGAATGCAAAGCTTATATGTTTAAAGGATTCAGAAATGGCCAGGATAGTAGTCAGAAGAATTATCAATCAAAGTCTGGGACTGGATCCAAATCTGGGCAACTGAGAAGAAGTGTTGAAAGCATCATGAAGACCTATGCTGAAGAACTTAACTTCTCATTCTGAAAAGATAAGTTAGGGGGAGATTGTTGGGTCAGAATATGCTAAGGATGGATACTACTGCTAGTTGAGAGGTATTACTACTGCTTGTACTTTTAATACTGCTAGTAGAATTAATACTGCTTGAAAAGTTAGTGCTGCTACTTGAATAGTTAGTACTGCTTGGAGAGTTAGTACTGCTAGTAGTTAGTACTGTTGAAGATTACTACTGCAAGCATGGTTAATGCTGTTCAAGGATTAATACTGCTGAGGAAGTTAATGCTGCAAAATGATTAATACTGCTAAAAGAAGGTTATTGTTGTTTCTAAAGATAAAGAAGACTTGAAGATAAAGAAGAGCTGGAGATAAGGTTGAAGATAATTATGGTATTGATACTAAAGATCAATTTTATTTTGATAATTATCTTGTAATCAACTTTGTATATATAGTTTAGAAGTCTTTGTTAGAATTAACAATTATTCATACGTTTTTGTTTAAGAGAGAATTAACCTCAAGAATAGTTTAGATCCTTTCTATAGAGAAGTATAGAACGTCTGTTTAGCCTGTTAAACAGATTGAGGTTTTGTGTGTAATCATCAAGTTGAATTAATATAACTTGTGATTTGAGTTATATATACTGTTCCATTGATTTCCTGTTAAAGTGTTTTTCCGCAACTTCTTTAACATAAGTTTCTGAGTGTGTTATTTAAATTCTTGTTTGAGTTTCGATCCTGACAAATCTGCGGTGTATCATGGATCGATTCTGAGTGTAGCACGCAGTCGATACAGCTTCACCCCACAGAAATAGAGGTAAGTCAGATTGACTTAGCATAGTATGAGCAGCCTCGACTAGCGTACGATTTCTTCTTTCAACCACTCCATTCTGTTGAAGCGTACGAGCAGTAGAGTATTGATGTGAAATCCCGACATATTCGAGATATTCTTTAACCTTCTTGTTCTTGAACTCTGTGCCGTTGTCTGTTCTTAGAATCTTGACCGGTTTCTGCAGATTCACCTGGGTCGTCTTCAGGAATGTAATGAGATATCTGGTGTCTCATCTTTTGAACGTAGAAACTTGACCCAAGTGTATCACGAGTAATCGTCCACGATAACTAGTATGTACTTCTTTCCGCCTAGACTTTGCGTTCGCATCGGACCACAGATATCCATATGCAACAACTCTAACGGAGCGCTTGTACTTGGTTCAGGCTTTGGTTTATGTGGAGCCCTCTTCATCTTTCCCTTTTCACATGCTGCACAAAGATGTTCTTTTTCATACTTCAGCTCGGGAAGTCCTTTGACTAGTTTTCCACTGACCAGCTTGTTGATGTACCTGAAGTTGAGGTGAGAGAGCCGTCGATGCCATAGCCAACTTTGTTGCATCGAGGCTTTCGAGAGTAGACAAACCTGGTTGTCAGTCTGGACGTTTGACAAATTGATTGTGTAGAGGTCGGACTTTCTCGTGCCGACCAAGAGTTCCTCTCCTTCTTCAGTGCGAACAGAACACCTCTTGGCTTTGAAATTTACCTCTAAGCCTTTGTCACAGAACTGGCCTATACTGAACAGGTTGTGTCTTAAGACTTCAACATAGCTCACCTTCTTGATCGTGACTTTGTCATGTACCAAATCACCATAACCTAGTATTGGTGAAAACTGATCGTTGCCGAATCTAACTGTTCCGCAATACTTCTCTGTAAAGTTGATCAACATACCTTTTTGTCCAGTCATATGCTTGGAACATCCGCTATCCAAGTACCACATATGACGGATCTGCACAAGAGAAATTACGATACAACAGATTTAGATAGTCATAAAACAAAATTTAAGACTTTGAGCATTGAAGTGCGGGTCTTGAACTGATTTGTTCAAAAGCCTAACTGACATTGAAGTCCGGGTCTTGAGCTAATTTGCTCAAGAACCATTATTCTTTGAGGTACGAGTCCTAGACTGTTTTGTCTAGAAGTCATTGCTCTTTTATGCTCCCCTTTAAACTTTGGGTTCCTACAACACAGATTTAGCTTTTGGTACCCATTGAAATTTGGGTCCAATTGTGTTAGCATAAGATTTTGGTACCCATTTGAAACTGGGTCCGCTTTTCATTTGAAATTCAGTTGAAGCATTAGAATGATATGAGTGCACATGATAATTTCCAAACCAAACATTAGAGTCTTGACAAGAAGCATAAACATGTTTATCATAATATGAAGACTTTCTAGCAGATAAAGATAATTGGAATAATTGCTTCATAGAGTATTTCTTGCGATAAACGACAAGTTTTGGTTTCAAAATAGCAACATCAGCAACTAAAACATCTTTACTAGGCGAAGTATTATTAAAATCAACAGTACAAAAAGATTTAACAGTCTTGTCAGTCTCCTGTTTTGGTTTCCATTGAGATTTAACTTCTGGCCTTTTCTTGCTCAGATCTGAAACAGTTGAAACTAGTGAGTTAGACTTGTGAGCAACAACTGAATGTTTCTTCTTCGGCTTACCAGTAGTGATCGGTTTCTGTGAATGCTGAGATTTAATCTTACCTTTAGCATTCTTAGCTTTCACAGAGACTGATTTATCAACTTTTGTTGATTTTGCACTTTTTACAGTCGTACTGTTTTTTCCCAATGATTTCACAATAAAAGATGAATGGTTAGGAAGTTTCGCATTAAAATCAAATTGTTCAAAACAATCATCTAAAACACCGTCAGAGTTTTAGAAAATCAAACCTTCCATCAGTTAGACCAAAACTATCATTAGATTTTGAAGCCTTAGAAAGAACAACATTTTTAAACACAGTTGAAAAAACTTTTTGTTCAATATTAATCAAAAGTCTTTCATCTGTTAAAGAATTCTCGAGTTCAGAAATTTTACTTTCCAAAACGAGAGAAGGGACATATAGTTTACCTTGAATAGGCTTCGCCTCCATTTCTTTGACAGAATAACTCTGAAAGAAGTCATTTGAAAGAGTTTTCTTTTGATATATAGGATCATCATTATAACTATTATTCAACTTCGCATAACGAAATGGAAGATGAACTTTAGATGATTTCTTTCGTTTTTCAGTTTCCTTGGCTTCATCCTCTGTTGACAATCCAGTCCAGAAAACTTTAAGCTCAGGGATTCGTCGAGCTAGTTTCATAAATGTAAAATCATAAAGTGCAGGCACTTCAGATTTAGCATTTTTAAGGTAATGAGGATTCTCGTAACCGAGTCCCCATTTCTCTATTTCCTCTTTGGGTTTGTTCAGATGAATGGTTTGTTCAGTTTGACCCAATTTGTATAACTTCTCTTCCAAACTTTTTAATTTAGCAAGTAAAGAAATGTTTTCTTTGGAAGTTGAAGAATACAATTTCGTAAGCTCGATGAAATCAAACTCACTCTTTCTCAATTTAGTTTTTGTTTCAGTAACTTCTTGAAGAATTATGGTCTGTTCTTTGGCGCTGATGTCAATGTTTTTGTGTAAGGTCTCAACCAATACTTTCTTCTCAGCAACAGTATTGCTAAGTTTCTGTATTGATTGGTTTTGTTCAAGAATGACACCCTTTTCTCGCTTAAGCTTAGACTCTAACTCTTTGAGTTTCGATATCATGGCGTGCATTTGATTTATGAAATCAGATTGAGTTAAATCACATACCTCGTCATTGTCATCTTCATCAGAATCTGCTTCATCATCTATTTCCATCTTTCCCATGAAGCACATGTTTGCTTTATCGTCATTCTCTTCATCGTCATCTTCCTGGTCTGAATGATCTAGCCAGTATTCATCTTCTGCCATCAATGCCTTACCCGCCTCCTGTTGCTTTGCAAGAAGCATTTTGTTCTTGTAGTAGTCGGAGTTTCTGACTTTGGGTCTTCGGCAGTCTTTGGTAAAGTGACCTATTTTGCCACAGTTGTAGCACGTTGGTGGTTCTGACTGACTGGATCCTTCAACTTTAAATCTTCTCTCTTCAGGATTCCTCTCCTCTATTCTCTTTCCTTCAAATCTATTTCCTTCAACCTTTTCCTTGTCAATATAATTGCTCGGACCAGAAGAATATCTCTGACTGTTAGAACTTGGCTTCTTGTAGAACTTCTCCTGAAAAGCCTTTGTCAGCATAAGCATTGCCTGCTTTAGTTGTTCACAGTCATCTGAGTCAGAGTTCACTTCAGCTTCAATATCTTCTGGTTCAGACATAATCATCTTGTTCTTCTTCTTTTTCACAACAAGTGCAATTGAGTCAGCACTTGTTTTCAGGCTGGAGGATGCTGAGAAATTTGACATTCAACTCTATTTGCGATTTGGTGACCTTGTTCTTGCTTAGTTCGTTCAGAAAAGTCACAAACCTGTCATAAGTTTCTTCTAAAGATTCTCCAACTCTGCCTCTAAATTCTTCATAATTATTTAGGCAGTTGGATATTTTGAGCTGATTCCCAACCTTTGAACCTAACATCATATTTTCTAGCTGATCCCACATCTGTTTGCCTGAGGCCTTATAGCTGTCTATCTTCACATAAATTTCGTTTGGAATGCCTTGAAGAATATAAGACTTTGCTAATCTATCACCTTTCTCTCTTTTGAGATTATCACCTTCTAGTTCATGAAACTTAAGTTCAAACTCTGTTTCCACAGTTCCTTCCATACGAGTCTCATAAACTGGTTTCATAACCCCTTCTTCTATCGATTTCCTGATGAATTCACCCAACTCATGTCTTTCAATAAAGTCCATGAACCGATCCTTCCACTGTTCATACTCTCCCCTGAAGAGTACTGGTGGTTTTGAGTCAGTTCCGATTGCTAGGGCTTCTCTTGAAGTCATTCTGCTTTGAAAAAGACTAAGTCTGGTATTGGCGCAAAAGGCACTATTTGCGCTAAAGATAGCTGGCGCAAAAGAGTTTTGCGTGAGATGTAGATGGCGCGAAGCAGAACTTTGCGTGAAGAGAAGGTAGCGCAAACATTAGTTGGACGGGTAGGTGTTTTGCGCTAGACGTTAGTGGCGCAAAAGACAATTTGCGCGAGGTTTGAGTGGCGCAAAGTAGAACTTTGCGTGATAAGACACTGGCGCAAAAGTACTTGCTTGATCTTTGCGTGAACTAAGGTTTGCGTGAGAAGTCGTTTACGGAAAATGAGGATTGCGTGAGTAGGTGATGGTGTAAGACTTGAGATTCGAGATTTGCGCGAGTCAAAGGTTGCGCAAGGTGAGGTTTGCGTGAAGTGAGGGTCGCGCGAATTGAGGTTTGCGCGAGTCGTGTATAGCACAAAGGAAGGTTTGCGCGAGCAACTTGTGGCGCAAAGTATGGTTTGCGCGAACGACCGCCCGACAACCCCAAACTCGAATATAATTCAAGTTAGGCCTTTTCTTGAATCAAAGTTCATATGGGGTAATCTTGTTCCTTTTATTAGGAACTCAATTTAATAAATAAAAGTCGATAACATGGCTTCACCCCAAAATCCATTACTCAATCCCGAGTAGGATAACATAGAGTTCACCATTTCTTTGAGAACTCTATTTTTCCGTTCCGCCACACCATTTTGTTGTGGTGTATAAGGTGTCGTAGTCTCAAGGATAATTCCTACGGATTGGAAAAACATGGGGTCGTAATATTCCCCACCACAATCGGTGCGTAAACATTTAAGTAAATCGTTCATTTGCAATTCAACCTCCGTTTTATAAATTTTAAATTTATCCAACGCTTCATCTTTTGAGTGCAATAAATAAATATAACAAAACCGTGAAATGTCGTCAATAAAAGTAACTATATACTTTTTATTACCAAAAGACGGAGTTGAATACAAATCACAAAGATCACTATGAATTAATTCAAGCACCGACGAATCCCTTTTCACATTGGGAAACGGTTGCCTAGTGATCTTCGTCAACATGCAAGTTTTACATTTTTCGGTTTTAACGTCAAAAGCCGGAATAAGACCATCTTTTGACATTTCAACCATTCTTTTAAAATTAACATGACCAAGCCTTGCATTCCATAAACTAGAATCAACAAGAACTTCATTTGCAACATAAATAGAATTCGAAACAAAATTCTTTTTATTTAAACTTAACATGAACATATAATTCATCAAATAGCCAAATCCTACAAAAGAGACACCTTTTGACAAGGTAAACTTTCTGGACTCAAAAACTTGCCTATATCCTAACTTATTCAAGGTACTACCGGAAACCAAATTCTTTCGAATTTGTGGTATAAACAAAACGTCAATAAGTTCAATTATTTTACTAGAATTAGATTCAATCCTAACTAAGCCGCGTCCAAGAATGGGAGCATTTGACTCGTTCCCCATGTATAGCAAGGATCCGGCTTCAACCGGTCCCAAAGAGGTGAACCAACGTCGATCCTTGCACACATGACTCGAGGCACCCATGTCAATCCACCAAACATCATCATCATCCTGTACATAAAATGATTCGGATATTAGTGGTATATAATTCAAATTTGAATTAACACCAAAGTCAAGAAACTGACCTTGTCATGGGTTTTGATCATTGGATCTTTGTCCAACACCACTTGAGCTTGCTCCATTCTTATTCCTGACAACTCAACAATCCCGCTTGAGATGGCCGGTCATCCCACAAGTCCAACAGGTTAATTTAACATTTTTGTTGGGACCTTTCTTGGCTTCATTGAACTTACGTTTTCCCTTGAAATTGTTGGATCTTCCCTCTTCCACCATGTTCACCGAAGGTGCCGAAACCTCTTTCATCTTAGGTTTCTCAGCCTCTTGCGCCCGAAAAGATTCCTCTATGCGCAAGTGACTACCAAGTTGTACAAGAGACAACTCTTCTTTCTTGTGTTTCAGCATGTGCTTGAAATCTTTCAAGAGGGAGGCAATTTATCAATTATGCTCGATACGGAGATGGATTCGTCCATCTTCATATCATGTTGAGCATATTGGCCTAGAATGCGTAGGAGCTCATTATATTGCTCCATCACAGGCCTTGAATCCACCATTTTGTAATTATTGAAATTACTCACGAGGAACTTCTTACTGGAAGCATCCTCCGCCATGTATTTAGACTCAAGAGAGTCCCATAGCTCTTTAGCGGATTCAACGTTTTGATAAATATCGAAGAAGGAGTCACACATACCATTTAAGATGTGGCCACGACATATGTAGTAGTCGTTTTCCCATTTGCCACGACGCCGGGTCATCTCCAACATCTCGTCCTCCATCATTTCTGGCATCGGCGTGCTTAACACGTACACGACCTTCAACGTGGTCAACAAGAAGTACATCTTCTTTTGCCATCGTCGAAAGTCGACGCCTTCGAACTTCTCCAGTTTCGTGAACTTGGTTGTCATGTCTCTCACGTATTGATCACTCACCATCTCTCACGAAGGAAATATCACTTAAGATTGTTGGGGAGAGGGTGTGCAGAAATCGATGGGTAGAGAGAAAAGATGGAGTGATCAGAACTTGGATAAGAATGTGAGATCGCGTGAGAGCTCGCTTTCCTTAAGTGATATTTCAACCCTATTATGCCTTGGTATCACAAAATTCACTCGAGGATAATCTCAAATTCACTGGTATCGATTCTGGCAGAAATCGATCCTATTCAAACACCAAGAGAATCGTAACCGAAGCTATATTAAAGACCGATAATAATTACCCATTTAATGGTATTGATTGTTAGACATAATGGTGTAGGTTACAAATTGATTTGGGAGTTACAAAGGGATTTGGGGGTTATAAAATCGAATATGCAACAGTGTACCACGCGGGTTAACCCGCGTGAGCCACTATTTCGTCCCACACTCCAGTGCACCACACGGGTAGCCGCGCGGGTTAAGCCGCGACACAACCCGCGTGAGCCACTGTTTCGTCCCACAATCACTAAACGCCCGTCCAACAATCTCGGGTCATAGTTAGCTTACACGAGTGTGCACTCCATACCTCCTAACTCGTGTTATAGCTTAGTTACCACCCCATTATTATCTTGTGAACCTAATTACATAAAATGACCGATGATTTCACTAAAATCACCAACAATAGGTGAATAGGCTGATTCATCTTGAAGTATAGAATCGTAAACAGGTTAAGGGTGGTGCATCGATGCTTAATATGTTTCTGGTCCATAGCATTGTCAAGAAGGTACTTATAAACGCAAACCCCATCGGAAGTAATTGATGATATAATTTATGTGAATGAGAACCTTTCCCATTTTTATTATTAGCAGTCTCCTGCAAAATCAAGTGTTCTAGTTAGTATGCAGATAGTAAAATCTTTCATGTTTATAGTATGGGAAAAGTAAATTCTTGAAATGACAACAATCTTTTTTTAACAATTCAAACAAATCACAAAAGCAACATTCATACCCCTTGAAGCAAGTAAAAACAACAAAATTGTGCTACACCCACAAAGTAAGTATCTTATATGGTAGAGTTGACGCAATTGGCCTAAGGTGTATGGTCATTTATCTAATATAAAAGCACTGTCCATCATGCCTATTACCAAAGATAACTCTGTTGCAAATCATATACTAATACAAATGCAGATCATAGTATTGCAAAATGATAATTAAAAATCACAAGACATACAGCTGCAATAACATCATAGAGAGGGCATACAAGTTGTTCAAGGAATGAAACACCATTCTAGTAACATAACTGTCGACTAGCTTTGCAAGGTATTGCGTCAATAGTTCGTCCAATTCTTCAATTCTCCCATCCGTGAACTTCGAGTCAAAGCAATCTAGAACATCTTAATCAATTTCATACACCTATGGATCCAATAAAATGAAAAACCCGAACATACAAACAATTTGCTTAAGGAACTCACAACACAAAATTACAGAATCTCAAACAAATATACAATACAATCACAACATTAATTTATGCCAAGAAACAGAGGCTATACTATAATTAGTGTGTGCGCCTTACCAAAAAAAAATTGTATTTGACATGGTGAAACAAATTATTCTTACTTTATTAATAGTGAACAAGAGAGATTTTAAGCCAATGGTACAAAATGTCGAGAAAAGGTGATGGAGCCTATGCCTAACAAAGCGAGAAACAAAAAAAAAACAGTATTTTTCCGGAACAAAGTGCCGAGAAAAGGTAATGAGCCTGTCCCCAAGGATGTGAAAGAAATATAAACCAAGAAAAAGGACAAGATCTAAAGGGGGATCTAATTGGATCGACATTCGGGGAGCCATCCATGGGAGTTAGAACAACTGACAAGTTCAAAGGGGTAGCTACTTCTTTGGAACCATCCATTCAGAATTGAGACAAGAGATCTTGGATATGCCGATGTTGGGAGAGAAATAAGCCGGTGGAAGTAGGTGCTTGGGTCAAAATCCACGACCACGACAGAAAGCATTTATGACACATTTTCTCACGACCAACTTTGTATCAAGATAAAGGACTGTCGACCATACATGTTTATAAATCCTGTCGTCTCTTTCAAAAACATAGGTTGAGTGCTAGAGACGACATTCGATTGCATATTTGTTTAGATCATACAACGGTCGTAAGATTCCTCACGAGCAAGAATATACTAACGTACGACGAAGCGTTTCTTTTTGGTCTGTTTAATGCATAATCAATGCCCTTAAACACTAACAACTATAACCGACAAAAGACATCAAGATCATTAAAGTATCCAATCGTTACTCATAGAAATTAAAGAATCACTTATGTCGATCAAGACTATAAATATAGAGATCTCAATCTCATTCAGGCGAGATAATCGGAAAGATACAAGCTCGCTACGAAGAACTACCTCACTTTTCTTTCAAAGAATACACGACGCTATATTAAAACGCACGATCGAAGTATTTTGTACACGACACACAATTGTTACTAGAGATTAGGCTTATTTCTGCTCATATTGTGAATTATTATAACCCCGGTGTATCATACATAAGGATATCGCTCCTGCTTAGCGACCATAGTGCATCGACAACTTTATCTGTCGTCCGCGGTTTTTTCCTCGTTGAGGTTTTTCCGCGTCATCAAATCTCTTGTCTCTTTATTTTTTACCTTCGTCGCACGTTTTGTCGACCGGTTTCTTTCTTTAGTTGTTAAAAGATCTACATTAACCTTAAGTTATCCTTTTGGACGATTTTTGGCATTAACAGTTTGGCGCCCACCGTGGGGCCCCATCTAAAGAAAATCCTCGACAGACGTGCGTCGTACTAATAGTCTCTTCGAGTTTCTCTTGTTTTTAGGTCAATGGATAATCCTCATGGAACTCTCGAACAAATCGTAGCTTAAATGAATACGGAATTGACAGTTGCGCGTACTCGCATCGATGAATTGGCAAATCAGAACATATAGGCTGCCGAAGAAATTGCGTCCCTGAGGAATCAAAGCTTGAATAATGCGATAGGACCACAAAATGGTCTTGGACCATTCAGCATGCCTTGGTCAGGATCTTCACTCCTCAATTATCCAAGACCTCCATTCCTTGGTGTTCCTAGTTAGCCTATGCCGACGATGCCACCACCGCCGCCACCTTTTTTCAATCTGACAATGCCAATGTCCATGATGCCTCCTACGATGTCGATCCCCATGAAGCCAATGCCAACTTTCCACCACAACGGATATGTTGCCGATTCTTCGCAACGAAACGACTTCCAAAACTCCAGGTTTGTCCCTGTAGCGACCCAAGGAGCTAATCAAGATGATCCAGTCACTTAACGACTAAAAATGTTGTAGGAACAGAATGAACACGTACTATCGCTACTCGCTAAGCTACCTGGGGCAGTAGTACCTGTCGACATCGAACCCCGTACTAGATTTCAAGTGTCACCTTTCATCAACGAGATAGCCATGGTCGACGTTCCCAAGAAGTATAGCATCCCGACATTCACGCCTAAATACTCCGATATCACGGACCCGACAGAGCATGTCGCTCAAAACAAGCAATTGATGTGGACCGTGTCGATCCCACATCAATATCAGGAGGTGTTCATGTGCAAGTGTTTTGGGGAGACCTTCACAAATGCTACCCTCCAATGGTTAATCAACCTCAAACCAAAGTCCATCAGTTCTTTCGCTGAATTGGTGAACCAATTCTCCCAACAAATTACCAGCAGTCGTAAGATGGAGAAGCAAACTAACGACTTATACTACGTCGTGCAGAAAGTTGGAGAATCCATCGGGAGCTATTTCAATCGATTCAATGCGGAGATGATCAGTATCCGCACTTGCGATGTCAAGACCGCGATCGAGGCTTAAAAACATGGTATAGACGAGAGTTCTGGTTTGTACACTGACTTGACAAAATACTCGCTGGAGAATTTCGAAGACGTTCGGGCAAGAACTTTGGCCTACATGAGAGTCAAAAACGATGCTGCCTTTCGTCGTAAGCATTCTAATGACAAAACATCGTTAAGCGTCAAAAAGCCAGAGTTCAAGACCAAGTCGACGTCCAAGTCAGAACCCTCACGGCAAATTTCAAACATTTGATTCGATAAAAAGAAGGTCATGACCATGACCAAGTCACCTCAATATCCTAAGATTTCTTCTTACGGATTCAAAGGGACTTTGAAGAACTTGGTCGAAGCTTAGAGGAATGTTCAGGCGACCATCTGATGTGTAACACCCTAAATTTAGCGGAAATAAAAATTCGAAAATTCTGCAATATGACGGCTATAAATTGGTAAACCTGCTGTAAACAACCCCAAAGTATCATCCCGACAGAACGGGGAAACAAACTATAACCATTACAATTAATCAAGTGAAGAATATACTAACAACCTAATAATCTAACTTAAATATGAAAGATTAATATCGGGTGTTGCTATTCTTCCAAAAGTATGCCCGCTATCCAAAATGTCGGTCCACACATCTCCCAAAAAGACCGCTCTTGGCCTCAAAGCCATCCACTCATTCCCGACGAACCCCACTGGAAACCTGACATGTTATACATGTCATTATAACATGTCATTTTAAGAAAAAGTGTTAGGCTAAAGCCTAGTGAGATCAAACATTTGCAGTTTAAATGATCAACGCGAAGATGAGTAAAATAATTTCTTTTGTGCAATGATAATAATAAAATGATACAATAATGCTCTTTGAAATACAACAAGTACCTCTTGGGTTAACGGTGTAGACCCGCATACTAACACAAATGACGGAACACAAAAGTAAGCCATTCGACAAGTCAGTAAAGCCAATACACAAATAAAGTACACGCAAGGGATGTCAGGCTCAGTGGCTTTAAACGTACACCCACGGAAACTTAAGTTCAACCCCGAGGGGTTCCTACGTCGAGCTCCTCATCCAATATCGTAGTACTTCAGCACGAAGGACTTATACCACATCCGATGCCTAACGTGCCTCGACGTGGAAAACTAGTCGTCTCAATGCCGGAACAATAATAAACCAAATATGGGGTCATGACTCCCCAATGCATCAAATAAGCCAAGTAATGCGCATAAGACCCAACAAGTAACCCAACAATGGTTATTATGCATAAATGATACGAAGGTGTTTTCCACAAAAACTACTTCCATTATTTACCAAAAGATCATCCGTCTAGATATAAGTGATTCCTCTTATTTTTCAAGTCCCAAAATATGAAGTGAGTTAATATACAAACTTATCAGAAGTTAACCACAAAAACCAATACTTCCAAGTACATAAGTTTTGCATAGGAATACCATCCACTTAAATATATAACCCAAGTAAAACAAGTTAAAAAACATGGTTGAAGTCCATGAATCATCATTTCTCCAAAAATCATCATAACACTAATATCCCCAAAAGTTAGGTTTAACACAAATTTTACATAAGGAGGAGGAGATATTAAGTATTCAAAATCCATCTTTTGACATGTATAAATTTTAGTAAAGGTGTAAGAACTCACCTTCTTAGGTTTTACCAAAAACCCAAACCCTAGGAGATGGTTACCTGAGCTCTAATGCTTCACAACACCTAGAATGGTTCATAAATGGTCAAACAAGGAAGTAGATGTAGGAATTAATGATGAGGGAAGTTAATATGGTGAACCTACCCCAAAATCTTCCAAGAACTCGGCTGGAGCAGTAAACCCAAATCAGATAATGACCTAAAATCACGACTTATGCTATTTATACCCAAACACCCGCCGACGATAGTGACACGACGACTATGCCAATGGCATAGTCGCGTGGTTCTACCACCCCTCGGTATAACTGGGGCGAGAGTCCCCTACGATTGTGACCATGTCACTCTCGCATGGCACAATCGCGAGAAACGTACCGTAGGTCCTTGACCTCCGACGATTGTGCCCTTCGCGATTGTGACACACTGTCACTCTCGCGGGCATAGTGGCGAGCAACCCAAAATTTTCCAAATCGATGATTTTCAACCCACGATGCTTAAATCCAACTTACTCGATATTAAAATATTAAAATCCCACTATATAGAAGTTTCCAACGCAAGTAACAATATAATACATGGGTTCTCAGAATTCGGGGTGTTACAATCCTCCCCAACTTAGGAATGATTTCGTCCCCGAAATCCTACTAACTAAACAAATGAGGGTATCTACGCCTCATGTCTTCTTCCACCTGCCAAGTCACATTGGTTCCGCGGTGGTGTTTCCATTGAACCTTTACCATCTCCACCTCTTTATGTCAGAGCTTCTTGATTACCCTTTCCAGAATGGACTCGGGCTCTTCGATGCAACGGTTATCCTCCACTCGAATTTCGGAAAAAGGTATGACGCTTTCTTCTTCCGCTAAGCACTTCCGTAAATAGCACACGTGGAAATTGGGGTGAATCCCATCCATCTCCGGCGATAGGTCCAATTTGTAAGCTTGTAGACCGACACGCTCGAGTATAGTAAACGGTCCTAGGAAACGGGGACTTAGCTTCCCGCGCTTCCCAAAGCGAATCAATCCCTTCCAAGGGGACACCTTTAACATCACACGATCTCCCACTTGAAACTCTACCGGTCTTCTCTTTTTGTCAGCGTAACTCTTCTAACGATCCTGTGCCGCTTTTAACCGCTCTCGAATTGATTTGACTTTGTCGGCCGTCTCTTGCACAATTTCATGGCCGACAAACTGCTTCTCCTCCGCCTCTAACCAACACACGGGGGTTCTACACTTCTGTCCGTACAAAGATTCAAATGGTGCCATCCCAAGACTAGAGTGGTAGCTATTGTTGTACGTAAATTCCACCAAAGGTATATGGGCATCCCAACTACCGCCAAAATCGATCACGCATGATCTAAGCATATCTTCAAGCGTTTGAATCGTCCTTTCACTTTGTCCGTCCGTTTGTGGGTGATAAGTCGTGCTCAAATTCACCCGTGTGCCCAACTCTTGATGCAAGGCTCCCCAAAATCTCGACGTAAACCTGCTATCAAGATCAGAAACTATCGACAAGGGTATCCCGTGTCTAGAGACGATTTCATCTATGTACAGCTTTGCCAACTTATCCATTGGCAAAGTTTCCCGCATTGCCAAAAAGTGAGCACTCTTCGTCAATCGATCAACAATGACCCAAATGGTGTCGTTCCCTCGCAAAGTCTTCGGTAACTTGGTCACGAAATCCATGGTGATCTTGTCCCATTTACACTCGGGTATTTCAAGCGATTGAAGGCTCCCATAGGGTCGTTGATGCTCGGCCTTCACTTGTAAACAAGTTACGCATCTCTCCACATAAAGAGCTACATCCAACTTCATAATTGGCCACCAATAATGTAGTTTCAAATCCCGATACATCTTGGTGCTCCCCGGGTGGATGGAATACTTGGATTTATGCGCGTCCCCCAAGAGTAGCTCTCGGCAACCACCAAACTTTGGTACCCAAACTCGACCATTGAAGCACTTTATCCCTCGACTATCTTCGGTCAACAATAACCGTTGCTTTGTCATCACTTCCTCCTTGAGGTTTTCTTCCTTTAATGCTTCGGTTTGCGCCTCTTTAATCTTTCCCATAACACTTGACACCAAATCAATTCTTGTAAGCTTGGCTCAAAGTCTCCCGCTATACTCTTTTCGACTCAAGGCGTCGGCCACCACGTTGGCTCTACCCGGGTGGTAGAGTAATTCACAGTCGTAATCCTTAAGTAACTCCAACCACCTTCGTTGCCTCATGTTGAGCTTCTTCTGATCAAAAACATACTTGAAGCTCTTATGATCCGTGTACAAGGTACACTTTGTGCCGTAAAGGTAATGTCGCCACAACTTTAATGCAAACACTACCGCCGCCAACTCCAAATCGTGAGTGGGGTAGTTCTTCTCATGCACCTTCAATTGCCTAGATGCGTACGCGATTACTTTTCCTCTTTGCATAAGTACACATCCAAGTCCCCTTTTGGACGCATCACTATAGACCACAAAATCCTTCGATCCCTCCGGCAAGGATAAGATCGGAGCCTCGCATAATTTTCTTTGCAACGTCCTAAATGCTTTCTCTTGCTTCTCGGTCCACACAAACTTTACATTCTTCTTGGTCAACATCGTCAACGAAGAAGCAACCTTGGAGAAGTCTTGTATGAACCTTCGGTAATACCCCGCCAAGCCTAGGAAACTCCGAATTTCGGATGGGCTTTTGGGCGGTTCCCAATTCATCATAACTTCAATCTTGGCTGGATCCACCATCACTCCGTCCCTTGAAACTACGTGCCCCAAGAACTGCATTTCCTTCAACCAAAACTCGCACTTGGAAAACTTTGCATAAAGCTTCTCCTTCCTCAAAATTTCCAAGACATCCCAAAGATGACGCGCATGATCGACTTCATCCTTTGAGTAGATAAGAATGTCATCAATGAACACGATGACAGATTTATCTAGGAAGGGTCGACACACGCGGTTCATTAAATCCATAAACACCGCTGGAGCATTCGTCAATCCGAAGAGCATCACTAAGAATTCGTAGTGACCATAACGCGTCCTAAAAGCGGTTTTAGGAATGTCTTCTTCTTTGACTTTCACTTGATGATAACCCGAACGAAGATCGATCTTCGAAAAGCAACTCACCCCTTGAAGTTGGTCGAACAAATCATCAATCCTAGGGAGTGGATACTTGTTCTTCACGATTACTTTATTCAACTCCCTATAGTCGATACACATTCGCATGGTACCGTCCTTCTTCTTCACGAATAAGACCGGTGCTCCCCAAGGCGAGGAACTCGGTCTTACAAACCCTTTCTCCAAAAGCTCTTGCAATTGGCTCATCATTTCCTTCATCTCTGACGGGGCCAAACGGTAGGGGGCTCGGGCTATAGGAGCCGCTCCCGGCGTCAGATCAATCTTGAACTCCACTTGACGGTCGGGTGGTAAGCCAGGCAGGTCGTCCGGGAATACATCAGGAAACTCCCTTACCACCTCGACATCTTCTAGCTTTTTCTTCTCAAGTTTGGCATCTATCGCATATGCCAGAAAGGATGAGCATCCTTTCGCCAAACACTTTCGTGCCTTCGCCATGCTAATGATTGCAACTTCACCTTTTCGCCTCTCACCATATACAGTCACCGCATGACCATCCGAACCCGGAATTCGGATCAACTTTTTAGCACAAAGAATCTCTGCGTGATTGGTCGACAACCAATCCATACCAACTACAACATCAAATCCCCCGATGACCATAGGCATTAGATCAATCGGGAACTCTCTCCCTTCGATTTCAAACTTGCAATTTCTTATGATATCCCGAACCACTACTTGATCACCATCAACTAGCTCTACCACTAACGCATCTTTTAAACTAGTAGTGGGCATGGATAGTTTTGGGCAAAACGAACTTGATACAAACGAAAAACTAGCTCCATAATCAAACAGTACACGCGTAGGTACGGAGTTTAGGAGAAACGTACCTGACACTATGTCCGTTGACGCCTTCGCCTCTTCGGTGGTCATCTGGAAATCTCTCCCTGTTGCTTTAGGAGCGTCCACCTTGTTGCCTCCGCTAAAGTCTGTCTTTACTTTCGGGCATTCGCTTCTGATATGGCCCGACTCTTTGCACTCGAAGCAAAATCTTCCTCTGATTAAACATTCATTGAAACGATGGCCGAGTTTACCACATTTAAAGCACGGGCTGGACCCCGAAATACAAGGGCCGGTGTGCTTACTTCGGCATTTGGAACACCACGGGGAATCCCGTCGCGGACCATTCCCCCGTTGATTGCTGTTGAAGTGGTTTGGCCTCTTGGAAGATGCGGGACCCCCTTCCCACTTCCTTTTCTCGACTACTTCGCTCCTCTCCATCTCATTCGAGCCGTAAGAGTCTTCTACTAACTGTGCTTCTTCTATTGCCTCGCAGAGGGTAGAGGCCTTTGACACTCGAACCATGTTCATCATTTCAGTAGGCAGACCTTTGATGTATGCCTTGATTTTCTCTCTCTCGGTGGGGACCAGATGTCCCACCAAACCCAGTTTATCCATGAATAGCTTGTTGTACTCCTTTACTAGGAAATTCCCTTTCTTCAAACCCCGTAACTCATTGATGATACGGTCCATAGCTCGCTCATTACAAAATTCCTCCATAACTTTCTTCTTGAAAGTCTCCCAGATCAGCTTAGACAACACGGTGGCTTCAACAGAAGTGGAATACACATTCCACCATGTGAGGGCGACCCCTCTCAACATTTGGGATCCGAATACGGCTTTCTGACTTTCCCCACACTAACTTGACCGGAAAGCCTGTTCCATTTCTTTTATCCAGTTCATGCATGCCACCGGATCGTCTGTGCCCTTGAATTCCGGTGGTCGGCATCCGAGAAATGCCTTGAATGTACAAACCTTAGACGGTTGTCTTACTTCGGGAGGTGGAGTCTCATTAGAAGGGACAACGGGTCCCGAACCTCCGGATCCCGCCACTATGATATTCTCCGCCACCGCCTCATGTCTACGGGGGTTAGCATCTCGGTCATCCAAGAGCTTCAGGAATGCTTCTTGTTGCTGAGCCATAGCTGCATTCATCGCTTGCATCATTTGTTCCATCATTCTAGTTTCCGGAGTCACCTCTTCCATAATCGGATGAGTTGCAGCTAGGTTTCGTTGGGGTATGTGCTCCATTCTCCACCCAACACGTTTATAAAAGGTGGGGGCAAATCATTATTTGTTACCCTCGGTTGATCAGCCGTAGATGCCGTTGTATCTTGCCCTTCTGGCCGATTACGCGTATTAACCATAGTCTGCCACACACGCAAAAATATAGGTGAGATGAAGATGAACAGAATACAACCAAGGAAACGTACTACCACATCCATTAATTATCATAACAACGGAAAACAAGCATAATCACATAAAACATCTTCATAATAACGTTAGCTAGGCGAAATTATGAACATGCGATACATAAAAAATTTCATTCCCATTACCATAACTCTTAATTTGTGTAGCTTCCCTCGACTCTAAGACCATCTTATCTTAAGAGTTCTACCCAATCTCACACAATCATTGCCTAATTTCACATCTTAAGTCTAGGTACCCTACATCCATACCTAGTTCACTTAAACTAATGCTCTGATACCAACTTGCAACACCCTAAATTTAGCGGAAATAAAAATTCGAAAATTCTGCAATATGACGGCTATAAATTGGTAAACCTGGTATATAAAACCTGCTGTAAACAACCCCAAAGTATCATCCCGACAGAACGGGGAAACAAACTATAACCATTACAATTAATCAAGTGAAGAATATACTAACAACCTAATAATCTAACTTAAATAAGAAAGATTAATATCGGGTGTTGCTATTCTTCCAAAAGTATGCCCGCTATCCAAAATGTCGGTCCACACATCTCCCAAAAAGACCGCTCTTGGCCTCAATGCCATCCACTCATTCCCGACGAACCCCACCGGAAACCTGACCTGTTATACATGTCATTTTAAGAAAAAGTGTTAGGCTAAAGCCTAGTGAGATCAAACATTTGCAGTTTAAATGATCAACGCGAAGATGAGTAAAATAATTTCTTTTGTGCAATGATAATAATAAAATGATACAATAATGCTCTTTGAAATACAACAAGTACCTCTTGGGTTAACGGGGGAGACCCGCATACTAACACAAATGACGGAACACAAAAGTAAGCCATTCGATAAGTCAGTAAAGCCAATACACAAATAAAGTACACGCAAGGGATGTCAGGCTCAGTGGCTTTAAACGTACACCCACGGAAACTCAAGTTCAACCCCGAGGGGTTCCTACGTCGAGCTCCTCATCCAATATCGTAGTACTTGAGCATGAAGGACTTATACCACATCCGATGCCTAACGTGCCTCGACGTGGAAAACTAGTCGTCCCAACGCCGGAACAATAATAAACCAAATATGGGGTCATGACTCCCCAATGCATCAAATAAGCCAAGTAATGCGCATAAGACCCAACAAGTAACCCAACAATGGTTATTATGCATAAATGATACGAAGGTGTTTTCCACAAAAACCACTTCCATTATTTACCAAAAGATCATCCGTCAAGATATAAGTGATTCCTCTTATTTTTCAAGTCC
The DNA here is from genome assembly GCA_954870635.1 of Arctium minus. Classification (NCBI taxonomy): domain Eukaryota; kingdom Viridiplantae; phylum Streptophyta; class Magnoliopsida; order Asterales; family Asteraceae; genus Arctium; species Arctium minus. The sequence goes on from OX941081.1 coordinate 29,030,140, forward strand.
TAAAATGTGAATTGAGTTAATATACAAACTTATCAGCAGTTAACCACAAAAACCAATACTTCCAAGTCCATAAGTTTTGCACAGGAATACCATCCACTTAAATATATAACCCAAGTAAAACAAGTTAAAGAACATGGTTGAAGTCCATGAATCATCATTTCTCCAAAAATCATCATAACACTAATATCCCCAAAAGTTAGGTTTAACACAAATTTTACAAATCAAACATAAGGAGGAAGAGATATTAAGTATTCAAAATCCATCTTTTGACATGTATAAAGTTTAGTAAAGGTGTAAGAACTCACCTTCTTAGGTTTTACCAAAAACCCAAACCCTAGGAGATGGTTACCTGAGCTCTAATGCTTCACAACACCTAAAATGGTTCATAAATGGTCAAACAAGGATGTAGATGAAGGCATTAATGATGAGGGAAGTTAATATGGTGAACCTACCCCAAAATCTTCCAAGAACTCGGCTGGAGCAGTAAACCCAAATCAGATAATGACCTAAAATCGTGACTTATGCTATTTATACCCAAACACCCGCCGGCGATAGTTACACGACGACTATGACAATGGCATAGTCGAGCGGTTCTACCACCCCTCGGTACAACTGGGGCGAGAGTGCCCTGTGATTGTGACCATGTCACTCTCGCATGGCACAATCGCGAGAAACGTACCGTAGGTCCTTGACCTCCGGCGATTGTGCCCTCTGCGATTGTGACACACTGTCACTCTCGCGGGCATATTCGCGAGCAACCCAAAATTTTCCAAATCGATGATTTTCAACCCACGATGCTTAAAACCGACTTACTCGATATTAAAATATTAAAATCCCACTATATAGAAGTTTCCAACGCAAGCAACAATATAATACATGGGTTCTCAGAATTCGGGATGTTACATGATGGCCAAAGAAGAGCGACAAAGACGATGATAAGAAAGACAAGGATAAGTGGTGTGACTTCCACGGCGACCATGGTCATGTGACAGATGATTGCATAACCCTAAAAAAGGAGCTAGCTTGGCACGTTCCGAAAGGTAACCTCAAGGAAATAATCGACAAACCAGTGGCACCTATTAACGACGTCTGACCACCGTCTCCTGTTCATGAAAAAGTCATGAACTGTATCACGGGGGGATCCAACGTTTACGGTTTAACTTACTCTACAGCCAAGAGGCACGCCAGCAAAGGAATAGACGACCTACCTATCCCTCAATCTTCACGACCGAAAGAAGAACTGGAGTTGGAGGCCATGAAGATAACATTCGACCAAGATGATATGGGCGACTCTCATCAGAAACATCACGATGGGTTGATCATTCAACTCACGATCGAAAACTGCTTAACCCGGAGGGTGTTGGTCGATGGAGGCAGCTCAACAAACATAATCTTTCTCGACACCATCAAAGCCATATGAATCAATAAGTCAGAGATCACCCGATGCTCGACGACCTTAGTAGGTTTTAATAGAGACGTGACGAACACCTTTGGGGAGATCATTCTGCCAGTCTATGCCAAAGGAGTAAACAAGCAGACCAAATTTAGCGTCATCGACTGCTCGTCAGCCTACAACGTTATTCTTGGTCGACCGTGGATCCACGACATGAAGACGGACCCCTCAACGTTCTATCAGACAATTAAATTTCCCACGCCATGGGGGGTTCAGGAGTTCAAAAGTGAACCAAAAGCCGCTCGCAATTGCTATAAGTCAATAATGAAGCCACGAAAGCAGTCCATCTAGCAATTACAGGACCAGGAAGTTCCCGAGACCATCGACGACTAACGTTTGGAGGAAGTCATCCTGTGTAACACCCTCAATCTGGAAATAACAACTAATTCAAAATTTTCTAATTACATCGATGACGGAATCATCTACAGCAACAAATTAAGGTTTAACTTCAATAAACACATTTCAATCCTTATACGCGATCTATAAAAGGTACGGATGTTACTAAAACCCAATAACAGTCACTATCTCCAACTGCAGAAGACTTCACCAAACTACTCACCCTCGTGTAAATCTAGTGCTCATCTCTTCATGGCAATGCTAGAACCAAACCCCAACTGGACCTGATGCACATGCCGACAAATAAAAGGTTAGGATTAACGCCTAGTGAGCTCAAGAGTTTTCATAATAAACGTATAAAGCAATAAACTTAAAGAATGTTATTTAAATCGTGATTTCCAAAATGATGACACGTTCCATCTGAAACGACCAAGACGAAATACATTAAATCTGAAAACAGTCTCTTTTTCAACATTCACCCTTTTCGTGATTAAAATCATAAGACAAACGTTTCTTCAAATATAAATCCAAAACCCAAAACTCGTGTAATACATACCTGCCACTTTAACAAACAAATACTGAAAACGTTGATAAACTGTATCATCCAAAATATTCCAAAACATGGATAAAGTTCAACATGCAAAACCCAAGAACATGGATAACAATTTGTACCCAAAACGTCACCGAAAATATGGATTATAAAACTCCATAACCAAAACAACACCTTACGGTGACGGGGGAGACCCGATTACATAGTATGTGACGGAACACAAAAGTAAGCCACATAACTATGTAGGAAACCAAAACATATAGGTTATACCCATAAAACATACCGAGCTCAACTCCTCTAAGTCTATTGCTCGAAAACATCAAGTCAACCCCTCTAGGTCTATTCTTGAGAGTTCCAAAACAGGGGAACCCAGTTCCAAAACGGGAACTTATGCACAAGGGAATTACACCTTACTGCCCATGGGACGCTGCCTGACCGTATAGGTCCACACCTTACTTACCATGGTGACCCGATGCCTATTCAGTGCCAAAGTGGTGAACTTATCCAAAACGGGACAAAAGAACACCGTGCTTATGGATCCATTGCACTAACTAAAACGTTACATGACTCAAAATGAATGAACTGACGCATTCAAAACATGTAACTAAACGCTCTACATTGAGCTAGTAAAAGCGGACAAGTGTCCTCAAAACCCAACAAAATCCAAACCGAGCCATAAGCTCAACAAATCCAAAGACCCAACGTTGAAAATCATAAAATGAAACCAAACGTAAACAACCCGCATTATATAAACCCATACTCCAAAATATATAAATTAACTCCAACGTAGTTTAGATTGGGACAACTCATTTTCCAAGTGTATTATATCATTTATCCTTTCAAAACGTCCCATAACATAAAATCAAACACTCATTTAAAACACACAATAAGATGCACTTATACCATAACTTACTTCATGACATAAATCATCAAAATACCAATGTGTATAATTTTAGTTGTCAAAATGCTCAAAACCCCAAACGTGGGTGTTTTACAAAGTTTATAAAACCAAACACTTCAATTAATCAGGATTCGCCAAATAAATCAATAGTTAATAATTCCATGTAAAACATATAAACACTTTAAAATAGACATTTTGGCATGTACACCGTTTTCACAAATCAACTTGAACTCACCTTGCTAGATTTAGGCTAAATCTAGATTTTACTCCAACTTGAGCTTCCTAGAAAAATCTGAATCATCAAGTCAATCTTCCAAAAACCTAGATCCACAAGTTCCCAACCATACGTAAACATGTTCAACCATTTATAATCAATCCCCAAATCATTTTATATGAAGATTTCATCATAACTCAAAACCCTAATTTCCATAGTTGAAGAGAAGAGAACTTTACCTTTACCAAGACTTAAATCCCTCAACAAAACACCTCTAGGTCACCACTATGAACATCACCCTTCAGATCTTCAAAAGGGTGGAGAAGGTTTGATGAACTCTTAGAAGTCCATGAAAGGTGGAAGATGAGATGGGGCTCTAACTTGCTTCCAAATCTTAACCAAAATGTGATAGGTCACATTAGGTATTCAAATTCAAGGTATTGAATGCTCCAAAATGCATAAAGAGAGAAGGATTTTCGTCTTGAGGTAGAGAGGAAATGAGTTGGGAGAAGAACAAATGAATTAGGGCTGAAAATCGGGGTTTTAAACCAATCTGGGGCCGATCGCGATTGTGCCCCGCGATTGTGCTCTTGGCACTCTCGCGGGCACTCTCGCTGGAGATGTACCGCGGCTTCCCCCTGGCCCGCGACTTTGCCCCGCGATAGTGACACACGTCACAGTCGTGGGCACTGTTGCCCAACCTATGCAGCGTCCCGAAATCTTCCTTTTTCCGTATCTGAAAGCTCCCGATACTCCAAGGGACTTAGATAATGTTTTCCTAACACGATCCCACCATTTACAAGTTCCAAAAACGTCCGAAGACCTTTGCAGGCCAAAAATTACGGGTGTTACAATCCTCCCAACCTTAAAGAGATTTCGTCCTCGAAATCTAGATTCCCATGAAGCGTTACCCGCAGAGTAGGTCGTCTCTACCCCGCTTGCTAGAACTACCACCATAACCTTATACTTGTCCTCAAGATATATGCCCTAAGTAAACATGTTCAACCATTTATAATCGATCCCCAAATCATTTTATATGAAGATTTCATCATAACTCAAAACCCTAATTTCCATAGTTGAAGAGAAGAGAACTTTACCTTTACCAAGACTTAAATCCCTCAACAAAACACTTCTAGGTCACCACTATGAACATCACCCTTCAGATCTTCAGAAGGGTGGAGAAGGTTTGATGAACTCTTAGAAGTCCATGAAAGGTGGAAGATGAGATGGGGCTCTAACTTGCTTCCAAATCTTAACCAAAAGGTGATAGGTCACATTAGGTCTTGAAATTCAAGGTCTTGAATGCTCCAAGATCCATAAAGAGAGAAGGGTTTTCGTCTTAAGGTAGAGAGGAAATCAGTTGGGAGAAGAAAAAATGAATTAGGGCTGAAAATCGAGGTTTTAAACCAATCTGGGGCCGATCGCGATTGTGCCCTTGGCACTCTCGCGAGCACTCTCGCTGGAGATGTACCGCGGCTTCCCCCTGGCCCACGACTTTGCCCCGCGATAGTCACACACGTCACAGTCGCGGGAACAGTCGCCCAACCTATGTAGGGTCCCGAAATCTTTCTTTTTCCGTATCTGAAAGCTCTCGATACTCCAAGGGACTTAGATAATGTTTTCCTAACACGATACCACCATTTACAAGTTCCAAAAACATCCGGAGACCTTTGCAGGCCAAAAATTACCGGTGTTACAATCCTCACGACCTTAAAGAGATTTCGTCCGTGAAATCTAGATTCCCATGAAGCGTTGCCCACAGAGTAGGTTGTCTCTACCCCGCTTCCCAGAACTACCACCATAACCTTATGCTTGTCCTCACGATATATGCCCTAAGTAAACATGTTCAACCATTTATAATCGATCCCCAAATCATTTTATATGAAGATTTCATCATAACTCAAAACCCTAATTTCCATAGTTGAAGAGAAGAGAACTTTACCTTTACCAAGACTTAAATCCCTCAACAAAACACCACTAGGTCTCCACTATGAACATCATCCTTCAGATCTTCAAAAGGGTAGAGAAGGTTTGATGAACTCTTAGAAGTCCATGAAAGGTGGAAGATGAGATGGGGCTCTAACTTGCTTCCAAATCTTAACCAAAATGTGATAGGTCACATTAGGTCTTCAAATTCAAGGTCTTGAATGCTCCAAGATCCATAAAGAGAGAAGGGTTTTCGTCTTGAGGTAGAGAGGAAATGAGTTGGGAGAAGAACAAATGAATTAGGGCTGAAAATCGGGGTTTTAAACCAATCTGGGGCCGATCGCGATTGTGCCCCTCGATTGTGCCCTTGACACTCTCGCGGGCACTCTCGCTGGAGATGTACCGCGGCTTCCCCCTGGCCCGCGATAGTGACACACGTCACAGTCGTGGGCACTGTCGCCCAAGCTATGCAGGGTCCCGAAATCTTCCTTTTTCCGCATCTGAAAGCTCCCGATACTCCAAGGGACTTAGATAATAATTTCCTAACACGATCCCACTATTTACAAGTTCAAAAAACGTCCGGAGACCTTTGCAGGCCAAAAATTACGGGTGTTACAATCCTCCCGACCTTAAAGATATTTCGTCCTCGAAATCTAGATTCGCATGAAGCGTTACCCGCAAAGTAGGTTGTCTCTACCACGCTTGCCAGAACTACCACCATAACCTTATGCTTGTCCTCACGATATATGCCCTAAGTAAACATGTTCAACCATTTATAATCAATCCCCAAATCATTTTATATGAAGATTTCATCATAACTCAAAACCCTAATTTCCATAGTTGAAGAGAAGAGAGCTTTACCTTTACCAAGACTTAAATCCCTCAACAAAACACTTCTAGGTCACCACTATGAACATCACCCTTCAAATCTTCAAAAGGGTGGAGAGGTTTGATGAACTCTTAGAAGTCCATGAAAGGTGGAAGATGAGATGGGGCTCTAACTTGCTTCCAAATCTTAACCAAAATGTGATAGGTCACATTAGGTCTTCAAATTCAAGGTCTTCAATGCTCCAAGATCCATTAAGAGAGAAGGGTTTTCGTCTTGAGGTAGAGAGGAAATGAGTTGGGAGAAGAACAAATGAATTAGGGCTTAAAATCGGGGTTTAAACCAATCTGGGGCCGATCACGATTGTGCCCTTGGCACTCTCACTGGAGATGTACCGCGGCTTCCCCCTAGCCCGTGACTTTGCCCCGCGATAGTGACACACGTCACAGTCGCGGGCATTGTCGCCTAAGCTATGCAGGGTCCCGAAATCATCCTTTTTCCGCATCTGAAAGCTCCCGATACTCCAAGGGACTTAGATAATGTTTTCCTAACACGATCCCACCATTTACAAGTTCGAAAAACGTCCGGAGACCTTTGCAGGCCAAAAATTACGGGTGTTACAATCCTCCCGTCCTTAAAGAGATTTCGTCCTCGAAATCTAGATTCCCATGAAGCGTTACCCACAGAGTAGGTTGTCTCTACCGCGCTTCCCAGAACTACCACCATAACCTTATGTTTGTCCTCACGATATATGCCCTAAGTAAACATGTTCAACCATTTATAATCGATCCCCAAATCATTTTATATGAAGATTTCATCATAACTCAAAACCTAATTTCCATAGTTGAAGAGAAGAGAACTTTACCTTTACCAAGACTTAAATCCCTCAACAAAACACCTCTAGGTCACCACTATGAACATCACCCTTCAGATCTTCAAAAGGGTGGAGAAGGTTTGATGAACTCTTAGAAGTCCATGAAAGGTGGAAGATGAGGTGGGGCTCTAACTTGCTTCCAAATCTTTACCAAAATGTGATAGGTTACATTAGGTCTTCAAATTTAAGGTCTTGAATGCTCCAAGATCCATAAAGAGAGAAGGGTTTTCGTCTTGAGGTAGAGAGGAAATGAGTTGGGAGAAGAACAAATGAATTAGGGCTGAAAATTGGGGTTTTAAACCAATCTGGGGCCGATCGCGATTGTGCCCCGCGATTGTGCCCTTGGCACTCTCGCGGGCACTCTCGCTGGAGATGTACCGCGGCTTCCCCCTGGCCCGCGACTTTGCCCCGCGATAGTGACACACGTCACAGTCGCGGGCACTGTCGCCCAACCTATGCAGGGTCCCGAAATCTTCCTTTTTCCGCATCTGAAAGATCCCGATAATCCAAGGGACTTAGATAATGTTTTCCTAACACGATCCCACCATTTACAAGTTCAAAAAACGTCCGGAGACCTTTGCAGGCCAAAAATTACGGGTGTTACATTCCTCCCGACCTTAAAGAGATTTCGTCCTCGAAATCTAGATTCCCATGAAGCGTTACCCGCAGAGTAGGTTGTCTCTATCACGCTTGCCAGAACTACCACCATAACCTTATGCTTGTCCTCACGATATATGCCCTAAGTAAATATGTTCAACCATTTATAATCGATCCCCAAATCATTTTATATGAAGATTTCATCATAACTCAAAAGCCAAATTTCCATAGTTGAAGAGAAGAGAACTTTACCTTTACCAAGACTTAAATCCCTCAACAAAACACCTCTAGGTCACCACTATGAACATCACCCTTCAGATCTTCAGAAGGGTGGAGAAGGTTTGATGAACTCTTAGAAGTCCATGAAAGGTGGAAGATGAGATGGGGCACTAACTTGCTTCCAAATCTTAACCAAAAGGTGATAGGTCACATTAGGTCTTGAAATTCAAGGTCTTGAATGCTCCAAGATCCATAAAGAGAGAAGGGTTTTCGTCTTGAGGTAGAGAGGAAATGAGTTGGGTGAAGAACAAATGAATTAGGGCTGAAAATCGGGGTTTTAAACCAATCTGGGGCCGATCGCGATTGTCAAGATCGAAAATTCTAAACAAGAATTTAATACAAACTCAGAAACAATGTTAAAGAAGTCGCGGAATAACACTTTAACAATTAATCAAAACACAGAATATGAACTCAAATCATGAGTTTATATTGCATAAAAGTTAATGAGTACAAACACAACCTCAATCTGTTGAACAAGACTCAACAGACATTCTATACTTCTCTATAGAAAGGATCAATACTAGTCTTGAGGTTAATTCTCTAAAAACAACTCTATCAATGTATTCCTATGTAAAAACTCTGTCAATAATCTCAAACATCTAGACTATATATACATAACAAATTACAAGATAATTATCAAAACAAAATTGATCTTCAGCATCAATTCCTCAATTATCTTCGTCTTTATCTTCAGCTCATCTTTATCTCCATAAGCAGCACTAACTCAATAGCAGTATTAACTTTGTCTCTGGCAGTACTAACCATACTTGCAGTATTAACTTTCACTTGCAGTAGTAATCTTCAGCAATACTAACTACTAGCAGTACTAACTCTCCAAGCAGTACTAACTATTCAAGTAGCAGCACTAACTCTTCAAACAGTATTAATTCTACTAGCAGTAGTAATATTTCATCTAACAGTATTAAACTTACAAGCAGTAGTATTCATCCTTAGCACATTCAGACCCAACAGCGATTGTGCCTCACGATTGTGCCCTTGGCACTCTCGCCGGCACTCTCGCTGGAGATGTATCGCGGCTTACCCCAGGCCCGGGACTTTGCCCCGCGATAGTGACACACGTCACAGTCGCGGGCACTGTCGCCCAAGCTATGTAGGGTCCCGAAATCTTCCTTTTTCTTCATCTGAAAACTCCCGATACTCCAAGGGACCTAGATAATATTTTCCTAACACGATCCCACCATTTACAAGTTCAAAAAATGTCCGGAGACCTTTGCATGCCAAAAATTACCGGTGTTACAATCCTCTCGACCTTAAAGAGATTTCGTCCTCGAAATCTAGATTCCCATGAAGCGTTACCCGCAGAGTAGGTTGTCTCTACCCCGCTTGCCAGAACTACCACCATAACCTTATGCTTGTCCTCACGATATATGCCCTAAGTAAACATGTTCAACCATTTATAATCGATCCCCAAATCATTTTATATGAAGATTTCATCATAACTCAAAACCCTAATTTCCATAGTTGAAGAGAAGAGAACTTTACCTTTACCAAGACTTAAATCCCTCAACAAAACACCTCTAGGTCACCACTATGAACATCACCCTTCAGATCTTCAAAAGGGTGGAGAAGGTTTGATGAACTCTTAGAAGTCCATGAAAGGTGGAAGATGAGATGGGGCTCTAACTTGCTTCCAAATCTTAACCAAAATGTGATAGGTCACATTAGGTCTTTAAATTCAAGGTCTTGAATGCTCCAAGATCCATAAAGAGAGAAGGGATTTCGTCTTGAGGTAGAGAGGAAATGAGTTGGGAGAAGAACAAATGAATTAGGGCTGAAAATCGGGGTTTAAACCAATCTGGGGCAGATCACGATTGTGCCCCGCGATTGTGCCCTTGGCACTCTCGCGGGCACTCTCACTGGAGATGTACCGCGGTTTCCCCCTGGCCCGCGACTTTGTACCACGATAGTGACACACGTCAAAGTCGCGGGCACTGTCGCCCAAGCTATGCAGGGTCCCGAAATCTTCCTTTTTCCGCATCTGAAAGCTCCCGATACTCCAAGGGACTTAGATAATGTTTTCCTAACACGATCCCACCATTTACAAGTTCCAAAAACGTCCGGAGACCTTTGCAGGCCAAAAATTACGGGTGTTACAATCCTCCCGACCTTAAAGAGATTTCGTCCTCGAAATCTAGATTCCCATGAAGCATTACCCGCAGAGTAGGTTGTCTCTACCACACTTGCCATAATTACCACCATAACCTTATGCTTGTCCTCACGATATATGCCCTAAGTAAACATGTTCAACCATTTATAATCGATCCCCAAATCATTTTATATGAAGATTTCGTCATAACTCATAACCCTAATTTCCATAGTTGAAGAGAAGATAACTTTACCTTTACCAAGACTTAAATCCCTCAACAAAACACCTCTAGGTCACCACTATGAACATCACCCTTCAAATCTTCAAAAGGGTGGAGAAGGTTTGATGAACTCTTAGAAGTCCATGAAAGGTGGAAGATGAGATGGGGCTCTAACTTGCTTCCAAATCTTAACCAAAATGTGATAGGTCACATTAGGTCTTCAAATTCAAGGTATTGAATGCTCCAAGATCCATAAAGAGAGAAGGGTTTTCGTCTTGAGGTAGAGAGGAAATGAGTTGGGAGAAGAACAAATGAATTAGGGCTGAAAATCGGGGTTTTAAACCAATCTGGGGTCGATCGCGATTGTGCCCCGCGATTGTACCCTTGGCACTCTCGCGGGCACTCTCACTGGAGATGTACCACGGCTTCCCCCTGGCCTACGACTTTGCCCCGCGATAGTGACACACGTCACAGTCGCGGGCACTGTCGCCCAAGCTATGCAGGGTCCCAAAATCTTCCTTTTTCCGCATCTGAAAGCTCCCGATACTCCAAGGGACTTAGATAATGTTTTCCTAACACGATCCCACGATTTACAAGTTCCAAAAACGTCCGGAGACCTTTGCAGGCCAAAAATTACGGGTGTTACAATCCTCCCGACCTTAAAAGATTTCGTCCTTGAAATCTAGATTCCCATGAAGCGTTACCCGCAGAGTAGGTTGTCTCTACCCCGCTTCCCTAAACTACCACCATAACCTTATGCTTGTCCTCACGATATATGCCCTAAGTAAACATGTTCAACCATTTATAATCGATCCCCAAATCATTTTATATGAAGATTTCATCATAACTCAAAACCCTAATTTCCATAGTTGAAGAGAAGAGAACTTTACCTTTACCAAGACTTAAATCCCTCAACAATACACCTCTAGGTCACCACTATGAACATCACCCTTCAGATCTTCAAAAGGGTGGAGAAGGTTTGATGAACTCTTAGAAGTCCATGAAAGGTGGAAGATGAGATGGGGCTCTAACTTGCTTCCAAATCTTTACTAAAATGTGATAGGTCATATTAGGTCTTCAAATTCAAGGTCTTGAATGCTTCAAGATCCATAAAGAGAGAAGGGTTTTCGTCTTGAGGTAGAGAGGAAATGAGTTGGGAGAAGAACAAATGAATTAGGGCTGAAAATCGGGGTTTTAAACCAATCTGGGGCCGATCGCGATTGTGCCCTTGGCACTCTCGCGGGCACTCTCGCTGGAATAGTACCGCGGCTTCCCCCTGGCCCGCGACTTTGCCCCGCGATTGTGACACACGTCACAGTCGCGGGCACTGTCGCCCAAGCTATGTAGGGTCCCGAAATCTTCCTTTTTCCGCATCTGAAAGCTCCCGATACTCCAAGGGACTTAGATAATGTTTTCCTAACACGATCCCACCATTTACAAGTTCCAAAAACGTCCGGAGACCTTTGCATGCCAAAAATTACGGGTGTTACAATCCTCCCTACCTTAAAGAGATTTCGTCCTCGAAATCTAGATTCCCATGAAGCGTTACCCGCAGAGTAGGTTGTCTCTACCCCGATTGCCAGAACTACCACCATAACCTTATGCTTGTCCTCACGATATATGCCCCTTGGGCACATCACACTTATATCCGAGTGAACACTTATCTTACCAACATAGCCCTTAACCATGAGACTATTGTTGTGTCCCAACCTTTGGTGACACGTACTACCTCTAGGGTAGCTTGTGATCTCAACTTCTCACCAGGCACTTCACCTCAGATCCCCATGTTTCTGAACCCAAAACCAATGATCGACATCAAACCCTGAAGAATTCTCAATATTCTTTACTAGACTACCCTTGTTATTGATAAGGTCTTTCTTCCAAGGATGTATCAATACGCTTTCCAGGGAGGTGGTTTGTTCAAACTTAGATTGTCGCACAACTCCAAATTACACTCAAACCCCAAACAATAATCATTCGGTCAATAAGATTCTTACTACATCTAGAAGATCATACACCTGAATACTTAATCACCAACATCTAATCTCCCTTTAAATTCCACCACAGTGAGGTTAATTACTTCCCATGATCTAATGAGGATACTTCAAAATATTTCAAAGTTCATTGACCCCAAAAGACTAAGTCGGCTTGCACCGAGTCGATCCCCAAATGACTTACAGTTGACACTTAATATGGAACTAAACCCCAAATCATATAGATTTACGGACAAACCATACATCATTATTATTCACGAATACTCCTTGAGTTAGTGCACCACCGACAAATGGCATGCTGTCGTACAGTTAAACCCATCAATTCAAATCCAACCATACGTAAACAACCTTACAAGGTTTTAACCTGAAGTTTTACCGAAGGGAAAGATTATCACTTACATAACTGAGAGAATGCATAATTCTAACACCTCAATTATTCATACGTGCATCGATTCATAACTGAAACCCCAAAATTCAAAACCGACTACAAGTCGGATCATCCGACGCTTCAATTCCCAAGGGCTCTTTTAGTCCCGAATTACAATTCCTTTCACGATAGGATTTTAAATCTATAGCCCTAATGAGTTCAAGGTTTTTCAACTACTATGCCAATTTGAAATTTTATACAATTCTCAAATGCAATAGCTTTACAACAAATAATCGTACGTGTAAAAATCTACTACCGTTTACTTGGTAGGTGTATAAAGTGATCATCAATGCCACGCATATAAAGCTATTTCCAAATTTATTTGATCGATACTCACGTTAATAATAACAATAACAAAAGATGCGCAACAAAATTTTCAAATGGACTACCATGGTCCTAGCATGCATCAATTTATACTATGTACAACTACAAAAGAGAACTTCACAATTTCAACTTCACAATTCTTTCCTTTAAACCACAAATGTCATGGAATAAAATTTCCAATAAGGTCCCTATGTTGATTTCGTTCTCAAAACTTAGCAAGACAAAATATACATGTAATTGGTCAAACGTAAAATAAAATTTTAAATCGAGTTCAAACCTTGGGCCGCGCAAATAAAATGCACTTGTCCAAGAATAGTAGCTACAATGACATGTATACCGACAACTCACTTAATGCATTGCTATTAACTTATGACAGTAAAATCAACAACTAAAGTCTGTTCAAGGCCAAAGTTCAATACGAACCATCAAAGATCTTCCACATGTTTACTCACGCAAAAGTGTAACTCAACTCAAATACCAAGCAGCATACCATGAAATACTTGCATAAAATTCAAAAGAGAAATCACATGACATTGAAACTTCCCAAAATAACATATGGGATAAAGTAAATCAACAAAGCTTTCAAGACGTCTCTCACGATTGCGAAAAGACAAGTGCAAACTCGCATGAGACAAAAGTATTTAAACAAAAACTCTTAAGTTAACGCACACAATAATACAAGTATACGCGTTTCCAAATTTCCTCTACACGACACAAAATGTCGTAAAATAAAATTCCGCAACACCCGGCAAAATCTTCCATAAAACTCAATGAAACCCAACGACGCTCAAAATTGAATGGTGCCAAAATCTTCGTTCCCAGAAATCAAATAGCATGAAACTAAGTCATGACCAAAATGTCATAATTCTAAAAGTTTCTCTTTTATCGCATTTATGATATAAAGCGGCACTTCTCAAAAAAACTCGCATGAGGGATAAGGCTTCAATAAAACTCATAAATTTGCATTCATCAAAATTTAAAGCCTACGCATTACAAAGTACACTCATGCGTAGCAAAATGTCATAAAATAATATTTCATAAAACCCAACAAAACGCACACGGAATAAAATTTCCAATGAAACTTGAATACCAAAACATGAGAATAGCCTTTCCTCTAAAACCTTAACATATGTGGAGGAGATCCAATGCCAAGGTCATAAATCACAGCCACATGACCGGGACTCTGAACAAGGTTGAATCGCAAATATTACAATATCCGAAAATATCATTCGACAAAGCAAGGATAAAAAAATCTCAACAAGGTCTGCAATCGTATGCAATAAAACAATTTTATGCATGTTTAAACTCATGGTTTAAAATCTTGTGTGTGCTAAACCTTATCCAAAATTTCGTAATCATACTCACATTATGATTTGAGATCACGAGAAATAATTGGTGCAAACTTATTTTAGAAACAAATTTCGTGCATGAATTTGGTCGGCACTCAACATCCCGAAATCACGCTTCCCACTTCCTCGTCATACTATTGTTATTCGGATGATCAAACATCTTAAGACAATCATCGAAGATTTCCTCGGTTCACCTTACAATTTCTCCTCGAATAATGTCGATTCCAAAAGTCTACGGTTCTAACCCCACCAATCATTCCGACCCGAAACGATCCACTTAATGCAATCACCATGCTTACTGTCACTCCATGTGATGAATGCTAAAATCATTAACTCCATCTAACGGTTTCCCATTTAAAACTCCTTCACTACCCCAACGGTCATCATACCAAGGAAGTTCAAGCATTCACAGGTAACATGTAGGTTCACCATAACACTGGCCAGGTGCAATTATGAACGTAATGTACATGGTCATCCTTGCTACCCACAACGTGATTCTCGTTCCTAGAAGTTCCAACGACCTCAAAACACCCAATCTTAAAGTGCCTAATGGTGCAATTTCACTATCAGACACTAAAAGGTAAGCTAGTTTGAGTCTAGGCATTCAAAATCAACACCTAAATCTCTCAAACTTAATCTCTGATACCGACTTGTAACACCCTCAATCTGGAAATAACAACTAATTCAAAATTTTCTAATTACATCGATGACGGAATCATCTACAACAACAAATTAAGGTTTAACTTCAATAAACACATTTCAATCCTTATACGCGATCTATAAAAGGTACGGATGTTACTAAAACCCAATAACAGTCACTATCTCCAACTGCGAAATACTTCACCAAACTACTCACCCTCGTGTAAATCTAGTGCTCATCTCTTCATGGCACTGCTAGAACCAAACCCCAACTGGACTTGATGCACATGCCGACAAATAAAAGGTTAGGATTAACGCCTAGTGAGATCAAGAGTTTTCATCATAAACGTAGAAAGCAATAAACTTAAAGAATGTTATTTAAATCGTGATTTCCAAAATGATGACACGTTCCATCTGAAACGACCAAGACGAAATACATTAAATTTGAAAACAATCTCTTTTTTAACGTTCACCCTTTTCGTGATTAAAATCATAAGACAAACGTTTCTTCAAATATAAATCCAAAACCCAAAACTCGCGTAATACATAACTGATACTTTAACAAACAAATACTGAAAAATGTAGATAAACTGTATCATCCAAAATATTCCAAAACATGGATAAAGTTCAACATGCAAAACCCAAGAACATGGATAACAATCTGTACCCAAAACATCACCGAAAACATGGATTATAAAACTCCATAACCAAAACAACACCTTGCGGTGATGGGGGAGACCCGATTACATAGTATGTGACGGAACACAAAAGTAAGTCACATAACTATGTAGGAAACCAAAACATATAAGTTATACCCATAAAACATACTGAGCTCAACTCCTCTAAGTCTATTGCTCGAAAACATCAAGTCAACCCCTCTAGGTCTATTCTTGAGAGTTCCAAAACAGGGGAACCCAGTTTCAAAATGGGAACTTATGCACAAGGGAATTACACCTTACTGCCCATGGGACGTTGCCTGACCGTATAGGTCCACACCTTACTTACCATGGTGACCCGATGCCTATTCCGTGCCAAAGTGGTGAACTTATCCAAAACGGGACAAAAGAACATCGTGCTTATGGATCCATTGCACTAACTAAAACGTTACATGACTCAAAACGAATGAACTGACGCATTCAAAACATGTAACTCTCAAATAAGATGCAGTAAATGAAAATCATAACTAAACGCTCTACATTGAGCTAGTAAAAGCGGACAAGTGTCCTCAAAACCCAACAAAATCCAAACCGAGCCATAAGCTCAACAAATCCAAAGACCCAACGTTGAAAATCATAAAATGAAACCAAACGTAAACAACCCGCATTATATAAACCCATACTCCAAAATATATAAATTAACTCCAACGTAGTTTAGATTGGGACAACTCATTTTCCAAGTGTATTATATCATTTATCCTTTCAAAACGTCCCATAACATAAAATCAAACACTCATTTAAAACACACAATAAGATGCACTTATACCATAACTTACTTCGTGACATAAATCATCAAAATACCAATGTGTATAATTTTAGTTGTCAAAATGCTCAAAACCCCAAACGTGGGTGTTTTACAAAGTTTATAAAACCAAACACTTCAATTAATCAGGATTCGCCAAATAAATCAATAGTTAATAATTTCATGTAAAACATATAAACACTTTAAAATAGACATTTTGGCATGTACACCGTTTTCACAAATCAACTTGAACTCACCTTGCTAGATTTAGGCTAAATCTAGATTTTACTCCAACTTGAGCTTCCTAGAAAAATCTGAATCATCAAGTCAATCTTCCAAAAACCTAGATCCACAAGTTCCCAACCATACGTAAACATGTTCAACCATTTATAATCAATCCCCAAATCATTTTATATGAAGATTTCATCATAACTCAAAACCCTAATTTCCATAGTTGAAGAGAAGAGAACTTTACCTTTACCAAGACTTAAATCCCTCAACAAAACACCTCTAGGTCACCACTATGAACATCACCCTTCAGATCTTCAAAAGGGTGGAGAGGTTTGATGAACTCTTAGAAGTCCATGAAAGGTGGAAGATGAGATGGGGCTCTAACTTGCTTCCAAATCTTAACCAAAATGTGATAGGTCACATTAGGTCTTCAAATTCAAGGTCTTGAATGCTCCAAGATCCATAAAGAGAGAAAGGTTTTCGTCTTGAGGTAGAGAGGAAATGAGTTGGGAGAAGAACAAATGAATTAGGGCTGGAAATCGGGGTTTTAAACCAATCTGGGGTCGATCGCGATTGTTACCTTGGCACTCTCACGGGCACTCTCGCTGAAGATGTACCGCGGCTTCCCCCCGACCCGCGACTATGCCCCGCGATAGTGGCACGCATCACAGTCGCGGGCATTGTCGCCTAAGCTATGCAGGGTCCCGAAATCTTGATTTTTCCGCATCTGAAAGCTCCTGATACTCCAAGGGACTTAGATAATGTTTTCCTAACACGATCCCACCATTTACAAGTTCCAAAAATGTCCGGAGACCTTTGCAGGCCAAAAATTACAGGTGTTATATCCTGGTCCATAACAAGCCCGACCAACTTGTCTTCATAGGTTCGTCTCTTAATCCCTTCATTAAGAAAGAACTAATCTCTTTTTTGCAGGAACATACTGATTGTTTTGCTTGTACGCACGAAGATATGATCGGCATAGAACCCGAAGTTATCTAACACAAACTAAATGTTGACCCATCGTTTAAGCCAATCAAGCAAAAGCGTGGAAAGTTCGCTCCCGAACGCAACAAAGTAATCAATGACGAGGTCGACAATCTCCTCAAGACTGGGAAGATCCCAGAAGTAAAATACCCTGACTTGCTAGCAAACGTCGTGTTCGTACAAAAGAAAAATGGCAAGTGGAGAGTGTGTATTGACTTTAGTGATTTAAACAAGGCTTGTCCAAAAGATCTATTCCCTTTGCCACATATCGATGCTCTAGTCGATACGACCGCTGGACACGATCTCCTGACATTCATGGACGCATATTCAGGATACAATCAGATACTTATGCACGTCGAGTCGTCGACGACCAGGAGAAAACTGCCTTTATGACAGACAGAGGTATTTATTGTTATAAGGTCATGCCCTTTGGTTTAAAAAATGCAGGTTCGACGTACCAGCGTCTAGTCAACAAAATGTTCAAAGAACGACTTGGCGACACCATGGAGGTGTATATTGATGACATGGTCATCAAGTCAAGACAAGCAGTAGACCACGTCGAACATCTAAGACAACCGTTCGAGATCCTCAGAAAATACCGCATGAAGCTAAACCCAACGAAGTGTTCCTTTGTTGTCAGCGCTGGGAAATTTCTGGGATATATGGTGACCCGACGAGGGATCGAAACTAATCTTGATGAAATAAAATCCATAACCGAGATCACGTCACCAAGGAATTTCAAGGAAGTCCAACGTCTGACTGGTCGTGTAGCAGCCTTGAATAGGTTTATCTCACGATCATCAGATAAATGACATTTATTCTACAACGTCCTGCGAAAAAATAAAGGCTTCTAGTGGACGGACAACCATGAACAAGCATTGCAAAAATTAAAGCAATACATGGCATCTCCCCCATTGCTATCAAAACCAAAAGACAACAAGGTCTTGCAACTTTACATGGTCGTCAGTCTCAATGCAGTAAGTGCAGTCTTAGTACGAGAAGACGATAGACATCAGTTACCCATTTATTAATATCACTAGTCACAACTGCCGAAAGGCTACGACACTATTTCGAATCACACCCTATAACTGTTGTGACTAACTTTCCTCTTAAGTCTGTCTTAAGAAAACCAGAGTTAACAGGTCGACTAGCAAAATGGAGTATCTACCTCAGCAACTATGACATCGATTTCAATCTAAGTATTACGATCAAATCACAAGTCCTAGCAGACTTCGTCGCCGAATTTAGCCCCGAATTACAAAAGGAAGTACAAAACGAGACTTATGTTGTGGCGACTCTCGACGACTCACCCTGGACTCTATATGTCGATGGATCGTCCAACGCTAGGGGAGCAGGACTAGGCGTTGTCTTAAAGTCGCCACAGGGGGGGCAAGATGGTGTACTCCATACGATGCGATTTTAAAGCTACCAACAACGAAGCTGAGTATGAAGCCTTGATTGTAGGAATGAACATGGTACACGACTTGGGGGCAATCGGATTGCACGTCAAAAGCGATTCCCTCCTCGTTGTGAACCAGATGAATGGTGAATTCGCAGCGAAAGACTCAAAGATGACAACATATCTCAAAGTGGCCAAAGTGAAATTAGAAAATTTCAAACCATTTTCGATCGAACAAGTTCTAAGAGATCGGAACACTCAGGCCGAAGCCTTGGCCAACCTTGGATCAACACTCAGCAAACCTCTGTTCGACACTATACCTATGATCCATCTCACGACATCATCCATCGATAAGGACGCTGTCGTCTAGATCGATAACGAAGAAGACGATTGGTCGAATGACATCAGAAATTACTTGGTGCACGATCAACTCCCAGAAGACAAAATGGAAGAGCGAAAGATCGTATTCAAGGCATTCAAATATGTCGTGATCGAAGGCAGACTCTATCGACGATTATCAACAGGACTCAATCTACGATGCATTATTAGCAAAACTCAAGTCTAGAAGATCTTGCAAGAAATGCACGACGGCGAATGCGGTAGTCATTCAGGCGGTCGTAGTCTGGCCAATCGAATATCACAACAAGGGTATTATTGGCCGACATTGCGACAAGACGCCATCAAGTACGTACAGAGTTGCGACGCATGTCAACGACATTCAGGTACATCGCATAAACCTTCTGAACCCTTGCACTCGACTTTAGTTCCGTATCCCTTTATGAGATGGGGGATGGATATTGTCGGTAAGCTACCACCTGCCCCCGGGCAAAAGATATTTTTACTTGTACTTACAGATTATTTTCTAAATGGATAGAAGCACCCACTTTTTCCCAAGTTCGGGACAAAGAGGTCGTCTCTTTTATCCAAACTAACATCATATGCAGGTTCGGAATACCATCTGAGATTGTTTGCGACAATGGATCTCAATTCATAAGTGATAGGACTCGACAGTTCTGCGAAGATCACAACATAAAAGTGACGACCTTAACACCACGATATCCCAGTCGAACAAACTCGTAGAATCAAGCAATAAAACCATTATCAAATCGATCAAGAAAAGATTGAAAGCCGCAAAAGGAAAATGGGTCGAGGAACCTCCTTTAGTACTATGGGTGAATCGTACGACCCCACGTACGTCCACAGGATAAACCCCCTTTTCCTTGGTTTACGGTTGCGAGGCGGTCCTACCGGTCGAGGTCCAACTCCCAACGTTGAGGCATAATTCAGTCGATCATAATCTGGTCGACCTAAGTTATGATCTTGATGCCCTCGAAGAATTGAGAGAATCAACATTGATCAGAATGGCGTCCCAGAAGCAGTCAGTCGAACGACACTTCAATAAGAACGTAAAGACTAAAGTCTTCCAGGAAGGTGATCATGTCTTGCGACGAATGTTTCAAAATACTCAAGAGCGAAACACAGGTAAACTTTTCGTCAAATGGGAAGGTCCCTATCGTATATCTATAGTCGTGGGAAAAGGTGCCTACAGGCTCCAAACCCCTGACGACCAAGACGTCCCTCGTAGTTGGAACGCAATACATCTTAAAAGGTATTTTTTCTAAAGTCACTTCTCCTTTCCTTGAGATTATTCATCGCAGCCAATACTAACTTAAGCATCGGAGGGTCGTTGGTTAGCCAACGACTAACCTCTAACGTTGTTTTCTCGCAGGATCGCACAACATAATCCAAACTTCAAGTCTACTATACGACTTGACCTTGTAAAACCCAAGATCTTACGATCTAAATTTTGAACTTAGAAAAATTTATCATGTCTTGGATAAATGCCTCAGTCGCAAGTATCTCCGGTTAAAATATTTAGATGGTGTCGTACGTCATAACATTTGCTTGATCGAACGATTCTCAAGTGTAAAGATCATACGTTCCAAGTATCTAACTTAGAGTGAAATTCTCTATTGTAAGTATTTTCTTGGTTGACTTATGATCATGTGATGTCATACATTTATACTCGTTCTTTTTTATGAAATGGAAATGCTCGACAGATGAATCTTAAAATAAAAACCGTTTGCATTAATAAAGTAAACGGTTACATCAGAAGGCTCGACCACCGCGGTCGACCATTAAAAACCCAAAAGAAGAAATATGGCTACGCTAAGCCTAAGGCTGAGGAGGATCCTCTGCTTGCTTCGACACAGAGGCCTCATCCTGAAGGGCCTCATCTTCTGCCTCTACCCCGTCCTCTTCCTTCTCGTCCTCGGAATCCAAGTCTCTCTCGGTCCCAATGTTCACCAAGTAGAGGTTTAGCTCCTCTGAGGCATTGGCGAGAGGATTCTTCCCTGCCAGGTGTTGTGTCATGATCGTAGCCCGAGAAGTCAATCGAGCGAAGGCCTCAATTGACTTGATCTCCTCCTTCAGCTCCTCCACCTTTGCCTCGAGCTCAGCCTCCTTCACCCTAGAGTCTTTGGCTTCTTTTTCTTTCTCAGCCAAAGACCTTTGGGTCCTCTCAAACTCCGCCCTCGACCCAACCAACAGCTCCAGTGATTGGTTCAGACGAGTCTGTAGCTCGGCCCTATCGTGTCTGGCGACCTCTAGAACATTCAGAACGTCGTCAAGTCGCACAGACAGAGATTCCGCATAATCCACGACTGCCTTCTCCTTTCCCAGGGCCGCTTTCTTCCTTGCCAAGTCCACTTGTTCCCTATCCAAAGTCGACTTCTATTTTTCAAGAGCCTTTGGCAGTAGACGTCTCACTTTCTCCATTTGAGATTAGTGGCTGAGAGAGGCTTGGAACGCCTACAAAAAATAAAAAGCACACGACGTTAGAACAAAGACAAACGACGAAAATTAAAACACAAAGGGAAGTTCTGACACTTACCATGAACATGAGTCCAACGACGTTGGACCCAGTATCTTCAACCGACATACCCTAGAAACGTTAAGTGAAGGAAGGGAGGTGATATTTCCTCAGATGAGGAAAAATATTCGCCCTATCAAGGACGTTGTCGGCCATAAAGTTCGACGGCAACGTAAAGTTGACCGTCATGACCTCAGCAAGACCCTTCCCCTTGTCGGCCGACGAAGGAGTTGGGGCAGTGGCTGAAGTAGCCTGTTTAGTGACCGGTGGTGCTTGGACATCTTCTAAAGGCATCTTCGTCACCTCCGGAGGCACCGTGTTGAGCGAAGTCGCGTCGATCACACCCGTCGGCGTCTTCATCTTCTCAGGAGTGGTGACCTTCGGCGTGTCACCACCCTTCGATAACAGTTCCCTCGGGACCGTCATCCTCGTCTTTCTAGGCACCCCGACCCAGTGGTCGAGGTCGCCTTCCTCTTCTCTTGATCCTTTCGGGCCAATTCCAGTTGGGCCTCCCTCCTAGCGGGCGCAGTCGATGACTTCACGGGCGAGATCCCTGAAAACAAAAGGAAAATCAAAAGATTGTTTAAACGATGGGAAATAAGGGAAAGGAAGGATTGAAAGTTTTCTTACCTTCCATCTCTTCCTTTGTCTCTTTGTCCTCCTCTTCTTATTCCTCCTTTTCCCAAACTTCCTCGACCTTGACCTCCGAAGGTTCGATTATGGTCACGTCCTCGTCGTCTTCGTTCATAAAATGTCATGAGAAGAACGAACATTCGTCGGCGCTAAACCCCAAAAATCGGTTGATCTTGGCGACCGAATCACCGTTGGGCTTCACCTCCTCAAACTTGATGGTTGTCGATATAAAAACAAGAAAACAAGTTAGAAATAAGTAAACAAATATGAATCATACGACAACGCTTAAAAACCCCTTACTCGATTTATTCCAATCGTCCTTAATCAAGTAGCTGTTTGGATCCAGCGATGCCACACGCACCAACGCGTACCTGGCCTTCCACTTACGATCATTGACCGCAGTGTTTAAGACCAAAGTAGGGTTGCCTCTGTACTTTAAAAACAGGCTATATCGATGGAATCCGTCCACCTTAACCTGATAGGTCCATGAGGAGGTCATTCACGTTGAATGGCGACTCCCAATCTGCCGTAAGTCGTTCAATGACTTGAACGACTCTCCAAAATTGGGGCATTAGTTGTCCCTGTGCAAGGTTGAACGTGAAAATGAAAAGCTTCAATGGAGGCGAGTACAACCACTTAAAACCGATTTTGAATTGATATTCGTATATCACAAAATATCCATTCTGGCACATATTAGGTCAAACCTGACCAAGGGTATTTAACCTAACGCTAGCAGGAATATGTGCTAGCATCCTAAGGGCATCTAGATCGTCTTGGCCCCTAATCGAACTCCCAGGCTCTTTCGACAAACTAAGACCTGTTAACTTGACTTTTAATTCGGAAAGCCCTAGAATATCCCAATCCTTTCTAGGTTTCCTAGCAAGAGATTTATGTCGCATATAAAGAGAAGGGAAGTCGTACCTTAAGTAGAAGACTCTAAAAACCTCGAATAAACTAACTCGGTCCGAGATTTTACAGGTTTTGGAGGCGATTCGCAAGGAGAATCAAAAGAAATCTCTCTCTAAAAATATTTTCGAACATGTAAAAGGAAATGATATGCTAAGTGTCCTAATTTATACGCTCAAGAGGTGTCAGGTCGAGTCGATCGATAGTCGACACGTGTCCCATGCCTCTTCGCATGCGTCGCTAGATCAGTGACACATGTCTCCACAACTGTCACGCACAAGATCGACGTCACCATGACGTCACACATGTCAGTTACCAACATCATTAGCCTCATTGAAGACGAACCAATTCGGTTCTAAAGAGACTAGAACGCCTCCCCAATCGACACGTGGCAACCACCAAATATTTTTGACAAAAAAATTAAAATTTAAAATTCAAAAATTGTCGCCTCATTTTAAATTTTAGGGGAAAACTGTTTTGGTCAAAATCCACTACCACGACAGAAAGCATTTATGATACATTTTCTCAAAATCCACTACCACGACAGAGAGGGAACATTAATATTGCACCTTGAAAAATTAGTGAAAACCTTTGAACTTCTTCAATTAATCTTCATATAATTGCATTATAACAAAGATTAAAGGAGAAAGTAAATCCAAAATAAGTTGACATTTGAAAGGGCATGTTGGGTCATAAATAAATATTGGCAAATAACTAATGGAAAAATAAAAAGAAAATAAAGGATTTTATTTAAAAAAATTCAAAATTATGAGAAAAAAGAAAAATGAGAATGGAGCCTTCTCATTGTGCCACCTAAGCAAGTATATGTTTTGCTTTTAAAAAAACTAGTGTGGAAACCGCGCGTTGCGCGGTAGCGTGCGTACTTTGGGTTCAATATTACGTCAACCATATAAATAATATTAGTTGGTAAATATAATTATCTACAAATCATACTCATATCATTTGTAAAATTTCATATATTTTAATTATTGGAATTTATATATATGTATATATTTATATGTAGTTAAGCAATAAATCTATAAAGTGAAATAAAATGAGTAATATTAATGATGGAATTGTAGATAATGTTTACATTGTTTGCATAATTTATGATATTGCATGATTTTTTTTCTTTTTGAAAGAGGAATAGTAGTTGCAAAACTGAAACCACTACGGCTGTAGGCAAATCTAATTAAATTGTTAATTTTTCATTTGATTTATTCGAGGTTTTTCGATTTGAGACTGTTTTCTTGCAAGTTTGATTTATCGATCAATAAAGAATCCTGGAAAAAGAAGTTTTATTAAATTTATGTAAATGAAAGACAATATATAACCCAATTTAATCAAATTAAACAGTTTCATGAACCAATTTCATTAACTTAACCAATTTCATATTCATGTTTTATTAAGGGTTTAACATTTTTGCTTCAATATGATCAAAACTACCCCAACTTTATAGTTCCAACTTCCAAGGATCTTAAGTGAAAGAAATTTTCATTCATCTAACTCGATATTTGTGAACCTGAACAAACAACACATTGCATGATTATTCATTCATCAACAAAAATAAAGATGGATAATGGCATAAATAAGAAAAAAAATTCACTTTCATTCACCAACAAAGGGAATGATTCAATTTTTAAAAGTAGGATTACTTACAAATATGTTTATGTCCTATATCAAGTAAGAATGCAATAGAACATACACAACCAAATATAACTTAAATTCTTGTAACAACCGTCAACATGAGACTTTGTATTATTCTTTCTTTTATAAATAAAAGGAATATAGGGTAAAATGTGGAAAGTTAAGAGTTAAGGGGCTTTTATGGAAAATGGGATTATTTAGGGCCTAAAGCCCTAGGGCACTGTTCATTTCTTGGAAAAGCATTATTCTACTCTGTGTGTGCGGCGACTTAAGGAAGAAAGGGGAGGAACGATTGAAGTTTTGAAGATTCAGAAGTGGGGAACAGAAATTGTAATCGCATTTGCGTTTCATCTCCAGGAGGTAAGTGTCTAATTTAAATCCTTGCTTTATTTTGTCGATTTAAGTTTAGAGGATTTCATCGATTTGAGTTTTTGGGGTTGAGTCTGGGCTAGGACTGAGGAGTGAGTGAATGGGATTAAGGACGTTAATCAATGTTTGAATCGGGGTGGGTGCTATAGTAATCGTATTACAAAATGGTCTATAGGACGAATCGATTGTTTACTCTGTTGGGGTTTATCTTCGAAGGATTATCGTTCGACCTGGGTCACTTCGACCGAGGCTACCCGGGGTGGGTCGGGATGGATCGACCTGGGTCACTTCGACCGGGGCTACCCGGGGTGGGTCGACCGGGGCTACCTGGGGTGGGTCGACCGGGGCTACTTCGATCGGGGATACCCGGGGTAGGTCAACCGGGGCCGCCCTGTGCCATTAGCTCAGTTCCTTTGTTCGATCAGTGAGTGATGAATTATTGGAGAGTAGCATAATTATAATGGTCTTATTATAATGAAATGTAGGAGTTCGTTTTGTTGGGAAATAGTTGTTCGTGTGGGTTGAAGTTCATCCAATCAGGTGAGTTCCCTCATGTTAAAACTTATTAAACTGGAAATGGCTTTCGTTGTTGATTCTATTATGTTTATCGCTTTCATTTAAATATTACTTTGAACTATATTGAATTGTGTTTTACTTCAATAGCAAGCATACATACTTTCTCGTTGTTTTCATCCTCTGGGAATTGGTATTATTTAAATGAACCAAATGCTATGGCTTATCTTCAACCATCAGGGATGGTTGAAACCGTGTGTTTGGTATTCGTTTTCTTACACACGGTAACGACATCGACGAGGGGGTCGTATGGGGATCTACTAGGGGCCCCTGAGGACGAGTAGTCCTATTCCTTGACGAAGGATTTCTATGTGGCACTAGTCACCAACGATGACATGAGGTCTTTGATCTAACTTGAAATTTCGATTGTGTAATCTGTTGCTATAAAATGGACGAGGTTGGGAATTCACTAGACCTTTCGGTCTAATCCTCGTTTCTACTTTTCTTAAAAACCATTTTCAGGTAACAGGGTGACTCCGGGATCTTCCAAAGGGAAAGAGAAGTGTTAGTAGCTAGCAAGCATGAGAGGGAGCCTTAGTTGTGGCATAGTCATAGCTTATATATAGATTCTCGGTTGTAATAGACATGTTGTGGATCGTGTAAATCCTTTCTTATTGAAACTTTTTACTGGGACCCGTTTTTGGGATTGGATTTTATTTAAAATTATTATGCTATGTTTTGGGTTGTTACATTTGGTACCAGAGCCATAGTTTAAGCGATTTAGGTGGCCTTTTTGAACCTAAACTTAAACTATAAGTGGGACACAACCGAGAAATAGGATGTCGTAGGGTTGCCGCTATAGGAATATATGTAATGAGGGATAGGGACTAATGTGTAAGGTAGATTTGGGATTACACTTGGCCAATGTAATCGTAAATTTACAGGTACATGTGTGTGTCTATAAATCTTGTTACATATAGGATCGTTAACCTTAAAGAATATTCTTGTGATATTTTAGTTGTCGTTATGGCGGATCCAGTTTTATGAAGTAAGGCAGTGCCGGCCGAGGAAGATATGCCGTCAGATGAGATTCGGGCTGAGATACCGAGAGGTCCTTCTGGGAGGCCGATAACTCGAGGAATGGGCCGTGGTCGGGGGCGTGGTCCGGCGAGGACTACCCAAAGGGCTACGACCCAAGTTAAGGGAAATAATGTTGGGAACCGGGGAGGGGCTAATACCCGAACTGCTCGGAGAGCGAGAAGTACTGAGGTCCTCGGGGATAGGGATTTATTTCTTCAAGAGAGCTCAGCGACAGTGAGAGGATGGGGTGCTGCAAGGGCTCGTGGTCAGGGACGAAATCAAGCCTTTGTGACTCACGAGACATTTGCGGCAGAAATGGGAAAGTTGCAAGAGACTCTGCAGGCGTTTTTGGCTTATCAAGAGAAATCAGCTTCGGGAAGCAGAGAGAGGAGCGAGAACAGGGAAATGACCGCACTGCCAAGCCCGTCGGCAACTGAAGTCGGGGGTAACTCTTCGTCGATGATTGTGACAACAACCAGAGTAGCAGCTAAGGGTTGTAGTTACAAGGAGTTTGCAGCCTGCAAACCTCCTACATACAAAGGGGAATGCAACCCAGTTCTAGTGATGAAGTGGGTCAAAGAGATGGAACTGGTGTTTGCTACCAGTAAATGCGTTGAGGAAGACAAAGTAACGTACGCTTTATCCAATGCTGAGATCGGAAGCCACTTTGTGGTGGGATGCAGAAACAGGGGGAATGGGGGTGGCGGCAGCAGAGGGTATGTCTTGGGAGACGTTTATGGGAAAATTCAAGGCTCAATTCTGCCCTCTGGCGGCAGTAAAGAAGGAATTTCTGGGATTGGAGCAAAGGGAATTGTCGGTAAGGGAGTACTCTACTAAGTTCATCGAGAAGTCTCGTTTTGCTGGATCATACCTGCCAGACGAGGAGAGTAGGGTGGAATGCTTTATCTCTGGACTGAGGAGCAGTTTGCGCGAGTGGGTTTCTGCAAGGGAACCAGCTACATTTTAGGCTATCGTGCATGCGGCTGAAATGACAGAGAAAGAAAAGAACCATCAGATGACTGATCGAGTCGGCAACAAGAGGAAGTGGGACGGGCCGAAAGCAGATCCGAGAAGGGGTAAGAATCCCAAGATAGAGCCAAGAACGGGTCAAGGGTTTGGAGAGAAGCCTTGTGGGAAATGTCACCAGGTGCATCGGGGGGATTGTAGTTCGGGAGAAAGATCGTGTTTTCAGTGTGGAATGCCAGTGCATATGTCTACGGATTGCCCGAACAAGAAAAGTTGTTACCTATGTGGATCACCAGATCATCTTCGGTCAGATTGCCCGCAGGTCAAACGGGGTGGACCAGTTCAGTCTGGGAGTGTGGGGGAGGAAAAAGAGAAGAGAAGAAATGGGAATCAGCTCATCTGAAAGGGAGGGACTTTAATATGACGTCAACGGAGGCGGAGGAGATTTCTGATGTGGTAGCAGGTACGTTTCTGGTAAACTCTACTTATGCTAGAGTATTGTTTGACTCAGGAGCGACTTGCTCTTTTATATCTCCTACGTTTGCTCGGTGTTTGGGGTTAAAGTCTAAGCGTTTAGGGCGAGGATTTTATGTAGAAACCGCCGATGCTAATCAGGTGATGATTAGGGAGGTGTTTGAGGGATGTATGATAGAAGGGACTCTAGTACCAGTGGTACTATATCCTATGCCGATGAGAGAGTTCGACGTAGTTCTTGGGATGGATTGGTTGGCTAGGAATGATGCTAGTATTGTCTATAACAAGAAGATGATCCATATGGTGTTACCAGAAAAAGGATTGGTAGTGATATATGGGGATAGACGGGAAAGAAATTCTAGTTTGATTTCCATGATCAAAGCAAATAGGACTTTGAGAAAAGGGTGTAGGGGATTCTTAGCATATGTGTTAGATGCTAAGAAAGAGAAGGGTAGATTGGAGGAAGTTTGGGTAGTAAGCGAATATCTGGAGGTGTTTCCGGAGGATTTGACAGATCTACCTCCGGATCGGAAAGTCGAATTCCGGATTGATCTGGTACCTGGTGCCGCTCCTGTAGCGCGTGCACCGTACCGATTAGCACCCTCATAGATGAAAGAAATGATGTCGCAATTGCAAGAATTGTTGGACAAAGGATTTATCAGACCTAGCACTTCACCGTGGGGAGCATCGGTCCTCTTTGTGAAAAAGAAGGACAGATCTATGCGAATGCGCATAGATTACAGAGAGCTCAACAAGTTAACGATCAAGAATAAGTATCCGATTCCAAGGATATACGACTTATTCGATCAGCTTCAGGGAGCCAGTTTCTTCTTTAAGGTTGATTTAAGGTTGGGATATCATCAACACAAGGTGAGGGAAGAGGATATATCGAAAACGGCCTTCCGTACTAGGTATGGACATTACGAATTCCTTGTAATGCCATTCGGGTTAACCAACGCTCCTGCAACCTTCATGGATTTGATGAATAGGGTGTGTCAACCTTACTTAGACAAGTTCGTAATCGTATTTATCAATGATATTCTGGTGTACTCGAAGACCGAGGAGGAACATTTGCGAACAGTGTTGGAGCTATTGAGAAGAGAGAGACTATACGCAAAATTCTCAAAGTGCGAATTCTGGTTGCGAGAAGTACAGTTCCTTGGGCACGTGGTGTCCCAAGAAGGAATCAAAGTGGATCCGACAAAGGTGGAAGCGATTCGTAGTTAGGAAGTGCCAAAGAATCCGTCAGAAGTCCGAAGTTTCCTGGGATTAGTAGGGTATTACCGGAAGTTTATTAGAGATTTCTCTATAATAGCCACTCCGCTAACTTCGTTGACGAAAAAGAATGTAAAGTTCGTATGGACGGAAGCTCAGAGGGAGGCCTTCCAGAGACTTAAGGATAAGTTGAGCAGAGCTCCGATTTTGGCCCTGCCGGACGGTACGGAAGACTTCGTAGTGTATAGTGATGCGTCTAAATTAGGTTTGGGATGTGTCCTTATGCAGCGGGGAAAGGTAATTGCTTACGCATCATGCCAGTTGAAGGATCACGAATCATGATACCCTACTCACGATTTAGAGCTGGCCGTCGTGGTATTTGCGCTGAAGATATGGAGGCACTACCTTTATGGAACGAAATGTCAAATCTTCACGGATCATAAAAGCCTATGTCATCTGTTCGATCAGAAAGAGCTAAATATGCGCCAGCAAAGATGGATGGAGTTGCTAACCGATTATGACTGTAAGATCGAATACCATCCTGGGAAGGCCAACGTAGTAGCAGATGCTCTGAGTTGGAAAGAAAGAAGCGAAAATCTGATGATGGTAGCTACGAAAGTTGAGGCGACACCAACTCTACTGGAAGAGATTAAGAGATTTCAAGTGGAAGCCCTGAGGCCTGAGAACCTTAAAGCTAAAATAGTGTCGGTTTTACCAGCTCATTAATAGAGGACAGTCGGGGACTGAAGTGCTACAGGGGAAGGATTTGGGTTCTGAGACTTGGAGATTTGAGAACGGTTATCTTAGTGGAGGCTCATAAGTCAAAGTATTTGATTCACCCAGGGACGAACAAGATGTACGGAGATTTACGACTAGATTACTAGTGGCCGGGACTAAAGAAAGATATAGCCCATTACGTGGAGAGGTGTCTGACGTGTCTGCAAGTAAAGACGGAGCATCAGCAACCATATGGGAAACTTCAACCGTTGGAAATTCCTTCCTGGAAGTGGGAACAAATCACGATGGATTTCGTGACTAAGTTACCCAGAACCCCGGAGGGGTATGACACGATTTGGGTCATTATGGATCGGCTGACCAAATCAGTGCATTTCTTACCCATTAAGGAAACTTACTCAATGGAAAGACTCGCGAAGTTGTATATCGACGAGATTGTCGTTCGTCATGGTGTGCCTTTGTCGATTGTGTCCGATCGGGATAGTCGATTTTCTTTAAACTTTTGGAAGAGCTTCCAGGGAGAGATGGGATCGAGAATCAAGATGAGTACAGCGTATCATCCGCAAACCGATGTCCAGAGCGAACAAACTATTCAGACCCTAGAAGATATGCTGAGGGCATGCGTCTTGGATTTCCAAGGTTCATTGGAAAACCACTTGCCGCTGATCGAGTTTGCTTACAATAATAGCTATCACGCGAGCATCAAAGCGGCATCGTATGAAATGCTTTATGGCAGGAAGTGTCGAACACCTTTGTGTTGGAAAGAAGTCGGGGAAAGACAATTGGCCGGACCAGAGTTGGTGCAGTTGACGACAGATAAAATTGTTCAAGTGCGAGAGAGATTGAAGGTGGCGCATGACCGTTAGAAGAGTTAAGATGATAAACGCCGAGAAGATATATAATTCCAAGTAGACGATAGAGTAATGTTGAGGGTATCACCTTGGAAAGGGGTAATTCGCTTTGGGAAGAAAGGGAAGCTAAGCCCACGATTTATTGAGCCGTTTAAAATTATTGAGCGTGTCGGGGCCGTGGCGTATAAGTTGGAATAACCTGAAGAGCTGAAGGGTATCCACAACACCTTCCATGTCTCCAACTTGAGAAAGTGTTTAACAAGTGTAGATATGGTTGTACCTTTGCAAGACAT
Organism: Arctium minus; assembly: GCA_954870635.1. NCBI lineage: Eukaryota > Viridiplantae > Streptophyta > Magnoliopsida > Asterales > Asteraceae > Arctium > Arctium minus. Next base: position 29,061,782 of record OX941081.1, read on the forward strand.
CCGGGTGGACGAGAAGTTGAACTTCGCCGAAGAACCTGAATCAATAGTGGATCGTAAGATTAAACGTCTAAGGTCGAAGGATATCAATCTAGTGAAAGTTCAATGGAAGTTCCATAAAGGGCGAGAAGCGACATGGGAGTTAGAATCGGAGATGTTGTCTAAATATCCGCACTTATTCGTCGAGGATATTCCGAGGACGAAATTCTGTTAACGGGGGGGAGTGTTGTAACAACCGTCAACATGAGACTTTGTATCATTCATTCTTTTATAAATAAAAGAAATATAGGGTAAAATGTGGAAAGTTAAGATTTAAGGGGCTTTTATAGAAAATGGGATTATTTAGGGCCTAAAGCCCTAGGGCACTATTCATTTCTTGGAAAAGCAGTATTCTACTTTGTGTGTGTGCGGTGACTTAAGGGAGAAAGGGGAGGATCGATTGAAGTTTTGAAGATTCAGAAGTGGGGAACAGAAATCGTAATCGCATTTGGGTTTCATCTCCAGGAGGTAAGTGTCTAATTTAAATCCTTGCTTTATTTTGTCGATTTAAGTTTAGAGGATTTCATCGATTTAAGTTTTTGGGGTTGAGTCTAGGCTAGGACTGAGGAGCGAGTGAATGAGATTAAGGACGTTAATCGATGTTTAAATCGGGGTAGGTGCTATAGTAATCGTATTACAAAATGGTCTATAGGACGAATCGATTGTTTACTCTGTTGGGGTTTATCTTCGAAGGATTATCGTTTGACCTGGTCACTTCGACCAGGGCTACCCGGGGTGGGTCGACCTGGGTCACTTCGACAGGGGCTACCCGGGGTGGGTCGGGGTGGGTTGACCTGGGTCACTTCGACCGGGGCTACCCGGGGTGGGTCGGGGTGGGTCGACCTGGGTCACTTCAACCTGGGCTACCCAGGGTGGGTCGGGGTGGGTCGACCGGGGTCACTTCGACCGGGGCTACCCGGGGTGGGTCAACCGGGGTCACTTCGACTGGGCTACCTGGGGTGGGTCGACCGGGGCTACCCGGGGTAGGTCGACCGGGACCGCCCTGTGCCATTAGCTTAGTTCCATTGTTCGATCAGTGAGTGATGAATTATTGGAGAGTAGCATAATTATAATGGTCTTATTATAATGAAATGTAGGAGTTCGTTTTGTTGGGAAATAGTTGTTCGTGTGGGTTGACGTTCATCCAATCATTTGAGTTCCCTCATGTTAAAACTTATTAAACTGGAAATGGCTTTCGTTGTTGATTCTACTATGTTTATCGCTTTCATTTAAATATTACTTTGAACTGTATTGAATTGTGTTTTACTTCAATAGCAAGCATACATACTTTCTCGTTGTTTTCATCCTCTGGGAATTGGTATTGTTTAAATGAACCAAATGCTATGGCTTATCTTCAACCATCGTTGATGGTTGAAACCATGTGTTTGGAATTCGTTTTCTTACACACGGTAACGGCATCGACGAGGGGGCCGTATGGGGATCTACTGGGGGACCCCGAGGACGAGTAGTCCTATTCCTTGACGAAGGATTTCTATGTGGCTCTAGTCACCTACGGTGACATGAGGTCTTTGATCTAACTCGAAATTTCGATTGTGTAATATGTTGCTATAAAATGGACGAGGTTGGGAATTCACTAGACCTTTCGGTCTAATCATCATTTCTACTTTTCTTAAAAACCATTTTCAGGTAACAGGGTGACTCCGGGATCTTCCAAAGGGAAAGAGAAGTGTTAGGAGCTGGCAAGCATGAGAGGGAGCCTTAGTTGCGGCATAGTCATAGCTTATATATAGATTCTCGGTTGTAATAGACATATTATGGATCGTGTAAATCCTTTCTTATTGAAACTTTTTACTGGGACCCTTTTTTGGGATTGGATTTTATTTAAAATTATTATGCTATGTTTTGGGTTGTTGCAATTCTCAACCAAATAGAACATACACAACCAATATAAACTTTCAAGACTATTTCACCGTCAAATTTTATCCATAAAAAAATTGACAACAAATGCCTCATTATAATGTTGAGACTTAGTAGAGGAATGATCGGAGTTGCGTAGTTTTAATATGAGAGGAGGTCAATAGTTTAAGGAAGCGAAAAGTATCGAGTTATGTAACTTGAGTTAATATAGGAGATAATAGTTTGGAGGTGAATGTAAAAATTAAAGAAGAAAGCAAAAATTGACAAAAAAAAGATAGCAATCGATTATGATGTTAGGAGATGTCACGTCATGGTGATTGGTTTCTCCTTTAATATAAACTAGAAGCGTAATCGCGCAATGCAGCGAGATACATCACGATTTTAATGTTTCATTTTATTTTTTCTTTTTTTATCGATTTACAGTACGATTTGGGATGATTTTGAGAAAGTGATACTGTTTTTTTATAAATTTTTTTAATTTAGGCTTATAATATAATGTTTTTTATATAAAAAAAATTAAGTATTTTGTTAGAATTCAATGATTATCTTATATATTTTAATGACATCTAGAAAAATAAACAATTACATATTTAATAATATGATTAAAACAAATTTATAGTAATATAATATATTAATTAATAATTATAAATGGAAAGGTCTGCATAAAAGGAAAGCCCTGCACATACCAAATTGGTGGGTGTTAGAAGTCTGCAGTAGTAATATGTATCTTGTGCTTTGATACTTGTAAATTAAGAGATTTTTAAAATCTTGCATAAAATGATGGTACTTTGTGCCTAATAATTTGTATTTAAGAGTTTTTTATCCGTACTTTATAATATAGTGTATATATATATATATATATATATATATATATAGAGAGAGAGAGAGAGAGGGTCATTCATTTGCTAACCAATCTATTAATGCTAACCATGCTAACCCATTTTCGGCCAATCAGAATGCTCCTAGAGACTAGATAATGATTTTGTTTATTTTAAACTTACAAGGGTAATAAAGGAATTTATATAAAATCGGAATATTCAAATTAGGTAATCATTATCGCCTATTTAATGTGTACCATAATTATAGCAAGGTTTGTTATGGTAATGATATACCATATTAAATATAAAAGTTTGAAATTTTAAATTATTCAAGATTATCTTAAATCTTAATATATCATTTACATATATTTTTCATTATATCACAATGAGCGATATATATGGATTTTATGTTATAAAGAGTTAAATCTAATATTTTTAAACGTAACTTTGATATTGTTCCAGATTTTATGTTTTTAAGTTTGCACATATGCATATGTGCATATCTTAAACCATTTTTCATATGCATATACAAAAGGCTCATAGTGTACATAAAAACTTATTAATGTGAACAATGCACATATGCACTGAAAGAGCAAATAATTTAATCATTTTGATATGCATATTCAAATTGCACATATGCACATCAAGACTTATTAGTGTAGACAATGCACATATGTACAACACATAAATCATGCACATATGTATTTTTGAAAATGTACATTAAGAATTATTAGTTTAAAAAATGCACATATTTACTTGACAATGAACAAATGTCCAAGTGAGCACATATGCATTTTCCGGATTTTATGCTATTAAGTTTGCACATATGCATATGTGCATATCTTAAACCATTTTACATATTCATATACAAAGGCTCATAGTGTACATCAAAACTGATTAACGTGAACAATGCACATATGCACTGAAAGAGCAAATAATCTAATCATTTTGATATGCATATTTAAAATTGTACATATGCACATCAAGACTTATTAGTGTAGACAATGCCCATATGCACAACACAAAAATATGCACATATGTTTGTTTTGAAAATGTACATTAGGAATTATTAGTTTAAAAAATACACATATTCACATAAATAGCAAACACTTTAAACTGTGTGGGCCTCTTTTTTTTTCTTTTTTTTTGGTTTAAAAACAAGAATTATTAGTTTAAAAAATCCCTACTTTTGCGCCTCTTTTTTTGGTAACGTGTTAATATGATTTTGGAAGGCTATTTGCATTTTTACATTTTTAACCCTATGCTCTTATGCACCGTAATTTTCTAGCCTTTTAGTTTAATATTTCTAAAATTAAAATTCTAATTAATTGTGAACCATTGATCTAAATAATCAACGGTCCAGATTGGTTAGCACGGTTAACACCAATGTCGTGGTTAGCAAATGAAGGGGACCCTATATATATATATATATATATATAAATATATATATATATATATATATTTTTATATTTATATATATATATTTATTGATATTGATTAATGTCAATGATCATTCACTTATATATAATTTAGGATTATTATGTGAATAATAATTAATAATAAGTTATTATATTAAATTATTATAAATTAATGTAATTAATTTTCATCTTCAATTTAACTTTATTTATATCAATTATAATAAGTTTTTACTTTATTCAATAGTTGTGTAAATAAAAATATACATATTATTGTTTTCAAGTATTATATAAATAAAAGACATTGATTTTAATAAGAATTGAAATGCTTAGTAAAATTTAGAACTTAGAAAAATTGTAGAAAACAAAAATAAAAAAATAACTCTAAAATACCAACAAAAGTCAAAAGAAATGATTCTTATATAAATATTAATTAATGTTAAGGGTTATTCACTTATATACAAAAATAAAAGCATTATGTAAATAAATAATTAATGATAAATTATATTATAATAAATTATTATAAATATTATATTGTAATAAATTATTATAAATATTTCATTTATGTATATTGATTGCAATAAGGTTTTTATCATGTAACTTAAAATGTATTGAATTGACATGAATATTGATGAGTCAATTTATTAACATTTAGTTCACATATTTAAGTTACATAAAAGATGACCGTTAACATTAATTAGTATGTACATAACACTTATTAGTCATTTTGTATTTATGTTATATAAATAAATGACATAATTGAAATATACATAATACTCATTTTATATTTATATATTTCATTGACCTATCACTATATATAGTTGTGTTTATTTATATTTCTTATTAATTTATCTCAATTATAATCAATTTCTTATTGTATCAATTGTTATGTAAATAAAAATATACATATTATTATATTCAAGTGTCGTGTAAATAAAAATCATTGACTTTAATAAGAGTTAAAATGATTAGTAAAATTTAATACTTAGGAAAAATATAGAAGACAAAAACAAAAGAACTCTAATATCCCAACAAAAGTTAAGAGAAATGTATACCCATATTAGTCTTGTCGAAATAAACCTGAAAAAATAAAAATGATGATTGAAAAAGAACACACTGAGATTTCTTAAGGTTATATCACAGATTGTAATACGTACTTGAAAGATTCAATTATCGAACAATTGTTGCTATCAAAACTCTAAAACCACAGTCAAGAACAAAGCCTTTGAGAAAAAAAAATAAGACAAATATAGAAGACAAACGGAAAAATAAACTCTAAAATCCTAACGAAAGTCAATAAGGAATAATACCCGAATTAGTGTTCTCAAAACAAAAGAACAAATCAAGTAATCAATAGAGAGGGAGAAAAAGAGTTTACCTGAAAAACGATCACTACTGGAAAATTGCTTATTTCCGACCACATTTACCGACGGATTTAATCCGTCGGTAATTACCGACGGATCACCGACGGTAAAGAAAATTTTGCGACGGATAGACTATCCGTCGGTAATCCGTCGGTAATTTATATAATTTCCAACGGATTATCGACCGATATTAAATTTTTTTATTTTATTTTATTTTTATTTTTAAATCCGTCGGTAATCCGTCCGTAATTTATATAATTTAATAAATATTTTTTTTTTTTGACGTCCGTCGGTAAGCCGTCGGTAATTACCGACGGATTACCGACGGCCTTTAAGAATCCGTCGGTAAGTTTAATAATTTAATAAATATTTATTTTTTCTGTGATCATGTATGTGTGTATATATATATATATATATATATATATGTATGTATGTTTGTGATCATGTATGTAGATACACAAGTACGTATGTGATCATGAATGTATGTATATGTATGTACATCATGTATATGTATAGTACGTATGTGATCATGTATGTATATACAAGTACGTATGTGATCATGTATATACAAGTACGTATGTGATCATGTATATACAAGTACGTATGTGATCATGTATATACAAGTATGTATGTGATCATGTATAGTATGTATGTTAAAGCCCAATTGGATACGTTAAAGCCCAGCTGGGAACGTTAAAGCCCCACTGAATCCATTAAAGCCCAACTGGATCTATTAAAGCTCAACTGGTAACGTTAAAGCCCAACTAAATCCATTAAAACCCAACTGGATCTGTTAAACCCCAACTGGTAACGTTAAAGCCCAACTGGGTACGTTAAAGCCTAACTAGATCCATTAAAAGCAACTGGATATATTAAAGCCCAACCGGGTCCATTAAAGCCCAACTGGATTCATTAAAGCCCAACTGTGTACGTTAAAGCCCAATTGGATACGTTAAAGCCCAGCTGGGAACACTGCACCAACAGGAAGCTTGTTCCGGGTGCGACTGGTCCGACCACAGATCCTCCGATCTACGTTTATCCAAAGGCGGCTCATATGATGGTAAGTTCAATTATGCATGACTAGATATTTGTTTGTTTTATAAGATAGATAGAAATTATAGCAAACTTAGTTTGGGCTGCCAATTGTTGGGCAGACGATAGGATTGTTTTCATAAAAGCAGGTCATGGATATATGTTCAAATCACAGTTGAAATGCTGCCGAATTTTCTATAGGTTAGTTGACTTGACAATGTGTAATTTGGTAAACTGTAGGATGCCTACCATCGGAAGAGGGATGAGGAGTACCCGAACTTACCTCCCGGCACTGTACCTCCCAATGACGCCGAGTTGTGGGAGCGTAGTGTCGGAGGACGGCGTAAGGGCCGTCTTTTTGGATGGGGGACCAGTCAGGATCCCTATTATGCTATGACCGGTGATTCAGGTGCCAGTTCGAGCGGGAGCACGCGCGGCCGTCGCGATGAGGAGGTATGCTTGTCAAATGTTGTTTAAATTTTTAATCATATGTTTGTTAAATGTTGTCTGACATTGTTCTATATATGTTTGTCAAATGTTGAATTTCAGTTGGAGGAGTTGAGGTAGAGGTTAGAGAGAGAGGAAACACAGAGGATCCAGTTGCAGGAGCGACTACAGAGAGAGGAAGCAGAGAGGAAGCAGAGAGGATTCGGATGCAGGAGCGATTGGATAGAGATGAAGCAGAGAAGAGACAGATGCAGGAAGGAATGACACAGTTTGACACGTTCATGATCAAGTTTAACAATCAGCACCCATTTCCCCCTCTGTAGGATTATGTTTATGTATTTATAGATATTTTGTACACTTTAAGAATTAGTAATATTTAAAAATTGGCAGGTTTTGTATGGGATAAAAAACTGGAAAATTTTAATTTTTAATTATTTTTTAAAAAAAAAATAAATTACCGACGGATTATCCGTCGGTAATCCGTCGGAAAGTATTTTTTAATTTAATTTTTATTTAATAAATATCCGTCGGAAATCCGTCGCTAAATTCGTCGGAAAGAATCCGTCGGTAATAATCCGTCGGTAATAATCCGTCGGTAATCCGTCGCTAAAGGAAGACCGTCGGTGATCCGTCGGAAATAACCTCGCCGTCGGTAACCGTCGGTGATCCGTCGGAAAACATAACCGTCGGTGATCCGTCGGTAATATCCGTCGGTAATTTGAACGTCGACCACCTCTTTACCGACGGCTATTTACCGACGGATCACCGACGGATTTCTATTTTACTGACGGATCACCGACGGATTAATCCGTCGGTGATAAGCCTCTGTTTTGTAGTGGACTTTGTTGAAAAATAATGGTTTGTGAAATGAATAATACATCAAGTGATGGAGAAAAAGAAGAAGAATAAGACATTTAGTGATGAACCCATATTATTATATTCAAGTGTTGTGCAAATAAAAAGTATTATTTTTAATAAAAGTTAAAATTATTAGTAAAACTTAAAACTTAGAAAAAATATAGAAGATTGAATAAAAATAACTCTAAAATCCCAACAAAAGTCTCTGTATACCCAGATTAGTATTCTCGAAATAAACCTGAAAAATTAGAAATAACCATTGAAAAAGAACATATTGAAGTTTGTTAAGGTTATATCATAGATTGTAATACGTACTTGGAATATTCGATCGATTATTGAACCGTTGTTAACTTGTTATCATCTTAAACCGCTGTCAAGAACAAACATCCGGTTCCATTAGAAAAAAAAAAGATAAGAAAAAAATATAGAAGACAAAAAGTAAAAATAAACTCTAAAATCAACAGAAGCCAATAAAGAATAATACCTGGTATTCCCAAAATAAGCCTAAAAACGATTTTGTTGAAGAATAACAATTAATGAAATGAAAGAAAAGAAAAGAAAAGAAAAAAATCAAGTGATTGATGAAGAGGGAGGAAAATAGTTTACCTGAAAAACGATCTTGTTGAAAAATAATGATTTGTGAAATGAATAATACATCAAGCAATGGAGAGGAAGAAGAAGACATATAATGATGAACAAATCATGATGCAACATGGAAGGGTTTTGAGGTTTCACATTCAAGAATGAAGATGAAAATAATTTGAGGTTTTACCTTTGAAATGAAGATCAAAGAATGAAGAGGTTTTAATTACCATTCAAATATTCTTTTAAAAAAAATCATAAATCTTAGAAAAAAGATAAATAGCTTTGTGATTCTTAGGAGATGTCACCTCATTGTTGGTGGTTTCTCCTTTAATATATATAGAGAGAGAGAGAGGGTCATTCATTTGTGCAATAGACTTTATCTTTTCTTCGTAATATCACAATGAGTGATAATCGAATTATGTCTGTTGTTGATAACGATAGTTTATTGGAATCGATTTTCGGAAGTCAAGAAGTTGCTCCGTGCACACGGGTTGATGAGCATGTTCAACCGTTGAATACCGGATTACCGTTAGAGTTCGGTAATTCTACCGGACTTGATGACATCTCCCTCGAGACCAATATCGAGAATTTCCCATCTTCTAGTTCAATGCATCCAGAATTTAATACCGGTAAAATGAACTGTAATTTACTTTGAAGACGACCATGTTGATATAATGTACACAAATTTGTCGAAAATTGCACAGATTCACAGGGTGGTTGAAAATTTACATAAACTGCACAGATTCGCAGATACCAGTTTGTAATTTACATTCATAATAATTTGATTACACATATGCACGTGTTAGTGCATATGTGCAAAATACATTTACAAGTACATAATGACTTTAATTCATATATGCAGATTTTTTGCAATTCAATTTTTCTATAGCGGTTGTGAAATATGTGTTTGCTTCCTATCGCTACCCTTAAATGATGAATATTATGTCATCAGTACATCTCATGACAATCTAATCGTTCAACAAGACGACCGTGTTGGTTACATTGATACACAACATTAAAATTTATTGGTTAATACATAGATACACGACCATGTTGTTTATTTTGAGCACCATCTGATTCAGTATGCATATATGCACATAAAATTGTTAAATGATTTGTGTGTTTTATATGTGTAGTCTATGTGAATGATGTCGAGGTCGATGAGGATGTTGATGGCAACAAGTTATGGATACCGACGGTACCTGATGAATTTAAACCGAAGTTGGGTGACCAGTTTGCGACTGTTATCGAGGCCGAGGCTATGTACATAAAGTATGCCGATAAGGCGAGGTTTGATGTTCGTTTGAAGGCAAAGAAGACAAACAAGTACGGGTTGATCCAGACCCGTTGGATAGTTTGTAGTAAGGAGGGGTTTCCGAAGAAAAAGAGTTTTGATTCTCTTGAGCTCCGTTCCGGTGAGCGTCGGGTTCGTAACTCGAATGTCAAACGCTCTAGTTGCAACGCTTGCGTGAAGTTACATTTGACAAAGGACAAATCTCGATACGAGGTCTACGATTTTGTTGAAACTCATAATCATGTGTTGTTTAATGATAATGATCGACGTTTTCACGTAAAAACAGAAAGATTCAGTACACTGATTGTAGGAATATGTTGAATAGCGCTAGTTATAAGGTTGGAGCAACAAGAGTGCATCGCATGCAAACTGCTTTAAATGGTGGAGCTGAGAACGTTCATTGCACTGTTGTTGATTACCAGAACTTTAAGAGAGGCGTCGATGTGTTTGTGGGAAACAAGGATGCCAAAATGTTGATTAATAAATTGATCAATAGGAAGGAGTGTAAAAAAAAAAAAAATCGAGTACAAGTGCCATGAACGTGGGTTGCATGCGATATTTTGGGTGAACGAAGTGGCCCAGATTAATTACAGACATTTCGGAGATGTAATATCGTTTGATGCTACGTATAGGACGAATGAGTGAGTGTTTTTTTCTAAAAATTATTGTTTTTAATATTTTCATTTGAATTTAATTTTTGTTTTTTTTACGCATGCATTGGCATTTGTTCCGTTTTTGGCTGTTGATAACCACCAAAGTTCAGTTGTCGTTGGATCCGCGTTGATAGCAGGAGAAACTATTGAGAATTTCAAATGGGTGTTAAGGGCCTTTTTAAGATGTTACGAGAAGCAACCTTTGGTTGTGATTACTGACCAATGTTCGGCGATGAAACAAGTTGTTCCGTTTGTGTTCACCGAGTCTAGACATCGTCTATGTATGTGGCATATAATGAAGAAAGTACCTTCGAAGGTAAATTTTTTTATTCTTCACGATGTACTTTTTTGTAACAATTACATTAGTTCTGATATGTTTTATCAACTTATATGTTTTTGTTTCTTTAAGGTGAGTGTTGCACTAAATCATGATCCAGAGTTCAATCGTTTTATAAACAAAATCGTATGGAAAGTGAATATCAGTCCTGATGATTTCGAGAGGTTGTGGCAAATGATGATTGTCAAATCCAACCTTGTCGATGACCCATGGTTCACCGAGATGTATGTAATTCGTAATTCATGGATCCCTGCCTTTTATAGGGATACTCCAATGTTAGGTCTTATGAAGACAACTTCAAGATCAGAGAGTGCGAATGCTTTTTTTAATATTTATGTAGCATGGCACTTTGATCTTGTCCGGTTTGTTAGCAATTATGATTGTGCAATTGAGGCGCAACGTGAGAAGCAATCTGAGAATGAGCATGTAACCAGGACTACGTACCTGCAGCTGGTTAGTGCATTTCCTATCAAAAGGTATATTGCCAAGTTGTACACAAGGAACATTTTTCGATTTTCAGAAAGAGTTAAAGAAGGCTATGTTGGTTTGTGGGTGGAAGCTCTTGAATGTTTTGGTGACACCAATACATTTATTATTAGCCATAATAATAAGAGGGCGGAAATGAAGATTTTTTATAAGGTAATTTTAAATTATTTTTCTATTATTGTCTCAACTGTTTTTTTTCTTCTTCGAATAATCTTTTTTGTTTTCCATTCTAATTAGGTTGTTCGTAGTTCTTCAAGCAACAACGTTGATTGCGAATGTAAATTCTTTATTCGTAATGGGTTTCTATGTCGCCACGCGTTGAAGGTGTTGATGAATGAAAACGTCGAATCTATTCCAGATCAACATATTGTCAGAAGATGGTTACCAGAGTTGGTACCCGTACAACTTCAAACTGCCAAAGTAAGATACGGTGAGGTCGACCTGGAAAAGGAGGAATTAATAAATGGCGCCTATTCTAATATGGATGGAATTATTAGTCGTGTTCGGAACGAGAAACCGTGGTTATGTAAACTTTCGAAAATGTTTGATGAGTTGAAAGAAGAGATAGATAGTCAATTGGAACCTGAAGATCCAGGCAAGCAGAAGGTCGATGCAATTAATGAGTACTTAGGTGTTCCTGTTCTTGACGAGGTTGATATATTTCCTCCTACTGCTCTCAGGAACAAGGGTTGTGGTACCGGGAAACGGTTGGTTGGTATTTCCAAGAGGATACAGTCTCAGAGTAAAAAGCCAAAGCGTAAATGCAAGAAATGTGGTTAGAGCACATGACATGATTCTCGTAATTGCCCACTTGATTCTCGATCGTGAAATCAATTTAAATTGTTTAGTATGTTTTCCTAATATTCATTTGTGCACAGGACATCAGTTCAAGATCTTTTTTTTTAATTGTCTATGATTATTTTCATGATAATTGCATTTAAAATTTGTGGCCTATTTAATGTTTGATTTGGTTTTTATTGAACATAATTGTCTGTCCATTAAATGAAGTATTCATGTGTTTTTGTCTCTGACAATGTATGTATTTATTCATTAGAAATCAGTATTGTTTCCTACAAATTGGGTAGATTTTTATATTTTTTCTATATTTGAATAGGAAGAAGTAAATGATGTTTGTTGGTGGATGGAGTCAATTATATTGAATGTTTGGTGAGAAGAGTTAATATCATTAAATGAGATGGTTGCATGTGGATTGATAAATATGGGATTACAATCGTGTAGATTGGTGTTATCTTCATCCAAAAAATTTTGTTTTTCTAACTTCATACAAACACTTCCTCCTAAAATGGCGAATAACAACAACCGAGATAATGTTCATGGTAACGGGACATCGTTACCACACATAGTATCCGAGTACGAAAAGCTTTTGGATGACAACCATATGCTCCGTCTTCAGTTGTAGCAGGTACGTTTTAGATTGATTTGTTTTTTTTTTTCGGTTGTACTTGTTACGTTATATTCGTTGATTATAATGTTGTTGTTTAATAATGTATAATCAAATAATTGTATTCAAGATTAAAGGGTCTAAACGGTATTTATTTAATAGTTAAAGTTAGAGGGTTTATTTTGTAATAAGTTAATAGTTAATAGTTATTGGGCCTCAAGCCCGTTAAACTTTTAGCAAAGCCCATTAGGCCTTAAAAGCCTAAGTATTTAAAGTTTTAGTTATTTAGGTTTTAGGGTTAATCCTCTCATTATTATCATAATCATAATTATTGTTTAGAGAGAGGTAGCCGTATTCTCTGTATTCAAGGGTATCAAGAACACACAAGGTTTAACTGTTTATTCAAGGGATTGGTATGTTATTCTGATCTTATATCTCTTGATCTATATTGTGTTTGTGTGTTAATTATCAACTAGATTAAACTGGGATAACAAGTGGTATCAGAGCCAAAAGAATCAAAAAAAAATTTGAGTTTACTATTCATCGATTACTGTTCATCAATCACTATTCACGCGAAGTTACTGTTCATCTGATTTCATGAATCTATGTGCGTTTATGTTTAAGATTGATCTGATTAGGTGTGTTTTGCGTTATTGAACACTATCTGATTGATTAATTGCTTTGAGAATTATCAAGTGATTAGATTTTTAGGATTTTGTGAAATATGGGTTCGTATACATATCGGTCTCTGTGTTCATCAAATTAATGCATGATAGTTGAAATTAATCTTTGATTTTGATTGAACTGTGATCGATACTTGTTTCTGGGCGTAATAGTCTGATATTTGCATTTGTTTTTGAGTTCGTGATTGATTTCTGGGTTGATTATATGTTCTGTTCATCGACAATCTGGGCTGGAATTAAGATCATATCGGTCGAACATACTTTATCGGTCTATATCTTTTATCGGTCTATATTCTATCGGTCTATATTTTATCGGTCAAAGCCTTTGTCGATCAAAGCCAATACCGGTCCATAGCCTTATAGGTCTTAGGCACATTACCGGTCGAATATCCTATACCGGTCCATTACTTTATCGGTCCACCTCAGTACCGGTCGAAGTAGTTTCTCAATCCAAACATCTCACCGGTCGAAAGGTATATCGGTCCAATTTTGTTCCGGTCTTAGTCTTTTACCGGTCGAATTCACTTTATCAGTCCTTAGCATTACCGGTCTTAGTAGTTATACCGGTCTTTACAAGTTACCGGTCCTACATCTTACCGATCTAAGCAAGTTACCGGTCGAATCTCAGTTTGCGCAACCCACTAGACGCGCAAACCTCCACTTTGCGCAACCCACTAGACGCGCAAACCTCACTTTGCGCGACCCGCTACTCCCGCATACCTCACTTTGCGCAAGTACTGTTCACACGAGCACTGTTCACTGCACTATTCACTGTTCACTTTTGCGGAAAAAAAAATTTCGTCAGATTTTCACAGTTTTTTCAGTATTATTTGAAGCTTCAGATTTTCACAGTTTCTTCAGTATTATTTGAAGCTTTATACTGATTGAGAGGACTGCATTTAATTATTTTTGGAAATTCATTTTTTTCTGAAAATTTTTTAGTATAGTTTTTATTTTGATTCTAACGATCTCTTCTAGTTGATTGTCTTGGTACATAAAAGTTTGATTACTAACCATACAACTAGGATGTCGAATCAGCTAATGATGTCTGAAGGTTACAGCCTTGATTTTAACAACATGACTCCCTTCTGAAGTAAAAGAAAAGGCTAAACATCTTGGTAGACAGTTGTCAAGATATACAGACAGGGCTGATGATTGTGAAAAGGAGATTAAAAAGCTCAAATCCGAGACGTTACCTCTTGAAGCTAAGAATGAAAATCTAAAGATTCAGAACTCATCTCTTCTTATTCAGGTCAATGCTTTAAAAGAAAATTCAAAAGATTCTGATTCTATAATTGACTTTGCAGGAATATTGAGTCTAAAGAAAAAGAGATCTTGGATCTTCAAGCAAAGTTGAAAATATCTGAATCCAGCTCTACATGGTCAAAGAAGGATGCAATATAAAGAGAGCTTGAGGAGCTTAGAAGGAGTACAAGTGTTGCAAATGATACTAGTAAAGGACTAAGACAGATAAATTTTCAAGTCTTTGTGGAAAGAGATAAATTGAAAGATAAAGTTCTCAGTCTTGAGGTTGAGATTAATAAGCTGAAAGAAAAGGCAACCCAAGACAGAGACAATACAATAGCTCAAGATGAAATGTTGAAGATTGAGAAAGAAAGAAAAGAATTTGCTAAGAAATTCTCTAACTTCTCCAGAAAAGCCTTTGAAGAGAAGAAATCATTAGATCTTAGATGTGTTAAGCTTTCTCAACAAGTTTCAGACTTTGAGAAGATTATCATTCTTGAAAGAGAAAAGGCTGAGAATGAAAAGAAGAAAGCTGAGCTGAAGGATATAAATACAGACTTTTCTGAAGAAAAGAAAATATTTGAAACCGAGATAGCTAAGCTGACAGGAAAGCTATCTGAATTGTCAACAAACATCATGAAGGAGAAGAATGCAAAATCTGAGTTGCATAAGAAGTTTGATCTGATTGAAAAGGAAAGAAACAGTTTGTCATCAAAGATAAAGGAACTTGAAGAGATCGTATTCAAGGTAAAGCTGACTGAGCACAAGACGCCAGAGTCAATAGCTCAATCACCGAGAGATGATCTAGCTGATTCAAATAGTTCATTAAAAACAGCTTCAAGTTCACATATTTCAAATGTTTTCTATAATCCTTTCTATGATTTAGATGATTGTCTTACTTCTAAATCTACTAATCAGATTCGTCCTTCTAACCTTTTCTATGACAAAAATGTTGATGGTTCAGGTAACTTCAAGAAGACTAAGTCTCAAAAGAAAAGCTTCTGGAGAAGGGATGATGAGAAAGAAAAAGGAAACTGGATCTGGAGAGTTAAAGGATCCTCGGAGGAGAAGAAGAAAGAAGAATCATTTGTGCATACATCAAATGCTAAATGGCACTATGCTACAAAAGGTAAAACTTTTGGCAAACCTGATCTGGTTTACACAATCCATCAATTGATCAGGTTAGCACAAAAGAAAATTAGTTGTTCCTACTGTGGCTCAAATGATTTTGTAAGAAAAGATTATGTGAATAACTGGTATGGTTCTTACTTCATATCTCCCACTAGAACTGCAACTAACCCATTAGGACCCAAATACCAGTGGGTACCAAAAGCTAAATCTGTGTTGCAGGCACCCAAGGTTTAAGGGGGAGAAAGAACGAAGGCTTCTAAGTAAATCAACTTAGAACCCGTACCTCAAAGAAAAGATGGCTTCTAATCACATCAGATTAGAACCCGCACTTCAGTGCTTTATTTTTCTGCTTTATATTGTTAAAAAAAATCTCCAGTTAAGGGGGAGCTTAATTAGAAAAAGAGCTTAATTGAAAAACTCCTTAGAACTTTATTGTCAAACTCTTTTAGTTTGAAGGGGAGAATTGCATCTTCAAACATCTAATGTTTTGACTTCTCCAATTTTTATTCTTCATGTAACTCTGTTCTTATTTGTGCTTTCATGTACAATAGCATGTTGAACAGCACGTTCTTTTAAGATAATACATGGGATTCAGTGTGAGAACTAAACAGAACTTCCATGGATTCACGATAACCAGTGTTTCCTACCCCGGAAGTATTCCCTGAGTAATTGAGGGGAGAGGGGTCAAAAGAATTGAGTGATGGTGTGTGAAGGGGTAAAATGGAAAAGAGATATTGGTTAGAAGTGAGCATTAAAAGAAAGAGGGTGAGAGAACAGAGTAAAAGAATATTAGACTCTGCACCAAACTTCTTTCTAAGTAGGGCAGCCACATAATCTGATTGGTTCACATTCTTTGGTGACCATCATTGAAAAAGGCAACTAGCCCATGCCATCTCTTGCATACAATCCCACCAGCTACTCATTCTTTTCTCAAAAAGAGAATGTTTCACATTTTCTGGGGACGCAGCACATATGCTATTGGTTCTTCATTTGGAAGATACTAATATTGAAAAAGAAGGAAAGTTGCCCCACCTTCGAACCCTTTCTCATGCACATTGAGTCTTTGTATAATTTGTTGTTGTCTCAACAAGTTTACATACTTTGAGCCTATAATGAAAAGCAATCATCTATGCTTAATTTATTTCATACACATGCACGAGCACACAGAAATTTGTTTTCTGTCAGAACGTTCATAGATAACCATGTGTTATTCGATGATTGAATGGAAGACCTGGGGAGCCAACATCAAACCAGCTCCTTATATAATAACTTTGTGTTACTCAGTGACTTTGTGTCATTGACAGGCATTCCAAACTGAGTCATTTGTTGATTCAGGGTTACACCTATTAACTGTTTGAATTTGAAAAGATTAGAATGGTTACTACTTTCTATTTTAATCCGAAAAGATTGAAATAATCACTTTCTCCATTTGGAGAGACTGCTCTTATTTCAGAGGGCTCGTTACATGAAGACGGTGCTACATTGAAGTCTATAAAGACAAAGAGGGAGATTTTTTCCATAACGGGGAGATTGTTTTGACAGGTTTTGATGATGATGATTCTCACCACTCATCAAAAAAGGGGAGAATATATTAAGGGGGAGAACATAATCTGAAGATTTTCAAAGATTTGGAGATTTGAAGATTATTTAAAGATATCAAGTTTTGAAGTTTTGAAGCTATCAACGTCATATCTGAAGTTTTTTAAGAAAAGAGAAGAAAAGTGAAGACCTGAAGATTATTGTCAAAAAAAATTTAATCTTGAATCAAAAGGGGGAGATTGTTGGATCAAATAATTGTATTCAAGATTAAAGGGTCTAAACAGTATATTTATTTAATAGTTAAAGTTAGAGGGTTTATTTTGTAATAAGTTAATAGTTATTAGTTATTGGACCTCAAGCCCATTAAGCTTTTAGCAAAGCCCATTAGGCCTTAAAAGACTAAGTATTTAAAGTTTTAGTTATTTAGGTTTTAGGGTTAATCCTCTCATTATTATCAATAATCATAATTATTGTTTAGAGAGAGGTAGCCGTATTCTCTGTATTCAAGGGTATCAAGAACACACAAGGTTTAACTGTTTATTCAAGGGATTGGTATGTTATTTTGATCTTATATCTCTTGATTTATATTGTGTTTGTGTGTTAATTATCAACTAGATTAAACTGGGATAACAAGTAAATTATAACAGGTTGCAGATGCTCGTGATTTTAAGGAGATACAACTTAACCAACGAGATGAAGAACTTGAAAATGTTCGTGAAGAGTTGTTTGATCTTCGCCGGCAATTTGCGCTAATGCAATGGGAAAAGATGTCGATCGAGAACGAGTTCTTAATCTACAAGATGAAGTGTACATGCCAAGAATAGATGGCGATCTACTTTCGTTGAATGTTCGGTTTTTTTTTTATGATGTTTGGGTTTGTTAGAAAAAACACAGTTATGTGTTAAAGTATGTATTTTTCGATTTCGTATGTTATCCCAAAATGCATGCATTTTGTTAGTATCATCTATTAAAGAATCTTTAACGTTTATGCACTACCTTTTTCTCGTTCATATTTCGGTAGTATATGAGACTTATTTTCTCAGTTCATTCTTATTCATAGTACATCGTGAAGTTGCATCTTAGGTAATGTAAGTTTATATGTTAAATTTCTTTAGTAGTGCAATGTTGAGTATGTATTTAAGTAATAATGTGCATATAGGCATGAAGTACTAATAATATGCATATATCCCATGAGTTTATATGTTAAATTTCTTTAGTAGTGCAATGTTGAGTATGGATTTAAGTAATAATGTGCATATAGGCATGAAGTACTAACAACATGATCATATGGACAACTCTTAATGATAACTCATTATGCACATGCAATGCAACTAACAGATGCACAGAAAAAACAAACATTATTGACATTAAGCTTTACACTCCCCATATATACATTGATAAATACCTACATTATGCTCAATATTTAACTGCTATTGATCCCTACATACGATATGCTCATATGCACAACAACAAATAATTAATTATTTTCCATATGCCTATATTCCCAAATCCATAACAATGCATACATGCACTTCCAAAAGTGAACTAAACATGCACATATGCACAGTGTGTACATCAAAGCTTTGTTGATTCCATATGTTCAATTGGTATGTCCTTTCCCTAATACACGTGTGCATAGTTAATTAAACATGGTCATATTTTTTAATGAACTATCATTAAATAAATCACATGCAGCTCAAACAGAAGAAATAAGATACATATGTGCTATAAACCGCATTTATGCACAATCAGTTGAAAAAGGTTCTACCTTTATGATCTTTCATTCAGATATTTTCAAATGATCATTTTTACATTATGCACACATGCACACTAAGTAAGATATGCTCATATGCACAACTACAAATAATTTATTTTTTCCCATATGCCTATATGCACAAATCTATAACATTGCATACATGCACTTAGAAAATTCAATTAAACATGCGCATATCCACAGTATGTACATCAAAGATTTGTTGATTCCATATGTTCAATTGGCATGTCCTTTTCCTAATGCACGTTTGCATAGTTCATTAAACATGGTCATATTGTTTAACGAACTATCATCAAATAATTCACATACGACTCAAACAGAAGAAATAAGATCACAATATGTGCTATAAACTGCATTTCTGCACAATCAGTTGCAAAAGGTTTTATCTTTATGATCTATCAGTCCCATATGTTCAAATAATCTTTTTTTTAAACATGCTCATATGCACAATCCTAATCAACAATTTTGACAGTACGCACATATGCACACTAAGTCAGATATGCTCATATGCACAAATACAAATAATAAATTTTTTCTCATATGGCTATATTCACAAATCCATAACAATGCATACATGTACTTACAAAATTCAATTACACATGCTCATATGCACAGATTCCATCTACAGATTCCATCCACATATCTATTTCAATGCCTATATGCTCAAATCCATAACAATGCATACATGCACTTACAAAATTCAATATAAACATGCTCATATGCACATATTCCATCCATAGATCTATTTCAATGCCTATATGCACAAATCCATAACAATGCATACATGCACTTACAAAATTCAATAAAACATGCTCATATGCACAAACTCCATCCACAAATATGCACATATGCACACTAAGTCAGATATGCTCATATGCACAAATACAAATAATTAATTTTTTCTCATATGGCTATATTCACAAATCCATAACAATGCATACATGCACTTACAAAATTCAATTACACATGCTCATATGCACAGATTCCATCCCTAGAACTATTTCAATGCCTATATGCACAAATCCATAACAATACATACATGCACTTACAAAATTCAATATAAACATGTTCGTATGCACAGATTCCATCCATAGATCTATTTCAATGCCTATATGCACAAATCTATAACAATGCATACATGCACTTACAAAATTCAATAAAACATGCTCATATGCACATACTCCATCCACAAATACATAACAATGCATATATGCACCATATTAATTACTATTTGAATCCATACGTTGCATTATTTAATATTCAAAATTCTAAAAAAACAGTACTCCAAACAAAAAACCCATAAAAATGGACACTTTATCAAAGAAATTTTAACTAACATCAGAAAAAACATATCGAACAATTTTTAATATTACCTTCATCTTCTGTTTCTGGAACATTACCTTCGTCTTCTGTTTCTTGAATCGACGCATCTGTTGGAAGCACTGTATCTCTTGAAATCCTTTGCACCAAATCGTTCAGTGAACGTGTTTCTTCAAGGTCAACTTCAACTGGTGTTTCCATTGTGTTCTTGAATCTTGAAAGTCCACACTTCTTGAATATTCTTTCACTAGGCTTTCTTACTAAAATCGTGATAACAACAATGTAGACATGAGTATAAACCCCATTTATAAACCGTAGAAATTTAGGTTTTTACCTCTCAATCGTCGATTCCCGCCTTCGATTTCTTCCATTTCGCGCTAATTTCAAACCTGATTGATATTAGCTTTCCTTTTTTCACGGGGTTACGAAGCAATCGATTGATGATTTCTAAGCTTCCTTCTTCTTCACGACTTCGTTTCCACCTTTTTCGCCGGAGTCGATATCGATAAGCAATCATTATTATGGTGTGTAGAATCCTTTCTTCAATAAATCGAATCTCAATCTAAAATTGGCCCTAATTTTTCGCCTCTTTTTTTGTGAACGGGTGCATGTAGTTAATGAATGGGATATGCAATTTTACCATTTTAACCCTATGCGGTTATGCACATTAATTCCATAACGTTTTTATTTTTTTTTATAAAATTAAAATTGTAATTAAATGTTAACCATTAATTTAAATAATCAACGGTCTATATTGGTTAGCACGGTTAGCACCAATAGATTGGTTAGCAAATGAATGAGACCCTATTAATATATATTGATTGATGATTGATTATTAAATGAGTAAATTATGGATTTGGTCCCTGTGGTTTGTTAAAATTTTGGATGGGTCCCTCAAATGAATTAATTACAGATGACATCACCATGGTTTCCATTTTGTTACGGATCAAGTCCCTTCTTCTAACTCCTTTTAACTAAGGTATGGGCATTTATGTTATTTCAAAAAACCCTTTTTTAATTTCCTTTTTTTAATTAAACCCTTATTTAGACATCAAAATCTTAAAATAAATAAAAACATAATCATCAATTAATTAAAGAAAATTAAATTCAATATCAAACAAATTTAAACATCAAAATCTTAAAATAATCACAACTTTTTCACTACCAACAAAAACAAAATCATCAAGAAACAAAATCATAAGCTTCTTGTATGACCTCCAAAAAGATCAAAACTACCATAAGCCTCAGAAGTCTCTGATCTAAAAGGATCCTTTAGAGTTTGCCCAGAACCAACTTGTTGTTGAGACTCACAGAATGAAAAACCCCTCTGGTTCACATTATTCACGGTGAGACAAACTTCTAGCAAACTCGAGCCTTACAGATGCTTGTGTAATGTTGAAAATATGTAGGTCAGGAACACGTTGACTATCGTGTCCTCTCTCAGTTTCTGATTGTTGTGGATTGTAGTTTCTTGGACTGGAATCAGACGCGCAAAACTGTTTCTGACTACCAACCCACAAATTGTCATTTAAAGACCAATTCCCATCACCAACCTGCGAACGTGGACCCTAGGACAGGTTGTCTTATGTAAAGAAATTGTGAACCCTATCCCCAACTCCGTTGCCAGGCATTAATGATTTATGCCCCAAGTTTAAAGGCTAAAACGAGGTGTGTTGTAGATTTACCTTCAAGAAGTACACACAGTTAAAAAAAGAATAAACTCAACCACCTCCAGTTCCAAATCCAGTTACTTGAGGTCTCAGTTGTCAGTTGTGCATGTAGCTTCAGCATTTATACAGTAATCGGGTCTCACGCCTCCATAAAGTTAACCAACCTTTGACATAATCCTGTATTTACAACATTGAACCATAAACGCCGGTAGAGCTTGGAATCGAAGCTTGGTTGAGCTTTAAGTTGGGAACTAGGGTTTGAATCGGTGAGAAAAATGGGGGAAGTCGAGAAGATGAGCGATTCAAAGAGAGAGAGAAAGAGAGAGATAAAGTGATCGTGAGAAAATTTCAACGAACTGTAGAATGAGCCTAGGCCTAGATCCGAACCACACGGTTCGTAATGCAATATAAACCTAAACAAGTTACACAGTTTGCTCTTCTTGAAATTGATGCTTACTTTCTCAATGTTTTCATCATTGAACCCATAATACTTGCTGCTAAAAAACCCCCTAACAATACTACAAAATGAACTTGTTTGTTTTTTGTTTTTTTTTTAATTCTTTGATCAAGCAAAAACATTGAGAAATAAGGGCGCGTTTGGTTTGCGGGAATAGATTGGAATGGATTGGATTTCATGTAAGGATTTGGATTTGGAGGGATTTGGATTTGGGGGGATTTGGAATCTCTTCATGTGTTTGGTTTGTGGGATTTGGAGTGAAAGTCAATTGAAGTTTGAAGCGAGTTATCAAATCCATCAGGATTTAGATTTGAAATCCCGACCCATTGCAAAGGAATTCCAAATCCATCATATAATGGATTTTAAAAAAGTCAAAGGATTTCAAATCCGGTCAATACATTCTATTCCTACAATCCAAACGCAAGATTGAAATTGATTTGAAATCCAAATCTTTCCAAATCCAATCCATTCCCGCAAACCAAACGGGGCCTGAGGGTTTAAAGCTTATGATTTTGTTTCTTGATTATCCCGTTTTTGTTGGTAGAGAAAAGTTGTGTTTATTTTAAGATTTTGATATCTAAATTTGTTTGATCTTGAATTTAATTAATTGATGATTCTGTTTTTGTTTATTTTAAGATTTTGATATCTAAATAAGGGTTTAACTAAAAAAAAGGAAATTAAAAAAAGGTTTTTTAAAATGACAGAAATACCCATACCTTAGTTAAAAGGGATTAGAAGGAGGGACTTGATCCGCAACAAAATGAAAACCATGGTGATGTCATCTTTAAAAAATTCATTTGAGGGACCCAACCCAAAATTTTAACAAACCACAGGGACTAAATCCATAATTTACTCTTATTAAGTTATTAAGGATCCATTATAATATGATCATATGATCACTAGTGGTTGTGGTTCATTGTTCTTGCAAGCACAATCCTAACCTCATATAAAACATGTGAATATTTATAATTTAGGGTCAAGTTTAGTGGAAAAACGTAAAATAATAAAAACTAATAAACATCCTAAAAACCATTTATAAATATGGTATGTATTTGTATATACAAGTAATTTGTTTGGTATGCAAATATGCATACATGTAGACGTACATAAAAATCAGAAAATATCTTCAATTACTTGTATATATATACTAGAAGCGTACTCGTGCAATGCAGCGAGATACATCACGATTTTAATGTTTCATTTTACTTTTTTGTCGATTTACAGTAGGATTTTGGATGGTTTTGAGAAAATGATAATGTTTTTTTTTAATAAATTTGTTTAATTTAATCTTAATAATATAATGTTTTTTATATAAAAAATTAAGTATTTTGTTAGAATTCAATGATTATCTTATATATTTTAATGATATCTAGAAAAAACAACCAATTACATATTTAATAATATAATTAAAACAAAATTATAGTAATATAATATATTAATTAATAGTGATACATGGAAATATCTGCATAAAAGGAAGGCTCTGCATATACTAAATTGATGGGTGTTAGAAGCCTGCAGTAGTAATGTGTATCTTGTGCTTTGATACTTGTAAATTAAAAGATTTTTAAAATCTTGCATAAAATGATGGTACCTTGTGCCTAATAATTTGTATTTAAGAGTTTTTTATCCGTGCTTTATAATATAGTATAAATATAGATGTATACCTTATAGATTAACTAGTGTTGGGCCCGTGCATTACACGGGATGATAATTTTTTTGTTGGAATATTGAACCGAGTTAAAATAAAACGTAATTTCTCTGTTAACAGTTAATGAAATACAATGTGAAAAATGAATATATTTTCAGAAGTGGTTAACTTGCATATATTCTTAATCGTTTGTTGTTATGAGTTTGTGCAATAATATTGGTAATAGTTTTGTATTATATTATTTAAAACTCAAACGACATGTCTGACAACATATCACTATTATTGAAATAATTATAAATATTAACATACGTTTTTACAGATTTTGCAATTTTTCTGAAACCTCCTCGACAACACTTGACAATCACTTTGAACGTATAAATCTGTAGATTAATTAACAACATTCAACCCACATCAAATATGACAAAGAAAATAAATAATTTCTATCTTTTGTAACCGACAACTCAACTGGTATAGTTCAAATTCACTCAGTACCACTTGAAAATTTATCTGACTATTGACTTCAAGACCTCATAGTATTAGTCGATAAAAATAAATATATGTATATATATCTTATTCCCCTACTTCAAAAAATATGATTGTGAGTTTTGAAAAATATAAACAAATCCTTAGTAAATAAAATAAAATATAAAAAAGTAATTTTTCAAAGAAACAAAAATATAGTGAAATACCTTTTGTTCAGTTGCAGGTTCCGCCATTGACACCCGACCGTTCGTCTTCTTATTGTACTCGGATGATACATAGAGAAATTATATATATTTATAGTGAATGTAGAGAATATTTTAAAATCTTTTATTTTCATTTTCGATTTTACATTTAAATGTAAATATATTAAAAATATGGAAGAATATTTTTATATCTACATCGTTTTTATTTTATTTTCTTTGCACTTGGTTAATTTGAAAAGTATTGCGGAATATTTTTATTTTAAAGAATACGATAATTTATTAGTGTATCTCGTTATTTTTTTATTTTTTATTCATATCAACCTTCTTTTTTCTTCTTTTAATGTTCGTGAAAAAAAATACGTGTAGATTTTATATTAGCAAAAAAAATACGTGTAAATTTTATATTATGCTAATATAAAATACATGTAGATTTTATAAAATAAAATAGATTTTATGTTAGCAAAAAAATACGGAAGAAAAAAGAGTTTATATTACATCTTATTATGTAAAAAGATTTTAGAGTGAATTGTGGATTTGGTCCCTGTGGTTTAGTGATTTCTTTGACCATGGTTCTCATTCTATGTTTATTGTGGATTTGGTTCTTGTGGTATTCAATTTATTTTGATCATGGTCCTTCTGACTAACACTTCCATTAACTTTGTTAAATCAAGGACCATTTTAGTCATTTTGCCTATTTTTTGTCCTTTTTTGATAAGAAAAATATAAACAATATTTTTATACACACATGCACACACATGTATATATATATATAACGATATTAAAATAAATAAAATAAGACATTATTGTATGATTTAATTGTTTATTTTTTTTTAAATTAATTATATTAAATACGATTTAATTTTATTATTTTATTATAATTGTGAAAAATGATATAGTTTTATTGTTTTAATGTAATTAAAATTTCAATTTTAACAAATCGGATCATAAAACTATATCTTATTTATTTAGATCGAATAAAATAAAATATGATTTTATGATTTGATTTATTGAATTAAAATTTTAATTAAGTTAGAGACGATTTAATTATATTGTTTTTTTGCAACAAACAAACTTATTGTTGATATTTTAACACAAAAAATCATTGAAAATCGTTGAGAAATGAACTATAATTTTATCATCTTAAAATTAGAAGCTCCAATTTTCATATTGTTTTTCAGTCAAAAACTCAAAATCAATTTTCATATTGTTTTTAGTATGATAAAATTAAAGTTCATTTCTCAACGGGTTTTAATGATTTTTTTGTGTTAAAATATCAACAATAAGCTTGTTTGTTGCAATGATAATAAAAGAACAATATAATTAAATCGTCTTTAACTTAATTAAAATTTTAATTCAATAAATCAAATCATAAAACCATATTTTATTTTATTCACTCTAAATAAAATAAGATATATTTTTATGATCTGATTTGTTTAAATTGAAATTTTAATTACATTAAAACAATAAAACTATATATATTTTTCCACAATTACAATAAAATAATAAAATTAAATCGTATTTAATATAATTAATTTTAAAAAAAATTAAACAATTAAATCATACAATAATGTCTTATTTTATTTATTTTAATATCGTTATATATATATATATATATATATATATATATACACATGTGTGTGCATGTGTGTATAAAAATATTGTTTATATTTTTCTTATCAAAAAAGGACAAAAAATAGGCAAAATGGTCATTGATTTAACAAAGTTAATGAAAGTGTTAGTCAGAAGGATAATGATCAAAATAAATTGAATACCACAAGGACCAAATCCACAACAAACATAGAATGAGGATCATGGTCAAAGAAATCACTAAACCACAGGGACCAAATCCACAATTCACTCAACATTTTATAAAATAAAATATGGAAAAAGATTTTATAAAATAAAATATGGAAAAATCATTATGAGATGTAATATAAAAAAATACGGAAGAAATTTTTTTTTATATTACATCTCATTAATATAGATTTAAATGTAAAATCTACATTTAAAATAGATTGTGCTATATAAAATCTATTTTATAAAATCCTTTACCAAAAAAACAAATATTTATATTAATAAATGAGTATTCATTCCACAAATAGATGATTATGTGAGATATTGTGCTTGGAAAGGTTGTACCAAAGCATTAAAAAATTGTAAATTAAGTAATTAACTTTAATTAATTGTAACTTGTGTTTAAAATGTTGTAATTAAGAGTTTTTTTATGTCTTTTTTATAATATAGTATAAATAGTTAATGTTTCTCAGTTTTTATTTTATTTTTTGGAAGGTTTTCCATGAACCTCATTCCTATAATTTAATTGATAATCATATTTAAAAAACAAAAAAATTAATTGATTATGATTCGTCAAGTCAATCATTTTCAAAAGCCCACTACGTGTCAGATTAAACTTTACATTTTTACAAAAATTAATAATAATTCGATTACATGTTTGTTAAAATACAACGGAACAAAAAACAGAAAAACTTGTAACTCTCATTAATCGTGTTCTCATTAATCATGTCCCTCTAAATAAGAATTCATTTAGGGTGCGTTTGGTTTACGGGAATGGATTGGAATAGATTGGATTTCAAGTAATGATTTGGATTTGGGGGGATTTGAAATCCATTCATTTGTTTGGATAAGAATTTGAAATCCATCAGGTTTTAGAATCCATCATATTTGGATTTCAAATCCAGGCTCATTGCAACGGATTTTGAAATCCATCATGTAAGGGATTTTTAAATGGTCAACGGATTTCAAATCCGGTCAACGAAATCCATTCCTACAAATTTGTTTGGTATCCAAATCCATTCAAATCCCAAAAACCAAACGGGACCTTATAGTCAAATAACTACGAAAAAGGAATATTCTAACTTATCTCAAAATACAACAATCTTTATATCTATCTTCACATTCTTTTAACGATAACACAGATGTAATTCCAAATTCATTTACAAACAAAGGAAAAGTATATATCTTGAAAAAGTTGACGTTGAAGTAATTTCTAAACCTTTTGGGACTTATCATGCAACATGCCAAAACTACAAGGGTAGTTGATGCAACTTGAAAACTACACAAAACCGAAAAGTCTCGAACATTTCTGGTAGGTTCCAGAAAAATACACACACACACACACAGCGGTTTCATTCCAGATGTCTCTCGTCCCTCCCATTTCACGACACGTGTACTAGTATAAAGCATTTCATCACTCTCATCATTCATCACTTCGCAAAAGATCTTCGAAATCTCCATTAAAAACGCTCTGATACTTACTTGCTAGTTCGAAGGACATTGAATCGTTTGTTTCCGATTGGAGTAATAATTCAAGGTAATAACACATCTCTTATCTCCATCGTATGTGTTTTTTGTTTTGTTTTACCTTATTATTCTTATGAAACTGCTTAAGATTTTCGGTTTATGTTCCTTGATTTTTTATGAATGTCCTCTGTTTTCTTCGTGATTGATGATCGTTGGGCCATTTTGATCACTTGAATCCTTTTCGTCGTCTTCTTTTTGTTTTTCGATCCCATAGATTTCTGTATTTTGGAGTTGCATAAACAATCATGAATTGGGCAAATTTACGTTTACTAAAATCGAGTACTAGAAAATACTCGTATTATTAATCAGACCTTTTATCCCGGCCTGCACTTACTTTACTCACAAATTATGATAAAACATTAATCTGGTTCATCAATTTGGTAAAATTGTGTAATAATCTTCTTTTTATAGCATTGCTTGATGTTATTGCCTTTGCATTTGTAGGCTTCTAAGTAGTATAACCAGACATGAATCCTGACAAATTCACCCACAAGACAAACGAAGCATTGGCTTCAGGTCATGAACTCGCGATGGATGCTGGACATGCACAATTCACACCGCTACATATCGCCGCCGCTTTAATCTCTGATCACAACGGCATATTCCGGCAAGCAATAACCAACGCCGGCGGTGAAGAAGCAGGCAATTCAGCAGAGAGAGTTTTCAATCAAGCATTAAAGAAACTCCCATCACAATCCCCTGCTCCCGATGAAGTTCCCGCAAGTACTTCCCTAATCAAAACAATCCGTCGTGCACAATCCTTACAAAAATCCCGTGGCGACACCCATCTGGCAGTCGATCAATTGATTTTAGGTCTTCTCGAAGATTCCCAAATCAGTGATCTTCTAAAAGAATCTGGAGTTGGTTCGTCGCGGGTGAAAAGTGAGGTAGAAAAACTTCGAGGTAAAGAAGGGAAGAAAGTTGAAAGTGCTTCTGGAGATACCAATTTCCAAGCTCTCAAAACCTACGGTCGCGATCTCGTCGAGCAAGCTGGAAAGCTTGATCCTGTAATCGGACGAGATGAGGAAATCAGGAGAGTAATCAGGATTCTATCAAGAAGAACCAAGAACAACCCTGTTCTTATTGGGGAACCTGGAGTTGGCAAAACTGCGGTTGTTGAAGGATTAGCTCAGAGGATTTTGAGAGGTGATGTTCCAAGTAATCTTGGTGATGTTCGAGTTGTTGCATTGGATATGGGGGCATTGGTCGCTGGAGCCAAGTATAGAGGGGAGTTCGAGGAGAGGTTGAAAGCAGTTTTGAAAGAGGTTGAAGATGCTGAAGGGAAAGTGATATTGTTCATTGATGAGGTTCATCTTGTACTTGGGGCAGGTCGAACCGAGGGTTCGATGGATGCTGCGAATCTTTTTAAACCTATGCTTGCCAGAGGCCAACTTCGATGCATTGGTGCAACTACTTTGGAGGAGTATCGAAAATATGTCGAGAAAGATGCGGCTTTCGAAAGGCGTTTCCAACAGGTTTTGGTGGCGGAACCGAGTGTTCCTGATACTATAAGCATTCTGAGAGGATTGAAAGAGAGGTATGAAGGTCATCATGGTGTTCGGATTCTTGATCGTGCTCTTGTGGTTGCTGCTCAACTTTCGAGCAGATATATAACTGGTATGATTCATTTCATCTTTATGGGTAGTCCTTGGAAGATTTATCTAGTAATGATGATGCTTACTATGACTGAAATCTGTATGCAGCACGTTTCCTGCCCGATAAGGCTATTGATCTCGTGGATGAAGCTTGCGCGAATGTTAGAGTGCAACTCGATAGTCAACCCGAAGAAATCGATAACCTTGAAAGGAAGAGAATGCAGTTAGAGGTTGAACTTCATGCTTTGGAGAAGGAAAAAGACAAAGCGAGCAAAGCTCGTCTTGTCGAAGTGAGTTTTTGACGCATATAATCGTCTTTGCTCGACTTGAATTCCATGATTTCAGTATGATAAACTTTCCCTTCTTTCAGGTGAAAAAAGAGCTCGATGATTTGAGAGATAAACTTCAGCCATTGATGATGAAGTACAAGAAAGAAAAAGAAAGGATCGACGAAATTCGCAGGCTGAAACAGAGAAAGGAAGAGCTTTTGGTGGCACTACAAGAAGCAGAAAGAAGATATGATTTGGCAAGAGCTGCAGACTTGAAATTTGGAGCAGTTCAAGAAGTGGAGACTGCTATATCAAGGCTTGAAGGCACTACAGATGAAAATGTGATGCTGACAGAGACGGTGGGACCTGATCAGATTGCTGAGGTGGTGAGTCGATGGACCGGCATACCGGTGACCAGGCTCGGGACCAATGAGAAAGAGAGGCTTATTGGGCTAGCCGATAGGTTGCATCAGCGGGTTGTAGGCCAAGATCAGGCAGTTGGTGCTGTGGCTGAGGCAGTGCTGAGGTCTCGAGCTGGCTTGGGGAGGGCTCAGCAGCCAACTGGCTCGTTCCTCTTCTTGGGTCCCACGGGTGTCGGGAAAACCGAGCTTGCCAAGGCTCTTGCTGAGCAGCTATTTGATGATGAAAAGCTTATGATCAGAATCGATATGTCTGAGTATATGGAGCAACATTCGGTCTCCCGGCTGATCGGTGCTCCACCTGGGTAAGTACAACGTATTTATTTGCATTCGTCATTGTTATATCATCTGTCGATGAACAACATTGATTAAAATCATTGATTTTTCAGGTATGTTGGTCATGAAGAAGGTGGTCAGCTCACTGAAGCTGTGAGAAGAAGACCTTACAGTGTTGTATTATTCGATGAAGTAGAGAAAGCTCATCACTCGGTATTCAATACACTGCTTCAAATGTTGGATGATGGAAGGTTGACCGACGGTCAAGGTCGGACCGTGGACTTCACCAACACCGTCATCATCATGACCTCCAATCTTGGAGCCGAATATCTGTTGAAGGGGTTATCCGGGAAGACCACAATGGACAATGCTCGCAAAATGGTGATGCAAGAGGTAAGCCCGGGGATCTTAACATAAAATTGCTAAAAGATTTAGTCAGATTGAGCTTTGGGTTCGTGAGCTAACATGTTTGGTTGTAGGTGAGGAGACACTTCAAACCTGAGTTGCTAAACAGGCTCGATGAGATTGTGGTTTTCGATCCCCTTTCTCATGAGCAGTTGAAGAAAGTTGCTAGACTTCAGATGAAGGATGTGGCCATCCGCCTTGCAGATAGGGGTATTGCTTTGGGAGTCACAGAAGCAGCATTAGATGTTATACTGACCGAAAGTTATGATCCGGTAAGCATCGAAAACTGTCTCATCTACGATGATCGCTATTCATTATGTTGGCGTGATCTGATCTCGGTTGTTGAATTGAATTGTTAGGTATATGGTGCGAGGCCAATTAGAAGATGGTTGGAGAGGAGGGTGGTGACTGAGCTATCGAAGATGTTGATCAGGGAAGAGATCGATGAGAACTCAACCGTGTACATAGATGCAGGCAAGAATGGGGAAGAACTGAGTTACAGGACGGAGAAGAATGGTGGATTGGTGAATGCTGCAACGGGTAAGAAGTCTGATATACTTATTCAAGTCCCGAGTGGTAATGCAAATGGCGGGGCTCGGAGTGATGCTGCACAAGCAGTTAAGAGGATGAAGATGGAGGAGGTTGATGATGACGATGAAATGGATGAATAAGACATTCACATAATGAATGAATGAAATGTAAATAGATGGGAGTCTTGAATTTTGTTGATTCTGAGTGCAGTTTTAAGATGCAAGCTGAAGCTTGGACTGGTTGTATGTTGGTTTAAAGGGTTGTGTGTTTTGACTTTTTCAAAAATTGCTTGCAGAGTTTGATATATTGTATGTGTGTACCCCACACAAGCAAGGAAATCAAATATGTTGTACCAAATTATTGTACAAGTTGAGTTTGAGTTATAACTAATGAATATTAATCCGAAATAGAAACATCAAAACTAATCAAATGTTCTTGGGTTAAATCCTAACCTTGAACTTTGATTTCCGTGATGTAATGGTCCGGTGGTGAGTCAGGATAGGTGAATAGGCTGATTCATCTTCAAGTATAGAATCGTAAACAGGTTGAGGGTGGTGCATCGATGCTTTGTATGTTTCTGGTCCATAGCATTGTCAAGAAGGTACTTATAAACGCAAACCTCATCGGAAGTAATTGATGATATAATTTATGTGAATGAGGAGCTTTCCCATTTTTATTATTAGCAGTCTCCTGCAAAATCAAGTGTTCTAGTTAGTATGTAGATAATAAAACCTTTCATGTTTATAGTATGGGAAAAGTAAATTCTTGAAATGACAACAATCTTTTTTTAACAATTCAAACAAATCACAAAAGCAACATTCATACCCCTTGAAGCAAGTAAAAACAACAAAAATGTGCTACACCCACAAAGTAAGCATCTTATATGGTAGAGTTGACGCAATTGGCCTAAGGTGTATGGTCATTTATCTCATATAAAAGCACTGTCCATCATGCCTATTACCAAAGATAACTCTGTTGCAAATCATCTATTAATACAAATGCAGATCATAGTATTGCAAAATGACAATTAAAAATCACAAGACATACAGCTGCAATAACATCATAGAGAGGGCATACAACTTGTTCAAGGAATGAAACACCATTCTAGTAACATAACTGTCGACTAGCTTTGCAAGGTACTAGCGTCAATAGTTCGTCCAATTCTTCAATTCTCCCATCCCTGAACTTCGAGTCTTAATCAATTTCATACACCTATGGATCCAATAAAATGAAAAATCCAAACATACAAACAATTTGCTTAAGGAACTCACAACACAACATTATAGAATGTCAAACAAATATACAACACAATCACAACATTAATTTATGCCAAGAAACAGAGGCTATACTATAATTAGTGTGTGCGCCTTACCAAAAAAAATTCTGTATTTGACATGGTGAAACAAATTATTCTTACTTTATTAATAGTTAACAAGAGAGACTTTAAGCCAATGGTACACAATGCCGAGAAAAGGTGATGGAGCCTATGCCCAACAAAGCGAAAAACAAAAAAAAACAGTATTTTTCCAAAACGAAGTGCCGAGAAAAGGTAACGAGTCTGTCCCCAAGGATGTGAAAGAAATATAAACCAAGAAAAAGGACAAGATCTAAACGGGATCTAATTACTTTATTCTACTTTTCAACATGAATATGGATAATCGCTCTTTCCAATAAGAGTTCTAACTTTTGTGCTAATTATCTAACAAGAAACAACACTAACATTACAAAACATGAGAATATAAAGAAAGAACTCGATAAACAAAAGGAATACGAAGAGCAACTACTTGATAAATTGTTACCTTCTTTGGTTTTAGGGATGAAGTCCACTCTGGTCTAAAACCCTATGAAATTGTGTAGAGGAACTACAAAAGAAAGCAATGTTTTCGAATATTTACGTCAAATTTATAAAAACTGAAGAAACCGACTTAGGGAAATTATTGGAAAACATTTAATCCAGATGATATAATGAGCAAAACAAACAAAATATGTATAAAAATAGAATACAGTAAACTAAATCAGACAATATTCCAACAAAACTTGGAAAATATTGCATTGGCAACTGACAAGTAGATATAATGATATTGAGGAAAATAGTATTGTGTATTTCACAATGAATCTTTACAGTGGCTTTATAGCCATAATACATACAAGGAAGGGAGATAATTAAGGAGACAATATAGGAAGGCATTAACAATAATATAACAACCTTTGACTATACAAATATTTTAAATATAAAATTTATTTTGTGGCCTTAGATATATCCGTAATACGCCCCCGCAAGAGGAAGGATCCATCGGAGACTCCAATGTTGGAACGGAGATAGAGGAAGACCACGCGACCCAGTGGCTTAGTGAGGGCATCAGCTAGCTGATCAGAGAAGTTGATATGTAGAACACCCAAGGAGCCATACTGGACTCGTTCACGCACAAAATGGTAGTCTAAAGCAACATGTTTCATCCGGGAGTGATAGACCGGGTTAGCACATAAGTACGCACCCGTGTTGTCACAAAATAAGGTAGGTGGCTTAGAGGATGCCAAGCCGAGATCACGCAACAGGTGTTGTACCCAAGTGACTTCAACCGCTACATTAGCTAATGCCTTGTACTCCATTTCTGTTGAGGATCAGGAAACTGATTTTTGGCGGGCTGAGCGCCATGAGATGATATTAGACCCAAGATATAAAATGTATGCTGTTGTAGACCTGCCACTGTTAGACACCCCGCCCCAATCTGAATCCTAGAAGGCTTTGAGGTCAAGAGAGGACCATTTGTTAAGAAATAAGCCATGATGTATTATGCCCTTTAAGTAGCGAATAACTCTTTTTAAGGCTTGCCAGTGAGTCTGTGTTGGTGAATGCATAAATTGAGAGAGCCGGTTTACAGCAAAGGATACGTCGGGTTTAGTAAATGCAAGATACTGTAATGAGCCCACAAGTTTCCGGTAGGGTGTTAGATCAACAGTCCGGGAGCCATCCATGGGAGTTAGAACAACTGACGAGTTCAAAGGGGTAGCTACTTCTTTGGCACCATCCATTCGGAATTGAGACAAGAGATATTGGATATGCTGATGTTGGGAGAGAAATTGGCCGGTGGAAGTAGGTAGAACCTCAATGCCAAGAAAATGAGTAAGGGGGCCAAGGTCTTTGATTGAGAAACGAGTGGCAAGGATATTAGTGAAGTGGGTGAGAAAAGTGGAATTATTGTCGGTGAGGACAATGTCATCCACATAGACCATGAAGTAACATGTGACACTGTCATGAGTGTAGATGAAAAGGGAGGCATCGGCTATTGACTTACGAAAACCGAAGGTAAGTAGAAACTGTGTAAGCTCCATGTAACACGCTCGAGGAGCTTGTTTGAGACCATATAGTGATTTTCAGAGCTTACAAATGTGGTTTGGGAACTGAGGATGCACAAAGTCGGGTGGTTGAGACATGAAGACTTCTTCATGCAGTGTGCCATGCAGAAAGGCATTGTTTACATCCAACTGACGGAGTGGCCAGTTTTGGGAAAGAGCAATGGATAGGATGGTACGAATGGTGAGAGGTTTGGTAACTGGACTGAAGGTTTCAAAATAGTCTTTACCGAATTGTTGAAGGAAACCTTTTGCTACTAGGCGGGCTTTGTATTTGGCAATGGTACCATCCGGATTTCTTTTGACACGAAAGACCCATTTACAAACGATGGGTTTTTAAGAGGTTTGAGGGACAAGTTCCCACGTGCCGTTTTGCATTAAAGCATTAAATTCATGATCCATGTCTTCATGCCACTTGGGATCTTTCATGGCATGGTTGTGAGTGGTGGGTTCAAGAGTGGCAGGTATAGGGTGAAGAGTAGTGGTATTGACAAAGTTAGAGTTGAAGTATTTGGAGTTTGGTTTGTGGGGCCTTTTGAGAGGGGGAGGTGGTGGAATATGGGAGGTAGTAGGGGTGCGTGAGGGAGGTGAAGAAGTGAGGAAGGCTGCAGTGGGCTGGAAGAAGGTTGTTGAGCAGGGGAGGGAGGAGGATAAGGTTTTCTTGGCCGGCGAGAGTAGGTGATTGGGTATGAGGGTGGAGAAGGGGGTGGGAGTGAGGATTAGGGCAGTTGGGAGTGGCGGGTGAGCTGAGGCCGGTTTCAGGTGCGTGATTAGGAGAAGGTGACCGAGAGTGATGTAGGGAAGGTATGGTTGGGCGTGGTATATGGTAGTTAGATAGTTGGGTAGGCATGGGTGAGGAGGAAGGTGTTGGGGATGTGGGGGGATGTGGGTGGATGTGGTGGAACAATAGAGGTGGCTGTGGGGATGGGGTTGAAATCATGAGCCATGGGTAGGGTAGATGAGTGTGGATGGTGGTGAAATGGAAAATTTTCCTCTATGAATTGGATGTGATGGGAGTGATATAAACGATTGGTGGCAAGATCAAGGCACTTATATGTTGATTTGGATGTGGAGTAGTCGAGAAAGATACATGGTGAGGAGTGGGGTTGAAGTTTGGAGTAAGTGTATGGTTTGAGCCATGGATAGCAAAGGCACCCAAATGGTTTGAGTTTAGAGTAGGTTGGTGGTTGATGAAAGAGAATTTGAAAAAAGGGATTTTATTTTCAAGAATGGTGGTGGGTAGACGATTTATAAGATAGACTGCAGTTTGAAAGGCATGGGACCAATATTGCAACGAAAGTTTGGCATAATGGAGAAGGGATAGACCGGTTTCAATCACATGCCTATGACGGTGTTCCGCTGCCCCATTTTGTTCGGGAGTATGTGGTGGGGTGGTATAATGAGAGATACCATTAGATTGTAGGAAAAGGAGTAAGCTGAGGTACTCTCCCCCATTGTCCGTAAAGAGAGACACAATCGGGTGGTTAAAGGATTTTTCAACAAGCATCTTGAATTGTGGGAATAACTTAGCAAGATCAGATTTGTAGCGCATTGGGTATAGCCAAACATATTTGGAGTAGAAGTCAACAAATATCACATAGTAAGTAAATTGATCAATGGATTCTTTAACAGGACCCCATACATCTGAGTAAATTAATTGCAAAGGTTTGGTAGCAACAAAAGAATTTTGATCAAAAGGCAATTTGTGACTTTTATTAACCGCACAAGAGGGACAGTGAACATTTGAGTTTGACATAATTTTAGAATTAAGACTTAGACGGGAAGCAATAGTCTTGAAGACTTTGACGGACGGATGACCTAGTTTGTGGTGCCAATCGAGAGACTTTTTGGTGGTGGTGAAGTTTAGTTGATGTAAGGATGAGATGGTGGCATGATAAACATCGTAAGTGTTCTCCCCCGGCATTAGATGCGCCCCCGTGCGAAGATCCTTCACAATAAAATGGGAGGGAAAAAATTCAACAGAAACATTGTTACTCTTGCATAGTTTAGCAACCGAAATAAGGTTTCGTTTCAAGTTTGGAACACACGATATGTCAGGTAAAGATAAAGGTTTAAGTGGTGTGGTGATGTGAGTTGAGCCAATGTGAGAAATTGGTAAATTTGTACCGTTGCCAAGTATTATTTCATCCGAGCCCCCGTATTCAGAGACATTTTGGAGGTTGGATGGATCAAATGTGGCATGATTTGATGCTCTAGTGTCAAATAACCAGTTGGGTTGCATAGAAGTAGAACCGGCGGTGGTGACATTTGCAACAGGATTCGGGGCTGGAGTAGTAGCAATTGAGATGTTGTTATCACGAAGAAACCTGGACAGTTTGCGACATTCCTTTGTAGGATGTCCCATAATGTTACAATAATGGCAGTAATCGGTACTGTTGTCCGAATTCTGTCGGTTGCCTCCGGTTTGGGAGTTGGCCCATTGGGGGCGATTGGTTCCTCTCTGTTGGACATTTGATGAAATTTTTTGGTTTCTTTGAGAGAAACCATGTGAAGGTTAGCGACCTTGTTGACGGGAGGTATAATTGGCAGTGAGTAAGGGAGATGTCGAGGCTTGAATAGTCTCCTTGTAACACCCTCAAATTTGGTAAGAGCAACTAATAAAAATTTTCATTACAATCTCCAATAAAGACAACACATCCTCCTACAAATTAAAACTCAATACGCCTCAAATATAAAATTCGATAAATAATCTCGACAATTACAAACTCCATTAGTATACAAGGACTAAACTAAAGTCGGGTGTTACTTAACCCAAATACAAGCTGCTCTCTCATAAATAAACGCGGAAGACTTTACCAAGCTTTTCACATCTCGAGCACACAACTAGCACTCATCTCTTCACGATCTCACTAGAACTAATCCCAACCGAACCTGCTGCACATGCCGACAAATAAAAAGGTTAGGCTAACGCCTAGTGAGTTCAAGAGTTTTCAACACGATTAAATATATCGCTAAAGGAAATAAATAAATTCAAATCATGATTTTTCAAAATGATTTACTTTAAAAATAGAAACGACTTGTTTTCCAGGAATATGCATTTTCGAAGATAGACTCCTCGATACAAAACCTTATTTATAAAACGATGCATCCCAAAACTCACTCAAACGAGAGTGAAATCGACTTCCAATTTACGAAAACATGAATAATATTTTATATTCCGAAAACACCCAAAATACAAGTGGGACCCAATACTCCACACACAAAATTATGGACAATAATCCACCCATAAAAGACATCGTCGAAAACGTAAATATTATAACGACCCAAAACTTAAAATCAACATTAACAAGTATAACGTAGTTCTATACCAATGAAAGTCTTACAATAACGATTAAATCTGAGGTTCTGCACTAGGCAACCTATTACACAACTGAGAGAAATAAAAATTTCTAAAAGGAAATCTTCTATTGACAAAACCGCTTAAACCTTCTCTTTGCCTTTACCCGCACCCCTAGCTTCGCGTCCACCTGAAAATGGATTTTTATTTTTGAAAGAGCGAGGGTTAGACCAACGGTCTAGTGAGTCCCTCCTAAAACACTTTAAAATCCAATAATCAAGAATAATTATGCAATAAATAGCTCAATTTAATTTTAACAAAACTTTACACTTTCATCAAACACTTTGGCTCACACTACGTCACCCGCAAGTAACGGTGTGTCTGTCTCACACTGCCTTATTTGGGACACACCCCCCAATGACATAAACGGAACACACCCCCCGGTATGAGCACAGGCGGAACACACACCTCGACTTTGAGCACAAAGCACTAAAACAATGTATGCATACATTTCTACAATAAATAACAAAATACATCTCATGATTTTTCTTTCAACAATTCTCGCATAGCAACATACGTATTCATAAATTATTATAAAACTTGCATCCACAACAATTATCATCAAATTTTAAAAACTTGGGATGGTTTCAAGAAACTCACCTGATCCTTGCGAAGCTTCCCTTCTCTATCACCTTAATACCGGCCCTATAATCACGATAAGAGTAAACATATTTAAAATTCATCACTCACAGCTCCGGACTGGACTGAACTGCACTACCCGACCGAAAGCCTACCCAACCGATTCTCGAATGATGTCGTGCCCCGCCCCGAACCGCGCACAGGCCGCGTCCCAAGTGGCTTCCAGCCCGCGCCCAAGCGACGCCCGAGGTTTGCCTCGACCGGTGCCTAGGCGGCGCCCGGGGTGGTCTCAACCGGTGCCCCAGGCAGCGCCCGGTGCCTACACCCGACCAGTGCCCATGCAGCACTCGGTGCCTAGCTTCGACCGGTGCCCATGCGGCGACCGGTGTCTCCCCCAATGCACGGACCGGGGTCTCCTCAAAGGCACTGACCGGTGTCTAAATCCAGATATTGACCGGACTCTACTCGACCGAGGTCTAATACTCGATCGGAGGAGATTTTGGGTTTTCGATCGAGACTGCAACTCAGGACAGCTAAAACCTTAATCAAATCACCACTCTCAACCCAATGATTTAGAGTTCAGAATACATAATCATTAGCATCCTTTTAATCAAACATCGCTAATATCCCTTTAATAAACAACATTAATCGATCGAGGGTTTGATGGGGTCGCAGACCCCAGATCACATATTTCAACCCAACCATTGAGAGGAACTATTCACAACCTACAATACTAAAATAGCTAGAGAAGAATTAGAGCTTACCTTGAGAGAAGACAACTTGCAGAACTTCTAATCCTTCTTCTTCTTCCCCAAAGCGCACCATGTAATAACCGGGTTAAAAGTTTAAGAATTAAAGTTTGGGGTGAGTTATTTGAAAGGACCTTTTAGAGGGGCCAAGTATGTAAAATGGGGAAAATGGGAATTAAAACCCTAGAGTAATGGGCTTGGAGGCCGCTGATAAGAATTATCATAGGGAGAGAGAGAGAGGGAGAGAGAGAGAGCTTCTACAAGCAATCGATCGATAGATAGAGGGAGAGAGAGCAAAGGATTCAAGGCCGAATTACTTCAAGTTCAGTAAGGTAAAATTCTAATCTTCATCTCTTTTATAGTAAGGATTTAATGTTTATATCTAAAACCATTAATGGAGCTCGATCTGAGAGTTTTTCTGAAGTTGGAAATCCATGGGTGGAACTTTGAAATTGAAATAATCTGAATGGAGTAGAAATTGATATAGTTAATGGTTGTTTATTGAATTAGAGTTGTTGCATCGACTAGTGTTGGATTAATTCTTCTGTGTGGGATTTTGGGGTTTTCATCTTCGTTCTGTGTAGGAGGTTCAGAGCCCTGGGGTTATTCGTTCGATGGTCCGGTCGCCCGATTAGGGAGACCCGGTCGAAGGACCGAGGGGAGACTCGGTCGCCCGATAAGGGGACTTCGGTCGATTCTCTTTCCCGGTCTCAATCAATTACCGGTCACCTCGAAGTACCGATCGACCTCAGTCCGGTCAACCTCACATCCCGGTCGGGTCGAGTGGTATGGTGCAGTTGTCGATCGGGAGAGACACCGGTCAAGTTATGGTTCGGTCGATACCCTCCCATCGTCTCGGTCGCTTGATAAAATTAGAATCCGGTCGATGGTATCAGCATACCGGTCGGGGGTTTTCTTTCCCGGTTGCCATTTTGAAAGAGATGGGCCGAAGCCCACGTGCAGACTTTGAAATTTAGGGCCCAATTAGTAAAATATTGTGTTGTTGGGCTTTGTTTAAGTAACCGGCCCACATCCTATTTAATTAATTTAGTCGGTTAATTATTTAAGGTTTGAGCATTTCGTCCCATATTAGAGTTATCGGTTAAGCCCGATCAAGGATAGATGAAGTTGGAGATGAGGGTATTAAGGTTAAATTGTTTAATTGTAAGGTACCGATAATTCACCGAGCGATGCCTCATTTTATAGGTTCGAATCGAGTTACGCAACTAGGCGAAAGATTTTAGCGGTGGATTTTAGGTGAGTTTTTCTAAACTAAACCTTTTGATGATGAAAGCATGCGAAGTTTATTTTAAACTTTGATTTATTTATGATGGCATGATTTATTAAATTGGTCAAGTGCGTTATAAATTGCTGTTGTTTAAATGTATGCATACATTAATTGTGGGTTACGTGACCTAAGTCGGGGAGTGTGGCCCGCCTACTCGTGCCGGGGAGTGTGGCCCGTTCATGTCGTTGGGGGCGTGTCCCAACATTAAGGCAGCGCGAGTTAGACACATCGTCTTTGACGGTCGTGTGGTCCGTAGCGAGTTTTATTTATGTGTCGTTATTAAATGTTGTTTCTAATTATGGAAAGTATATTTTGTTGCTTAACTATTAGAGGGAACTCACTAGACCTATGGTCTAATCCTCGCTATTTCAAAACTAAAAATCTTTTCAGGCCGTCGTGTGTTAGACAAAGCAGCTAAGGGTAAGGAGAAGATCTAGCGGGCGGATAGAAGACCGTCACTTAGTTATTCTTCATTATCTTAGTTGTGTATAGGTTGTTTACAACAAACCTTGATTTAACTATTGTAAGTTTGGGACCGTTATGGCATGGATTATTATTCGATCATTGAGAATTTTATTTTAAGAATCGATCCACTTGTTTTTATTTTGGTTGGGTTGTTATAGTTGGTATCAGAGCCATAGTTTAAGGGATCTAGGCGACCAGTTGGGCTTAGACTTAAACTTAATGAGTGAATCACAACTGAGATTATAGGATGGCCATAGGAAG
This sequence comes from Arctium minus, assembly GCA_954870635.1. NCBI lineage: Eukaryota > Viridiplantae > Streptophyta > Magnoliopsida > Asterales > Asteraceae > Arctium > Arctium minus. The sequence goes on from OX941081.1 coordinate 29,103,410, forward strand.
TCGGGTAATAGAGTAGTAAGGACTAACATGTAAGGTAAATTTAGAATTACATCTAGCCAGTGTAATTGTAAATTTACAGGTAAATGTGCGTGCTTAACTTGCTTTATTGCTTTGGGGGTTACCTTAATGGAGCTTTATTGATGTTTTAATTGTAGTTATGACCAAAAGAGTAACTAGGAGCAGATCGGTGCCAGCAGTAGAGGTGGCACCTGTTAATGAAGTGGTTGAGGATGGACCTGTTGCTCCTCCTTATGCAGCTGCTAACCGAGTGAAGGGTCGCGGACGACCCAAAGGGAAGACAACAAAGAAAGCGACCACGCAAGTTAATGGACCAGCTGCGGGGACTAGAGGTGGAAAGACGACTCGTGTTGCGCGTCGAGCTAGAAGTGTGGATGCGGGACCAGAACTAGAAACCTCACTTCAGGAAAGTTCGGCTTCGGTAAGGGGTCGAAGGCAGAATAGAAATCGTGGCGGTGGACGAACACAGGGGTTTGTAACGCAAGAAACCTTTGCGACTGAGATGGGGAAACTGCAAGAAACTTTGAACGCGTTGTTGACGCAGCGATCCAATGAGGCGTCGGCAAGTAAGGGGAAGAGTGGGAGCAAAGAGGCAACTGAAGTGGCGGATTCACCGATGACTATGGTAGGGAGTCACTCGCAGACAACTTTTGCAGTAATGCCCAAATCGATGGGTGAAAAAGGATGTAGCTTCAAGGAGTTTGCTGCTTGCAAACCTCCTACTTACAAAGGTGAGTACGACCTAGTTCTAGCGATGAAGTGGATAAAAGGAATGGAATTGGCCTTCGACACCAGCAAGTGTTCCGAAGGGGACAGAGTTGTTTACGCCTTGGCTATGTTGAAGGATGAGGCGGTTATGTGGTGAGACGTGGAGTCTAGTGGACAGGGTTCAGCAGCAGCTAGAGAAATGTCGTGGGCTGAGTTTGTAAAGAGGTTCAAAGCACAATTTTACCCTCTGGCGGCAATTAAGAAGTTAGAAGAGGAATTCTTAAGTCTGGAGCAGAGAGATATGACAGTTCGAGAATATACAACCAAGTTCATCGAGAAATCCATATTTGCTGAGATTTATGTGCCTAATGAGGAAAGGCGAGTGGAACGGTACATCTATGGGTTAAGAGGTAATATTCGGGAATTTGTCTCGAACAGGGATCCAGTAACATTTCAGGCAGCGGTAAATGCAACTGAGTTACGGGAGAAGGAAAGGAATCGTCAGGCCACCGAGAGAAGCGGAGACAAACGGAAATGGGAAGGGCCTAACCGTGATTCCAAGACGTTCAAATCAGCAAAATCCGACCATCGGGGTAATTCGAAGTTTGAGATTAAGCCATGCGACAAGTGTAATCGGGTTCATAAGGGGGAATGTATGTTGGAACGAGAAGGGTGCTATAAATGTGGGAAAACGGGGCATATGGCTCGTGACTGCCGCGGGTCAAGGTCGTGTTACCAGTGTAGATATCCTGATCATATCAGGACTGATTGTCCTCAGCTGAAGAAGGGAACTGCTGGGGTGGTCGGAGATAAAGGGAACGAGAGGAAGGTGGAGCCAGCTCGGGCGAGAGCAAGAGCTTTTAATATGACAGCAGAAGAGGCAGTGGAGACGTCAGATGTGGTCACAGGTACTTTTCCCATAGACTTGATTTATGCTAAGGTATTGTTTGACTCGGGCGCAAATCGTTCATTTGTGTCACCGAACTTCGTGCGCAAGTTACTTGTGAAACCTAAGAAGCTTAGTCAAGGGTTTGAAGTAGAAGTAGCCGATGATAGTCGAGTCCTAGTGGGAGAAGTATATGACGGGTGTAATATAGACATTGACGGTCATACATTCCCATTACGGTTGTATCCAATGGGTATGGGGGAATTTGACGTCATAGTGGGGATGGACTGGTTAGCGTCTAACGATGCCAGTATCGTTTGTAATAAGAAGCTAATCCGGATAGCTTTGCCGGATCAGAAAGAAGTTATAGTTTATAGGGATCGTCGGGATAGAAAGTCGTGCTTGATCTCGATGATCAAGGCTAGGCGTTGCTTAGTGAAAGGGTGTGTGGGGTTTTTAGCGTATGTGGTAGACGCTAAGAAAGAGAAGAAGGGATTAGAATCTGTTCCGATAGTGTGTGAGTACCCGGAAGTGTTTCCGGAAGACTTAACCACTCTACCACCGGATAGGCAAGTGGAGTTCAGGATAGATTTGATGCCGGGAGCGGCACCAATAGCGAGGTCTCCTTATCGATTGGCTCCGGCCGAAATGAAGGAGATGATGACTCAACTGAAGGAGTTGTTGGATAAAGGTTTTATCCGTCCCAGTTCGTCACCGTGGGGAGCACCAGTGTTGTTTGTCAAGAAGAAGGACGGGTCTATGAGAATGTGCATAGACTATCGAGAGCTCAACAAGGTAACAGTTAAGAATAAGTATCCGCTTCCTAGGATTGATGATCTCTTTGATCAGTTGCAAGGAGCGAGTTACTTCTCGAAGATAGATTTGCGTTCGGCTTATCATCAATTGAAAGTGAGAGAGGAGGATATAGCTAAGACTGCGTTTCGTACGAGGTACGGACACTTCGAGTTCCTAGTCATGCTATTTGGGCTGACGAACGCACCGACAGCATTCATGGATCTGATGAATAGGGTATGCAGTCCCTTTTTGGACAAGTGTGTCATCGTCTTCATTGATGACATACTGATATATTCACAGTCCATGAGCGACCATGAGGTACATCTGAGAGTTGTGTTGGAGTTACTTAAGCGGGAGAGGTTGTACGCCAAGTTCTCGAAGTGTGAATTTTGGCTAAGAGAAGTGCAGTTCTTAGGACACGTGGTGTCAGAAGACGGGATCAAAGTGGATCCTGCGAAGGTTAAGGCAATCAAAGAATGGGAGGTACCAAAGACGCCGTCTGAAGTAAGAAGTTTCCTCGGTTTGGCGGGCTACTATCGAAGGTTCATTCAGGACTCCTCGAGAATAGCCACGCCATTAACTGCCCTAACAAGGAAAAATGTTAAGTTCGCATGGAAGGGGACTCAGGAGGATGCATTCAGCAAATTGAAAAAAAGATTGAGTAGTGCACCGATTATGTCGTTACCCAAAGGTACGAAAGGATTCGTAACTTACAGCGATGCTTCAAAACTTGGCTTAGGGTACGTGTTGATGCAAGATGGAAAGGTAATAGCTTATGCGTCTCGGCAATTGAAAGAGCACGAAAGGAATTATCCGACGCACGATCTGGAGCTGGCAGCCATGGTGTTTGCATTGAAGATCTGGAGGCATTACTTGTATGGGGTTAAATGCCAAATTTATACCGACCATAAGAGCCTTCAGCATCTGTTCAATCAAAAGGAGTTAAATATGAGGCAGCGAAGATGGATGGAATTGCTGAGTGATTATGACTGTGAGATCTTATACCACCCAGGTAAAGCTAATGTGGTAGCGGACGCTCTAAGTCGGAAAGAGCATAGTTCAGTGTCCAAAGTAGTAGCGTATCGGGTTGAGGCGATTTCAAGCTTTCTGGAAGAAGTCAAGAAATATCAAGAGGAAACAGTGACGGGGGAAAACTGGAAAAGCGAAAGAATCGTGGGAATCGTTGATTCATTAACCGTTGACAATCGTGGGGTTAGATGTTTCGAGTAAAGAGTGTGGATTCCAAAGCGGGGAGATCTTCGGAAGAGAGTATTGGAAGAAGCTCACAAGTCGCGATACTCAATTCATCCGAGAACCAATAAGATGTATCGGGATTTGAAGCAGAGTTATTGGTGGCCAGGCTTGAAGAAAGATATAGCCTATTTTGTGGAGAGATGTCTAACGTGTTTAAAGGTGAAAGCGGAGCATCAAAGACCGTACGGGGAGCTGCAGTCGTTGGAAATACCGGTATGGAAGTGGGATGATATAGCAATGGACTTCGTAACGGGATTTCCGCGATCACCTAAGGGGCACGACGCTATTTGGGTGATAGTGGATCGACTCACAAAATCTGCTCACTTTCTACCGATTAAGGAGACATACCCGCTAGAGAAGTTAGCTAAATTGTATATTGATGAGATCATATCCAGGCATGGAGTGCCGACTTCTATTGTGTCAGATCGTGATGCTCGCTTCACGTCGACGTTTTGGAAAATCCTTCAAAGAGAATTGGGTTCACAACTTAACTTGAGTACGACATACCACCCTCAGACGGACGGCCAGAGTGAAAGAACTATTCAGACATTAGAAGACATGCTCCGAGCATGTGTTATCGATTTCAAAGGTTCGTGGGAGACTCACCTACCTTTGATAGAATTCTCTTATAACAATAGTTATCACGCCAATATTCGAGCTGCTCCGTTTGAAGCGTTGTATGGGCGAAAGTGTAGAACTCCTTTATGTTGGAATGAAGTGGGCGAGAAGCAGTTAGCAGGACCAGAAATCATGCAAGTGACGGCCGACAAGGTTAGTCAGATTCGAGAATGGTTGAAGAAGGCCCAGGATCGCCAGAAAATGTATGCAAACAAGCGAAGGAAGCTGATAGAATTTCAAATAGGAGACATGGTGATGCTAAAAGTTTCACCATGGAAGGGAGTCGTTCATTTCGGCAAGAAGGGTAAGTTGAGACCAAGATACGTAGGACCATTTCCTATAACGAAGCGGGTTGGAGATGTGGCTTATAAATTGGAACTGTCGGCGGAATTGCGAGGAGTTCACCCTGTTTTCCACGTGTCCAACCTGAAAAAGTGTCTAGCCGAAAGTGACGTTGTGATACCATTAGAAGATGTCCAAATAGATGAGAGGATAATCTTTGTAGAGGAACCAGTAGCAATTTTGGATCGCAAAGTGAAAAAGTTAAGGAATAAGGAAATTTCCTTGGTAAAGGTTCAGTAGCAATTCCACAAAGGGCAAGAAGCGACTTGGGAGTTAGAGTCGGTTATGAAGAGTCAATATCCCAGTTTGTTTTAATGAAGGATTTCCGGGGACAGAATTCTTTTGAGGGGAGAATATTGTAATAACCGGGTTAAAAGTTTAAGCATTAAAGTTTGGGGTGAGTTATTTGAAAGGACCTTTTAGAGGGTCCAAGTATGTAAAATGGGGAAAATGGGAATTAAAACCCTAGAGTAATGGGCTTGGAGGCCGCTGATAAGAATTATCATAGGGAGAGAGAGAGAGAGAGAGAGCTTCTACAAGCAATCGATCAATAGAGAGAGGGAGAGAGAGCAAAGGATTCAAGGTCGGATTACTTCAAGTTCAGTAAAGTAAAATTCTAATCTTCATCTCTTTTATAGTAAGGATTTAATGTTTATATCTAAAACCATTAATGGAGCTCAATCTGAGAGTTTTTCTGAAGTTGGAAATCCATGGGTGGAACTTTGAAATTGAAATAATCTGAATGGAGTAGAAATTGATATAGTTTTTTTTTTTTGGAGAGGGTATCCCAGACCACATTGGCCCCAGACTAATCCCTGGCAATTTGGACCGAAGCCCGACTGCTAAAGCATGCAGCCCGGGGTCGAAGCCCCCGTACCTCCAGGATGCGTCCCCCAGGGTTCGAACATGAGACCGCTACTAGCAAGTCCACATGCCTTACCACTAGGCTAACACCCCTTTGGTAGAAATTGATATAGTTAATGGTTGTTTATTGAATTAGAGTTTCTGCATCGACTAGTATTGGATTAATTCTTCTGTGTGGGATTTTGGGGTTTTCATCTTCGTTCTGTGTAGGAGGTTCAGAGCCCTGGGGTTGTTCGTTCGATGGTCCGGTCGCCCAATAAGGGAGACCCGATCGAAGGACCGAGGGGAGACCCGGTCGCCCGATAAGGGGACTTCGGTCGATTCTCTTTCCCAGTCTCAATCAATTACCGGTCACCTCGAAGTACCGATCGACCTCAGTCCGGTCAACCTCACATCCCGGTCGGGTCGAGTGGTATGGTGCAGTTGTCGATCGGGAGGGACACCGGTCAAGTTAAGGTCCGGTCGATACCCTCCCATCGTCTCGGTCGCTTGATAAAATTAGAATCCGGTCGATGGTATCAGCATACCAGTCGGGGGTTTTCTTTCCTGGTCGCCATTTTGAGATAGATGGGCCGAAGCCCACGTGCAGACTTTGAAATTTAGGGCCTAGTTAATAAAATATTGTGGTGCTGGACTTTGTTTAAGTAACCGGCCCACATCCTATTTAATTAATTTAGTCGGTTAATTATTTAAGGTTTGAACATTTCGTCCCATATTAGAGTTATCGGTTAAGCCTGATCAAGGATAGATGAAGTTGGGGATGAGGGTATTAAGGTTAAATTGTTTAATTGGAAGGTACCGATAATTCACCGAGCGATGCGAAGTTTATTTCTAAACTAAACCTTTTGATGATGAAAGCATGCGAAGTTTATTTTAAACTTTGATTTATTTATGATGGCATGATTTATTAAATTGTTCAAGTGCGTTATAAATTGTTGTTGTTTAAATGTATGCATACATTAATTGTGGGTTATGTGACCTAAGTCGGGGAGTGTGGCCCGCCTACTCGTGTCGGGGAGTGTGGCCCGTTCATGTCGTTGGGGGCGTGTCCCAACATTAAGGCAGCGCGAGTTAGACACATCGTCTTTGACGGTCTTGTGGTCCGTAGCGAGTTTTATTTATGTGTCGTCATTAAATGTTGTTTCTAATTATGGAAAGTATATTTTGTTTCTTAACTATTAGAGGGAACTCACTAGACCTATGGTCTAATCCTCGCTATTTCAAAACTAAAAATCTTTTCAGGCCGTCGTGTGTTAGACAAAGCAGCTAAGGGTAAGGAGAAGATCTAGCGGGCGGATAGAAGACCGTCACTTAGTTATTCTTCATTATCTCAGTTGTGTATAGGTTGTTTACAACAAACCTTGATTTAACTATTGTAAGTTTGGGACCGTTATGGCATGGATTATTATTCGATCATTGAGAATTTTATTTTAAGAATCGATCCACTTGTTTTTATTTTGGTTGGGTTGTTATACACCAAAACTGAGTTTCTCTATTTTTCAGCCGCCAAGGATCGAATGGAGCAATCCCTAGGAATAAAACCCTTTTTATTCCACCATTTACACCCAATCCCCTTATACTTTGACCTTAGAACACTTCTCACCCCCTCCAAATTAATTAATAACTTAACTTGGGTTATTACAATATCCCCCGCTCAAGAGAATTCCGTCCTCGGAATTCCGTCACTAAACAGTTGGGGATATTGGGACCTTATATCCACCTCCACTTACCAAGTTGACTCTTGCCCTTTGTGGAACTTCCACTGAACTCTTACTAGCCTAATCTCTTTATTCCTTAATTTCTTTACCTTAGAATCTAGAATTGCCACTGATGTACGTCAATTGATCATCGACTTGGATATCATCTAACGGTACTACAACATCTGCTCCTGCCAAGCATTTCTTCAGATTAGAAACATGGAGGAACGAAATGCACTCCCCGCAGACCCATAGGTATATCCAGTCTATACTCTACCTTCTCACGCGCTTTACGATAGCAACTATAACGACCCAACATATCTAGGTTTTAACTTCCATTTCTTTCTGAATCGAGTCACACCCTTCCAACACGAGATTGGTAACTTTACATTTGTCCCCACTTGGGACTAATGACTCATAATTCTCAATCTAATCAAGATAGTACCAAACGATTAACCAAGTCATCCTGATCATTACCCAGCCACACGCAAGCATCAATTTACCCCTCGATTACAACAACTTCCATAACCGATAAATTTTTACCGGAGTCTACACCACGACAACACACATCATTGATTACACAATTACTCCACTCACCAACATAACACATCGTCAACTGTAGACATCACCTACATCTCACAGTCACGAGTTTCTTCATCATACAACTTGCCTTTGCAAGCACCCACTCTTAGTACGGCATATGCCAGACGCATAAGCACTTTCTTTTTCCGAACCACATCGATCTCAACTCCACGGCATTATCCAAATCTTACACACTAATGTACCTCGCCCCAACGTCATCACATCAACTTCTCACCTATTGACAGAAACTTCCACTATTCAAACCCTCGCAATCCACCAGTTCCAACTGGCAAAATAATACGGCGCATACCTCTCTTTCTCATTGCATCCACAATCACTCAACCAAAAGCGCTATAAATCCCAGCTTCGCCCACTCATCACAGAGCAGTCAAGCTCATACAACTATTCCAAATATTTTAAGACCGGTCCACTTACTCACTTGAAATCCCCTTTTTAAAATTACCAAAACTGACGTTACGGTCCTTCGTTCCGAGCACTATATTCCACCACCTCTACCTTCCTCCTTGAAGACTTCAAACCCACTTCTAACGACCGACTCATTGATTAAAGGGTTTTCACTTTTGGACCAGCCTTACGATTTTATTTATCAACACTCCTATCGCACCGAAATGCCATCTTCTCTCTCTCATACCCACGCTAGGGATTTATAAACTTGCTAACAGCAGCATCTGAAAATGTACCTCCACATTTTGTGTCACTTGCCGAACTTCTTACTCTCAGATTTACCACCTTGTCGACATGATATCTTCACACTCTTCTCGCTGCAAGAAACCCCGCTCACTCAACATTGCTTACCCTATTCTTCAATGATTCCCAAAAGAGTCAAATTCCATTTACATTACTTTGCTTGATCAACCGACTTTCCACACTTCTTACGCGAGATAATCAACCCAACTCCTCCAAAGCATTACCCACTATTCAAAAACGCCGCACAATTCATGCTCTCCAAACAGGATTACCCAATCTGCTAGAATCCTTTCACCCTATAGAGTACCTCAACTTGCCCACGGATTTCCTACCTACTACACAACCCTTGAACTAAGCAGTTCGTCGCTTTCAACAATCATTCTAGGAATATAAAATAATTCCGCCCCAAAACTTGCCGAAAACCAGAACACACAGGTCCTCTCCTTTATAACCACCAACCATCATTTGAACAATTATTCTCAACTTCGCAAACTCCAATAACCAAACATTCGCACCTCTCAACCACATACTTACTACTTACAAATCATTCCCCATAGATCTTCGAACAAGGATGCTCATCCGCTAGCAGTAACGTCAGACTTCTACATATCCTTCAGGAAGCTCCTTACCACTTTAATGATTTGCACTCCCAGATATACCATAAAGGTATCACCAACTCATGGTTACAACCACCACTCTACTACCTCATCCCAGAACAATTTCAACTCTCCACGACCATTTGACACACATACCAAAACCGTCATTTTCTCACTGGTCAATATATTAAAAGTTTGACTTCGAGACTTTTCATGACCTTGCCTTTCCCGAACCTGAATAAATCGCAAAACTATGATCCTCCAAACTATTCAACAAGGTTTCGCTCCTTGTCGGCTCATCGCGACCTGCTGGAATCAACTCCAGTATCCTGAAGGATTAAGCGTACTACCTCGGAGACTTAAGTGCTCAAAGCACAACCCCTCCCAGTTGTGCTATACAACACTTTGCTCCCACGTAACCATCAAAACCTCATTGGTGAAGAACAACCTGACCAAACTAAAGATCTTCCATTTTTGCAAGAACCACACAATGTTGTCCAACATTGCATTAGGTTTGCACCTTTTCTAAATAACCCTTCACTTCCTCACGCAACTCCTCGAAACTAACCATAACTACTTCTTCATTTTCATCGCCCCGCTATTCACCACGAAAATGGTTTCTGACTTCCACGGCAACAGTCGACGTTGAGATATTTTCACTATGTCTCCAACCACCAAGGATCCCCAATGAAATCTACCTCTTCCACTGCGGCAGTTACTGCAAAAATACCTTTACGACTTCAGACTCCACTCCCGACACAACCATTTGCCGACATTCACATCTCAAATCTCGGAACCAACGGTCTGCTACTATAGTATCATCATCCTTAACATCATAGACCAATACTTCCAATAACCACCTCCGTTATTCGCCGTCCTCACTTAGAAGAATATCAATCTCTAGTATTTACCACCCTCTTCTCGAGCGACACACTTCCACTCTCAAAACTTTCATCATTCTTAATTGCAACCCTTCCCCTCGACCTAGAGAGTTCATAGCCTTCATGCATGACACACAAATATTTAATCTTTAGATACGTTTGAAGATTTAGAAGATACCTACATCGGAAAATAAACTTACATGCATACGACACAACACTGACTTAGCCATGCACAACGATTTCAAGAATCGTTCTACCTCAACTCCTCAACAATTTCTCTTCACCACACCCCCAATATCGAGGTTGGCACATTTGAAAATATTTCTGATGAACTTTACACGCACGATTTATAAAATACTACAAAATTGTTTACAGTGAGCGTGCCAAACGACTCTCACCCTTGTTGATATGACAACACATGTTTGTACCAAACTCACTTATAAATTCATGAGATCAAATGTTGTTTTGATTTTCATAACCAAAAGTCAACTCATTTATAAAGAGATATATAATATCTCCCCCAAACCAAAAATCGAAATTTATCACCCAGAGTCAAAAACTTGTATTTTCAATTCAAACACATGTTAGCAGGCGTAGACACGTTTTCAAAACAACTACTTCGTAAGGCACACACACGCCAAAAAATATCTGATGTGATTGATATGGAAAACTCCAACAATTTGTTTGACACTCAATGCATGGGACTCGATGACATTGAAGGTTATTCACTCTAACAAGGTCAACTGTTTACATTCACTATAATTTGTCCCAGACTCCTTGCTTCCGATCAACCAGTCGAAGTCCTCTACGGTTCCCCAACCCCTGGCACCATCGTCTTCTAACAACTTTGGAAGTCCAACAACTAGTCACCACCGCGACTATTGATTCACAATCAAGTGGTAACTCACTTCCATCTGATCCTCACTACATATTATCAGTCAACACTGATATCGTCTCTCAACCACCCTTAAACTAACTACAGCTTTAGAAACCTCAATTCTTTCCTTCGATTCTTGGATTAACGCTCTCCTGCTTCTCACTAATCAACATACCACTCTACCAGACCGAAGACTCCCATGGAGCAAAAGTCCACCTCCTAATATCATTCTCCTCCTTATGAACTCGAGAGGTCCTTTCTCAACGAAATATCTACATCCCGCGCCAAAAGCATCCTAAACGGTACTAACCTTACTACCAAAAACGAACTTCCACCATACGCTAGACTAAAACTATCAATCTATGGATAAGACTCTTTACCCTGAACCACACCCAACAATAGTAATTGAGTATGCCCATGCACCTGTAAATTCATAATGGCATTGGCCAGATGCAATTATGAATTTACCTTACATGAGAGTACTCACTATTGTTATCACACCTCACGATGATCAAGGTATTTCTTAAAGTTTTCCTAAATCTCAGTTGTGTGCATCTACTCCACAGTTTAAGTTTAGGCCCATCCGGTCACCTAAATCCCTTAAACTATGGCTCTGATACCAACTATAACGACCCAAAACTTAAAATCAACATTAACAAGCATAACGTAGTTCCATACCAATGAAAGTCTTACAATAACGATTAAATCTGAGGTTTTGCACTAGGAAACCTATTACACAACTGAGAGAAATAAAAATTTCTAAAAGGAAATCTTCTATTGACAAAACCGCTTAAACCTTCTCTTTGCCTTTACCCGCACCCCTAGCTTCACGTCCACCTGAAAATGGAATTTTATTTTTGAAAGAGCGAGGGTTAGACCAACGGTCTAGTGAGTCCCTCCTAAAACACTTTAAAATTCAATAATCAAGAATAATTATGCAATAAATAGCTCAATTTAATTTTAACAAAACTTTACACTTTCATCAAACACTTTGGCTCACACTACCGTCACCCGCAAGTAACGGTGTGTCTGTCTCACACTGCCTTATTTGGGACACACCCCCAATGGCATAAACGGAACACACCCCCCAGTATGAGCACAAGCGGAACACCCCCCCCCCCCCCCCCCGACTTTGAGCACAAAGCACTAAAACAATGTATGCATACATTTCTACAATAAATAAAAAATACATCTCATGATTTTTCTTTCAACAATTCTCGCATAGCAACATACGTATTCATAAATTATTATAAAACTTGCATGCACAACAATTATCATCAACTTTTAAAAACTTGAGTTGGTTTCAAGAAACTCACCTTATCCTTGCGAAGCTTCCCTTCTCTATCACCTTAATACCTGCCCTATAATCACGATAAGAGTAAACATACTTAAAATTCATCACTCACAGCTCCAGACTGGACTAAACTGCACTACCCGACCGAAAGCCTACCCAACCGATGCTCGAATGATGTCGTGCCCCGCCCCGAACCGCGCACAGGCCGCGTCCCAAGTGGCTTCCAGCCCGCGCCCAAGCGACGCCCGAGGTTTTCCTCGACCGGTGCCTAGGCGGCGCCCGGGGTGGTCTCAACCGGTGCCCCAGGCAGCGCCCGGTGCCTACACCCGACCAGTGCCCATGCGGCACTCGGTGCCTAGCTTCGACCGGTTCCCATGCGACGACCGGTGTCTCCCCCAATGCACGGACCGGGGTCTCCTCAAAGGCACTGACCGGTATCTAAATCCAGATATTGACCGGACTCTACTCGACCGAGGTCTAATACTCGACCGGAGGCGATTTTGGGTTTTCGATCGAGACTGCAACTCAGGACAGCTAAAACCTTAATCAAATCACCACTCTCAACCCAATGATTTAGAGTTCAGAATACATAATCATTAGCATCCTTTTAATCAAACATCGCTAATATCCCTTTAATAAACAACATTAATCGATCGAGGGTTCGATGGGGTCGCAGACCCCAGATCACAGATTTCAACCCAACCATTGAGAGAAACTATTCACAACCTACAATACTAAAATAACTAGAGAAGAATTAGAGCTTACCTTGAGAGAAGACAAATTGCAGAACTTCTAATCCTTCTTCTTCTTCCCTAAAGCGCACCAAAACTGAGTTTCTCTATTTTCAGCCGCCAAGAATCGAATGGAGCAATCCCTAGGAATAAAACCCTTTTTATTTCACCATTTACACCCAACCCCCTTATACTTTGACCTTAGAACACTTCTTACCCCCTCCAAATTAATTAATAACTTAACTTGGGTTATTACAAATATAAAGACCCGGCCCGAAGACAACACCTTTAGGTGACGGGGGAGACCCGATTCCATATAATGTGATGTACACAAAGTAAGCCACACATTATGTTATATTGGTATTAAGTATCAAGCTCAGCATCTTTCAGCATACACCCATAGATACTTGCACGGAGGATTTACACCATACCGAAGAAGCCTAACCGCGCCGCAATGGGGAAAACTAGCGTTCCACCACCGGACAAAATAATAAAGTACACGCAAGGGATGTTAGGCTCGGTCGCTTTAAACGTACACCTACGAAAAATCAACTTCAACCAACTAGGGTCCTTACGTTGAAATCCTCATCCAATATCGTATACTAGCACGTATGACTTATAACCCAATCCGATGCCTAACGTGTCGCGATGTGGAAACCAAGTCGTTCCATCATCGGACAAAGTGATAAAAGTGCTCATGGATCCATAGCAGACGAGGTTAAAACATTACATGACCCCAAATTGAATGACACACGCACTCAAAACATGTAAATCTCCAATAACCATAAATTATGACCAAAGCTCGACGTGAGCTATCAAAACTGGACAATTGTCCCCAAAACCCAAACATAATCAAATACCAAGCCACTGGCTTAAACAAGCAAAGGACATTATTGTCAAAAGCAATAAAATGCAATAAACGCACTCGACCAATGTTTGTGCAAATACGTGCTCCAAGGTACACGACCAAACCCCAACACAACTTAGAATAAGATAGATCGTTTTCCAAACAAGGTTATACTATTGACCTCTTTTTAAAACGTCTCATAACACGAGCCATGCATATTTTCAACAAACACTAAAGATGCATTTTTACCAAGAAATCTCCATTATGCAATAAATTATTTAAAACATTCTCATTTATGACTTATTTATCAAGATGACAAAAAGTCCCAAATATGGGTGTTTTACAAAGTTGATAAAGCTAAACACTTCAATTAATCACAAGATACCAAATAACTCAACGGTTGATAATTTCATGTAAAACACATAAATACTTCAAAATGGACATTTTGGCATGTACAACGTTTTCACAAATCAACTTGAACTCACCTTGCTAGATTTAGGCTAAATCTAGATTTTATCGCAACTTGAGCTTCCTTGAAGAAACTTGAATTCACAAGCAAAACCTTCCAAAACCTATATTCACAAGTTTCCAACCATGAATATACTTATTCAACCATTTAGAATAGTTCCCCAATCATTTTACATCAAAATCTCCATCTTGGCCAAAACCCTAATTTTGACCTAAATCCTCCAAAATCTTCCAAACCGAAATTAGAGAAACCAAACACTAGGAAATCATCAATGAAACATTTATATCTTATATTAGGGTTTAGAATTGGGAGGGATACACTTACTACTTAGGTTTTGATGAAAACCTAGAAACCTTAGCCACAACTTTGGAGAAATGGGTGAAGATGATGAATCCTTGTCTCTAGCTTCCAATCTTTACCACTTGATGATGGAACACTTCAAGAACTCAAGAAAGGGACCTAAAATGAGTTAGGGTTTGATGGGAAGGAAGGGAAAATCCCGTACTTAACAGCACCCTGCCCCCCTCCATGCGACATTGTCATGCTACATTGCCCTGGGCAATGTCGCTGGTCATTGTCGCCAATACTGCCCCCTCTTCTGTTTCTTGCAGCGACTTTGACAGGTGCAACTATGACACTGTCATAGTCGTCGGGCATTGTAGCCGCACCCGTACCAAGCTCCGAAACTCGACTTTTTCAACGCTAAAACCCCCGATACTCTAAGGGACTTTAAATAATGATTTCCCAATAAAAATCCCACCGTTTACAAGTTACAGAAAATTCCGGGTGTCCTTTACTTACCGAAAATTACGGGTGTTACACTCCTTGAGTCCCCTTTCAAAATCAAGCAATTTATCAAATAATTTTGGATAGGAGACGACAGTCTCACGTACCTTGATGGCTGCAACAATATTGCCATATTCATCCCCTAGTTGAGAGAGAATATGCACCATGAGATCTTCTTCAGAGATTGGGCTTTGAGCAAGGGCCAGGTCATCAACAATTGATCACATATCTTGAAGATAGTCAGTGATGGATCGACTACATTTAGGGTTTTTCACCAACTTGGATTTCAAAGAGATGACACGAGATCTTGAGGCGCTGGTATAGCTTGAGTTCAGCCGCACCCAGGCTTCTCGGGCAGTACTTGCAGACGAGATGATAGGTTGAATTGATTCCGAGCAGCTTCTAAAGATTGCACTGATGAGGATTTGGTCTTGTCGATACCTATAGCATCCTAAAATTTGAGGTGAAAATAAAAATTTGGCAATATGAGGTCTAGAAATAGAGGGAACTAGTCCACCCAAAAAGGGAGACGAAAAACCTGTATAAGGATATGACAATCTAACACAAGCGTATGTCAACCCAACACGGGGAACAAAGTATGACCTTTACAAACCTAAATCAATTAAAGAATAAAATTCGACAACCTAATAATCTAACTTGGTCAAGTAAGATTAAGGTCGGGTGTCGCTATTCTTCCAAAATGTGTAATCTCTATTCTTCAATATATTGGTCACTATATCTTCAAAAAGACCGCTCTCGACCCCAAGGTCGTCCTCTCAATCCCGATGAGCCCCACCGCTAGAAAGACCTGCCATGCATGACCACCAAAGAACAAGTGTTAGGCTAAAGCCTAGTGAGAATAGTTATGCGTGAAGATAAATAAATGATAAACCCGTTTGAAGTCATACAGCCGATCTAGTCGTGAGCTAAATCAAAACAAATCCAATAAACCATTAGTGACCGATATATGTTACAAATAATTCTAATCACATAGCGAGCTCAACTACTCCAAGTCTATTGCTCGAAAACATCAAGTCAACCACTATAGGTCTATTCTTGAGAGTTCCAAAACAGGGGAACTCAGGCACAATGGAATTACACCTTACTGCCCATGGGACGCTGACCGACCGTATAGGCACACACCTTACTTACCATGGAACCCGATGCCTATTCCATGCCAAAGTGGTGAACCTAATGTCCGGACGAGACATAGGAACACCGTGTCTATGGATCCATTGCACTAAGACCAAATACTCAAAGCATTTCAGCACATTCGTTACTTAACAATGTATGTAAGAAGTTCATAGATATAAGCTTGCCATAATGGAACATTAGATCCCATCAATAATAATACCACATACTCCCTTTCCCAAAATCATGGTTGTAAATAATAAATCTAATACTTGCCTTTTTTCCCCCAAAACCCTAATTCTCACTTTGAGCATTGCCAAAATTCCAAGGAACAAGAATTGAATACCAAATAAGTAGATGAATATAGATAACCATTTATCTTAGTTTAAAACACATTTCTCTAACATTCACATTTAGGTCATAAACCACCATTCTTCCCTAAACCCATACTAGGTCAAAATGCCTCATACTAATAATGGTTATAAAACATATTTAAGGGTGATAACACATAAACACTAGTATTTATGTAAGAATCAAAGGGTAGAAAACTCACCTTCTTGGGGGATATGAATAAAACCTAGATATTTGATGGATGAGAGAAAGAAGGAAGATGTAGAGCTTAAATCCTTGAACCACTAGAACCCCTTAATAAATGCAAAGGATCTCCTACACCAACCATTAACCATCACTTATAAGGTTTCCCAAATGATAATGAATGAAAAGAGAGAGGTGGCCTACCTTTTTCTCTTCCAGAAATCGGCCAAACAAAAGCAAGAGTGAGAAATGAGGGAAAAAGAGAAAGGATCCCGTTTATGTTCAGCTGGGCTTTCCCCGTGGCTTTGGCCGCGACTATGAGGCCGCGACACAGGACGTGCGTGCTCTCATCCTTGAGACTCCAACGAGTCTCGCGGATTTGGCCGCGGTTCTCAAGCCGCGAGCCATCCCGCGCAAGTCGCTGTGAATCTCCCCCAATTCCAAATCTCAAGTCTTAAAGCTTGGCAACCTCACACAAATGAGAACAACAACCGCAGTTGAATCGAGAATAAATGTACCAGTATATACATACACCCACTAAGTGTAAGCAATTTCTACGGGTGTTACAATACCAAGGTAGGTATTCTGGATTTTCTTTCTTTCCATCCTTGTCTTCGATTAATTTCTTTGGCGGTTCACGGCTGCCATTGATGAACGCTTCGAGTTCTAACCCGATTAGGGTGGATTCCACTTATTTGCTCCAAACAAGGAAATTGACAGAGGTGAGTTTAATGGGGAAGTGGGTAGCGATAGTTAGTTGAATGGTTGGAGTCTGGGTAGCCATTGATGGGTGCTTGAAGGTGATTTAGGGTTTCTGTGAGAGGGATCGAGAATTTCTCAGAGGATCCTTTATGGGATCTGATACCATATAATGATATTGAGGAAAATAGTATTGTGTATTTCACAATGAATCTTTACAGTGGCTTTATAGTCGTAATACATACAAGGAAGGGAGATAATGTAACACCCGTAATTTTGGAAATTCCCTTGATGGTAATACGGGAGTCGTTTGACTCTTGGAATGTAAAGATATTGAGAAACCAAGTAAGTTTTATAATGGAACCATCGGGAATTGAATCGGGTGCGAAAAAAGTGAGAAACGGGAGATTTTGGAGGTCCTGCAGGTTGGTGGGCCACCCTAGGGCGCGACCTAGGGGGCGTAAGTCGCTGGAATTGATGTTGAGGAAGCGCGCGGTTTACCCCGCGACTTCCAAGACACGGGCTAAACCACGGGAAACGACCTGAGGGTTTTAAGCTCGATTTTTGGGGATCTAACTTCATTCTCTCATAACTTTCTCCTCATAAATCTGATTTTGGTGATTCTTGAACCTAGAGCCTCGTATTTTGAAGCTTCTCAAGATGAGATAGAAGAGGATTGGTGATATTGGGTTGATCCAAGGGTTTTGGTCAAGGTAATCTTCTCCCCTATTCATTTAGATACTAAAGTTTGATATTTTCATCATCTTCCTTACACCCTTCGACCTTGGTATGATTTTGGTAGCTTTATGGTAAAGGAAACCTTGAGGAGGTCTTGGATCAAAGATCTAGGGAGATTTCTTGGAGGTCTCAAGCCCTCATCAAAAGAGATTCAAGTTTTGGGGGTAAAATCTAGATTTAGCCTAAATCTAGCAAGGTGAGTTCAAGTTGATTTGTGAAAACGTTGTACATGCCAAAAATGTCTATTTTAGAGTATTTATGTGTTTTACATAATTATTATAAAATGTTGAAAGCTATGATGAGTTTTGCTACTTGAACAAGTAAGATTTTATAAATCTTGGGAAACACCATATTTGGTATTTTTTAGGCATTTTGATAAAACAAGGCATAAACGAAAGGGTTTTGGTGACTTATTGCATAAACGAGATTATTTGGTTAAAATGCATTTTTAGTGTTTGTTTTGGAGAAATGCTTAATTTTGTGTTATGGGACGTTTTGAACGAGTAAATGGTATAAAATAATTTGGAAAGTAATTTGTCCCAATCTAAACTGTGTTGGAGTTTATTCATGTTTTTTGGGGTGTGTATTTGCATGACGTGAGTCGATTGCGTTTTATTATTTGGGACCGTTCTTGGTTGGTCAAAAAGGGTTTTGAGCACTTTAGCTCGGTGTTGACTTAAAAGAGTCTTGAGGACAATTGTCCGGTTTTAGTGGCTCAGTGTAGATCCCGGTTATGGTTTACATGCTAATGCATCGTGTTGCATATTGATGTTTATTACATGCTCGAGTGCGTTGGTCATTCATGTGAAGTCATGTAATGTTAGACTGTGTTGCATTGGACCCATAGGCACGTAAGTCAGTCTGTTTTGGATGGTCAATTGGGTATTGCGGGGTTGAACTCCGGTATCCATGTTTTACGACCAGAAACTTTACAAGTAGGCACTAGGAGGGTTGAGTCTGGTGGTGCTACCGAGGAGGTAGGCACTAGGCATGGAAATGGGCCCCAACCCGTCGGGGAACCCGGTCCACCCGCCCCGGTCGAGGATGGGGATTCCCCGCTAAACCGGGGATGGGGACGGGGATCCCCGTTTGTCTCAAACCGGGGATGGGGACGGGGACGGGTATCGCACTCCCCGCCCCGCCCCGTCCCCGTTATATATTTTAATTAATATTTAATATATATTATGTATTTAAACTAAATCGGTAATTCATAATTTCCTATTTCTTAACTAGGTTTATAATACAAAATTGTTATTTTTTGGATGTCAATCAAAATACAATTACTCGATATGGTTTTGAATATTACTCGATATTTTTTGGTACGTGTGAAGTTAAGTTTTTTTTTTCCGAATTCGGTTGAATTTCTTTTGGTTTTAAGTTATTAATTATTATATGATGTTGTGATTTTTTTATACTAAATTAAATTTCTTTTGATTTTAGGTTTATTGAAAATATGTGATATTTAAATATGTGCGGTGTCTCATATATTTGATTTAAATAGCTTACATACACGGAAAAAAAATCCTTGTTTCCCGTTGGGGATGGGGATGTGATCATATTCCCCGGCGGGGACGGGGATGGGGACGGGGATGAAGATGAGGGATTGGGGACGGGGATGGGGATTAAGGTCCTCGCCCCATTTCCATGCCTAGTAGGCACTAGGACCTCCGCCGCTTGAAGTAATGCCTGAGAGGTAGTCTTTAAGTGTGTCGGGCCTTCGGGATGGAGTTCTTCGGAATGTTCATCAAGGTCAACTAACTTGAGGTGAAACTTGTTAAAGAAATCGTAGGGACACTTGGGCTGTTATGTCGTGAGGTGTCATGTGATTAACGTTGCATGGGTGACATACTTTTGTGTTCTTCCACTCTCAACGGATACGGGTCTCCCCCGTTGTCAGCTAACAACATTTTAAATATAATGACGTTTGACTTTATTGTGTAACACCCTCAAATATGGAAATAGCAACTTATTTAAAAATTTCTAAATACATCAATAAAGGAATTATCTACAACCACAAATTAAGATTTAATCTCAATACAAACATTCATTCTATACAAAAGCCTATGATAAGAACGGGTGCTACTAAAACCCCATAATAGTCACTATCTCCAAAATTGCGGAAGACTTCACCAACTACTTACATTTGCACAAAGCTAAGGCTCAACTCTTCATGGCTGCTAGAACCAAAACCCAACTGGAACCTGATGCACATGCCGACAAATAAAAAAAGGTTAGGCTTAACGCCTAGTGAGTTCAAGAGTTTTCAACATATATAAAGATGTCTGTGAAAATAGATAATGTAGTTTAAATCATAATCTTTCAAAAGGTATGCTTTGAATATGCAAACGACTCGTTTTCCATTAATATGCATTTTAGACGGAGAACACCAATTTGGACATTTTCCAAATCAAACTACTACAAAATGATGATACCAATGTAAACCGCCCTTTCATAAATTAGCTTTAACCCAAAACTCACTCAAAGCGCAAATATAAATTGAACTCTCCATTTAAGAAGGTACGGTTAAACCTTATATTTCAAAACGCCCAAAACACGGGTGGGGCATAATACTCAACCCATAAATCAAGGGTAAAACCCAAATATACAAAACGTCACCGAAAACTTGGATAATAAAACTCAATACCCAAAAACAACACCTTTCGGTGACGGGGGATTCCCGATTCCATAAAATGTGACGGTCCACAAAGTAAGCCCATTTTATGTTGTTATGACTAGTCATATAAACAAAAGTACACACAAGAGATGTCAGAATCAATAGCTTTAAACGTACACCCACGGAAACTCGAGTTTAACCCCGTCGGGTTCCTATGTCGAGCCCCTCATCTAATATCGTAATACTTGAGCACGAAGGACTTATACCCACATCCCATGCCTAACGTGCCTCGACGTGGAAAACTAATCGTCCCACGCCGGACAATAATTCCAAGCGCAAGGGATGTCAGGCTCAGTGGCTTTAAACGTACACCCACGGGATTTCGAGTTCAACCGCGAACGGTCCTTATGTCCAGTCCCTCATCCAATATCGCAACCAAGGCTCTAAGTCGAGCTACCAAAACTGGACAATTATCCGAAGACTCCAAATCAAATAAAAATACCAAGCCACAGGCTTAACACCCATTGACCCATTGATAAATGAAGTAAAAATACGATAAAACGCACTCAACCAACGGTTATGCAAATACAAGGACTAAAAGTAAGATTAGTTCAAAACTCACATTAGTTGAGGTACCCATTTTCCAAGTGAACTTATACTCCCATATTTTCCAAATGCCTCATAACACATAATATGCATTTTCCAAATTTAACTGCTGGTGAGAGTGAAAATCATGAAATGAAACTATACACGCTCTTTCAAATGCCTCACCTAGAAGTGCAAGTAATACTTTATAAAACACTCCATTTCATGAATGATGCATGAGACTCGACGAACATTTAAAAGTGTATTTCTGTGACCAAAGATCTATTTATGAAATAAGACCTCAAAACACATTCATTTGTAACACTTTTATCAAAATGCCCAAACATCCCAAATGTGGGTATTATACAAAGTTATAAAGTTAAATCCTTCCAATAATCAAAGATTAGCAAATAACCCAACATTTGATAATTTCATGTAGAACACGTAAACACTTTTAAAATAAACATTTTGGCATGTACAACGTTTTCACAAATCAACTTGAACTCACCTTGCTAGATTTAAGCTAAATCTAGATTTTACCCAACGAGCTCTTTTGAAGGCCGCTTGAATCCTCAAGCCGAAATCTTCTAAAACCTAGATCCGAACATTTCATCCCATAAATACCCAAAATCAATCATAAGGAAACGTTCTCCAAACATAAAATACCAAGATCTCAAACAAGATCAAAACCCTAATTTCTCCAAAACCATCAAATCCGAGATTTGAGATATCGAACCTTAAGAAACCACCAATGGAGCATTTATAACCTTATTACAAGAAAACTTACCCTTGAAGACAAAGAGACTTCCGAGAACACCCAATCCAACACTTCAACCCGAGCTCCCAACCGAATGAACTTGACGAGGAAGATGAAGATGGAGGTTTTGTGGTTCAAGGTTCCAACTAGTTAGATGATGAAGAATCATGTGGTTCAAGGGGGAAAAACCATCAAAATGGGTTAGGGTTCGGTTTTAGGGTTTGGGAGAGAAAAGGGAAGAAGATAGAAATGAGAAAATAAGAAGAAATGGTGAAAATCGCAACATTTAACCCACTGGTACCCGTAGGCTATTGTGCCAGGCGATAGTGCCATGGCACAATCGCTGGCACAATTGCCAGGAATGTACCGTGGGTGCTCAAGCCTTGGCGATTATGCCAGGCTATTGTGCCCTCTAGCACAATCGCTGGCATAGTCGCCCGGGTGCCCCCGAACTCCAAAAATCCGACTTTTTCAACGCCAATACTCCCGATACTCTGAGGGACTTTAAACAATACATTCCCAAACAAAACCCCACTGTTTACAAGTCACAGAAATGTCCGGGTGACATTTACTTACCGAAATTTACGGGTGTTACATATTGTCATTGGGCTTATGTGGTTGACCGTAAATGGGGACCTTAATATTGGATCTCCCTTCACGTATATTAAGGTTTGAATGAAGTACGTCCTCCTCATATTTTGATAATTGGTTTCCCTTCAATTTATGGTCGCGCGAGTATTGGGCCTAACGTCCGTGTTTTTGGTAACATATTGTACATGTGGGTTTTAACCATGTTGTGTGGGTTGAGTATTTTACCCCACCCGTGTTTGGGTGTTTTGGGATGCAACGTTTTATCCACGTTTCTTAAATTGGGAGTCAATCCCCGTTCTCTTTTCGAGTGAGTTTTGAGTTGCATCATTTTATAAAGAATGTTTTGTAGTGGGGTGTCCACCTTTGAAAAATGCATGAAATTGGAAAAGAGTCGTCTTCGAGTTTAAAGTAAATCATTTGAAAGATTATGATTTTTAGTTGTGGTTTATTCCTCTAAAGATATATTTGTTCATGTAAAACTCTTGAACTCACTAGGCGTTAGCCTAACCTTTTTATTTGTCGGCATGTGCAACAGACTTCGTTGGAGAATAGTTATAGTGACACTATGAAGAGAGAAATGCTAGTTGTGTGCTCGTGAAGTGAGTAGCTTGGTGAAGTCTTCCGCGTTAGTTTTGTGAAGAGCAACTTGTATTGGGGTTATGTAGCACCCGACTTCGGTTTAGTCTTTGTATCTTGTTGGAGTTTATATTTGTCGAGGTTAAATATAGAATTCTATATTGAGGTGTATTGAGTTTTGAATAGTAAAAGGAAGCTTTGTCCCTCATTTGATGTTATATTGAAATTTTGAATTAATTGCTCTTACCAAATTTGAGGATGTTACAGATAATTAAGGAGCTAATATAGGAACACATTAACAATAATATAACAACCTTTGACTATACAAATATTTTAAATATAGACTTTATTTTGTGGCCTTAGATATATCCGTAATAGTAGAATCTTGAACACAAAAACAATGATGGAGTAAGATATCATAATCATCATCTTTTGAGACTGCTTCTATCAACTGAAGTGATCAAATTTCTTGCAACATAATCAAAACTATAGTTCAGATAGAAGATTGCATCACTGCTCAAATGACAATATGCCCTTGGAAGATGAATTATTAACAGATGGCAGAAAACACTCCATGACTTCATTAATCAACCAAATAAAAGGTGAACGCATACTTGAATATAATAAAGAACCAAAAATAAACATGAAAACCAACTTTATATATAAGTTTCTTAAAAACGACAGTTTCATATAAGTGGAATAATTAACCAAGATTGACAAAGAAACTTAAGTCATCAGCTTTATACAAAATCCTCGTGAATTGTTGCATGACATCTAAAGGTGAACAAATACTTGATATAAGTTTTCTTAAAGAACCAAAAATAAAAATCAAAACCAACTTTAGGTACAAGTTTTCTTAAAAAAAGACAATTTCATACAAGTGTAATAATTCATCCCCATCGATCATAAATTTTACAATAAATTATAAAGTATTTTATAGTGAATTTTAATATCTTGAGATGAAATAAAAATTTGGAGGGCTACATAATTCTATCTCTGTAAAAATATCATTCTCATTAATCATAAGTTTTTATTCTTTCTCAAATATGTTTATTTATATCTCTAATATCATACTTTTTTTAGACAATAAGGGGCTGTTTGACAGTTTTTGAATGATTTAATGCAGAATGATTAAGTGTTCTAAATGATTAGGAGGTTTTTATGATATAGTGTAAAATGAAATATGGTTGTTTCCTAATTGTTCATAATGAAATCAGGGCGCTTAATGGTTAAGGGAGGGACAGGATACTAAACCATTAAGAGAATTTTGGAACCATTAAGAGACATCCATTTTTTTTGCCAAACAAGATTCACCTCTTAACGATTCAATGATTGTCTCTTAATGGAACCATTAAGAGGTAAACAAACAGACCCTAACACATTTAACATTTATGATTTATGAATTCCAAAAGGATGAAATATTGAATATATGGAAGAGTAAGGGCAGTACTAGGAAGTTTTGTAATTCTGTATCCATATGCAACGACGTCGTCAGGCGGTGTCCTTGGTCAATCCCTGTGTGCCAACTCCGAAGCTCTGCAATTTCAACACCGACACAAATTAGGGTTTCTGGGGAGAGAAATTCGAAGGCACTCCGATTCAATCGATCCAAACGCACATACAAAATTAGGGTTTCAACATTATCTATGCCTTTAATTGGCAAGTTCTTGTTTCTCTAGCATGAAAAGAGATGGTGAACAATCAAGACCATAATTTCCCACCAGTTCAAGGTATTCCCACCATAACCGATATCCATCATCAACACACAATATCATTATCATCATCGACGTTCATTCAAAACAAATGCCATGGGTTATGGTACACTGCTACTCTATCTATCCCGGCGCTATTGTTTGTACTATATCTAGGGTTTCATCTCAAAAAGAACATCAAGAAGCTTAGTCATCGTCGGTCACATGTTATGATCGCTTATTATATCCTCCTATGGTTCTCCGCTGTCCTCAATCTCGCTTGGTGCTCTCTTCAGGTAAAATTTCCATTCTTTTTAGGCGATGATTATAATGCAGATGGTGTTATTCATGCATATATGTATATGTATATATTAAGTATTTCCATCAGCAACGGTATTGTACTTGAATTTATTTAGTTGGTCCAAGGAGCATGGTGATTGTGGGAGTTGAACCGGACCCTAGACCTCACACTTTGTGAAGAGTGTCGGTTGCTATGCAGTGCTAGCTCTCGTTAGTCGCGATTTCTCTGATTGGCAGTTTAGTTTTACCAAGTAGAGTGAGTTTTACTGAAATATTTGTTATGCATAAGGGTTAGAGTGTGTCTAGATATGGGAACGAGGTAAACAAAGTAAATTACTTGCCAATCTGTGTGAGGAGAAACTTAGGATAATGGAGACAACAAAAGAACACTTGCTTGGGATATGATTTGAGCCATTGTTGGCTACTTCTAGAGTTCGTGAATTCGGGGATTGTTAGGTTACTTGAACATGCTATGTGTCAAAATTTTCCATAGCGTGCTTCTTTGGACTCCGTACGAAACAGATTGATAGGTGAAGCTTCCAATATTTGATAGATATTCTAGTAATTGACAATTAGTATCCTGCAATTTAGTTTACTTACAGTATGACGTCTTGTGGGTGGGAATCTGTTCTTGTACCGAGCAACCTACAGGAGATATGTTCAAATGCTTGTCACAATCAACCGGAACGCTGTCTTGTCACAGATATAGTGAAACAACTCCGTTTATTAGCCAGGTGGACTGCTCTTTTTGATCCATCTAATTGTAACATACCTTTACTACATAAAATGATGTTTTTAAGCTTCAATTATATATTTGCACAAGCATATTCGTATTGCATTCATTCGGGTTGGTGGTAGTAATTGTATATCTGGAGTGCTAGACTTGGAAGCACATGGGATATGGTAATCCAGGTTGAGGAGTATATTTTTTCATGGATTATTATACTCAGGAGGGCGCAAATTAACTGGTCAATTGTTAAAACAAGATTGTATTATAGTGACGCCTCGAATCGACTGTGACTTAAATACATGTTTTTCCAAGTAGCTTACTAATTTTTCTGCATGTTATCTTGGCTACTAGGTGCTGGCCTGTGTTACAATTTCTCATGATCCCTCATATATGTATATATGTATTTGTATGATATCTCCTTGTGTTACTGTTCACTTTATCAGCTAGACTTGTTCCACAATAAGTTTCCTCTTTGTGTAAATGGTCATCATCAAATCACTGTTACTATTAACTTATATTGATACGAGAATCACTGCAAAAATAACTTTCACTTTATGTTCCAAAACGCATTATCAAGATCTCATTTCTCTGAAATGTTTGGAAGGGTTGTTGGTCATCTTTTTTCATTTTGTATTTGCTTTATTTATGCTCAATTTCAACTTGTATGGCTATGCCTATCTATGATCCATGATTAAGAGGTGTTTCTTTCGGCACATCAATTTTTGTTGAATCAATATAAAACATGAGTGATGATTTTCTTTGCATCTGATATAAAATACGAGGATAAAAATGGCAATTGAGTGATTTTGTAGGGTCTCTTAACTAATTAAATAACTGTTACCAGATAATGAGAGTGTTTATCAACGGATGGTAATGCAAATGTCATTTTAATGTTGAGTTTGTGCATGTTTGACCAATTTGTATGCTTGAATTTATAAACCAAATAACAAACCCAGTATATTGAATATTCCACTCGAGGGTGGGGGAGAAGGATGTACACGGACCTTACCTCCGTCTCAAGAGACAAAGAGGTTGTTTTTGATAAGACCCCTGACTTGCGAAAATGGTAAGTAAAACAAATAGCTAGCAGCCTAGCACAACTGAAACCAAACAGACCCCAGTATATTCCACCTGAAGGTGGTGGTGGTTGTTTTTTTTCTTTTTTTCCGGTGGGTTGGGGGGGGGGGGGGGTAAGGATGTACACACACCTGACCTCCGTCTCAAGAGACAGAGGCTGTTTTTTGTGAAAATGGTAAAGTAAAACAAATATCTAGCACAAGTGAATGCCACAGATTAGGGGAAAAAGGAGTTTTTATTTTAAGACAGGATTATAAAGGAATGCAAAGGTCCTACCTAGCTAAATATGACACATAGCACACCAAAGGAACCTCCTATCCCTATCAAAAAGTACTGCAAATCTATATGAAGACTCTCAACCCTCCCCCAACCCACCTCAGCCTTCCCTCTCTCAACCTTGTAATTATGAACTACAAAGTAGCAGTGTGGCTATGCCTTGTCAGTTGCTAGAATCTTTCCATGATTTTTGTTGAATGCTTTAAACTTAGATGTAGTAATCTATGTTAGGCTTTCAAGAGTGGTATCAAGTATTAACTCTTAGATTGTGTTGATGCAGGTATGGCAGTGCATGCCTGGGAAGGAGATTTCTTGGAACCTGTTGTCATTACTCACAGCCTTGGGAACACTATGTTTGGAAATTAGCTTGGTGGCTTTCTTACTCCAAGAAAGTTATGCAAGTGGGTTGGAAGCATTAGCGCATACTTTCATTATTTCAGGGCTCATTGTTGGAGCAGATATAATTCTCAAGGTAACTGCCTGTTGTGTACCTCCTGTTCTAGACATTTACCTTTTGATTTTGCGCCTGCCTTTCTGTATTTGCAAGTTTGATTTCCCAATAACTGTGAAAGCATCATATGGTGCAGTCATTTTGACATGTCTGGTGATTTCTATTGCCTTATTTACATATTCTATTTTGATTGAGAAAGACACGCTGTTCATTCATATAGTAAAAAGAATGCATGCCTCATGCGTCTAAATGATATAGAAATCGTTAGTATTATTTGGAAAAAACTTCACTTGGTTCTTGCATTTAGGAGGGGAAGGAAGAGTCAAAGTTCTAGACATTCACCTTTAGGGCTTATTACCTTACTCTTAGGGGTCATGCATGCTGCCTGGATGGCTTTAAGTTTGCTTGGTTCATGTGGAGGGTCATTGTTTGTCGCATGTACATAGTGGGTTGGTCAAATGTGTCACATGCCAAGGTTATTAAAAGGATGTTTGTACTTTGATGAGAAATGACATGTATTACAGTTGGAGAAGAGATGCATGCCTCTTTCTTCTGGATGTGATGAACTTATAATAAATGGGGGTTAAAGCAAATTAAAAAATAAATCGGTTGATCTGGGTGTCAAATCAATCCATCTATTTAGATTAGTTGGTCATGGATCAGATCACAATCTATTAGCTAATGAGTCAGATCACGATCCATTTAGTGTGTCATATGTCGGATGATATCATTAGCTGATCCAAATATGGCCCATTGACATACCTAGGTTGAGGGATTTTCTAGAGGAAGACCCAATGGGGGTTAAGTTGATTCTCTATGAAGATGCAGAATATTTGCTTTTAATATGATCAATTAGTTGATTCTCAGCACATTGATTGTTGCATCTAAATTTTTGCATCACCCATAAACGTCATTCTCCTTTTCTCTAATCTTAGCAGCTAAAGGCAAACTTAATTTGTGGATGCGGAAGTTGTAAAGATTGAATAGCTATGATTTATGCAGTAAACAAACGTACTTCTTTGACATAGCAATAAACTTGCTAATTTTTGGCTTTAGGGACGATTTGTGAATATATCTTGCATACAGGTCACTAAAGTGAGGTTAAAAAGCTACTTGTTTCTGGGTGTAGGTCTATGCTGCTAGGGGTGTAAATGATGCGAGTCGAGCTCGAGTATCAGTATACTCGACTCGTTAGTATATCGAGTTGAGCTCGAGTTCGATTCGAGTCTATTCGAGTCGAGTGTTGACCGGGTTTTGACTGATTCGATTTCAAGTGAGTCGATCTCGAGTAGCTCGCGAGTTGTCTCGTCTCATTTACGCCCCTACATAGGCTCAAGCCCTTAGGCTCAAGCCATTTAACAAAGGCAAAAGATGTAAAACAAGGGAGGAGAAAGATCTATATATAGCGGAGTTCAAAGCATTGGGTTCTATATCCCGCCAATGTGGGATGGATTAGACACACCATCAAGAGTTTACCCATATCTTTTACACCATCATTTTCCAAAAAGAAAATAAAAAAACTTGCGTTTTTATTATTATTATTATTATTATTATTATTATTATTATTATTATTATTATTATCATCAATTAAATTAAAATAATATTACTAATTATTATTATTATTTTGCTTATCGAGTATCTCACGAGCTTATCGAGTTGAGTATCAGGTCGCTCAACTCGACTCGTTAGTATATCGAGTCGAGCTTGAGTTCGAGTCGAGCCTATTCGAGTCAAGTGTTGACCGAGTTTTGACCGAGTCGATCTCGAGTAGCTCGCGAGTTGTCTCGTCTCATTTACACCCCTTGCTGCCATGGGCATAACGTCTGCCATTTGGTTTCCACTGATAGCTTTGTATGAACTACAAAATACCGTCTCATTTTTGTCAGTTTTGTGTAAGAAAGCACTGAGAGTCTCTTGTGGGTGTAATTGAGTTTTTTTTTCTTCCTATAGCAAACATATGTTATAACCTTCATTTCCATAGTGGGTTACTCACCATCTCTGGTGGCCATGGTATCTTCATATCTCTTTCACGGGCAATTAAATATATATGTTCAAGCTCTTTGTATCTTTGTTTGTTGTTCTGCCACCAATAATCTCAATACACCTTAATCTATCTGTTCCTTGTTAGCAATGAGAATCTCTATAGTTCTTTGTCCCCACATAACTTACTTGCCACATTCTTTTATACAATAGAGACTAAGCACAGCTTGCTTCTTCTTGTCCAATAGCTATTCTTATTAGAATACAGCCAAATTCAGCGGTTGGGATTGGTATTCATTTATTGATTCCGTGTCATCATATGTGGATCGTGATTCATGATAATAAGTTAGCCCTATGTAGCCTCTTTTAACTCACAAGGGTCATGTTAGGTTGGCGTTGTATCTTTTTCGTTTCCCATGCTTCCTGACTGAGTTCAGCAATAATTGTTCTTTGTTGTTCATGATGCCAAATTTGTGGATCTTGTGCATTATCTCGGAATGGATTATTGATTTCCTTTATTGGGACATAAGGAGTGTATGGGAACATCTTACCTCCAACAAGTGCATATACTTATTGATTTCCTTTCTGCCTTCAGGCAATTTTTGTGTTTGGATTCCATGTCCCGCTTTTCATGGATGGTGAAACCACCCATCGAGGGAAGTGGGGCTTGTGGACAGTTGATGAACTATTGCTGACATGCACTTATGGCTATATTCTTTGTGTGCATTACTCAAAGTGGAGAGATAAGCTACCTCGTAAGTTGGTTCTTATTCTAGCAATCCCCACTTCATTCTTAATTTATACCCCCTCCGTCCTAAAACAAATGTCCACATTTCTATTTTATTCAGTCCCAAAACAACCGTCCACTTTACTTTCCAATTCTACTCTTAATTATAAGATGTAGAAATACATTACTCATTCTGTTATTAAGTGTAAAATTGTCATTTAGCTAATTAAAAAGTGTTATTATTTCACCATTTTCAAATTTGTGTCTTTTTCATTGTGGACATTTATTCCGGGACGGAGGGAGTAGTAATTGTCCTTAATTTGCAAACTGATATCTAATGGGCCATCATCTTTATGCAGCTAGACCAGCATTTTACAATTATGTTGTTGTCATGTTCGCAATCACTGGAGTCGCATTACTTGGTTGTGGGCTTGCTGCAGTTGGCGTGGGATTTGGACTTTGGTACCAAAATACGACTATATTATGAAAAATAGAACAAAATAACCATTTTTTATTTTTCAATTTGACTCGGATTTCTCTCATATAGACCATATATAACACACACAAATTCGCTTGATTATATTTGATTTATTCTATTTTCCCAGGCCATATAGTATTGTCGTGATCTGCTACCACACTCTTTATCTTCCCTTCGTGTATGTAACTTTCCTCAAAGATTTCTTCCAGGTATATATCGTTGTCTTGGTTTACCTTTGAAGACTGCTATTTTTGTTGACAAATAATATGATTTTTGTGTGTTTTCAGGAGGAAGACTTGCTTTTGGATAATGCTTACTACTCTGAGATGAAGGATGCCGGGTTTTTCGATTCTGACTGGGAATAAGGTTCGTGTTCACGTGACAAACTATAAGTGATTATTGTCTCTTAACTTTGTAGATAAATTATGGGACAAAATCACATGTATAGTCATTGCACTTTTATGAACCTGTAGTTGGACTTCGATAAAGCACACTTATAGCCTGTAACACGTATACTTATTTGGGATCGTGTTTGGTATCAGTAAACGGTGTCCTGTGGGAGTGTCGACTGCTTCGGTTGAGAGGAATCTTGGCACACCTGAAATGTTGTGGGCTGATAGAACTTAGAATCGGCCTATTCGAAGGGTTTCGTAGAATGCGTTGTTACCTTAACAAACCATATATCTCACACAAAGGGTAGAACGCGTGCCGGCCTTCTCTTTGCCTCAAAAAGAGTAGATTTAGTCATTATTATTGATACGAAGGAAAGGCGACACTCTATTCTACAAAATTTGGTATCATCAAATACACCTTAGCCTAAAAAATGATCGAAAGATTGTCAAATATAATCATTTGTTTTATTAAAGTAAAAAATGTGTTAATTATTCGTTAACATGCTTGGACAATTAAATATGTCTAACAAACAATAATTAATTATTTATTATTATTTTAAATGACATGTATTTTATGGAGACGTAATACAACAAAATCGGGTTTATAGCATGCCGTCACAAATCTTTAAGTGTCTTAATAGACGGTTTTATAAGGAGATCAAGTAGACGCAGTGGCGGAGCCACAACCAAAGGAGTGGGGTCTCTTGACCCCATTGAACCTCTAAAAAGAAGCAATTTTTTATAAATTTAACTTTCTAATTTGTAATTTCCATGAATTAAACCTCCTAAAACCATTGAATTTATAGCCAAGACACCATTGAGTTTTGCAAAACGCAAAGTTGAAATCTCTCTCCAAGATCCATGCCTGTGTTCCTTAGAATCCGACCCCAGTCACAAAAATTCCTGGAACCGCCACTGAGTAGACGTGTCTTGTAGATACATTGTTTGTGTTTATGGGACATGTTTTCAAGTAACGTTGTGTAAAAACTTTAATATAACATTTTATTTCAAAAATGTTCTAAATGCGTTACATAAATACAGGGAATGTATCACCTTTTTTATCTCAATTTTATCATTTTATCAATCTCTACAAGTGTTTTTGTCGCAAGTTGTGGAGGTGCATTTTACAACAGTCTAGAACACGCATTTGATGCTATAAGCTTAAACTAGAAGCGTACTCGCGCAATGCAGTGAAATACATTACGATTTTAATGTTTCATTTTATTTTTTTGTCGATTTACAGTACGATTTTGGATGATTTTGAGAAAGTAATAATGTTTTTTTTTATAAATTTGTTTAATTTAGGCTTAATAATATAATGTTTTTTATATAAAAAAATTAAGTATTTTGTTAGAATTCAATGATTATCTTATATATTTTAATGACATCTAGAAAAAATAACCAATTACATATTTAATAATATAATTAAAACAAAATTATAGTAATATAACATATTAATTAATAGTTAATAGTGATACATGGAAATGTATGTATAAAAGGAAAACCCTGCACATACCAAATTGGTGGGTGCTAGAAACCTGCAGTAGTAATATGTATCTTGTGCTTTAATACTTGTAAATTAAAATACTTTTAAAATCTTACATAAAATAATGGTACATTGTGTCTAATAATTTGTATTTAAGAGTTTTTTTATACGTATAAATATAGATATATTTGTATCCAAACAAAATTCATCTATAAAAGGAAACATACATAATGAAGTCGATTATTTGAAATCCAAGATATACCCGTTAGAAAGAATCCAATTAACCAAATTTAAATGCACTGCACTGCACTGCAGCCCCACCCGACAATAGTACGTACGCTGCCGGAGCTCCTTGTCAGCCCTCCACGTCCACCCAACCCCACCTTTTAATACCCACTAAACCAGCATAATAATAACAAAAAAAAATACTATTAAGTTCATAATTTTTATTTAATTTGTTATTATCATTGAATATTAATTTATATTACTAATTATAATTAAAAAATATTTTTATAAATTAAATATTAAATCAATTATTACAATTTTATGTGAAAACTACTTTATTTCAAAACCCTAGTTGTTTATTTAATTTTCACTTTTCTGCATAATAAAATAAAACCCATCATCTCCGGTCATTCAGTTTCCAGAGCTGGAATAACCAAATTGAGATTCATATACAACTATCAATACACAAAGTACAACCTTTGAGAAATCTTTCTCTGGATTTGACAAAATTTTCTCTTAAGAGAAGATCTACCTTTTCATTTAAAGTTTTAAACCCATTTCCATACATACCCTCTCTCTCTTCTTCTCTCTCTATCTTCATCTTCTCCAATTAGCTTTCTTGTTCTTCAGCATACATCACAACAATGGCTGCTCTGGTTGTTCTTATGCTCATCCTCTCCATGGTTGCTCACTCTAGTAAGCATTTCTTTCTTTCTTTCTTTCCCCATTTCTATATTCCAAAAATAAAGGAAACAAAATAATAATAAAGATTCAAAATTTCTCCTTATATATCAAGAAATCTTTATTCATGTAACCCACCAACAGGACATAGAAAAAGAACAAACAAGCACAATACCCAGAAAAAATGGAGCTCCAAATGGTTGGTAAATCATTAGACAAATAAAATAAAAGCAATGCTGGTTATATATTCACCGGTTCAAGAAAATTCCTGGGTCCGCCCCTGTAATAATATATATATATATATATATTTTGTAATAAAGTCGTAGCTTCAGTATATCATATCATGTTTTCATGTAAAAATTCCATCTTTCAATTACTGTGCTGGTATTCAGAACTACAATGGCCCAAACTATAGCACAGACCTTCTACTAACCATGTCATGTGTATATATATATATAGGTGGAACATGGTGTGTGTGCAAGAAAGGTGGAAACGATAAGGTTCTACAGTTGGCAATAGACTACGCCTGTGGAAATGGTGCAGACTGCACCCAGACCAAACAAGGTGGTAAATGTTACAACCCAGATACCGTCGCTGACCACTGCAACTATGCCGTTAACAGCTATTTTCAGGCCAAGGGTCAAACCACTGGCTCATGTGATTTCAATGGTGCAGCCATGGTCACCACCACCGACCCCAGTCAGTTCACCTCATCTACTTACATTACATACACACTTTTTTTAATTTTTCAGTTTATTTAATACTTGCTTATCATTTTCCTTTTTGGTATCTATGACCAGGCTCCAATGGTTGTACGTTTCCCTCTTCTGCCAGGTATGTTTTTTTTTAAATCTAATAATAATTATGGAGTATTAAATTTTATTTATTATTAGATAAATTTGGATTAAAATCAAAATTGTTATTATTTATTTGAAAATCAAGAAAAAAAATAAGGTTATTTCAAATGGGCCCGTTAAAGCCTCAAGCCCAATAAAATCCTCTTTAATCTTTCGCTTTTTGACAAAATCTAGGTTATGGCCTTTATTATCTTTTTGACTTGAAATCTTTTATGCATCAATAAGTTGTACGACTCCACGTCGTTTCTAGTAGTATTATCGAGTATCCAATGCTAATATGGTTTGTAACCACGTGGAGCTACACGATTGGTTCTTTACCCCTTGTATGCAATTGGGTTGTACCTTTTGCTTATGGAGTTTGTAACTTCTCTGACAAATAATAACTATGAACAGACAGACCAATCTCAATAATTTTGATGCCAACAGTCCTCTTTCCAGATCCCTCTTGTGTGGTCTTGTATCTTATGCATTAAGACTTGTACATTACTCATTGTTGCATACTGTACAAGTATTCAATGCTTTTTGGAGGCCGAAACTATTTTCAGGAGTCATTTAAACCTATTTTTTATTGAACACGACTAGTTTATTAGTTAACAATTAGCTTTTCGACTAACGGCTAACTTATCTCAACAAGCGATATTGAATGGGCTTTAAGTTAAAAAGGTTGACATTTTATAAATATTTACTCAATAACTTTTAAAAAAACAGTAAAAGATTATTTACTTCAACAAACCATATTTATTTCAGCATTATTCATTAGATTTGACCGTTATAACTTTTGAAAAAAAATATTCTCCATCCATAAAATTTGCGAGGCTTAGATAAGATCAAAAAGAAAAAGGTAAAGTTGGTTTTGTTGTTGTCTTGATCGAAATCAAACATTGGCCCTTCTTTTGGCAAAGCGACTTACAACTTTTAATACATGAAATACAACCATTTAAAGCAATCCACAAGATCTAACTTTTTAAATACATAGCACCAAAATGGATTGTGCGGCCTTTTAGGAATGATACAGTTGTACCTTTGATATACTGAGTTTGTTTGGTTTGCTTTAGTTTACATTACAAAATTTACAACGGAATGGTTGCTGATTGATTTGTGTTTGTTGCAACTACAAATGTAGTGGTGGTACAACAGTGTCAACTTCGCCTGGCAACAACAAAACACCGGGTTCGACAACCGTGACGGCAGGCGGCACCACCACTTCTCCTTATGGCAACAACAACCCAACCAACACCGGCGTGTTGGGTGGCGGAATCGGCTCGGGGATGGGACCATCGGGAGCTGGGATCAACACAGATGTTAGCCATGGGTTCATGCTACATCAAGAAACCAATAGTTTTGGTTTCTTGGCTATTATCATAGGTTCAGCAGTTGTTATGCTTCTGTGGGGTTGATAAACATGTACAAGTGGGTATTGCATGCATATGTTTGTACTAGTAGTATTATTATATATGGTTGTAGGATAGAGGAAGCTTGAATTTTGACTTTGATTTCCCATTGTCTAGTTTGGGAAATTATTGAGGGTCTATATTCCTTTTTGGTGGTCATGACTCAGGTGATCTCTACCTCTCTTGTCTATTTATTTTATTTTAATTTAATTTCATTAGTCTTGTCTCATTCAATTCCTATGTGGACCAATCGCAATATTTTATTGAATCTTTAAAAATAAGTTATATTTCAAAAAATGAACATTTATAAGAGCATCCACAATGTGTCGTTGGGAGGTTTTTCGTGAGGTTTTTCAAAAAGCAAAAACCTTCTTTTGAGGTTTTTCACATAGCGGAGAGGTTTTCAATTGAGGTTTTTCGTCACATCTCGTAACTGCACGACCTGTTTTTTCGTATTTAATCAGTTTTAACTTTATAGAATTTTATAAAAGTTTCGTATTTAATCAGTTTTATTTATTAACCAGTTTTATTTATTAATATATTTAAAGTAATCTTATTTAAATATAATTATTAAATAAATAATATAAATAAATACATAATGAAAGTAATTATATTTTATATATTTAAAATAATACCTCAAATTTGACATATTTATACAATTCTAACAGATTTAAAAAAATTATGTAAAATAAATACATAATTAAATTAATAATATTTTCTTGATTTAAATAAATATGTATTTGTATGAATTTTAATGTATTTATTTTTATAAATAAGAATAAAAATGATATAAAGTTAAAATAGTGGGATCCTGAATAGTTTAAAAAAGTAATGAAAAAGTTTGGGTGAAGTTTTTCACATAGTGGAGGTATATAAAGGTTTTTAAGTTGTTGATGTGACAATAATGTGTAAGAAAAAAGCTATGAAAAAGCTCGATGAAAAACACGTACGTTCTAACCATTGTAAGATGTATAAAATCATATGAAATCGACCCATTATATTTTTAGTCCAACCCAGCGTATCCACCGTCAGATCTTATCTGATAGTGTACGATAACCCCCATCATGGGTCATAACTTACAAAACATGACTCCCCACAGTAAGAAACAAAGGGAGAGATGCACTTTTTCATAACCCGCACTGACCATCACATTGGTGGGTCCGACTTCTTTTCTACCGTTGGATCAATTTGCATCATTTAAAAGGCAGAAGATGAGGTCTTATACAATATGTTTGTCGGCCGCAACATTTCTCTAGAAACGACCAACATTTTGCCAAATACCCCATGACTTATTATTACTCGGGAGTTTGGTTTGGTGTGGTTTGGGTTAAAACTATAAATTATATTGCATGATTCGTATTTAATGTAATTTACCATTTACGTCTATAATTTAATAATTATAAGATTAAAATTTTATTATAAAATCAATGATAAGTGACTGTATAATTCAAAAAAGTATAAAGTTTTAACACGTTCAAGTCTCTAATACATATTACATAAATTAGAAATAGTCTAAAAAGTAAAAAAAAAAACTTTAAACTAAATCGTTGAAACTTAAGAGTAGATTAGGGACGGAAAGTAGAAACCACAAATTAACACAAAATTGAAAAAATGGTAAAATGATGTCATGGATGTTGTTTAAAGTGTAAAAAGGCTTAACAAATTATTGGGTTACAGTTTATTAATTTATGGATCAAAGTCCAAATTTTTTTGGACTTATTAATGGACCATAAAAAAATTACGTAAATTTAACAATTATTCTCTCTCTCTCTCTCTCTCTATATATATATATATATGAGTAATAATTTTTTTTTGAAAGCCAAGCAATTTATTGAAACCCAAACAAAATTACAGAATAAGAGAAAACTTCTGCCAGCAGTAGAACTAAAACGAAATAAAACAAACACACAACAAGGCTAAAGAGAACAAACCCCGATCAAAAGAAGAAAACTAGCACTAACGACCAAGCTCACGCAAAGCCTAAAGCAGGGAGACGAGCTAACAAAAAGCCTCACGACACATAAGGGGATGTCAAAAACGGTGCAGAGCACCAAAGGTCCTGCGATATACATCCTTCTCACACTCTTCTTGAAATCCAGTCGTAAGATTTAGCTTGAATACAAGCAAAAATAAGATTCGCAGATGAAGATTTATTTTGAAAGATGTTCCTATAACATATACGTCGCACACCAAAGGGTAGCTTGCCATGCAGATTTCAGCCAAGCCGAAGCCAAAGACCCACCCGGATGCTTTAAGATCTCACTTGTTGAATTCCCAATGACATCATCGATCTTCCACCACTGAAATAAATAAGACCACACTCTCGACGCTAGTCCACACTTTAAAAGGCAGTGATCTTACGACTCTTGCTCATCGTTACAACACGGACATAAAACGGAATCCAAATCGATCCCTCGTCTGACCAAATTTAGCCTTACAGGGGGCCTATCTCTGATTACCCGCCACACAAAGATGTTTACCTTCCTCGGAACCAAATAGTTTCAACAAGTTAACAAAGAACACCCATGGTGAGACAAATACTTATACTCAATTATGGTCCTCAATTTTTTCACCGAGAACTCGCCGTCGGCATCCATCTTCCACCACCATTTTTCCCTAAGCTTACGAACCGGTTGCAGATTTTGAATTAAATTATGCAATTCAGAGAGTTCGTTCACACCACGACCCCTTAGGTCACGAGTCCAATCCCACACCCAAACCCAATTACTGTCTACCCATCGACCCCTATTCGCAACCGATGTATTAGGATCTTTATCAAGTCTAAAAAGATGCGGGAAACGGTTACACAAACAACCACTATCCATCCAATTATCAAACAAAAAACGAATTGACATGCCATCACCGAGTTTTTTTTTTACCAAAGAACGACGAAAACTGCACGCCGCTAGACTCTAAAACCCGACCCAATGAGACTATATTTTCCCATACACCTCCCTTATATCTGGATGGAATAACGTCCGATCTGAAAGGTTTTGAGCAAACTTACTACCACATGATATAGGCAACGGAAACATATTTAAAATTATCATCTATGGCAATACAAACTAACAACTTTTCAGGATACATATGTTCTAGATGATTAACTACAAAAGAATGAACCAAGTTTACTTACTTGTTTATTGTGATTGTCGAAAACCACAATGATAAATCAAACCTTTCATCTTGCTTCTTGGATGTTAAGGACCAATAGTATGAATCCCTCTAGTGGTTCACACTTAAGAACACCAAATACCAACAATCTAGAAGAGGTTTAAACCTTAAACCCTTATTAGGGTTTACGATTTTGGAAGAGAGGGAGATGGGATCGCCGGTCACAAGAGAGAGAGAGAGAGAGAGAAAAAAAAATTATTAGGGTTTGATCCCTAGCAGTTTATTTATAACCCCTCTCCTTCTTCTCGACTAAGTTATCTCTATTTTACAACTAGCCCCCTTGAACCGATAAGCTTGTTAAAACTACTTTAACCAATTATCATTTAGTCCCTGTACTTTATATAATTAATCTAATTAATTATATTTTAGCTTATAATTAATTTATCATCAAATGACAAATTAATAAACTAATTGTTTTAACTCCCTTTATTCTTCTGATTGTTTATTTGGGTCTTAAGGGCAACCCAA
The DNA here is from genome assembly GCA_954870635.1 of Arctium minus. Lineage (NCBI taxonomy): Eukaryota > Viridiplantae > Streptophyta > Magnoliopsida > Asterales > Asteraceae > Arctium > Arctium minus. The sequence goes on from OX941081.1 coordinate 29,142,969, forward strand.
AAGGACTATGCTATTATTAGAAATATTACCAATAGTTAATGACTCTGGACACTATATCCAACAGTCTCCCACTTGGACAAGTTATTAACTCTATTTGGTTCAACACTTTCAAATAATCAGCAGAGAGCAGGCCATCCAATGCAGCTGCCGAACTTTGATAAAGATTCGGTCCTAAAATAAGTGATTTAATGTTCCTTTGTTCTACAAGATATCATATGAACCTGAGACATGGATAAATGTCTATCTCATGGATCAAGATTATGTTTCCCGATTTCCGATATGTGTTGAATTCATCAGACTACTCAATCGAACACATCAATTCTAGTCAGGGTTTGGCCAAACACTTAGGGGCTGTTTGTTTTTTAAAATTCAGCACTTATCTACATATTATCACTTTTTCGGTCAGACATTTCAAAAATAAGTGTGTTTGTTTTTTTCAGTAATTCAGATCTACTTATCACTTTTTTTCCACTGACCGAAAAAGTGATAACCGAACCACTTTTTTTTCACTTATCTCTAATCGAACGCCTCCTCTCTGTCTCTTCTCCAAATCGACCGAACTCCTCTCTTCCCCCTCTCCAAATCGAGTAACTCCTCTCTGCCTCATCTCCAAATCGAGCACGATCGACTCCAAATCGGGACTCTGAACGATCTTCATCTGCAAGTACATCGATCTCCTTCTCCATCTACAAGTCTTTCGATCTTCATCTCCATATCGGTATATCGAGATTCTACTCCCAATTTTATGTTCTTTTTGCTTGATTTCATCATTGTTGGTTCGATTTCTTTCTTCTTTTGGTTCGATTTCATCATTGTTGGTTCCTTCCCTGTCGATTTTTCATCACTTTTGGTTCTATTTCATCACTTTTGTTGGTTGTTAGCCGATTAATTTGATTCTGGGCTTGTGCCTTGTGGTTCCCTTATGTGGCCTACTTGGATCATCAAGGCCCTTTAGCAGATTAATTTGATTTTAACCAATCATTTTGATTGTAATCTTATTTATTTTTTGGGAAGCCATGTGAGTGTTCATACCTCATGATCCACAAAATATGAATGGAGAATGACCAACTTTAAGGAAGCCTAACCTTTTTGTGTATAATGTTGGATTATGCATAATGTTGTGCATCACCAATTTTTTGTTCATACCCCTTCCTCCTTCCCAAGGAAGTTGCTATGTAGAATCACTGTACAACATAGTGATATAAACTCCCAATCTCATATGATAAGGACATAAAAAGAATCCTCAAAAAAGTATCATTTTTACATGACAAATAGGGCAAGTCCTTTTTTTTTATACCGAAAAATGGTTGTTTGTGTAATTTGTGTTATTGATGATGCGTTTTGTAAGTCGATTGTTATGTGATTTATATCAGATCGATATTGTTTTAAGTTTTTTAATCAATTTGGATATGTGTTTGATTCATTCATCGCATGTGTGTTATCTCGGATAAACGTATTTGGAGATTTGAACGATTGAATGATTATGTGTTTTGATACGTAGAAATTTTTGTGTTGTTGAAAATGGAGTAGGTTATTACGATTTCTGTTTTGATGAGAGAATGAGGTTTACTTGTGCTTCTCGCTACTCATAGTTATAAAGGATGTAAAATATCTCCATCAAGGTTTTTTGGCTTGAATTAAATGTTTTTTTTTGCTAATTATATTTAGATGCAGCTATTATCTACTTTTTATAAATTGTAAGAGTTGACTTTTGCATCTTGTTAATCAAATGTTTTTGGTAATTATAGACCACACTTGTTATGAACTGTTGGGATTTTTCATGGGGAGTAAATATGATTTGTGAAGTATGCAATCAACAAGGTTTTAAGGATTTATGAAAAAAATGGTCAAATCATCTGTAAAAATAATGGCATTCATCTTCAATATTTATTCATGTTGTATGATGTTGTTTGATTTAGAATGACATTGGATCGATAGGAAGCCCCATGGCTCCACCACCTGTGATCACAAAATTATTCTCAGCAAGGAAGAACGTGAGGCTATCACCATAATTTGTATCCTACCGCCTTTAGAAGTTGTGACTTCTTGTTGACCTTTATGTTTTGCACATCTAAACATCCCATTTTTTAAACATCCCATTTTTAAGTATGGATGTACCTACAAATGTTAGATTGAGGCTTGATTATGTTTTTCTATTGCCTGCAGGTTTGAATTGTCGTTCTCTACCACATAGTTGTTCAACAATCGGAGTTTGCTACATTCGAGCCCTTAATGGATGTGATTTATGATCCTTCCTCGGTCACTCGAATCTAGAGATTGATGAGTGTGAAATAGATGTTATCCAATGGTTTTGTTATATATAATTGTGAACCTCTTACACAAAACCTTTAGGCATGATCTGAAAAGTATGTTTGTATCAATTGCTACTTTAATAGGACTTGAAAGTAAAGAGAGATTGATTTTCGTTGTTATGAAACATTTAATTTATTCCGATCAATCGATGTACTTTGATAGGAGGTGTTGTTCGATTTTATAGCAAGCTTTTTGTTTGGAATAATTTATGAGAAAGACAGAGAGAAAGGCATTATTTGTGATTCACAGTCACATGGTGGTATTTCATATATTGTTCAAGATCACAAAGATTTGATTGGTTTACCATTTTTATTCAGATTTCAGACTTCAACACCACCACTTAAAAATCAGAAATGAAACCAGACTTCAGACTTCAGCACCACTTAAAAAACAAACGCCACCTTAATGTCAACACCAAATCATCGAAGGGCCCATGGATATCTCTTCTTCTGTTTAGGCAGAAGGAACAAATAAACTTTGACTACACAGTTCATTTTTACTCATCATATTATGTAACGCCCCGAATTTCGAAAAACATCATTTCAAGTTAATACTGAAATCAGTAGCTTTAAAGGGAAAAATAAAATATATGATTTTGGAATTGAATCCTATATTTTATAGTCTAAATTGATGAAGGATTCAATTACGAGTCCAACGGTTCTTTCCGGAGCAAAATCGGAGCTATAACGAAGAAGTTATGGCCAAAATAGTGAACGAGAAGAAAACCGGGGGAGCAGTGCATATCGCGACTTACGCCGTGACTTATGATGTATGCCGCGACTTAGGAGTAAACGGGCGACTTATGCTTTAACCCGCAAAATCCACTGGTCGGGCATAAAACCCGATTCTCAGCCCTAGAACTTCATTTCTTCGTAACTTTTGATCCACTACTCCGATTTGGGTGATTCAAGTTGCCACGGTTTCGTTTTTGAGAGATCTTCAAGGATCTAGTAAGATATTGGAAGTCTATTGGAGTATACAAGAGTATTTTGTGGTGGTAAGCTCCTCATCTCTCCCTCTTCATCTTCTTCACCAAAGTTTTCAAGGGTTTCATCCACCCTTTGTTCTCCCTTTCATAGATTGGAGGTTTGTGACCATTTTGGTGAACTAGAGGTTCTTTGGTTGGTGGATTCAAGCTTGGTTTAAGGTAATATTCTATTCTCTTCAGTTATGGAAGTTAGGGTTTCGGTATTAGTTGAGGTATTCATGTTTAAGGTTTAGGAAACGATTCTTTGTGGTTGATTATGATTATTTATGGTTGAATATGTATGGATTTAGGTTTTTGGAAGTTTTGAGTTGAGAATCCAAGTGTTCTTCAAAGGAGCTCTAGTTGGGGGAAAATCTAGATTTAGCCTAAATCTAGCAAGGTGAGTTCAAGTTGATTTGTGAAAATGCCAAAACGGTGTACATGCCAAAATGGTTATTTTAAAGTATTTTACATCTTACATGAAATTGTTAACTGCTGATCAGTTTGGTTATTTTGAAAGTGTTTAACTTTATAAACTTGTAAAGCACACATTCTTGTGATTTTTGGGCATTTTGATAAATGAGTCATAAATGGCTGTGTTTGGTAACTTATTGCATAAATGAGATTATTTGGTTAAAAGGCATTTTAGTGTTGTTTGGGGTAAAAGGTTCAATTTTGTGTTATGAGACGTTTTGAAAGGATAAGGAGCATAAATCTATTTGGAAAACCTTTTGACCCGACTTAACTGTGTTGGAGTCTATTCGAGTATTTTGGAGCGTGTGATTTCATGGTATGGGTCGAGTGGGTTTATTATTTGGAAAATTTAATCTTTGGTCAAAAAGAGGTTTTGAGCATTTTGGCTCGATGTCGTTTTAAAGGAGTCTCAAGGACACTTGTCCGTTTTATATGGCTCAATGTAGAGTCCAGCTATGACGTACGTACTAATGCGCTGTGATGCGTATTGAGGTTGGTTACGGGCTCAAGTGCTTTGGTCATTCGTATGTAGTCCGGTAAGGTTAGACTGTGTTGCAATGGATCCATAGGCACGGGAGTCAGTCTGTTTTGGGATGGTCAATTGGGTATTGCGGGGTTGAACTTCGGTACCCATGTTTTATGACCGGAAACTTTACAAGTGATCGCTAGGAGGGTTGAGTCGGCTAGTGCTACCGGAATAGTAGGCGCTAGGACCTCCGCCGCTTGAAGTAATGCCTGGGAGGTAGTCTTTAAGTGTGTCGGGCCTTCAGGATGGAGTTCTTCAGAATGATCCATGAAGGTCAACTGACTTGGGGTGACACTTGTAAAGGAGTCGTAGGGACACCGGGCTGTGATGTCGGGAGGTGTCATGCGATTAACGTTGCATGGGTGGTATACTTCTGTGTTTCCTCCACTCTCAACGGATACGGGTCTCCCCCGTTTTCGGCTATCAGTATTTTAAATTAAGGATGTCTTATTTTATTGTCATTGGGTCTTTACGGTCGCGTGAGTATTGGGCCTAGTGTCCATGTTTTCGGACGTACGATATACATGGGTTGATGATAAGTCATGTTTCAAGTTAGTTAAGTTGCATCAATTTATAAAGCATGTTTTGAAATGAAGTGTTCATCTTTGAAAGTGCATGACATTGGAAAAGAGTCGTTTCCACGTTTTAAAGTGCATCAGTTGAAAGGTTATGATTTTTAACTAAAGTTCATTATCTTAAATGTGTTTACTTATGTAAAACTCTTGAGCTCACTAGGCGTTAAGCCTAACATTTTTATTTGTCGGCATGTGCATCAGGTTCCAGATGGGGGTTGGGTTCTAGCAGTGCTATGAAGAGATGTGCTTAGTTTCTCTCAAGAGTAAGTATTGGGCGAAGTCTTCCGCAGTGGGGAGATAGAAACTTTTATTGGGTTTAGTAGCACCCGTCCGTATCATAGATTGTATGTATAGAATGAATTTGTGAAGTGAGGTTAATCCTTAATTTGTGTTTGTAGACGAATCAATTACTGATGTAATTAGAAAATTTTAACTTAGTTGATATCCCAGATTTGAGGGTGTTACATATTATACATGGACATACCCTGTATAGCTGCCAGTTACGGTCAACATTGGAGCACACCAAAGCATAACAAAATCCTAGAGCAGAACTCTATGTATCTCCGTTTGAAGAACATAAAATATTATCATCTCAAAATTACTCTGACTTAATCCATGAAGTAAACTTTTGAGTGCGGGTTGTTCCAATACTCAAATCACTATTAAGTACTCATGAGTGTTAGTTGTATTCTCTATGTTTCTAACACTCCATGACAGTCTTGAATCACTACTTACTTCCAGGAGTATGACTGACTGTGGAGGTTTAAGTAAATTAATACTCAAGAAGTTGGTTCTAAACATGCAAAACGAAACACGATAATAAATTAAATGTAAATGGACGCAATCCAACATATATTATAATCTCCATATAATAATCTCCAAATCAAATATAATTTATTGTGTTTTAATACATCAAACTAACAACTAAAAAATTCGAGGTGTATTGATAATTCTAACACCTATGGCTTCAGTATGATACTCATGTTTGGGTCGAGTTAATGCTTTCGTGAAAGGATCCGCCGGATTCTTTCAGTCGGCACTCTGCTCACCACGATCTGATTTTTCGCAACCTTGTGTCGCACAAAGTGATACTTCCTCTCTATGTGCTTTGACTTCCCATGGTCTTTAGGTTCTTTAGTCAATGCGACTGCACCTTCGTTATCACAGAAGATTTCAATGGGTTCATTGATGCTTGGTACAACGCCCAGATCACCTATGAAATTCTTCAACCATGCAGCCTCTTTTGCTGCTTCACTAGCTGCAATATATTCTGATTCACACGTGGAGTCAGCCACCGTGTCCTGCTTGGAACTTTTCCAAGTCACGACCCCACCATTCAACAAGAACACCCATCTTGACTGCGAGCGGGAATCATCCCGATCTATCTGGAAACTCGCATCAGTATAACCTGTTACTCGTAATTCATCTTTTCCACCGTAGACTAAGAACACATCTTTAGTCCTTCGAAGATACTTAAGAATGTTCTTTACATCCGCCTAATGAATTTCGCCTGGGTTCCCTTGATATCTACTCACCATGCTTAAGGCAAATGAGACATCAGGTCTAGTACATGTCATGGCATACATGATCGATCCTATAGCAGATGCGTATGTAATTCGAATCATCCTGTCTAGTTCTTCACTAGTGCTGGGACATTGATCTTTACTCAATCTCATGCCATGTTGCATGGGAAAATCCCCTTTCTTGGATTCACTCATAGTGAATTTCTTCAATATCGTATCCAAGTATGTACTTTGGCTAAGTCCAATTAAACGCTTGGTTCTATCTCGATAAATTCTTATTCCAAGTATGTATGCTGCATTTCCCAAATTTTTCATGGCGAAACATTTCCCGAGCCAGACCTTTACATCTTGCAACATCGGAATATCGTTTCCTATGAGTAGTATTTCATCAACATACGAGACTAGAAATACAACATTACTCCCACTAGCCTTAACATATACGCATGGCTCATCTTCGCTTTGAGAAAATCCAAACTCCTTGACCTTTTCATGAAAACAAAGATTCCAGCTACGAGACGCTTGTTTAAGTCCATAAATGGATCTTTCAAGCTTACACACCTTATCTGGATACTTGGTATGTACAAAACCTTTAGGTTGTGCCATATACACATCCTCATCAAGTTTCCCATTAAGGAAAGCGGTTTTTACATCCATTTGCCATACTTCATAGTCATGAAACGCAACTATGGCAAGTAATATCTTGATAGACTTAATCTTTGCCACTGGTGAGAAGGTTTCATCATAATCAATCCCTTGAGTTTGAGTGTAACTGTTTGCAACCAGTCTAGCCTTGAATGTGTGCACATTCCCATCCATGTCGGTCTTCTTTTTTAAGATCCACTTACACCCAACTGTCTTGCGACCTGGTTTATGATCAACCAATTTCCAAACTTAGTTATCGTACATAGATTGAATCTCGCTCTCCATGGACTCTTTCCACTTGGCATTCTCAGGGCTGCCATCGCTTCCTTGTAGTTGGATGGCTCATCCGCACTATCAAATGTTTTATCATTGACTAGTGTATCTCCTTCCTTTGTAATATGAAAACTATAATAAAACTCAGGAGGTCGATTAAGTCTACTAATTCTACTAGTTCTGCGAAGAGGCGGTGGAGGTATGTTAGTTTCCTCAACAGGTGGTTCAACCTCATGTTGAGGGCTAGTGTCAATTATAGGTTCATCATTGGTTGTTTCTTGAATTTCTTCAAGATCAATACTGCTCCCACTATCCTCTTTGGAAATGAGCTCCCTTTCCTGGAAGACTCCACTTCTAGCTATAAATACTTTGTTCTCAGAAGGTTTGTAAAATATATATCCAAAGGATTTGTAGGGATAACCAATGAACCGACACTTCTCTGCTCTAGGTTCTAGCTTGTAGTTAGTTTCGCGCCAAACGAAGACTTCACAACCCCAGACCTTTATATGTGTTAACGAGGGACGAGTCCCAGTCCACATTTCAGAGGGTGTCTTTGCAACCTTCTTAGTTGGAATGAGGTTTAAGATATGAATTGCAGTTTCTAAGGCATAGCCCCAGAATGATATTGGAAGTGTAACACGACTCATCATGGACCGAACCATATCAAGTAGCGTTCGATTTCTTCTCTCAGCAACACCATTGAGTTATGGTGTTCTGGGAGAAGATAATTGTTAAACTATTCCCCAATCCCTTAGATAGTCATAGAATTCATGACTTAAGTATTCTCCACCCCTGTCGGACCGGAGCATCTTGATCTTCTTGCCCAGTTGGTTTTCTACTTCGTTTTTGAATCCTTTGAACACTTCAAAGGTGTCCGATTTGTTTCTCATCAAATAGATAAATCCATATCTACTGAAATCGTCAGTAAAGGTAACAAAATATCTCTCACCGTTTCTCGTGGCAGATCTGAACGGTCCACATACATTTGTGTGGATTAAGTCCAACAGATTCTTACCCCTTTCCATTTTTCCTTTGAAAGGTGCTTTTGTCATCTTGCCAAGTAAGCAAGACTCGCATTCTTCATCCGACTTTAAGTCAAATGATTCCAAGATCCCGTCCGATTGGATCTTGGCGATGCGTTTCTTGTTTATGTGGCCAAGACGATGATGCCATAACGACGATTTATCTAATTCACTATTAGAGTTAAGTTATTATTATTTCTACCAGCACAAATCACGCTTTCATACACACCATTATAAGGAGAGGCTTTAAAATAAAAACAACCATGTTTATAAACCAAAATGCAACCATTATCAAATTGAAATTCAAAACCATCCTTTTACAAAGCATTAAAAGAAATAATATTTCGAGCCATTTCCGGCGAGTAGCAACAATCTAATAACTTTATTGAAAAACCACTACTAAGCACTAGCTCAAAATCTCCAATCTTGGTAACAGCGACAGTCATCCTGTTTCCCATGATCAAATTTAGCTCTCCATGTTTCAACGTCCGACTTCCCTTTAGTCCCTGAAAATTTGAGCAAATGTGAGTACCACATCCCGTATCAAGGACCCAAGAGTTAGAAATCTAAGTACTATGGAGTTATACCTGAGGTGCCACACCCTTTGACCTTGTTCATTTTCAAGTCCTCCAGATATTTTGGGCAACTTCTCTTCCAATGGCCCTTTTCTTGACAGTAAAAGCATATGGACTCTTTAGGGTCACTTATGGGTGGTATGTCAGAAGAATCATTTTTTCTCTTAAGGCCTTGGTTGTGAGGAACAACTTTAGCCTTTCCCTTCCCTTTGGGATGAGAAACTTTCTTCTTCTTATAGCCACCTTCCCTAATGGCCAGGACAGGAGCAGTTGAGTGAGCACTTTGGGTCTTACCCATACTTGCTTCAGCAGATCTCAACATGCCATGGAGCTCCATCAAGGTCTTATCCATATTGTTCATATTGAAGTTCACTATGAACTGTTTATATGCCTCACTAAGAGAGTTTAGCACCATGTCAATGGCAAGCTCACTTGGGAAATCGACACCTAGATTGCCAAACTTGTCAATGTATGCTTTCATATTTTGCACATGCGCACATACAGGGGCACCGTCCTGTTGCTTACATTCCATAAGCGATTTTACGACTTGGAACCTTTCTTGCCTCACTTTCTCCTGAAACATTTCACGAACCTGCTCATTTAGTTCAAACTCCCCCATGTTCTCAAAACTCTTTTGAAGTTCCAGGGACATGGACGCCAACATGAGACAAGCGACTTTTGTGGATTCTGCGAATTGCTTGTTATATTCAGTTACTGCTTCAGGGCTTGCATCATCATTAAGTATAGGAAGATCCTCGTCGAGCAAATACTCTTTATCTTCGTACCTCAAGGCAATTCTCAAGGCATGAATCCAATCCAAGTAGTTTGGCCCAGTCAACTTATCTTTACTTAGGATAGAGAGTAACGTAAGGTTGGATATTGAGTGAGTAGGAGGAGGAAGATTTTCACCCATCTGTAGATATAGTTTTAGTTAGTTTGATATTTATTTACCCAAAAATATTTAACATGGCAAGGATCCATATTTTACTCTATGATGCGAAAAGGGATGCCGTAATCACATCACAAAGTTATTTAGGTAAACAAATGCTATTTGTTAATTTCAATCATTATGAAACTCCTAGGTCTTTTGAGATTCATTGACTTATGTCAATGGCATGTTAATCTCGATTATGCTTATCTTCTATTTGTGACTGGGATGCCGAGGATCACAAACTAGATGGTGAATCGACCATGCAAAAACACATGGACCCCTCGGCTCAAGTACGCTTGAGAATCACGAGCGCCACATCATTTTCGACTATAGTTTCACATTAACGTGCCGGCAAACCGCAGACGCTACGTTAGCAAACTATAAGAATACGTGTGTTCTTTTCATGGGTAGCATAAGACTTTCACATTTCTTAGTATATCTAAAATGGGATTTTGGTTTTATACTTCATAGTTAATACTCTTAACTTGTCACATTGACCTATCAAACCTTTTCGGTAATTCCACTAGTCCACACAAGAGGCGGTGAGTATGGTAACGCAAGGCGTTTTAAAAACCATTGACTCATTCGGCAACCATATTATAGGTAACCTCCTTAAACCCCCTTAGAGTGCTTACAGTGAGTACGCCTAGTCTCGGTTTGACTATCAATGTATAATTTAATTTTATATATATAATTAAGGACTATTATATATATATATATATATATATATATATAAATTGAATGGAATTTTAAAACAATTTAAAATTTATGATTATCTAATTAATTCTAATTAACCATGTGAGGACACATTTAATAATTAATATAATCATTTCCGTAATTAATTCCAATTAAACATGTAAGGACACATGCTAATAATTAATGTAAATATTTGACATACAGTTTATATTCACTATATAAATAATGTTAATATTTATCTTACAATATTATTCAAACTTATATATATATATATATATATATATATATATATAAAAGGTAAGAGAATATGTAAGATTATCTATTCAATATATGTCAAAACTCAAATTTTGTGTATTTAAGGCAAGTTAGGAAACTAGCCAAAAATCAATTAGGGTTTAACATTGCATAAAAAAAACGAATACCCTATACCCTTTAGGGATTTCGATAAAACTTATAAGATTTAAGCAAAACATAATCGCTAATAAATCAAAACTTTAAACCAACACAAATAGTTTTGCAAATCAAATTGAAACTACTTTTGAGCTAATATCTAAGAACTATGGCTCTGATACCAATGAAAGGTTTTGAGCAAACTTAGAGGCTGTTTGACAGTTGCTGAATGGTTTAGTACAGAATGGTTAAGTGGTCTGAATGATTAAGAGGTTTTTATGATATAGTGTAAAATTAAATATGGTTGTTTGCTAATTGTTCATAATGAAATCAGGGCTCTTAATGGTTAAGGGAGGGTCAGGATACAAAATCATTAAGAGGATTTTGGAACCATTAAGAGGCAACACTTTGTTTTTTGCCAAACAAGATTTACCTCTTAGCGATTCAGAGGCTGCCTCTTAATGGAACCATTAAGAGGTAAACAAACATCCCCTTACTACCACATGATATAGGCAACAGAAGCATATTTAAAATTATCATCTATGGCAATACAAACTAACAACTTTTCAGGATACATATGTTCTAGATGATTAACTACAAAAGAATTACTACTAAAATTAATTGTATTACCGACGGCTGAAACAGTCGGTAAACCGTCGGAAAAAGGCTTTAGCGACGGTTTTTCGACGGGAGTGACCGTTGGTAAAAAAGCTGGTCGGTAATATTTAGCGACGGTTTTTCGACGACAACTACCGACAACTTACCGACGGTTTTCCGATAGTATTTACCTATTAAAAATAAATATAAAATAAAATGAAAAAACCACCCGTCGGTAAGCCGTCGGTATATCACCAATTTTTCCGACGGTTTTCTGACGACTTATTAAAAATGAATAAAAAATAAAATTAAAAAGATACCGTTGGTGGGCCGTCGGTTTGCCGTCAGTAAATACCGACTGTTTTTTGCCGTCGGTAATTGCCGTCGGTATTTCACAATTTTCTAGTAGTGAATGAACCAAGATTACTTACTTGTTTATTGTGATTTTCGAAAACCACAATGATAAATCAAACCTTTCATCTCGCTTCTTGGATGTTAAGGACCAATAGTATGAATGCCTCTAGTGGCTCACACTTAATAACACCAAATACCAACAATCTAGAAGAGGTTTAAACCTTAAACCCTTATTAGGGTTTATGATAAGTACTCACTTTTGAGTACTTAAGCACATTGTTTTTATCTTTTTAGAATAGATTTTGCACTTTATAATCCCAACCTTGAGTCATTTTGGTTATTATTTTCCACTTTTTCGATTTAGAGCTTAAGATATGGATTTGTATACAAACATGGGTTGTATAGGCTAAAGTTAATGTATTTTGCAAAATCTTGATGAAACAGGTCAATGCTTGAAGCACTGGAACATCATCAGACCTGCAGGGAGAATTGGAAGTTGATTAAAAGGGAGTGGATTTAGCCATTCTTTGGACCAATGGATAAAGCTTTTGCCAGCTGATTATCTGATAATTAGCTGTAATATTCCCTTGTATTGTACCTTTTGTTGTAAAACTCTAATATTAGTACCTTAAGTTAGCTAGATTAACCCTTTTGGCCCCTCTCTATTTCCTATAAATAGAGTGTTATTGGGGCATTAATGGCATCACTCATCCAATCATCCAACCAAGTATCAAGCATCCCTCATCATCACAAAATCATCACTAGATCAGATCATACATCCCCCTTGAAGATACTTTTGTTAGCTGATTTTAATCAACCCCAATTCTCCTTTAATATTTAGTAATCTTGTGGTTTAATCATCTTGTTCTTCATATTTTCTTTAATTTCTTTAAGTTCTCGTAAATTTCTTCATGTTGTTGATGTTGTTTGTAATCGTTTACTTAGAGTAATCTCTTTATTTTCGTTCATCTTGGAACTGGACCACACATCAGTTCTGAGTTCATCTGGAAATTTCCAGAAATCATGCATATGTTCATATGGTGTTCTTCGTGTTCTTCATATGTTCATCGTAAACCCAGGCTATGAATGCTTCCAACATTGGAACAGCATTCACCTGCAGATTTCATTCATGCATTTTCCTTACTTCTCTTGCATCTCTAGCCTTTCCATGTACTTTATGTCTTTAATTTCCAGCATTTAATTACAGTTTATTGTAGTGTTGTACTTACATTCCATTTTACTTTCTTGTCATTTACATTTATTGTCTTTACATTCGAAATCTTATATATATATATATATTTATATACTTTCAAGTCATTTACATTTCCAAGCACTTTACATTATGTTTTCTATTGTAGTTCTTTGTAATGTTCTTTCTTTATTTATTGTAATGAGTAGCTAAACACCTTAGCTTGGGTGTGAGGCAAATGGTGATGGTGTTAACTTAAGCAAAGTGGACTTTTTGTGACATTAACAAAGTTTTATTATTCCAACTCAAGTTTTATCAAGATGATAAAACTCTTTGATAAATTGATCATTTTGATAGTGTAATAGTGTCATGGACCTAAAGATAGGCCATTTAATAGCACGTCAATTTAATGACATGAGAGGTAATATCGAAAGAGTTACTTGCAACGAGAGTTGTTACTTGTGTCATTTAAAATGATCCATTCTTGATAAATTGTCACTTTTTCAAAGGGTTAAAATGGAATAGACTTAGAGATAAGCTATTTGGAATATACCAACTTGGGAGGTATGGTGGTTATTTCGAAAGAGTAACTTTTAACAAAGAGAATTTGTTTTACCATATATTTTAAGAACTCCACTACCATCATTCCCTTATCTTGAACATTGCTCAGAGATGGGATTGTTTATAGCTACTGGAGTAATGGGATGGTGAGAGTCCGAGAGGAACGTGTCTTGAAATAGATAATAAAATCAGTTTCTGTCACAAGCTTGCTGCTGCATCACTGCAGCATTGGTCCACTGGAATTTGGGTTAACATTTCACTACAAGCCTTGCACCCTTGCTTCTCTTAATCTTGTTAAAGTAATCTTGTGTTCACCAACCAATCAAAATATTGCTTCAAATTCGTCATCAGAAATCATATCTTTCATCATACTTTTATCACACTTTTTAGTTCAATCTCTGTGGGACGATATCTGGTATTTTACCACTTTATTACTTGAAAGGCGACATAGTACCAATTTGTATACTTGCTTTTTGGTATTATCTGTCTCACCCTAAGGTACACAAAAGGGCCTGTCAAGTTTTTGGCGCCGTTGCCGGGGATTGGCAAGTCAAAAGTGTTTGTAAAGTATTTTAAAAGATTTGGTTTTTCTACCACCCTTGGGAGTTTTTAAAAGGTTTTTAAAAAGTGGTGCATGCCAAGAATATAATGTGGGGAATTTTTCGAAATAGATCCCGATATTGAGAGAACCTTCCGTCAAAGAAGAAGAATTCAAAGAACTTTTCAAAACATAAACTCTCTCAATATGGATGGACCTCCCCCGGGTTTTGAAAACAGGCAGATCAGACCACCACCACTTTTGGAAAATCAACCTCCGCCTTTGGAAAATCAAATGAGACCACCTTTAGTGAATCAAATCAGGCCGCCACCAATTTTTGCAAATAATCAACCAATTTTTGGAAATCCTCCACCTCATCAGTTTCAAAATCACCAAAATTATAATGAGGAAGAAGATGATGCCGGATCTAGTGGTAATGTTGAACCACAAAACATCATTGACCTTGCAAACTCAAAAGATGGAAGAATTATGGACTATGCAATTCCTAACTTTGAGCAATTGAATTCTGGGATTGTTAGGCCACAATTAGATACTCTACATTTTGAACCAAAACCCATCATGTTTCACATGTTGCAAGCCAATGGTCAATTTTCCGGATTACCATCGGAAGATCCACATTCACATTTAAAATCTTTCATGGAAATCACCGACGTTTTTCTAATCCCTGGAGTATCTGCTGATGCCTTAAGGCTCACTCTATTCCCATTTTCTTTAAGGGATTGGGCAAAAGTTTGGTTCAATTCATTAGCACCAGGTTCAGTACCATCATGGAGTGATATGGCCGAAAATTTTTTGCGAAAATATTTTCCACCTACCCGGAATGCCAAATCCAGAAATGAGATTTGCATGTTTAAACAAATGGATGATGAAGCTATTCCGGATGCGTGGGAAAGATTTAAAGAATTGTTGAGAAAATGCCCTCATCATGGCATTCCCTACTGTATTCAACTCGAGACGTTTTACAATGGGCTCGTTCCCAATGCAAAACAAATGCTCGATGCGATCTTAGGAGGGGCGTTTACATCCAATACCTACAATGCCGGGTATGAGATTCTCGAAAAGATTTCAACAAACAATGGACATTGGGCTGATCCAAGGGCCCAAACTCAAAGGAAAACTACTGGAATGCATGATGTGGATGCATATACTGCATTGACAGCTCAACTTGCTTCCATGACCAACATGCTTAAAAATATAACTTCTGGTCAAGGAGCACAACCGACTGTCCCTACACCTGCTTCCGCAGTTCTTTCTGTGCAATGTGTGTGTTGTGGTAAAGAACATTCTTATGAACACTGTCCACATAATTCTGAATCTGTAATTTTTTTTCAAAACAGACCTGCTCCCCACTCCAACCATTACAATGCCAGCTGGAAACAACACCCAAACTTCTCTTGGAACAATCCATGTTTAAATCCACCAGCAGCAAAGCAGCAAGTGAACTCAAATTTTCAAAATCAAGCAAGTAGTTCTCAAAACCAGTACAAGGGGAATTTTCAAAATAATCACCATCAGAATAATCGTAATCAAGGTTTTCAACACAATCAGCACACTCAACCACTTTTTCAAAACCAACATCATACACCTCTACATGATGACTCAAATCTCTCTCTTGAAGCAATGATGAGAGGATTCATGAGTCAGACACAAGCAGCTCTCCGGAGTTTGGAAACATAAGTCAGTCAAATTGCACTTAATCAGAACAACAGAGCCTCAGGCACTTTGCCTAGTAACATAGAATTACCCAAGGCTCCAGGAAAAGAACATGTGAAAGCTGTTACACTTAGGAGTGGTAAAGAATTACCTGAATCTGTGGAAAAGGAATTTGAACCAATGACCAAACCAGATTTTGAAAGACTGTCCAAGTCCATTCCTGTTCTAGAGATTCCAGTTATTCCAATACCATCAATTCAAGTAGAAAATCAAGATCCTAAGATCACAAGTTCAAGTCCACCATAGACTGACCCAAAGACTAAAGTTGTGATTCCACCCAATGAGACCAAGACCAAAAGCATACTGGACCCATCTTGCTCAAAACAATCAAACCAAGCTGTCATCAAACCAGTTCCACCTTACATTCCTTACCCCAGAGGTTGAGAAATGAGAAGGAGGAATTGCAATTTAAAAAGTTTTTGGATGTTTTCAAAGCATTGCACATCAACATACCTCTTGTTGAAGCAATTGAGCAGATGCCCAGTTATGCCAAGTTTTTAAAAGACATATTGAGTAAGAAAAAGAAGTTAAATGAATATGGGACTATTTCCCTCACAGAAGGTTGCAGTGCTCTCTTGACCAACAAGATTCCCCCTAAGCAAAAAGATCCAGGGAGTTTCACCGTTCCTTGTTCCATAGGAGGGAAAGAGGTTGGGAAAGCACTGTGTGATTTAG
The DNA here is from genome assembly GCA_954870635.1 of Arctium minus. Classification (NCBI taxonomy): domain Eukaryota; kingdom Viridiplantae; phylum Streptophyta; class Magnoliopsida; order Asterales; family Asteraceae; genus Arctium; species Arctium minus. The sequence continues at coordinate 29,159,524 of OX941081.1, forward strand.
GTGCTAGTGTCAACCTTATGCCATTGTCCATTGCCAAGATCGAAAATTCTAAACAAGAATTTAATACAAACTCAGAAATAATGTTAAAGAAGTCGTGGAATAACACTTTAACAATTAATCAAAACACAGAATATGAACTCAAATCATAAGTTTATATTGCATAAAACTTAATGATTACAAACACAACCTCAATCTGTTGAACAGACTCAACAGACGTTCTATACTTCTCTATAGAAAGGATCAATACTAGTCTTGAGGTTAATTCTCTAAACAAAAACAACTCTATCAAAATGTATATATTCAATCAAGAACTTCTAGACTATATATACAGAATTAATTACAAGATAATTATCAAAACAAACTTGATCTTCATTCCATAATTATCTTCATCTCTATCTCCAGCTCCTATTCTTTCTCTTTAAGCATTATCTTCATAAGCAGTATTAACTTCATCCTTATCCAGCAGCATTAACATCATCAACAGTATTATCATGCTTGCAATATTAACCTTTCACTTGCAGTAGTAATCTTCAAGCAGTACTAACTACTAGCAGTACTAACTCTCCAAGCAGTACTAACTATTAAAGTAGCAGCACTAACTATTCAAGCAGTATTAATTCTACTAGCAGTAGTAATATTTCATCACCTAGCAATACTAACCAGACTTAGTTATTTCTGACCCAACAATCTCCCCCTAACTTAACTTTTCAGATTGAGAAGTTAAGTTCTTCAAGATGTTCCTCCATGATGCTTTCAAAACTCCATCTTAGTTGCATAGATTAGGATCCAGACCCAAAATCTGATTGATAGTTCTTCTGACTACTATCTTGGCCATTTCTGAATCCTTTGAACACACCAGCTTAGCATTCAACATACCTTGCAATTTGGCTTTGCTGTGATCATAAATTCTATCCACCAGGTAGTACTCATGATAAGATCTGTCAATAGTGATGACATAGACTCCACACCTTTTAAATAGCATCTAATTGTCTATTCTTTGGAATTTATTCTCCAGATGCAGATCTCTGACAACATGTTGAACTTTGCTAGGATCAAACATCATGCACAAGTACTCCATTGCCAACTTCTTTATGTTCATTCCTGCTTCTTTCAGAGTATCACCATACAATCTCATCCCAACCTTGAACATTTCTTCTAAGTCAGATCTGCGGGCAAACAAGAAGATCTGACTGAGTTGATGATGGACCGGATCTCGAAAGGCGAGACAACTTCTGATGATTTTTCCCCATGTAGCATATATTTCATAGTGATCACCCAATCTCTTGATCCTGAAGTATTCTTTGCCTTGGTCTTTCAAAATATCCCAATGAATGATTTCAGGAGCATTCACTGAAATAGGATCAACCTTCAGAGGTTCTTTATCAGATACTGTCATGTACAAATCAAATTGCACATCAGATTGTTTTGGTTGACTTGTAGGATCTGGATTCTGCTCTAGCACATGTTCTGTTGATTCTGCTTCTGTACTTTTACTTTCATTCTCCTTTTCAATTTCATCAATTCTTGACCTCTTTGCCTGTTTCTTGGTAGCAATAGATTTCTTTCTTTTTATAGCTCCAATTTTCTGAGCTAAGGTCTCTTCTTCCTTCACTTTTGCCTTGTCTTTGGTAGGAGTGCCTTCTTCACTGTCAGGGAAAGGTTGTTGTATGTTGAGATCATGTCTTTCTTTCAACCTCAACCCTTTGAATGAAATCCCCTTGCAGCTTTGCCATTTCCTTCTTGTATAACTCTTCTATCCTTCCAAATGGCATGCTGGTAAACATTCCATCAGGAACCCCAATAGCTCCTTTCAGAAAGTTTATCATTTTCCTTCTTTCTTGATTGTCCAGGAAGGTTTTAGATGGCTGTCTTTGTCTTGTCTTTAATAGCAGCCTTTGCCTTGAAGCCTTCTTTGTGACTTTCTTTGCAGCAGCTGCAGACTTCAGACTCTTTTGATATTCTTCATTTATCTTCTTGGCCAACTCCAATGCAATCCCTCTGTCTTTGGCAGATTGAATCTCATTTTCATTTTCAAGGTCTGCTTGCATCTTCCTTGCCAATTCTTCATCCAGAGCTATTTGACTTTGTTTCTTTGATGCTTTTACAGATTCAACCACCTTCTCTTTGCCTTTACCCTTAATCTCAACAATACTAGCTTCATTTCTTTTATTTGATATGCCACCTTCTTTGATTTCCACTCCCTTAGCCTTTTGAGCAGCCTTGGGAGTGTCAGCTTTGGCCTTCACTAGTGTTTCTGTAATCTGTATTTCCTCAATAGTCAGCCCTGTTACTGTTGCTACTTTTTCAGTTTCTACTGCAGCCTTCTCAGTTTCTGCTGCTAGACCTATTTCTGCTGCTAGCTTAAAGGTTTCTGCTGCTTTGCTACCTTCTGCTTCTGTACCCGACTCCCCCTCAAATTTAGATTCCATGCCAACAGGACTTTGTTTCTCAGTTTCAGCTTCAGTTGTCTCCCCCTTTTTGGAAGCATCATGATCTATGCTCCTCTTCTTTAGCACAAATTTGATTTTCTTCTTTTTGTGCACTAGCCACATAAGCATATTCTTCAGTTTGGTGATCTGAAGTTGTTGGGAAAGTATCACCTGTTGCATATCTTTTATCTCCAGTGTTTGATCAGTAATTTCCTGACTTAAGGTACCAAGTGTATCCATCAATTCATCATAAGTATATCTATCCTCACCTCATTTGGGTGTGTTGACCACCCTTGAAGGATCCTTGGAAGTTTTAGTAGGAGTCTTCTGCCTAGCAGAAGCACCCTCTACCCCCTTGGTTTCTTGGCACCTGGGACCTTTGGATGATTTCTCACCCAAAGTTGCCGTGGGGAAGGTCTTAAAGATGTTCACACTGTCCTGCCCTGCACTTTGTGCAAAGTCAGTAGTGTGAGCCTCACTGCCCACATGCTCATCCTTCTCCTTAAAGAGCACCTTCTGGGGGTTGGGAGACACCCCTATGGTTTCCCTTTCGATATTCTCTAATGGAGAATGCTCCATTAGAGGGCTTGAAGGCTTTGGGGGTGAAGATACAAGAAGGGAAGGAACCTTCTGTACCTTTTTCCTGATATATGTTTTGGTGATGGGGGATTTGGGCTTGACAAAAGGGATCTGAGGAATATTAACAGAATGGAATGGTGTGGGTAGGTCATCAGTTGGGTGGTCAGATGTGGGCTGTGACCCTGATGCCTCACCATGGGAATGAGACACACCCATCATTGTAGAGAACAATGGAGTGTCTTGTCTAGAAAAGTCCTTGGAAGGCCTTTTCATGTTTGAGAACACTTTCCCCTTTGGGAGTTTTGGTACATATACCTCCTTGAAGGTAGGTAAATCCGTCAATTCCTTATTAAGTACTTCTTGTACAAACCTTGGATACATAAAAAAGCTTTTTGATTTGGTATCCAGGTTTGACATTAAATCATTTAAGATCATTTGTGAAAAATTAAACTTTCTAGAGGTCGCTAAGCAGACCAAAGCATAGGCTATGGTGCTGCTGAACTCACTCCATCCTGTTGTTTTTCTTGAAATGCAGTGTTGTAGGGTATGAACAAAGAATCGCCACTGAGGTGAAAATCTGTTTTTGAAAAACTTATATACATCAGTGGGACCTTCATACCCCATTTGATTAAGAACTTGGAAGATATCTTCATGAGGAAGAGAGGTAATACCCGAGGCATCATCTAAGCGTAGATAGATGCGAATACACTCCTCTGAGATGGTCAGGGATTTATCACACACCCTTGTTTTGATGACCTGAGTGCCATCTTCAGTGTGGATGGTAGCATTTGCCCAAAATTGTCGTAGATGTTCCACATAGATTGTGGGCTTGACAGTGAGGGCATGGGCAATGTGTGACGATTTGAGGAAATCCACAATCTGATGAAAACCTTCAGCCTGTTTGGGGTTTTGCAGCATAGTAACCTCATTGTGTTCATCTACGAATTGTAGGCCCACCATCGTTCTGATTGATTTTAGGGTTCGAATCGCCACTAGGGTGTACATTGGTGAGCAAGAAATCGAGAGAAGCAATGGAAGTTCAAAGAGTCGTTTGTATTTTGGAGGTCACAAAGGGTATTTATAGGTGGAGAGTTTCAGTTAGAAGCAGTACTAAGTACCCTAGCAGTATTAACCAACTTGCAGTATTAACTCATATTAGCAGTAGTAACACATACTGGCAGTACTAACACAGACTAGAAGTATTAACTCCGACTAGCAGTATTAACACATGCCAGCAGCAGTAACTTTGCACTGGAAGTATAAACTACCTAGCAGTAGTAACCATACTGAACCATATTTGAACTGTCAACATGAGTAATATAGAAAGCAGTATTAACTTAACTAGAAGTACCAAGTATTCAATTTAAGCAATCTGAAACACTTAAACACACAAGGTTAGCAGCACCATGCATAATACAATATGAGAAAGTAGACAGGAATGAGTCTATACAGAAATGGTACATAAAGCAGATCAAAGGAGGCTTATTCAGTGTTTATCATGCCCACACTTGTGACCAAGAATGTGAATCTACCCACATCAAAAGCTTTGGTGAATAGATCAGCAAATTGATTACTTGTATGGACTTTCACAACCTGAATTAGCTTCTTTTCATTACAGTCTCTGATAAAGTGGTACCTGATTTCTATATGCTTTGTTTTGGAGTGCTTGACTGGATTATTAACAATGCTAATAGCATTGTTATTGTCTATGAATATTGGAGTGTGAAGAAAAGTCATACCATAGTCCATCATTTGATTCTGAATCCAGAGTACTTATGAACAACAGCTTGCAGCAGCTATATACTCTGCTTCTGTTGTAGAGGTGGACACTGTGGTTTGTTTCTTGCACTTCCATGACACTAGTCTTGCACCCAAAAACTGACATCCCCCTGAAGTTGACTTTCTATCCAAATTTGACCACCCAAGTCACTGTCTGAATAAGCATGTAGGTTGAATGGTGAGTCATGAGGATACCAAAGACCTAATCTAGGTTGGCCTTTGAGATATCTGAATATCCTGTTGACTACTTGAAAGTGTGACTTCTTAGGCCTTACTTGAAATCTTTCACACACACAAACAGGAAACATGATATCTGGTCTTGAAGCAGTGAGATACATGAGGGAGCCAATCATTGATCTATAGTGATGAACATCCACATCCTCCCCCTCAAGATCTGCAGTGATCTGTTTGTGTGTCTCCATGGGTGTGCTTGCAGGCTTTGAATCTGAGAATCCAAACTTAGTAAGAATGTCATGCACATACTTGGATTGGCTTATAAATATCCCATCTTTCTTCTGCTTAACTTGTAGCCCAAGGAAGAAGGTAAGTTCCCCCATAGAACTCATTTTGAATCTCTTGTGCATCAAATCTTCAAAATCTCTGCACATTTGATCTTTTGTGGATCCAAAGATAATATCATCCACATAGATTTGCACTATAATGTTGTCCTTCTTTTTCCTCTGAATGAACAGAGTATTGTATATGTTTCCTCTTTGAAAACCATTTTCCAAGAGATAGGTAGACAAAGTGTCATACCATGCTCTTGGTGCTTGATGTAGCCCATAGAGTGCCTTCTTCAATTTGTATACTCTGTCAGGATAATTTGGATTTTCAAACCCTGGAGGTTGACAGACATACACTTCTTCTTCAATTCTCCCATACAGGAAAACACTCTTTACATCCATCTGGTAGACCCTGAACTTCATGAAAGAAGCATAGGCTAAAAATAGCCTGATTGCCTCAATCCTGGCCACTGGTGCAAATACCTCTTCATAATCAATTCCCTCTTCTTGAGTATACCATTGTGCCACTAATCTGGCCTTGTTCTTTATTACTATTCCTCTCTCATCTTTCTTGTTCCTGAAGATCCATTTAGTGCCTATAGCTCTGTGTCCTTTTGGAAGGTCAACCAAATCCCATACATCCTGCAGCACAAACTGCAGTAGCTCCTCTTGCATTGCTTCTATCCAGCTTGGATCTTTGATTCCTTGTGATTATAGGTGAATTGATGTCACCAATTACAAATTGAGGAGGATGATTTTTCTGAACTCTTGTTTGATGAACAACCTCTTCATTAATATCTGCTTCCTGATTTGAGTCATTCTTTTCAGGAGTGTTGCCACCAAAAACTGAAGAATTATCATCATCTGTGTCATCTTCTTCCAAACATGGCATCTCAGGACCTTTGATTCCTGAATCTGAGGGTTGATCTTTCTTTTCACCTCTGTCCTCTTCATTCTGAGCTGGTTCAGTGTCCTTTAAATCTGAAGTATCTTTCTTATCTTGGTCACATAATTCAACAGGATCAGCAGTGGGTGTTGGGAACAACACAAACTCTTGTCTTTGTACTTGTACCTTTTCTGTCCCTGTTCCTGCATTATGCTCATTACTGAAACCCAAAGAATTAGTCATTGAATCAATGTCCAATAGCCAATCAGGACCTGAACCAAGTTGATTTGGTGTGTTCTCATTACATTTGACATTGTCACTTTCCTCAATAATTCTAGAAGAGGTGTTGAAAACTCTGTAGGCCTTACTTTGAGATGAATATCCAACAAGAAACCCATCCTCAGCTTTGCTATCAAACTTGCCTAGGTGAGTTTTGGTATTGAGAATTGTGCAAGGACACCCAAATGGTTTGAAAAATCCAATAAAAGGTTTCTTCTTTTTAAAAAGCTCATAAGGTGTCTTGTCTTGGGATTTCACTACTAGAACTCTGTTTTGAACATAGCAGGCAATATTAACTGCTTCTTCCCAAAAAGTAATTGGAAGTTTTGAATCTGCCAACAGAGATCTAGCAGCTTCTATCAGAGTCCTATTTCTCCTTTCAGCAACACCATTCTGTTGAGGAGTCCTAGGAGCACTGTATTGTCTCTCAATACCTTTTTCCTCACAGAAGCTGTTTAGGTCATTGTTTTTAAATTCAGTGTCATTATCAGACCTTATGATTTTAACTCTTAGATTTGTTTGGTTTTCAACTCTAAGCACAAAGGATTTGATCAGTCCACTTGTCTCATCCTTAGTCCTCAGAAAATAGACCCAAGTGAATCTAGAGAAATCATCAACAATAACCAAGCAGTAGGATTTCTTACCAATACTCATCACATTTGTAGGACCAAACAGATCCATATGCAGTAAATTAAGAGGTGAAGAGATTGTATTTATCTCTTTGGACTTATGAGAAGTTTTATGCTGTTTGCCTTTAAGACATGCAACATAATGATCATCACATGAAAATACCTTTTGTGGCAAACCTCTCACAAGGTTGTTTTTCACAAGTTTCTTCATTGTTTTAATGTTCATGTGACACATCCTTCTGTGCCAAAGAAATGATTCATCTAGTGAAGCTTTTGAAAATAAACAATTTAAAGATGAATCAGAAGATACACTCTCCAAGTCTAAGCAATAAACATTGTCCTTTCTAGGAGTTCTAAGTAGTATCATACTTTCATAAACTACCTTGAACCCTGGAGCAAAAATAATACATTAAGTATCATTGAATAATATGCTATGTTTCTTGTCACATACCTGTGATACACTTAACAGGTTGTATCTTAATTGCTCAACATAGTATACATCCTCAAAGGTCATCTTACCTTTTGACACATTACCTTTTCCACTTATCTTTCCACCTACTGGATTATCACCAAAAGCAACATGTCCTCCATCAATTCTTTTGAAGTTTTGAAGGCAGGCCATGTTACCTGTCATGTGCCTGGAACAACCACTATCAACATGACAAATGCTCCTTCCCTTGAGCTGTTGGTTGCCCTGCACATGTAATAAAGCAGTTAGTTTTTAATACGAACCCAAGCCAAAGTGGTCTTGGGTTTCCCATTCTCATCAACATATTCATATTCAGACTTGATAAGATTATCAAACTGAGGAATCTTATTGCTTGAATACTTTGTCAGAATAATGGGCCTGTCACTGGAAGCAGTACTAACTTGATTTGTAATACCAACTTTGTTAGCAGTACTAACATCATTAGCAGTACTAATTGGGTTAGCAGTACTAATTTTGTTAGCAGTACTAACTGGGTCAGTAGTAGTATTGCTTGCAGCAGCACTATTTCTGTCAGCAGTACTATTTGAAGTAGCAGTACTAACAGATTTCTTTACTTTTGGAACCCAAACCTGGACAAAGTTGTTTACTTTCTTTGTCTTTAAGATACTCCTTGGCTTATTTGAAGTATTTTTCTTTGAAGTAGCAAACTTATTCTGAACATGAGATTTTATAGGTGCCCTTCTCACATTCTCAGCCATATGATTCCTTATTTGCTTCCTATAACCAACATGATTTTGTATATTTCTTTGAAAAGTGATCCTTTGGTTAATAGGATTGAAATAACAGTGTTTGGCTAGATGATTTAACTTGCCACAGATAAAACAAGGCTTTGGTTTGTTTATTTTTCTCAGATCAATTCCTTGTTTTAAAGCCCACTGATTATTTCTGTTTCTTTGATTTCCCCTTATTTTATCATTGTTATGGGGCTTGTTCTGTTGACAAGTACAGGGATTTATAACAGAGGTTTGCATGTAATGAATTCCCTGTACCTTATCCTTCCCTTTCCTAGAGGTCTCAGCTGTCTCACTCTTCACAGTCTCTTCCCCACTTTTAGACTTCTCCACTTTCTCACTTTTGACAAATGGTTTACCCCCCCTTTCATTTGTCAGAATGTGGTTTTCTAAGGGAATAGCTTTATGGTCTTCCTTATTCTTACACTCAGAGTCCTCTTCTTCAGAATCTGCCTCAACCACTACTTTGTCTAAAGGATCTACTTCAGTGGCTCCTTCAGGTAATTTCTTCTTGTCTTGTCTTTCTAAGAGGTCTGAGGTGGGAGGAATATAGTTATTGTTGTATGGTGGAGGGGTGGTGTTATAGCCTATTCCTCTTCTCAGTTTGTCATGAACTTGATTTTTGAGTAAAGAGTCCATTGCTTTAGAAGCATTGGAATATTTCTGAATATCTAGTTTGGCCTTCTCAAAATCACTCTTAATTTTCTCACATTCTGCTTTGGCCTTCTCTAGTTCAATCTCTAACTGATTCTTCTCCCACTTCCAGTAGTTGGTATCATAAGAATGTTGAAGTTCATTAGCCTGATATGACTTAATTTGTTCTTCAAACCTCTCAACAATCAAAACATACTCTCTTCTATCTTTCTCTAGCCTTTTAAGATCATTACACATGCTCTGATTGTGATCCCTGTACTTTTTAATAGTTTCAATACAGGTTTTAGAGCAAAGGTTAGATGTTACCTCTGTGGGAAGTGTAGTGCTTGATGACTCTAAAACTTCGGCCATCAAAGCTTGATTATGAACTGCTTCTTCTGCTTGGTCACTCCAATCAAATCCCATTCCTTCTTGGGAAACAAGGGCTTGAGAAGAGTTCCTGTTGTTGAAGCTAGTGGACTGTGATGGTTGATGGTTTCTAGTATGCTGTTGAGGCAATCCACTTCTGCATTCTCTTGCAAAGTGTCCCAGCTTGTGACACTTGTAACATTCAACCTTGGATTTATCAAATCCAACCCCATCTTCTCTTTTCTGAGCAAAGTTGTTCCTGCCAGTCCTTTTGATGAACCTTTTTACCCTCATTGTGAGCATAGCCATCTGCCACTTGATATCCATCTCTTCCAGATCATCAACATTTATCTGTTCTAAGTCATCATTAATTAGAGTGGAATTAGCATGACTGGCTAGAAAAACTTCTAAAACTGAGTCATTAGCTCCATCTTGCTTTGATCCATGGGCAACACTAACTGATTCTGTATTAGCAGCAGAATCAGTAGAAGATGATAAAAGAGCAGCATTGTATGAGTATCCAGAGGGCATCTTCTTTGCTTCTACCTCTGCTTCAAACACTCTAAGGTCATTATAGAGGTCATCTAGTTCCTTGTCCTCTAGTTGGTCATTCCGTCTGAAGGAGACAGTGTACATAGTCCATTCATCACCAAGAGATCTTAGAAATTTTCTGTTGACATCATCTTGATCTATCTGAACACCAATAGTAGCCAATTCACCAATTAACTTATTAAATCTATCAAAAGTTTGAGTCATGGACTCATTCTTTGTAGACATGAAGTTTTCATATTGCTGCTTCAGGATGGCCTTCTGATTTCTCTTGGTACTTTTTGTACCAGAAAATCTTTTCTCCAGAGCATTCCATAAAATTTGTGCATCTGTGCAGTTGCAGAACTGGTGTTGGTACTCATTAGGTATAGCCAAGAGCAAAGTGCTCAAGGCTTTCATCTCTGTCTGCCTCATCTTTCTTTCTCCATCAGTCTTTGGTGGAGGTCTCTTGCCATCTACATCCATCTTTCCTTCATCAGAGGGACCATTCTCAATGATATCCCACATTGAGAAGTCTGTGAGAAGAATATATTGCTTGATTCTGATCTTCCACATGTCAAACTCATTGGGTTTGAGCATGGGAACCTTTGATACCAGAACGCTATCGCTTGAACCATCCATGATTATAGATTTCTGAGTTTTCTAGCTCTGATACCACTTGTCAAGATCGAAAATTCTAAACAAGAATTTAATACAAACTCAGAAATAATGTTAAAGAAGTCGCGGAATAACACTTTAACAATTAATCAAAACACAGAATATGAACTCAAATCATAAGTTTATATTGCATAAAACTTAATGATTACAAACACAACCTCAATCTGTTGAACAGACTCAACAGACGTTCTATACTTCTCTATAGAAAGGATCAATACTAGTCTTGAGGTTAATTCTCTAAACAAAAACAACTCTATCAAAATGTATATATTCTATCAAGAACTTCTAGACTATATATACAGAATTAATTACAAGATAATTATCAAAACAAACTTGATCTTCATTCCATAATTATCTTCATCTCTATCTCCAGCTCCTATTCTTTCTCTTCAAGCATTATCTTCATAAGCAGTATTAACTTCACTCTTATCCAACAGCATTAACATCATCAGCAGTATTATCATGCTTGCAGTATTAACCTTTCACTTGCAGTAGTAATCTTCAAGCAATACTAACTACTAGCAGTACTAACTCTCCAAGCAGTACTAACTATTAAAGTAGCAACACTAACTCTTCAAGCAGTATTAATTCTACTAGCAGTTGTAATATTTCATCACCTAGCAGTACTAACCAGACTTAGTTATTTCTGACCCAATTCTGTGGAAATGATCTCTCTTTGCTAAAAGCTTCAACAAAGATGGGGACTATCTTAAAGTTCCAATTCTGTGTAAATATTCCTTTTAAAGTCTAGCTTATGTTTTCTTAATTAGTTATGTCTAATATGTTTGTTAGTGTACAACTAAAAGTAAAAAAAAAAGGGCAGATCCATTTGATGCTGAGTCCATGCTGTAGCATCAGAAACCCTAGGTTTTCAAGAAAAATCAGATGAGTTTAGAGGGAACCTGGTATAACAATTTTGATTTGAATTAGGAGATTTGTACCAAAAGTGACGTAATCTTTCATCACCTGGAAAAGATTACACCTCTCTCCTAGGTGATGATGATGAGTTGTACCTAAAGATGCTTCTTAGATGGTCCTTTTTGTACTAATCTTAAAATTATCCATTGGATAATACCCATTAACAACCAGGTTCCATCTCTTTAAAAAATTCTCAAGATCAAATCCACCTCCATCCAAAAACTGACATTTCAGTTTCCTCCTTTCCAAAAATCTTCTTTTTAAACAAATCAAACCCATTTTTTTCTTCCCTCTCATTCCCTCCAACGACCGAAAACCACCAAGAACAACCACCATTGTCATTCTTCTTCTCCATCTTTCTGCGATTCCCATGGCTCTAGTGAAGAGACCAGTACCCCAAGAGCAAACCATCGAAGGCAATCGACCCAATACGCGAAGAAGTCGAAGGAACCAACCTGTGGTTCGAACCCCTGTTCCAAACCCAACTACTGACCAAGTCGAACTCGAGGATGCATCAATCGCTCCTCTGGTTCGAAAACCTTCAACAAGGGTGAAAATCACTAAACCTAGGGCTGGAACCAACAATAAAGCAGTGAAGAAAGGGGAAACTCCGAAAGAGGCTGCTACTGAAGATGGGTCGAAAACAGGGGAGAAGGAGGTCGCTACTGAGGACGCTCCACCGACACCAAATCCTTTTGCTATCTTCGTGTACAAGGATGCTTCTTCAATCCTCTCATCGACTGAAACACCGAAGGTATCCACTGCTCCCTCTAAAACTTTGGTTGAGGGACTATTCACCTCTTGTTCTGAGGATAATGTCAATCAACCTATTGCATCAACAAAGATTGACATTTCCCTCATTCAAAATCACACAAAGGTTGCACAACCATTCGGCTTTCTACAAACTGATGGAGATTTGGCCACGGCCATCTCCAGTAGAGTAGCTATTGAGAACCCACATGAGGAAATAAACACTGAAATCCTGTCACAACATGTGGAGTTTGATAACACAAGCCTTGAGGACCTATCTGATGATAATGTTCCTGTGGTTAAGTTGATCACCAAGAAAAAGAAGAGGCCTTTGGGAAAGACTTATGCCACTAGGTCTAGAACTGATGTCCCTACTACATCATAGGTCCAGGAACCCATACCAAAGAAGAGGAGGACAGTGAGATTTGAGGAAGATGAGGATGATTTAGAACCCCTAAAGACCAACTGTCATGCTGTAGCATCTGTGCAGCATGAACAGACTGTGAAAGAAAATGGTAAGAAAGCCAAGGAAACTATTGTGTTTGTCACTAGACCAGAGATGCCACACAAGGGATTTAGCTCTAAGGCTGCTGCTAGGATGTGGAGAAAACATCACACTAAGGTGGGATTGCCAGATAAGGGGTTTGATGCACAAAGCCTAAGGGAATTCCAATTTATTGGAGATGTAGTTGATACCCATGGGCTTGAAAAGGTTTGTGAGGTCTATTCCTCATATAACCTCACACTGATGAGAGAGTTCTGTTGTGAGATTTCAGTCACACCCTCACCAAAAATCAAGATCAGAGGGGTCACTTTCAAGCTCACAGCAAGGCAGATCAATGAATTCTTAGATCTCTCACCACCTAAGAACACAAAATATCACAAGATGATGGTCAATACCACTCCACAAGACCTGGCAGAGGCTGCAACATTACTGGGAAAGCCAAAAGCAGATTGGGAACATCACAGTAACTTCATGCTTAAGACATTCAAGGCTTCTAACCTCACTGCAAATGCTAATGTTTGGAATAACTTTGTCAAGCATTCTGTTTATCCTACCACAGATGATGGAACCATCTCTGTGGATTGGATGTTGTTGTTATATTGTCTCATTACAGGAAAGAGCTTCAACATGGGAAGGATAATGCTCAACAACATTAGGGAGTGTGCAATAAGGAAGAGGGGCAAGCTGTACTTTCCAGGCATGCTTACAAAGATGCTGGTGAAGGCTAGAGTTCCACAGTACAAAGATGACCTCATTGTGAAAGAGCAAAGAGAGAGATGGCAGATAGATATGAAGGCAGTAACTAGGCTGAGCAACAGGAAGGAGAAGCCTGTTGAGGCTGCAGATTTGTTAACTTTGGTGCAGGATCTTCTGGCCCAGAACACTGCCATAATGGAGGCCATGAACAAGAAAAGGAATGAGAGTTTGGAGAAGATGGAAAGTATGAGGGAGGGATGATGGCTGTTGCTAAAGGAAAGAGGAAGGTAGGAGAAGGGTATGGAGCTGAGAGACAGATTTCAAGCACTTTACATTATGTTTATATACTTTCAAGTCATTTACATTTCCAAGCACTTTACATTATGTTTTCTATTGTAGTTCTTTGTAATGTTCTTTCTTTATTTATTGTAATGAGTAGCTAAACACCTTAGCTTGGGTGTGAGGCAAATGGTGATGGTGTTAACTTAAGCAAAGTGGACTTTTTGTGACATTAACAAAGTTTTATTATTCCAACTCAAGTTTTATGAAGATAATAAAACTCTTTGATAAATTGATCATTTTGATAGTGTAATAGTGTCATGGACCTAGAGATAGGCCATTGAATATCACGTCAATTTAATGACATGGGGGGTAATATCGAAAGAGTTACTTGCAACGAGAGTTGTTACTTGTGTCATTTAAAATGATCCATTCTTGATAAATTGTCACTTTTTCAAAGGGTTAAAATGGAATAGACTTAGAGATAAGCTATTTGGAATACACCAACTTGGGAGGTATGGGGGTTATTTCGAAAGAGTAACTTTTAACAAAGAGAATTTGTTTTGCCATATATTTTAAGAACTCCACTCCCATCATTCCCTTATCTTGAACATTGATCAGAGATGAGATTGTTTATAGCTACTGGAGTAATGGGATGGTGAGAGTCCGAGAGGAACGTGTCTTAAAATAGATAATAAAATCAGTTTCTGTCACAAGCTTGCTGCAGCATCCCTGCAACATTGGTCCACTGGAATTGGGGTTAACATTTCACTACAAGCCTTGCACCCTTGATTCTCTTAATCTTGTTAAAGTAATCTTGTGTTCACCAACCAATCAAAATATTGCTTCAAATTCGTCATCTGAAATCATATCTTTCATCATACTTTTATCACACTTTTTAGTTCAATCTCTGTGGGACGATATCTGGTATTTTACCACTTTATTACTTGAAAGGCGACATAGTACCAATTTGTATACATGCTTTTTGGTATTATCTGTCTCACCCTAAGTTACACAAAGGGTCTGTCAGTTTACGATTTTGGAAGAGAGGGAGATGGGATCGACGACCACAAGAGAGAGAGAGAGAAAAACTTATTAGGGTTTGATCCCTAGCAATTTATTTGTAACCCCTCTCCTGCTTCTCGACTAAGTTATCTCTATTTTACAACTAGCCCCCTTGAACCGATAAGCTTGTTAAAACTACTTTAACCAATTATCATTTAGTCCCTGTACTTTATATAATTAATCTAATTAATTATATTTTAGCTTATAATTAATTTATCATCAAATGACAAATTAATAAACTAATTGTTTTAACTCCCTTTATTCTTCTGATTGTTTATTTGGGTCTTAAGGGCAACCCAAAAGGACTCTGTTATTATTAGAAATATTACCAATAGTTAATGACTCTGGACACTATATCCAACACGATCGTCTTAAACCCCGTCGCTACCGTAAACTACGTATATATGAGTAAATTAGAAATACATAAAATTAAAAAAATATATATATATACAACCAATAGAACCATGATCTTGACCATTCACTTTTTTGAAGGCAAATGTTTTTTTATAAATGAAATGGATATATACTAACTTCCTTTTATGTTACCGTTTTTGCTTTGGTCGATTATATGATAATTCTATGGTTTAATTATTGTTATTTTTTATTTTTTCGAGTGAAGCAAGTAGGGTTTTGGGAATTAGAAGTCGATGAATATATTTCCCCAGATTAATCTATGGAGCCGAGAACGTAGCATGCACGATGTTGCGATGGAAAGAGATTTAGGTGAAGATGAAAATAGTCATGAGATTCCGATCGACAGTTTGATTTTGTTCTGTTTGATTCAACAAAAGGGAAGTCTCCCACTACAAAACATAGGCTTATCACCGACGGATGAATCCGTCGGTAAATCGAAATCCGTCGGTGATCCGTCGGTAAAAAGGTGGTCGGCGTTCAGATCACCGACGGATATTACCGACGGATCACTGACGGTTTAATTTTCCGATGGATCTCCGACGATTACCGACGGCCTGAGTTATTTCCGACGGATCACCGACGTTCGGCTTTTAGCGACGGATTACCGACGGCTATTCACAAACGGATTTAGCGACGAATATTTATTAAATAAAAATTAAATTAAAAAAAAATCCGACGGATTACCGACGGATAATCCGTCGGTAATTTAATTTTTTATTAA
This sequence comes from Arctium minus, assembly GCA_954870635.1. Lineage (NCBI taxonomy): Eukaryota > Viridiplantae > Streptophyta > Magnoliopsida > Asterales > Asteraceae > Arctium > Arctium minus. Next base: position 29,175,385 of record OX941081.1, read on the forward strand.
AAATAATTAAAAATTAAAAATTTCCAGTTTTTATCCTGTACAAAACCTGCCAATTTTTAAATATTACTAAGTCTTAAAGTGTACAAAATATCTATAAATACATAAACATAATCCTACGGAGGGGGAAAGTGGGGAAAGGGTGCTGACTGTTAAACTTGATCATGAACCCGTCAAACTGAGCTATTCGTTCCTACATCTGTCTCTTCTCTACTTCATCTCTATCCATTCGCTCCTGAATCCAGATCCTCTATGCTTCTTCTCTCTGTAGTCACTCCTGCAACTGGATCCTCTCTTCTTCCTCTCTCTAACCTCTGCCTCAGCTCCTCCAACTGAAATTCAACATTTGACAAACATATAATATGCTCATATCAATTTCAATCTACAATATATAATAAATGGTATGACTATTTAAAAGTCAAGTCGTAGGTGTCAACGAAGTTAGAAGTCTATTGAACACTACATGTAATGGTTTGCCTTCTTGAAAGTCAAACCATAGGTTTAGAGGAGTTTTGGATGACTCTAAAACTCTAAGTGTAATGGTTTGACTATTGGAAAGTCAAACCGTAGGTTACAATCAAAGAAAGGTGTTTTGGAAAGTTTAAAAACCCTACGTGTAATGGTTTGACTATTTAAAAGTCAAACCGTAGGTGTCAACGAAGTTAAAAGTCTATTGAACACTACATGTAATGGTTTGCCTTCTTGAAAGTCAAACCATATGTCAGGATCTAATTCTTAACAAGAATAATGAACTCAGAAACAATATTAAAGGAGTTGCGGAATAACACTTTAATATTCAACTATCAAAGTAACAGTGAATCAGAAAATCACAACTTGTAAACTTTATTGAATGATTAAAGTTACAAGTTTTCAAACAAAACCTCAATCTTGATGAACAGGCTCACCAAGACGAATTCTACTTCTCTAGAACTAGGATTATAAACCTTGAGGTTAATTCTCTCTCTAAAAACTTATTAATCAAAAGTTAATTCTATCAAAGACTTCTATACTATTTATACAAGACATAATACAAGATAATTATCAAAATACAAATGATCTTCAGTCCATAATTATCTTCTTTACTTTAGTAAGTCTTCTATACAGCTGTCTTCATTCCATACTGAGTCTTCATCTCATAAGCAGTATTAAGTTGTAGCAGCATTAACCACTCTGAGCAGTACTAATCTCCAGCAGCACTAATTCTGCTTAGCAGTAGTAACTTCTTCAAGCAGTATTAACCTTGATTAGTAGTAGTAATCTGTCTCAGCAGTAGTAATCATACTTAAGCAAATCTTCAGTTCCCAACAATCTCCCCCTAACTTGACTTTTAGAAAGAGAAGTCAAGTTCTTCAGATAAGGTCTTCAAGATGCTTTCAAAACCTAGGTTTACACCCCTAGATTAGGATCCAAACCCAAGCTTTGATTGATGATTCTGCTTACCACAATCTTTGCCATTTCTGAATCCTTTGAACATGTAAGCTTGGCATTCAACATTGCTTGCATTTTACCCTTGCTGTGATCATAGATCTTATCAACCAAGTAGTACTCATGATAAGCTCTGTCTACAGTGATGACATAGACTCCACACTTTTCAAATATCATCCAGTTTTCTATTCTTTGGAATTTATTCTTTAGATGCAAATCTCTGATCACATGTTGAACTTTGCTAGGATCAAACATCATACACAAGTACTCCATGGCTAATCTGATTAAGCTCATGTCTTCTCCTGTCAGATCCTTTTCATATAGACTCATTCCAACTTTAAACATCTCTTCTAGATCTGATCTTGAACAACTTCTGATGATTCTCCCCCAAGTAGAATACACTTCATATATGTCTCCCATTCTCTTAATCCTGAAGTATTTCTTTCTTTGATCTTCCAGGATATCCCAAAAGATGATTTCAGGTGCTTTCATAGAAATGGGATCAGCTTGTACTGGTTCATCATCTATTACAGTCATATAAAGCTCAAAATGCACATTAGATTGACTTGGTTGTTGTGCACTTTGACTTGATTGCTCTGTATGACCTGCAACAGATGGTCCTGCCTCTTTTTCTGCTTCTTCAATCCTTGGCCTTTTGAACTGTTTCTTGGAGGCTAGAGTTTTCACTATCTTTGCAGATTTAACTTCCACAGCAACAGGCTCTTCCTTTTTTTCTTCATCCTTTTCCTTTGAAGGAGTGGTTTCCTCAGGGAAGGGTTGTTGGATGTTGAGATCATGCCTCTCTTTCATCCTTCTTTCAGCTTCTTCCCTTTGAGAGGAGTCCCCTTGAAGCTTTGCCATTTCCCTTTTATAAAGCTCCTCAACTTTGTTGTATGCCATGTTAGCAAACATCTCTCCTTTTACACCAATTGAGCCTCTCAGAAAGTTTATCATTTTTCTCCTTTCTTGATTGGCCAAAAAGGTCTTAGAGGGTTGTCTTTTCTGAATCTTTGAAGGCAGCCTGTGCTTGGTTGCTTTTACTATACTTTTCTTGGCCTCAACTGCAGTTTTCATGCTCTTTTGATACTCTTCATTGAGCATTTTAGCCATATTCAGTGCAAGCTCTCTGTCTTTTTCTGATTGAAGTTATTCCTCTTTTTCCATCTCTGCTTGAAGTTGTTTTGCCATTTCTTCATCTAGCTCTATCTGTTTCTGCTGCTTTGAAGGTTGCTCAGTTTCAACCATCTTAGCCTTTCCTTTCTTCTTCAATTCTGCCTCACTGATTTCTTTTCTTTTCTGCTCAAGGCCTCCTTCTTTAATGATCACTCCCTTGGCCTTTTGAGTAGCCTTGGGAGTGTCATTCTTAACTTTTACCAATGTTTCTGCAATTTCCAACTCTTCAACAGATAGCCCTGTTACTGCTGGTTGAGCTTTTTCATTTACTGCTGCTTGTTTAACAGTTTCTGCCTCTTTTTTTTTCTTTTTCCCTATTCTGATCCCCCTCAAATTGTGCTTCCATACCACTAGGACTGAGTTTCTCCTTTTCATCCTGTTTCTCCCCCTTTTTGAAAGCATCTGCCCTCTTCTTCAAGACAAACTGTTTTCTTTTCCTTTTCTGCACCAACTTCTTCACTAGCTTCTTCAGTTTAGTAATCTGCACTTGTTGAGACAGAATTACCAACTTCATTTCTTCTATATCGGCTCCTTGTTTGATGACATCTAGATTAATGTTGCCCATTGTATCCATCAATTCTTGGTAGTTATATCTATCCTCACCTTCTCCAGGAGTGTTACCCCCTTTTGAAGGATCATTGGAACATTTAGTAGTGGAAGTCTTCTGCCTAGCAGAAGCACCCTACACCCCCTTGGTTTCTTGGCACCTGGGACCTTTGGATGATTGCTCATCCAAAGTTTCCATGCGGGAGGTCTTATTGATGTTACCATTGTCCTCCTCTGTGCTAGCAGGAGTAGTGGCAACCTTCTCACCCATATGCTCATGCATTTCCTCAGTGAGCACCTCCTTGGGGTTGGGAGACACCCCTGTGGTTTCCCTATAGATATTCTCTAATGGAGAATTCTCGATTAGAGGGCTTAAAGGCTTTGTGGGTGAAGGTACAAGAAGGGAAGGAGCCTTCTTTACCTTTTTCCTTATGTAAGTATTGGTGATGGGTGAAGTTGGTTTTTGAAGCAGGGACTGAGGAATTGATATAGTGATTGAAGGTTGGGATTGGCGCTCAGTGGGATATGTCTAGTGAGGGCCTTGACCCTGATGCCATACCTTCTTGGTTGTGGGACACCACCATCATTGTAGAGAACAATGGGGTGTCAACTCCTTCCGAGTCCATGGCAGATCTCTTCATATTTGAAAAGACCTTACCCTTGGGGATTTTAGGTACATATACCTCATCAAATTGAGGCATATCCGTCAATTCAGTGGTTATAACTGCCTGGACAAATCTTGGGTACATATAGAAACTCTTTTTATTTCCCAAGTTTGACACAAGGTCATTGAAAATCATTTTTGAAAAATTATACTTTCTGGCAGTGGCCAAGCAGACCAAAGCATAAGCAATGGTACTACTGAACTCACTCCATCCAGTAGTCTTTCTAGAAATACAATGCATAAGGGTATGGACAAAGAAACACCATTGGGGAGAAAATTTAGCTTTGGAGAACTTGAAAACACCCAATGGGCCTCCATACCCCATTCTAGTCAGAGTGGAAAACAGATCATCATTAGAGATAGATGTGATACATGAGGCATCGTCTAGTCGTAGACTGATGCAAATTACCTCTTCAGAAACTGTCAAGGGTTTGTCACACACCCTTGTCTTGATAACCTTCACACCATTTTCAGTAATAGCGGTGGCATTGGCCCAAAATTGCTTCTGGTGCTCAATGTAGATTGATGGTGACACTGTAAGAGCATGAGCGATATGGTTGGATTTGAGAAAATCGACTATTTGATGAAATCCAGCAGCCCGCTTAGGCTTTTGAAGCATTGCGATCTAATTGTGTTCATCAATAAACGCCATTGATGCCATCGAGCTTGAGTATTCTGGACTGAAACTCACCCATAGTCCAGCATTTGATTCTGAATCCATAGAACCTGAGAGAAGCAACTTGCAACAACAATGTACTCATCTTCTGTTGTGGATAAGGACACTGTGGTTTGCTTCTTACACTGCCAAGACACTAGTCTTGCACCCAAAAACTGACATCCCCCTGAAGTAGACTTTCTGTTCATATTAGCACCACCCAAGTCACTGTTTGAATATGCAATCAAGTCAAAAGTAGATTCATAAGGATACCAAAGACCTAATCTAGGTTGCCCTCTTAAGTATCTGAAAATCCTCTTAACAGCTTGAAGATGTGACTGCTTTGGCTTGACTTGGAATCTGGCACACACACACACTGGAAACATGATATCTGGTCTTGAGGCTGTGAGATACATGATAGATCCAATCATTGATCTATAAATATGGACATCAACATCCTCCCCCTCAAGATCAGCAGTGATCTGTTTGTGTGTTTCCATAGGTGTGCTGGCTGGTTTTGAGTCTGATAAACCATACTTATCAAGGATTTCTTTCACATACTTTGATTGGCTTATGAAAATTCCATCTTTCTGCTGTTTCACTTGAAGCCCAAGGAAGAAAGTAAGTTCACCCATTGAACTCATTTTAAAACTCTTGTGCATCAACTCTTCAAAGTCTCTACACATCTGATCTTTTGTGGATCCAAAGATGATGTCATCCACATAGATCTGAACAAGTAGGATGTCCTTCTTACTTCTTCTAATGAAAAGGGTCTTGTCAATTATTCCTCTTTCAAACCCATTTTCCAAGAGATAGGTAGACAGAGTATCATACCATGCTCTTGGGGCTTGATGTAGACCATAGAGTGCTTTCTTAAGTTTGTACACTCTGTCAGGATATGATGGATTTTCAAATCCAGGGGGACTGACAGACATATACTTCTTCATTAATTGTTCCATATAGAAAGGCACTCTTCACATCCATTTGATATACCTTGAACTGCATAAATGAAGCATAGGCTAGAAGCAGCCTAATTGCCTCTACCCTTGCAACTGGAGCAAAGACTTCCTCATAGTCTATACCTTCTTCCTGAGTGTACCCTTGTGCCACTAGCCTTGCTTTGTTCCTGATTACAATTCCTCTCTCATCCTTTTTATTTCTGAAGATCCACTTGGTGCCAATTGCTCTATGACCTTTTGGAAGGTCCACCAAGTCCCAAACATCTTGCAATTTGAACTGTAGCAACTCTTCTTGCATGGATTCTATCCAACTTGAATCTTTCATTGCTTCATAAGCCTTCTTAGGCTCAATCTGGGATAGAAAGCAAGAGAGTACCGTATGCTGCTGATCCTGCAAATCTTGAAGTCTGCTTTGATTCCTAGTCATCATAGGAGAAGAGATGTCTCCTATTACCAGCTCAGGAGGATGATTCTTCTGAGTTCTTCTCTGAAGACTAGGTTCTTCATTAATTCCCATATCTAAATTGGAATCATTTAAGTCAGCTGAGGGAATCTCATCAGCTGCTTCTGGCTCTTCATGCTCTGAATTCTCCTCATCTCTTCTTTCTTCTTCACTCTGAATTGGTTCAGTAACAATTTCCTTTTCACAGATTTTAACAGGGTCCATTGTAGGTGTGGGAAAGATTACAGACTGAAGAATACTATTCTGTACTTGTGCTTCCCCTGATCCTCTACTTCCTGAACCTGCATGATCATCACTACTGAAACCAAAAGAGTTAGTTAGTGAATCAATGTCAAACAACCACTGAGGACTAGAACCAATAGGATTTGGTGAGTTCTCATTGCATCTGACATTGTCACTTTCTTCAATTATTCTAGAAGAAGAATTAAATACTCTGTAGGCCTTACTCTGAGATGAGTAGCCAACAAGAAATCCATCATCTGCTTTGCTATCAAACTTTCCTAAGTGAGTTTTGGTATTGAGAATGGTACAAGGACACCCAAAAGGTTTGAAAAATCCAATAAATGGTTTTCTTTTATTTAAAAGCTCATATGGTGTCTTGTTTTTAGGCTTGACTACTAGAACTCTGTTTTGGACATAGCAAGCAGTATTAACTGCTTCAACCCAGAAAGTAATTGGAAGTTTTGAATCAGCTAACAGAGATCTAGCAGCTTCAATCAGTGTCCTATTCCTTCTCTCAGCAACACCATTTTGTTGTGGAGTCCTAGGAGCACTGTATTGCCTCTCAATTCCCTTTTCCTCACAAAAGGTGTTTAGGTCAAGATTTTTAAATTCAGTACCATTGTCTTACCTAATGACTTTTACCTTTTGATTTGTTTGGTTTTCAATTCTTAGAATAAAGGATTAGATCAGTCCACTTGTCTCATCCTTAGTTCTTAGAAAATACACCCAAGTAAATCTAGAGTAATCATCAACAATAACTAAGCAGTATAATTTCTTACCTATACTCATAACATTTGTAGGTCCAAACAGATCCATATGCAACAACTGAAGAGAAGAAGAAATTGTGTTCACTTCTTTGGACTTATGAGAAGTTTTGTGTTGTTTGCCTTTTAGACAAGCAACACAATGATCATCACATGAAAAGACTTTTGAAGGCAAACCTCTTACAAGGTTGTTTTTAACAAGTTTATTCATTGTTTTAAAGTTCATGTGACACATCCTTCTGTGCCAAAGTGATGATTCATCCAAAGATGCTTTTGAAACAAGACAGTTTAGGGATGAATCAGTTGAAACATTTTCCATATCCAAACAATAGACATTATCCTTTCTGGGAGTTCTTAGTAGTATCATCTTTTCATCAACTACCTTGAATCCAGGAGCAAGGATAATGCATTCAGAATCAGTGAATAATATACTATGCTTTTTGTCACAAACATGTGATACACTTAATAGGTTGTACCTTAACTGCTCAACATAGAAAACATCCTCAAAGGTCATCTTACCTTTTGTTACATCTCCCTTACCACTGATCTTACCTCCATCTGGAGTATTACCAAAGGCAACATGTCCTCCATCAATTTTCTTGAAATTCTTGAGGCAATCCATGTTCCCTGTCATGTGCCTAGATCAACCACTATCAACATGCCAAATGCTCTTTCCCTTGAGCTGCTGGTTGCCCTGCACATAAGATAAATCAATTAGTATTGATTGGGAACCCAAGACAAAGTGGTCTTGGGTCTCCCTTTCTCATCAAAGTATTTACACTCCTTTTTGATGAGATTTTTAAAATCAGAGCACTCTTTACTGGAGTATTTTGTCAAGATGATTGGTCTAGCAACACAAACACTAGAAGCAGTACTAATTTTAGAAGTACTAACAGAGTTAGCAGCACTAACAGGTTTAGCAGTACTAACCTTGTTAGAAGCACTAACAGAGTTAGCAGTATTAACATTTGAAGAAGTACTAACAATGTTAGCAGCACTAACATTGATAGTAGTAGTATTTCTTCTGGCAGCACTATCTTTGTCAGCAACACCATTTGTGGTAGCAGTACTAACAGTTTTAGTGCTTTTGGGAACCCACATTTTGACACTCTCTTTTACAGTCTTTTTCTTCATATGGCTTTTAGATTTAACATGTTTCTTTGCCACATGGTTCCTTTCATTCTTCCTATAACCAAAGGGTTTTTGAACAGATCTTTGAAAATTTATCCTTTGGTTCATAGGATTAAAATAACAGTTCTTAGCAAGATGATTCAATTTGCCACATATGAAACAAGGTTTTGGTCTGATGATTCTACTCAGATCAACTCCTTGTTTCTGAACCCACTGATTATTCCAGTTTCTTTGATTTCCCCTCCTTTTATCCTGTTTTAGGGACTCAGATTTATTACTTGCACACTGTTTGCAAGGAACAGGATTCACAACTGTAGTCTGCTTGTAATGAACCTTTTTGGACTTTCCCTCAGTCTTCTCTACACCATTGGATTTGACCCAATCCCTTCCACCACCCTCATTGGTAAGAATGTTATTTTCTAAGGGAATCTCACCACTCACAGTGTTATCCTTACTCTTACCAGCTTCTTTCTCAGTCTTGTCCTCAACAACTACTTCATCTAAATGATCTATCTTAGTGGCTCCCACATGCAAGTCCTTCTTATCCTTGGTCTCTAGCAAGTCTGACTTAGGAGGGATGTAGTTGTTGTTGTATGGTGGTGGTGTGGTATTGTACCCAATTCCTGGTTTAAGCTTATCATGGATTTGGACCTTTAGAATTGAATCCATGGCTTTAGAGGCATACGAAAACTTTTCCACATCTAGCTTAACCTTGTCTAGTTCTCCTATCAACTTTTCATTCTCCTCCTTGGACTTTGTCAGTTGGATTTCTAGATCATTCTTCTCCCACTTCCAGTAATTTGTATCATATGTGTGTTAAAGTTCATTGGCTTGGAAACCTTTGATTTGTTCCTCAAACCTCTCAACAATTCTCACATAGTCTTTTCTATCCTTTTCTAACCTCTTAAGGTCATCACTCATATTCTGGTTGTGATCCCTGTACCTTTTAATAGTGTCTATGCAAGTTTGAGAACAGAGATTAGAAAGTACCTCAGTTGGGAGATCAGATACCTCTGCCATGAGAGTTTGATTTTGAATGACCTCTTCTACTTGATCACTCCAGTCAAACCACATTCCTTGTTGAGAAACAAGAGCTTGAGCAGAGTTTCTGTTCTAGTTGAAGCTTCCAGTCTGTGCTTGTTGGTGGTTGTTGTGAGACACTCCACTTCTGCATTCCCTGGCAAAGTGTCCCTTCATGTGACACTTGTAGCACTCCACCTTTGACTTATCAAAGCCTGCTCCATCTTCTCTTCTTTGGGAGAAGTTGTTCCTCCCAGTCCTCTTGATGAATTTCTTCACCCTCATAGAAAGCATGGCCATCTGCCATTTGATATCCATCTCTTCAAGATCATCAGGATGAAGCTGCTCCAAATCATCATTGATTAAGGAAGACTTACCATGGCTGGAAAGAAAGGCTTCAAAAACAGATTCATTGCCTTTTTCTTGATTTACTCCACAGGCAACATTAACTGATTCAGGGTTAGCAGTAGAATATATCAATTGATGCTGATAGGAGTGCAACATTATGAACATATCCAGTAGGCTTCTTCTTTGCTTCCACCTCAGATTCAAATACTCTTAGATCATTGTACAGATCATCCAGTTCCTTTTCTTCTAATTCATCATTCTGTCTGAATGAAACAGTGTACATGGTCCATTCATCTCCAAGAGATCTGAGGAACTTTCGATTGACATCATCTTGTTCCATCTGGACTCCAACTGTAGCCAACTCTCCAATCAACTTATTGAATCTGTCAAAAGTTTGAGTCATAGACTCATTCTTTGAAGATGTGAAATTCTCATATTGCTGCTTGAGAATATCCCTTTGATTCCTCTTAGTGCTCTTGGTGCCAGCAAATCTCTTCTCTAAAGCATTCCATAGAATCTGAGCATATGTGCAGTGTTGAAACTAGTGTTGATACTCATTAGGAATGGCCAAAAGCAGGGTGCTTAAGGCTTTCATCTCCAATTGTCTAACTTTCTTCTCACCATCAGTTTTTGGAGGTGGTCTTCTGCCATCTTGTCCAATTCTACCTTCAGCAGAGGTACCATTCTCAACAATGTCCCACATAGAACAGTCTGTAAGGAGGATGTACTGCTTGATCCGAATTTTCCACATGTCAAACTCATTAGGTTTGAGCATGGGAACCTTTGAGACAAAAGTACTGTTTGATTCACCAGTGTTGTCCATGATGAATGAAGGTTTCTGAGAATACTTGCTCTGATACCACTTGTCAGGATCTAATTCTTAACAAGAATAATGAACTCAGAAACAATATTAAAGGAGTTGCGGAATAACACTTTAATATTCAACTATCAAAGTAACAGTGAATCAGAAAATCACAACTTGTAAACTTTATTGAATGATTAAAGTTACAAGTTTTCAAACAAAACCTCAATCTTGATGAACAGGCTCACCAAGACGAATTCTACTTCTCTAGAACTAGGATTATAAACCTTGAGGTTAATTCTCTCTCTAAAAACTTATTAATCAAAAGTTAATTCTATCAAAGACTTCTATACTATTTATACAAGACATAATACAAGATAATTATCAAAATACAAATGATCTTCAGTCCCTAATTATCTTCTTTACTTTAGTAAGTCTTCTATACAACTGTCTTCATTCCATACTGAGTCTTCATCTCATAAGCAGTATTAAGTTGTAGCAGCATTAACCACTCTGAGCAGTACTAATCTCCAGCAGCACTAATTCTGCTTAGCAGTAGTAACTTCTTCAAGCAGTATTAACCTTGATTAGTAGTAGTAATCTGTCTCAGCAGTAGTAATCATACTTAAGCAAATCTTCAGTTCCCAACACCATAGGTTTAGAGGAGTTTTGGATGACTCTAAAACTCTAAGTGTAATGGTTTGACTATTGGAAAGTCAAACCGTATGTTACAATCAAAAAAAGGTGTTTTGGAAAGTTTAAAAACCCTATGTGTAATGGTTTGACTATTTAAAAGTCAAACTGTAGGTGTCAACGAAGTTAAAAGTCTATTGAACACTACATGTAATGGTTTGCCTTCTTGAAAGTCAAACCATAGGTTTAGAGGTGTTTTGGATGACTCTAAAACTCTAAGTGTAATGGTTTGACTATTGGAAAGTCAAACCGTAGGTTACAATCAAAGAAAGGTGTTTTGGAAAGTTTAAAAACCCTACGTGTAATGGTTTGACTATTTAAAAGTCAAACCGTAAGTGTCAACGAATTTAAAAGTATATTGAACACTACATGTAATGGTTTGCCTTCTTGAAAGTCAAACCATAGGTTTAGGCTTTAACGTACCCAGTTGGGCTTTAAACGAATCCGGTTGGGCTTTAATGGATCTGGTTGGGCTTTAATGGATTTAGTTGGGCTTTAACAGATCTAGTTGGGCTTTAATGGATTCAGTGGGGCTTTAACGTTCCCAGTTGGGCTTTAACGTATCCAATTGGGCTTTAACGTACATAGTTGGGCTTTAATGAATCTAATTGGGCTTTAATGGACCTGGTTGGGATTTAATATATCCAGTTGCTTTTAATGGATCCAGTTAGGCTTTAACGTACCCAGTTGGGGTTTAAACGAATCCGGTTGGGCTTTAATGGATTTAGTTGGGCTTTAATGGATTTAGTGGGGCTTTAACGTTCACAGTTGGGCTTTAATGTATCCAATTGGGATTTAATGGATCCAGTTGGGCTTTAATGGACCCGGTTGGCTTTAATATATCCAGTTAATGGATTCAGTGGGGCTTTAACGTTCCCAGTTGGGCTTTTAATGGATCCAGTTAGGGTTTAACGTACCCAGATGGGCTTTTAATGGACCCGACTGACTTTAATGGATCAATTGGGCTTTAACGTTCCTAGTTGGGCTTTAATGGTACATACATGATCACATACGTACATGTACATACATACATATTACATACATGATGTACATACATACATATTACATACATGATGTACATACATACATGATCACATATGTACATGTACATGTACATACATACATATTACATACATGATCACATACATACTATACATGGTGTACATACATTCATGATCACATACGTACATGTGTATATACATACATGATCACATATGTACATACATACATAATCACATACATACTATACATGTACATACATACATATTACATACATGATCACATACGTACTATACATGATCACATATGTAAATATACATACATATTACATACATGATCACATCCATACTATACATGGTGTACATACATTCATGATCACATACATACATGTGTACATACATACATGATCACATATGTACATGTACATACATACATGATCACATACATACTATATATACATGTTCACATATGTACATGTACATATATACATACATGATCACATACATACAAACATACATACCTATATATATATATATACATACATGATCACAGGAAAAATTAATATTCATTAAATTATTAAATTTACCGACGGATTACCGACGGAATTCTAAATGCCGTCGGTAATCCATCGGTAATTACCAACGGATTACCGACGGACGTCAGGAAAAAAATAATATTTATTAAATTATATAAATTACCGACGGATTTCCGACGGATTTAAAAATTAAAAAAAAATAATTTAATATCCGTCGGTAATCTGTCGGTAATTTATATATTTACCGACGGATAGTGTATCCGTCGCAAAAATTAAATTGCCGTCGGTGTTCCGTCGGTAATTACCGACAGATACTATCCGTCGGAAATCTTGGTCGGAAATAAGCAATTTTCTAGTAGTGTCCAATGGCAACAACATTGTGGAATCGAAGATTAATTCATGTGCGGATACGACATATTTGAATTTATATAATGTAGGCAGTATAAGTTTATGTATTTCTTTAGTTTACAAGACTAACTTGATGGTTGAAGTGTTTTCCAAGTTAACCATCATATCTTTTATTCATTTCTTAAATCGCAGAATATGAATCATGCATGAGACTATGCAAACAATATGATGGAAACTCTACGATGAAACATGCATGAGATGATGCAAACTTTTTGATTCAATTAATTAATTAATTCTTTTTTTCTTTTTTCTTTTTGTAGTTGTATTTTTGGCTTGTTTTCTTTTTCATATACTGTTGATCTACATGGGGTTACTACGATTATATTTATTATTTTTGTGGTTTTTTTAGATACGCAATTTCAAAAAATGGTAGAAACCCCCGGTGGGTCTAAGTTTTGGTTCCTTAATATGTCTGTGAAATTGAAGTCCAAAGTCAGTGATTTTTTTTGAGTCAATAGATTTGGCTGAAAAAATGTATAGTAAGTATGCCAATGAAGCTGGGTTCGATGTGTGACTATCGAATAAAAAGATCAATAAAGTAGGTTGCATAACCTCACGGTATTATGTTTGTAGCAAGGAAGGGATTTGTCCGAATAAGTACTTCCAGGTGATCGCTAGATTCGAAATTCTAATATCAAAAGGACTGATTGTAGAGCATGCATGAAGATTCACTTTGTTAAGGAACGGATGGATACGAGGTATACAAATTCATTGAAAAGCACAACCATATGCTATTTGAGCCAGAATAAATGATTTTTTCTCGGTCGAGAAGGCAACTAGATTATGCGACCATACAACTGTTTTTCATTGTTCTAGGTCTAAGATTGGGATCTTGAAATCACATAGAATGTGTAATGCATTGAAAGGTTTGTTGACGGTTCAGGGGTAACCGTAAGATATTACCATAAATTTAGGCGTGATATGGTTTCATTGTTGGCAACAAAGATACTCAGATGTAAATAAATAAGTTGGAGAATAGGTGTAAAGCGTGTATGGATTATTTTTGTCCGTACAAGCGTGATGACAAGGAACTGATATCTAATTTTTGGGCCAATGAAACTGTTTGATTGAATTATAAAGAGTTTAGGGATGTAATTTTAATTGACACAACATATCATATGAACTTTTTCTTTTTTTTCCATTTTAAAATTGATTTTTAATACTTATTTATCACATAGTGGTTCATCATATACGAAACTTTATTTATATCAAACTTTATTCACATGGTGGTTCATCATACACATATGGTTCATTAAATCAATATACACATCAGGTTCATCATGTTCTCATAGAATATGCAACAATAGCTAGCGCATTGTGATAGTTTAAAATAGGGGTATTCACGGTTCGGTTATGCTTGATTAGTAGGAAAAATGTGAACCGAACCGCATGAGTCGGATACCTGGTTACCCGAACTGAAACTGAACCGCAGGATGAACCGAACCGAACCGAAGTTAGTCGGTTACCCACGGTTACCAAAATTTATAAGAAAATATTTTTTGCAAATATAAAAATAATAGCAAAATAGAAACTTCAAACCAATTACATAGCAAATATATAAAAATAATCCTAGAAAAAGAAATTATTGTTAAAAAATATCCACTATTTGGTTGATTACTATTTAAAATTAAATGGTTAATATTAAATATAATATTATTAATGGTACTATATATATCGGTTCGGATCGGTTACCCGCAAATACATATAATTTAAAAACCGAAACCGACCCGTGAATACCCGGTTTTTCGGTTTTCGGTTTTCAGGTTTTTCGGTTTCGGATCAAACAGTTCGGCTCGATTTTTCGGTTTTTTGGAACACCCCTAGTTTAAAAGCTAGGCCATTTTTATCAATAACCAACGATGCACACACTTTCCATTTGGACTGACATATTAATGCACAAAGATAGATTATATTAGTGAAATCATATGCATCAAAAAAGACAGAATACACATCACAATCCATCTGCTTGACAGGTTCATAAGGTAGACAAGCAAAGTGACGAACATAAAATATTATGACAGTTTTATCAATGAAAAACAATGCAGTACGACATAGAAAAATGAATGCAAAACTGCAATTAACCTTATTTCATCTGTCTGACAGGTGCATCGTGATGACAAGAAAAATGATATATGGTGCAATGTCTGTGAAACCATGTTCATTTGCACACACAGAATACAAAACAATAGAATATGAAACTTGGTACATAAACCATTAGTCACATCATATCGATATACATTCAACAAAGAGAATATGAAAAGATTAACAATTAAGATGACCGAACTTACCTATTGATGAAATTTCAAGAATTCTTGGTACATTTATTAGGGTATTGAAATACTCTTGTTTTACAAGGCTCTTCGGTTCCACTTTTTTAATTGGGATTTTTCAACATCAAATTTCGTAGGACTTATTACAGCGTAAGACTTTTTCATATTTGAATGTGTTGTGTTTTGTCTATACTCTTCATTCATAGCTTCATAGGTTCATGGGCTTGTCCAATTCTGTGACAACTGAGGTTGCACTTGTCCACTCTTTTCCCAATAATTTAGAACAACATCTTGGCTAAGAATAATCTACATTGAATGTGACCCTCCTTCATTTGTTTTGTCATGTTATATTCAAGAGGTGCAAACAAAGCATACTCAAGTATCATTAATCAGTATCCATCTCATCTTCTTTCATGAAAAGTTGTTTAAATCTAAAACATGCAAGTCTTAATATATTTAAACAGTAAACAACTAAGCCTCAATAATATTTCATTCACATTTCAGTAACATTGAAACAATTATCAATTTAAGAAAATTATTTCACTATAGAATTAAACTTACATTTAGATATGTCAACGGCCCTGCGTAGAAGCACATGGGATTATCACCCTTCCATCTTGTCTTGCTTGATTTTAACCTTGCATAGATGTATCTACACCAGTCTATATTAGATATCATCTCCTTATTACAGATCCGTGCAAGGAAATTGAAATTGCAACATCCCATCCTATTGCAATTGGCCATGAGGTTCACAAATAACACCAAGAAGTTGATCTTGAAGTTGAATCCAACATCATCGAACTGTTGTATAACTTTAAGAACCTCTGTTGGCCTCATTTTCCGTTTAGCAAACTGTTGTCGCCATGTTGTCATTATGTTCTTTTCATCTTCCTCAAAATCTAGTAAATCTACACCTCCCATAGGCAGGCCTAGTTTTTCATGTATGGTTTCTATTGTGATTGGTATTTTTCCATGCTCAACCTTCAAGTGCATCTGTTTGGTGTTGAGGTTATCAACATAAAACCCAAGCTTTGATGACACCCATTCATTGAAATTCCTAGTAATATTCCCAAACCCATCTCCTTCACAAATTTCCTTTATGCTTCAATTAGCCTCAATATTGCCTCATGTAACCTTCTTGGGGATGTTCGGGTGCATAATGTTTCCATGTTCTCTTTCTTACCCTCGTTACATTCCCCGATATTTGAAACTTTTGTCTTCTTTCTCTGACATACTTTTTCAGATGTTGACGGATTCGTTTGTATCCTTTTTGTGAGAATCCATATCCGTGACATGTGTAAATTAAAATTTGATGAAATTATCTATGTTTTGTGAATTTAAGGAAATATATCATACATTTGCTTGTATCCAGATGAGTTAAGGAATCCTTTATTTCCTCATACCGTCAAGTTGTGTGATTCACCTTCCGTAATGCTTCATCTTTATCCCTAGATTCACGTTTCTTGCTTGGTGTATACATTGCTCGACTTTTTTGATGACTTTTAATCCCTACTTCAAAATCGCTATTGGAATCCAAGTTTGTGGGAAGGTATTACCGATGCGTCTTTTAGAACGACTTTGAGGTTTTTTTTCGTCTTTATTTAAAACCATGTCATATGTTTAACAAATTCAATAAGTAACAGAATGTAATAAATACCAAAATAATTTAACTTGCAATTTCTTTCACTAGTTACTATCTCGTTTTCTTGATTTGTTTGTTGTCCCCAATCTTCTATTTTTTCCGTACTTTATCACTTATTTCATTTACAATCATTAGGTAAGCATCAGTGTCTTTCTTAATCGGGATACGTAATTGAAAATCAATTAACAAAAATAAAATTACCTTTCGCATAATTGTAACACCCCTAAAATTTGAAGCAAATTTAAACATGGGTATGACGTAATATTTGACATTTGTAAAAAATAATCACCCAAAAAGGCGAAAGAGTATAAGCGTTTACAATTTGGAAAAATAATGGAAACAATAATCAACAACCTACTAATCTAAACCATTCTATCATAGATTACAATCAGGTGTCATCATCATTTCCCAAAAGGTATCATCAAATGCTATGCACGCTCTATGTCCCAAAAATTGCTATATCCCAAAAGATCGTCCACGACGGGACTCAACCCTCCACTCAAGGCTTCGCCATCCCACCGCTAAAGGAACCTGATATACACATCAATTTAGAAAAAGTGTTAGGCTTGAAGCCTAGTGAGAACAACCGGTAAGTATAAGAATATAAAAAGGACAATACATAATCAATACTTTAAAGAATCACCACCAATGAGAATATTTATTTGAGTTTCCAACACTTAATTTCCCTTATGCAAGATGGGGGAGACCCGTTCCACCATAAGCTGTGACGGAACACATAAGTAGGACACAACACATACGGTACACATATTAAGGATGGATATTTACCGACATCAACTCTATCCAAGTATTTAGTCGTTTGAACATCAACTCTATCCAAGTCTTTAGTTCAATATAAACATGGGTTCAACTCTATCCAAGTCTTTAGCCCAAAGAATTACAAGTTCAACCCTATCGATAGAGGGTTTATGCAACCCTCCAAATTTACCGCAAGTGTACGGTGTCAACCAAGTAATACGTACTAAGTACGAGTATCGATCCATGGAACTACGAGTTTAAGTACCACAAAAGTTACCACAACTTCTAACTGGACTGTTGATCAAATGATTTGAGTATGATTAATTAACTATTTATCTAGAGAAAATGGAAGTAAGTACAGAAACAAGATTCAAACAACGATCCAAGAACCATAAAGAGAATACTTAAATGATTAGGGAAGGCTAGGGGTTGGATTTCATTTGGATTCCACCAACAAATAAACAACACACATTCAATAAATCAAAACACAAGGTTAAATTTAGCAATTCCAAAAATACTTACTACTCTCTCTAAAGAAATAGCAAGAATGTATCATGCAATATATATTAAAGTCTTTCAACCAATACACATAAACATTCAACTCATTAAGCATAAGAATCACAAACACAAAACTAGGGTTTACTTGGTATATCTTTATCCAATATCTCACCCTAGGTTTATCTAACTTTAATCAAGTTATAAGACCAATTTCTCAAGAGGAAATACAACCAAAAGATGAATAAGATGGACAATCTTATAAACAATAAGAACAAGGAAGATAAACTTCAACCAACAATTGCAATGACTAAATAAATGCAATAATCATATATTTAACGGTATAGAACCAAAATCCATCCTTCCCCCAACCTCAAAGGGTTTAGCTCATGTTACTAGTAGCAAATAACACCATAGAAAAGAAGATGACAACACCCAAATACATTGTTTCTCAAGAAAATATCAATGGAATGATAAACTCCCTCAAATATTGATACACACTACCAATTTTTCGCTTTAAATGTTGTTTCCACCTTCCCAATCAATGCAAGCCCTCTTTTCAGCTCCAAAAACGATTTAGAATAGCTCTCCTAGGGCCTAGACTCCAACAATCCCGAGATAACCCTAAACCTTGAGAATCTGCACCTTTTTATACCCTCAGACCCCGACCGCGACTATGACAGTGTCATAGTCGCCTTGGCATTGTCGCCCGGATCCACCCTCTCATGGTACATGTGGTGCGACTATGCCCTGCGACTATGACATTATTGTCACATGGTATAGTAGCATGTAACACCCCGAATATTCGTTATGTAATCTTGTTATTCTTGTGTTTAAGCGTTGTCGTTAGCACTGCGTTTGGTTTGGAGTTTGATGTTGGATTTTGGTGGTTTTGAGCAAAACATAGTGAACTGCGCGAGTTGCACCGCGACTTGAGGTCGCGGCACAACCCGCGAAACCCTCTGTTTGGGTTTTGGTTTCTGCAAGCGGACGAGTTATGCCGCGACTTGACCCGCGAAAGACCCTGGCCGACTTAGGGGTGGCCAGCCCCAAAATATCTTCATTTGGTTTTCTCAAATATCTCAAGTCTCTCTCTCTCTTTTCTCTCTCTTTCTTTGGTTTTGTTGCTTCATTAGACCTCGTATGTTGCTAGGATTAAGTGCATCTAGCAAGGGCTCGGTATAGAAAGCTTCGTCTTCTCTCGATGGTCGATATCTGGTTTTTCGGGTTTTCGTCTAAAACCTATTTGGTGAGTTCCTACTACCTTTTTCTAAACTTTATACATGTCAAAGGTTACATTTTGAACTCCTATATATCTCCACGGTTTTGGATCTAAGTTTACTACATTTTTGACATAACTTGAGTTTTTGGGCGATTTTAGGGTTCCCGATCATTTTCGACTAAAGTGATAGGTTCCATCTTATTTGAAGTAAAAAGGAAGTTTTACTTGCACATTTATGTGAGTTACTTGAAAGAATGTTTAAAGTTCGTTTTGATGATTTTCATTCTTACCAGCAGTTAAACTTGAAGAAAAGCATTTTTTTTGTTTATAAAATGTTTTTATACCATATGACTATCTATGGATGGTCACATATGTTATTGTGACGAGTTTGTACCATTACTAGTGGATCCCTAGGTATTGAGTCGACTTATATTTGGGATGTCTTTTCCCCACTTTGTAAAAATGGATGTATATGATCCTCGGGGCCATTTGGTACGGTTATGCAAGACCGGTTACTAGCCATGAATCATATTTTCCCTTATTTGTAGCTATGGAGGCATATGATCCTTGTGGGCCATTTAGTACGGTTATGTGAGACCGGTTACTAGCCATGGGTCATAGTGTAGTCCTAGTGAACGAGTTTTGACTTGGTTTCCTAGGAGGCCCTCCCTTACATCGTAGTACGGACCATTGTAGTTCGTGGCCAGGGATTCCAAGTGTTTCGACTCATAACTCGGATTGTGACCTACTTTGTGTTACACTACAATCCTTGGTAAAACTGGTTATCTTTGTCATCATATGATGAGTTTACATTGAAAAGGCCCGATTGTGGAAAAGGTTTCATTTGAAAACTAAATCTTATTGAAAAGATTTCTTTATGATACAACTGTTCATATCTCTTGAAATTTATAAATTGTATGTTCTCACTAGGCTTTAAGCCTAACACTTTTTCTCAAATGATATGTATAACAGGTTCCCATTAGCGGTGGGTGCCAAGGGCTTGAGTGACGATCTTGGTCTCGGGGGTTTTTGAGATGACTAGTATTTGATGGTGGACAATTGTTTATGTCTCATTCTTTTGGTGATGTTGGATTAACAACCGATGTAATCTAGATAGATATGTTTAGATTAGTTTGTTGTTGAATTCCATATCAGTATGCAGGTTTTGTAAAGGATTAGTACATTCCTCTTTTTGGGAGGTTTATACCAAGTGATGATGTTTATTTGTCCAGTTTCCGCATTTTTAAATTCACTCTGTTTTTTAGGGTGTCACAAGTTGGTATCAGAGCTCTAGTTTAAGTGATCTAGGCATGAATGTAAGATGTCTAGACTTAGATTGAGTATACTAAGCTTTGATTCGTGAGTTGGGTAGAACTTCTAAGATTGGTTGGTCTTAGAGTTGACGGAAATTATAGTTATCGAGCGTCGTGGCGATGGTGACAAGAACCGTTGTGTATTATATGTTCATAATCTCACTTAGCTAATGTTATTATGAGAATATTTATACGTGATTGTGCTTGATTTGCTGTTACTCTGACAATTGGTAATATGATAGTACGTTTTCCTTTGTGTTTACCCTATCCTTCTCGTATCTCTTCTCTGTCCTGTGTAGCAGATCTTAATGGTGGGTATGCACGGTAGACCGCGTACGTGTGCAGATGGTGTCGAGGCGACAACCTCAACCGCTGTTCAACTGGCTAGGGTTGAAGTCGTTGTGCGCCTATCTGTTCAACCAATACTAGGTGGGGGGCCAGAGGTCATTCCGCAAGTAGACCTGGCTTCGTCCAACCCAGTCGTCAGGGATGCGAATTCCCAATCTGAGTTGATGGCCAGCATGAGGTTGGCGATGGATGAAGCTATGGCTAAACAGCAGGAGTTTCTGCTGAAAGTGATCGAGAATCGCGATGTGAGCCATCAGAGGGTTGAGGCAATTGCGGAGAAGGCTGTGGCGGTTGTTGGAAAGAGGAAGTGGGAAGGCAGTTCAGTACCTCCCAAGAGAACCCGACCTTTTGTCGGAAACCGAAGCTTCAGCGGTTATCAAGACTCTAGATGGTGTCAAAGATGCCGAACCAAGCACCACGGTAACTGTAGCACCACTCCTCAATCTTGCTACAAGTGTGGTAAATCAGATCACATCACCCGTGACTGTTCGATCAAAGGGCGTATCTGCTTCAAGTGCAAGGCACCGGGGCACATGAGGAGAGATTGCCCGAAGCTCAAGTCGGGTAGCGCGTCTGAGAAGAGAGAGAACCCATCTAGGGTTCCTGGTTGAGCGTTTCAGATGACGGCCGATGAGGCCAAGGCATCCGCTGATATGGTATCGGGTATATTTCTTCTAAACTCAGTATATGTTCGTGTTTTATTTGATAAGGGAGCCAGTTTCTCTTTTATATCTGAGATGTTCCGTCAAAAGATTGCTATGCCCACTACTAGTCTTGAGGATGCGTTAGTGGTCGAGATAGCAGTTAGGTAGTCAAGTTCTGATCCGCGATGTTCTGAAGAAGTGTACTCTCGGAATCGAAGGGAGATATTTCCCAATCAATTTGTTGCCGATGTTAATCGGGGGTTTTGATGTTGTGGTCGGCATGGATTGGTTAGCGAACAATCATGCCGAGTTTGTATGTTCCAAGAAATTAATTCGACTTCCCAATCCCAGTAGCGAATTTGTTGTGATTTATGGTGAGAAGAGGAAGGGAGATGTGGCGATAATCACCATGACTAAAGCACGCAAGTGTTTGGTGAAAGGATGCTCGTCTTTCCTAGCCTACGTGATCGACGCCAAGCTAGAAAATCTAAAGCTTGAAGATGTGAAGATTGTGCGCGAGTTTCCAGACGTCTTTCCGGACGACTTGCCCGGGTTACCACCCGATTGTCAAGTGGAGTTTCGGATTGATCTCGTACCGGGAGCGGCTCCTGTTGCTAGAGCCCCTTACCGGTTAGCGCCAGCAGAGATGCAGGAGATGATGGCTCAACTCCAAGAGCTTTTGGAGAAGGGTTTCGTAAGACCGAGCTCGTCGCCTTGGGGAGCTCCGGTCTTGTTTGTTAAAAAGAAGGATGGCACAATGAGAATGTGCATCGATTATCGTGATTTGAACAAAGCTACAGTGAAGAACAAGTATCCGCTTCCAAGGATTGACGACTTGTTCGATCAACTCCAAGGAGCGGGGTGTTTTACCAAGATCGACTTACGTTCGGGTTACCACCAGGTGAAGGTGAGAGAAGAAGACGTTCCGAAGACAACCTTCAGAACGCGTTACGACTATTATGAGTTTCTTGTGATGCCTTTTGGTCTAACGAATGTACCAACGATATTTATGGATTTGATGAATAGGGTATGCCGACCATTCCTCGACAAGTCGGTCATCGTATTCATTGATGACATACTCGTGTACTCTAAGAGTGAGTTAGAGCACGAGCAACACCTACGCGAAGTTCTAGATGTGTTGAGAAAAGAAAGATTGTACGCCAAGTTTTCCCAAGTGTGACTTTTGGCTTGAAGAAGTGCAATTCTTGGGTCACGTTGTCACTCGAGACGGAGTGAAAGTGGATCCCTCCAAGATTGAAGCTATGTTGAATTGGGAGCCTCCCAAGAGTCCGTCCGAGATCCGCAGTTTCTTGGGTCTGGCGGGGTACTATCGGAGATTCATTCAAGACTTTTCGAAGATCGCTTCTTCCTTGACAGTTTTAACTCGAAAGACGAGTTTGTACCATTACTAGTGGATCCCTAGGTATTGAGTCGACTTATATTTGGGATGTCTTTTCCCCACTTTGTAAAAATGGATGTATATGATCCTCGGGGGCCATTTGGTACGGTTATGCAAGACCGGTTACTAGCCATGAATCATATTTTCCCTTATTTGTAGCTATGGATGTATATGATCCTTGTGGGCCATTTAGTACGGTTATGTGAGACCGGTTACTAGCCATGGGTCATAGTGTAGTCCTAGTGAACGATTTTTGACTTGGTTTCCTAGGAGGCCCTCCCTTACATCGTAGTACGGACCATTGTAGTTCGTGGCCAGGGATTCCAAGTGTTTCGACTCATAACTCGGATTGTGACCTACTTTGTGTTACACTACAATCCTTGGTAAAACTGGTTATCTTTGTCATCGTATGATGAGTTTACATTGAAAAGGCCCGGTTGTGGAAAAGGTTTCATTTGAAAACTAAATCTTATTGAAAAGATTTCTTTATGATACAACTGTTCATATCTCTTGAAATTTATAAATTGTATGTTCTCACTAGGCTTTAAGCCTAACACTTTTTCTCAAATGATATGTATAACAGGTTCCCATTAGCGGTGGGTGCCAAGGGCTTGAGTGACGAGCTTGGTCTCGGGGGTTTTTGAGATGACTAGTATTTGATGGTGGACAATTGTTTATGTCCAGTTTCCGCATTTTTAAATTCACTCTGTTTTTTAGGGTGTCACATAGCATGACCCCTGGTTTTGGTTTTCTTCGCCCGTTCACTTGGTTCGATGCTTTATTCGTCTAAGATGTCAAAATGGAGTAATAATAGGCAATTTTTATTCCACTTGACATCTAGTATGTCTACACACCACTTGCACAAAAATATTAGTCCAAAATTCCAATTGTTACTTCAAGACAAACCGTAAACTTATGATTCGGAGGGTAGAAAACCGTCAGATAACGAAGTTATCAACATCTCCAAACCTAGATTTTGCTTGTCCTCAAGAAAAATTGGCGTAAGGAAATATAATAATGAAATAACAAGCAAGCTTACCAACGTGATGGGTTTTCGAAAGGGAACAATATGAACAAACATTTTCATCATTACAAATGAGGGAAGACTAATACTAAATTAATAAGAACCAACATACACTTCCTAGCTTCTTGATTAACTGAGTTTAGACAAACTATTATTGACATGAAACTATTATCAAGTACATGCTTATTAAGATCAATTTCGTCATGTACACAACTAGTGGAGGATTTCGCTTCGACCCTAGCTTCAAGGGATGCTCTCTTAACACTTGAGTCATAGGTTCACACTTATCACAAGCACATGTGGGAGAGTTAATGTACAACAAAATAGCGAGATTATCCGCATGTGATAGTATAGAAACACGCTATAGTCAAACAAGATCTCATGAAAGGAATTGAGTAGTAAGATACGAATTACACATGTATTATTCACAAATTACGCTTTCCAAAAGATCAATCGGGGCTTAAAGGGATGTGATATGGTTTAGGGTAGTGGAATAGAAGGAATGGTCAAGGCACGTGTCGGTCCAACAATACTTTATAACAAGTTCTTAGAAACAACACAATAAGATTACCAACCTGTTTGATATATAAAATAACGATTACAAGGTTGATCGATTAAGCTTTGCTTTGTGTTCTCTATGTTTTTTCTCTTTTACACCTTGATGTGTGTGTTTGTATGTGTGATAAGTTATCTGATCTTGAGAGACTAGAGATACACTTAAAATCTAGCAAGTGTGTTGAACACACTATCAAGATTAATATCTAGATATTAAATCTAGATATTATATCTAATATAAACTAGAAACTAAATAACTAACTAAGTTACCTTTAACTAACTATTACAATACTTTAACTTAGATATATAGATCTAAGTAAACTAAAACATATTACATTAAATTACATTGACATTTATTACAAATAGACATAGACTTTTATATCGAGAGTCGACGTTCCGGCTTTAGCTTCAGATTACGATCTTCAGATTGGATGATCTTGAATCCAATGAGACTGTGGTCTAACAATCTCCCCCTTTGGATCAAGATCATTTAATAAAAAGATTTATCCAATTCAGTCTTCTTGTTCAGCTCAGAAGATGCAATCTCTTTCTCTAAATTCATCATGTCTTCAATCTAACAATCTTCCCTTCTAAAGAGTAGACGTGATTCTTGAAACATGTGATATTTGCCATTTCTTGTGTAGTCATTCTCCCCCTTTTTGATGTTAAGTGCAACGACTTCATCAAAATTTGTGGTAAGAAATGTCAATCTTGCGGTTAGAGCCCCTGATTCGTCAATTCATAAGAGATTCATCTAGATCTTTGCAAATCCAGACAAATGTGTCGTGTAACACCTGAAATCAACTAATGAATCAGTTATCATGCCTGTCAGTAACACTAAGTCACTGAGTGTAACGAATACACATGGGAAAGGAGCTGTTTGATGTTGACTCCCCCAGGGCTTCCATTTAATCATCGAAACACCACAAAGGTAATTTCTATAAACGTTATGACAAAGAAACTAAATCCTTGTGTGTTCGTGCTTGTGTTGAAAGAATTAAGCACTTGATGATTGCTTATTTGCTCAAAATTGTGTAAACCACTGAGACAACAGTAAGTTAAACACAGACTCAATGTGCATGATTGAAGTGCGAAGGTGGGGCAGACCTCCTTCTTTTCAATATCTAGATTTTCCGAATGAAAATCAGATAGCATATGTGCTGCATCCCCTTTGAAAATGTGAAACACTTTCTTGTTGAGAAGAAAATGAGTAGATAGTGAGGTTTGATCAAGAGTTGGCATGGGCTAGTTGCCTGTTTCAATAATGTTCACCAAAGAATTGTGAATCACTAGAATGGTGGCTACCCGGCTCAGAAAAAGTTGGTGCAGAGTTTTGATATTCTTTTAACTCTGTTCTCACACGTTCTTTCTTTTAAACTTTTTGCTTTCTTTAATCACACTCATTCCTTTTCTATTTTCACACTCAATCACTAAGGATTAACTTCTTGGGTAGAAATCACTGGTTAAGGTGATTCCATAGAAGTTGTGTTAATACCTAGCACAATGATTCGTTGTTTTCCTATGATGCATGTGATGCTCAGAATGGTTTGACTATTTCAGTTAAAGCACAATTTAGATCATGAAAACATTTAAAATACACTCCCAAAATATAAAATGTGATGAAAAATCGGGAAGTGTTTTGAACATTAAAAACATTGTTTTCCAATGATTGAAAGTTGTCCTTCTTTCAACCATATGTGAGATGAAGATATAGAATTATACCTTAACGTATGATCTCCCATCTCATGAAGCTAAGCTCTAAGTCATAGAAATATGAACTTGTAAGCTTCTCTCAAAAATTCTGCAAAAGTCTAATGTCAAGTCAAAGTAATAATTATTCACTTATATTGAAAAGACAAAAAGCAGTAAAACTTTTTAAAGTATGAGTCCTGATCTGAAATAATCAGAAGTCATGTCCGAACTCCCTTTTTTTGATTTGAAGAGCTCCCCCTAAAATCTTGCATAACAAAAAAATTGGCATTAAAAGGTACATGCAACATTTTATGAGCTCCTCCTCGAAGTAATATTGACCAGATGTCAATTTCTTCTCATTCTCCCCCTTGGATCATGAACATTTTGATAGAATGACAGATATCAATCAGAGTTAAGAATGAAGAAATGATGAAAAAGTATACAATAGAAAACTTTGTTAGGTAATTACCGATTATATCTTAAGATTTAGCATACCAAGCTTAGAGACAAGAAAGTTGAACCTCTTTTCATCTAAGGGTTTGGTGAACAAATCGGCAAGTTGATAATCAGTCTTTACAAAGAAAAGTTCAATTGTTCCTTTTTCAACATGATCTTTAATAAAGTGATACCTGACGTCTATGTGCTTTGTCTTTGTGTGCTGAACAGGATTCGCTGTGATTGCGATGGCGCTCTTGGAGTCACAGTAGATCGGGATCTTGTTGAAGTGGAAACCGTAGTCGCGTAATTGAGTTCTCATCCATAAGACCTGAGAACAGCAGCTAGCAGCAGCTACATATTCTGCTTCGGCCGTGGAAGTTGAAACACAAAGTTGCTTCTTCGATGCCCAACTTACTAGTTTGTCACCGAGGAACTGTACGTGTCCTGACGTGCTCTTCCTGTCTAACATACAACCTGCATGATCTGCATCTGTGTAGGCTGTTAGTTCAAAACTAGTATCTTTAGGATACCACAGACCAAGATCTGCAGTGCCTTTCAGATATCTAAAAATGCGCTTCACAGCAGACATATGGATTTCTTTAGGATTGGCCTGATATCGTGCACATAAGCAAGTTGAAAACATTATATCTGGCCTACTAGAAGTAAGATACATTAAAGAACCTATCATCCCTCGATAAGTCCTAACATCAACAGCCTTTCCCGAAGGATCGCTGACAATCTTAGTACCTGGTGCCATTGGGGTACCAATCGTTTTTGAATTTTCCATTTGGAACTTCCGAAGAATATCCCTAATGTACTTTGATTGATTGATAAAGATACCCGTAGAAAACTGTTTTACTTGTAAACCGAGAAAGAAATTCATCTCTCCCATCAAGTTCATTTGAAATCTAGACACCATAAGGTTTGCGAAGTTCTTACAGTACTTAGTATTTGTAGAACCAAAGATAATATCATCTACATAGATTTGAATTAAAATGATATCGCCTTTTTCCTTTTTAATGAACAAAGTGGTATCCACCGTACCTTTGGAAAACCCAGACTTGACTAGAAAAGTGGAAAGGACATCATACCAGGCTCGAGGTGCTTGTTTCAGACCGTAGAGTGCTTTGTCGAGAATGTAAATGTGATTCGGCTTCTCTTGGTTGACAAAACCTTCTGGCTGAGAGACGTAGACTTCCTCCTTCAGAATTCCATTGAGGAATGCTGTCTTCACGTCCATTTGAAAGACCGTGAAGTTCTTGTGGGCTGCGTAGGCTAGAAACATTCTGATTGCCTCTAATCGCGCCACAGGAGCATATGTCTCGTCATAGTCTATACCTTCCTCTTGTCTGTATCCTTTGGCTACTAGTCTTGCCTTGTTTCGGATAACGGTACCAACTTCGTCTTTCTTAATTTTGAAAATCCACTTCGTACCTATAATGGTTTTACCTTTAGGCTTCGGTACGAGTCTCCAGACTTTAAGTGCATCGAACTGATTCAGCTCTTCTTGCATTGAGATCACCCATTCTGGATCTGCAAGTGCTTCCGATACGCGTGTTGGCTCGAACTTGCTTAGAAAGGAGTCATTCATGCACAGGTTCATTGATGCTGACCTAGTTTGCACCGGTTTTGATGGATCGCCAATTATCTGGCTTATCGGGTGCTCTTTGGTCCATTTTTGTTCATGAGGCAGTGGATTAGATGACTGTATGTCAGTTGTGTCATCTAAGAATCCACTTGTACCGTCTTCTGTTTGTTCAGGAGGAGTGATTGTTTCAGTTGAAGTGGCAGGTTCAGAAGGCTCAGCAGGTACAGCTTGAACTGGCTGTAGATGGATCTGTACGGAATCTTCTACTGTTGCAGCTACTTCTGTCTCTTTATCATTTGTCACTTCTTCAACTATTGGAGTCGGCATTTGAATTGTAATTTCTTGTTGAATCGGGGCGTTTGATTCAATAGAGTCATCTGAACTGGTTGGATGAGTAGTCGTTAAGTCTTCCATCCTGTCAACCACAACAGATTTCTTTACATTAGATCCAAGAAATTCATCATAAAACAATTCAAATAATAAATCTAAATCAGATAAATGGTTAGATGAAGTTGAAGCTTCGTCTGATTTATTCTGTTGAGACGCAGGTTCTGGACTGAGTTGCCCAGAAGCTAGTACTCCAGTTATAACGGGTTCTGAACGTTGTTGTTCGGAAGCCATTTCTTCATCAAAGGTGACGTTGATGCTTTCAATCACCGTCTTTGACTTCTTCAGATAAACTCGGAATGCAGTTGATGTCGAGGAATATCCAATGAAGATCCCTTCATCCGCCTTAGCGCTGAACTTGTTAAGATTCTCCCTATCGTTTAGTACGAAACACTTACATCCAAATATATGGAAGTATTTGATTGTCGGTGTTCGGTTGTTGATTAACGCATAAGGAGTCTTCTTGAACCTCCGATGTATCATGGAACGATTCTGTGTGTAGCACGTGGTCGAAACAGCTTCTGCCCACAAAAATAGAGGTAAGTTGGAATGACTTAGCATAGTACGAGCAGCCTCGACTAGCGTTCGATTTCTTCTTTCAACTACTCCATTTTGTTGAGGCGTTCGAGCAGCAGAGTATTGATGTGAAATCCCGACAGATTCGAGATATTCTTCAACTTTGTTGTTCTTGAACTTTGTGCCGTTGTCTGTTCTTAGAATCTTGACCGGTTTCTGCAGATTCACCTGGGTCGTTTTCAGGAATGTAATGAGAACATCAGGTGTCTCATCTTTTGAACGTAGAAACTTGACCCATGTGTATCGTGAGTAATCGTCCACGATCACGAGTATGTACTTCTTTCCGCCTAAGCTTTGAGTGCGCATTGGACCGCATAGATCCATATGCAATAACTCTAAAGGAGCTTTTGTACTTGGTTCAGGCTTCGGTTTATGAGGTGCCCTCTTCATCTTTCCCTTCTCACAAGCTGCACAAAGATGTTCTCTTTCATATCTCAGCTCTGGAAGTCCTTTGACGAGCTTTCCACTGACCAGGTTGTTGATGTACCGAAAGTTGAGGTGAGAAAGACGTCGATGCCATAACCAACTTTGTTGCATCGAAGCTTTCGATAGTAGACAAACTTGTTTGTCAGTCTGGACATCTGATAAGTTTATTGTGTAGAGGTCTGATTCTCGTGTACCGACCAAGAGTTCTTCGCCTTCTTCATTGCGAACAGAACAGCTCTTGGCTTTGAAGTTGACCTCTAAGTCTTTGTCACAGAACTGGCCTATACTGAACAAGTTGTGTCCTAAGCCTTCTACATAGCTCACCCTCTTGATAGTTACATTGCCGTGTTGTACATCACCATATCCCATGATTGGAGAAAACTGGTCGTTGCCAAATCTTACTGTTCCACAATATTTGTCTTTGTAATTGGACAGTATCTCTTTTTGACCTGTCATGTGTTTGGAACATCCGCTGTCCAAGAACCACGTATGACTAGTCTGCATAAGAGAAATTAGAAATTTAGATTTGTATATGACAACATTGGAATATACACTTTGGTCATCGAAGTGCGGGTCTTGAACTGATTTGTTCAAAAGCCTATTTTGATCTTCGATGTTCGGGTTTTGAACTGCATTATCCAAAAACCTATTTTTGACTTTGAAGAACGAGTCCTGATCTGTACATAATCAGAAGTCGCTCTCTCTCTAAGCTTTGTGTGCCTGCAACACAGATTTCACCTTAGGTACCCATTGGAATTTGGGTCCTACTGTGTTAGCACATGATTTTGGTATCCATTTCAAATTGGATCCTATTTTTTTTTGAAATGCATGAGAAGAATTGGTATGAGATGAATGCACATGGTAATTTCCAAACCAATCTTCAGAATCTTGACAAGATATAGATATATGTTTATCATAAAAAGAAGACTTTCCAGCAGATAAAGATAACTGAAATAATTGCTTCATTGTATATTGTTTACGAGAAACAGCAAATTTTGGGTTCAAAACAGCAATATCAGCAATTACAACATCTTTAGTAAGCGAAGTCTTATTACAATTAACACTACTAGACGTTAAGACGGTCTTGTCAAGGTTCCGTTTGGGTTGCCACAGAGAATTTGCTTCTGGCCTTTGATTTCTCAGATCTGAAACATGTAAAGCTGGTGAGTTAGACCTTGGAGCAACAAACGAATGCTTCTTCTTGGAATTACCAGTAGTGGTCGGTTTCTGTGAATGCTGAGATATTTTCTTACCTTTAGCACTCTTAGCGTTCACAGAGACTGATTTATCAACGAAAGCTTTTGTTGATTTTGCACTGTTCACAGGCTTACTGGTTTTTCTTAAAGTTTTCTTCACAAAAGATGAATGGTTGGGAAGTTGTGTATTAAAGTCAAAGAGATTGGAACCATCATCTGAACTACCGTCAAAGTTCAAAAAATCAAGACTTTTATTTGATGAACCAGACAAATCCTTAGAGTTTGAAGCTTTTGAAATAACAGAATTTGAAAACACGGTTGAAAAAACGTTTTGCTCAATATTTATCAAAAGTCTTGCATCTGATAAAGAATTCTCGAGTTCAGAAATTTTACGTTCTAAAACGAGAGGAGGGACATATAGTTTACCTTTAATAGGCTTCGCCTCCATTTCCTTTTCAGTATAACTTAGAAAGAAATCATTTGAAAGAGTTTCCTTCTTTTTGTATATTGGGTTTTCATCATAACTATTATTCAACTTCGCATAATAAAATGGAAGATGAACTTTAGCTGATTTCATCCGTTTTTCCGTTTCATTGGCTTCATCCTCTTTTGATAGCTTAGTCCAAAAAGTTTTAAACGCGGGGAGTCTGCGGGCTAATTGCATATTAAGATGATCATAAAGTCCTGGAACTTCAGACATCCCCTTTTTAAGACAGTGAGGATTCTTATAACCGATTCCCCATCTCTCTTTCTCCTCTTTGGGTTTGTTCAGAAAAATAGTTTGTTCAGTTTGACCCATTTTATACAACTTCTCTTCCAAACTTTTTAGTTTTCCTAACAAAGAAAAGTTCTCTTTTGTACAAGAAGCATGCAACTTTTTCAGCTCAAAAATATCTATTGCACCTTTTAGCAGTTGAGATTTAAGATCAGAATTCTCTTTTAGAATTATTGTCTTTTCCTTAGCATTGGTGTCATTTTCTTTATGTAAAACCTCAATTAATACTTTCTTCTCAGCAATTTCATTGCTAAGTTTCTGTATCAACTGGTTTTTGTCTGTCATGACACCATTATCTTGTTTAGGATTAGATTCTAACTCTCTTTGTTTCATACTCATGGCATGCATTTTATTCATGAATTCTAAATCAGAAAGATTACATACCTCCTCTTCTTCATTGTCAGAATCAGCTTCAGCATATGATTCTATCTTGCCCATCAAGCACATGTTTACAGCTTCTTCTCTATCTTCATCATCTTCTTCTTCATCATCTGAGTGATCGAGCCAGTATTCGTCCTCAGCCATCAGTACCTTGCCTGCCTCTTGTTGTTTTGCAAGAAGCATCTTGTTCTTGTAATAGTCTGAATTTCTGACTTTAGATCTGCGGCAGTCTTTGGCATAGTGACCTGGTTTACCACAGTTGTAGCATGTAGGCGGTTCTGGATGACTTGATCCTTCAGCTTTGAATTTCCTTTCTTCCGGTCTCCTCTCCTCTATCCTCTTTCCTTCCGACTGAAACCTTCTCTCTTCTGGTTTCCTCTCCTCTGATCTTCTCCCATCAAATCTCTTCCCTTCGTATCTGCTACCTTCAATCCTTTCTTTATGAATGTAGTTGTTCGGACCAGATGAATATCTCTGATTATTTGATGTTGGCTTTGTGTAGAACCTTTTCTGAAAGGCACTAGTCAGCATCATCATTGCTTGCTTCAGCTGATCGTTTTCATCTGATTCTGAGTTTGCACAACCTTCATTTTCTTCATCTGATTCATATACAGTCGCCTTGTTCTTCTTCTTTCTGACTACAAGGGCGACTGTGTCTTCAACTACCTTTCCTCTCTGTCTCTTCTCATTCAGAATTTCATCCACCTCTTCTTCATTCTGACGGAGGGTTTCATACACCTCGTGAAGTGGAATCTCATTCAAGTCTTTAATTTGCTTCATCTGACGAGCAAATCTTTTCCATTCAGGTTGAAGAATACTAAGGAATTTGATATTCAGCTCATTTTGAGATTTGTGAACTTTGTTCTTGCTAAGTTCATTCAGCAATGTCACAAACCTGTCATAGGTTTCTTCTAAGGTTTCTCCCACCCTGCCTCTAAATTCTTCATAGTTATTTAGGCAGTTGGAGATCTTCAGCTGATTTCCAATTTTTGAACCCAGCATCATTTTCTCGAGCTGATCCCACATTTCTTTACCTGAAGCCTTGTAACTGTCAATCTTGACATATATTTCATTTGGGATCCCCTGTAAGATGTATGACTTTGATAATTTGTCGCCTTTGGCTCTTCTGAGGTTATCATCTTGTAGCTCGTGATACTTCAGTTCAACCTGAGTAGGCACGTTATCAATTACACGAGTCGTCATTGGTGGTGTCATAATCCCTTCTTCAATAGATGTTCTGATATAATCACCCAGCTCGTGTCTGTCAATGAAGTTTAGAAACCTATCCTTCCACTGTTCGTATTCTCCTTTGAATAGAACTGGTGGCTTGGTGTCAGTTCCTATTGCAAGGGCTTCTCTGGATGTCATCCTGTTTGATTTGATGTGCAAAAAGAACTGTTTGATTTGACCGTTAGTACAGATAAAATTTGATCACACAAGAAATTTTGTCCCCCTAGGCAGACTTAGCACGGGGGTCCCGCTAGAGAAAAAAATTTATGACAATTAAAGACCCTATTACAGTTTCGAAAAATTCTCAGGAAAAAAATATTCTAAGTGAGGTTCGCGTTTCTAATGGGACCCGAGAAGTATGCTTTGCGGGTCACTTGGGAACCGAGAAGTTTGAGCTTTGCGGGTCACTTGAGAACCGAGAAGTTGAGCTTTTCGGGTCACTTGGGAACCGAGAAGTTGAGCTTTTCGGGTCACTTGGGAACCGAGAAGTTGAGCTTTTCGGGTTATTCAACCTCTGGAATGCGGGTGTTCGACCTGTTCTTCTGTAAATCGTATGATTATTGTTCCTGAAACGATTTAGCAATAACAAACACTACCCTTATGTCTAGAAACACTTCTAGAACAGATTGTAGGCACTCGATCTCACTAAAACACTCTTTTTAGAAATTAATCTGATCGCACAGTGACTTACTCTTCTCAACTCTTTTCTCACAAAAACCACAAATTGGAACTCGATTTAAGCTTTAACGTGAAATTAAACACATACAACTCGATCTAGCATGTATTTCGATCACACTCTGATCGATTCTAACACCTAAAACACTCTTACACTCGAAATCAATTTTTTTTTCTTGAAGAACACAGAGACGTTTTTCTGAAAAACTTGTTTGATCTTAATCAGGCTCTGATACCAATTGTCGGTCCAACAATACTTTATAACAAGTTCTTAGAAACAACACAATAAGATTACCAACCTGTTTGATATATAAAATAACGATTACAAGGTTGATCGATTAAGCTTTGCTTTGTGTTCTCTATGTTTTCTCTCTTTTACACCTTGATGTGTGTGTTTGTATGTGTGATAAGTTATCTGATCTTGAGAGACTAGAGATACACTTAAAATCTAGCAAGTGTGTTGAACACACTATCAAGATTAATATCTAGATATTAAATCTAGATATTATATCTAATATAAACTAGAAACTATATAACTAACTAAGTTATCTTTAACTAACTATTACAATACTTTAACTTAGATATATAGATCTAAGTAAACTAAAACATATTACATTAAATTACATTGACATTTATTACAAATAGACATAGACTTTTATATCGAGAGTCGACGTTCCGGCTTTAGCTTCAGATTACGATCTTCAGATTGGATGATCTTGAATCCAATGAGACTGTGGTCTAACAGCACGATTAGTCCTAAGTGTATCAAAACTAATAGTGGCTCTACACTTCTCATCTTCCTTTCTAGGATTTGCACAATTTTTAGCAACCGTACAACTAATGCAAAACTTTCCTCTACCATAACCATATATCAACTTGCTTACAACAGAGACAAGTTTTATTTATTAATTTTTGTTTTTCTATATATAAAAATATATACCCTTCATGCTTCAATGATCACCCCAACTATTCTGGCTCTTTTGGTCACATTTCTCAATCCATGATGCACTTAGACTATGGGTAGGTTAGTGTATCCGGCTATATCAAATATATTTAGGCTTTAGTGATGGCCACAAGTGGGTAAGGGATCACACATCAACAAATGGTAAGAAATGATAGACCAAAAGAAAGTGCACACATAGCCCGATATCATATCTCAAGGTCCACACAATTCACAAGTAATACACATGTTAAATTCAAAGACCGATCTTTACTACTCAATGCAAAAATAAATGAGATCACTACCAAGTTGAAAGAATTGAAACATGTATGAAGATGGTGAACAACGTTAAAACATCTCTCAGAATTAAAGGTATCAAAGCTCAAAATCTCACTAGGGTGATCTTTACTAATGTCCACAATTAGTGTACACAACTATACTATCTCCCTACAAACATGACTCAACAACTGGTATTGCATGTCAAGAAAGGTTTTTTCCAAATCACTTAACCAATAACTCCAAACCTATGTATTCATTCCAATTAATTAAGCATTATACAACCACTGCATTTCTAATGATCAAAATAAAAGTTCATACAAATCGACCAACTAAAAAAAAAAACCAAACCTTAGAAACACATTATCCCCAATGTGCCCCATTAGTTACAAAGTAGTGTTTGTAGAAGTTAACTATCACCTTGAGAGTGTATAAAAAATACATACATGAACATACAAGTAACATGAACAAAATGAAATGGAAAAGCAAACCAGTCAATCGTTGTCTTTCTCATGAGGTCACGAGGATGATAGTCTGGGGGCGGGATCTTGAGGTCTTGTTGGATCAAATAATTGTATTTAAGATTAAAGTTAAAGTTAAGGGTTTAAAATGCAATTGTGCTAAAGTTAATTAGAGGGTTTATTATGTAATAAGTTAATAGTTAATAGCTATTGGGCCCAAGCCCATTAGAAAGCCCATTAAGGTTAAAGCCCATATGGCCTGGGTATTTAAAGTTTTGATTAGTTTAGTTTTAGGTTAGAACTCTGATAATTTTCTAAATAGTCGCTGTAAGTTTTCTCTGTATTCAAAGGGTATCAAGAACACTCAAGGGTTTCATTGTTTATTCAAGGGATTGGTACGTTATTATTAATCTTTATATCTCTTGATTATTATTGTGTTGCTTGATTACTTGATTGATTGTTAACCAACTAGATAAAACTGGGATATCAATTGGTATCAAAGCCTAAAGAATCAAGTTTTAGGATTAAATCTATATTTTTTTTCGAATTTACTGTTCATCAAAAAATTTACTGTTCATCGAAAAAAAAAAATATTGTTCATCCGATTTTATGAATCTGTTATCGCATCCGGTCGATTAGTAATTGATTATTTGTGTTTTTGTGTTTCATTCGATCGAAGTTTCTGTGGTTTTTGTGTTTAATTGTGTTCATCGGTCGTTTCAATTTTCTGGGTTTGGTTTCGGTCGAATCCAGAAACTCATCGTGTTCTTCGGTCGTTTAATAGTGTTCATCGGTCTTATGAGTTAATAGAACATATCTGTTACTGTGGTTATCAATATTATTGTTCGACCGATAGTTATTCGACCTTAGCCTTCGACCGAGTGTTTGTAAACACCAGTCCTTACTTCGACCGAATAGTTGTGATCTCCGGTCTTTCCTTCGACCGGATAGGAGTATCGACCGGACCTTAGTGGTTTCCGGTCTAGTATTCGACCGATACTTTGTTACATCGGTCTTCGCCATTCGACCGGATAATTGTTTCTCCGGTCTTCCCATTCGACCGGGTAATTGTTTCTCCGGTCTTCCCATTCGACCGGGTAATTGTTTCTCCGGTCTTCCCATTCGACCGGGTAATTGTTTCTCCGGTCTTCCCATTCGACCGGATACTTGTTACTCCGGTCTTGCCATTCGACCGGGTACTTGCATACTCCGGTCTTTCCTTCGACCGGTACAGTTCATTCTTCGAAGCACATTTTCCAGTCCTAGACAAATTTTTGCAAGCTGCAACAGGGCCTCTAGAAGCCTAATTTTTTTTTGTCTAGGGGCGCTGCCCCCATACCCCGCAAGGGTCTTGTCTAGGGATCCCCGTGCTAAGTCTGCGAAGGGGGACAAAAGTTTTGTGCTTGATCAAAATTTTCCTAATTTCAGTATTATTTCTTTGTGTGTTATACTGCTCAAATTCTGCACTTAATTATTTTTGGAAATTTATTTTTCTGAAAATTTTTGAGTGTGGTTGTTATTTTGATTCTAACGATCTCATCTAGTTGGTTGTCTTGATACAGAAAAGACTATTTACTAACAGTACAGCTAAGATGTCGAATCAGCTTCTCTCGATGGGCTCTCAAGTCAAACCTCCTGTCCTCGTGGCTAATGAGTATCGGCAATGGAAGACCAGAATGATTTAGTTCCTGAATCACAAAAACAAAGAATTCATGAAAATAATCATTGAAGGTCCTAAACCTCCAATGATCACAGTAAAGGGTCAACCTGCTACAGATTCCTCTCCTGAAATCCCTGACAGAGAGATTCCTAAACTTGTTCAGTTCTTCACTGAAAAGCAGAAAGACCAACTCAAGCTAGAAGAAGAGGCTCTAATCTATCTGACGATGGCAATTCCAAACGACATCTACAATCGTGTCGACAGTCAGAGCACTGCAA
Organism: Arctium minus; assembly: GCA_954870635.1. Classification (NCBI taxonomy): domain Eukaryota; kingdom Viridiplantae; phylum Streptophyta; class Magnoliopsida; order Asterales; family Asteraceae; genus Arctium; species Arctium minus. The sequence goes on from OX941081.1 coordinate 29,212,836, forward strand.
AAGGAATCTGGGATGAACTAGCAAGGCAGTTTGAAGGAAGTGAAGCCTCTATTCAAGCTAAGCAGAATCTGTGCATAAATGCTTACGAGGGATTTCATGCAAAAGAAGGAGAGCTGCTTTTAGATACCTACAATAGGTACAACATTATCCTCAATGACTTGCGGAGGAACAACATCGCCAAATCTGCTTCTGAGATAAACTACAAGTTCATCAAGAATCTGAATCCAGAATGGAAGAACTTTGCTATCAACCTCCAGATGTCGAAGAATATGGCTCAAGAAAATGTCACCGATATCTTCTCTACTCTTGCTCAACATGAGGATGAGGTGAGATCCATTAACAATGAGTCGAATCATCTGAAGGATTCTGTGGCTCTCATAGCCGGCAAAGGTTCTGTATCCTCTGCAAGGTCGAAGAAAAAGGCATCTAAAGCTCTAGTTACCGAAGTTACTGACTCTGACTCTGATTCAAGTGATGAAGAACTGGAAGTTGATTCAGATCCTGATATTCAAAAGTTCTATGAAGACTTGGCTCTCATTACACGACGATTCAAGAAGAGCTTTGGCAAGAAAAGATTTTACTCAAAGCCAGAGTATGATGGATACAAGAAAGAGAAGTCTGAGATGCGATACAAGCCGAGGCATGGAAAGAGAGAGGAAGGACGAGAAGATCGGAAGGAAGATAGAAGAGAAGGAAAGAGAGAGGAGAAGCGAGAAGAGCGAAAGGATGAACCAGGAAGATGCTACAACTGTGGCAAATTTGGGCACTTCTCAAGGGACTGCAAATTCAAGAAAGTGAAGAACTCAGAGTACTACTCAAGAAAGTCACTAATTGCCAAGAAAGCTGAAGAAGGAAAAGTACTAATGGCTGAAGAAGAGAACTGGCTGTTCCAAAGTTCTGATGACGAGGAGCAAGCACATTTCACCCAAGTTTCTTACATGGCAAAGCTGGAAGGTGACGATGAAGACTCTGAGACACAATCCGAAGAAGCAAACTCTGAGGTAAGTGAAAATTCTGAACTTATTGAATCTTTAATGGCCCAAATACATGGCATGAAAGATGAATTTGCTTTACTGAAAGGCAAACTTAGCTCTGCACATCAATCTGTTTTAAGCTTTCGTGATGAAAATGCTATTTTAAAAGTTGTTGTGGAAGAAAAGGAAAAGGAAAAAGATGATTTAAAAGCTGAAAAGGAGTCTTTAAAAGAAAAAATATCTGGTTTAGAAACAGATCTTGTGAATCTTAATGCTGAAAAGGGTGAGTTTCAAATCAAATTTGAAGTTTGTTATAAAGAAAGAAATGAAGCTTACACCAAAATAAAGCAACTGGAGGACATTAACATGAAACGAGGTCAGACTGAACAAACATTAAATCTGTTGACCAATAAACTCCAAGACGAAAGGTTTTACAAACTTAAACCAGGTTTGGGTGTGCCAATTAATGAAATTTTGAAAAAGGCACCGGAGCACCTATATAATTTTGATAAATTTGGCTCCGCAATAAAACCCATTCCTGACATTCGCGCTACTTTTGTTGAAGCAAGTTCTCCTAAACCTTCTGAAGAGACCAAAGGTCAAGAAGAAATAAGAAAGAACAAGTCTGGTGACACTGATTCTCAAAATCTTTTTAAATCTGTTGGTTTTACATATGGTGATTTGAACGAAAGCTATGCAACTCGAAAGATCGAATTTACTGAGGTTGAATCACTATTTACCACACCTTCTAAAGAATCAGTGAGCACCAACACAGTTCTACCTGAGACTGCATGCAAAATTGATGAGTATGAATCGGATGTTGATCCATCTACTATACCATCAGTCTCAACTCCCATTGCTTCTAAACCTTTACTTCCTGAAGAGGTTGAAGAAGTTGCTGCTACCGCGGATGAATCTTGTGTTCAAAATGATAAAACGGAGTTTATTGAGTCCATGACTGAAGAGATATTCTCTGATATGATGAATGCATCAGACTCTGATCCTGTTTCTGATTTAAAGGGATCAAATTCTGTGGATGGTAATACATCTGAATTGATGAAGCAAATTGATATGTTGCAACAATCTCTTGATGAGGTTGAAGATGAAAACTTTGATCTCAAACATAAACTTGAAAAGTCTTTAAAAATAAATCAAGAGCTTTGCACTGAGATCAATGATTTGAAAATTACTTTGTTTAAAAATGCTTCAAATGAAAAACAGATGTTAAATGATCCAAGCTGGAAGGTAAGAACCAATCCAGAATTTGATGCTCCTGCAAAACCTACAGTTGCTTACTCTGATTGTCCTGAATATCCTCCAAGTATTTTTGAAAAGGGTGAGACTTCAAAGAGCACTAGAAAAGAACCACCTTCTAAGTTAGAGACTAACAAGGTTCCTGTTTCTGTTTCAGATATAAGAGGAAATGGAGTTGGGAAGAGTAAGAAGAATAAAGATCTTAGTTTGAATAAAAAGAATAGTTTGAATTCTAGTAGTTGTTCTACAGACAGTGTTATTTTGAATAGTACTTCTTTTGATAAACATGAATGTAAGATTTGTTCCGATAAATCTAAGTTTATGAATTTTGCTCGAAAGAATCTTTATTGCAAACACTGTTGGGATAATTCATTCAAATACTACTCCCCTCCTAAGTCCAAAAAGAATAAAAGCAAAGCTAAGCTGAACTCTAAGTCTAATTCTAATTCTGATTCTTCTACACAACCAAAAGTGTATCGTGCTAAGGTTGCCAATCCTACTTCTAAAAAGCACTTTCAGGAATTGAATGTTAAGATGGTTTGGAAATGGATTCCAAAACCGCGTTATGAATGGAGAGTGAAAGTCAAACCAGATGATATTCCTGAGTTGCTTGATGCTAACCGCGAAGGACCCATCCTGATATGGGTGCCTAAGCAAAACTAATTGTCTCTTTTGCAGGCCTGTCGATTGTGGGTAATAGATTCCGGATGTTCACGCCACATGACAGGATTCAAGCACCTCTTGCATAACTATGTGGAGGAGCCTGCCGGAGCAGTTAGATTTGCCAATTCTGAAGCCGAAGGCCACGTCAGAGGATATGGAATGCTCGATAACGGTGTTGTGAAGATTCAAAAAGTGCTATATGTTGAAGGACTTGATCACAATCTGTTCAGTACCAGTCACTTCTGTGACATGCAATATCAAGTCCGCTTCACAACCACTCATTGCTATCTAGAAGATCACGATGGTTACGAAGTCTTCAAAGCTGAGCGCCATGGAAATCTATACTATGTAGATTTCCCTACACTGTCTGCCACACGTCCAGTATGTCTACTAGCCAAAGCTTCTAAAGCACAATCATGGACGTGGCATCGACGCTTGTCTCATCAAAATTTCCGATCTATAGCGAAGCTACAAAGACAAGGTCTGGTCAAAGGTCTACCAGAAATGAGGTTCGAAAAAGACTCACTCTGTTCCGCATGTGAGTTGGGCAAAATGAAGCGTAGCTCCTTCAAGTCCAAAGCTGAATCATCGACCTCATCAGCACTGGAACTTCTTCATATGGACCTTTGTGGCCCAATGCGCACAACATCTATCAACGGAAAGAAGTATGTGTTGGTAATGATAGATGACTACTCAAGGTATACATGGCTCGAGTTTCTTCGCAACAAGTCAGATGCGCCAGAGTTGATTATCGCTTTCATCAAGCGTATTCAAGTACGTCTTCAACTGCCAGTAAGAACCATTCACAGTGATAATGGCACGGAGTTCAAGAATGACACCCTGAAGAGTTATCTTACTTCCGTGGGTATTTCACACAACTTCTCCGCAGCCTACACTCCACAGCAAAACGGCATTGTTGAACGGAAGAATCGCACTCTGGTTGAAGCAACTCGTACTATGATTTCTTACTCAGATCTACCCATGTACCTTTGGGCCGAGGCAGTCGCTACAGCATGTTTTACACAGAACCGTACCATTGTGGTCAAGCGCTTTAATAAGACAGCATATGAGTTAATCAACAATCGTACACCTAACATCAAGTTCCTTCGTGTTTTTGGTTGCAGGTGTTACATTCTAAAAGAGCGTCAAGGATTATCAAAGTTTGATAAGAAAGCAGATGAAGGATATCTCGTTGGATACTCTCTGACATCCAAAGCTTATCGAATTTACATTATTCGAACAAAGACGGTTGTTGAGAGCATGAATGTCTCCTTTGATGAGAATTCAACAAGGACTTCTGGACACAACAGTTCAGAACTCGGTCTTAACGACAAAGCTTCTATTCAAGCAAGAATAGAACCAGCTATAACAGGATCATCTTCTTCAAACTCTAACTCTACTTCATCTGAGTTAGATTTATTGTTTATTGATGCCTTTGATGATATATGTGCAGATTTTGAAAAAGGCATATCAACATCAATAACAAGTGGAACAAACTCGGAGGTCCCTACTATATCTGAAGACATGCCTAGACCTTCCGACGAAGTCACTGACACTTCAACTCCATCAGGTACAACTACACCATTAGTTTCTGACTCTACTAATACTGAATCTGTCTCTGGAAACGAAGTCCCGAGCACTTCAACCGCTAGTCCAGAAGCTTCAGTGTCAGAAACACCAGTACAAGATGTCCCGAGTACATCTGTGGAGCAACCTACCGTACAAGATGACAACGATGCATCAAATACGCAACAAGCAGTTGATGCACTACCAAGCACACATCGTTGGACTAAGGATCATCCCCTGGAAAACGTGATAGGTGACGTACAATCTGGTGTCACAACAAGATCTGCAACAGCTAACTTCTGCATGTTTTCAAGCTTCCTCAGTTCCTTAGAGCCAAAGAAAGCGGCTGAAGCTCTACGTGATCCTTTCTGGATTTCTGCTATGCAAGACGAGCTTCTACAATTCGAAAGGAACAAGGTATGGCGCTTGATCCCACTACCTAAAGGTAAATCCGTTATTGGAACAAAGTGGGTGTTCAGAAATAAGAAAGACGAAGCTGGAGTAGTCGTGAGAAACAAAGCTCGATTGGTCGCCAAAGGGTATTGTCAACAAGAGGGAATTGACTATGATGAAACATTCGCCCCGGTTGCAAGGATCGAAGCCATCAGAATCTTTCTAGCCTATGCAGCGCACAAAAACTTTACAGTCTATCAGATGGATGTAAAGTCGGCTTTCCTGAACGGCGTTCTGCATGAGGAGGTCTATGTGGCTCAACCTGAAGGTTTCGTTGATTCTCATCACCCTGATCATGTCTATGTTTTAGACAAAGCGCTTTATGGTCTTAAACAAGCACCGCGAGCCTGGTATGAAACTCTCACTAAATTTCTACTTGCTTCTGGTTTCAAGAAAGGTACAGTAGATACAACCTTATTTCTTAAAAGGCAAGGTGATGACTTGATTCTTATTCAGATTTATGTTGACGACATAATATTTGGGTCGACAAATCCAAAATTTTGTAAGAACTTTTCAAAGATAATGGAAACAAAGTTTGAGATGTCGATGATGGGTGAATTAAATTTCTTTCTTGGTCTACAAGTAAAGCAATTACCTGAAGGCATATTTATTAATCAAGCTAAATATATAAAAGATATTTTGAAAAAGTTCAATATGTCAGATGGTTCAGTCATGAAAACACCAATGGCTACTGGTACACTCTTAGACGCGGATCCCTCCGGGAAGCCTGTTGATCAAAAGGTGTATCGTAGCATGATTGGATCTTTACTTTATCTGACTGCCAGTCGCCCGGATATAATGTTTGCCACATGTTTTTGTGCGAGATATCAGTCTAATCCTAAAGAGTCGCACTTAACTGTTGTTAAGCGAATCCTTAGATATCTCAAAGGTTCTCCTAATCTAGGCCTTTGGTATCCAAAGGATTCTCGTTTTGAACTAACTGCCTTTACAGATGCTGATCATGCAGGTTGTAAGCTAGACCGGAAAAGCACCTCTGGATCATGTCAATTCATAGGTGACAAACTTGTGAGCTGGACTTCAAAGAAACAAAACTGTGTTTCAACATCCACTGCCAAGGCTGAGTATGTAGCTGCTGCTAGCTGCTGTTCTCAAGTCCTCTGGATGACGACACAGTTAAGGGACTTTGGATACAACTACAAGCGCGTTCCGATTTATTGTGATTCCAAGAGTGCAATATCTATAACTGCTAATCCGGTACAGCACTCGAAGACCAAACTTATAGATGTACGCTATCATTTCATCAAGGATCATGTAGAAAAAGGTAATATTGAAATGCACTTTGTTCAAACTGACTTCCAGTTAGCTGATCTTTTCACCAAGCCATTGGATGAAAAGCGATTTCAATTTCTAATCAGCAAACTTGGTATGTTGAACATGTCTTAAACCTTACTCATGATTCAAGGGGGAGTATTCCAAATCTTGATAGTGTGTTATTTTCCAACTGTTGTTAACAAGAAAGGAATCATTTTCATAAATGATTACCATTGTTTCTTTCACTTATGCAGGTTGGTTCAAGTGACTATGGCTTCTAATCACATCGGATTAGAACCCGCACTTCATGGCTCTATCTATTTTTTTTATATGCTTTATTTCCTTATTAATTTATAAATAAATAAATAAATAAAAAAAAAAAAAAAACCCTATAGTGATTTAAGGGGGAGAATATCTGTGATATTAACAGATTTTTGGATACTTAAATGCTTATCTGACCGTGTGTTCTTAAAGATAAATACTTGTGTTTTATCTTGTCAATATATTTTGTCAAGTATTCATACACATAACGGTTCAGCACATTTTATTTAACTTTGTTATTACCATGTATCAAAAGTTAAATCTTTCTATGGTAATACTCACGTTAGTTGTATTCACTGTTGATTGAATCAAACGTCATTTCATGTGCTTTCATTGAACATATGTTTATATATTGTTCATATAAACAACATTCGTTTTTGATTCTCCAAAATCTTATTCTTCATGACAAAATGATATGAGCTTAATTGTCAAACTCTTTTAGTTTGAGGGGGAGAATTGCATCGTCAAACATCTTCTGTTTTGACATCTCCGAATATTTTATTCTTCATGTTACAAGTGGTATTTGTGCTTACAAAACTTTTGTTGAACAACATGTATTTTTAGGATAATACATGGGATTCAGTGTGTGAGCTTAACAGAACTTCCATGGATTCACGATAACCAGTGTTTCCTACCCAGGAAGTATTCCCTGAGTGATTGAGGGGAGAAGGGTAAAAAGAATTGAGTGATGGTTTGTGAAGAGGTAAAATGAAAAAGAGAGATTGGTTAGAAGTGAGAATTAAAAGAAAGAGGGTGAGAGAACAGAGTAAAAGAATATTAAACTCTGCACCAAACTTCTTTCTGAGCCGGGCAGCCACATAATCTGATTGGTTCACATTCTTTGGTGACCATCATTGAAATAGGCACCTAGCCCATGCCATCTCTTGCATACAACCCCACCAGCTACTCATTCTTTTCTCAAAAAGAGAATGTTTCACATTTTCTGGGGACGCATCACATACGCTATTGGTTCTTCATTTGGAAGATACTAATATTGAAAAAGAAGGAAAGTTGCCCCACCTTCGAACCTTTCTCATGCACATTGAGTCTTTGTATAATTTGTTGTTGTCTCAACAAGTTTACATACTTTAAGCCTATATTGAAAAGCAATCATCTATGCTTAATTCTTTCATACACATGCACGAGCACACAGAAATTTGTTTTCTGTCAGAACGTTCATAGATAACCATGTGTTATTCGATGATTGAATGGAAGACCTGGGGAGTCTACATCAAACCAGCTCCTTATATAGTAACTTTGTGTTACTCAGTGACTTTGTGTCATTGACAGGCATTCTAACTGAGTCATTTGTTGATTCAGGGTTACACTTATTAACTGTTTGAATTTGAAAAAATTTGAATGGTTCCTACTTTTTATTTGAATCTGAAAAGATTGAGATAATCACTCTTTCCATTTGGAAAGACTGCTCTTATTTCATACAGGGCTCGTTACATGATGAAGACTATGCTTACATGATGATCATACACAAAGGGGGAGATTGTCTTAAAAAGGGGGAGATTGTTTTGCCAAGTTTTGATGATGTTGATTCTCACCACTCATCAAAAAGGGGGAGAAGATATAAAAAGGGGGAGAAGATACAAAAAGGGAGAATACAATCTGAAGATCTGAAGATATTCAAATTTTCAAAGATTTTAAAGATTTGAAGATTGTTTAAAGATATCAAATTTTCAAAGTTTTGAAGCTATCAACGTCATATCTGAAGATTCTCAAGAGAAAAGTGAAGACAAGAGAAGACCCGAAGACAATTGCAAATTTTTTTTAATCTTGAATCCAAAGGGGGAGATTGTTGGATCAAATAATTGTATTTAAGATTAAAGTTAAAGTTAAGGGTTTAAAATGCAATTGTGCTAAAGTTAATTAGAGGGTTTATTATGTAATAAGTTAATAGTTAATAGCTATTGGGCCCAAGCCCATTAGAAAGCCCATTAAGGTTAAAGCCCATATGGCCTGGGTATTTAAAGTTTTGATTAGTTTAGTTTTAGGTTAGAACTCTGATAATTTTCTAAATAGTCGCTGTAAGTTTTCTCTGTATTCAAAGGGTATCAAGAACACTCAAGGGTTTCATTGTTTATTCAAGGGATTGGTACGTTATTATTAATCTTTATATCTCTTGATTATTATTGTGTTGCTTGATTACTTGATTGATTGTTAACCAACTAGATAAAACTGGGATAACAGGTCTTCGCTGATAAGTCATACCATGGTGTCTATGATCGAGAATCCAATCAAGGCACTGGTTGATCTGACTTTGTCCCTCACTCAATCCCTCAATTGCCTGAATGAACCGCTCACCCCAAGGGGGTGGGATATCCGAATACCCACCAACCGGAAGTGGTGATGGTCCGACTCCCCTACGCGCTACACCTTGCCGAGCTGCATCCTGAGGTTGCACAGCTGCACTTCACCCTCTGTTCCGATATCTACCTTATGTAGGGAGGTTGGGTAGATGATGATGGGTGCAGAAATGGTTATAGGCTTTCTTGCCTATGTTCGACCCTCATATGAAGTTGTTTCTATCCCAACCATCCTACAGAAGTAGATGATGAGGCATGGAAAGTAAAGGAGGCTACACATCTCACAAACAGTTTAGAGAAGCTGGTTGAAGATGATGCAGCTGACATCAAATATATAATTATGCTGGATGGCATAGAGGATCTAGGCGGTCTTCAATGAAACATTGGTGCGATGGGTGGATGGTATCAAACTGCACTTGATGAAGATGGTCTAGATGGCAATGTCCGGGTGAAATTCACCATGGTTCAATGCTTCGTCCCCATGGCCCCATGCATCCTAACCATCATGGCGTAGACTGGCAGACAGATCGCCGATATTGCGGTGGCGTATAACATCAACGGGCATGCCACCGTGGGAGTCAAAATCGGGGAGGGTTACAGTGCGTAGATATCCATTGATTGCGTCTGTGGAAATCTCCACCTAAGTATCTCTGACCCACACAATCCCCTCGGCTCTGAAAACCTCGAGACCATGGTTGCGTAGAACTCGTGTACCAGTTCTGGATGGTATTTCAGAGGGGTACTGGTATAGCAAGCCCACTCGCGAGCCGCGATGGCACCCGGAATGGAAGTTAAGTCGAGCCCAGCTAGTGCCATGCCCCTTGCTGTTAAGAAGCCACGCCTGCTGATCTGGGCATATCTGTCGCCATAGTGTGGATTTAGCGCACTCGCCATTTCCATTCGCTCCTCTTCATCAAGCTCGTTAAAGAGCCGGAACCGATCCTTTTGGTTGTGGGTTGTTCGCACCATGATGATTTATAAAAGAATGGATAAGTGACATGGAAGCATGTTGAAAGGAATTGATAGAGGCATGAGGATCAAATCACAGTGATGAACGCATGTATTGTCCTAATGGTTTATCCTAGCAAAACATTCAAGATCATATGAAAGGCGATTTGAATTAACTAAATGTACACAAATCAACCAAAAGGACAATATAAAAAAATGCATAAAAGACATACAACAACACAATACCGAGCTTCATAACTTGGATTACCCCTAATGTCGGTCCCATATATCTTAACAAGATCTTACCAGACAATCAAACAATCACAAACATATAAGATTAACCAACCTGTTCGATTACAAACGACGGATTACAGGATTGATATATTTCTCTTTGAAGCTCTCTCTCTTTTCTCTCTGGATGTTGGGTCGCTGATGATGATCTGATGAGTTGTGAGATAATAATATCTCAACTCTACCTAATATCAAAACATACATAATATCTAAACTAAAATATCTTAAAACTAAATATCCTAAAATATCTAATAAATAGATATTATTAGGAATAATATAAAATACTATAATTAACACAATAATTAACTTTGACATTTATTACAAACTAACATTAGACTAATATTGAGAGTGACTTTTCAGCTTTAGCTTCATATTTCAATCTTCAGATTGGATGATCTTGAATCCAATAAATCTGTGATCTAACAATCTCCCCCTTTGGATCAAGATCATTACTAAAAAGATTTAGCAATTCAGTCTTCTCTTTCAGCTCAGAAGATGCAATCTCCTTCTTTGTCTTCAAAATGTAATAATCTTCAGTTTTAGCTCAGAATGCTTTAGCAAAGTATCTTCAAAGAAAATTTCTCTAAAATCAGCATATTTTCAGAATACTTTGTCTTTGAAGAAATTCGATCTTGGACATTTCTCTAAACTTTTGTTCTCTTCCATTTCTTGATTAGCTCTTCTCCCCCTTTTTGATGAAAAGAGAAACGATTTCATCAAAACTTTTAGGAAGAAATGTCTTTCATAAGGAGCCTCTGATCCGTCAATCCAAAAGATATTCATCTAGATCTTTGCAAATCTAGACAAAATAATCGTGTAACATCTGAATCAACAAATGAATCAGTTAAAATGCCTGTCAGTAACACTAAGTCACTGTGTGTAACGAATACACAATGGAAAGGATCTTTTTGATGTTTACTCCCCCAGGGCTTCCATTCAATCATCGAAACACCACAAAGGTAAATTCTATGAACGTTATGACAAAGAAACAAATTCCTTGTGTGTTCGTGCATGTGATAGAAAGAATTAAGCACGGATGATTGCTTATAGGCTCAAACTTGTGTAAACCACTAAGACAACAGTAAGTTAAACACAGACTCAATGTGCATGATTGAAGTGCGAAGGTGGGGCAGACTTCCTTCTTTTCAATATCCAGATTTTCCAAATGAAAATCTGATAGCAAATGTGTTACTTCCCCTTTGAAAATGTAAAACACTTTCTATTTGAGTAGAAAATGAGTGGCTGGTGAGGTTTGATCAAGAGTTGGCATGGGCTAGTTGTCTGTTTCAATAATGATCACCAAAGAGTTGTGAAACATTAGAATTGTCGCTTCCCGGCTCAGAAAAAGTTGGTGCAGAGTTCTGATATTCTTTTAACTCTGTTCTCACACCCTCTTTCTTTTAAACATTTAGCTCACTCTAACCAAACTCTCTTTTTCATGTATACCTCATCACACATTCCACACTCATTTCTTTTCGACTTCTCACACTCAATCATTATAGATCAACCTCTTGGGTAGGAAATACTGGTTAACGTGTATCCGTAGAAGTTGTGTTAAGTCCTAGCACAATGAAATCATGTTTTCCTAGAAAGCATATGACGCTCAAAATGGTTTAACTTTATCAGTTAACGCTCAAAGTAGATCTAGAAAATATTTAAAATCACACTTCCAAATTATAAAATCTGATGAAGAATCGTGAAGTGATTTGAACTTTTGAGAACATGTTTTCAATGATTGAAAGTTGTCCTTCTTTCAACCATATATGAGATTAAGATTAAGAATTATACCTGTTTCGTGCAATCTTACATCTCATGAAGTTAAGCTTAAAGTCATAAGATATGAACGTGTAAGCGTCTCTCAAACTGCAAAAGTCTTATGTTATAGTCAAAGAAAATTTATTCACTGAAATTAAAAAGACAAAAAGCAGTAAAACAATGAAAGTACGAGTTCTGATCAGAAATAATCAGAAGTCATAGGTCTTTTACTCCCCCTGAAATTATGCATCAGAAAAATTATCAGTGTAAAATATAAGCATAATATTTCAGAAAAGTATGTACTCCCTCTTGATGGTTGATTTCCTCATTGGAGTATTGGAGTACACTTCCCATATCAGCACAGGAGTAAGGTCTTTTGATCACTGAAGTACGAGTTCTAAACTGTTGTGTTTAGAAGTCAAACTTCGTTGAAGTACAGGTCCTAAGCTGATTTACTTAGAAGCCTTTGTCTTGACATTTAAGTCCGGGTTTTGAACTGTTTTGTTAAAAAGCCTAAATTCTCTGCTCCCCCGTAAACCTTGGGTGCCTGCAACACAAATTTAGGTTTTGGTACCCACTGGTATTTGGGTCCTACTTTGTTAGCACATGATTTTGGTACCCATTGAAATTTGGGTTCTCTTTGCTTTTGAGAATCAAATGAAGAATTAGAATGATAAGAGTGAACATGATAAGTTCCAAACCAAACATCAGAATCTTTACGAGAAACATAATCATGTTTATCATAATATGAAGACTTTCTAGCAGACAGACGTAACTGGAATAATTTCTTCATAGAATATTTCTTGCGAGAAACGGCAAGATTTGGTTTTATAATAGCAACATTCACAATCAAAACATATTTACTAGTCGTAGTCTTATTACAATCAACACTAGAAAAAGTTTTAGCAGTCTCGTCAATCTCCTGTTTTGGTTTCCATTGAGATTTAACTCCTAGCCTTTTCTTGCTTATATCTGAAACATTTGAAACTTTTGAGTTAGAATTTTGAGAATCAAACGAATGCTTCTTCTTTGGCTTACCAGTAGTGATCGGTTTCTGTGAATGCTGAGATTTCTTCTTACCTTTCACAGAGACTGATTTATCAACTTTCGTTGATGATTTACCTTTCTCAAACATACTGGATAATCCAAAGGAAATCACAACAAAAGACGAATGATTAGGAAGTTTAGCACTAAAATCAAAATGATCAATACAATCATCTGAAACGCCATCAGAGTTTAGAAAATCAAACCCTCTATCAGTTAAACCAAACATATCATCAGATTTTGAAGCCTTAGTTGATTTAGAAAGAACAGTATTTTGAAGCACAGTTGAAAACACTTTTTGTTCAACATCAATCAAAAGTCTTTCATCTGCTAAAGATGTCTCAAGTTTAGAAATTTTACTTTCCAAAATGAGAGGAGGGATGTAAAGTTTACCTTCAATAGGCTTCGCCTCCATTTCTTTTACAGAATAACTCTAAAAAAAGTCATTTGAAAGAGATTTTGATTGAACAGAACTATAACTATTATTCAACTTCCCACAAAGAAATGGAAGTTGAAATTTGGATTTGTTCTTTCGTTTTTCTGTTTCCTTGGCTTCATCCTCTTTAGACAGTCCAGTCCAGAAAACTTTAAGTTTAGGGTATCATCGAGAAAGTCTTAAGAATGTAAAATCATAAAGTGTTGGCACTTCAGATATACCCTTTTTAAGGTAGTTAGGATTCTCATAACCAAGTCCCCAACTCTCTTTATTCTCTTTGGGTTTGTTTAGATGAATGGTTTGTTCAGTTTGACCCAATGAGTATAACTTCACTTCCAAAGCATTTAATTTTGCAAGTAAAGATTTGTTTTCTTTGGAACGCGAAGAATACATTCTTGTAAGCTCTTTGAAATCAAACACATACATTCTCAATTTAGTATTTGTTTCAGCAATCTCTTTAAGAATTATGGTCTTTTCTTTTGCGCTGGTGTCAATGTTTTTATGTAAAATCTCAATCAATACTTTCTTCTCAGCAATATACTCGCTAAGTTTCTGTATTGATTGGTTTTGGTCATGAATAACATCCTTTTCACATTTAAGTTTAGACTCTAATTCTTGGAGTTTTGTCATCATGGCATGCATTTGATTTAAGAAATCTGACTTAGTTAAATCACATACCTCTTCATTGTCCTCTTCATCGGAATCAGCTTCAGCTTCTATTTCCAGCTTGCCCATGAAGCATAGATGTGTTGTCTCATCCTTCTCTTCATTTTCATCTTCATGGTCTGACTGATCTAGCCAGAACTTATCTTCTGCCATCAATGCTTTTCCAGCTTCCTTTTGCTTGGCTAGAAGCATTTTGTTCTTGTAGTAGTCGGAGTTCTGAACTTTGGGTCTTCGGCAGTCTTTGGCAAAATGTCCAAGTCTACCACAGTTGTAGCACTTTGGAGGTTCTTGCCGATTGGTCTCTTCAGCTTTATACCTTTTATCTTCTGGTTTCCTTTCCTCTAACCTCTTTCCTTCAAATCTCTCCTTGTAAACATAGTTGCTTGGACCAGATGAATACCTCTGACTGTTCGAGCTAGGCTTTTTGTAGAACTTCTTTTGAAAAGCCTTGGTCAACATAAGCATAGCCTGCTTTAGTTTTTCACAGTCGTTAGAGTCAGAGTTCGGTTCACTTTCAACCTCATCTGATTTAGACACAATCATCATCTTCATCTTCTTCTTCTTCTTCTTCTTCATAACAAGAGCAATTGAATCAGCAACTGTCTTCTCAGACTGTCTCTTGTTATCCATGATCTCATCCACCTCTTCCTCATTCTGCTTGAGGGTTTCATATACCTCGTGAAGTGGAATATCGTTTAGATCTTTTATTTGTTTCATCTGCCTTGTAAACCTTTTCCATTCAGGCTGAAGGATGCTGAGAAATTTGACATTCAGTTCTATTTGTGTTTTATTGACCTTGTTCTTGCTTAACTCATTCAGCAAGGTCACAAATCTGTCATATGTCTCTTCTAGAGATTCTCCAACTCTGCCTTTGAATTCTTCATAGTTGTTGAGGCAGTTGGATATCTTGAGTTGGTTTCCAACTTTTGAACCAAGCATCATTTTCTCTAGTTGATCCCACATCTGTTTGCCTGTAGCTTTATAGCTGTCAATCTTCACATATATTTCATTAGTAATGCCTTGAAGAATGAACGACTTTGCTAATCTATCAGCTTTTGCTCTCTTTTGGTCTTCACCATCGAGTTCATCAAACTTAAGTTGATATGGTTCTTCCTCAGTATCACCCGTGTGAGTCTTCATAATAGGTGGCATAACTCCTTCTTCTAAAGATTTCCTGATTAATTCACCCAAATCATGTCTTTCTATGAAGTCCATGAACCGATCTTTCCACTGCTCATACTCTCCCCTGAAGATTACTGGTGGCTTTGTGTCAGTTCCGATAGCTAGAGCTTTTCTTGATGTCATCCTGTCTGATTAATGTGCAATAAGAACTTGTATTTGATCGTTAGTCCACATAAAATCAGATAAATACTGAATAATTCGTTTCAGAAAGACCAAGTCAAGAACTTGAGCAAAAAGCACAATTTGCACTAAAGGAGGCTGGCACAAAAGAGACTTTGCATTACAAGAAGCTGGCGCAAAAAGGGGTTTTGCGCGAGAGGCGGGTCGTGCGAACTAAGGTTTGCGCTAGTAGTGGGTGGCGCAAAGTGGAGGTTTGCGCGAGACGAAGGTCGCGCAAAATGGAAGTTTGCGTGAGTAGTGGTTGGCGCAAAACAGAGATTTGCACGAGAAGAAGGTCGCGCGAAATGAAACTTTACGCGATTAACTGTTGGCGCAAAGTGCTCGACCGGAGTGTTGCGGACCGGTGTCCTCGATCGGTGTATTGTCCGACCGGGGTGATATTCGACCGGGGTGTTGTGTGTCCTACCTCGACCGGGGTCCTGCGACTGGAGTCCTACGACCGGAGTTATGTATGGACTGGTGTGATGCGACCGGGGTTGCTCGATCGGTGCCCGCGACTGGTATGGAGCGACCGATGTGAGTGTGACTGGTGTCGACCAGTGTGTGTTCTTCGACAATCGGCTCTGTAACACCCAAATACACTTATCTAGAGATCGATTTACAGCTCTAAAACTTGACAATACGATCGCCTAATCAACTACAACAAGTTACAACCTTTTGATTTCAAAAACAAGCACTATTTGAAAATTTGATCGATGGTACAGTGACCTTAGATGAAGAACACATAGAGTTCTATAAATTTGATTTGAATCTGGTTTAAGCTCTGATACCAATTGTCGGTCCCATATATCTGAACACGATCTTACCAGACAATCAAACAATCACAAACATATAAGATTAACCAACTTGTTCGATTACAAACAACGGATTAAAGGATTGATATATTTCTCTTTGAAGCTCTCTCTCTCTCTTTTCTCTCTGGATGTTGGGTCGCTGATGATGATCTGATGAGTTGTGAGATAATATAACACTAAAATATCTAACATAATATCTAAATAGATATTTTAGGAATAAAATAAAATACTAAAAACAAACTTTGACATTTTATTACAAACTAACTTTAGACTAATATTGAGAGTAGCTTTTCAGCTTTAGCTTCAGATTCCAGTCTTCAGATTGGATGATCTTGAATCCAATAAATATGTGATCTAACACCTAATCAACATGATACGAGTGCCAAAAATCCCATAATTAAGCATAAAACAACTACTCGGGACAAGTTGCATGACATGACCAAAAAAATGTAAAATGTGAGCAATTTGTCATACCATCAACTAAACAAGGTTAAACAACCACATTGAACAAGCCAAGAATAAATAATACTAGTTAACAAAATGGGAAATTTTCAATTGGACAATGTGGGTAAACTAGGTCACAAGAAGCATACATATAAGAATTTAATCAATTTAGCACAAATGCATAAGTTCATCACCACAACCTATGAACTTAGCTTCACAATTGGGTAATGAGGGTACACAATGCAACAATAGTGAGTTTTAGGTGAACTAATATGTAAGACTTCAAGAAGATCTATTGTACTAGCAAAATCACCAAAACCCACAAATGTACAAGTCTTTAAAGCATAACAAGCAAAATGTGAACCCTAATTTCAATCCATGGTGAAATTGGACAACAGATGAACAATGTGGAGTCAAATGATACACTTACAAGTAACTAAACAACTCCAAACCTAAATCATAGCATAATTTCACAAAATTTTGAACATGGAGGAGAAATTGTGACCTAACCTTGAATCAATGGAGGTGGAATGAGAGTGAAAGAGAGTGGAAACTTACTTGGGAGGTGTAGTGGCACTCAAAATCAACAAAAATTGGAAGGAAACTTGAAGATGATGGAGGAGAGCTCAACAATCGCCTAAATCGCCGAAAAATAAGAGTAAAACATGCAGCTGCTAGTTGTCTCATTTGTGTATTGTGTGGAAGAAAAAAAATCGGACAAGGGTTTTAAACCCCTCCAAGCCCGTCGGCGACAATGCCCGGGTGACAATGCCAAAGCAAAGTCGCGGGGCAAAGTCGCCCCTTTTGTGTCGTATACTGCCTCGAGAGAGCGACTATGACCGAGCGACAATGCCAAGGCAAAGTCATTGGTCAATCTCTCCGTGAGTGTACCGTAAGTAGCTAAGGGTTGGCGACTATGAAAATGCCAATGTTTCCTATCATTGTCGCGGGTCTTGTACCAACGGTTGTGTTAGGTCTGATTTTATAGTAATCATTGTATTTATAGGACTTGGTCAAATACTGTGTTTAGTGTCATACTGTGTTGTATCTAACCAAGGGTATTTAAGTCCCTTTGGTCTTGGTTTGTTGTAAGAACTTTGACACGCACATTAATCTGAATTCACATTTTGCGCTTCCATACTTTCTCTCTCTATTTTCTCTCTCTAAAGATTTAGAGATTCTTGGACTTTCAATTGGTATCAGAGTGATCTAAATCTTGAGAGGATTGAGAGAAATCGTTTTTAGTTACTGAATTTGTAGATTAAGCAGAAAATTTGATTGATTTTCTTGATTTTTCAAGAAAATCTCGTTTTTTGCTTGATTCATCAAATTTGGATAGTTTTCTGGTTAATTTTGTGCGAAATTGATTTGTTTAGATTCATTTTGTGTAATCGATCATTTTGATTCATATATTTTTGCATAAAAAACATGATTTGATCATTGATTTTGTGTTTTTGTGATTTTCTGGAAACTAGGAGTTCACGTACTGTTCCATTCAAGTTTTTGAGTTTCAGTGTGATTTAATCGAAATTGTTAGTTGAATTGTGTAAGAAAGTTGTTTTCGTTCATCATTGTGTGAATTTCTTGTTGAAATTTCTTTTTTAGATTCAATCTTACGCGCTTTATTTGTTTTTCTGAAGTTTGCGTTTCATTCATATATGTTTGCGTGTTCATATATTCATAATTCATAATGTTTTGCGCCTCATTCATATATTCATAATGTTTTGCGCCTCATTCATGCATTCATATATCTTGTGGTCTAACTCGTGTGTTAGTGAATTTTTCAGGTTTGCGGTTCACGTTGGAAACGCAAAACTTCTAGGTTCTTGGTTCTAGTCTAATACGCAAACAATAAGTTTGTGTTTCACTCTTGCAACGCAAAGTCTCTCACCCGCAAAGTCTACACACGCAAAGCTTCATCTTGCGTGTCACTTAGCAAACGCAAAACTCAGTTTGCGTTCCCTTCTGCAAACGCAAAACCTTCTTTGTGCTCCTCATTGCATACGCAAACCTCTAGTTTGCGCGTCTCACGTACTTGGAAAATTTTTCTGAAATTTCTGATTTTTTCACAAGATGTCTTTGCAAGCTCAAATCTACAAAAATGACCTCATGATGTCTTTGGGGTCTGATACACGTCCACCAGTACTGATCAATGAGAACGAATTCGAACAGTGGCAGGATCAGTTTTTTAACTTCATTGAAAGACAACCAAATGGGGAGAACATGATGAAATCACTGACTCAGGGTCCTATGGAAACACCAAGGAAAGCTGTTCCAGCTACTGCAACCACTGCTGCTACCACTGTTGATAAAGCTTTAAGGGAATATGATGCTGATGAGATGTTACGACATCAAGCTGATAGCCAGGCCAAATCAAATCTGATCCTTGCTCTTCCCAACTCCATTTATAACAGAATCGATTGCTTCAAACAGAATCCTATGCTGATGTGGACTCAACTTGGAAAGATTATGCTTGGTACTGCAATGTCAACTCAGTTGCGTCAGACTAGGTATATGAACAATTTTGAAAAGTTCAAGGCTAAGGATGGAGAAAGCTTGAAAAGTGTATTTGATCGATTTTGGGCTGTCATAAATGATTTGTACAAGATCAAAGTTAAAAAGACTGAATTGGAGGCTAATTTGAAGTTTCTGAATGCACTACAACCAGAGTGGAATAAATCATGCCACAGATTGAGGAACGATGTCAGAATCTCCACTATGCAAATCCAAGAATTATACGAGATTCTGATGACTGATGAAAGCATGGTGATAGAAAAGAAGGCCAAACTAGAGAAAAAGAACAAGAAGATAGTTGATCTGGTTGCTCTCCTCACGAAGCAACTGGCTGAACAAGCGTTGTCTGATAACGCTTACACCGGGTCAACTGAAGATGATGGCGAGGCATTACAGAAAGCTATGATTCTTCTCTATCAGCATTTCCAGAAAAAGTTCCAACCAAGGTCAAGTTCCAACACTTCTTGCTTCACTTCTGGTCCTAAAACAAAAGTACCCGAGCCAAAGACTGCTGCTTGCTACAACTGCGGGAAGCCGGGTCACATGTTAAAGGAGTGTAGAGCAAAGGTGGTCAGGGATTCAACTTATTATAGAAAGAAAATGGAACTAGCTAAAAAGAGAGAGAATGGAACTGCTCTGCTGGCCGAGGAAGAATTCTGGTTGGATTATTCCGATAATGAAGCTTCAAACGTCGAGATCGCTCAGATGTGCTTAATCGGTGATGATCATTCAGATGATTCTGAAACAGATGAGGATGAGGTATATTCTAAGTTTGATTTTAACTTCATTACCTCTCAGATGAATATCATAATTAATGTTTTGTCTGATTTACGTTCAAAGATTTTATCTGAAAAGAATTTAAATTCTAAAAAGTCAGATTTGATTGACAAACTGAAAATTTCTTTGAAAGATGAAAAATCTATTTTAGAAAATACTAAAGACATCTTTCAAAATAAATTGGATGATTTGGAAAATTCAAATAAAACTTATCTTGAATCTTTGACGTCTATGACTAATTTAAAAGATGAATTTTCAGATAAAATAAATAAGTTAGAAGAAAAACTTTATCGAAGAAACCAATCTGAACAAACAATTTATATGAACAAACCGAGGAGTGAAGAGGCTTTAAAACAAAGATGGGGACTTGGTTTTGAAAATCCTCATTGTTTAAACAATGCGATTGAAAAATCCCCAACTTTATATAAATACGATTATCTGACTCTTGCTCATTATGCTCCTCAATTTAAAATTGATTGGATGAATGAGAAGCAAGTGTTAGAAATCAAACATGAGAAAAGGACAAATAACAAGAAAAATGAAATTCCTTTTGTTTATACAAGTGAAAATGCAAAATATTTCCCTGAAAAATCAAGGAGAGGCAGAAGAATTTTAAATGATATATCTTCTATTAAATCTTCAGTATCTGATGATTTTGTTTCTTCTTATGCCCCTGATTCTGAAAAGGAAAATATTTCTCCTATCATTTATGATTCGAAGAAATATACTCCTCCTTTAGTATTAGAAGGCAAAATCATCGATCTTGAAGACAAGATAGAAGATCAAAATATTTTGAAGAAAATTGAATCTGATATTATTCTTTCTTTCATGACGTCTAGTCTTGAAGAAAATTTAATTTCTCGAAAATCAGATTCTATTTCTAGCCTATCTTCTGATTCTAAAGAAAATAAAAAGGAAGTTTCAAGTTTTAAAATCTTTTCTCAAATTACTTCAGACTCCGAGGCTAATTCAGATTTATTAGTTGATCAGATTGGTTGCTTGGATAAAATTATTTTGTTCTGATTTAAATATTTCGTCTAAAATTCTTGATGATTCTTTTACGCTCAATGATCAGTATTATAAACCTAAGCGTAAAAGAAGACGGTCAAAGAAGTCAAAGAAACAAGATAAAGTTCTTTCTGACAGTTCTAATTCTTTCGATTCAATTCTTAAAGATAGGACTTTGAGCAAGTCATCAAAGAAGCAGATCTGGAGAACAAAGCGGACATCTGATGAACCTACTTTTGATGGGGATAAATGTGTAGACAAATTCTATAAAAGCGATTCATTTGTTTCTAGTAATAAAATTTCAAAATATTCTATAAAGCAAATGATTCGAATTTCAAAACATGTCTCATGTTCTTCCTCAGATTCTAGTTCAGATGATTATGTTTTATCTTCTGATAATTGTGCTTATTATTCTGATGATATTTTTCATGTTTCTCGTTTCAAATCTGCTCATTATTTCCCCATACGAACTGCAACTAACTTTCACGGGCCCAAATACAAATGGGTACCCAAATCTTTATCTGATTCTAAGTTGCAGGCATCTCATGTTAAGGGGGAG
This sequence comes from Arctium minus, assembly GCA_954870635.1. NCBI lineage: Eukaryota > Viridiplantae > Streptophyta > Magnoliopsida > Asterales > Asteraceae > Arctium > Arctium minus. The sequence continues at coordinate 29,234,252 of OX941081.1, forward strand.
TAAGAGAAAGTATGGATTTTGAACACAGCAGTTCAAAACCCGAACTTCAAAGTCAACATTTGGCTTCTGAGTACTTCAGCTCAGGACCCGTACTTCATAGACTACGACTTCTAAACAAATCAGTTTAGAACTCGTTCTTCAATGATTTAAGCTTCTGACTATATGAGATACTGTGAGTACATCAATTTTAATTCCACTGCATTTTATCTCTGATAATGATGTGTTCCAGTTTTTCTCTTTATTTTTTTCAAGAATCTGAGTTTGTTCATTTTTTTTACCTGATTTTGTATAACCCAATTTTTTTTTTAATTTGAGACACAATTTTTTTTTATAATGTGAAAGATGAATAACTGAATTTCATTTTGTTCCAACTAAATATCAATTTGCCGAATTCTTTACATTTTGTCTTTAAGGAAAATTTTTAACATCGGCATATTGAGTTTAAAAGTTTAAATCTTTACAAATTTTATTCTATAAAGTAAAGTTTTACATTTTTTCTTTCTTTTGAATAAAATATGTGTCTAGGATAAATTTTCAAGTTCTTTTGTTTATATTAAAGTTTTTATATGATCAAATTTCAAGTCTTACAAAAGTCGAAAAGTCAGCAACATGTTTGAAACTTTTATTACTGCTTTAAAGTTGTGTGATTCGGGATATTTATAGTTTACAATGCTTGGAAAATTCTAAAAAGTCAGAATTATAGATCGGAATGAAAATATGGGCTAAGCATTTAGACGTTGATCTGAGTGATTGAGATGAATAATAAATTCTTAAAATACAGAAATCTCTGAGTTTAAAAGTTTGTACCTGTGACCTTTCTGGTTTGGGAAAGTAAGTTCTTTGGGATGCTCGACATCTAGTCCCCTAAGGTCATTTGGTCTGGGAGTGATCGAACAGAAATCTTTCTATAGAATCAGATCGAAAGTCATGTTTTACTGGTATGAATGGGTTTAGGATATGTCGATGTAGCATTTCTGATCTGGGAAAGTAAGTTCCAAGGGGTGCTTGACACCTAGTCCCCTAAGGACAACTGGTCTGGGAGTGGCTGACCCAAATCCTGCAATAGGATCAGATAGAAAGTTACGTTTACGGCATGTTCTTTACTTAATAAACTTTTTGATTAAAAAGATGCCAAAAGTGCACATGCTTAAAAGATGCCAAAGAGCACACTCATGTAAAGATGCCATAGTGCACAATGCTAAAAGATGCCAATGAGCACACATCTCATGATTCTTGGTGATATGTTTGAGTTGCAATAAACCTATAAATTTGTGATAATCTTAATTTTTGGTGGATTAGTATGAGTACATGCAAAGTTCTCTATTATATTTTTAGAATTGCATTTTCTTGAAGATAATTGAAGATTCGCATGTGAGCACACTGAATAGATTGCTGGAAGTTTTTGAAACTGAACATGTTTTAACTTGATATGCAATAAAACTTGTTCTTGTATCCAACAACACACGCTTGATTTCAACTGATTGATAAATCTGTGTTATTTTACTGAGTAGACTTTAATTTGTTTAGTGTTTAAAATTTTATATGTTTAGTCGTTTCAAAATTTACATTCAGTATATTTTTCTTTCTACATTAATATTTGATCATTGTGTTCTCATAAATATATTTTAATGGGTTTATGCATTATTCAAGGGGGAGTGAACAAAGAGAATGTTTATCAAAGTTTATATCTGTTTTTGTGGGGGAGTATCTGATTCTTTATATGAATGCTAACTTGAATTGTCAAATTTAGTGCATTTGTGTAGGGGGAGTCAAAGAGTTAATCAGGTAACATTTTTTGGACTCCAAGTCAGATTTGCGACATCAGTTGGTCACGCAAACCTTGTTTTGCGTATCCTTCGTGAAACGCAAACCTTGTTTTGCGTATCCTTCATGAAACGCAAACCTTGTTTTGCATATCCTTCATGAAACGCAAACCTTGTTTTGCGTATCCTTCATGAAACGCAAACCTCGATTTGCGCAACCAACATGATGCACAAACCTTCCCTGTTTTCTCTGTTTCTTTGATTTTGCAGATCTTAAGTCGTCTCGTCTCCAACATTCGCATGACCAAGTTGATCAAGATCATCAAGGTCATGAGGGGGAGAAGTCAAGGAGAAGTTAAAGAGACAAAGAGCTCAAAAGTTTATCTGCTGATCAAGATTCGTTCAAAGATTCTATTCTCTCAGCTACAAATGATTCTTTTGCTGTTCCTCCTCCGAACACCACAGTTCATTCAAGATCATTCAAAAGAGGTGTATCGTCTAAGAGCTTAAGAAGCAAAGATAATTTCAATCTGAAAGATGTTGAGAAGAAATTTTTTCTTTAAAAAGTCAGAAAGCTTCATAAAGTCGCTTTGTTGGTCCGTGCTGTTATAGAAGATGTTTTTTTTAAGACCAAAGCGCCAATGATTACTAAGGGGGAGATTGTTAGGTCTGATTTTATAGTAATCATTGTATTTATAGAACTTGGTCAAATACTGTGTTTAGTGTCATACTGTGTTGTATCTGACCAAGGGTATTTAAGTCCTTTTGGTCTTGGTTTGTTGTAAGAACTTTGACACGCACATTAATCTGAATTCACACTTTGCGCTTCCATACTCTCTCTCTATTTTCTCTCTCTAAAGATTTAGAGATTCTTGGACTTTCAGGTTGTTTCTTGGGGCTAAAATGACAAAGCTCAAGCACGATTAATACCGAGAACAAAAATTGAGTTTTGATGCGTCTTACAAGCAGACATGTGACCAAAAATGGGGCATTTGTCTGGTTTTCATGGGAAAACACATTGCCAATCAAAAATATGTTATTTTCCACAAAAATACAACTAACCTCGGTGGGTTGCCTCCCACCTAGCGCCTTATTTAGGTTCGTGGCACGACCTTGAGAATCTTCAAACTGGTGTCAAGAGTAGAACCGACTCCTTGCTTTGCATTGACTCACCTTCCAGATATGGCTTTAACATTTGGCCCTTAACCTTGAAAATTTTCCCATCATCACCCTTGAGCTCGATGGCTCCGTACGAATGAACCTTGACCACAATGAACTGACCGGAATATCATGACTTCAACTTACCGAGGAATAACCGAAGACGATAATTGAACAAAAGCACCTTTTGACCTTCATACAACGACCGGATCATGATGAATTTGTCATGAAAATGTTTTGTCCGCTCCTTGTAGATGCGTGCACTTTCATATGTATCTAGACGAATTTTGTCGAGCTCGTTAAGTTGCAATGTTCGCTTCTTTCCCGTTGCATTTAAACCAAAATTAAGGGCCTTGACTGCCCAATATGCGCGATGCTCCAATTCCACCGGTAGATGACATGATTTTACAAGGACTAGTCGGTATATTGATATACCTATGGGCGTTTTATATGTAGTACGATACGCCCATAATGCATCATCAAGTTTTGCCGACCAATTTTTCCCTTCTAACCATATTTTCCACAATTTGCTTGAGCTCTCGGTTGGACACTTCGGCTAGCCGATTAGCTTGGTGGTGATAAGGTGTAGTGACCCGGTGAGTGACAGAGTACTTTTTAAGTACGACATCCGGTTGTAAAAGTGACTTCCCCCATCACTCACCAATGCCCTCGGAACTCCAAACCTTGAGAATATATCATTTCGTAGGAAGTTGATAACAACTTTAAAGTCGTTCTTTGGGGTTGCAATTGCTTCAACCCACTTGGAAACATAATCCACCGCCACCAAAATATATTCGTTCTTATATAACGGCAGAAATGGACCCATGAAGTCTATGCCCCAAACGTCGAATATCTCCACCTCCATGAAAATATTCACGGGCTTTTCATTCTGTTTAGATATATTTTTGACCCGTTGACATCTATCACAATAAGCTATGAAGTTTCGGGCATCCTTGAACAAGGAGGCCAATAAAGTCTAGATTGTAAAACCTTAGACGCTGTGCCATCGGTGCGAAAGTGACCGCCACACTCGAGAGAGTGGCAATGCTTAAGCACATTTGATTTATCTTCATCGGGCACACAACGCCTAACCATTCCATCCCCACAATGCTTATATAGGTATGGCTCCTCCCAAAATAGTATTTCACATTGGCAAAGAACTTGCGCCTTTGATGCGAGCTTAGGCCGTAAGGAGCCACACCACTTGCCAAAAAGTTCACCATGTCCGCATACCATGGGTCGGATACCCTTATGGCATATAGACGTTCATTTGGAAAGTATTCGTTGATCGGGACTACATCTTCTTTCTCCGTTCTCTCTAACCTTGATAGGTGATCCACTACGAGTCCCCTTTTTGTCAACGATCTCAATGTCAAATTCCTGCAAAAGGAAAATCCAACGGATTAGACTTGGTTTTTCATCCTTCTTCGACATAAGATATTTAAGAGCTGAATGATCTGTGTAAATAATGACTTTTGACCCAACAAGATATGATCTAAAATTTTCACATGCGAACACTACGTCTAGAAATTCCTTTTCCGTGATGGCATGATTGACTTGTGCCTCATCCAAGGTTTTGCTAGCATAGTATAGTGCATTGAGTTTCTTGTCTTTCCGTTGGCCCAAAACAGCCCCCACGGCCAAGTCACTAGCATCACACATGACTTCGAAAGGTAAGGTCCAATCCAGTGCGGATGAAAGTTCTCTCTTTAGCCTATCGTAGTCCACTTCACGACTATCAATGAACTCAAACTTAGCGTCTTTTAATAGCAATTCGGAAAAGGACTTGGCAATCTTGGAGAAATCCTTAATGAGTCGCCGATAGAACCCCACGTGACCCAAGAATCTACGGATCCCTTTCACGGAAGTTGGATACGGGAGTTTCTCAATGACTTCAACCTTTGCCTTGTCGACTTCAATACCTATGGTGAACACCTTGTGGCCCAATACAATTCCTTCCGTCACCATAAAGTGACATTTCTCCCAATTCAAGAACAAATCGGTGTCTTGACATCTCTTGAGGACCATCTCGATATTTTCTAAACAAGCGTCATAAGAGTCCCCAAAAATATAGAAGTCATCCATGAATATCTCCATCATCTTTTCTATCATATCGGAAAAGATGGCCATCATGCAACGTTGGAATGTGGCGGGAGTGTTGCAGAATCCAAAGGGCATACGACGATAAGCAAATATGTTGTATAGGCAAGTAAAAGTTGTCTTTTCTTGATCTTTGGGGGCAAGTGGGATTTAGTTATATCCCGAGTACCCATCAAGAAAGCAATAATAGGCGTGCTCGACCAAGCTCTCCAACATTTGATCAATGAATGGCAAGGGAAAATGATCCTTCCTTGTGGCATTTTTGAGTTTGTAATAGTCGATGCAAACTCTCCAACCGGTAACCATTCTTGTTGGAATTAGCTCGTTCTTCTCATTCTTCACAAAGGTTACCCCACCTTTCTTTGGGACCACTTGGATGGGACTAGTCCATGGACTATCAGAAATCGAATAGATAATTCCCGCATCAAAAAGCTTCATCACCTCCTTCCTCACTACCTCCTTCATGTTAGGGTTTAATATTTTTTGGTGCTCAACATATGTCCTATATCCATCTTCCATTTTAATTCGGTGCATGAAAAAGGAAGGGCTCAACCCCATCAAATTGGCAATCATCCACCCAATGGTGGTTTGGTGCTCCCTCAACACTAGAAGCAACTTACTTAGTTGTGATTAAATTATCACGTGCAATGTAGAACTTAACTCTAAGTAAGCATACTGTAAATGAGATGGTAATGGTTTGAGCTCTAATTGCGGAGGCACTTTTGCCAACGGTTGGGGTTTTGCATTTTGAGATCCCAACTCTTCAAATTGTTGATGCCTTGAAAATTTTCGGAATGGGGTGACTTCCAATTGCATCACATATTCCACACCATCACCTTCATCACTCTCTCCTTCATAAAGATCATTCATCAATACATTTCCAAGCTCATCGTCGCTAGATTTCCTTTCAAAAACCTCTTGTACCACTTGGTCAACAACGTCCATACTAAAACAAGCATTCACATCATTTCAGCTTTTTGCATAGTTGAACACATTGAAGACTGCTTCTTCATCTCCCGCCCGCAAGGTTAATTTTCCTCCTTGGACATCAATCAATGCACCTCCGGTTGCTAGAAAAGGTCTTCCAAAAATTAGAGGTACATCGACGTCCTCTTCCATATCCAAGACAACAAAGTATACGGTGAAGTAGAATTTCCGAACTTTGGTTAGGACGTCTTCAATGATTCCATGCGGGTGTTTGATAGAACGGTCCGCCAATTGAATTGTGACCCGTGTTGATTTAATTTCACTAAAAACAAGCTTCCTGAAAATAGAAAAAGGCATAAGATTAATACTTGCACCTAAATCACATAAAGATTTACCACACTCAAAATCTCCAATTTGAATAGGAATAGTAAAACTCCCTGGAACCTTAAGCTTGGATGAAAGCTTGTTTTGAATGATGGCACTACACTATTCAGTGAGTGCCACGGTGGCATGTTCTTCAATCTTTCTCTTGTTGGACAAAATGTTCTTCAAGAACTTCGCATAAGAGGGCATTTGAGCCAACGCGTCCGTAAAAGGATTATTGATTGTAGTTTTTTAAAGACCTCCAAGAATTTATCAAGTTGTTGTTGGTCCTTATATTCCTTGAGTCGGTTGGGAAATGGTATTGGTGGCTTATATGCTTTCACAACCGGTTTGGATGATGACGGTGCCTCTTGTGTTTTCTTGGGCATTTCCACAACATCTTTAACCTCAACTTCAATGAGTTCGGGTTCTTGAGTGATTGTTATTTCCTCCTCCTCGGAGCCCATGTCATCTCTTGTTGGATCCTTGATCAACAACTTCTCACTTCTTAGAGTAATGACATTGAAATGCTCTCGAGGATTTGGCTCGGTTTGATCAGGTAAAGCGCCATGGTTCCTTGAAGAGTGTGAATCCGCGAATTTACCAAATTGTCTTTCGAGATTCCGAATGGCGACAGTATTTTGTTCATTGCTTTGTACAACAGCTTTGATTGTGGTCGCATTTTGCTCGTTACTTTGCATCATCACCTTGATGGTTGCACCTTGTTCACCAATAACCATATCCGTCTTTGACAAACACTTCAGCATCATCTCCTCCAACCCCGATTTCTTTTCACTCGATGATCCCTCCCCGTCATTCCTCATGTTTTGGTTTCCTTGATGTTGGAAACTGGGAGGTCTAAAATTTCGGGATGTAGAAGAAAATTAATGGTATGGTTGGGTTTGTTGTGGTTGGGTTTGTTGTGATTGATGTTGATGTTGTAACTGACCCATATCACCCCTTGATTGGTCTGTTTGGTTCTGTTGATTAGACCAAGAGAAGTTAGGGTGATTCCTCCAACCCGGATTATATGTGTTTGAAAAAGGGTTGTTGGGTTGTCGGTTCAGTTGGTTTTGCATGTAGTTGACTTGTTCAACATCATTACCATCCAAAGATGTTACAAATCGGCAATCCTCGGTCGAGTGTGAATCTCCACATATCTGACAATTTACCGTACCAACCGCTCTTACTGTCATATTCTTGAGTTGATCCGTTAGTCCAAAAATTAGGGCATTTAAAGAAGAAATATCTGATAAGTCTTGGGAACTAGATCCGATTGGCCTTTGTAGTTGGCCACTCCTTTCAGAATGCCATTGATAGTTGTTGTTGGCCATTTCACATATTAGAGCATAAGCTTCATCATAAGACTTTCCCATGAGAGATCCCCCTGCTGTGGAATCAACGGTACCTTTGTAGTTCGGGAGGAGTGCATTATAGAACATCTCAATAACAAGCCACTTCTGAAGACCATGGTGGGGACACTTTTTGAGTAGCTCTATATATCTTTCCCAAGCATCATATAGTGATTCTTGGTCCATTTTCTTGAACTAAGTGATTTTCGCTCTCAGTCTTGCAGTATGTCCCGGAGGGAAGAACTTGTTCAGAAAGGCCTTTACTAGTTGGTCCCATGTGGTGATTTATCCGGCGGGAATATTCCTTTGCCACGACTTGGCTCGATCTCTCAAAGAAAACGTGAAAAAAGCAAGACGAATGGCTTCAGTTGATACGCCATTCATCTTAAATGTATTGAGAATATCCGTATATCTTTCGAGATGGCTGACCGGGACTTCGGAAGGTAGCCCTCTGAACTGCTCTTGTTGCACCATATTTATGATGACCGACTTGATTTCAAAGTTTTTAGCCTCCACATTAGGAGCACGGATGCCCTGTTGTGATCCATCATAAGTGGGACAAGCAAAGTCTCTTAATGGTTGATTGTTAACCATGGTTTACTCTTGTTCTAACTCTCTTCTCCTTTGTCGAATTGTGTGTTCGATTTCTGGATCCAAGGGCAACACTATTCTACCTTGGTTGAGTCTCCTTGGCATACACTAGAATGAGTGCCTGAAAACAAACCAATAGAATAGTGAGTAGAAAAGAATAATGAATTATAAAGAATAATGTCCAATCTAGCAGCGCTATAACTGGTAGTGATATTAACACTACAATAGTTCGGTGGCAACGGAGCCAAAAACTTGATAGAGGGTTCATGCAACCCTCCAAATCTACCGCAAGTGTACGGTGTCAATCAAATAATACGTACTAAGTACGAGTATCGATCCATGGAACTACGAGTTTAAGTACCACAACTTCTAACTGGACTGATGATAAAATGAGTTGAGTATGATTAATTAACTATTTATCTAGAGAAAATGGAAGTAAGCAGAGAAACAAGATTCAAATAATGATCCAAGCACCACAAAGAGAAAACTTAAATGTTTAGGGAAGGCTAGGGGTTGGATTTCATTTTGATTCCACCAACAAATAAACAACACACATTCAATAAATCAAAACACAAGGTTAAATTTAGCAATTCCAAAAATACTTACTATTCTCTCTCAATCAATAGCAAGAATGTATCATGCAATATATATTAAAGTCTCTCAACCAATACATATAAACATTCTACTCATTAAGAATAAGAATCACAAACACAAAACTAGGGTTTACTTGGTATATCTCTATCCAATATCTCACCCTAGGTTTATCTAACTTTAATCAAGTTATAAGACCAATTTCTCAAGAGGAAATACAACCAAAAGATGAATAATATGGCCAATCTCATAAACAATAAGAACAAGGAAGATAAACTTCAACCAACAACTGTAATGACTAAATAAATGCAATAATCGTATATTTAACGGTATAGAACCAAAATCCATCCTTCCCCCAACCTCAAAGGGTTTAGCTCATGTTACTAGTAGCAAATAACACCATAGAAAAGAAGATGACAACACCCAAATACATTGTTTCACAACAAAGTTTCAATAGAATGATAAACTCCCTCAATGATTGATACACACTACCAATTTTTAGCTCTAAATGTTGTTTCCACCTTCCCAATCAATGCAAGCTCTCTTTTCAGCTCCAAAAACAGTTTAGAATAGATCTCCTATGGCCTAGCCTCCAACAATCACGAGATAACCCTAAACCTTGAGAATCTGCAGTTTTTTATACCCTCAGACACCGACCACGACTATGACATGCGACTATGACAGTGTCATAGTCGCCTTGGCATTGTCGCCCGGATCTACCCTCTCATGGTGCATGGGGTGCGACTATGCCCTGCGACTATGGCAATGTCATTGTCGCATGGCATAGTAGCATGACCCCTGATTTTGGTTTTCTTATCCCGTTCACTTGGTTCGATGCTTTCTTCGACCGGGATGTCAAAATGGAGTAATAATAGGCAGTTTTTCTTCCATTTGACATCAAGTATATCTTGACCCCACTAGCACAAAAATATTAGTCTGAAATGCCAATTGTTACTTCAAGACAAACTGTAAACTTATGATTCAGAGGGTAAGAACCCGTCAGATAACGAAGTTATCACCTATCCAGGTCTTTACCTTGAAATCTCACCATTCTTGATGTTTCATAATTTACCAAAATCTTAACTTGCACTTAGCAACAAACCCAAGCATGCAAGTCACATGAATTACGTTACCATTATAAGGTGAAGCCAACCATAATGCATATCATCTCATTTCGCATTAGTTTAACTTGACCACATTGTAAAACTTATTATAATGCTACTCATTATACAAGAAGTGCCTTTAACACCCAAAAAGACCATAGACACTAAAACTCATTTCATCCTTTATAACACTCATTTGGGTTCCAAAACTTCATATAGCTTAAAGAATTCATTATTTACAAGTATCCAATCATTATATGTCATTATTTCCCAAAGTTTCACAAATATGTCAAAACCCTAGTTTTGACCTAACAAGTTGATGTGCACTCCTTAGTAGTGCCATCTAAGCCTTTTTAGTAGTTTTTTATAGTCCTTTTTCTTCCATATCCCTACAGTTGGATCTTTTTATTACTTGTTTTATCATTTATTTGTTTCTTGGAGATAGAGCTAGTGGATAATCTGTTTTATTTCTTTGAATGGCTAATTTTGTGTGTTTTGGCAGCTTTTGAGTATAACAAACCCAATGTTGCAGCATTTCTGAAGCATCGGCTGCTGTTAACAAGCTTTTGGAAGATCGACTAGGAAGCTGGATGATTGATGACATTGGACTGGATTTTTGCTGACAGTAGAAGCCTCCACTGCAGTATTTGGAGAATTTACATCCTCTTTTTTGTTATTTTGTAACCCTTGGGTATTAACCATTGGATATTAGGCTTTTTGTACATGTAAGTACTTTTAGGTACTTTGTTTGGATAATTACTCTTTTGTACCACTCCCTTTTGCTATAAAAAGAGAGCTTGGGGTTTAGTTTTAAGCATCTAACTTTATCTCATCTTAGTGAAAATCAAAGGTTGGCACCAATAACCTTGTGATTTTAGTGTACTTTTGAATTCCAAGTAATCTTTTGAAATAACCTTGTGATTTTAGTGTGCTTTTGAATTCCAAGTAATCTTTTGAAGTCATCATCTCTTGTTCTTTTATTTATGCTTTATTATTAGTTTTTATATTACTTGCAATTTACATTCAAGTCATTTATATTTATTGTAATTTACATTTCCGTCATTTTATTTCTTGTAATTTATAATTCCGTCATTTAAATTCATGTATTTAATTTATGTACTTTATCGCTTTATGTATTTACATTTTAGTATGAGTAGCTAAATCCATTAGCTTGGGTGTAAGATAGATAGGTGAGATTTCAAACCAAAGAAAGGTGGACATTGTTCTGCAATAACAATGTTCCATCATTTCATTCAAGTTTTATAAAATCCAACGACACTTCTTGACGAGTTGATCACTTTAAAAGTGTGAAAGTGTTATGGCCTAGAGATAAGCCATAATATGCACGTCAACTTGAATGATATGAGAAGCCGACTTGAGAGAGTGACTGATAAAGAGATTTATCACCTCTATTTTTCATCTTGATTTATTCTTGACGGGTTGGTCGCTTGTTAAAAGTGTTAAAGTGTAGCGGATTCAGAGATGAACCCCTTCGAACACTCCAACTTGAATGATATGGGAATTAACTCGAGAGAGTAGTTTTTATACAAAGAGATTTGTAAATCCATATATTTTGAGGACTCTACTCTTCATTATCAATAGTTGGAAACTACATAGAGATATGTTCAGTTGAATCTAAACAGTAGTGGGAGTATTGAAGTCCGAGAGGAATACCCTCAAAATAGATGGTGGATCTGTTTATGCTGAACTCATGCTGCAGCATACCTGCAGCATAGTCTGCTGGAATTTGTGTGTGAGTCTCACCTAGAAGTCTTACACCCTTGCTACCTTTATTAATTTGTATCTTAATCAACTGTTACCCAACCAAACCAGATCAATTCTTCAATTCCCCATCTGAAATCTTTTCTTTCTCTAACTTTTTATTAAACTTTTACTCCAATCTCTGTGGGACGATATCCGGTACTTTACCGTTTTATTACTTGAAAGACGATATTATATCTCATTGTATACTTGCTTTGAGGTTTAATTAGTACACGTCTATAGGTGTATTCCAAGTACTATCAAGTTTTTGGCGCCGTTGCCGGGGATTGGCAAGCTAAAAGTTTTAAAAAGTTTTAAAAAGATTTGATTTTTCTACCACCGTTTGAATCGCATTTTTGGTGTATGCCAAGAGTACCACGTGGGGTGTTGTTCGAACTTGACCCGGATATTGAAAGAACTTTTCGAAGTAGAAGGAGATCCCAAATAATTGCATTATTTTTAGAGCCTCCAATCATGGACGAACCACCGCCCGGATTTGAAAATAGAGAACCTAGACCACCACCACTTCTAGAGAATCCGAGACCACCACCAATATTTCATGATGGACCTCCAATTTTTGGGAACCCACCGGAGCACCAATTTCGACAAAATCCACCAAATCAAGGAAATAATCATAACCATGTTGATGATGATGTTGAATCTCAAGGCACCAATGAAATAAGAAATGAAGTTTCAAACATAATTAATCTTGCAAACTCCAAAGAGGGAAAAATTATGGACTATGTTATTCCAGATTTTGAGCAATTAAATTCAGGAATAATTAGACCCCATATTAACACCCTCCATTTTGAGCTAAAACCCATCATGTTTCAAATATTGCAAACAAACGGACAATTTGCCGGAATGCCATCGGAAGATCCACATTCTCATTTAAAATCTTTTATGGAGATCACTGATGCATTCCTGATCCCTGGGGTATCTAACGATGCCTTGAGACTCACTTTGTTTCCTTTTTCTCTAAGGGATCGGGCAAAGTCTTGGTTTAATTCTTTGGCACCTGGCTCTGTGCCATCATGGAGCAACATGGCTGAAAGATTTTTGAGAAAGTATTTTCCACCTACCCGTAATGCTAAGTCCATAAACGAAATTTGCATGTTTAAACAAATGGACGATGAGGCAATTCCCGATGCTTGGGAAAGGTTTAAAGAGTTGTTAAGAAAATGCCCTCACCATGGCATTCCCTACTGTATTCAACTCGAGACGTTTTACAATGGATTAAACCCCATGGCAAAACAAATGCTCGATGCGATATCAGGAGGGGTCTTTACAGCTAATACCTACAATAACGGGTATGAAATTCTTGAAAAATTTTCAACAAAAAATGGACATTGGGCTGATCCACGTGCTCAACCGCAAAAGAAAACTGTTGGGATTCATGATGTGGATGCATATACTGCATTAACAGCACAACTTGCTTCCATGGCTTCAATTCTTAAAAACTTATCTTCAAATCAAGGAACGCAACAAGTTGCTGCTACATCCACCCAGTCAGTCCTTTCTGTTCAATGTGTTTGTTGTGGTAGGGAACATTCCTATGAACAGTGTCCTCAAAACTCTGAATCAGTAAACTATGTTCAAAACAGGAATGCTCCCTATGGTAACAATTACAATGCGAGTTGGAGGCAACATCCAAATTTTTCAACAGTCCATGTCTAAATCAGCCAACTCCTAAGCCACAAGAAACTTCAAATTTTCAAATGCAACATCATGCTAGTAGTTCACATCATCAAAACCAAGGTTCACATCACCAAAATCAAGGTTCTCAAAACCATCATTACCAAAGTTCACAGCATCATCAGAACAGGAATTTTCAAAATAACCAACAGCATTTTCAAAAACCTCCTCCATAGGCTGATCCATCATCTTCTTTGGAAGCTATGATAAAAAGCCTTGTAGCTCAGTCGCAAGCTCAACAACAACTCCTGAGCCAAAATCAAGCTCTTTTCAATCAACAGAGTGCAGCCATCAGAAATTTGGAAACACAAGTGAGCCAAATTGCACTTAATCAGAACAATAGGGCTAATGGCATGTTACCTAGTGACACAGAAATCCAAAGGGCTCCTGGTAAAGAAAATGTAAAAGTTGTGACTCTTAGGAGTGGTAGAAAATTGGATGAAACAGTGCAAAACAAGTTTGGACCAATGACTCAAACCGAATTTGAAAATAACAAAAAGTCAGAACCCGAGACTACTGTTTTAGCTCCTGTTCTTGAACCACAGCCTAAGCCCACAAAGAATCTAGAGCCCGGGGTAGCCAGTCCTGTTCAGCCCATAGTGAATGAAATCCCAACCGTACCAAAGGAGAGTGAAACCAAAGGCACAAAAGACACATCTTGCTCCACACATCCAAGTAAAGCTTTCATAAAACCAGTTCCTCCTTATGTTCCTTACCCTCAAAGGTTAACGAATCAAAAAGAAGAACTGCAATTTAAAAAATTCTTGGATGTGTTCAAAGAATTGCACATCAACATACCTCTTGTTGAAGCAATCGAGCAAATGCCCAATTATGCCAAGTTCCTTAAAGACATCCTAAGCAAGAAGAAGAAGTTGAATGAATATGAGACAGTTGCTTTGACTGAAGGATGTAGTGCACTCTTGACCAATGGAATACCTCCTAAGTTGAAAGACCCAGGAAGTTTTACCATTCCATGTTCAATAGGTGGGAAGAAAGTAGGAAAGGCTTTGTGTGATCTAGGAGCAGTATCAACCTCATGCCCTTATCAATATTCAACAACTTAGGGATAGGAAAGGCCAGGCCTACCACAGTTACACTCCAGTTAGCTGACAAAACCATTGCCTACCCTAAGGGAAAAATTGAGGATGTTCTAGTGCAAGTTGATAAGTTCATATTTCCGGCAGATTTTATTATCTTGGATTTTGAGGCTGATAAAGATATTCCTATTCTTTTAGGAAGACCCTTTTTGGCCACCGGAAGGACTTTGATAAATGTCCAAAAAGGAGAACTGACCATGAGACTTCAGGATCAGAAAGTCACATTTAATGTTTTCAATTCCTTGAAATACCCTGATGATTTTGAGGATTGTGCAACTTTAAATGTGATTGAATCAATATGCCATGAGGAAGAGGTTAGAAGGACCTGTAAGTTTGAAGAAGAAGAAGAAGATGATGAAGAAATAGCCTTAGGGGATGATTTTGAAAATTCAAGCTTGGAAGAAACTGTCTTAGCCAGTGCTGCAGCATTTGAGCAGCTTGATAGTAGTGATCAGAAACCATTCACTCCATCCATAGTCTCACCACCCAACCTGGAGTTAAAGCAACTCCCATCTCACCTGAAATATGCCTTTCTAGGAGAAGAAGGCAAATTGCCTGTCATCATCTCATCTACCCTAGAATCGCATCAAGAAAAGAAGTTGGTAGACATGTTAAGATTACACACCAAGGCCCTAGGATGGACCATGGATGACCTTAGGGGAATAAGTCCATCCATTTGTCAACACAAAATCATCCTAGAGGACAAAAGTTTCACTTCCATTGAACCACAAAGAAGGTTAAATCCGGTCATGAAAGAGGTAGTGAAAAAGGAGATTTTAAAATGGTTAGACGCTGGAATTATTTTTCCAATAGCCAGTAGTTCTTGGGTTAGTCTGGTCCAATGTGTCCCAAAGAAGGGGGGAATGACAGTCATCACAAATGAGAAAAATGAACTCATCCCCACTAGGGTTGTCTCTGGATGGAGAATCTGCATGGACTACCGTAAGCTAAACCAAGCCACACAAAAAGACCATTTTCCATTACCTTTCATGGATCAAATGTTGGATAGGTTAGCCGGTAAGGAGTACTATTGTTTTTTAGATGGTTACTCAGGATACAACCAGATTGCTATATCACCCAAGGATTAGGAAAATACCACATTCACTTGCCCTTATGGTACCTTTGCTTTAAAAAGAATTCCATTTGGACTTTGTAATGCTCCAGAAACTTTTCAAAGATGCATGATGTCCATATTCTCAGACATGCTTGAAAAATCCATTGAAATATTTATGGATGATTTTTCAATTTATGGTTCATCTTTTGATAATTGCTTGGACAATCTTAAAAAGGGTCTTGAGAGATGTGAGGAAACTGACTTGGTCCTGAATTGGGAAAAATGTCATTTCATGGTAAAAGAGGGAATTGTTCTAGGACATTTAATTTCAAAAAGAGGAGTGGAGGTAGACAAAGCTAAGCTTGAGGCAATTGAAAAACTACCCGAACCAACCACTGTTAAAGGAATCAGAAGCTTTCTTGGGAATGCTGGATTTTATAGAAGGTTTATCAAAGACTTTTCAAAAATATCAAAACCTTTGTGTATATTATTACAGCATGACCACAAATTTGAATTCACTGAGGAGTGTAGAAATGCATTCCAAATTTTTAAAAAAGCTTTGGTGACTGCGCCTGTGGTTGTTGCTCCTGATTGGGAAAAACCTTTTGAAATCATGTGTGACGCGAGTGATTGGGCAGTTGGTGCTGTGTTAGGTCAAAGAAAAGAAAAAGTGTTTCACTTAATTTATTACGCAAGTAAGACTTTGAATGAAGCGCAAATCAACTACACAACAACAGAAAAAGAACTTTTAGTTGTAGTCTTTGCCTTTGAAAAGTTTAGATCATATTTGATGGGAGCAAAAGTCATTGTACACACCGACTATGCCGCCATCAAGTATTTGATTTCAAAAAAATATGCTAAGCCCAAGTTAATAAGATGGGTTCTGTTGTTGCAAGAGTTTGACTTAGAGATTGTGGATAGAAAGGGGGTAGATTACCAGGTTGCAGACCATTTGTCCAGATTAGAGAGACCTAGTGAAGACCTAGGAGACATCATTGATACTTTCCCGGATGAAAAGATTCTCATGCTGCAGCATAAGGATTCTCCATGGTTTGCAGACATTGCAAACTACTTGGCCTGCGGCATAAAACCCTCTGGCTATACTAGCCAGATGTTGAAAAAATTTCTCCATGACACCAAAATGTATCTGTAGGATGACCCTTTCTTGTTCAAATTAGGTACAAATCAGATCTTAAGAAGGTGTGTCCCAGATACAGATGTTGCAGCAATCCTGCAGCATTGTCACCAAGCCCCTTATGGAGGACACTTTGGAGGGCAAAGGATAGCGGCTAAGGCATTACAATCTGGTTTCTATTGGCCAACTCTTTTTAAGGATTCCCACACATTTGCACAAAGATGCAATGAATGTCAAAGGAGTGGTTCCATTTCTCAAAGGAATGAAATGCCACTAAATGGGATCCTTGAAGTTGAGTTATTTGATGTTTGGGGAATTGACTTCATGGGACCATTCCCCCCATCAAACAAGTGTCAATAGATTTTAGTTGTTGTAGACTATGTCTCAAAATGGGTGGAGGCAGTGGCATGTACTTCAAATGATGCAAAAACAGTGGTTAAATTTCTTCAGAAACAGATTTTTACAAGGTTTGGTACCCCCAGGGCACTAATCAGTGATGAGGGAACTCATTTTGTAAACAATCTGTTACGTCAAGTTCTTGAAAAATACAACATTAATCACAGGATTGCCACTGCATACCACCCACAAACCAATGGGTTGGCAGAACTTTCAAACAGAGAGATTAAGGGAATTTTGGAAAAGGTGGTCAAGCCAAATAGAAAAGACTGGGTGTGAGTCCAAGATCAATGAATCCTAGAGATAGAAAGTAGAGAGAGAGAGAGACTTGGAAGCGCAAATCAATGTATTTTGAA
Source organism: Arctium minus (assembly GCA_954870635.1). Lineage (NCBI taxonomy): Eukaryota > Viridiplantae > Streptophyta > Magnoliopsida > Asterales > Asteraceae > Arctium > Arctium minus. The sequence goes on from OX941081.1 coordinate 29,251,694, forward strand.
TGAATGGGCGTGAAATCTTACAAAGACACAAGACCAAAGGGACTTAAATACCCTTGGTCAATACAACACAATATTAGACATTAGACACAGTATTTGACCAAGTCCTATAAATACAATGATTACTATAAAATCAGACCTAACAAACTCCCCCTAAGTAATCATTGGCGCTTTGGTCTTCAAAATTCATCTTCTAAATCAGCACTGACCATTAAAGCGACTTTATGAAGCTTTCTGACTTTTAAAGAAAAATTTCTTCTCAGCATCTTTCAGTTTGATTTGTCTTTGCTGCCTTTGACAAGTCTGGACCAGATTGGAATAAACTTGAACGAACAGTTGATTCATCAGCTTGTGCTTTAGACAACACACCTCTTTTGAAAGACCATGAATGAATTGTGGTGGTCGGAGCAGGAACAGCAAAAGAAAAAATTTAAGCTGAGAGAATAGAATCTTTGAGCGAATCCTGATCAGCAGATAAACTTTTGAGCTCTTTGTCTCTTTATCATCTCCTTGACTTCTCTGATTTCTCCCCCTCATGACCTTGATGAACTAGTTCAACTAGGTCATGCCAATGTTGGAGACAGCTTAAGATCTGCAAAATCAAAGAAACAGAGAAAACAGGGGAGGTTTGCGCTTCACGTTGGTTACGCAAACAGAGGTTTGCGTTACACCAATGTGGCAAAAAGTGAAGTTTGCGTTACACCAAGGTGGCGCAAAGTGAAGTTTGCGTTACATGAAGGTGGCGCAAAGCAAGGTTTGCGCGACCAACTGATGGCGCAAAGCTGACTTAATACTCAGAAAATTTTATACCTTTTTGAACTCTTTGACTCCCCCTACACAAATGCACTAGATATGACAATTCAAGTTAGCATTCATATAAAGAAAATCAGATACTCCCCCTCAAAAACAGATATGATCATTAAGAAAAACTCTCCTTTTTCACTCCCCCTTGAATAATGCTCAAACCCATTTAAAATATATTTATGAGAACACAATGAATGTAAACATCAATGTAGAAAGAAAAATATACTGAATATGTATTTTAAAACGACTAAATAATTAAATATATAAAAATTTAAACAGAAACAAATAAAATTCTACTTAGTAAAATATCACAATAAAATCCATCAAATGAAATCAAATGTATGTGTTTGGATACAGAAACAAGTTTTATTGCATATCAAGTTAAGACATGTTCAGTTTCAAAAACTTTCATCAATCTATTCAGTGTGCTCGCATGTGAACTTCGATTAGCTTCAAGAAAATGCAATTCTAAAAGTATAATAGAGAACTTTGCATGTAATCACACTAAGCCATCAAAAATTCAGACTTTCACAAATTTACAGGTTTGTTGCAACTCAGAAATTTTAACCAAGTATCATGAGATGTGTGCTCATTGACATCTTTTAGTATTGTGCACTATGGCATCTTTACATGAGTGTGCTCTTTGGCATCTTTTAAGCGTGTGCACTTTTGGCATCTTTTTAATCAAAAAGTTTATTAAGTAAAGAACATGTCGTAAACGTAACTTTCTATCTGACCCTATTGCAGGATTTGGGTCAGCCACTCCCAGACCAGTTGGCCTTAGGGGACTAGGTGTCAAGCACCCCTTGGAACTTACTTTCCCAGATCAGAAAGGCTACATCGACATATCCTAAACCCATTCATACCAGTAGAACATGACTTTCGATCTGATTCTATAGAAGGATTTGGGTTCGATCACTCCCAGATCAACTGACCTTAGGGGACCAGATGACAAGCATCCCACAAAACATACTTTCCCAAACCAGAAAGGTCACAGGTACAAACTTAGAGATTTCTGATTCATAAAAATTTAATAATCATCTCAAACACAAGGTTTTACGTCTAAGTGTTTAGCCCATATTTTCATTAAAATCCAAAATTCCGACTTTTTAGGTTTTCTAAGCATTGTAAACTATAAATATTCCGAATCACACAACTTTAAAGCAAAAACAAAAGTTACAAACATGTTGCTGACTTTTCGACTTTTGTTAGAACTGAAATTTGAACATATAAGAACTTTAATATAAACAAAGCAACTTGAAAATTTATCCTAGACACACATTTTATTCAAAAGAAAGAAAATTGTAAAACTTTTACTTTATAGAATAAAATTTGTAAAGGTTTAAACTTTTAAAACAACATGCCGAACTTTTAAAAATAGAAATATTTGATCGGCAAGTTTATATTCAGTTGAAACAAAATATTATTCAATAATATTATCATTCACACAATGTAAAAATGAAATTTGTGTCTTATTAGAAAAAATTGGGTTGAACGAATTCAAGAGATAAAATGAAATGCTCAGATTCTTTAAAAACATTTGAGAAAACTGGAACACCATCATTATCAGATATAAATGCAGCGGAAATTAAGTAGATGTACTCACAGTTTCTCATTAGTCAGAAGCTTAATGCATTGAATAACGAGTCCTAGACTGATATGTCTAGAAGTCATAGTCGTTGAAGCACGGGTTCTGAGCTGAAGTACTCAGAAGCCAAAATGTTGACTTTTAAGACCGGGTTTTGAACTGCTATATTCAAAAGCCATTCTTTCTCTTACTCCCCCTTAACATGAGATGCCTGCAACTTAGAATCAGATTTAGACTTGGGTACCCACTTGTATTTGGGTCCGTGAAAGTTAGTTGCAGTTCATATGGGGAAATATTTATAATATTTGACAGTTAAAGCATGAGAAAGATGATCAGAATGATAGGCACAATCATCAGAAGAGAAAGCATAATCATCAGAACAAGAATCTGAGGAAGAACATGAGACATGTTTTGAAATTCGAATCATTTGTTTTATAGAGTACATTGAAATTTTATTACAAGAACCAAATGAATCGCTTTTATAGATTTTGTCTACACATTTATCCCCATCAAAAGTATGTTCATCAGATGTCCGCTTCGCTTTCCAGATCTGCTTTGATCGAGCGCTCAAAGTCCTATCTGAAAGATTAGAATCGGAAGAATTAGAATTGTCAGAAATAACTGTATCTTGTTTCTTCGACTTCTTTGACCGTCTTCTTTTACACTTAGGTTTATAATATTGATCATTGAGTGTAAAAGAATCATCAAGAATTTTAGACGAAATATTGAAATCAGAAGAAATAATTTTATCTAAGTAACCAATCTGATCAACTAATAAATCTGAATTCGCCTCAGAGTCTGAAGTATTTTGAGAAAAGATTTTAAAATTTGAAACTTCCTTTTTATTTTCCTTAGAATCAGAAGAAAGGTTAAAAATAGAATCTGATTTTTGAGAAAATAAATTTTTCTTCAAGACTAGACGTCATGAAAGAAAGAATAATATCAGATTCAATTTTCTTTAAAATATTTTGATCTTCTATCTTATCTTCAAGATCGATGATTGTACTCTCTAGTACTAATGGAGGAGTATATTTCTTCGAATCATATATCATTGGAGAAATATTTTCCTTATCAGAATTAGAAGCATAAGGATCAATAAAATCATCAGATATTGAAGATTTGATAGGAGATTTATCATTCAAAACTCTTCTTCCTCTCCTTGATTTTTCAGGAAAATATTTTGCATTTTCACTTGTATAAACAAAAGGAATTTCATTTTTCTTGTTATTTGTCCTTTTCTCATTTTCGATTTCTAACACTTGTTTCTCATTCATCCAATCAATTTTAAATTGAGGAGCATAATGAGCAAGAGTCAGATAATCGTATTTATACAAAGTTGGGGATTTTTCAATAACATTGTTTAAACAATGAGGATTTTCAAAACCAAGTCCCCACCTTTGTTTTAAAGCTTCTTCACTCATTGGTTTGTTCATAAAAAATGTTTGTTCAGATTGGTTTCTCCGATAAAGCTTTTCTTCTAATTTATTTATTTTATCTGAAAATTCATCTTTTAAATTAGTCATAGCCGTCAAAGATTCAAGATAAGTCTTAGTTGAATTTTCCAAATCATCCAATTTCTTTTGAAAGATGTCTTTAGTATTTTCTAAAATAGATTTTTCATCTTTCAAAGAAATTTTCAGTTTGGCAATCAAATCTGACTTTTCAGAATTTAAATTCTTTTCAGATGTTAACTTAGAATGCAAATCAGATAAAGCAGTAATTATGATTTTCATCTGAGAGGTAATAAAATTGTAATCAAAATTAGTATATACCTCATCTTCATCCGTATCAGAATCTTCTGACTGATCATCTCCAACCAAGAACATCTGAGCGATCTCTACGTTTGTAGTTTCATCGTCGGAATGATCCAGCCAGAATTCCTCTTCGGCTAGCAAAGCTAATCCACTCTCTCTTTTCTCGGCCAGTTACATTTTCTGTCTATAATATGCCGAATTTCTGACCTTCTTCACTCGACACTCCTTTGAGATGTGACCCGGCTTTCCACAATTGTAGCAAGCAGCAGTCTTTGGCTCGGGTACTTTGGATTTAGAACCGGAAGTGAAGCGAGAAGTGTTAGAACCCGATCTTGGTTGGAACTTTTTCTGATAATGCTGGGAGAGAAGGATCATCGCTTTCTGCAAAGCCTCATCATCATCATCAGTTGACCCGTTGTAAGCGTTATCAGACAACGCTTGTTCATCCAGTTGGCTCGTGAGGAGTGCAACCGGGTCTACTGACTTCTTGTTCTTTTTCTCCAGTTTGGCCTTTTTCTCTAGCACCAAGCTCTCATCAGTCATCAGAATCTCGTATAGTTCCTGAATCTGCATTGTGGAAATCCGAACATCGTTCCTCAGTCTGTGACATGATTTGTTCCATTCAGGCTGAAGAGCATTAAGAAATTTCAGATTTGTCTCAAGCTCTGTCTTGTTCACATTTATCTTTCGCAGATCATTCAGCACTGCACAGAATCTGTCGAAAACACTCTTTATAGTCTCACTTTCTTTGGCCTTGAACTCCTCAAAGTTGTTCATGAACCGAGTATGTCGGAGTTGAGTTGCTACCGAAGAACCAAGCATGATCTTTTCCAATTGTGCCCACAACATATTTGGATAATCCTTGCAATGATCAACCCGGTTGTAGACAGAATTTGGTAAAGCTAGCATCAGATTAGCTTTCAACTCTCGATCAGCTTTCATTCGTGAAGCCTCTTCAGATGTTGGAGGAGTCTCTTTATTAGGCTTTACAAAAGGTCCTTCAGTTAGAGACTTCATCATGTTCTCTCCATTAGCTTGACGCTCGATGAAGTTCAGAAATCGATCTTGCCATTGAGTGAATTCGTTTTCATCGACAAGAACTGGAGGACGAGTTTCAGATCCCAAAGACATCATCAGATCACTTGTGTAGAACTTAGCTTGAAAGGCAAACTTTGTAGAATCCATAGATGACAAACTTAAAAAAAAAATTCCAGACTCAAAGTAAGATTGGACAGATATGGCGCAAACTAGAGTTTTGCGTGAGCAGTTGGTGACGCAAAGAGAGCTTTGCGTCAGAAGCAGAAGACGTAAACAAGGCTTTTCGTGAGCAGGCTGAGACGCAAAGTAAGCTTTGCGTGAGCAGGCTGAGACGCAAACTGAGCTTTGCGTTAGTCGTTGAAGAAGCAAAGAAAGCTTTGCGTGAGGCACAAAAGACGCAAACTAGTCTTGCTTGATTAGTTGATGGCGTGAACTGAGGTTCTCTTGATAAACGGGAGACGCAAAGTTACACTTTGCGTGATGCACAGGAGACGTGAAGTTCTCTTTGCGTGATACACGAGAAACGCAAATGTTACTTTGCGTGAAACTAGAACTTGACTTTGCGTTATTTAGAGAAAACGCAAATCACTCTTTGCGTGAATGGAGAGAAACGCAAAGTTTGAACTTTGCGTGCTATTGATAACCTGAAACAGAAACAATATTAGTAAGATCTAGCGCAAACTAAGATGAACTCGCGCAAACAATAGATCTGGCTAAAACTGAAGGAAAACCAAAAAATCTTCTAAAAACTCGATTTCAAAACTGATTCTGACGAAATTTTCTTACACCAACACGTTCGAAAACAACTTTTCAACAATTTTCAATCAAACTTTTCGATTAAAATCCACAAATTCAAAATTTCACGAATGAAACAGTACTCAAGAACGGGTTTTCTAGAAAATCTTTAAAATTCAAAATCGAAGATCAAAACTTGATTTTCATGCAAAACTATATGAAACAATTATGTTCTCCTATCAAAAACAAGTTCACAGAAACAAATTACAACACAATTCGATCTAAAAACAGTCCGAATTTGATGAAAAATCAAGAAAACGAGATTCAGATCGGCTCTGATACCAATTGTGAGTCCAAGATCAATGAATCCTAGAGAGAGAAAGTAGAGAGAGACTTGGAAGCGCAAATCAATGTATTTTGAATGAATGAGCGTGAAATCTTACAAAGACACAAGACCAAAGGGACTTAAATACCCTTGGTCAATACAACACAATATTAGACATTAGACACAGTATTTGACCAAGTCCTATAAATACAATGATTACTATAAAATCAGACCTAACACTGGGCCTTTAAGTTAGATGACGCTTTATGGGCATACAGAATAGCTTTCAAAACACCAATTGGTATGTCTCCATATAAGCTAGTCTTTGGCAAGGCTTGTCACCTCCCTTTGGAATTAGAACACAAGGCATACTGGGCAATCAAAGCTTTAAACATGCGCCCAGATACTGCTGGAATCAAAAGAAAAATCCAACTTTGTGAACTAGAAGAACATAGAAACATGTCCTATGAAAATGCCAAGTTGTATAAGGAAAAGACAAAGAAGTGGCATGACAAGAAGATACAGCACAGAGAGTTAAAAGCAGGCCAAAAAGTCCTTTCATTTAATTCTAGGTTGAAACTGTTTCCAGGAAAGCTAAAGTGCAGATGGTCAGGACCTTTCCTCATCCACCATCTCTATCCATATGGAGCAATCGACTTAGTGAATCCTGAAGACAACACTGTGTTCAAAGTGAATGGCCAGAGAGTGAAATTATACCATGAGCCCGTGACCATCCCAGAGTCGTGCTCTGTGGATTTGGTCACAATTTGTTGAAAGTCATTTCTCATTCTATTTGTAAATAAGTTTCCTTTATTTTAAATGCTTTCTAGATTAATCTCACGTTTGTCTGTTTCATTTTGTAGCTTGAATCCTAATTTGGGGGTCAGCAGAGCATGCTGCAGCAATCCTGCAGCATCAAAACCCTAATTTTTGGAAATCTCAGTCTTTAATGTTTGAGCGGGAAAGGAAGATAAATTCAAAAGCAGTCCAAGGAAGGTACAAATGAGATCATTATGGAAACTTCTCAGGAAAAGTAGTTGTCTTGTCTCCTTTTTGAAAAACATCATTACTTATACAACTCTTTTGCCTTCCCCATGTATTATCTCATTTGAATATTTTCTTTTCTAAAAACCCCTTGGACATCCAATCAACATCCCTGGTTAAAAAGAAACTGACCTTTCAGTTCCTCAACCCATCCCTTTCAAAATACCTTTTGATAACCATCACCATCATCATTTCCTATTTCAAGAAACAGTTCATCTTCATCATTCCTACCGCCGACGATTTCTCTCTCTCTCAATCACACTCTGTGAGAAATAGCAAGAATGAAGGTCCCCGTCGTAAGAGACCCCGATGACGTCCCATCATCTCGTCGGCGAAGCAACCGTCGAAACCTTCCTCCACCCGAACCAACTCCTGAACCGTCGATCAATGAGGGTGAAACCTCCCTCAATCTCGAACCTGCTCCTCCCCTCACGACCACCACCGAAACCCCTTTCGGAAACCCGCCGCCCGTTCGCCTCTGTTTCACATCCTTATTCCCACATCAACCCTAACAACAATCGAAGAAACCCCTGTCGCACCATCCTCTACAAGTCCTGCGATCGAGCCTGCTTCCACCCACAGCGCACAAGCAGATGAAGTTCTCACTCCGATCAACTCTCCGATCAGCCCTCAGGTATACAATTTCTCCGACTATGACAACTTGGAGGGTCAACTCACCTCTGCTAGTGAAGAAGAGGATGATGTTATGACGAATGTTGGGGGAATACCCCTATATCTCACACCTGAGCACATCCTAGACTGGTCTCTAGTCCCCTTTGTCTCAAACTCCGGTAAAAACTCTTCACCGATGGAGTTTGATGACACTACTTCCATCCTCAGTGCTATGGGATTTTCTGATAACTTGAACCCAAATGAGGAAGAGGAAGTAGACCAAACCCAAAATATGGACACCAGTGAGCACGTCAGGGATGAAATCCCTGACCTAAATGTTGCTTTTGAGCAATCATGTGGAGAAGAGTCCCTGGAGGTTAGGCATGCTAGAAAGAAATCAAGGCCTGAAAAAAAGAGGAAGATAGACAGTGGGGAGAGTGTGGCTAGAAAGAAAAGGAAACCATCATTAAGGGGTATGAGACTGCATGCTGCAGCATTCCTGCAGTATCGCAGAAAATCAAACAAACCCAAAAAGACCCGAAAGCGAGCCAAGCCTGACTTTGTGGACAGACCTGAAGAAGAGGAGTTTGGGGGGTTGAGCGGACAACAAGCATACGATTGGTTTGATAAGTTAAAACTAAAAATGGGGCTGGTAGACAAAGATTTTCCTAGTCAAAGTAGGAACGAATACCCCTTCATCAAATCAGTAATAGAGACCCACCATATTGATAAACTCTGTGAAGTCCCAGCATGCTACAACCTCACTCTCCTAAGAGAGTTTTATTCTGAGGTTGCAGCATCCAATGCTCAACTGCTACACATCCGAGGGAAGAAGTTTTTCCTAACTGCTAAGGCCATAAACAAGTTTCTTGGCCTTACTCCTCCCTCAGAAACATAGTATGAACTCATGCTTTCCTCAGCCACTCCAGAGTTGTTACTAGAAGTTTCTGATGAGTTAGGGTTGCCCAGAACCCAATGGAGCAATCACCGAAACTATATGCAGAGGCGTTTTAGGGCTAACCAGCTCAAACCGGATGCCAATGTCTGGGTTAATTTTTTGAGGCATTCCATCTCACCTACGACCCATCAAACCTATGTCTCTGTAGACAGAATGTTGCTCCTACATTGTCTTTTGCAGGGTTTTACCATAGATTTTGGAGAAGTGGTCCTGAGAAGTGTGAGATCTTGTGCTAGAGCAAAAAGGGGAGGGATGTTCTTCCCTGGCCTGCTCACACAGATGATGGTGAAAAAGGGAGTTCCCCAGTACAACTCTGATGAAATTATGAAAGAAGTCGGGGGAAAATGGGAGATCGACTTAAAGGTTGTGTCCAGGATCCGGGAGAGAAGACAAGGTGGAGCTCAGGCCTATGCTCCTATAATGTTGCATGACTTGATGGCTCAAAACAGCCAGCTGCTTGAGCAACTATGGGTTCAGAAAGATGAATTTTTGGGCAGAATTGACAGTTTGCGGACTGACTTGGCTGGGAAGGTGGGTTCTGAAGGAGAAACGAGCAGAGAAGATATGGAACAAATGAAGCAGGCACTAGAGGAGAAATATGCAGTGAAGTTGAGGAAGATGAGGAAGAGGGTGAGGACTGCCAAGAAGAAGATTGAAAGGCTGGTGAAGGAGAAGGCAGAAGTAGATGCAGAGTTGAAGACATGAAGGAATAGCTGACTGCTGCAGCACTACCACTGCAGAACACACAGCCTACTCTTGAAGAGTAGGACAGGTTCATTCACTTCCCCTTTAGCTCCAATTTTTCTTTTTTCTTTTACAATTTTTGAGTCTGGGATTGTTTTTGCATTTTTAGGTTTAGTTTTCTAGCATTATGAACATTGTTGATATATTCAAGCATGCATATATAGCCTAAGTAATTTCTAAAGTGATGATATACTTGAGTTTAGAGCTTTTAGCTAGAACTAGCACACCATTGCTTGGGCACACAATTTGGACTACATTTCACTTCGATATGATCAAGGCCATTCTTCTTCATTCCAACCACTTGCACCCACTTACCATACATTCTCCACAATTGTACAATGAGGACATTGCACCGCACTAATTTGGGGGTGGGGAAGTTCACCATGGCACAAGCAATCAATTGAAAAATAGCATAGCTCTTCCAAATGCCATGTTTGGACTTAAGCACAAAAAACTCCCATAGGGGCTAAGTGCTTGAAATGCATCAAGAAAGGAGCACAAAAAGTGCCAAAAAAGAATTTACTTGTGATGCAAAGAGTGAAAATAAAAGGCAAAAAGGAGTGAGGAAAGCAAAAGCCAAAGAGAGATCCATACTTAAACTCCTTGTGATCTTAGATAAGAAATGTGGAGGCCATAACAAAGAGAATAGTGTGCTAGCCTATGGTCCATACTTGCGCTTAAATGAATATCAATCTACTTGGGATTTATGAATGGTTATACATTGTATGCTTGGTTCTATCTTATGATGTGTGCACTCATTGCTTTCATGTGCTCATTTCTCATATTGAGTCATTTTATTTTGTGTCTTGGTTGCTTGGGGACAAGCAACAATTCCAATTTGGGGGTGTGATGTGCACTCCTTAGTAGTGCCATCTATGCCTTTTTAGTAGTTTTTTATAGTCCTTTTTCTTCCATATCCCTACAGTTGAGTCTTTTTATTACTTGTTTTATCATTTATTTGTTTCTTGGAGCTAGAGCTAGTGGATAATCTGTTTTATTTCTTTGAATGGCTAATTTTGTGTGTTTTGGCAGCTTTTGAGTATAACAGACCCAATGCTGCAGCATTTCTGAAGCATCGGTTGTTGTTAACAAGCTTTTGGGAGATCGACTAGGAAGCTGGATGATTGATGACATTGGACTGGATTTTTGCTGACAATAGAAGCCTCCACTGCAGTATTTGGAGAATTGACATCCTCTTTTTTGTTATTTTGTAACCCTTGGGTATTAACCATTGGATATTAGGCTTTTTGTACTTGTAAGTACTTTTAGGTACTTTGTTTGGATAATTACTCTTTTGTGCCACTCCCTTTTGCTATAAAAAGGGAGCTTGGGGTTTACTTTTAAGCATCTAACTTTATCTCATCTTAGTGAAAATCAAAGGTTGGCACCAATAACCTTGTGATTTTAGTGTACTTTTGAATTCCAAGTAATCTTTTGAAGTCATCATCTCTTGTTCTTTTATTTATGCTTTATTATTAGTTTTTATATTACTTGCAATTTACATTCAAGTCATTTATATTTATTGTAATTTACATTTCCGTCATTTTATTTCTTGTAATTTATAATTCTGTCATTTAAATTCATGTATTTAATTTATGTACTTTATCGCTTTATGTATTTACATTTTAGTATGAGTAGCTAAATCCATTAGCTTGGGTGTAAGATAGATAGGTGAGATTTCAAACCAAAGAAAGGTGGACATTGTTTTGCAATAACAATGTTCCATCATTTCATTCAAGTTTTATAAAATCCAACGACACTTCTTGACGAGTTGATCGCTTTAAAAGTGTGAAAGTGTTATGGCCTAGAGATAAGCCATAATATGCACGTCAACTTGAATGATATGAGAAGCCGACTTGAGAGAGTGACTGATAAAGAGATTTATCACCTCTATTTTTCATCTTGATTTATTCTTGACGGGTTGGTCGCTTGTTAAAAGTGTTAAAGTGTAGAGGATTCAGAGATGAACCCCTTCGAACACTCCAACTTGAATGATATGGGAATTAACTTGAGAGAGTAGTTTTTATACAAAGAGATTTGTAAATCCATATATTTTGAGGACTCTACTCTTCATTATCAATAGTTGGAAATTGCATAGAGATATGTTCAGTTGAATCTAAACAGTAGTGGAGTATTGAAGTCCGAGAGGAATACCCTCAAAATAGATGGTGGATCTATTTATGCTGAACTCATGCTGCAGCATACCTGCAGCATAGTCTGCTGGAATTTGTGTTTGAGTCTCACCTAGAAGTCTTACACCCTTGCTACCTTTATTAATTTGTATATTAATCAACTGTTACCCAACCAAATCAGATCAATTCTTCAATTTGCCATCTGAAATCTTTTCTTTCTCTAACTTTTTATTAAACTTTTACTCCAATCTCTGTGGGACGATATCTGGTACTTTACCGTTTTATTACTTGAAAGACGATATTAGATCTCATTGTATACTTGCTTTGAGGTTTAATTAGTACACGTCTATAGGTGTATTCCAAGCACTATCACAAGTTAAATACCCAAATAAAAGTAAAATGATGTAAAAGTTTCAAAAGTCATAAATGAAAGGTTTTCATGTGTGTATATAGTTTTAAATGAGTAGGGATGAACTCACAAATATGGGTTTTGATGAAAACCCAAAAACTTCTTTTTGAGGAAGATGACAATGGGAGATGATGAGGGGGTTGACCCTAGCTTCCAACTTGCTAAGACACCAAGAATCTTGCAATAAATGTGGAAGATGGTGACTTGAATGCTCCTAGCACTGATTCTAAAGAGTATTTAGATAAGATAGAGCTTTCAAAGAAAGGTAGATGAGATAATAATGAAGAGAATGGAATAGGGTGAGTTTTAAAAGGTCCTGCACCCGTCGGCGACAATTTCCCTGTGACTGTGCCATTGTAATAATCGCCAGGCACAGTCGCCCGCTTGAAAGAACCCGTGGTACTATGCGCGCGAGAATGACACACGACAGTGACTCGGTCGGGCACTGTCGCCCAGTGTGTACCGAGACCAACCCTTGGATTGCGATTGTGACACCGTCGGGCTCTTTCGCCCCACGGGTACCGAATCTGACTTTTGGGGCCTTCTTGTATGGTTTGATTTTTAGATAAGAAAATAAGATGGTAACTCATCTACAACACTCAAAACACGAATATAATCAGGAATGACGTCACAAAACTTACCGAGATTCCGGGTGTTACAATAATTCTTCACTATTTCCATCTTCATATGCTTTGACTCCTTAATATAATATTTGGGAACAAAGGGTTCTTACCTTCCTTCAACCGCACTAACTGTTCATGTAACTATTTCGTAACTTAATAAGGAGTATATGAAAGGTACTCATCACAAATTGTACAAGTTAAAACATTAAATGTCTTGTATTCAAGTTTCAGTTGTTTCACCTATGCATATATGCCATGTTCACTTAAACAATTCATCATGATACTTATTATATGATTTTGGATTCATATGCTTAAAATTCCCAATGCACATGATCACTTAAACGATTCATTACGTTCATTACAAGAATACTCATAGTTTATTAAACACTTGCAATGCTGAACTTGGCATAATTTGAATTGCCTACTAATGACATATTGTTCATGTGATGGATTCAATAATTCACAGTCAACTTTGGTTAATACCAAGAATCTGTTACAATGAAACCATGCCATACATCTCTTAGTCTATTATGACATACATATATGAATTAAGTTTATAAGAAACTCTTCATGGTGCACATTGTTTCACATCTGGTCATCTACTTTCATTGTTTGTGATAGGACACTGGAGCTTTCATCACCACACAAAAACCACAAATCTACTAAAAATAATGTGTCATACATTAACCTCGTTTGTCATAATCAAAGTTTTTCAAATATTCTACAACTTTTCAAATGAAACCCTATGACAAAAATGACAATCCATTTAAGATGCTTCACATAATCAATGTAATGATTCATAATGTTTCTCATAAACTGTTTTTCACATCATATGCTTCAAATTCCAACTGCACATGTTTTCATTACAAAATTTCGCAAATTTTATGCAACACTTTCAATCTTTGAAATTGGTAAGATTTTGATGTTCATTCCAAATTATGACAAACATGTAAGAACATTATATATCATGCGAGCCCAACAATATTATCATAATGAACCACATTCCATAATTCACCTCTTATATTATGCCATAAATACATGTTGTCAATTTACAAGTATGCCTTAGTGATGCACAATTAAGAAAAACAAGTGATTCGGTAAAAAGATATTATAACATTCCTTGTTATCTCAAAATTGATATTTTATGTAACTTAAAAGTTTTCATACATGTAACCAGTTGTTAATTGATTAGATGTAATCTCCCATAAAAATATAATCTTGATTTAAATAACTTGGACAACCATGCTACACTTGATACACCTTTTTATTGTCTCACCGGTCTCGGTCTTAATTTCACTTCATACCCCAAGTTAAGGCTACTAGCCCATCTTTGATTGGTTTATCTTAACAAAAGATGTAAAAACTTGAATTGTAAATAATGGAGATGGAAAATTCATAGAGTAAATTTTTTTTGGGAAAGGTGTCATAGGCTATGCCTAGACTAATCCCTTGGCAAATTATGACTGTAAGACATCAACCCCAATTAAACCTCAGTGGCCACAATTGTTGTGTACGCCTGAATTCGAACCCTGGCATATGGTATATTCCACCACATCCCCTAGGGCCTTAACCAGTACGCCACAACCCTTGTGGTTTGCATAGAGTAAATTCAAGCACTTGTATTTAAGAAAGGAAGCTTATTGGCAAGTAACGATTTTCAGAATAACTACTAAAGATAAATTGCATAAAATGGAAATGAAAAGAATTAAATGACGAGAAAATAACTTGCGGAATGTAAATTGTTGTTGATCCAAACTCTCTTAGTGATTTGATAATGACCCTTTGAAATACTTAGTGAAAATTACATTTAACATATGTATGTATTAGTGTTTCACCATCAACGATTATATACGAAGTTTGTTCAGTATCGCTGATGATCTCTGATGTATTTGTTCAATGTAATCCCTAAAGACAAGTTTCGCGACAAAGACGTTCATCGCTGACATCGAAGACAAAGTTGATGAACAAGTGATAAGTCTACTCATGATCTGATGCGGATATCAGTGAAACAAAGACAAATCCACACACGTGAGTAACCAAGAAGGGAAGCTTCAGCGATAGCTGAATTTTATCTAAACTCTATGATAAAAGACTTTATCAGCGATCACTGATTATGAAGCTTACACTCCAAGATTCGTTTGTCTTATCATTTGCACAAATAGTATCACTTGTCAGAAGAGACATACTTTTGTCTAAGATCGTACAACAATTTTGAAGACTACAATGTTCACCATACAGCTAGGAGCATGTCGCTAAAAGTCAGAAGCATGCACCCAACCAAGTGATGACACGTGTAAAGTACCTCTGCCATGCATTAAATACATAGGGTATAAATAGGAAGAGTATACTTCATTTTGAAGTGTTGCTTTCTATCTCCTTTCTCTTAGTGTATCTTATAGAAACCCTTGAAATCTATAAGTCCCTCAACCTCTCTTTCTCCTTATTCTTGTGCAACCCACTTAGTGTTTCTCAAGTTTGTTTAGATTAGGTTTACTTAATCTTCCGCAACAAACAGTAAATTGTAATTTGATTTATCAATAAACAATTTATTAAACATAAAATTTGTGTTTGTATTCACCCCCCCCCCTTCTACAAACTTGTATAACACCTTTGGGACCAACAAGTGGTATCAGAGCAGATTGTTTAATCCATAAACAAGATCTTGCTTAATTCTCTTCCTTGTTATTCTCTAAAATGGCAGTGAACACAAACTCAAATTATTATGATAATGGTTCTCTCTCTAAACCTCCTTGATTCAGCACAGACAATTTTGTTCTCTGGAAAAATCGAATGATGCTATTTCTAGAAGGTGTAGATCCCACTATACCTGAATATGTTGCAAATGAACCTTATGAACCATTTGTCATCATAGTTGCAGTCCCTGCCACTGCAACTACTGGAGCTGTCCCTGAAAGACAAGTTGCCAAAGAAATAACGCAATGGAGTGATGAAGACAAGAAGAAAGTGGGCCTTGATGCTAAAGCTAAAACCATTATCTCTATGGCCTTACCTGATGAAGCTTTCCATTACATCATGCATCTAAAAACCTCCAAAGAAATGTGGGACACAGTCTGTGTTCAATATGAAGGTACCACTGAAATCCAAGAAACGAGAAAAATCAATCTGGTAAGATAGTATGAAAGTTTCATTTGTGGTAAGAATGAATCTTTATCTTATGTTCACCAGCGATTTAATTGCTTAATCATTGATCTAAGGACTGTTGGCAGGACCTACTCTAACTCTGAGGTTCTTACTAAATTTCTGGAATGTCTTCCTGAAAGCTGGGATAATTATTCAATGTGTCTCAAGCTGACAAAAGACTTAAATCACCTTTCTTTTAGTACCCGTTATGGGATCTTGCTTAATTATGAGCAATCAAATCAACTGAAGAAAAATCTTGTCAAATATTCCAAAGACTCCAAAAGCACACATGTTGCTTTAGTCTCTTCAGAGATAATCCCATCTCAGCGATACTCTACTCTTAGTACCCTTTATGGGATCTTGCTTAATTGTGAACAATCAAATCAACTGAAGAAAAATCTTGTCAAAGATTCCAAAGACTCCAAAAGCACACCTGTTGCTTAAGTCTCTTCAGAGATAATCCCATCTAAGCGATCCTCTACTCTTACTATCACTTAGTTAGATTATGACTCAGATGATCCATCAGACACTGACCTTTCAGAGTTTGATGAATCTCTGGCACTCTTGACAAGCTCTTTTAAGAGATTTGCAAGAAAGAGCATTTTCAGAAGAAATAGGCTTCTCTCCATATCTGACAAGCCTAAGGCAACTGCTACTTGCTATAACTACGAGAAAGTTGGACATTTTGTCAACGAATGCAGGTCAAAGAAAGTCTTTAAACCTTCTTCATCCTGAAAATCCATCGATGACAAATACATAAATCTGAAAGAAAAATATCAGAAGTTGAAAGGCTTCAAGAGAAAAGGTAAAGGTCTGATAGCTGAAGAACACGACTGGGTTGAATCAGAAGAGTCAAGTTCTGATGAAGAAGATGCAAATAATCTTTGTCTAATGGCTGAGATTAAAGAAGAAGTGGAAGAACCATCTGGGACATCCATAAGCTCTATCACCTCTCAGGTATCAATCTCCACTGATCCAACTCTTACTGAAGATGAGAGACGTTGCGCTGTTGATGTGCTAACAATTGACTTGTACAATGCACTGAATGGTAAAACTCTTTCTGAAAACAAAAATATTGATTTAACTGAACAACTTGAGAAATGTCATTTAAAGATCAAAGAACTAACACTTCTAGAGGAAAGTTTAAAAGATCAGGTCATTGTAAATGAAATTATTAGCATTGAACGCAAACAAGTTATCACTGAACTGAAAGCTGAAAAGGCTACAGTTAAAGGATGGTATAAATCCTCAGCTAAGGTCGTTGAGATTATAGATGCTCAAATACCTGCTCAGGTTAAGAGCTTTCTTGGTTATGAGTCTGAAAAGGATAACCTAGACAGAGATTATTCCATGCTAAAGTTCAGAATGTTTGTCTCATCTATCCCTGACACTTCCTCCTCTCAGTATTCTTATTCTTCTACTCCTATCCCTGAGGGTTTATCAAAAATTTCTAAACTCGTTGATAAAGGGAAATCTATTTCCCATCACCCTCAGAAGGTTACAAAAGTAGCAAAGCTGAAGAAGGTTCCTTCCAAACCTTCATCTAGTCAACTCTTTGACTTTGGATCTAAGATCACTGGTAATACTCAGAGATTTACTCCAAAGTTGAAGATTGACATTAAGCCAAAGAAATCTGAAGAACTAAAAGTTTCTCCTTGATCCAATGCAAAGGGCATTCTTGGAGCTGGCCCAGTTTATCTAAAGTTTTCTAATGCAAATGCTCAAGGTCTTAAGGCTACTTTTAGATATAGAAAATGTTATCACTGTGGACTTACTGACCACATTGCCAGTAAATGTCCCAATACCACCAAAGCTGAAAAGTTAGCTAAAGTGAAGATGATTGCCTCCAAGGCAAAGAAGGTCACCAAAGCTGAGAAATCTGCTAAGGTGAAAAATGCCACTAAAGTTAAGAAATTAACTAAGGTGAAGGTTACCACTAAAGCATAATGTTCAAATGTTGTGAAGATTGTTGAACCTTCCATATCCACTAACTCCCTAGACCCATTGAAAAGTGAGTACCAATCAAAAATTGATCTTCCTTATGTTTACAGGTCTCTTAGGGTATTTAGTATCTTGATAGTGAATGCTCTCGACATATAACGGGCCAAAAGAACCTGCTTACTGACTATAAGGAAGAGAAGGGTCCATCAATGACCTTTGGTGGAAATGGGAAAGGCTATACCAGAGGGTTCAGTGTACTCAACAATGGTTCAACTACTTTCCGAAGAGTCGCTTACGTAGATGGACTGAAGCATAATCTTCTCAGCATTAGTCAGCTATGTGACAAAGACTTTAAAGTATGCTTTACTAAGAAAGCATGTTTACTCTTGAACAAAGATGGAAAACTTGCTCTCAGTGGTTATCATTTGGAAAATGTTTATGTTATAAACATTGACTCAATAACCACTGAGAACATCTGTTTTCTGTCCAAAGCCTCATCAGATGTCAACTGGCTATGGCATACGAGGCTCTCTCATCTCAACTTCAAAACGTTGAACACTCTATCTTCAAAAGAACTAGTCTCTGATCTACCTTAGCACTCTTATGCTAAGGAGTCTTTTTGCTCAGCTTGTGAAAAGGGAAAGCAGACTAAAGCTAGTTTCAAATCAAAGCAAGTTTCATCAGTGACAAGTCCCCTTCAACTCTTGCATATGGATTTATTTGGCCCTGTCAATATACAATCCATCGTTGGAAAGAAATATATTCTTGTCATAATAGATGAATACTCTCTTTATACCTGGGTCATGTTTCTCCGTTCTAAGAGTGACACCCCAGATGAACTCATCTCATTTGTCAGAAAAATGGAAGTTCTAAATAATATGATGGTTCACTCAATTAGGAGTGATCATGGAACTAAATTTAAAAACATTTCACTTGATAACTTCTGTGAGAACAAGAGAATTTCTCACAATTTCTCAGTTGTGAGAATTCCTCAGCAAAACGGAGTCGCTGAAAGAAGATACCTAACGATCATCGAAGTTGCTCGATCGATGCTCAACGATTCTCATCTTCTAACTCAATTATGGGCATAAGCTGTCAATACTACCTATTTTACTCAAAATCAGTCGTTGATTATCAAAAGATTTAACAAGACCGCCTATGAACTTTTCCACGGGAGAAAGCCTTCTATCAGCTTTCTTCATATCTTTGGTTGTCAGAGCTTCATTTTAAACAACAGATATACCCTTGAAAAGTTTGATCGAAAGGTTGATGATGGAATATTTCTTGGATACTCTTCAGTATTTAAATCCTACGGAGTCTTCAACAAAAGAAGACAAACAGTAGAAGAAACCATTCATGTCACCTTTGATGAATCCAGATCAGCGAACTCAAAGCCTATCGCTGATAATGATGAACTTAATACCTTGATGTTTTCTCACTATGGAGAAGCTGAACCCTTCTTCAACATATATTATCATGCAAATCCTACGAATGCTGATGATGATCTAGTCATTATTCCACCTAACACTAAATCCACATCATGAGTTTCAGTTGTTCCCTTAAACACTATATCACCCTCTGAACCTCCAACCTCTGAATCTCCTCTCAATCCAAGGGGGAGTAAGAGAACAATGGCTTTTGAACACAACAGTTCAAAACCCGGACTTCAAGGATAAAAGATTATGGTTTCTAAGCACATCAGCTTAGGACCCGGTCTTCAACGGAGTTTGGCTTCTAAGCACAACAGCTTAGGACCCGTACCTCAGTGATCAAAAAGACCTTACTCCTGTATGCTTGCATCCGATGGATATTGATGGTTTTCATCCCAAGAGAATTGATCTGATCTCTATCATATACTTTTTCTTTGATAGATTTTTCTGATATTGATGGTCTAACAATTCAAAATGGAGTGTTTGATCTCTATCCTGTTTTACTTGTAATATTTCAGATGCTTAATTTAAGGGGGAGTAAAGGTGATGGCTTCTGATCACATGACAGATCAGGACCCGTTCATCAATGATCAAAGACGGATATTGTGCTAATATCCAGGGGGAGCTTAAAAGATTAAAATCTTTATATCTTGATTTGAGGGGGAGCCACAAAGGTAAAAATCTTCTGATCCTAGATCTCTGATTGTTTGAAAGAAGGACAACTTTCGAACATGAAAAACATTTTCTTAAATGTTCAAACCACTTCTTATTCTCAATCGATTTTATGAATTTAGAAGTGTGATTTTTAAATGTTTTTCAATTTTTGTGCTTTAATGTTTAACTGACCGTATGTTTCCAAAGATCAATACTTGTGTATTATCTTGTCCATATACTGTCAAGTATTCATACACACCGGTTCAGTATTTTATTTGAAATTGTTATTACCATGTCTCAAATTCAAACAATTTTTCGATGGTAATACCCCCGTTTGAAATTCAAAGTTGTTGAGCTTCATTCATCTTTTTCATATTTGTGTTTTCATTGATAAATTGTTTATATTTGTTCATATAAACAAATATCCAATTCTTTGATACCCTAGCTATTTCATTTGATCTGCTTTTAATCATTGTCAGATTCTCAAAACAATTCTCTTGATTTCATTCCATTCTTTCAATATCTTTGTTTTAAGAAATCTTCAAAGTTCAAAATGCTCAAATTTCATATCTGATTTTTTGATGAGCATACATACACTGACATATGATTTCTTGTGCTTAATTTCAAGAAAATCATTGACCAGCATGTACTTTTAGGAACATGGGATTCAGTATAAGTGCTTAATAGATCTTCCATGGATTCACGATAACCAGTGTTTCCTACCCCGGAAGAAATCCTTTGAGTGATTGTGGGGAGAGGGGTTTAAAAGAATTGAGTGTGGGAGTGAGCAGAGGTAAAATGGAAATGAGAGATTGGTTAGACGTGAGCTTATATGTTTAAAAGAAAGAGGGTGTGAGAACAGAGTTAAAAGGAATATCAGAACTCTGCACCAAACATTTTTCTGAGCCGGGCAGCCACATTACTGATTGGTTCACATTTCTTTGGTGACCATCATTGAAATAGGCAAATAGCCCATGCCATCTCTTGCATACAACCCCACCAGCTACTCATTCTTTTCTTAAAAAGAGAATGTTTCACATTTTCTGGGGAAGCAGCACATAATCTATCGGATCTTCTCTTGGAAGATAATGATATTGAAAAAGAAGGAAAGTTGCCCCACCTTCGACCCTTTCTCATGCACATTGAGTCCATGTACAATCATTGTTGTCTCAGTGATTTACATACTTTGAGCCTTATGAAACACAATCATTGTGCTAATTCTTTCAAACACAAGCACGAGCACACAGAGAATATGTTTTTCTGTCAGAACATTCATAGAATTACCTTGTGTTTTTCAATGATTGAATGGAAGTCCTGGGGAGTCAACATCAAACCAACTCCTTATATTGTACATCCGTTGTACACAGTAACTTTGTGTTACTGACAGGCACTTCTAACTGTTTCATTTGTTGAATCAGGGTTACACGTTTATTATGTCTGAATTTGCAAAGATTCGGATATAAACAGTTCATGATTCGGCTCTTCAGATCAAAGCACAACATTTATCAAAGGGGAGATTGTTTCAAAGGGGTTATCAAAGTCTAAGATGATATTGAAGAAATTTTGATGATCTGATGCTCACATCATCAAAAAGGGGGAGAACGATATAAAGATTCAATTTCAAAGAGTTCATTTTCAAAGTTTGTGACTAAAATTCAAATTGCTTCCGCTGCTGATTTAAAGTTCAAGTCTGATAAAGAAATACAAAGCCAAAAGATTATGAAGGAAGAATGTTCAAAGTTAAATCAAGATGATTCGTGAAAGTTTGTTCTTCCAAAGATGGTTCAGAGATCAAAGTGATGAAGATACAAGTTTGATCAAAGTCAAAAGTTTTTTCAGAGTTAAAGTTTACAAAGCTGTTTTCAAAGTTTCAAGTTTCCAGTTTTTGTTCAAGGCTTGTTGACTTTCAGAGCTTAAATGTTGAAAAAGACTTTCCAAGATTCTTCAAAGGCCAAAAGAGTAAAGATTGTGAAAGCTTCTATGAGATAAAAGATGAAGAATCAAGAGCTGAAGATCTGCATCAAATTTTTTATTAAATCTTGAATACAAAGGGGGAGATTGTTAAGTCTAAATATTGTATCCAAGATTTAATAGGAAAGTCAAATGTGTAAAAGTCAACATTGACTTTGTAATAGTTAGTTTTGTAATGTTTTACTTTCCTTAATTGTTAGGTTTTAGTTTAGGGGTGTGGTATAAATAGGTTTTCCTTTCTAATCATGTAATAACGAACTAGTCTAAGCATTCATTGTAATTCTAGAGTTGATGTAATTCAAGATCTACTTTCTCTCTCTAGACTCTCTCTCTAGTTCTTGAGCATATTAGATAAATCTTGAGTAATTAGCTTGATAGATTGTGGTTTTATTGATTAACAAAATGGGACTGTGACCCGCAACAAAGCTAGGCTAGTTGCTCAGGGATACAGACAAGAGGAAGGCACAGACTATAACCTTAGCCCCAGTGGCTAGGCTTGAAGTAGACCTGGAAAAAACTGACATGCCATGCTAACCCGATACGAACTCGACACGAAATAAACGGGTTTGGGTAACACATTTCAACCCGTTTAAGTAAACGGGTTAACACGGCCCGACACGAAATTTAAATGGGTAAGGTCAGGGTCAAAAATTTCAACTCGAAAATGACCCGAATAACCCGTTTATTATTATTATTATTATATAATATATATATATATATATATATTGAAATAATTATATAATTTATATTAGGCCCCTACTTTGAACTATAAAATTAAGTATGGGCTTTATTATTTACGTGGGCTTACATTTAGGATGTTTAATATTAAACTAAATATGTTAATATGGCCTTAGGCAACCATTGGGCCTTTAGGGCTTACTGCATAGCCACTTAGGAAACTTAGTCCTCAATCCTCACACATAATCGATCATCGCTGGAATCTGGATAGAGCCATAAAGGAGTACTAGGCGATGCAAACAACAGGACTTCAAAGAGTCATTTTGTTGGGAATTCAAAAGTATACAAGTATGGTTAATGCTGCTAGCACTAAATGGTTACTACTTCTAAAGTTACTACTGCTAAGAAAGATTAATGCTGCTAGTCAAGATTAATACTGCTTAATGAAGTTACTACTGCTAAGCAATTTTAGTACTGCTAGTAGTTAGTACTGCTGAACTTAATACTGCTCAAAGTATTAATGCTGCTGAAGATTTAATACTGCTTATGAGATGAAGACTTCATATGGCAAGGATGACAGTTGTACTGAATGGAGATATTCATGGAAAGCTTGGAGATAACTTTGGAAGATTATACTGAAGATCTTTTATTCTTTGTAATTATCTTTTATCTTCAGTATACGTATAGAATAGTTTGTATCTTTAGGATAGAAAATCATTCTGAGTTTTTTTAGTTTTCTTAGAGAGAATCAACCTCAAGGTTTATAATCCTAGTTCTAGAGAAGTAGAATTCGTATTGGTGAGCATGTTCATCAATATTGAGGTTGTGTGTGAAATCTTGTAGCTTTATAACCATTCAATAAAGTTTACAAGTTGTTATTATGATTCACTGTTTCATTGATCTTTGAATATTAAAGTGTTATTCCGCAAACTCCTTTAATATTGTTTCTGAGTGTTTATTCTTGTTAAGAATTCAGATCCTGACAAGTGGTATCAGAGCAAGTATTCTCAGAAATCTTATTCATCATGGAAAACACAGTTGAATCAAACAGTACTCTTGTCTCAAAGGTTCCAATGCTCAGATCCAATGAATTTGACATGTGGAATATTAGAATCAAGCAATACATTCTCCTCACAGATTACTCCATGTGGGACATCATTGAGAATGGCCCATCTGATGCAGGAAAGATTGGTGCAGATGGAAAAAGGACCCCACCAAAGACAGATGCAGAAAGGAAGACAAGACAGACAGAGATGAAAGCCTTGAGTACACTGCTCTTGGCTATTCCCAATGAATATCAACACCAATTCAGCAATTGCACTGATGCACGGATGCTCTGGAATGCTCTAGAAAAGAGATTCTCTGGTACCAAAAGTACCAAGAGAAATCAGAAGGCAATATTGAAGCAACAGTATGAAAACTTTATGTCAACTAAGAATGAGTCCATGACTCAAACTTTTGACAGGTTTAACAAGCTGATTGGTGAACTAGATACTATGGGAGTACAGATTGATCAAGATGATGTAAACAGAAAGTTCTTGAGGTCCCTTGGAGATGAATGGACCATGTACACTATTTCGTTCAGACAGAATGAACAATTGGAAGAAAAAGAACTTGATGATCTGTACAATGACCTTAGAGTATTTGAAGCTGAGGTGGAGGCAAAGAAGAAACCTTCTGGATATATTCACAATGCTGCACTTCTATCAGCATCAATTGATTCTAATGCTAACCCTGAATCACCTAATGCTGCTAATGGAGCAAATCAAGAAAAAGGCACTGAATCTGTGTTTGAAGCCTTTCTTTCCATCCATGGAAATTCCTCTTTAATTAATGATGACTTGGATCAACTTCATCCTGATGATCTTGAAGAGATGGATATTAAATGGCAGATGGCCATGCTTTCCATGAGGGTGAAGAAGTTCATAAAGAGGACTGGGAGGAACAACTTCTCCCAAAGAAGAGAAGATGGAGCAGGCTTTGATAAATCAAAGGTGGAGTGCTATAAATGTCATCTGAAGGGACACTTTGCCAGGGAATGCAGAAGTGGAGTGTCTCACAACAACAACCACCAACAAGCTCAGTCTGGAAGCTTCAATCACAACAGAAACTCTGCTCAAGCCCTTGTTTCTCAACAAGGAATGGGGTTTGACTGGAGTGATCAAGCAGAAGAGGCTATCCAAAATCAAGCTCTTATGGCAGAAGTATCTGATCTCCCAACTGAGGTAAGTTCTACTCTCTGTACTAAAACTTGCATAGACACTGTTAAAAGGTACAGAGATCACAATCAGAACATGAGTGATGACCTTAAGAGGTTAGCAAAAGATATAAAAGACTATGTGAGAACTGTTGAGAGGTTTGAGGAACAGATTAAAGGTTTTCAAGCCAATGAACTCCAACACTCATATGATACCAATTACTGGAAGTGAGAGAAAAAGGATCTAGAACTCCAACTGACCAAATCTAAAGAGGAGAGTGAAAAGTTGAGAGAGGAGCTAACCAAGGTTAAGCTTGATGTGGAAAAGTTTTCCAATGCTTCTAAAGCAATGGACTCTTTACTACAAACTCAGATTCATGACAAATTGAGAAGAGGAATTGGGTACAATGCCACACCACCACCATATAACAACAATTACATCCCTCCTACTTCAGACTTGCTAGACACCAAGGATAGGAAGGACTTGCCTGAGGGAGCCACTGAGATAGATCCCTTAGATGAGGTAGTTGTTGAGGACAAGACTGAGAAAGAGGTTGGTAAGAGTAAGGAGAACAATGTGAGTGGTGAGATTCCCCTAGAGAATCACATCATTACCAATGAAGGGTGTGGAAAGATTTGGGTCAAATCAAAGGACATAGAGAAGACAGAGGGAAAGTCTGGTAAGGTCCATTACAAACAGACCACAGTTGTGAATCCTGTTCCTTGCAAACAGTGTGCATGCAAGAAATCTGAGCCCCTAAAACATGATAAAAAGAGGGGAAATCAAAGAAACTGGAATAATCAGTGGGCACAAAAACAAGGGGTTGATTTGAGTAAAATCAATAGACCAAAACCTTGTTTTATCTGTGCAAAATTGAATCATCTTGCCAAATACTTTTATTTCAATCCTATGAACCAAAGGATGAATTTTCAAAGATCTATGCAAAAACCCTTTGGTTATAGGAAGAAGGAAAGGAACCATGTGGCTAAGAAATCTGTTAAATCTAAAAGCCACATGAAGAAAAAGATTGTTAAAGAAAGTGTCAATATGTGGGTTCCTAAATGCACTAAAACGGTTAGTACTGCTACCCCAAATAGTACTGCTGACAATGATAGTGCTGCTAGAAGCAATACTACTGCTACCAATGTCAGTGCTGCCAAGAGTATTAGTACTGCTAAAACTAACATTGTTAGTACTTCTTCAAATGTTAATACTGCTAACTCTGTTAGTGCTTCTAACAAGGTTAGTACTGCTAAACCTATTAGTGTTGCTAACTCTGTTAGTACTTCTAAAGTTAGTACTGCTCCTAGTGTTTGCGCTGCTAGACCAATCATATTGACAAAGTACTCCAATAAATAGTGCTATGTGTTTAAAAATCTCATCAAAAAGGAATGTAAGTACTTTGATGAGAAAGGGGAGACCCAAGACCACTTTGGCTTGGGTTCCCAATCAATACTAACTTTTAATCTTATGTGCAGGGCAACCAGTAGCTCAAGGGGAAGAGCATCTGGCATGTTGATAGTGGTTGCTCTAGGCACATGACAGGGAACATGTCATGCCTCAAGAATTTCAAGAAAATTGATGGTGGGCATGTTGCCTTTGGTAATACTCCAGATGGAGGTAAGATCAGTGGTAAGGGGAATGTAACCAAAGGTAAAATGACCTTTGAAGATGTATTCTATGTTGAGCAGTTAAGGTACAACCTGTTAAGTGTATCACAGGTTTGTGACAAACAGCATAGTATATTATTTACTGATTCTGAATGCATTATCCTTGCTCCTGGATTCAAGGTAGTTGATGAAAAGATGATATTACTAAGAACTCCAAGAAAGGATAATGTATATTGCTTAGATATGGAAAGTGTTTCAACTGATTCATCCCTAAACTGTCTTGTTTCAAAAGATTATTTGGATGAATCATCACTTTGGCACAGAAGGATGTGTCACATGAACTTTAAAACAATGAATAAACTTGTTAAAAACAACCTTGTAAGAGGTTTACCTTCCAAAGTCTTTTCATGTGATGATCATTGTGTTGCCTGTCTCAAAGGCAAACAACACAAAACTTCTCATAAGTCCAAAGAGTTGAACACAATCTCTAGTTCTCTTCAGTTGTTGCATATGGATCTGTTTGGTCCTACAAATGTTATGAGTATAGGTAAGAAATCATACTGCCTAGTTATTGTTGATGATTACTCTAGATTTACTTGGGTATATTTTCTAAGGACTAAGGATGAGACAAGTGGACTGATCAAATCCTTTAT
This sequence comes from Arctium minus, assembly GCA_954870635.1. NCBI lineage: Eukaryota > Viridiplantae > Streptophyta > Magnoliopsida > Asterales > Asteraceae > Arctium > Arctium minus. Next base: position 29,278,733 of record OX941081.1, read on the forward strand.
CCTAAGAATTGAAAACCAAACAAATCAAAAGGTAAAAGTCATTAGGTCAGACAATGGTACTGCTAGTTAGTTAATACTGCTAGTGGTTAATACTGCTCTCAGTTAATACTGCTAGTTAGTTAATACTGCTAGTGGTTAATACTGCTCTCAGTTAATACTGCTCTCAGTTAATACTGCTAGTTAGTTAATACTGCTTATGTCCCGAATCGTATAAATACTCTTTTTGCCCGCCTAAAAGTTCATAACGACTCTTTGATTTCTATTCATCTGCTCTCTAACCCTTTTCTCTCAAGCACCAAGTGTTTCAGTCCAGAATACTCAAGCTCGATGGCAGCTATGGCGTTCATTGATGAACATAATGAGATTGCAATGCTACAGAAGCCTAAACAAGCTGCTGGATTCCATCAAATTGTGGATTTTCTCAAGTCCAGCCACATTGCCCATGCTCTTACAGTGTCGCCAACAATCTACATAGAGCGTCAAAGACAATTTTGGGCAAATGCCACTGTAGTCACAGAAAATGGTGTGCAGATAATCAAGACAAGGGTGTGTGACAAACCCTTGTCAGTTTCTGAAGAGGTGATTCGCATCTGTCTACGTCTAGACAATGCTACAGGTATTACTTCTATTCCTAATGAGGACTTGTTCTCAAATCTTTCAAGAATGGGGTATGGAGGCCAATTGGGTGGTTTCAAATTCTCAAAAGCTAAATTTTATACCCAATGGCGTTTTCTTGTTCATACCCTTATGCATTGCATTTCTAAAAAGACTACTGGATGGAGTGAGTTCAGCAGTACCATTGCTTATGCTTTGGTCTGCTTGGCCACTGCCAGAAAGTACAATTTTTCAAGAATGATTTTCAATGACCTTGTGTCAAACTTGGGAAACAAAAAGAGTTTTTATATGTACCCAAGATTTGTCCAGGTAGTTATAACCAATGAATTGACGGATATGCCTCACTTTGATGAGGTATATGTACCAAAAATCCCCAAAGGTAAGGTCTTTTCAAATATAAAGAGATCTCCATTGGACTCGGAAAGAGTTGACACCCCATTGTTCTCTATAATGATGGTGGTGTCCCACAATGAAGAAGGTATGGCTTCAGGGTCAAGGCCCTCATTAGACCATCCCACTGAAAGCCAATCCCAACCTTCAATCACCATATCAATCCCACAGTCCCTTGTTCAAAAACCAACTTCACCAATCACCAATACCTACATCAGGAAAAAGGTAAAGAAGGCTCCTTCCCTTCTTGTACCTTCACCCACAGAGCCTTTAAGCTCTCTAATGGAGAATTCTGCATTAGAGAATATCTATAGGGAAACCACAGGGGTGTCTCCCAACCCCAAGGAGGTGCTCACTGAGGAGATGAATGAGCATATGGGTGCAAAGGCTGCCACTACTCCTGCTAGCACAGAGGAGGTCAGTGGTAACATCAATAAGACCTTCCCCATGGCAACTTTGGGTGAGCAATCATCCAAATGTCCCAGGTGCCAAAAAACCATGGGCGTAGAAGGTGCTTCTGCTAGGCAGAAGACCTCTACTACAAAAAGATCCCATGATCCTTCAAAAGGGGGTCACACTCCTAGAGAAGGTGAGGACAGATATGACTATCTTGAATTGATGGAAACAATGGGCAACATCAATATGGATGTAATCAAGCAGGGAAAAGACATAGAAGAGCTGAAACTGGTAATTCTGTCTCAACAAGTACAGATTACCAACCTGAAGAAAATGGTGAAGAGATTGGTCCAGAAAAAGAAGAAGAAACAGTTTGTGCTCAGAAGAAGGAAACCAGTGACTGATGCTCCCAAAAAGGGGGAGTCAGAAGCTGATGCCAACATGGAAGATGTTAAAGTTGAGGGGGAGTTTGATGGGGTTAGTGGAGATAAAGTACAAGCAGCAGAAACAGAAAGCATAGCAGCAGTAAAAGAGAAAGCAGTAGAAACAGAAAGTGTGTTTGAACAAGCAGCAAAAACTGTTAATATTGTTGAATTGAATGAAACAACCAGAGTTGAAATGGAAAAGAGGATGAAAGAAAGTAATGATTTTCTGATAGAAAAACCTTTCCCTGATGAGCAAGAAACACCAAAGAAAGAAGCAACTCTAGGTGAAAGTCTGAGGACTTTAAAAAGAACTAAAATGATGGCAAGAAGAAAATCAGCCAAGAAGCCTAGAGTGGATAAAGAAGAAGCTGAGAAGGTTGTTGAAGAAGAAGGGGCACCTAAGTCAGTTGAACAGAAAGAACCATCAAGTACTGATGATGTGAATCTGTACATGGTAGTGATGGACAAAGTTCCTGAACCTATAACAGCTGAACCTGTTGGTGTTAAGCCTCCTGAGGTCATTCTCTGGGATACATTGAAGGTTGATGGAAAAGAGTATATCAGGATCAAAAGAAAAGATGAGAAGTATGAATTGTATAATACTTGGGCCAAGATTGTCAGAACATGTTCCAGGTCTGATTTAGAGGAGATGTTTGAAATAGGAATGAAGTTGTATGTTGATCAATTAAAAGCTCCAGAGATTTCAATCACAAAACTTGTGATGGAGTATCTGTGTATGATGTTCAAACCAGAAGAAGTGGAGGAAGTTATCAGAAATGTGTTTCAAACAGTTAACAACTGGACTCTATATGAAACTAGTGGAGTGTATGCACAGACTATGGACATAAATCACATAGAATACTTCCTGGTGGATATAGTTTACAACCACAGCAGATTGAAGTTGCATGCCATGTTGAAGAAAAAGCTTGGTTGTGCACCAGATTCAGAAATGGCAAAGTATTTGATCCAAAGAACAATTAATCAAAGCTTGGGGTTGGATGCTAATACAGGGATATGAAGAATGGTGTTTTGGGAGCATCTGAAGAACTTGACTTCTCTTCCTAAAAGTCAAGTTAGGGGGAGATTGTTGGGAATTCAAAAGTATACAAGTATGGTTAATGCTGCTAGCACTAAATGGTTACTACTTCTGAAGTTACTACTACTAAGAAAGATTAATGCTGCTAGTCAAGATTAATACTGCTTAATGAAGTTACTACTGCTAAGCAAGTTTAGTACTGCTAGTAGTTAGTACTACTGAACTTAATACTGCTCAAAGTATTAATGCTGCTGAAGACTTAATACTGCTTATGAGATGAATACTTCATATGGCAAGGATGACAGCTGTACTGAATGGAGATATTCATGGAAAGCTTGGAGATAACTTTGGAAGATTATACTGAAGATCTTTTATTCTTTGTAATTATCTTTTATCTTCAATATACGTATAGAATAGTTTGTATCTTTAGGATAGAAAATCATTCTGAGTTTTTTTAGTTTTCTTAGAGAGAATCAACCTCAAGGTTTATAATCCTAGTTCTAGAGAAATAGAATTCATATTGGTGAGTCTGTTCATCAATATTGAGGTTGTGTGTGAAATCTTGTAGCTTTATAACCATTCAATAAAGTTTACAAGTTGTTATTATGATTCACTGTTTCATTGATCTTTGAATATTAAAGTGTTATTCCGCAAACTCCTTTAATATTGTTTCTGAGTGTTTATTCTTGTTAAGAATTCAGATCCTGACACATTTGATGTTCTATTCGACGATTAAAGTACTGAACGCTAATAAAAAAAAACTAGTCATGATTGATCTTTTTTGTTTATTTCTCAGATTTCTCCAGGTATGTTCTCGTCTTGTCTTCTCTTCTCACTTGTCGATTTTCAAATATTCATAGTTGTGCATTCTGATTTGTTGTTTAAGGCATAAAAAAAATTCTTTAATAAGTTTATAATTATTCCTTTCTGGTTTGTTGTTAAGTACCAACTATATATATAGGAAGTGTTATATATATATCTGTGTGTGTGTGTGTGTGTGTGTGTGGTTTAGCACTATTACTGTGGAAGGCAAACATAGCAAATATCCTTTCAAAAGATCATAAAGAAAAAGGTCTTTAACAGTGTGCACGTTAACTACATGCTTAAATATGTGAAATTAATGATAACAAAAACCATTCTCCATTCACAAAGACGAAAGTATACTTTCCCAATAAATCCAAAATTGATGTCCTTGAACCTTGATTCTATGGTAGAAGTGAAGTGGAAAAGAAAACATAAGTGGAAGCAGGATTAAAGGCAATAAATTACAAATTTGCCTTAATAGAGTTTAATTTGCCATTTTGCAAAAAGTAAAAATAATAATGACTAGTTGCAAATTGTATTTTTTATGATTAAAATTCCATTAATCTGCGGTATTTTTTGGATGAACTGGGACACTTCAAAAACAGAGGGAGATACTTTTATGTTATTAACTTGTCTGCTTATATGGGTATTTTCTTGTTATGGTTTCTAATTTGTATGGTTTCTAGTGTAAGTCATTCTAATTCGCTTGGAATTCACCCTGAGGTATGCTTTCTAATATGTATGGTACAACTTCTAAGTTGGTTATGGATCCTATTAACTTGTTTGCTGATGAAGTGGAAGAAGAAGTCGGTAGTACGAGTGCAGATAGGTCAGAAGTTCTAGCAGCAACTTCTAAGAAGGGCAAAGAAGCAAGTAAGCTTAAACCCATATTATCTAGTAAGCCTATTAAACGCCAACATAAGCTTACTTCTACTGTTTGGGATGATTTTGAAATGATTGATGAATTAGATCTTAATGGAATTATGCAATGCAAATGCAAGAGATGTGGGGTTAAATATATTGCTGAAAGTAGTCATGGGACGGGGAATATGCGTAGGCATCTTAAGTCTTGCAAGGGGAAAAATTGTAGAGATATTAGGCAACTTATTTTACAATCTAATTTGAATGGTTCATTGGAAAGTAAATCTCCTAGGTTTAACCAAGATGAATTTCGGGAATTGGTTGCAATTGCTATTGCTAGACACAATCTCCCTCTTCAATTAGTTGAATATGAAGGTATTAGGAGTTGTTTTGCTTACTTAAATCTTGAAGTGAAGTTTTTTTCAAGACAAACCACAAAAAATGACATACTCAAAATGTATTCAATTGAGAAATCTAAGCTTCTTAATTTGTTGCAATATGTTCCTGGTAGAATAGCATTAACATCTGATGTTAGACTTCTTTGACCACCGATGGATATATTAGCAAAGACTGATGCTAATTTTGTTCATTGGCCAACTTCTGATGAGTGGATGAAGATTGAAAAAATTTGTAAGTTTTTGCAAGTTTTCCATGAAGTGACGGTAAAGTTTTTGGGCTCTAAGTATCCATCCTCCAATCTTTACTTTCCTAATATTTTCAAAATAAGATTGCTTTTGAAAGACGAGATGGAAAGTAGTGATAGATTTTTGAAGGACATGGCTAATAAGATGAACTTGAAGTTTGACAAATATTGGCCTGAGTTTAGTACCATCATGGGTATTGTCGTTGTTTTTTATCCCCGTTACAAGTTTAAAGTTATTCATTGAGCTTTCAAAAAAATATGTGGGTCTTCTTCCAATATTGAGTTGGATTTGTTTAAGGAAAAATTATTTTCCTTGTTCGATGAGTATGCATCTTGTACCACATCCACGGACAATGAAAGCTCATCTTGTGCTGCCACTACCGATACTATGCCTGACACTGACACATATATGATGGTAATAAACTTTCCTTAATTAATTTTGTGAATTTAATTTTTTGTTTGTACCTTGGCTAAGTTTTGCTTTTTTATCAGGATTTTGATGAGTTCTCTAACTGTGAGTTCACCACCGATGGTAAATCTGAGCTGCAATCTTACTTAGAGAAGCTGAAATTACCTCGCATAGATGATTTTGATGTGTTGGAGTATTGGAAATCTCTTCAAGGATGATATACCATTGTGTCTCAAATGGCTAGAGATATTTTGGCCATCCCAATATCTACCGTTGCTTCTGAATCGGTATTCAGTATTGGAGGACGAGTTATTGGCGCCTATAGGAGTTCGGTGAAACCAGAAACTATTGAATCATTGGTTTGTCTCAGAGACTGGGTTTTTAATGAAGGTATACATTTAACTTTTAATTTTATGCATTCGTTAACTTACTCAATTTTAACAGAAACATGAGATTTAAGAGTTTGTGTTTTCTTGTGCTTACCTGTGTTGGTCAGTTTCTATGAGCTCATTTTCTTTTACTTCTTACCTTTAGAGTAATAGGTACTCACAGGAAATGAATCATCAACCTTAGTTAATGTTTCACCTTTTTCAAAAACACTAGGTAAAGCATCATTATGAATCACAAAAGAAGTATGATCTGGAAGTTTAGCATTGAAATCAAATTTATCAACACTTTCATCCAAACAACCATCAGAATTTAAAAAATCATTTTCAACCGCAAACAAGTTATCAACATCATCATCAAATTCTTGTGCCTTGGAAGAATTTGAAAATTTGAAATCATTTGACTTTTTAGAATACTTCTTTTGATAAGACATTTTAGCACAATCTGAAGATTTAGAATTAGTAAAAACATTTCCCATGAAAACTTTACAAGATGACGCATCTGAATCAGTGGAGTTGTTTACACAAACTCTTTCTGATTCAGAGTTGTCATTTGTAATTTCAGATTTGAAATTAGTGTTCATCAAAACAGTAGAAAACACAACTTTCTCAAGATCAACCAAAATTCTTTCTTCTACTAATGTGTTTTCTAGCTCAGAAAGTTTACTTTCCAAGATGAGTGGAGGAACATAAATCTTGGCTTTAATAGGTTTTGCCTCTAACTCCTTAGTAGATAGCTTTTGAAATAATAGTTTGACAGAAACTTTTATTGTTCAGAAAGATAACTATCATTCAGCTTTTTATAGCAAAATGGTAGTTGCATTTTTGTTGTGTTCTTTCTGTTCTCATCTTTCTTAGCCTCAACCTCATCTGATGATTTTGTAACAAATTTGGGTTTCAAATGAGGACATTTATCAGCCACTTGTAAGAAATCAAAGTATATAAAGTTGGTAAGAAATCAAAGTATATAAAGTTGGCTGCTTTCTGATAGCTTTCTTCAGATAATGTGGGTTATCGTTACCAATACCCTAATTATCATTGAAATCAGTAACTTCCTTTAGTTTGTTTAGATAAATGGTTTGATCAGTTTGACCTCGAGCATAAAGTTTTGCTTCCAAACCATTAATCTTTTTCAGCAAAGATTTGTTTTCAAATTGCAGTTTATTATAATTGACAACAAACTCTTGCTTCTCAAGTTCAGACTTATTGAACTTAGAAATTGTTTCAGAAATTTGAGTTTCAAAACAAGCTTTTTGTTTTTCAAAAATAGTAGCAGATTTTTTCAAAGAGTCAATCAAGTTTTTGTTCCCAGCAATTTCCTTGTTGAGATCAAAAATTGTTTGACGCTTTTTCGCAACTCTACTTTTCTCCTTTTTTATCTTAGCTTGTAAGTCTTGAAGCTCGACCATCATGGTTTCCATTTGCTTTAAGAAATCAGATTCAGAAAAATTTTGTACCTCTTTAGAAGTCTCCTCATCAGATTCATCGTACTTGACTTCCTTGCCCATTAAGCACATGTGAGCAGTCTCTTCTTTATCCTTCTCATAATTTAAATGATCTAGCCAGTAATCATCCTCAGCCATTAGTGCTTTGTCTGCCTCTTTTTGCTTGGCCAGAAGCATCTTATTCTTGTAGTACTCAGAATTTCTAACTATCGGCTTCTAGCCGTCCTTGGCAAAGTGGCCTATCTTGCCACAGTTGTAGCACTTGACTGGTTCCTCAACTTTCTTCTCTCCATACTGATTCACATATCTTTTTTCCTCCGACTTCCTTTCTACATAACTCTTACCTTCAGATCTCCTGTCCTCAAACCTTCTTCCTTCCACTCTTTCCTTGTGTTCATAGTTCCTTGACCCTGATAAGTATCTTTGACTGTTGGAACCCGGCTTCTTATAAAATTTCTTCTGGAAGTCTCGGGTAAGCAAAATCATGGCTTGCTTAAGATTCTCTCCATCATTAGAATCGGAGTCATCACTGTCAGAATCACCAGAACTAGAAACCACAATCTTCTTTTTCTTCTTCTTATCTTTCTTCTCTTTCTCTTTCTTCTTTTCCACCACCAAAGCAACTGGATCATTCACAGGCTTCTCACTTTTCTTTTTCTCTTCTCTCTCCTCTCTCCTCTTCTACTTCCTCTTCATTCTGTCTCAGAGTTTCATAAACCTCATGTAAAGGGATCTCACTCAGATCTTTCATCTGTTTCATTCTTCTTGTATGTTTCTTCCACTCTGGTTGCAAGACACTGAGAAATTTAACATTGTTCTCAATTTGCTTCTTTTTCACCTTGTTCTTGGCCAACTCATTTAGTAGAGAAACAAATCTTTCATATGTGTCCTCGAGACTTTCCCCATATTTAGCCTTGAACTCTTTATAGTTATTTATGCAGTTGGCCACCTTCATCTGATTACCAATCTTTGATCCCATAATCATTTTCTCCAACTGATCCCACATCTTATTAGTTGTAGCCTTGTAGCTGTCAATCTTTATGTAGATCTCATTTGGTATTCTCTGAAGAAGTAGAGATCTAGATTGCTTATCTGCCTTATGTCTTCTCTTTTGTTCAGGTGTATAGCTTGAAAAATCAACTACAATCTCTTTGGTCTTTATCTCTCTGTTCTCAATATCATCTTCACTATCTGAACTCTCATTATCCTCATCAGGCACTATAGCAGTTACTGGTTTCATCAGACCCTCATCAATTGATTGTTTGATGAATTCTCCATTTTCATGTCTGTCTATGAAATCCAGAAATCTGTCCTTCCATTGCTCGTACTCACCCTTGAACAGAACAGGTGATTTGACATCAGTACCGATTGAAAAAGCATCATTTGAAGTCATCTTGATCAAACACAGATCTTTAAACACAGAAACAAAAATTTTTCAAAAATTCTGAAAATAGCCAAAAATTGACTAAGTACAGAAGTCGCAGACCACAGAGAAGCACTTGACGTCGCAAAACCCTTTGAACCCACTTGTCGCAAACCCTTTCACCAAAGAAGTGAGGAACTCGCAGAATGAAGCTTGCGAGTTCTTACTTGTCACAGGTTGAAGCTTGCGAGTTCTGAACTTGTCGTAGGTTGAAGCTTGCGAGTTCTGAGCTTGTAACTTCTTGCGAGTTCTACACTTAGAAAAATTTCAGCCAATTAACTTGTCGCAATGCGTACGAGTTCTATACTTAGAAAAATATCGATCAAACAACTTATTGCAGACACTTGTCGTAAGCTTTGTCTTGCGAGTTCTTGAACTTGACGCAGACCGAAGGCTGTGAACAGTAACTTATCGCAGATAGTAGCTTGCGAGTTCTTAGTTATCGCAAGAGGCACCCCGCGAGTTCTATACTTAGAAAAATTCTAAGATATAGAAAACAAATTCAAAAAGGAGATCCTTGCGAGTTCTTGATCAAAAGTCACAAAGAACACAAAACAAATAAAATCCTTTAGCTTGCGAGTTCTTGAGTCTGCGACTTCTTCGGAAGAACCTTGCGAGTTCTTCAGATGAACCTTGCGACTTCTCTGAATCTTGTGAGTTCTTCAACCTTTTTGAGTCTGAACCAACTTTTTAGCCTTAAATCTTTCAAAACTTCGAAATAGACAACGAAAATTTGCAGATTGGACCTCGATGTGATTCTGAACACTTTTCTAATACTTCATTTCACCAAAAATTCACTCAAGATTGAAACTCGATCTAAACATAGTGTTTTCAAGAACACAAACCAAAAATCAACAAAAATAAAAAATTCACACTAACTTGATGTGAATTAGGCTATGCAATTCAAATCAACTCTGTTCTAGAACCAAAAACGAGTGTAATGTTATCAATCTCTAATCCAAAACACCACTAAATCTCAAAATTCGATTCTTGATAGACTACTTTGCGAGTTCTTCAATCTTTTACAAAAACTTCAAATCTTGATTATGATTCTGATTCTATGCTTGCTCTGATACCAATTATTGTTCCCAGATTATGTGTAATCAAGATGAACAAACAATGAAATCAATCACAAATTCCATATTATTGATTTGTAATTCAATGATTACAATATGCTCTCAAATGAATATTTCTCTCTCTAAATTTCTCTCAATTAAGTATGTCTCATATGAGTCTACAAACAAAAACTTATTTATACCTACATATTACAAGGACAAAACTAACAAATAATAAAACTAAACAAGTTGACTTTGACATGCTTGACTTTGACTTTGCAATGAGGCTTTGACTTGAGCATTGACTTTCAAATTCCATGATCTTGGATCCAACATAAATGTGCACTAACAATTAGGGAATCAAGAAACTAGAGATTGAACCTAACGAGAATGACACATTCAATGTCTCGTGTTCAATCTGGACATCAAGGACAAAAGAATTAAATGTGTAAACTAAAATTGACTACAAACCGATAATTTGTTGTATAATCGATTCTCGTCATTTGGGTGACGGTGATGTATTGCTAGATACCCGCTCAACGTTTATAAATATAAATATAAATACGAAATTTATATTTATTACCAACATGTCGAGAACTCATTGGGTCACATGCTTTGAATATATCTGAATAAGGAGTTTCAATAATTAAAATGTTTAATTATGATATCTGATTTGTATTGCTTTAATCTGATTAAATAAAAATGAGATATTATTTATGTTAGACATAAATTAGGTTGACTAGTGATGGTCTAAAAAGGAGAGTGATTGTGTATGGATACTCTTACACTCAAGTAAGGTGTAGGGATGGTTAAGGGGGGAGCATCAGACGGGTTCGGGTGGAGGGCGATGATATCCGATTGGGTTTCGGGGTAGGATAAAGAAGAACCGAACTTAAAGAATTCGGGGTAGGTTTTAATCGGGTTCAGGGGACATCGGATTCGGTCGGGTAGTTCGGGTTAGGTAAATAATAAAAATGTTTCTTTGGCCCCTCCAAATAATGAAGATGGTCAACAATCATCAACTCTTGAGAGGCCAAGCAGCGTCAATCAACTGTACCCGTGCAACAAAATGGATGCACTTGTGCAAATATATGGGTGGATCATGGATGTACCTGTTCAACAAAATCCTTTTATGGGACGGTGGGTATAAATGATGATTAGGAATGTTAAGCCATTTAGGATTTAAACTTTAAGCCATTTAAGATTTTAGTATAAGCCACAACGCACACTAAGCGGTAAGTAACTAAGTATGTAGGCCCATCCCATTAGGAGAATTCGGATATTTGGACGGGTTGGGTTCCCAATATGCAAACCCAACCCAAACCCTACACTCCTACTTATTTTCGGATATCGAAGGTCGGTGGTTTAGATTTTCGGATATCCAGAAAATTCATAGATATCGGTTCGGTTTCGATCGGGTAGTCCGGGTTAGGTCGGGTTTGCACACCCCTAGGGATGGGTGGTAGTTGTATGCCATACTTCTCAATACTATAAAAATGCATGACATTTTTATGCAAGTAAATGGTCTTGCAAATTTTCTCTCCATAACCTACAATCATATGCTCCCTTTTCTTCATAAGTTTTGAAATCGTGACTAGCATCACGAGAAGACAAATGATTCAGATTGTTCGTGTGGATACCGTGGAGGCATATAGCTTTGTTTGTTGATGTGATTCAAAGTTTCGCTGACTGTGAGGTATAATTTCGAAACACCCGATTTATTCCGATTCATATGCATCCTTAGAGGATTACAATTTTTTTATTTTCCGCTGTGGTTGAGATCCCATAACCCAACAGTAGTATCACTTGTGAGCATATTGTGAACACAAACTAAATCTAAACATACTATTTATGAGCACAATGTAAACCTTGTGTTGTAAAAACCCTAGTAGAAACCCTATTTTATATTGTATTCACAATGTCTTCGTCTTATGTGCACGATGCACATGTTAATATGGAGATATGAGAGAGAGAGAGAGAGAGAGAGAGAGAAACATGGAATTATCTTTAAAATGTATTAATTTTTTACTTAAATATTGATGATTATCTTCTTAATTATCTCAATAATTAATAACATTAATTATCTTAAATTAGTTAATTAGAATGGATCTCACGAATCTCACATATTTTAGAGTTCTCAAATGTTTAAGCCTCTATATTTTACAAACTAGTTAAATCTAAAAAAAACCTTACAAACCGTTGTTTTCATTGTTTAATTGAATGAAAATATTTCATGAAAGTGTTTAATATGATGAATTTGTTTCGTATAATTATTTTATTGATGAAATTGTTTCATATATTTTTTATTATATGTAGCAATGAAATTGTTTCATGTATTTCTCATTTTGATGAAATTTGTTTCATATATTTTTGATTAATCAACCTTCATATATTTTTGATTAAATTGTTTCATATATTCTCGATGAAATTGCTTCATATAATCTTGACTAACCAACCCTTATAATTAAAAAAACAAAAAAGAAAAAGAAAAATTATGATTGATTAAATGAGATTTGTACGATATATTAGATTTCAATATTAAACTTTAACACTTCTAAAATAAAAATATATAAATCTCAAAGTCAAGGGAATAGAATTATAATTGTAGAAGTGATGCAAAAATAAGAACTAAAATTAGTCTTTGAAGTAAATTATAATCTAATAGAATATATATTCTATAAATTTATTATTGTAGCATACTTTTAAAAGAAAATTAGATAAAACTAGAAGCGAACCCGCGCAATGCAGCGAGATACATCCTAATTTTAATGTTTTCTTTTATTTTTTGTTTTTTTGTCGATTTACAGTACGAAATTGGATGGTTTTGAGAAAATGGTAACGTTTTTTTATAAATTTGTTTAATTTAGCCTTAATAATATAATGTTTTTTATATAAAATAAATATTAAATATTCTGTTAGATTTTTTTAATTATATTTTAGATTTTTTATATTTAAAAATTGATTTTTATCATGTATTTAATTATGCAATGAGTGATTTTAGGGTAGTTGAAGTAATGAGTGATTTTAGGGAAATTAAACTTGTTAGAGATAAGGATTAAATAGGAAAAGATTTTAAGTTTTTATTTTTTATTTAAGTTTTATGTAATTAGCATTAAATAGCGGTACGTTAAGTTTTAACAGTTGTTTCTAAAAGTTTTTTATTTGTGCTTTATAATATAGTATAGATTATTACTTATTTTTATGTTGTTATAAATATCATTATTCATAGATTTAGTCAGAAAAAAGTTAAATAAAATAGTTTCTACAAAAATTTTAAGTTCTATAAAGATTAAAAATATTTTTTTCCTTGGTTTATAAATAACAAATTTTTCATAACAATGATTTAAATAATATATTTTAATTGTGGCATGTTATAATTATATTATATGTAAAATCTAAATTGCACGGGAGGATAAATTTTTTGTTGGAATATTGAACCGAGTTAAAATGAAACGTAATTTCTCTGTTAATCATTAATATAGATATAAATGTAAAATCTACATTTAAAATAGATTATGCTAATATAAAATCTATTTTATAAAATCCTCCACCAAAAAAACAAATAGTTATATTAATAAATGAGTATCCATTCCACAAATAGATACATTTAAAATAGATTATGCTAATATAAAATCTATTTTATAAAATCCTCCACCAAAAAAATAAATAGTTATTTAATAAATGAGTATCCATTCCACAAATAGATGATTATGTGAGATGTTGTGCTTGGAAAAGTTGTACCAAAGCATTAAGAAATTGTAAATTAAGTAATTGGCTTTAATTAATTGTAACTTGTGCTTAAAATGTTGTAATTAAGAGTTTTTTATACCGTTTTTATAATATAGTATAGATAAAAGAAATACATTCACTTCTATTGATGGAAAAAAGTTCAAAAACTTATCTCTATTACATATTTAAATTTTAGGAAATTATTTAAATTTAGATAACTCTATTTTCTCAATTTTAAAGAACAATTTAAAAAATTTATTGGGACACAAATATTACCAAAATATCGGTTTTTTATAAGAAGATTTGTTGGAGATGCTCTCACTCATTCAATCAACAATTAAATTAAAACATCTCCAATAAATTCTTCAAAATAGAGAAAATGAGACTTTTTTTTTAATTGCTCTTAACTAGGGGTGCCCAAAAAACCGACCAACCCGGAAAAAAATCAACTTGAGGTAATCCGACATATAATCGATACAAAATTGGAACAACCCGAATCTTTGGGTTGATATTGGGTTAGGCTCAAAGTAACCCGACCAACTCGATAACCTAATAAACGTTGTAGCGACTTCTCTAAAATTATTTATATTTTCTTTTAATATGTATAAGTTACCAAAAACAACTCGGCAATAACGAGCAATGGAATTCATAAGAGGACATTATTGGAAAGTTATATGTAATACCTAAATATTTGATGAACTCGTTTATTCTTTTGAATGATGGATTGTATTTCAAAGAAAAAAATTCTTATTTTTATGTTTTCAATATTGTTTTTACTTTGTTTAAATATAACCCGACCAACCCGAACGGGTTGGGTTGGGTTGCACTTTTGTTTGGGTTGGGTTGAAAGTTCTCAAACCGTCAAGATTGTGTTGGATTGTTGAAATGCTTTCAAACCGATCAACCCAACCCGTGAGCACCCCTAGCTCTAACTGATTCTCTGTATCATTCTTTAAAATAAAGAAAAACCAGAGAAAACTCTAAAAGTTTAGAAAATTATCTAAAACTTGATGTATGCAAAAGTGAAATTAGTTTTTTTTAATTAATTCTCACTAATGAGGTTGAATTACTATTATTTTATATAAATTTTTAAATATATATATATATATAGAGAGAGAGAGAGAGAGAGAGAAAGGATCATTTGTTAACCAAGTATTTCTTGTTAACTATGTGAACCTTGCTCAACCAATAGGAATGCATGGTTATTTGATGTTTAATTAATTTATTTATTTAATCCAAAAGGGCATAAACGTCATAACAGTAGTAATATTTTGTCATTAATTTCATGGAAGTTACAAAAAATGAAGATTCCAAAATTACTTTGTAGGTTACGATTTTTGAAGATCATCCTTTTTCATATTACTTTTTTGAATCATTTCAATATTGTTATAATAGTTTTGGTTCATGATTGGATAAAACCGTATATCGTATAGTCATTCTTCTCGAAAATGTAAACAGAGGTGAACTTGTATGCATAACACGAACAAGGGTGAACTTATATGCTTGGTGTTAAAAGATATGAACATATATGCATATCATGAAAAAATATGTTAACATATTTGCACATGAACGTTGCTGTTAAAACATATTTTAATTTCAAATAAAGGTGAACAATCATCAACTACTAAAAGAAGAAATTGGAATTTAAATTAGATGAACATATGGAATTTAAATTGGAATTTAAATTAGATGAACATATGGAATTTAAATCTTCATCCACTCCTGATGTTGCTAGTCAAATTAGAATTTAAATTAGATGAACATATGTGATCTAAGAGTTGATATTTAAATTAAAAGTAATTTAAGTTGATATTAAATATAATTAATGATGAATTAGGCGTTTCATTTGGATTCTTTTTTTTACCCATAATACCCTTACCAATCATGTTCACCTTAATTAACAATAAATGAGACATTTTTTTTTAATAAAAATTGACTATTAATCTCAACCATCCAATATCAAGATGGATGGCTTGGATGAGTTCACAAAGTTAACAAGAATATCAAGGTTAACAAAAGAACTCAACTATATATATATATATATATTATATTATAAAAGAGACATAAAAAGCTCTTAATTACAATATCTTAAGCACAAAATACAATTAATGAAAGTCAATTACTTAATTTACAACTTCATAATGATTTGATACAACTTATCCAAGCACATTATCTCACAACAAATTTAGTTAGAGATAACGCTTATTTATAATAGATATTTCTATAATTTTAATCACATATAATAATATATTATATAAGTTTATTTATTACGATAACGAAAAGTAAATAAGTTATTTTAAATTGTTAACTTTAGAAATAATATTATTTCCAAAATGTTGGGATGTTGATATATTAGAAAATAATATTTAAATTATAATATATTTCATAAATATTTTAAAATAATATAATATGATCATACATATATCTATACTATATTACTAGAATCGTACTTGCGCAATGCAGCGAAATACATCACGATTTTAATGTTTTATTTTATTTATGCATTAAGTACCACTTATTAATGCATATTACTTAAAATCCAAAAGTACAAATTGATTAAACATAAGTACAACTTATAAAAGCTCAATGTTTGAATTCGTGTAACTAACTGCAGATAAGCACTTATTTTTATTTTCTAAAATATCTAAAATTTTTAATTATTGATATAACTAACCGATAAATATAAGAAAATTCGAGATAAAACACCTTATTTTTATTTTTTATTGAAGCATGTTATCTTTTTAATTTTAAATATAAAATATCTTAAATATAGTTATCATTTAAATTAAACATTTTTTGACTTGTAACAAAATTTATTATTATTATTTTTTATAAAAAACCATAATTAAACTAAACTAAAAAATATTTTTGTTTTAAATCTAGATTTCTCAAAATCGTAAAATAAAATAAAAAAGACTAACAAAAAGTATGAATTATGATCGAGGGTTCGAGTTCTAGATTTCAGAAACCCGCTGCATTGCGAGGGTACATTTCTAATATATATTAAGAAGATAATTTAAAATTATTAGAGCATCTCTAACAACTTATCTAAAATAAGGATTTTGGGGATGTTTTGTTCTAACAATGAAGAAAGTATGAGAACGATGACAAAATTTTCCAAATTTAGAGATACCTCCAAATATGATTAAAGCATCTCCAGCCGCTTCTCCAAAATGAAGATTTTGAGGATTTTTTTTTACTCCAACAGATTTCCCAAAACCTTCTCCAAAATGGAGAACGTATGAAAAAAAATAATGAAAATCTTCAAATTTGGAGATATCTCCAAAATTGATTACATATAAGAGAGTAATGATTTTGTATTCATTCTACTAATTAAATTGCTGTAAATTAAATGTTTACAAGAAATAAATAATATTTTTTAAATTATATTAAATATTTTAATAATATAATTAATTATATAATCTTTCAAATAGAGAATATGTTGGGGATAGGTGATTTTTTTTATAAAGATTTTGACTTTTAAAAACATAATTTTTTTTTACTTTTTAAATCCCTGTTGGAATGAAAAACAAAACCCCAAATTGATGAGGTCAAAGAAATAACGGAAAGGAATCATTAGCTTTTTAGCAGGAGGGAAGGGAGGACGAATCACAACTTCCATTCAATTCATTTCTTTCGAAATTCAAATCTCCCTCACTCACTTTCTCTTCTTCTCCCTTTGAACACAAGCTTTTTTTGTCTAAATTAATGGATTTTCCGTCCGGTAGCAGCAGCAATGGAAGTGGAGCTCAAGTTGCATCATTGATATCGGGAGAACAACGTCGTGTTGGGCTGGTTTATGATGAACGGATGCGTAACCATTCAACACCTAGAGGCGAAGACCATCCGGAAAACCCCGATCGCATTCGAGCTATTTGGAATAAACTCGTGTCTGCTGGAATTCCACAGAGGTAACTTCTTTCACACTCGATACGTCGTCGTAAGCTTGTTTTTGGTGTAATTTTAAGTCATTTATTTATGGTGTTGATGAATTTGTTCTCAAATTTTAACTCTTTGTATATGTAATCCTTTGCTGTCTGCAACTCTTATGCTGGAAGATCAAAGCAATTGATTCTATCAACAGCTACTAATTACTTGCTATGACACTGACAATTTCTGAATTTTGAGACTCAATTATGCTTCAAAAACACCCTCACCATTTTCAGGCCAAATGGAAGCAGACCAGACTTGACCTTTTTAAGGACATCAGTTCTATGTGTGGAGTTCACATCCACAGGACTTGCTGTATTAGTTAGTTGGTGTGTGCAGCTTGTTTTTCTGCAATTGGTTTTCTTTCTTTCTGATAGATCTGATTTTTAATGGGTATGTCATCTGATACGAGATCTTTTCATGCAAGCTGCTTGTAGCATGCTGCTATCAATTTTGGTTGAAAAGTAAAAAAATTTCCTTTTCTTTTTGGGCTAAAATGTTACGTAGTTATATAGGCTATTTTTCCTCCTTGTTCATTTTCCTTGTTGCCGCATTTCATATTGACTTGAATTGACTTTTTAAGTTTATATCAATGGTATCTAGGATTAAATTCTAGCATTTATTTATTAGACTTAGCAAACCGAGAAGCTTCATTTCTGGTACTAGTTTTTATAATAAATCATACTTCCCTCGATTTTTTTAATACTAAATAAAACAATATCTTACTTCTAACATTGACTTGCTTTTGCTTCACCAAAAAGTTTTCTAATTTTTGTAATATGGGGAGAATACCTTTTTGGGGGACATAGGAAACCTATCTTGCTATTTGTGATTCTTCAAGTCTTTCTATTTTCACCCTTTCCAAATGCTGCAATGGACTATCAAAAAGTGTTGGTTGTATTGGATATTGTTTCTTTGCAACCATTGTAATTTCGACTGATGAGGAAATAATCGCTCAGGAACAGAACTTCGTTGTTTAATCATTTTCTGATGTATTCATGATTTAGTTTGCATGCTATTTTGTATTTCAGATGTGTGGTCTTTGATGCCAAAGAAGTGAAAGATACATATATAGCCAAGGCTCATACCAATGATCACATTAATTTGATCAAGACTATAAGCTCCAAAAAGATGGCCCCACAAAGAAACAGGGTGGCTGCAAAATACAATTCAATATATTTTAATGAAGGTTCATCAGAAGCTGCTTACCTTGCTGCTGGCTCTGTGCTTGAGGTGAGAAGCTCAAATCTACATCCCCAAAGTTTTGTCGCAACAAATATATTTCCTTATCACTTATTTCCCTTGCTATATATTGGTAGTGAACGGTAAGTTCTGCCAGAAATATTTCCAGATATCATGTTTTTTTGTTAACATGTTCATCAATGAGGCTTCCATGAATCACACTATTGATGGGTTGTCTAAGATTTTTGTTGACTGAAATGTTTCAAGCAATCCCCTAAACTACTAACTACCATTTACACAATAATATCGTCATTTCTTATGCATACTATAAATGGAAATAAATAAGTAATTCACTATACACCGTTGCCTTAAATCGCATTTACTTCCGCTAAAGCTAATTACCTAGTGACCGCACTTGCCAGATCAATAATGCTCCATCAAACTTAAAACTTGAATGCATGCTTTGTTTTTAATTAAATTGCTACTTTAGCATCAAAGAATAGATGGTCAATTCTATATAATCTAGTTCTATCCTTGATTTGATTCCAGTAAGTTGTTTCAGAGAAGAGGATAGTTTACAAACTTCTCTCAATAATAAAAACATCAACTTTTTTTTTTTTGATACCGGCAACCCTGACAGGCCCCATACCTAACCCTGCCTACTCGGGCATCCGTATGAGGGGGCATTTTGAGGCTCACTCAGCGGCTGTGGCTAGCGGGGGGGCCTGGACTCGAACCCAGGACTTGTTAGTTATTGGGCAAGTCTCAACTATTGGGATTAAAAAAGAATAGACGCCCCCTCTGGAGCGCCCCCACCGCACCGGTCCCACGGCATAACTCATGTGAGTCAGTAGTAAGTGGTGGTGTTTTTGAACCCGGGGCCTCCTTATGGATTCCCACCATCAACCATTAGCAGCAGTGCAATTTGGTCTTGATGATGTTCTTACCATGATTTAAGCTCTGACCATTTCCTTGTTTTATTATTTACATGTTTGTAAGCAACTGTCATATGGTATCCTTTGCTTGATTGTAAAATATTAATAGATGATTTGCTTAACAGGCTGCTGAGAAAGTTGCAAAAGGAGAGCTTACCTCTGCCTTTGCTATTGTTAGACCTCCTGGACACCATGCAGAAGAAAATCAACCAATGGGGTTCTGCCTATTCAACAATATTGCAATTGCAACAAGCTTTCTTCTTAACCAAAAAGTGAGACCTATAGCATATATCTGTTGTTATATCATCAATGCGCATACCAATGCTTAGTGAGCAGAGATGTCCAAATTCTTGATAATCAATACAGGTTGTCAGATCAACAGTTGTCTATAATGCTATGCATTAACTAAAGTTATATCTTCTTGTGTCGTAGGAATTGGGTATCAAAAAAATATTAATTGTTGATTGGGATGTCCATCACGGAAATGGTACTCAAAAGATGTTCTGGCAGGACTCTCGAGTGCTGTTTTTCTCTGTTCACAGGTACATGAAACATACAAATTATAACTTGTATTCTTGTACACCCTTGTTGCATCTGTTGGAAGTTTTTCTCTCAGAGGATAAGATAAACTTCTCCATAGCTTATTAATTTTTTGTGTCATCCCTGTGTTCTTTTTCACGTTTGCATTTCAAATATACCACCAATTAGGTTACTCATTCTTAGATTTTCTTTTGTAAATCATCCAATCTCCTGTCAATTGTCATGCTTATTCTTGAAATACATTGCAAACATGCAGGCATGAGTTTGGGAGTTTCTATCCTGCTGGTCATGATGGTCATTACATCATGATTGGTGAGGGACCAGGTGCAGGGTATAATATAAATGTTCCCTGGGAGAATGGTCGGTGTGGGGATGCAGATTACATTGCAGTTTGGGACCATATATTGATCCCAGTTGCAAGACAATTTAACCCTGACATAATTCTAATTTCGGCAGGATTTGATGCAGGTCAGCTCCACCAACTGTCAATGAACATTACAAAATATATTCCAATTATCACCCTTTGATTAAATAGTTCTTAATTCTGTTGCGAGCGACTTTATACTATTGATAGGCTCCAGCACTTCTGTAATAGACTTGGACTGGCTAATAAGTGTGTATGAGTTTACTACTTGCCTTATAGCTATTTGACCGTACTTTGATGTGAATTACCCAATATGCTGTCCAAAACCAAAGAGTAAGTTATCCCAAAGGAAAGGAAAAAGGAAAATGTCTAACATACATATTATAGGGCAAATAAAAGGTAGGATAATCTCGATCACGGTTGGAGACTGTATGTGTGATAATACACAACCGACAAAGATATCGTTTCACCTTTTTTTTATTTGGAAAAAGAAAGGGCAACACTGAACAAATTTTTTCTATGAATCCTAATGGCGTGGTAGACTATTTCCGTTTGGAAAACTCTTGTCAACAAAACAAAATCATCTAAGCAGGCTGTTCCTTTTAACCCTTAGGCATGTTTGTTCGTTTTATTTGTATTTGGTTGGTATGTGCAGTGAAAGAGTCGTGGCTTTATTTGTGTTGGGTGCATTGGCAAGAAATATTATTATTCGCTTGTTATTTTCTTTATTTCCAATCTCATGTTATTTTCATAATTTCTGTCTTTAAAATGTTATATCTTCGTAATTGTTGAACACAAACAGATGAAGTAGTTTCCTTTCACCCCTGATGGTTGCATTTGCATGAACATTTTTGGACTCTTGGTAGATTCGATGTGCATTTGCATGCTGCACCCCATCTTTCTTTCCCTCTCCCCTCCCTTGAGGGGTTTAACCTTTTTTTAATTGTATTCTTGAGCAGCCATTGGCGATCCTCTTGGAGGCTGCCGTATCACACCACATGGTTATTCTATAATGTTGAAGAAGGTTAGAATGTACTCTTAGTTTACATGAATAGAGCATGTCCTAAAAATAAGTGATATAAAAGAGTTCTTAGATATTGTTTTTATCATATGCTCATTCACTCCTTATTTCTCCCATTTGTATATGAAGGTCTAGGTTACATCTGTCTCAAGAAAAACAAAAAACTTCTTGGAACCAATATTTTAATGGTATTTCTGGTGCTTGATGCTTTGTATAGTTGATGGAGTTTAGCAGGGGAAAGATTGTTATGGCGTTGGAAGGAGGATACAATCTCAATTCCTTAGCAAATTCAGTACTTGCTTGTGTAAAAGTGCTGCTAGATGACAAACCTATTGCTGAAACCTTTGAGGTTTATCCATTTGAATCCACATGGAGAGTGATCAAAGCGGTAAGCTCCTGTATCCATCAATCTTAAATTTTGTAGATCTTTAAGATGCTAATATTATTTCAATTTGGGAAATTTTCAAATTTCCTCTTATGTGTAATAGTTATTTGTCATTCTGAGGCAAACTTACGTATGGTCAGGTTCGTGAGGAACTGAGTGCATTTTGGCCAGTACTTGCAGAGAAGTTGCCTGAGAAGTTGACAAGTAGAGTAACGCCTCTAGTTCAGGTAAGGCTTTCGTTTTCCTCATATAGGTCATGTATGTTTTAAACCATTACTACATTTGTTCCTATAAGTTGGTCCTACTTGTTAATTCTCACCTAAGTGGGTTGCCTCAAACTATTGCCTATAATAGGGCCACAAGATGAGACATCAAATGGCTTGATCATTTTTTATTTTTTCTGAGAAGGTCTACTCTCCCTCCCATGAATGTCGTGACAAATTTCATTTTCGGATGTCCCTCAAATATTGCAATATGTCTACTATTTGAAAGTTCTCAAGTTACAGTTACCTATTTCCTTATTGTCATTACAAAACATTGATGATATTGATTTGAATCCGCAAGATTCCTTTACTTTGCTATCACTGAATTATAGTTCATACATTTTACAAATAGTCAAATACTTCACAAAAAAACTGTCCCATATGAGATTTTGCAACTTTCATGGCTGAAAGGACTACTATTGTGAGATTGTTTGGATGTTGGGATATGAGGGGTTCCTGGGGTTCTGTCTAGCTGTACTCTTCTGAAAACAAAAGACAAGGTGTATTTGCTACTTATGAAGTTACTGATGGCAATTAGTCAAAATATACTTTGGCTTTAATATTTTCGCTAATTACATGAGCATGTTGTTTTTTCCAACCCTTTTAAGCAATATTTACATCCTTGTGGGGTTGTGCTTTAAAGACGTTTTACAATTCTACATTTTTTCAAAAATCTCGTATCATAATCATCAATTTTAGCTTAAGTAATAGTGTATTGTTTCTCCATCACGTTTCACCCATAAATGCTCAATCTTCAAATAAGATCTATCAAAAGATTTTAATTTTCTTTTAATGGTTTGTGATCAAATGGATTTCAATTCTTACTGATTTATATTAACAGCCATTTTCACCTTAACCGTTGCTTTAAGCAAAAGGCTCATTTATTTTTGGGACGGGCAGGGTGTATAAATGCTAAAATTTAACATTACAATCTTCTTGTGTGTTGTTATAAGATGAGTGTTATATGAAATGGGAACAATGAACTGGGTCATTGAAACACAGTTGTTCCTGAATTTTGTTATGTCCATCATGGGGTTGTAGATATATAGCTCGCAGTCAGATGACGAGTATGACGATGGTCCAAGTACATTATCAGAGGATCTTCAGGAGGATGTTACAATACCACTTTCAAAACTGAAAGTTAGTGATGATGCTCATGATGCAGGTTAATTCTCCTGTCTGCTTTCAAAACCCCTTAATTTATTTTGTTTTTCTTTAATCTAATAAGTTGCAAACTAAATCTAGATCAAGCTGCTGTTGCTTCTCCAGCTTGGAGATCTGAGTTATCAAAAATTGATGTTTGGTATGCTTCTTTTGGATCAAACATGAGTGAGTCAAGATTCCGCTGTTATATAGAAGGTGGCCAGGTAAAGTAGCCACATGCCTAATATTGCTATGCTTGATTATAAGATGAAGCCATGAAGGATATAAGAATGCAAACTTCTTTATCTATTCAAATTTATGCCATTATTTGATTCCATCTCTGGAAAAATCTAGCTTTGTTATCAAGGGCATATTGTAGAAGATGATATGGCTTAAAAATTCCCAGATTGGGATATATTTTAAGTTGCTTGATACCAAAAGGGACCTATTGTTGTATGAGCTCATAACTGTGCCTAGAATTATTTAAGGATTAAGTTCTTGGTTTTCTGCTAACACTATCACCTAACTTCTAGGCGGAAGGCATGCGAAGGCCATGTAAAGGGGCTGTAGACAAAAGCCAGCCGAAGGAGGTCCTGTGGAAGACTGTTCCTCACCGTTTATTCTTTGGTCGAGAGAGTACAGTTACCTGGGGTCCTGGAGGGGTTGCTTTCCTTCATCCTGCAAGTAGCAATCAGGAGAAAACCTTTATGTGCCTCTATAGGATTACGTATGTGCTGATATCTCTCTCTTAAAATTATTTTTGTGTTTCCGTGTCATTTCGACATGCAAGATCTGCTGAAACTTGCTCTAGTTTTCAGTTTCTTTCGTATATCTTTCTCACGATGGATTTGATTTATCATCCCATGCAGTCTTGAGCAGTTTAACGATGTTCTGCTTCAGGAGAATGTCTCTGGGGACACAAGTTCTCCTTTCTTCGATCTGAATGCTTTAGACTCCATTGAAAATGAAAAGAACATTCCTTTGGAGGCTCTCAAGGTATGTTTAAAAATGCTTTTGCCAACTTTCTTTTACATTCTTTTTGCTACCCGTATGAGCATACAACTTTCAGAAAACCATTATATTTTCTAACCATTTGAATTCAAACTTGAAGACCTCCAGAACATAGAAGTAAAACAGAAAGACTTTTGTTCTATCTGAACCTCAATGGCTTATCCTTGCTGCAACTTCTATGACATATTTTCTAATTAGGGTTGATAATCACATGACACCCCATATACAAAGTATTGACAGAATTTAAAATTTTGCCCACATCCACAGTTGTTGCTAGGATTATATTATAACAATAGTACATATATCGACAAAAGAACAATAGCAATTTATCTGAAGAAAACCAGACGGAACATATACAATACAAGATAACCATCATCCTAACTATCATAACCGATTTCTTTTACAAAATTCGGGTAGAGGGTAACGCCCTGCAGAACCCACCATTCCGGCTCCTTCCCTGACCTCTCGTCAACTCAACATGAGATGTTGTCTAGTTTACAATCCAGATCTGGCTCCATATCTCACACTTCCCCTTGTCGTTTATTTCCCCATTCCCCAATAAGTAGTACTTGGCTTTCTCATTGGTTAAGTTTTATCTTGCTTGTGTATTTGGTACGTGGGACCGGATGAGACAGGATAGAACAAACTTGTTCTCCCGCATTTGGAGCATGATTAGATTGGAACAAGACAGGAGTGAACATACCAAAATATGGGGAACAAAAATGAGAGAGCTGTGATAAATTACTAAACCACCCATGTCTAATTAAAACCCTAAAACTTTCCACAATTCTTTCACCCGTCTACCTCACTATCGCCCTTCTAGTCTGTTTGCGTACCAAATACACCCTAAAGTACAACTTCTCTGAGTTAACTTTTGAGAGTCGAACACTTCTTGAATCCAAAACAAATGTTTTTTTTTGTGCAGGACGGTTGGTACCATAACGTTGTTTACTTGGGGAAGGAGAAGGATATTCCAATTCTGACGATGACGTAAGCTCGTTTCCCTGGACATTTTGCATCTTCTATTCCAGCCATGTCTTAAAAATATTTTGGTTACAAATGCAGGTGCACTGTTGCTCGTGTTGAGGACTTTAAATCTGGGAAGATACCAATTTGTGCTCCAGCCAAAGAATATGCAGACACCTTGGTGAGAGGACTTGTACTGGGAAAGCAGCTATCAGAAGATGAAGCAATTGCTTATATACAGGAAGCCTCTACTAAACCCTTATGACCTCAATCTCTATCATATGTATATTCCTAAGAAATTGAGAGTAGTTCTCCTAACTCATGCTTTTGATTTGTTGTGGAGTCAAATGAGACTGTTTTTGAACTCCAAAACTGATGGAAATTTGAAATTGGCTCATCAACCATCTAGCTATATTATGTCTTTAACCAGTTGGTTTTGCAATTCTGTTTATTGTTAGATTCATAGTAAAATTCATGTCAAATTTTACAGGAATCAGATTATTCTTGATTCCCTTCCAATCGGCCATCTAACCAGCGACAACTTTTTAGC
This sequence comes from Arctium minus, assembly GCA_954870635.1. Taxonomy (NCBI): domain Eukaryota; kingdom Viridiplantae; phylum Streptophyta; class Magnoliopsida; order Asterales; family Asteraceae; genus Arctium; species Arctium minus. The sequence continues at coordinate 29,304,640 of OX941081.1, forward strand.
TGCGGTTTTGACATAGTTTACTCCTTCCAAGAGCTTTCCATATGAAATAATCTTAATTTCATGAATAATTGTCATAACTTGGGCTCGTCATGCTATACTCATGGTCGTGAGGAAGGAAAAATGATGCATTTGAGGAAAAATGATGCATTTGAGCAACTAGTTTTATACAAGCATAAATGGAAGAATATTGTGGATAAAAGTCGATCACACCGCTAATTTTTTGATGATGCCAGTTCTTAACCAGTCATAAACTTAAAGCTGAAAACCTGGCGTGAATTAGTCCTTTAGCCCTAGGCTGCTCCTTGCCCCGTCCTAACCGGTCATTTTTCAGTCTTTGTTCAGGCCTTTGACCAATCCTTTGACCAGGCTTTATTATGTCCAAATGAGGACCAGTCCTAACCAGGCTCTTTGCAAAAAGGAAGAGGAGACCGATCGTTTGGGCCTAATTTTCACCTTGACCGTTCCTTTCTGGGGCAGGGCAGGCCAGCCCTTGGTTCAAGACAGACGGTGCAACTTATATGACACATGAAAAAAACAATCGACTTTATCACAATATAAATGGCACATCCGAACATGTGTAACTGTAATAATAATCAAAGGTGTGTATTAACAGAAACAGATTTCAAATTCTTGTCATCCATATAAAAAAAAATTACAACTCCAATGCACTTGGCACCGTTGCACTTGCAAAATTGATATCACCAATCTGGCAACATATAATCCTACTCTACAAAGGGTTGATTTGTGAAACAAAACTGATACCATTTAAGCCCCCAAACTCCTGGAATGACTCGTGGAATGTAAACTTTCTCCGGTATTCTTAGACTTCATTGTCACCGTGATTTAAGTGCAGCATGACCAGTGTCACTCAAATGTTTATGTAATTTGTTCCTGCCACAGAAACAATCACAATAAGCCAAAGTGCCAACAGGTAGATGTATGAAATACACAAAATATTAACTTCAGACAGCTTGTAAATACCTTGAATCAAAGTCTATTCCACAGGTATCACATTCATGCCCAGAATTTCTTGATATTCCCTGTGGTCAGATAAGACATTATGTGATATTCTACCAAACACAGTCGAAAAAAAGCAAATAAATACTCGTTCAGGGTGCTTTTGGTATGCGGACAGGACTTTGATTTGACATGTGTAGTTTAGTAATTTACTAATCTTATCCGTCTCCCTAATTTTTGTTGCACCTACTTTGGTGGGATTAAAAAAATGCATTTTTGTCCTAATTAAGTCTTGTCCTTTCCCCGCTCTAACCACCAAACATGGGACAACAAAATTTGTTTTGTCATGTCCCGCGTACCAAACTTACCACCCTACTTTGGTAAACTAACATGGCTTTGTAGTTATAACAAAAGCAAACTATGTTAGTATGTTAGCTTAAATACACATTGGTAAAAAAAAGATAGATAGTACCTTCTGTTTCTGTCCTCTAGAAGATTTTCTTGCTTTGAAATTCCCCTCCTTTTTATTGGCAACTTTCATAGCAGGTTCTTGCTTTGACACCTTGATCTTTACCGTGGGTTCATCCTCTCCTCGACCATTGTTCTCATTTCCTGCACAAGGTTGGGATGATGGTGGTTTCTCAATGTGTGAACCATCATCACATTTGTTATCTAGCTCAGCCTTGCTACTTATTTCAGGCTTATCAATTCTTTGGTGTTCTTTATCATCAGCTATTTCAGCTGTATCTTTCCTAACTCCTCTCTTTCTTCTACCTTTTTTATTATTATATTCCATCAAGTCTACCTCTTCAACTTCAACTTCAACATAAACTTTCTTTGAAGACGCCTTCTGCTTCCTTGTGGATCCAAGATTTTTCCTGCTCTTGTATAACATTGCTTCTAAAACACTAGTCTCATCATCATTATCATCCATTCCCAGCTCTTCAATCACTCCATTGAGTCCTCCCCTTCCACCAACATCAATATCAACAATCTCCTCCTCTGATTGGCTTTCTTGATCATAATCTTTCTCTTCCTCCTGAACTTCAACACCTTCAAATTCTTCTTTCAGCTTTTCAAACTCATCAACACACACAGACCCATCTCCATCACCTGAAACCTCTCCATCACTATCATTCTCTTCGGCTCCAAAATCATCATTTTCTCCGTCTTCTTCTCCAAAAGCTTCCCTCAATTCTGCCACTTTTTCCTTGTGCTTCTTAGATTGCTCATGATTCTTCCATTGTTTATCACTCTTGAACTTCTTCCCACATGCCACACAGTACAACTCATTCTTTCTCTCCTCTTCCTCCTCCACCACCACCTCCTCCACCGGCTCCTCCTCAACCCGTGCCCAATCAGGCTCCTCATAGGCCCTCGCTCTCTCTGCTTTCTCCCTCGCCATTTCCTTCTTCTTTGCCCTCTCCTCCTCTTTCTTTCTCTCTATTTCTTCATTCCTCTTCATCTGCATATCAATCACCCTCTTATCCCTCTTCTTCACAAACTCTGCCAAGCCCCTAACTGTTTCATTGTACTCCCTTCTGGCCTTCTTCCTAATCTTCTTATTCTCCTCCTCCATCAACCTCCTAGACTTCCTATTCGGTCCCGCCATTGCATCATATTCATCGGCCCAAACAAAATCCATCACAGTTACAAACCCTAACCAGTAACCATAAAACGCATTCACTTGTGCATATGGACTATCCAAATTGCCCATCAAAGGCGCCTCTTTAACCACATTCCCTAACCCTAACGTCTTTGCAAAATTCAATTCGTTACGATAGATTTTGTCAAACACATCAGCGTAAACCTTATAGAAGCCCTTACCTTTATCCGAAAACCCTGAAAACACGGAATTAGAGAAGAAGCTAAAGAGATCGGGGACGACGGCGGAGGCAGAGGATGAATTGCTAGGGTTTGAACCAGAGAAGAGGATTTGAGAGCGGTGAGAGTCGTACCAGGCGCGCTCTCTTACATCGGAGAGGACCTCGTAAGCGTTGACGAGCTCTTGGAAGGAAGCGGTGGCTTCAGCTTCAGTGACGCCGGACTTGATTAGCTTGTCGGGGTGGCGTTGCAGTGCAAGCTTTCTGTACGTAGACCGGATCTCTTCGGCTGAGCAATCGCGCTGGAGACCAAGGACTTCGTACAGGCATCGCTTCTCCGGCGAAGAAGTCATGGTTTCCTTCTCGCGGGTGTACTCTCACCAACTAGGGTTTTGATCCTATGACATGGAGTTCGTTGGTTTTAAACTTCTGTGATTTATCGATTATCTTGTCTAATACTTTTTTGAGTAAAGTTCACTTTTGGTCCCTGAGGTTTGCGATTTTCAACGGATATCGTCCCTAAATTATCGAAACTTGGTTTTGGTCCCCCTGTTTGGTATTTCGCTTTAGTTTTCGTCCCTCCGTCTAACGTCGGTTAACTTTGTTCGTTAAGTCCCATTTAATGAAGGGTATTTTAGTCAATTTACTGTTTCTTTTGTCATTTTCTCTTTTTTATCTTCTTCTAAACCTACAAGGACCAAAAACGTTATTCACTCTACATATCTATATATTATAAGAAAGGAGGAGGGTTTTAAATCGCGCGTGATCTCTCACGCATGGCGCGTCTTCACTTCTCTTCCTCACTCGCACCCTAATACATCCAAATCTCACAAACCTCTTTCTCATAGTCTCGCCACCACCACAACCGCTCCATCAGTCTGTCTTCTTCTTATTCTCCTTTATGCACTCCAAAAAGGAACCCTCGTTTGAGTTTTCCGCTGCTATAACGACCACAATCGATAACACATCTGAAATTCCGATGAATGCTTAGCAAATAGTCTTCCGGTTCCTCAACTCCGGCGAACGGAAGCGATGTTCTCTTGTTTCTCGTCGTTGACTGCTTGTCGAAGGTCAGAGTCGTCACCGATTGGCTTTAAATGCCAAATCTAACCTAATCTCCGTTATTCCGGCCATTTTGTCACAGTTCGATAGAAAGATACTCTCACAAGAGTCTTGTTTGAGGAGACTGGTTGGCTTAAGGGGTAAATTGAGTTCGTTTGAGATTAAATTGGGGAGTAGTTTTAGGGCTTTTGATACCACAGGGACGTTGAAGAACCACAACTCTTCTTAAACCTGATTCTGTTCATCTGAGCGTGAATTACGAGGTGCGCCAAGAAAATCCTTTTTTTCTTCACACAGAGTCTCTTCTTCACGCTTAAATATAAATGTATGTATGTCTGGTTGTAGAATTAAAGTTTTTTTGTTGTTAACTGGTACATGTCTTTGTTTTCATACCTGGTTCAACGATATCCCCTTATTTTTCTACAAACTACCAATATTGAAACACAAAATCCAACTTCCAATCCTTTCATAAAGTCAGCCATTTCAAAACCTTCCACCATAGTGGGACAAACTTTTAAAATTTTACCTCTTGAATTATACCTACTTCATGACTAGCAACATCAATTGTCACATGCAACATAAACAATCTTATTGTTGCTAATATAAATGACTTGTTTCTGTTGTTTCTTATTATTTCTGAAGAGATCAGTGGGCAAGCTTCCTCTGGTTGGCGTTATAAGGTTGGTTTGCATCACACTTAATGGTGCATAGCATTCCTTTTTTCATATATATTTTCTTTTGCTTCTTGTATGAAGTAGATGAGCACTGTACTTTTTTAGATTTAACAGATCCGGATAATCATTTTAATCTAAAAATAAAAAAAGAAGGAAACAAAAACGATGCAATTGAATAGAGCGAATGATTTGAAATTGTCCTGGTGTGATGAACAGAACTGTCTGTATGGAAGAGGGTTTTTTTGACCAGTTGGAAGAGTTCAATCATTGTTCACTGTTTGTTTGGTTAGACATGCAGTAGACATCAAAAAAAGAAAATTTCTCAGTCTGTTTATGAATTATGAATTAGTACTTCATTTATGTTGCATTTCTTAAACCGGTCGTGGTCCAAATTTCCAATTGTTTTCACATCTGCAAGTTGAAATATGGTAGTTTAAATAACAAAGAGAAGATATATATGTATATTGTTTGATGGGAAGTGAAATGTTGGCCTACAAGTGGGACATGATTAGTGGCTTTGGAAACAAATTAATTGTTTTCATCATTGCATGATGATATATTTAAAACTATACATTGGATATTTATGGGAACAACATCCATGCTGTTTATTTTATATGTCAAAATTACAACTTGTGACTGTGAAGGGAATGATAGGGGTTCTATTCGGTCGCTTGAGAAGGACGTGAATTCAGTAATTCACATATATATATATATATAGAGAGAGAGAGAGAGAGAGAGAGAGAGAAAGAGAGGGAGAGAGAGAAATCACGGTAATGTTGTTTTTTATTGCTTGTGAATTTGTTGGAGATAATAAAAAAACTTGATTTCCGACAAGGATGGAATCAAGATTTAATCATGATCAAATTTCGATCTCGATTCCGGAAAATAGATAACATTTGTTTCTAAGGATCATACTGCATCTCCATCTTCAAAAGAGAAAGAAATGATCATCATAGCCTCTTTGATTGAATGGATTCTGTTGAGAATGGTTCCAAGTTTTTGATTTTTGAAGTCTTGGATACTTTGTTCCAGGAGTGAATGTCAATGGAACTAGCAGTGGAACAACCAAAAGAGGTTCACCAAGAGTGCCAGTGGCTACTTACAAGGTTTGCTGGCCTTTTTTCTCTATTGCTTTATTTGGCTTGGATGGAGAAAGTCACAAGTATCGTGAAATTGTTTGCTTACCTGGAAATTTATAAGTGAGGTTAGGCTTCACTTTTGTGAAGTGGCTTAATTTGGACTTCCTTGATGGATTACAATTTGTTTTTTCCTTTATTTCTTCATATGAGGGGAATTACATATGGGCTTTTAAAAATGTTAAATGGTATATTATTAGGACTTTGTTTTAAAAATAGTATTTGCCATTAGGTGCTTGGCCTGAATTAAAAAAAAGCAATTGACTTGGAGGCCATAGGCGTTGGAGGTACATCTGTTATGTTTCAAATTTGGTTTTGTGATCCGCTCATTGTGGCTTAAATGTCCTACTCCTATTTCAAAGCTCAAAACAAATTTTCAAAATTTGAACTATTTGTATAATTCTTAAATTGGAGTAGGATTAATGAAGTTAATATATATGTCTTTAATTTCATTAAACTGTAAAACAAACATCCTCTATGAAATTCAAGTGAACAATCAATTTTCCTTTGTACATCCCTTGATTTGTTATTCATTTTGTCAAGCTGGTCGTAATCCATGGTTTCTTGTTATCTAATGCCCTATGTTGCTGAAAATATCGGTCTCTGTCACCTTAAGTAAGGTCTACATTTTACATTGTAACACCCTAAAAATAGGGATAACAAAAATTTCCGGAAAATGGAAACATAGTATATAAAATTTGCCAAAGCAATCGAGCCTCCCAAAATTTTGGGGTAAGAATAAACACCTGTTTAAGTATAAGTTACAAATCTAAAAATGGGAAGAATAACAACCTAATAATCTAATTTCATTCGAGATCAGATTACAATTCGGGTGTCATTCGAATTTCCCCAAAAGATGACTTCTATAAAGAAATGGTGTCCCAAAAGTCTTCCCCAAGCTCACTCTAGTCCGACTAAGCCTTCTTATCACCGGTACCACTAGAACCTAAGATACACATCGACACCAACAAGTGTTAGGCCAAAAAGCCTAGTGAGTTTGTACGAGTAATAACATCCCAATCAAATGCACAATTCTTATCAACAGTTAACAATAAGTTTATCAAATGTGGAGTCAATGGGGGAGACCCATAGCACCAATCAAGTTCCACCCAAATAGTCGATACACCTTGATGTCAACTACCATGAGTGACACCCAAAAGGCCCGGCACATTTGAGGACTACAACCATGGCATTACCCCGAATGGCGGAGGTCTAGGTACATACCTTTACGGTGGCATCCAAGACTATATCCTCCTAGTGTCTACCGACAAGACTATATCCTCCTAGTGTCTACCGACTTAGTTCATCCAACATTATTATTAGTAGGTCTCAAGGCACATAATGCACATGAATAATCACAATACCAACCATGGGTACAATATTAGACCATACCATCCATAAGTTACACATAGACCATATCAAGGCTAGTATAGAATTATTGATAACAATGTAGTTATAACTCCACCTCATGATGATTCAAGTAATAGGTCATCCCAATACCATGTTATGTGATTCATCAAACTTTAACAAGTCATGTATTATCATGTAATCATCTAACAATCCAACTTCTCAAAATTAGGTCAACCCACCTATATAGACCATTAACCAAAATTAACTCATACAAGCATATTTCCCATTTATCTAAGGTCAAGGAGTACCAATACCATGTTAGGGAGGCTCACTCATGTAGAAAAATGGTGTCATAGACTTACACACAAGGAGACCCACAAGAAATCAAGTTTTATGTATGAATAGTTCAAATAAAGATGAATGACAATAACATGTAATAGAGGAGGATGTGTATCTAGTTTTAACAAAGTTTAGGAACTCACCAACTAGGTTTATAAAGAAAACCTAGATAGTGGAAACCCTAGATGTAGATGGGATGGAGACTTGAAGTCTTGAGATTCTTGATGAACTACTCCAATAAATGGTCCTCAAGGTAGATTGAAGCTCAATAAATGTTGTGTAACCACCCAAGGCTTGCAATAACTTATCCAAGGTAGAAAGAGAAATAAAATCGCCCAAGAACCCAAAAAATCGCGGTTGAGAACGAGTAGGAGTGTTTTTGTGATTCAAAATCGGTCAAGAAGGGTTTTGGGGACCTGCAGGTAGCCCCGCGGCTTTGGCCGCGACTAGGAGGTTGGGCCATAAGCCGCGTGTGTGTCCTAAGGGATTGCACTCCAGAGAGTTCCGCGGCTTGGGACCCACGCCATAAGTCGCGCAACTCACTGCCTCAGGGTGTTAGTGAAGGTTTTGAAAGTTGAGAGATTACCCACACATCTACACACTGATATACATACATTTATATAGGCAAGTTCTAAGCGAAAAATACGGGCGTTACAATCTCCCCACCTTAATTAGGATTTCGTCCCCGAAATCCCATTCTAGGAAAACAAGCGAGGGTAGTGGTTCTTCATGTCCTCTTCCGCCTCCCATGTAACGTTGGCACATGTTAGGTATGAAAATAGGCTAAGTATGGATAGTGCTGCTAAGAGTTAATACTTCTGATGTTGTTAGTACTGTTTGATTAGTACTGCTTGAAGATTACTACTGCTAGTAGTATTAGTGTTGCTTGAAGGGTTAGTACTGCTAGAAGAGTAGTTAGTACTGCTTGGAGAGTTAGTACTGCAAGTCAGAAATTACTACTGTTAGCATGTTAGTACTGCTGATGATGAAGATACTGCTGGAAGATTAATGTTGCTGATGTTGATAAAGATGACTTAAAGCGAAAGACAAGGAGATGAAGATAATTATGGAATGGATGTTGAAGATCAACGTTTTCTTTAATAATTATCTTGTAATCTGTTTTGTATATATAGTCTAGAAACCTTTTGTTTAAAATATAGAAATATAGAGAAGATACGTATTTTTTGTTCTAGAGAGAATTAGCCTCAAGATTATTAGTGATCCTTTCTTTAGAGAAGTATTGAACGTCTGTTGAGCCTGTTCATCAGATTGAGGCTTTGGTTGTAATCATTAAGTTAATTCAATATAACTTGTGATTTGAATTCATACACTGTTTCATTGATTTATTGTTAAAGTGTTATTCCGCAACTTCTTTAACAAAGTTTCTGAGTGTTAAATTAAATTCTTGTTTTGAATTTCGATCCTGACAAGTGGTATCAGAGCGTTAGGAACTCAGAAATCAACAATCATCATGGACGGATCAAACGACAGTGTTCTGGTTTCAAAGGTTCCTATGCTCAAACCTAATGAGTTTGACATGTAGAAAATCAGGATCAGGCAGTATATACTTCTCACAGATTACTCAATGTGGGACATCATTGAGAATGGTTCCTCAAGTGAAGGAGAGATAGGAGCAGATGGCAAGAGACCTCCACCAACAACTGATGGAGAAAGAAAAATCAGGCAGACTGAGATGAAAGCCTTGAGCACTCTGCTCTTGGCAATTCCCAATGAATACCAACATCAATTTTGCAACTGTGCTGATGCCAAAATCCTGTGGAATGCTGAGATTTTCAGGTACTAAAAGCACTAAGAGAAATCAGAAAGCAATTCTCAAGCAACAATATGAAAATTTTATGTCTACAAAGAATGAGTCTATGACTCAAACCTTTGATAGATTCAACAAGTTAATTGGAGAATTGGCCACTGTTGGTGTCAAGATGGACCAGGATGATGTCAACAGAAAGTTTCTAAGATCTCTTGGTGAAGAATGGGTAATGTATACAGTATCCTTCAGGCAAAATGATAATCTGGAGGATAAGGAACTTGATGACCTCTACAATAATCTCAGGGTGTTTGAAGAAGAGGTTGAATCAAAGAAGAAGCCATCTGGATATTATCACAATGCTGCTCTCCTATCATCTACTACTGATTCTTCTGCTAGTACAGAATCAGTTAGTATTGCTTATGGATCAAAACAGGATGGATCCAATGATTCTGTTTTGGAAGCTTTCTTTGCTAGTCATGCTAAATCTTCTCTTATTAATGATGACCTAGAACAGATCAATGTTGATGATCTTGAAGAGATGGATATCAAGTGTCAAATGGCTATGCTCACCATGAGGATCAAAAGATTCATTAAAAGAACAGGAAGAAACAACTTTGCCATGAAAAGAGAAGATGGTGCTGGATTTGACAAATCCAAGGTGGAATGATACAAGTGTCACAAGCTGGGGCACTTTGCAAGAGAATGCAGAGGAGGAATGTCTCAACAGCATGCAAACAACAACAAGAATTCATCTCAAGTACTTGTATCACAAGATGGAATGGGTTTTGATTGGAGTGACCAAGCAGATGAGGCAATCCATAATCAAGCATTGATGGCTGAGGTTTCAGAGTCTTCAAGCACAGCAATCCCCACTGAGGTAAAATCTAAACTTTGCTCTCAAGTCTGTCTTGAAACTGTTAAAAAGTACAGGGATCACAATCAGAGCATGTGTGATGATCTTAAAAGGTTGGAGAAACATAGGAGAGAGTACAGTTTGATCATTGTGAATTTTGAAGAACAGATCAAGGCATACCAAGCCAATGAACTTCAACATTCATATGACCACAACTATTGGAAGTAGGAGAAAAAGGAGTTAGAGATTAAGCTAGAAAAATCTAGAGAGGAATGTGAGAAAATAAGGAGTGAATTTGAGAAGGCCAAATTAGATATTGAGAAATTTTCAAATGCTTCTAAAGCAATGGACTCTTTACTCAAATCTCAAGTTCATGACAAACTGAAGAGAGGTATATGATACAACAACACCCCTCCACCTTACAATAACAATTATATTCCACCTACCTCAGACCTCTTAGAAAGACAAGATAAGAAGGACTTACCTGCAGGAGACACTGAAGTAGATCCACTAGACAGAGTAGTGGTAGAGTCTGAAGAAGAGAATACTGAGGATAAGAATAAGGAAGACCAGAAGGAAATTCCCTTAGAAAATCATATTCTTACAAATGAGAGGGGGGGTAAACCATTTGTCAAGAGTGAGAAAATGGAGATGCCCAGTATAGGGAAGGAGAATGTTGAAAGTAAGAATGAAGAAACTTCCAGGAAAGGAAAGGAAAAGGTACAGGGAGATCACTATATGCAAACTACTGTTGTAAATCCCTGTACTTGTCAACAGATCAAGCCCCAACATGATAAAATAAGGGGAAATCAGAGAAACAGAAATAACCAGTGGGCTCAAAAACAAGGAATTGATCTTAGCAAAATCAATAGACCAAAGCCTTGTTTTATTTGTGGCAAGTTGAATCATTTAGCCAAACACTGTTATTTCAATCCTGTTAACCAAAGAATTACTTTTCAAAGACAAATACAAAATTATGTTAGTTATAGGAAGCAATCAAGACAATTAAGGAACCACATGGCTGATAATGTGAGAACAACTCCAATGAAATCTCATATTCAGAATAAGTTTGCTAAAGCAAAAGAAAATACTCCAAGCAAATCAAGGAGTAACTCAAAGAATAGGAAAGCAAACAACTTTGTCAAAATTTGGGTTCCAAAATGCACTAAACCTGTTAGTACTGCTACCTCAAATAGTACTGCTGACAGAAATAGTGCTGCTAATATCAATACTACTGCTGACCAAGTTAGTACTGCTAATAAATTTAGTATTGCTAACAAAGTTAGTACTGCTGACCAAGTTAGTACTGCTAACAAAGTTAGTACTGCTGACCAAGTTAGTACTGCTAACAAAGTTAGTACTGCTTCCAGTGTTAATACTGTCAAACCTATAATTCTGACAAAGTATTCCAGCCATGAGATTCCTAACTCTGGTCATCTCATCCAGACTAAGCTTAATGATTATGAATATGTTGATGAGAAAGGGCAACCCAAGACCACTGTTGGGAAATTCATAAATGCTCAAGTATGGTTAATGCTGCTTCAACATAATTACTACTGCCAGTTGAAGTTAATGCTGCTGATACAACTTAATGCTGCTCATCAAGAATTACTACTGCCAGTACATCATGATTACTACTGCTAGTAGTTAGTACTGCTAGAACAAAGTTAATACTGCTGAGCATGGTTAGTACTGCTCAGAGTATTAATGCTGCTTATAAGATGAAGATTTGTATGACATGGATGACAGCTGGATTGAAGATATCTATGGAAGCTTAGAGATAATGATGGAAGATTATACTGAAGATCTTTTATTATCTTGTAATTATCTTTATATTCAGTATATGTATAGAATAGTTTGTTTTTCTTTAGAAGCAACATTCATTCTGAGTTTTTAGCTTTGATAGAGAGAATCAACCTCAAGGTTAGAACCCTAATTCTAGAGAAGTAGAATTCGTATTGGTGAGTCTGTTCATCAATATTGAGGTTGTGTGTAAAAGCTTGTGACTTTCAATCATTAAATAAAGTTTGCAAGTTGTTCATCAGATTTACTGTTTTGTTTACTGTTTTATTGAATATCAAAGTGTTATTCCGCAAACTTCTTTGATATTGTTTTCTGAGAGTGTATTCTTGTTAAGAATTAAGATCCTGACAAGTGGTATCAGAGCCTGTAGTCTCAGAAAACTTATTCATCATGGAAAACGTTGTTGAATCAAACAGTACCCTGGTCTCAAAGGTCCCAATGCTTAGATCCAATGAATTCGACATGTGGAAGATTAGAATAAAGCAATACATTCTTCTCACTGATTACTCTATGTGGGACATCATTGAGAATGGCCCATCTGATGCAGGAAAGATTGGTGCAGATGGAAAGAGAACTCCACCAAAGACAGATGCAGAAAGAAAGACAAGGCAGACAGAGATGAAAGCCTTAAGCACTCTGCTCTTGGCCATTCCCAATGAATATCAACACCAATTCTGCAGTTGCACTGATGCACAGATGCTCTGGAATGCTCTAGAGAAGAGATTCTCAGGTACCAAAAGTACCAAGAGAAATCAGAAGGCCATACTGAAGCAACAGTATGAGAACTTTATGTCAACCAAGAATGAGTCCATGACTCAAACTTTTGACAGGTTCAACAAGCTAATTGGTGAACTGGCTACAGTTGGAGTACAAATTGATCAAGATGATCTAAACAGGAAGTTCTTAAGGTCCCTGGGTGATGAATGGACCATGTATACTGTCTCTTTCAGACAGAATGATCAACTGGAAGAAAAGGAACTTGATGATCTATACAATGATGTAAGAGTTTTTGAATCTGAGGTAGAGGCTAAGAAGAAGCCTTCTGGGTATGTTCACAATGCTGCACTCCTATCAGCATCAATTGATTCTACTTCCAACCCTGAATCAGTTAGTGCTGCTAATGGAGCAAATCAAGAGAAAGGCACTGAATCTGTGTTTGAAGCCTTTATATCCAGTCATGGAAACTCTTCTCTAATTAATGATGACTTGGAACAACTCCATCCAGATGATCTTGAAGAGATGGACATTAAATGGCAGATGGCCATGCTCTCTATGAGAGTAAAGAAGTTCATCAAGAGAACTGGGAGGAACAACTTCTCCCAAAGAAGAGAAGATGGAGCAGGTTTTGACAAGTCAAAGGTGGAATGTTATAAATGTCATCAAAAGGGACACTTTGCTAGGGAATGTAGAAGTGGAGTGTCTCACAACAACAACCACCAACAAGCACAGTCTGGAAGCTTCAATAATAACAGAAACTCTGCACAAGCCCTAGTCTCTCAACAAGGTATGGGGTTTGATTGGAGTGATCAAGCTGAAGAGGCTATCCAAAACCAAGCTCTAATGGCAGAGGTGTCTGATCTCCCAACAGAGGTAATTTCTAATCTTTGTTCTCAAAATTGCATTAACACTGTTAAAAGGTACAGGGATCACAATCAGAGCATGAGTGATGACCTTAAAAGATTAGAAAAGGACATAAAAGATTATGTAAGGATTGTTGAGAGGTTTGAAGATCAGATTAAGAGTTTTCAAGCTAATGAGCTTCAACATTCTTATGACACAAACTACTGGAAGTGGGAGAAGAATGACCTAGAACTCCAACTGACCAAATTGAAAGAGGAGAATGATAAGTTAAGAGGAGAGTTAGCTAAAGTCAAGCTAGATGTAGAAAAGTTTTCCAATGCTTCTAAAGCAATGGACTCTTTACTACAAACTCAGATTCATGATAGACTGAGAAGAGGAATAGGGTATAATACCACACCACCACCCTACAACAACAACTACATCCCTCCTAGTTCAGACTTGTTAGAGACAAAGGATAGGATGGACCAGCCTGAGGGAGCCACTGAGATAGATCCCTTAGATGAAGTAGTTGTTAAGGATAAAACTGAGAAAGAAACTGTCAAGAATAAGGACAACACTGTGAGTGGTGAGATTCCTATAGAAAATCACATAGTTACCAATGAGGGATGTAGAAAGAATTGGGTCAAGTCCAAGGAGATAGAGAAGACTGAGGGAAAGAATAAGAAGGTTCATTATAAGCAGACCACTATTGTGAACCCTATCCCTTGCAACAAGTGTTCATGCAATAAATCTGAGCCCCAACAACATGATAAAAAGAGGGGTAATCAGAGAAACTGGAATAATATGTGGGCACAAAAACAAGGGATTGATCTGAGTAAAATCAATAGACCAAAACCCTGTTTTATTTGTGGAAAGCTTAATCACATTGCCATATACTGCTATTTCAATCCTATGAACCAAAGTATGAATTTTCAGAGACCTACTCAAAAACCCTTTGGTTATAGGAAGAAAGAAAAGAACCTTATGGCTAAGAAAGTTGTCAAATCTAAAAGCCACATGAAGAAAAAGAATGTGGAGGACAGTGTCAAGATCTGGATACCTAAAAGCACTAAAACTGTTAGTATTGCTACCACAAATAGTGCTGCTGACAGTGATAGTGCTGCTAGAAGCAATAGTACTGCCAACAAGGTTAGTACTGCCAAACCTGTTAGTACTGCTAACTCTGTTAGTACTTCTAAAGATAGTGCTGCTTCTAGTATTAGTGCTGCTAGACCAATAATCTTGACAAAGTACTCAAATACTAAGTGTTCTGATTTTAAAAACCTCATCAAAAAGGAATGTAAGTATTTTGATGAAAAAGGGAGACCCAATACCACTTTGGCTTGGGTTCCCAATCAATACTAATTGTCTAATCTTATGTGCAGGGCAACCAACAGCTCAAGGGGAAGAGCATCTGGCATGTTGATAGTGGTTGCTCTAGGCACATGACAGGGAACATGTCTTGCCTCAAGAACTTCAAGAAGATTGATGGTGGGCATGTTGCTTTTGGGAATACTCTAGATGGAGGTAAAATCAGTGGTAAAGATGATGTGACCAAAGGTAAAATGACCTTTGAAGATGTTTTCTATGTTGAACAGTTAAGGTACAACCTGTTAAGTGTATCACAGGTTTGTGACAAACAACATAGTATACTGTTTACAGATTCTGAATGTATTATCCTTACTCCTGGATTCAAGGTAGTTGATGAAAAGATGATACTACTAAGAACCCCCAGAAAGGACAATGTAAATTGTTTAGATATGGAAAGTGTTCCATCTGATTCATCCCTAAATTGTCTTGTTTCAAAAGCTTCTCTGGATGAATCATCACTTTGGCACAGAAGGATGTGTCACATGAACTTCAAAACAATAAATAAGCTGGTTAAAAACAACCTTGTAAGAGGTTTACCTTCTAAAGTCTATTCATGTGATGATCATTGTGTTGCTTGTCTTAAAGGCAAACAACACAAAACTTCTCATAAGTCCAAAGAGGTGAACACAATCTCTAATTCTCTTCATTTATTGCATATGGATCTATTTGGCCCTACAAATGTTATGAGTATAGGTAAGAAATCATACTGCCTAGTTATTGTTGATGATTACTCTAGATTTACTTGGGTATATTTTCTAAGAACTAAGGATGAGACAAGTGGACTGATCAAATCCTTTATTCTAAGAATTGAAAACCAAACTAATCAAAAAGTAAAATTCATTAGGTCAGACAATGGTACTAAATTTAAAAATATTGACCTAAACACCTTTTGTGAGGAAAAAGGAATTGAGAGACAATACAGTGCTCCTAGGACTCCACAACAAAATGGTGTTGCTGAGAGAAGGAATAGGACACTAATTGAGGCTGCTAGATCTTTGTTAGCTGATTCTAAGCTTCCAATAACTTTCTGGGCAGAAGCAGTTAATAC
This sequence comes from Arctium minus, assembly GCA_954870635.1. NCBI lineage: Eukaryota > Viridiplantae > Streptophyta > Magnoliopsida > Asterales > Asteraceae > Arctium > Arctium minus. The sequence goes on from OX941081.1 coordinate 29,320,384, forward strand.
TGCTTGCTATGTCCAAAACAGAGTACTAGTAGTCAAGCCTAAGAACAAGACACCTTATGAGCTTTTTAATAAAAGAAAACCCTTTATTGGATTTTTCAAACCTTTTGCGTGTCCTTGTACTATTCTCAATACTAAATCTCACATGGGAAAGTTTGATAGCAAGGCTGATGATGGTTTTCTTGTTGGTTACTCATCTCAAAGTAAGGCCTACAGAGTTTTTAATACTTCTTCTAGAATAATTGAGGAAAGTGACAATGTCAAATGCAATGAGAACACACCAAATCTTATTGGGTCTGGTCCTCAGTGGCTGTTTGACATTGATTCACTAACTAACTCTTTTGGTTTCAGTAGTGATGATTATGCAGGTTCAGGAAGTGGAGGATCAGGGGCTACACAAGTTCAAGACATTATACCTCAGTCTGTGATCTTTCCTATGCCTATAAAAGAACCTGTTGAATTCTGTGAAAAGGAGACTATAACTGAGCCAATACAGAGTGAAGAAGAAAGAAGAGAAGAGGAATCTTCAGTGCATAAAGAGCTAGAAGTAGCTGAGGTGATCCCCTCAGCTGACTTAAATGATTCCAATCTAGAGGAGGGAATCCATGAAGAACCTAGTTTTCAGACTAGAACACAAAAGAATCATCCTCCAGAGCTAGTAATAGGAGACATATCTTCTCCTATGATTACAAGGAATCAAAGCAGACTTCAAGAGCTGCAGGATCAACAACACACAGTACTCTCCCGCTTTCTATCCCAGATTGAGCCTAAGAAGGCCTATGATGCAATGAAGGATTCAAGTTGGATAGAAGCCATGCAAGAAGAGTTACTTCAATTCAAGCTACAGGATGTTTGGGACTTGGTGGACCTTCCAAAAGGTCATAGATCTATAGGCACCAAGTGGATTTTCAGGAACAAAAAGGATGAGAGAGGTATTGTAATCAGGAACAAAGCAAGGCTTGTGGCACAAGGGTACATCCAAGAAGAGGGCATAGATTATGATGAAGTGTTTGCTCCAGTGGCAAGGGTAGAGGCAATTAGGTTGTTCTTAGCCTATGCGTCATACATGAAGTTCAAGGTCTATCAAATGGATGTAAAGAGTGCCTTTCTATATGGTACAATTGATGAAGAAGTATATGTCTGTCAGCCACCTGGTTTTGAAAATCCTTCATATCCTGACAGAGTATACAAGCTGAAGAAAGTACTCTATGGTCTACATCAAGCCCCAAGAGCATGGTATGACACTATGTCTACCTATCTCTTGGAGAATGGGTTTGAAAGGGGCATCATTGACAAGACCCTTTTCATTAAAAGAAGTAAGAAGGGCATCCTATTAGTTCAGATCTATGTGGATGATATCATCTTTGGATCCACAAAAGATCAGATGTGTAGAGACTTTGAAGAGTTGATGCACAAGAGCTTTAAAATGAGTTCAATGGGTGAACTTACCTTCTTCCTTGGACTTCAGGTGAAACAGCAGTCAGATGGGATCTTTATCAGTCAATCAAAGTATGTGCAAGACATCCTGGAGAAATATGGTTTAAAAGACTCAAAGCCAGCAAGCACACCAATGGAAACTCACAAACAGATCATTGATGATCTTGAGGGGGAGGATGTTGATGTCCATCTATATAGATCAATGATTGGATCTATAATGTATCTCACAACCTCAAGACCAGATATCATGTTTCCAGTATGTGTATGTGCCAGATTCCAAGTCAAGCCAAAACAATCACATCTTCAAGCTGTGAAGAGGATTTTCAGATACTTAAGAGGGCAACCTAGATTAGGTCTTTGGTATCCATATGAATCTTCATTCGACTTGATTGCATATTCAGATAGTGACTTGGGTGGTGCTAACATGGACAGAAAGTCTACTTCAGGGGGATGTCAACTTTTGGGTGCAAGACTAGTATCCTGGCAGTGCAAGAAACAAACCACAGTGTCCTTATCAACAACAGAAGCTGAGTATATTGCTGCTGCAAGTTGCTGCTCTCAGGTTCTATGGATTCAAAATCAGATGCTAGACTATGGGGTAACATTTCTTCACACTCCAATCTTTATTGACAATAGCAGTGCTATAAGCATTGTTAACAATCCAGTCAAGCACTCCAAAACAAAGCACATTGAGATCAGGTATCACTTTATCATAGATTGCAATGAAAAGAAGCTCATTCAAGTTGCCAAAGTTCATACTGACAACCAGTTTGCAGATCTATTCACTAAAGCTTTTGATGTGGGTAGATTCACTTTCTTGGTCTCAAGTGTGGGCATGATCAACTCTGAATGATCTCATGTTTTTAAAAGTGTTCCTATACCTGCTATTTTGGTTATTTGTGTGCTGCTAATCATCTCTCACAGGAAGTTATTGCCTTGATCAGACCTTCATAAGCTTCAAAAAGAGTAAGTATAGTTAATACTGCCAGTGCAGTTTTAATACTGCCAGTGCTCAGTTAATACTGCTAGTGGTTAATACTGCTCTCAGTTAATACTGCTAGTTAGTTAATACTGCTAGTTGGTTAATACTGCTCTCAGTTAATACTGCTAGTTAGTTAATACTGCTCTCAGTTAATACTGCTAGTTAGTTAATACTTCTAGTTAGTTAATACTGCTCTCAGTTAATACTGCTATTAGTTAATACTGCTCTAGGTTAATACTGCTTATGTCCCATACACTATAAATACCCTTTGCCCGCCTAAAAGTTCATAACGACTCTTTGCATACTGATCACTTGCTCTCTAACCCTTTTTTTCTCAAGTATCAAGTATTTCAGGCAAGAACATTCAAGTTCAATGGCATCCATGGCATTCATCGACGAGCACAATGAAATCGCGATGCTCCAAAAGCCAAAGCAAGCTGCAGGATTTCATCAGATAGTGGATTTTCTGAAGAATAGCCATATTGCCAATGCTCTAACTGTGTCGCCAGCAATATACATAGAGCATCAAAGGCAATTCTGGGCGAATGCTACCATAATCACAGAGAATGGTGTGCAGATTCTGAAAACAAGGGTGTGTGACAAACCCTTGTCTGTTACTGAAGAGGTGATACGCATCTGTCTACGTCTAGACGATGTTGAAGGTATTACTTCTCTTCCTAATGAGGACCTGTTCTCAAATTTATCAAGAATGGGGTATGGAGGCCAGTTGGGTGGTTTTAAATTCTCAAAAGCAAAATTTTATACCCAATGGCGTTTTCTTGTTCATACCCTTATGCACTGCATCTCTAAAAAGACTACTGGATGGAGTGAGTTTAGCAGTACCATTGCTTATGCCTTGGTCTGCTTGGCCACTGCCAGAAAGTACAATTTTTCTAAAATGATTTTCAGTGATCTTGTCTCAAACCTGGGAAGTAAAAAGAGTTTTTATATGTACCCCAGGTTTGTACAAGAAGTTATAACACACGAATTGACGGCTATGCCTCACTTTGATGAGGTATATGTACCAAAAATTCTCAAAGGTAAGGTATTTTCAAACATGAAGAGATCCCCTTTGGACTCGGAAGGAGTTGACACCCCATTGTTCTCTACAATGATGGTGGTGTCCCACACTGAAGAAGGTATGGCAGCAGGGTCAAGGCCCTCATTAGACCATCCCACTGCTAGCCAATCCCAACCTTCCCACTCTATATCAATCCCCCAGTCCCTAATTCATAAGCCAACTTCTCCTATCACCCAAACTTATATCAGGAAAAAGGTAAAGAAGGCTCCTTCCCTTCTTGTACCATCACCCACTGAGCCTTTAAGCCCTCTAAGGGAGAATTCTCCTTTAGAGAATATCTACAGGGAAACCACAGGGGTGTCTCCCAACCCCAAGAAGGTGCTCACTGAGAAGATGGTTGAGCATATGGGTGAGCAGGCTGCCACTACTCCTGCTAACACAGAGGAGGACAGTGGTAACATAAATAAGACCTACCCCATGGCAACTTTGAATGAGCAATCATTCAAAGGTCCCTGGTGCCAAGAAACCAAGGGGGTGGATAGTGCTTCTGCTAGGCAGAAGACTTCCACTACTAAAAGATCCAATGATCCTTCAAAAGGGGGTAACACTCCTGGAGAAGGTGAGGACATATATAACTATCAAGAATTGATGGATACTATGGGAAACATCAACCTGGATGTTATCAAACAAGGAGCTGACATAGAAGAAATGAAGCTGGTAATCTTGTCCCAACAAATGAAAATTACCAAACTCAAGAAATTGGTGATGAAACTAGTCCAGAAAAAGAAGAAGAGACAATTTGTGCTAAGGAGAAGGAAATCAGGGGATGATGCTCCCAAAAAGGGGGAGTCAGAAGCTGAGTTCACAATGGAAGAAGCTACAGATAAGGGGGAGAAACAAGGAGTTAAGGGGGAGCTTGATGGAATAAGTACAGAAAGGGTACAAGCAGTGGAAAAAGATTCAGAGGGTGTACAAGAAGCAGAAACTGTTAATGCTGCTGAACTAAGTGAAGCAGCAGAAATGGTGAAAGAAGTATTAAGTGATCTTCAGAGCAGAAATTTGGAAGAACTTGAGACAGCAGAAGCATTAATCAAAGCCAAGCATGATACTCCCAAGGTCAATTCAAAGGCCAAAGGAGTTATCATCAAAGACAATGTTGAAGCTGTCAAGAAAGTTAGTATTCAGAAAGTGATGAGTAAAGAAAAAGGCAAAGAAAAGCTAGTGGAATCTGATCAACCAATGAAAAAGCAAAAGTTGATTGAGTCAGATGAAGCTCTGGCTAGAAAGATACAAGCTGAACTTGAAGAAGCAGAAAATGTGCAAGTGGAAAAGGATAGAGAGATAGCAAAAGCAATGGCTGCAGAACTGAATAAAGCCTATCAACAAAGTCTTGCAATAGAACTAGCCAAGAAGAAAGCCACATCTCTGAGGAAGAATGCTGGAAAGATCAAAATGGCTGCAAAGAAAAGACAAAGACAACCTTCAAAAACATACCTTGGTGCTCAAGAGAGAAAGAAAATGATTACTTTCCTCAAGGGTGTTGTAGGTGTCAAAGTGGAAATGTTCTCAAAGATGTCTTTTGAGAAAATCAAAGGGTTGTATGATGCAGAAATGATCAAGCTTCAGGGGAATGAAACGGAAAGGGTAGAAATGGAGAAAAGGATGAAAGAGAGCAATGCCTTGTTGATACAAAAACCTTTTCCAGATGAGCAAGAAACTCCAAAGAAGGAGGCCACTCTTGGTGAAAGTCTAAGGACTCTTAAAAGAATCAAGATGGTGGCAAGAAGAAAGATAACCAAGAAGCCTAGAATAACTGAAGGAGAGGCTGAGAAGGTTGCTGAAGAAGAAGGGGAACCTGAGTCATCTGAAAAGAAAGAGCCTTCAAGTACTGATGATGTAAAGATGTACATGGTAGTGATGGACAAAGTGCCTGAACCAATTTCAGCAGAACCTGTTGGTGTAAAGCCTCCTGAAGTTATTCACTGGGATACATTGACAGTGGATGGAAAGGAATACATAAGGCTCAAGAGGAAGGATGAAAAGTATGAGGTATTCAATACTTGGGCCAAGATTGTCAGAACATGCTCCGGGTCTGATATAGAAGAAATGTTTGAAATAGGGATGAAGTTGTATGCAGATCAGTTAAAAGCTCCAGAGATTTCAATTACAAAACTGGTGATGGAGTATCTGTGTATGATGTTCAAACCTGAAGAAGTGGAGCATGTGATAAAAAGTGTGTTTCAAACAGTCAACAATTGGACTCTATATGAAACTAGTAGAGTATATGTAGTGACTTTGGATAGAAATCACATAGAATACTTCCTAGTGGATAGAGTATACAACCACAGCAGACTGAAGCTTCATGCAATGTTGAAGAAGAAGCTTGGATGTGTTGAAAACTCAGAAATGGCCAAGTATCTGATTCAGAGAATGATCAATCAAAGTTTGGGGCTAAATGTTGATACAGGGATCTGAAGAATGGTATTTTGGGAGCATCTGAAGAACTTGACTTCTCTTCTTAAAAGTCAAGTTAGGGGGAGATTGTTGGGAAATTCAGAAATGCTCAAGTATGGTTAATGCTGCTTCAACATAATTACTACTGCCAGTTGAAGTTAATGTTGCTGATACAACTTAATGCTGCTCATCAAGAATTACTACTGCCAGTACATCATGATTACTACTGCTAGTAGATTTTACTACTGCTAGTAGTTAGTACTGCTGGAGTTAGTACTGCTAGAACAAAGTTAATACTGCTGAGCATGACTAAAGACTCGGTTTGAGTTGATGTCCGGTAAGACTAAAGACTCGGTTTGAGTTGATGTCTAATATGACTAAAGACTCGGTTTGAGTTGATGTCCGATATGACTAAAGACTCGGTTTGAGTTGATGTCCAATATGACTAAAAACTTGGTTTGAGTTGATGTCCGATATGACTAAAGACTCGGTTTGAGTTGATGTCCGATATGACTAAAGACTCGGTTTGAGTTGATGTCCGCAACGACTAAAGACCTGGATAGGGTTGATGTCTACCTTGGCTAAAGACTTGGTTTGGGTTGATGTCAATGGTTGTTTATCCTTGAAGTTATGCTATAACATAGATACGTGGCTTATCTTTATGTGCCACCACATTCGATGGAATCGGGTCTTCCCCGTCACCGAAAGGTGTTATTTTGGGTATTGTATTTTGGGTATCCATGTTTTCGGTGACAATTTATATGCATGGGTTTTATCCATGATTTTTATGAGTTGGGCGTTATGCCCCACCCGTGTTTGGGTGTTTTGGGATGTGAAGTGTTATTCACGGTTTCACAATTGGGAGTTGATTTCTATTCACGTTTTGAGTGAGTTTTGGGTTAAACCAAATTTATGAATGGGCGGTTTATATTGGTATCTTCGTCCTTGAAGTAGTTTGGATTGGAAAACGTTTAAATTGGTGTTCTTTGCCTAAAATGCTTATTATTGGAAAATGAGTCGTGTTCATGTGTAAGACATATCGAAATGAAAGATTATGATTTTAACCGCATTCCTTTATTTAAACGGTTAATTTTTATATGTTGAAAACTTTTGAGCTCACTAGGCGTAAAGCCTAACCTTTTTATTTGTCGGCATGTGCATCAGGTTCCAGTTGGGGGTTTGGTTCTAGCAGCTACGAAGAGTCGAGCCTTAGCTTTGTGCAAGTGTAAGTATTTGGTGAAGTCTTCCGCAATTTGGAGATAGTGGCTATTATTGAGTTTTAGTAGCACCCGTCCTTGTTTAGACAACAAGTAGAGATTATATGTGTGTATTGAGGTTATATAATAAATTTGTGATTGGAGATGTATCATTTATCGATGTATTTAGAAATTTCTAAATCAGTTGCTATTTCCAGATTTGAGGGTGTTACAAGTTGGTATCAGAGCTTAAGTTTGAGAGAATTAGGTATTGATTTTTGGATGCCTAGACTCAAACTAGAGTTCTTATAAGTGATTATAAGTGAAGTTGCGCACTAGGTACCTTAAGATAAGACATTTTGAGGATTTATCGAGTCGCTAGAAACGGGAAACTTGTCGAGGGTCGCAAGGATGATCGTGTACGGTACGTTCATAATGGCACCTGGCCAGTGTCGTGGTGAATCTACATGTTACATGTGTATACTTGAACTACCTTGGGGGAATGACCGTTGGGGTAGTGAGAAAGTTTCTAAGCGAGTGATCAAAGGAAAGGTTGATGTTTATAGCAATGTCACTTGGAAGTGATAGGTAAGTGTGATGAATGCATTAAGTTGACCATCTTGGGTCAGAGTTATTGGTTGGAGTGGAACTATCGGGGCGATAGATCGATCATGTTGCGAGGAGAATTGTAAGTTCACCAATTAGTGGGAGGGTTGCTCTATGATGTTGGGTACATCCGAATGAAAATTGCATGTCGGGAAATAGAGGAGTGGAGTCCTAAGATGTGAGTGCCGACCGAAAATTCATGCACAAAATTTATCTCTAAAAAATAAGTTTGCATCAATTATTTCTCATGCTTTCGAAGCATAAATTGTGTTCTACTATGAAGCATTGGTAAAACACTTAGCACTCATCAGATTTTAAACCATGAGCTCAAGCATGCATAAAATTATGTTGTTGCACGTGGTTGCAATTTTTATTAAAAATTTCTTTATCCTGGTTTCGTGTCTAACACCATTTTTCCGGATGTTGAAATATTTATGTTTTAATGTTATTTGGGTTGTTGGGGAAATAACTATGGAATTTTTGACTCTGACATTGGATCTCCTCCACGTATGTTAAAGTTTTAAAGGACGAGTTGTCCCTATGTTCTTGAGTCGAAATGTTCTTTGGAATTTTAGTCGGTACAAGTCATGTAGAATTCATGAAACGTTATTTTATGACGCTTTGCTACTCGCGAGTGTATTTCAAATTGCGTGAGTTTTAATTTTATTTACGTGTAAGTTTATGAGTTTTATTAAAGCGTTGAGTCTCATGCGGGTTTTGGTGAAGGTGTCGTTTATATTAACAGATGCGATAAAAGGTAAAATTTTGGAATTTTGACATTATAGTCATGACTTTGTTTCATGCTATTTAATTTTGGAGAATGACGGTGTTGACACCATATGATGTTGAGCATCGTTGTGTTTCATTGGGTATTATGGAATATTTTATTGGGTCTTACGGAATTTTATCTTACGACATTTTGCGTCGTGCTCTTAAATTTGGGAGGTGTATACTTGCATTATTGTGTGCGTTAACTTATAAATTTTCGTTTAATATTTTGTCTCGTGCGAGTTTCGCATCGGTATTTTCGCAACCGTAAGAGACGTTTTGAGAAGTTTTGTTAATAGATATTATCCCATATGTCATTTCGGGAAGTTTCAATATTATGTGATTCTCTTTTGGGTTTTATACAAGTGTTACCCGTTGTATGCTACATGGTTTTCGAGTTGTTTTAAAATTGTTGGTGTGAGTAAGCATATGAAAAGTTATGTCGTTTCGTATTGGACTTTCGCTTTGAACGTATTTCAGTTGTCGATTTTTATGTTATAAATTATGCAATGCATTAAGTGAGTTAACGGTATACAAGTCATTATAGCCACTATTTTCGGACAACATCACTTCATTGTACGGCCTAAAATTTGAAAATTGGTTTAAATTTATTGTATGTTGACCAATCGTATGCATGTTTTGTATTGCTAAGTTGTGAGAAGCGAACTCGACATGCGGGTCTTGTTGGGAATTTTATTCCCTACTTTTATATAGTCGAATGAGAAATTTTGGGAACTCGATTACGTAACTTGTCTCTTGGGAGTTTTGTTCAATCGCCTCATTATAAACTATTTTGGTACGCGAAATTATTTCCCCATTTATGGTATTATTTGATGCATGTTAGGACCATGGTAGTCCATTTAAAATTTTGTTGCGCATCTTTTATTATTATCCATATTAATGTAAGCATTGATCAAATGGGTTTTGGAAATGGTTTTATATGCGTAGTGTTGGTGATCAATTTTGAAACCTATCGAATGAACGGTAGTGCATTTTTACCGCACGATTAATTGTTATAAAACTCATGTATTTGAAAGTTTTATAGATTTCAACTTGGCATACTTGTAGAAAAACCTTGAACTCATTAGGGCTATTGACTTAAAACCCCTATCGTGAAGGGAGTTGCAATTAAGGGACTAGAGAAGTCCTTAGGATATGAAGCGTCAGATGATCCGACTCACAGTCAGTCTTGGATTTTGGATTTCAGTTTTGAATCTGGGTACGCATGGTTAATGGAGTTGGTATGTTTAAGCTTTTCCAGTTAGTTAAGAGGTGATTTTATAATTCGGTAACCATGCGGGATAAGGTCTTGTGTGATTACCTGCGCTTAAATGGAGTTTGACTTGGTGGGAGTGCTCGTCGGTGTGACATCATGATATAGGTCGATGGTGTATCGTCTTAGTAGGATCCGCGATCAAAGAAAGTTCTTATGGTTTGTATGATAAATTGTAATAAATGGAAATTTTAGCACTCTATTAGGCGTCAACCCTAGTGCGATCATCCGTCTGGAATGAAATCTTGGACGGGATGTCCACGTTTTCGAAGTCACCGTGTAGTCCTAGGCGTCGACTTGTTTTCTTGGAGTCAATGGATCTAGGAATGTTTGGGAGGTACCCCGGTTGGATCATGGGAAGTATTGTCATTTCGGGGATGGAATTTAAATGAAGGATAAATGGTGATGATTTTTGGATATATTTGGTGGGAATGTCGAGGTAGGCTTTAAGTACCAATCGTTTTTTTTGGAGACCATGACGCGTCGCATTTAGAGGTATCTAAGAGAAAGGTTTGCTTTGAGGTATTCTTGGTGGAAATGTCTAGATAAGGTCGTAAGTTGCTTTCGGTGTGTTATGAGAAATCTAAGGTTGGGAGGCAACCGAGAATTATCGAGAAAGAAAATGATTAATCAATGACTCAACGTTCATCCTGACGTCGGTAAAATATATTGAACGTTGAGATTTAGTTTGTAACGGCACGTTATGAGAAACTCAGCGAAAACCTCAACCGGAATGTAATCGGGTCCATATATGAGGTGAAGTTTTATGAAGGCATCCCTTTGGGATAGGGAATCAATAGATATTTCAAATGTGAATGTTGGGTGCTTGGTGATTCCAGATTTCGAGGATGAAATCTCTTTTAAGGTTGGGAGGATTGTAACACCACGAGTTTCGTGAGGTATCAATTCAAGTTAATATAGAAACCGATATATCAAGGAAAAATAAGATTTTTGATTTTGGACTTGAATCCTAGATTTTATAGTCAAGATGGATGAAGGATTCAATTACGAGTCCAACGGTTCTTTCCGGAGCGAAAACGGAGCTATAACGAAGAAGTTATGGCCAAAACAGTTTCGGTACGCGCTAGGCTATAATGCCCGGCGATTGTGACAGTGTCACAATCGCCTGTCAAGGTCGCCGGAGCCTAGAAATGCTCGGTACAATCTCAGCGATTGTGCCCGGCGATTATGACATTGTCACTATAGCCTGGCACAATCGCCTGGGTGTTTCAGGGTGTTAAAATCGCGACTTTCAGCCCCAAACTTCATTTCTTCATAACTCTCTCATTTCAACTCCGATTTGGGTTATTCAAGTTGCTAGGGTTTCTTTTTTGAGAGCTTTTCAAGGATATGGAAAGAGATTGGAAGTATATTGTAGTATACTATAGTATTTGGTGGTGGTAAGCTCCTCATCTCTCACTATTCATCTTCTTCCCCAAAGTTTTCTTGGTTTTTCATCCACCCTTTGTTCTCCCTTTCATAGATTGGAGTTTTGTAACCATTATGGAGAACTAGAAGTGTTTTGGTTGGTGGATTCAAAATTGGGTTAAGGTAATCTTCTATTCTCTTCGGTTATGGAAGTTAGGGTTTCGGTAGTAATGGAGGTATTCATGTAGATGGTTTGGGAAACGATTCTTTGTGGTTGATTATGTTTATTTGTGGTTGAATATGTATGGATTTAGGTTTTGGAAGTTTGGTCTTGAGAATCCAAGTGTTCTTCAAAGGAGCTCTAATTGGGGGGGAAATCTAGATTTAGCCTAAATCTAGCAAGGTGAGTTCAAGTTGATTTGTGAAAACGGTGTACATGCCAAAATGTTTATTTTAAAGTGTTTGTGTTTACATTAAATTGTTAACTGCTGATAGGTTGGTTATTTGGATATATTTAACTTTATAAACTTATAAAGCACACATTTTGGGATTTATGGACATTTGGATAAATGTGTCACAAAGGAAGGTGCTTTGATGATTTATTGCATAAACGAATACTTGGTCAAAAATATACTTTTAAGTGTTTGTCGGGTTTTTATGCATCATTCATGAAATTAAATATTTGGAAAAGTACGAATGTGTGAGTTCTTTGGTTTTGGGTCATTTCCGACGTTGGAGAACATTTTAGAAGTGGAAAACCTTTTGGGTTTGGGCCGAAGGCCAACGGTAAATTGAGAATCAAAGATTTTGGGAAAATGTGTATTTTGGTTTGTGTAACCATAATTGGCTCTCGTGTTTTAGCCAAACGTCTATTAAGCCTCTTGGAGCTTGATTTGTACTCGGTGGAGTCTTTGGAACATTTGTTCAATCTTGGTAGCTCATTAAGGGGCCATGGTCGTATGGTGTACCTAGTCGCACCTTATTTGGGAATTACATGTTTTGAGTGCGTTGTCATTCCTTTTAGTCATGTAACGTGTTGACCGTAATGTAATGAATCCACAGACATAAAAGTCGGTTTTATTGAATATGACTAAAGACTCGGTTTGAGTTGATGTCCGGTAAGACTAAAGACTCGGTTTGAGTTGATGTCTAATATGACTAAAGACTCGGTTTGAGTTGATGTCCGATATGACTAAAGACTCGGTTTGAGTTGATGTCCGATATGACTAAAGACTCGGTTTGAGTTGATGTCCGATATGACTAAAGACTCGGTTTGAGTTGATGTCCGCAACGACTAAAGACCTGGATAGGGTTGATGTCTACCTTGGCTAAAGACTTGGTTTGGGTTGATGTCAATGGTTGTTTATCCTTGAAGTTATGCTATAACATAGATACGTGGCTTATCTTTATGTGCCACCACATTCGATGGAATCGGGTCTTCCCCGTCACCGAAAGGTGTTATTTTGGGTATTGTATTTTGGGTATCCATGTTTTCGGTGACAATTTATATGCATGGGTTTTATCCATGATTTTTATGAGTTGGGCGTTATGCCCCACCCGTGTTTGGGTGTTTTGGGATGTGAAGTGTTATTCACGGTTTCACAATTGGGAGTTGATTTCTATTCACGTTTTGAGTGAGTTTTGGGTTAAACCAAATTTATGAATGGGCGGTTTATATTGGTATCTTCGTCCTTGAAGTAGTTTGGATTGGAAAACGTTTAAATTGGTGTTCTTTGCCTAAAATGCTTATTATTGGAAAATGAGTCGTGTTCATGTGTAAGACATATCGAAATGAAAGATTATGATTTTAACCGCATTCCTTTATTTAAACGGTTAATTTTTATATGTTGAAAACTCTTGAGCTCACTAGGCGTAAAGCCTAACCTTTTTATTTGTCGGCATGTGCATCAGGTTCCAGTTGGGGGTTTGGTTCTAGCAGCTACGAAGAGTCGAGCCTTAGCTTTGTGCAAGTGTAAGTATTTGGTGAAGTCTTCCGCAATTTGGAGATAGTGGTTATTATTGAGTTTTAGTAGCACCCGTCCTTGTTTAGACAACAAGTAGAGATTATATGTGTGTATTGAGGTTATATAATAAATTTGTGATTGGAGATGTATCATTTATCGATGTATTTAGAAATTTTTAAATCAGTTGCTATTTCCAGATTTGAGGGTGTTACAATGTGGGGGAGGGCACCCAAGGAAACCAAGTCATACTCGTTCACTAGGACTACATTATGGCCCATGGCTAGTAACCAGTCTCACATAACCGTACCAAGTGGCCTCCGAGGATCAAATGTATCCACTAGCTACAAAGGGAGAAAACATCCCAAAATAAAAGTCGACTCAATACCTAGGGATCCACTAGTAATAGTCTAGACTTGTCACAATTTCATTTGTGACCAACCATAGTTAAACATATAGTTTATGATAACATTTATTTCCAAAATGCATTCCCAAGTTTAACTGCTGATAAGAATGAAAATCATAAAGTGAGATTATATGCATCATTTTAAGTACCTCACCAAAAAAGTGCAAGTAGTACTTTGTTTTACTACATATAAAATGGAACCCTTCATTTTAGTTGAAAATGAGTGGAAGCCCTAAAATCTCCCAAAACTCATGTTAGGTCAAAATGTAATAAACATTAATCCGAAATAAAGAAGATATATAGGAGCTTAAAATGTAAGTTTTGACATGTATAAAGTTTGGAAAATGATAGTAGGAACTCACCAAGTGGGTTTTTGAAGAAAACCTAAAATCCTAGATTTGATCCCTTGGAGAAGATGAAAATGGAGATGGTGGTTGAAAGCTTCCAAACCCGAATCCTTAGATGATGCTCTTAACTCTAGCAATAAGTGAGGTAGATGGAGTAATGAAGGAACCCTAAGTTTGGAGTAAATGAAGAGGGAGAAGTTGAGAGAGAAATCTATGGAGGAAAATAATGAGAATAAAGAATTTGGGGGCTGAAATCTAATTTAACCCGCTCAGGGCCACCGCGCGGGTTATGGCGCGGTCAAACTCGCGTCGTGACTCACGCTACACACTGGAATCCGCGACAAACAGAACACCGCGCGGGTTATGGCACGGGCCAAGCCATGCGGTAACTCGCACCGACCCACAGACTTCAAACCTTCTTCAAATCAGGCCAAATTCAAAAGTTGGGGTGTTACAATCCTCCCCAACTTGGAGATGATTTCGTCCCCGAAATCCCAACTACTCAAAAAGACTAGGATATCTACGCTTCATATCCTCCTCAGCTTCCCACGTCACATTGGTTCCCCGATGATGCTTCCATTGCACTTTGACCATTGTGACTTCCTTGTGACGAAGCTTCTTTGACTTCCACTCCAAGATAGCTTAAGGTTCTTCGACACAATGATTACCTTCGTCCACTCTTATCTCGGAAAGGGGAATGACGCTTTCCTCTTCCGCCAAACACTTCCGGAGATAACAAATATGGAACGTGTTGTGGATCCCGTTCATTTCCGGTGGAAGTTCCAATTGGTAGGCCTGCAAACCCACACGCTTTAGCACCTTGAATGGGCCAAGGAAACGAGGACTCAACTTCCCACGTTTTCCGAACCGGATAATGCCCTTCCATGGCGACACCTTTAACATCACATGGTCGCCCACTTGAAACTCCATCAGCCGTCTCTTCTTATCGGCGTAACTCTTTTGCCGATCCTGAGCCGTTTTTAATCGCTCCTGAATACCTTTAACTTTATCGGTCGTCTCTTGCACAATTTCGGGTCCGGCGAATTGCTTTTCTCCCGCTTTTAACCAACACACAGGAGTTCGGCACTTCCACCCGGATAACGCCTCGAATGGTGCCATTCCGATGCTCGAGTGGTAGCTATTGTTGTAAGCAAACTACACCAAAGGTAGGTGAGAGTCCTAGCTACCCCAAAGTCGATAACACAAGACCTTAGTATGTCTTCAAGCGTTTGGATTGTTCTCTCGCTCTGACCGTCGGTTTGTGGATGGTAAGTCGTACTCAACTTTACTCGTGTACCAAGCTCCTTCTGAAAACCATTCCAAAAATTCGAAGTGAACCGACTATCGTGATCTGACACGATCGACAAGGGTACTCCATGCCTTGAGACAACCTCATCAGTGTAGAGTTTTGCTAACTTGTCCATCGGTGAGTGCTCTTAGTCAGCCGATCGACTATTACCCAAATGGTATCGTGACCTCGAAGAGTTTTAGGCAACTTCGTCACGAAGTCCATGGTAATATGTTCCCACTTCCACTCGGGAATCTCTAAGGACTGAAGACTCCCATACGGTCGCTGATGTTCGGCCTTCACTTGTAAGCACGTCACACAACGCTCCACGTAACGCGCCACATCAAGTTTCATTACCGGCCACCAATAATGTAACTTCAAGTCCCGGTACATCTTTGTACTCCCCGGATGAATGGAATACTTGGACTTGTGGGCATCCTCAAGAAGTAGTTCACGGTTACCCCCAACCTTGGGCACCCACACACGACCGTTGAACAGTTTTACCCCATGACTATCTTCCGTTAAGAGTAAATGTTGCTTTGTCATGGCTTCAACCTTGAGATTTTCTTCCAACAAGGCTTCTACTTGAGATATATTGATCTTCTCAACAAGACTTGACACTAACTCGATTCTCAAAAGTGTAGTCCGAATACTTCCGTTATAGTCCTTTTGACTTAACGCATCGGCCACTACGTTCGCCTTACCGGGATGGTAAAGCAACTCACAATCGTAATCCTTGAGCAACTCGAGCCACCACCTTTGCCTCATGTTTAACTCCTTTTGATCAAAGACATATTTTAGGCTCTTATGATCCGTGTAGAGTGTACATTTAGTGCCATAGAGGTAATGTCGCCATAGCTTCAAGGCGAACACCACCGCCGCTAAATCCAAATCGTGGGTAGGATAATTCTTCTCGTGAATTTTGAGCTGCCTAGAGGCGTAGGCGATCACCTTGCCTCTTTGCATCAACACGCATCCTAATCCCATTTTCGAAGCATCGATATAGACCACAAAGTCTTCCGACCCTTCGGGTAGCGACAAGATTGGAGCTTCACACAACTTCTTTTGTAAAGTCCGGAACGCCTTCTCTTGCGCTTCGGTCCAAACGAACTTCACATTCTTCCGAGTCAACACCGTCAAGGAAGAAGCTATTTTCGAAAAGTCTTGAATAAATCTCCGGTAATATCCCGCCAAACCCAAGAAACTTCGGATTTCATACGGACTATTGGGAGGCTCCCAATTCATCATGGCTTCGATTTTGGAGGGGTCCACTTTCACCCTGTCTCGGGTGACAACGTGACCCAAGAATTGAACCTCTTCCAGCCAGAAGTCGCACTTGGAGAATTTGGCATACAATCTCTCCTTTCTCAACACTTCTAGAACCTCACGAAGGTGTTGCTCATGTTCCAACTCACTCTTGGAATATATGAGTATGTCATCAATGAACACGATGACCGACTTGTCGAGGAACGGTCGGCACACCCTATTCATCAAATCTATAAACACCGCCGGTGCGTTCGTTAGGCCAAACGGCATTACAAGAAATTCGTAATGGCCATAACACGTTCTAAAGACCGTCTTCGAGACATCTTCTCCCCTCACCTTCACTCGGTGGTATCCCGAACGTAAGTCGATCTTGGAGAAACACCCCGTTCCTTAGAGTTGATCGAACAGGTCGTCTATCCTTGGAAGCGGGTACTTTTTCTTCACCGTTGCCTTGTTCAACTAACGGTAATCGATGCACATTCTCATTGTGCCATCCTTCTTTTTGACAAACAAGACCGGAGCTCCCCAAGGCGACGAACTCGGTCTTATGAAACCCTTCTCCAAAAGCTCTTGGAGTTGAGCCATCATCTCTTGCATCTCCGATGGCGCTAACTGGTAAGGGGCTCTAGCAATAGGAGCTGCTCCCGGCACGATATCAATATGAAACTCCACTTGACAATCGGGTGGTAACCCGGATAAGTCGTCCGGAAAGACATCGGGAAACTCCCGCACTATCTTCACATCTGCAATCTTTGACTTCTCTAGCTTGACGTCAACTACGTAGGCTAGGTAGGACGAGCATCCTTTCACCAAGCATTTGTGTACTTTAGCCATGCTGATAATTGCTACATCACCTTTCCTTTTCTCACCATAGATCATGAAAACTTCACCACTAGGATTGGGAAGTCGGATCAATTTCTTGGAACATACGATCTCGGCATGATTGTTCGCTAACCAATCCATGCCGACCACCACATCAAAACCTCCAATAATCATCGACATCAAATCGATTGGGAATTCTCTCCCTTCGATTCCGAGAGCATACTCCCTCAGAACATCGCGGATTAGAACTTGACTACCATTCGCTATTTTTACCACTAACGCATTCTCTAGACTATTAGTGGGCATAACAAGCTTTTGACGAAACAACTCAGATATAAAAGAGAAACTGGCATCCAAATCGAACAATACACGAGCAGGTACGGAGTTTAGAAGTTACGTACCCGATACCACATCGGCGGATGCCTTGCCCTCTTCGACCGTCATCTGAAAAGCTCAACCCGGGACCCTAGAGGGGTTCTCTCTCTTCTCCAGCGCGCTACCCGACTTGAGCTTCGGGCAATCTCTCTTCATATGCCCCGGTGCCTTGCACTCAAAGCAGATAAGCCCTCTGATCGGGCAATCTTTGGTGGCGTGATCAGACTTCCCACACTTGTTGCAAGGTTGAGGAGTGGGGTTACAGTTGCCATGGTGCTTGTTGTGGCACCTCCGACACCATCTAGCTTCTTGATAACTGTTGAAGCTTCGGTTTCCGACAAAAGGTCGTGTCCTCTTAGGAGGTACGGAACTGTTTTCCCACTTTCTCTTGTCTCCGACCACGACCGCTTTCTCCGGTTTACCCCTCGCGTAAACCTCTTCCATAAATTGGGCTTCCTCTATCGTCTCACGAAGATTAGAAGCCTTCGAGTTGCGGACCATGGACATCATGTCCGTCGACAAACCCTTTAGATAGGCCTTTATCTTCTCCTTCTCTGTTGGGGCCACGTGCCCCACCAAACTCAATTTCTCCATAAATTGACGGGTATACTCCATCACCGTCAAGTTTCCTTTCTCAAGCGACCGAAACTCAGCTTCGATTCTATCCATGGCTCTCTCGCTGCAGTACTCCTCCAAGAGCTTCTTCTTGAACTCGATCCAAGATAGTTGAGCCAACACAGTAGAAGAGAGGGTGGACTGGGTGACATTCCACCATGAGAGTGTCGTATCTCGGAGTAACTGAGAACCGAATCTCACTTTCTAATCGTCCCCACACTCAGAGGAGCTGAAGGCCTGTTCGACCTCTTGGGTCCATTTTACGCACGCAACCGGGTCTTCGGAACCAGAGAACTCTGGTGGTCCACAACCCAGAAAAGATTTATAGGAGAAACTTTTCCCACTTCTCGGAGCACCAACAACCCTGTGCTCTTCAGTTCTGATTCTGTTCCCGGTGCCTCCAGAACCAACTAACATATTCTCTTCCACTGCCTCGTGCCTTCTGAGGCTCGCATCACGGTCCTCCATCATCTTCAGAAATGCCTCTTGCTGCTTTTCCATAGCCGACGTCACCATTTGCATGACGCTGGCCATCATGTCAGCTTGAGGGTTTGCCTCTTGAATAATCGGGTTCGTGGATGCCAATTCCACTCTAGGCACTTGCTCCACCTCCCCAGTAAATATCGACGGCATACCAGGAGGAACGACAGTCGGCGCTCTAACCACCGGGTTTCATTCGGGCGAACTAACATCTCGAAGGTCTTCGTCGCCTAACAACCGACTACGAGTGTTCACCATAGTGGAGTAATGGCTGCCACACAAGCACGAGAAAGAGTAAGAGAGGGGTCAACAGAATAAGCACAAAAAGAACGTACTACTACATTACCAATTGTCATAGTAACGGCACTTCAAACATGTAACACCATCAAATCTGAAATAGTGTCGGTCCAACAATACTTTATAAGTTTATATAATAACAACACAATAAGATTACCAACCTGTTTGATATATAAAATAACGATTACAGGATTGATCTATGAAGCTTGGATTTGTGTTCTCTATGTTTTCTCTCTTTTTCACCTTGATGTGTGTGTTTGTATGTGTGATAAGTGATCTGATCTTGAGAGACTAGAGATACACTTAATCTACCAAGTGTGTTGAACACACAATCTAAGTTAATATCTAGATATTTGATCTAGATATTAAATCTAATATAATCTAGAAACTAACTAATAATTAATAAAGCTAACTAATAACTTTATCTAACTATTACAATATTATAACTTAGATATTAAATCTAAGTAAACTAAAACAATTACATTGACATTTATTACAAATAGACATAGACTTTTATATCGAGAGTCGACGTTCCGGCTTTAGCTTCAGATTGCGATCTTCAGTTTGGATGATCTGGAATCCAATGAGACTGTGGTCTAACAATCTCCCCCTTTGGATCAAGATCATTTAATAAAAAGATTTATCCAATTCAGTCTTCTTGTTCAGCTCAGAAGATGCAATCTCTTTCTCTGAAATCAACATGTCTTCAATAGAATAATCTCTCCTTTTGAAGAGTAGACGTGATTCTTGAAACATGTGATCTTTGCCATTACTTCTGTAGTCATTCTCCCCCTTTTTGATGTTAAGTGCAACGACTTCATCAAAATTTGTGGTAAGAAATGTCAATCTGACGGTTAGAGCCCCTGATTCGTCAATTCATAAGAGATTCATCCAGATCTTTGCAAATCCAGACAAATTAGATGTGTAACACCTGAATCAACTAATGAATCAGTTAGAATGCCTGTCAGTAACACTAAGTCACTGTGTGTAACGAATACACTTTGGAAAGGAGTTGTTTGATGTTGACTCCCCCAGGGCTTCCATTTAATCATCGAAACACCACAAAGGTAATTTCTATAAACGTTATGACAAAGAAACTAAATCCTTGTGTGTTCGGGCTTGTGTTTGAAAGAATTAAGCACGGATGATTGCTTATTGGCTCAAAATTGTGTAAACCACTGAGACAACAGTAAGTTAAACACAGACTCAATGTGCATGATTGAAGTGCGAAGGTGGGGCAGACTTCCTTCTTTTCAATATCTAGATTTTCCGAATGAAAATCAGATAGCATATGTGTTGCATCCCCTTTGAAAATGAAACATTTTCTTTTTTAGAAGAAAATGAGTAGATGGTGAGGTTTGATCAAGAGTTGGCATGGGTTAGTTGCCTGTTTCAATAATGATCACCAAAGAATTGTGAATCACTAGAATTGTGGCTACCCGGCTCAGAAAAAGTTGGTGCAGAGTTGTGATATTCTTTTAACTCTGTTCTCACACGCTCTTTCTTTTAAACCTTTTTGCTTTCTCTAATCACACTCATTCCTTTTATATTTGCACACTCAATCACTAAGGATTAACTTCTTGGGTAGAAATCA
Organism: Arctium minus; assembly: GCA_954870635.1. Lineage (NCBI taxonomy): Eukaryota > Viridiplantae > Streptophyta > Magnoliopsida > Asterales > Asteraceae > Arctium > Arctium minus. The sequence goes on from OX941081.1 coordinate 29,340,937, forward strand.
CTGGTTAAGGTGATTCCATTGAAGTTGTGTTAATTCCTAGCACAATGATTCGTTGTTTTCCTATGATGCATGTGATGCTCAGATTGGTTTAACTATTTCAGTTAAAGCACAATTTAGATCATGAAAACATTTAAAATACACTCCCAAAATATAAAATGTGATGAAAGATCGGGAAGTGGTTTGAACATTAAAAACAATGTTTTCGATGATTGAAAGTTGTCCTTCTTTCAACCATATGTGAGATGAAGATATAGAATTATACCTTTACGTATGATCTCCCATCTCATGAAGCTAAGCTTTAAGTCGTAGAAATATGAACTTGTAAGCTTCTCTCAAAAATTCTGCAAAAGTCTAATGTCAAGTCAAAGTAATAATTATTCACTTATATTGAAAAGACAAAAAGCAGTAAAACTTTTTAAAGTATGAGTCCTGATCTGAAATAATCAGAAGTCATGTCCGAACTCCCTTTTTGATTTGAAGAGCTCCCCCTAAAATCTTGTATAACAAAAAAAAATTGGCATTAAAAGGTACATGCAACATTTTATGAGCTCCTCCTCGAAGTAATATTGACCAGATGTCAATTTCTTCTCATTCTCCCCCTTGGATCATGAACATTTTGATAGAATGACAGATATCAATCAGAGTTAAGAATGAAGAAATGATGAAAAAGTATACAATAGAAAACTTTGTTAGGTAATTACCGATTATATCTTAAGATTTAGCATACCAAGCTTAGAGACAAGAAAGTTGAACCTCTTTTCATCTAAGGGTTTGGTGAACAAATCGGCAAGTTGATAATCAGTCTTTACAAAGAAAAGTTCAATTGTTCCTTTTTCAACATGATCTTTAATAAAGTGATACCTGACGTCTATGTGCTTTGTCTTCGTGTGCTGAACAGGATTCGCTGTTATTGCGATGGCGCTCTTGGAGTCACAGTAGATCGGGATCTTGTTAAACTGGAAACCGTAGTCGCGTAATTGAGTTCTCATTCACAAGACCTGAGAACAGCAACTAGCAGCAGCTACATATTCTGCTTCTGCCGTGGAAGTTGAAACGCAAAGTTACTTCTTTGATCCCCAACTTACTAATTTGTCACCGAGGAACTGCACATGTCCTGACGTGCTCTTCCTGTCTAACATACAACCTGCATGATCTGCATCTGTGTAGGCTTTTAGTTCAAAACTAGTATCTTTAGGATACCACAGACCGAGATCTGCAGTGCCCTTTAGATATCTGAAAATGCGCTTCACAGCAGACAAATGGATTTCTTTAGGATTGGCCTGATATCTTGCACATAAGCATGTTGAAAACATTATATCTGGCCTACTAGAAGTAAGATACATTAAAGAACCTATCATCCCTCGATAAGTCCTAATATCAACAGCCTTTTCCGAAGGATCGCTGCCAATCTTAGTACCTGGTGCCATTGGGGTACCAATCGGTTTAGAATTTTCCATTTGGAACTTCCGAAGAATATCCCTAATGTACTTTGATTGATTGATAAAGATACCCGTAGAAAACTGTTTGACTTGCAATCCGAGAAAGAAATTCATCTCTCCCATCATGTTCATCTGAAATCTAGACACCATAAGGTTTGCGAAATTTTTACAGTACTTAGTATTTATAGAACCAAAGATAATATCATCTACATAGATTTGAATTAAAATGATATCGCCTTTTTCCTTTTTAATAAACAAAGTGGTATCCACCGTACCTTTTGAAAACCCAGACTTGACTAGAAAATTAGAGAGGACATCATACCAGGCTCGAGGTGCTTGTTTCAGACCGTAGAGTGCTTTGTCAAGAATGTAGACATGATTCGGCTTCTCTTGATTGACAAAACCCTCTGGCTGAGAGACGTAGACTTCCTCCTTCAGAATTCCATTTAGGAATGTTGTCTTCACGTCCATTTGAAAGACCGTGAAGTTTTTGTGGGCTGCGTAGGCTAGAAACATTCTGATTGCCTCTAATCGCGCCACAGGAGCATATGTTTCGTCATAGTCTATTCCTTCCTCTTGTCTGTATCCTTTGGCTACTAGTCGTGCCTTGTTTCTGATGACGGTTCCATCTTCGTCTTTCTTTATTTTGAACACCCATTTCGTACCTATTATGGTTTTACCTTGAGGTTTCGGTACGAGTCTCCAGACTTTAAGTGCATCGGACTGATTCAGCTCTTCTTGCATTGAGATCACCCATTCTGGATCAGCAAGTGCTTCCGATACGCGTGTTGGCTCGAACTTGCTCAGAAAGGAGTCATGCATGCACAGGTTCATTGATGTTGACCTAGTTTGCACTGGTTTTGATGGATCGCCAATTATCTGGCTTATCGGGTGCTCTTTGGTCCATTTTTGTTCATGAGGCAGTGGATTAGATGATTGTATGTATGTTGTGTCATCTACGAATCCACTTGTACCTTCTTCTATTTGTTCAGGAGGATTGATTGTTTCAGTTGAAGTGGTAGGTTCAGAAGGCTCAGCAGGTACAGCTTGATCTGGCTGTAGATGGACCTGTACAGTATCTCCTACTGTTTCAGCTACTTCTGTCTCTTTATCACATGGAACTTCTTCAACTGTTGGAGTCGGCATTTGAATTGTAATTTCTTGTTGAATTGGGGCGTTTGATTCAATAGAGTCATCTGTACTGGTTGGATGAGTAGTCGTTAAGTCTTACATCCTGTCAACCACAACAGATTTCTTTACATTAGATCCAAGAAATTCATCATAAAACAATTCAAATAATAAATCTAAATCAGATAAATGGTTAGTTGAAGTTGAAGCTTCGTCTGATTTAGTCTGTTGAGACGCAGGTTCTGGACTGAGTTGCCCAGAAGCTAGTACTCCGATTATAACGGGTTCTGAACGTTGTTGTTCGGAAGCCATATCTTCATCAAAGGTGACGTTGACGCTTTCAATCACCGTCTTTGTCTTCTTTAGATAGACACGATATGCAGTTGAAGTCGAGGAATATCCAATGAAGATTCCTTCATCTGCCTTAGCGCTGAATTTGTTGAGATTCTCCCTATCGTTTAATACGAAACACTTACATCCAAATATATGGAAATATTTGATTGTCGGTGTTTTGTTGTTGATTAACGCGTAAGGAGTCTTCTTGAACCTTCGATGAATCATGGAACGATTCTGTGTGTAGCACGCGGTCGAAACAGCTTCTGCCCACAAAAATAGAGGTAAGTTGGAATGACTTAGCATAGTACGAGCAGCCTCGACTAGCGTTCGATTTCTTCTTTCAACTACTCCATTTTGTTGAGGCGTTCGAGCAGCAGAGTATTGATGTGAAATCCCGACAGATTCGAGATATTCTTCAACTTTGTTGTTCTTGAACTCTGTGCCGTTGTCTGTTCTTAGAATCTTGACCGGTTTCTGCAGATTCACCTGGGTCGTCTTCAGGAATGTAATGAGGACATCTGGTGTCTCATCCTTTGAACGTAGAAACTTGACCCATGTGTATCGTGAATAATCGTCCACGATCACGAGTATGTACTTCTTTCCGCCTAAGCTTTGAGTACGCATTGGACCGCATAGATCCATATGCAATAACTCTAAAGGAGCATTGGTACTTGGTTCTGGCTTCGGTTTATGAGGTGCCCTCTTCATCTTGCCCTTCTCACAAGCTGCACAAAGATGTTCTCTTTCATATCTCAGCTCTGGAAGTCCTTTGACGAGCTTTCCACTGACTAGGTTGTTGATGTACCGAAAGTTGAGGTGAGAAAGACGTCGATGCCATAACCAACTTTGTTGCATCGAAGCTTTCGATAGTAGACAAACTTGTTTGTCAGTCTGGACATCTGATAAGTTGATTGTGTAGAGGTCTGATTCTCGTGTACCGACCAAGAGTTCTTCGCCTTCTTCATTGCGAACAGAACAGCTCTTGGCTTTGAAGTTGACCTCTAAGTCTTTGTCACAGAACTGGCCTATACTGAACAAGTTGTGTCCTAAGCCTTCTACATAGCTCACCTTCTAGATCGTGACACTGTCATGATGTACATCACCGTATCCCATGATTGGAGAAAATTGGTCGTTGCCAAATCTTACTGTTCCACAATATTTTTCTTTAAAGTTGGACAGTATCTCCTTTTGCCCTGTCATGTGCTTGGAACAACCGCTGTCCAAGAACCACGTATGACTGGTCTGCATAAGAGAAATAAGAAAATTTAGATTTGTATATGACAACATTGGAATCTATACTTTGATCATCGAAGTGCGGGTCTTGAACTGATTTGTTCAAAAGCCTATTTTGTCTTTGAAGAACGAGTCCTGATCTGTACATAATCAGAAGTCGCTTTCTCTTTAAGCTTTGTGTGCCTGCAACACAGATTTCGCCTTAGGTACCCATTGGAATTTGGGTCCTGCTGTGTTAGCACAAGATTTTGGTATCCATTTCAAATTGGATCCTATTTTCTTTTGAAAAGTATGTGAAGAATGGGTATGAGGTGAATGCACATGGTAATTTCCAAACCAATCTTCAGAATCTTGACAAGAGATAGATATATGTTTATCATAAAAAGAAGACTTTCCAGCAGATAAAGATAACTGAAATAATTGCTTCATTGTATATTGTTTACGAGAAACAGCAAGTTTTGGGTTCAAAACAGCAATATCAACAATTACAACATCTTTAGTAAGCGAAGTCTTATTACAATTAACACTACTAGACGTTAAGACGGTCTTGCCAAGGTTCCGTTTGGGTTGCCACAGAGAATTTGCTTCTGGCCTTTGATTTCTCAGATCTGAAACATGTAAAGCTGGTGAGTTAGACCTTGGAGCAACAAACGAATGTTTCTTCTTGGAATTACCAGTAGTGGTCGGTTTCTGTGAATGCTGAGATAAATTCTTACCTTTAGCACTCTTAGCGTTCACAGAGACTGATTTATCAACGAAAGCTTTCGTTGATTTTGCACTGTTCACAGGCTTACTGGTTTTTCTTAAAGTTTTCTTCACAAATGATGAATGGTTGGGAAGTTTTGTATTAAAGTCAAAGAGATTGGAACCATCATCTAAACCACCGTTAGAGTTCAAAAATTCAAATCCTTTATTTGATGAACCAAACAAATCCTTAGAGTTTGAAGCTTTTGAAATAACAGAATTTGAAAACACGGTTGAAAAAACGTTTTGCTCAATATTTATCAAAAGTCTTGCATCTGATAAAGAATTCTCGAGTTTAGAAATTTGACGTTCTAAAACGAGAGGAGGGACATATAGTTTACCTTTAATAGGCTTCGCCTCCATTTCTTTTTCAGAATAACTTGGAAAGAAATCACTTGAAAGAGTTTTCTTCTTTTGATATATTGGGTTTTCATCATAACTATTATTCAATTTCGCATAATAAAATGGAAGATGAACTTTAGCTGATTTCATCCGTTTTTCCGTTTCATTGGCTTCATCCTCTTTTGACAGTTTAGTCCAGAAAGTTTTAAACGCGGGGAGTCTGCGGGCTAATTGCATATTTAGATGATCATAAAGTCCAGGAACTTCAGACATCCCCTTTTCTAGACAGTGAAGATTCTTATAACCGATTCCCCATCTCTCTGTTTCCTCTTTGGGTTTGTTCAGAAAAATAGTCTGTTCAGTTTGACCCATTTTATACAACTTCTCTTCCAAACTTTTTAGTTTTCCTAACAAAGAAAAGTTCTCTTTTGTACAAGAAGCATGCAACTTTTTAAGCTCAAAAATATCTATTGCACCTTTTAGCAGTTGAGATTTAAGATCAGAATTCTCTTTTAGAATTATTGTCTTTTCCTTAGCATTGGTGTCATTTTCTTTATGTAAAACCTCAATTAATACTTTCTTCTCAGCAATTTCATTGCTAAGTTTCTGTATCAACTGGTTTTTGTCTGTCATGACACCATTATTTTGTTTAGGATTAGATTCTAACTCTCTTTGTTTCATACTCATGGCATGCATTTTATTCATGAATTCTAAATCAGATAGATTACATACCTCCTCTTCTTCATTGTCAGAATCAGCTTCAGCATCTGATTCTATCTTGCCCATCAAGCACATGTTGACAGCTTCTTTTCTATCTTCATCATCTTCTTCTTCATCATCTGAGTGATCGAGCCAGTATTCGTCCTCAGCCATCAGTGCCTTGCCTGCCTCTTGTTGTTTTGCAAGAAGCATCTTGTTCTTGTAATAGTCTAAATTTCTGACTTTAGATCTGCGGCAGTCTTTGGCATAGTGACCTGGTTTACCACAGTTGTAGCATGTAGGCGGTTCTGGCTGACTTGATCCTTCAGCTTTGAATTTCCTTTCTTCCGGTCTCCTCTCCTCTATCCTCTTTCCTTCCGACTGAAACCTTCTCTCTTCTGGTTTCCTATCCTCTGATATTCTCCCATCAAATCTCTTCCCTTCGTATCTGCTACCTTCAATCCTTTCTTTATGAAAGTAGTTGTTCGGACCAGATGAATATCTCTGATTATTTGATGTTGGCTTAGTGTAGAACCTTTTCTGAAAGACACTAGTCAGCATCATCATTGCTTGCTTCAGCTGATCATTTTCATCTGATTCTGAGTTTGCACAACCTTCATTTTCTTCATCTGATTCATATACAGTCGCCTTGTTCTTCTTCTTTCTGACTACAAGGGCGACTGTGTCTTCAACTACCTTTCCTCTCTGTCTCTTCTCATCCAGAATTTCATCCACCTCTTTTTCATTCTGACGGAGGGTTTCATACACCTCGTGAAGTGGAATCTCATTCAAGTCTTTAATTTGCTTCATCTGACGAGCAAATCTTTTCCATTCAGGTTGAAGAATACTAAGGAATTTGATATTCAGCTCATTTTGAGATTTGTGAACTTTGTTCTTGCTAAGTTCATTCAGCAATGTTACAAACCTGTCATAGGTTTCTTCTAAGGTTTCTCCCACCCTGCCTCTAAATTCTTCATAGTTATTTAGGCAGTTGGAGATCTTCAGCTGATTTCCAATTTTTGAACCCAGCATCATTTTCTCGAGCTGATCCCACATTTCTTTACCTGAAGCCTTGTAACTGTCAATCTTGACGTATATTTCATTTGGGATCCCCTGTAAGATGTATGACTTTGATAATTTGTCGCCTTTGGCTCTTCTGAGGTTATCATCTTGTAGCTCGTGATACTTCAGTTCAACCTGAGTAGGCACGTTATCAATTACACGAGTCGTCATTGGTGGTGTCATAATCCCTTCTTCAATAGATGTTCTGATATAATCACCCAGCTCGTGTCTGTCAATGAAGTTTAGAAACCTATCCTTCCACTGTTCGTATTCTCCTTTGAAGAGAACTGGTGGCTTGGTGTCAGTTCCTATTGCAAGGGCTTCTCTGGATGTCATCCTGTTTGATATAAGAGAAAAACTTGACAGATATGATCGTTAACTTAGGCAAAATTTGATCACACAAGAAATTTTGTCCCCCTAGGCAGACTTAGCACGGGGGTATGGGGGCAGCGCCCCTAGAGAAAAAATTTACGACTAATAAAGACCCTATTACAGTTTCGAAAAGTTCTCAGAAAAATATTCTAAGTGAGGTTTGCGATTCTGAGCTATGCGGGTCTGAGGTATGCGGGTCTTTGAGGAATGCGGGTCCTTTGAGAACCGAAAAGTTCAGCTTTGCGGGTGCTTTGGGACCCGAGTTTTTTTTTTTTTTTTTTTTTAGGATTGCGGGTCCTTTGAGAGCCGCAAAGTAAGGAATGCGGGTTATGTTGGAACCGCAAAGTAAGAAATGCGGGTGCTTGAGACACGCAAAGTTTAGGTATGCGGGTCACTTGAGACACGCAAAGTAGAGAAATGCGTATGTAGTTGGACCCGCAAAGTTGAGAAATGCGGGTTATTCAACCTCTGGAATGCGGGTGTTCGACCTGTTCTTCTGAAAATCGTATGAATCTTGTTCCTGAAACGATTTAGCAACACCAAACTCTACCAATATGTCTAGAATCACTTCTAGAACTGAATGTAAGCACTCGATCTCACTAAAACACTCTTTTTCGAAATAAGATCGATGGCACAGTAACTTACCCACTTCGACTGTTTTCACTTAAAATCACCAAATTGGAACTCGATTTAAGCTTAATAATGAAATCAAATAGCAACAACTCGATCTAGCATGTAGTACGATCACAACCTGATCGATTCTAACACCTATAACACTTAAAATCACAAAATCGAATTTTGTTCAAGAACATAGAGTCGTTTTTCTCATAAACTTGTTTTTGATCTTAATCAGGCTCTGATACCAATTGTCGGTCCAACAATACTTTATAAGTTTATAGAATAACAACACAATAAGATTACCAACCTGTTTGATATATAAAATAACGATTACAGGATTGATCTATGAAGCTTGGATTTGTGTTCTCTATGTTTTCTCTCTTTTTCACCTTGATGTGTGTGTTTGTATGTGTGATAAGTGATCTGATCTTGAGAGACTAGAGATACACTTAATCTACCAAGTGTGTTGAACACACAATCTAAGTTAATATCTAGATATTTGATCTAGATATTAAATCTAATATAAACTAGAAACTAACTAATAATTAATAAAGCTAACTAATAACTTTATCTAACTATTACAATATTATAACTTAGATATTAAATCTAAGTAAACTAAAACAATTACATTGACATTTATTACAAATAGACATAGACTTTTATATCGAGAGTCGACGTTCCGGCTTTAGCTTCAGATTGCGATCTTCAGTTTGGATGATCTGGAATCCAATGAGACTGTGGTCTAACAAATAGCAACTAATTTAAAATTTTATAAATTCAACAATAATTGATTCACCTACAATGACAATTTAAGGTTTAACTTCAATAAACACGAATCAAACCTTATACAAGGTCTATAATAGGGACGTGTGTTACTAAAAACCCAATACTAGTCGCTATCCCCAAAATGCGGAAGACTTCACCAAGCTACTCACCTTCGTGCCTATAACTAATACTCAACTCTTCATAGTAATGCTAGAACCATTCCCCAACCGGAACCTGATGCACATGCCGACAAATAAAAAGGTTAGGCTAACGCCTAGTGAATTCAAGAGTTTTCAACATGAATAAATATTTCGTTAAAAAGGAAAGAATGCAACTTAAAGTACAATCTTTCAAAATGATTTACTTTAAATATCAAAACGACTCGTTTTCTAATAACATGTATTTTTAAGGGCGAACGCCCAATACAAAACATTCTCTATAAAGTGATGCAACCCAAAACTCACTCAAAACGTGAATAGAAAACGGACTCCCAATTTATAAAAAAAAACGCGAATAAAACTTTATATCCCGAAACACCCAAAACACGGGTGAGGAATAATACTCAACTCATAAATCATAGGAAACAATCCATATAAATATGAAACGTCACTAAATACATGGTTAATAAACCCAATACTCATGCGACCATAAAATGAAAGGAAACAAATTAACAAAACATGGAAATGACATATTTTATTCAAACCTTAATATACGCGGAGGGAAATCCAATATTAAGGTCATCATTTACAATCAACCACATAAGCCCAACGATGATAAAGTAAGGCGTTAATATTTAAAATATTGTTGGCCGACGACGGGGGAGACCCGTATCCGTTGAGAGTGGAGGAACACAAAAGTATGCCACTCTTGCAACGTTAATCGTATGACACTTCACGACATAAAAGCCCAAGTGCCCCTACGACTCCTTTCAAGCTACACCAAAAGAGACAGCTGACCTTGGTGAATATTACCATGAATACCACCCCAAATGCCCGACACACTTAAGGACTACCTCCAAGGCATTACCTTCAAGCGACAGAGGCCCAAACGCCCTTCAACACAATGGCACAACCGGACTCATCCCTCCTAGTGTATACTTGAAAGGTTCAGGTCATAAAACATGGGTCCCGGAGTCCAACCCCGCAATACCCAATTGACCCTCAAATAAAGACTAACGTACGTGCCTATGGATCCAATGCAACACAGTCTAACATTACATGACTACACAGGAATGACCAACGCACTCGAGCATGTAATTAACAACAATATGCAACAAGGTGCATTAACATGTAACTCATAACTGGGCTCTACATTGAGCCATTAAAACCGGACAAATGTCCCCAAGACTCTTTTAAGTCAAAACCGAGTTAAGGTGCGCGAAATCCTTTTGACCAACAACTAACGGTCCCCAAATAATAAAACGCATTTAAACGACTTTTATGCAATATATTCTCCAAATACAATATCAACTTAAAACATGAATTTGTTGGGACAAATCATTTTCCAATTAAAAACCCTCATCATATTTCCAAAATATTGCATGACATGACGACGTGAAATTTCCAAACGATTTATAGACCAAATACACCAAAATCACGTTAACGTCAAATAACTCTCATATGGCAATAAATCGCTAAAAGAATATATGCTTGAGGCTTACACGTCAAAACACCCGAAAACCGATGATATACATTTTATAAAATGTAACAACCCAAATTTACCAACTATGAAAACTTTGTCAAATACTCAACACATTTGATAAATACAAAGTAAACATATTATTAATTCAAAATACACATTTTGGCATGTACATAGTTTTCACAAAGCAACTTGAACTCACCTTGCTAGGTTATGTTAAACCTAGTTTTTTATCCAACTTGCAAAAACTTCTCGCTACCTAGATAAACCACGTATGATCACCAAATCAATGAAATGACTCTAAACAAAATATTAAACGACCTTATGACTTTTCTAACTCATCAAGAATCACCCCTGACGGATTTTAAACCAATGTTATATGAATATTTGAAGATTGATTAGTGTTGTCCTAAAAAAACCCGATTTTTGGCATACTTACTCTCCAAATCAACTCTTCCGTAAAGCATACGGTTTGTTAAGGATATCACAACGGTTCCAAAGACATATTACATGCCTCAAACCGATCTACGAGCAATTTATTATGATTTTTATAAAATCTGGACAACACCTAAAATAAACCATATCAACTTCAAATTATATAAAACCATTTAATCCATATTTCCTATAGATTAATTCATCAAAACCCATCTAAGAGCTATAAGTTTGAACTTTAAGATTTGAAACCCTTAAAACTCCATATGAATCTATAAACAAATATGATTTCCTCAATTTAAATCATCGACAAAATACTAAAGAAACCCAATAATTATATAAACTTAAGATTAAGGATTAGAAGTTCATACCTTTCAACTTTTATAAATCATAAGTTATCAACAAACTTTAATTCTCTTCAACCTCCTTTAAAAAACCTCAACTTAAATCTTCTTGTCAACTAACCAAATCAAATATCTATAATATATATATAAATGCTTCTAAAAATATATGGAATGCAACAGGTGGTTGTTGCCGCCCCACCTTCACTCCAATATTGCTTCATAAGATTGTGGGTTTCTACTTTTCTTCTCATTTAGTGAAATTTTGGTGCCCTATTATGATACATATGGATTTGGGCTGATTTTGCTTCATGTTGGGCTGCTTATAATTTGGGCCTAAGCTGATAACTCATGTAATTAAAAAAAAGATTAAGGGTATGTTGTCTATTAGATTCGACAAATATACCTACAGCATACCAACGAATGCCTTTGCCAACCTGCTACCAATCCTTTTCGCTAATTGTGCCTCATTAAATTTATTTATTCATCTTTTGACCAGATTCAATTTTTCTCCCAACTACAACATCAATTTTGGATCTGATGTGGCCGGACTTCATAAAAACTCAAAACACCAAGATTGTAGTTTTGAGTGTTAATTTTCCAAAGGAACTTGAACAACTTAAATCGAGGCTAAGACTACTGAGATATGATTCTTCTTATATGTATATATATATTTCGCTCCAAGGTGCTCCGAACCAAAAATCCGGGTGTTACAAAGCACACTCACGTAAAACATCCTCATAATAACATTAGCTAAGTGAGATTATGAACATATATTACATAAAGGTTCTCGTTATCATCACCACAACGTTTGATAAACATAATTTTCGTCCACTCTAAGACCAACCCATCTTAGAAGTTCTACCCAAACTCACAATCAATACTTAACATACTCAGTCTAAGTCTAGACATCTTACATTCATGCCTAGTTCACTTAAACTAGAGCTCTGATACCAACTTCTAACACCCTAAAATTTAGAGTAATTTAAAATTTGAAAATTTGGCAATATGACGTTTGTATTTGGAATAAACCACCCAAAAGGGTAAATGTATAAAGTGTTTACAAAAACCTGTGAACGGATATGGAAATCAACAACAAACTAATCTAAACATAAACTATCTAGATTACATCGGTTGTCAACCCAAAATCACCAAAAGAAGAGACTTAATTAAATTCCCAACGCCAAATACTAATCATCTAAAAAATGCCTCAAGCCCACGCTCGTCGCTCAAACCTTTGGCAACCCACCACTAAAGGAACCTGTTATACACATCATTTGAGAAAAAGTGTTAGGCTTAAAGCCTAGTGAGAACATATAGTTTATAATTTGAAGAAATATAGGCAATTGTAACAAGAGGAAATCTTTTCAAGAAAGTTGAGTTTACAATTGTAAAAATTGCCACGTGATGATCTTTCGGTCCAAAATTACATCTTGCGATGACGGGGGAGACCACATTTACCAAGGATTGTAACGGAACACAAAAGTAGGTCATAATCCGAGTTATGAGCTAAATACTTGGAATCCATGGCCACGAACAACGCCGGTCCGTACTAAGATGTGGGGGAGGGCACCCGAGGAAACCAAGTCATACTCGTTCACTAGAACTACATTATGACCCATGGCTAGTAACTGGTCCCACATAACCGTACCAAGTGGCCTCCGACGATCAAATATATCCACTAGCTACAAAGGGGAAAAACATCCCAAAATAAAAGCCGACTCAATATCTAGGGATCCACTAGTAATAGTCTAGACTTGTCACAATTTCATTTGTGACCAACCATAGTTAAACATATAGTTTATGATAACATTTATTTCCAAAATGCATTCCCAAGTTTAACTGCTGATAAGAATGAAAATCATAAAGTGAGATTATATGCATCATTTTAAGTACCTCACCAAAAAAGTGCAAGTAGTACTTTGTTTTACTACATATAAAATGGAACCCTTCATTTTAGTTGAAAATGAGTGGAAGCCCTAAAATCTCCCAAAACTCATGTTAGGTCAAAATGTAATAAACATTAATCCAAAATAAAGGAGATATATAGGAGCTTAAAATGTAAGTTTTGACATGTATAAAATTTGGAAAATGATAGTAGGAACTCACCAAGTGGGTTTTTGAAGAAAACCCAAAACCCTAGATTTGATCCCTTGGAGAAGATGAAGATGGAGATGGTGGTTGAAAGCTTCCAAACCCAAATCCTTAGATGTTACTCTTAACTCTAGAAATAAGTGAGGTAGATGGAGTAATGAAGGAACCCTAAGTTTGGAGTAAATGAAGAGGGAGAAGTTGAGAGAGAAATCTATGGAGGAAAATAATGAGAATAAAGAATTTGGGGGCTGAAATCTAATTTAACCCGCTTAGGGCCACCGCGCGGGTTATGGCACAAGCAAACTCGTGCCGTGACTCGCGTCACACACTGGAATCCGCGATAGACAGAACACCGTGCTGGTTATGGCGCAGGCCAAGCCGTGCGGTAACTCACGCCGACCCACAAACTTCAAACCTTCTTCAAATCAGGCCAAATTCAAAAGTCGGGGTGTTACAGGGTGAGATTCGACCAAGTCAGGGCCTCGCCCTTGAGTAAATGAAAAGAAAATTTGACCTTCTGCGATTCATCACATTCGCTTGCCTCAAACGCCATCTCTATCTCTCGAATACAATAGATGCAACTGATGGGATCTACCGCTCCTGCAAATTCGGGTGGCCTGCACCCCAGAAAAGCTTTATAAGTGCATCCCGTCTCCTTCCTTTTCTCACAAACAATAACATATTCTTCGGTTACCACTACGGCCGGTCCACCGCCTGATCCGGTCGCAGCATTATCCCCCACTGTTTCGGGCCATCGGTGGCTAGCGTCGCGATCCTCTAGGAGTTTCATAAAGAATTCTTGTTGTTGTGCCATGGCCGAGTTCATGGCTAGCATCATATTGTCCTTGATTTTCGTCTCAAGCGTCACCTCTTCTATGATCGTGTTGTTATCGACAAGGTTCATGTGTGGGATATGCCCGGGTCCCCCGCCCAAGATGGTGGGTATGGGAGGTCCCATAGAGGTCTCGACCAAAGAAGGTTGGTCAGCAGTAGATTCGACTTCCACGCGACCCTCTTGCGGGTTTGGTAGCCTGCTCCGAGTGTTTACCAAGGTTATCTGTCACACACGCACGAGAAAGAGGTTGAGAAAAGACGAAGTGAGTTAAACTCATTGTACGTACTACTACATTTATCAATTATCGTAATAATAGCAATTCAAGCATGCTCACGTAAGAGCACATTCATAATAGCATTAGCTACGTGATATTATGATTGCGTGATACACAAGGATCCGTCGTTACTGTCATCATAATTCTTAATCAATGTAATTCTGTATATCCTAACGTTCTCCCCACCTATGACTTTTACCCCAAGGTGGACAACTTAATGATACGCTTAAAGCTTAAGTCTAGATATGTTAAGTCAATACCTAGTTCACTTAAACTAAAGCTCTGATACCAACTTGTAACACCCTAAAAATAGGGATAACTCCGGAAAATGAAAACATGGTATATAAAATTTGCCAAAGCAATCGAGCCTCCCAAAAATTTGGGGTAAGAATAAACACCTGTTTAAGTATAAGTTACAAGTCTAAAAATGTGAAGAATAACAACCTAATAATCTAATTTCATTCGAGATCAGATTACAATTTGGGTGTCATTCGAATTTCCCCAAAAGATGACTTCTATAAAGAAATGGTGTCCCAAAAGTCTTCCCCAAACTCACTCTAGTCCGGCTAAGCCTTTTTATCACCGGCACCACTAGAACCTAAGATACACATCGACACCAACAAGTGTTAAGCCAAAAAACCTAGTGAGTTTGTACGAGTAATAACATCCCAATCAAATGCACAATTCTTATCAGCAATTAAAAATAAGTTCATCAAATGTGGAGTCAATGGGGGAGACCCATAACACCAATCAAGTTCCACCCAAAGAGTCGATACACCTTGATGCCAACTACCATAAGTGACACCCAAAAGGCCCGACACATCCGAGGACTACAACCATGGCATTACCCCGAATGGCGGAGGTCTAGGTACATACCTTTACGGTGGCACCCAAGACTATATCCTCCTAGTGTCTACCGACTTGGTTCATCTAACATTATTATTAGTAGGTCTCAAGGCACATAATGTACATGAATAATCACAATACCAACCATGGGTACAATATTAGACCATACCATCCATAAGTTACACATAGACCATATCAAGGCTAGTATAGAATTATTGATAACAATGTAGTTATAACTCCACCTCATGATGATTCAAGTAATAGGTCATCCCAATACCATGTTATGTGTTTCATCAAACTTTAACAAGTCATGTATGATCATGTAATAATCTAACAATCCAATTTCTCAAAATTAGGTCAAACCACCTATATAGACCATTAACCAAAATTAACTCATACAAGCATATTTCCCATTTATCTAAGGTCAAGGAGTCCCAATACCATGTTAGGGAAGCTCACTCATGTAGAAAAATGGGGTCATAGACTTACACACAAGGAGACCCACAATAAATCAAGTTTTATGTATGAATAGTTCAAATAAAGATGAATGACAATAACATGTAATAGAGGAGGATGTGTATCTAGTTTTAACAAAGTTTAGGAACTCACCAACTAGGTTTATAAAGAAAACCTAGAAAGTAGAAACCCTAGATGTAGATGGAATGTAGACTTGAAGTCTTGAGATTCTTGATGAACTACTCCAATAAATGGTCCTCAAGGTAGATTGAAGCTCAATAAATGTTGCGTAACCACCCAAGGCTTGCAATAACTGATCTAAGGTAGAAAGAGGAAGAAAATCGCCCAAGAACCCTAAAAATCGCGGTTGAAAACGAGTAGGAGTGTTTTTGTGATTCAAAATCGGTCAAGAAGGGTTTTGGGGACCTGCAGGTAGCCCATCAGCTTTGGCCGCGGCTAGGAGGCCGCGCCATATGTCGCACATGTGTCATAAGGGCTTGCACTCCAGAGAGTTCCGCGGCTTGGGCCGCGGCTTGGGACCCGCGCCATAAGTCGCGCAACTCACTGCCTCAGGGTGTTAGTCAAGGTTTTGAAAGTTAAGAGATTACCCACACATCTACGCACTAATATACATACATTTATATAGGCAAGTTCTAAGCGAAAAATACGGGCGTTACATACATATTCTCACCCACAAATTATTTATGATAGTGAAGAGGGTTTTTCCTTATCTTTTTTCGTATTTTGAATTAGAATTGACTATGTTGTTAATTTAGTTTTGGTGTCTTTGACAACTGTTTTGGATGTCAGGTTAAGAGTGTTAACAAGTCTGATATTTTGCTGGAAGCCATCCAAGTTCGTACAGTTTTGAATTTGTTTATCATCAAGGCTTAAATCTCATCCAGTAGGAGATGGTTCATGGATGGTAAGTAAGATCCCCTCACAATAGATCATGGAAATCAACAAAATAATATATATGTTAACAAGCATGCTTTTGGACATGTATGTTATAAATGTGTTCTTGTTTGAACCGTTCCACATATATGTATAAATATGTAATGTAGAATTAGGATTGCGTTAGAAATCAAAGTTAAGTGAGAAGCATAAGAAAGCTGATAAAAAAGTGTTAGTCACGCAGGAGCGCGTCTGCTCTTCTCTTCCTCACTCGCACCCTCCTTTTCACCTTCTCCTTCTGATTTTTTATTTCAATTTCATGTTAATGTCAATTTTCATTGTTTGATTCCCAAATCCGTGATCCGATGGCTACATCGGTGTTCAAATCAACGTGCGTTGTAAACTCGTTCTAAAATATATGCACAAATACACCAACCCAACCCCCAAGTTCACGAAAACCCTAAATTCATCTCCATTTCCCCCTTTTTTGATTCATTCATCCCTGATTTCCTTAATTATCCAATTCATCCTTCGCTGAATGCTAGGCGTATAGAGAGAGAGATGTTTGTCTGTTGTTAGAATTGATCTCAAATTAGATGTGGTGCATGTTCAAATTTTCAGGGAGGCAAATCTTCAAGAATTATGAATTGTATTCTAGCAGTTAAATCCTACAGTGAATGGAAACAAACAGGTGGCAATGGGACTCGGAAATTTGGGGGAACTTTAAAACCCGCTACACCTAGCAACAACAAGCACATTGTTTGCAAAAACTCAGACCCATTCACAAATTCTTTGTCAAGGAGTATGTCCATGAATCTTCAATCTCCAGAAATTGATAATAGCAAAATGGTTTGTTTTCTATCCATCCGCATAACTAACTACTAGGACCTCTTCTTCTATTAAATTTAATTAAATGATCTATATATCTTGATACTTGCCATATTCTTGTATGCAGCATAATTCATCCTTAAGTATGCTTGTTTGTGCTGTTTTGCTGGATAAAAAACCTGATGAGGTTCCCATTGTAAGTGTAACCTTCAACCACATTAACTAATTTCAGAAATATTTTATCTTTGGATTTTTCCTATCATTTCTTCTTCTGCCCTATTGAGATTTTCACAAGGATGCAATTGGAAAATATCTCTGGAACATGACTTAATTTCTTTAGTGTAAAATCACAGACAATTTTATTTTATTATTGTTCTCAAATGAACCTAACTTTGTATCTTTATGCATTAAAATAACTACCTTACATTAGCTTTATTCCTTTCATTGAAGAAAAAATTATTTTATGGTTCTAAAGAGTCAAAGAGATGCATAATTATGAAAAGATAAATTAAATACATTTATATTAAATGAAATAATGATATAGCCTTATTTGATTGGTGGACATGGAGGAAACAAGAAAATTAGGGACTGATATCGATTTGTAGGATGGTTGCTTTATTTTGGTTTGATAGTGCTTTATCTTAATTTTGTTTTGTAATGTATCATATTGATTCAATTATTTTTTATGGATCATCTAATTGTTTATTGTTTGATTTTGATCCAAAATTGTTATTTTACTTGTCACAATAGCGAGATTTTGTAGGAAATGTATGGACCTTTCACTTATATTTACCTTTTTTATGTAAAGTAAAGCATCATATAAAGGCACCCTCTCATTATTTTGTTTTTATTTGTACGTGTGTAGAAGTGGCTAAAGTGCATCAAATTCGAATTTGGGGAGATAAATGTCCGAAATCGGATATTGTCATCAATCAGGGTCCACTTCTCCTCTCCCTAGCGGCATCCCGACGTACACGGTGGAGATTGTGAACACATGCACCACCATTTTTCACATGATCCCATGCGTTTTGTTGATGTTTTTATTTCATTGCACTTTATAGTACCCGTGGGCACCATGCCTAGTATATATATATATATAATACACACACATATACCTGCACATATATATATATATATAATACATACACAAATATATATATATATACCTGCATATATATAATACACACACACACACATATATATATATATAGAGAGAGAGAGGGAGGATCATGCGAGAAGGAGAGAAGGAATGTGAGCCACATAATTTATTAATTAAAAAAACCATAAATAAAAAATAAAAAATAGTTTTAGAAATTGGGATAATTATCATTTTAAATTGGATAAATCCTTAAAATTATTATATCTTTTAGATTTATTTATTTTTTAATTTCAATTATTTATTAATTTTTTTTTCTAAATATACTTTTAATAAAGAAAATTCACAATTTTAACCAAATATCACATGTGATATCATTATATGAATATTTATGCATATCACATATCATATTATTACATGTGATAATTATATATATTTTAGTTAATCATATGTGATTATGTATACTTCTATTTATAAATCTTTTTGTGATGTAAATATTATCACATGTGATAATTGTATATATTTTAGTTAATCATATATGATTATGTATACTTCTATTTATAGATATTTTTGTGATGTAAATATTATCACATGTGATAATTGTATATATTTTAGTTAATCATATATGATTATGTATATTTATATTTATAGATTTTTTTGTGATGTAAATATTATCACATGTGATTATGCGTCATTTATATTCAGACATATATTATCATATCTGATATTTACAAAAATTCACCTAGTGGGATCATATGTGATACATAATAATATATCACATGTTAAACGAAGTTAATCACATGTGATTCAAAACGTAAATCTAAAAAATAGAGAAAAAAATGGTGAAATAAGTAATGAATTAGTTATGGATATCACATGTGATATTTGATAAAAAAAAATGATTTTTTCTATAAAATAATAATATAAATTTGATAAAAAAAAATTATGAATTTATTAAAATTAAAAAATAAATAAATTTAAAAGATATTATGAGATTTTTAAGGATTTATCCAATTCAAATTGTAATTATCCTAATTTAAAAAAATTATTTATGCTATTTTTTAATTAATAAATTATGTGGCTCTTATTCCTTCTCGCTTTCTCGCAAATTGACTACCTTCTCGTTTGAACCTGCCCCTATATATATATATATATGTGTGTGTGTGTGTGTGTGTGTGTGTGTAAGACATACATATAATACACACACCTGCACATAAACACACACACACACATGTGTTTTTCCGGCGACTCCCAAACCCCCTCTGCATTTTCCGGCGACTCCCAAACCCCCTCTGCATTTTCCGACGACTCCCAAATCCTCTTATGTTTTTCGAGCCTCCCCAACCCCCCTTGTTTTTTAGTTGCTTCCCAACCCCCCTCGAATGTGTGTATTATATATATGTGTGTGTGTATTATATATATATATATGTGTGTGTGTGTGTGTGTATTATATTTTTCTTAAGTTTTTGGTGAATGTATTTTGTGAGAGAAGAAGGAAGAAGAAGATGGGGATGGTGATTAAGTGAGAGAGGAGGTGAAGAAGATGGTGGGGGGAGGGGGGAAAGAAGTGGCGCCAAATGTTTTTTTTTTCTTATATAATATTTTACAAATATAATTTTTAATAGAAAACTAAAAAAATATATAAAATGACCATAATACCCCTCATTAAATGGGACTTATCGGACAAAGTTAATTGACATTAGACGGAGGGATGAAAACTAAAGCGAAATACCAAAGGTGGGGGACTAAAACCGAGTTTCGATAGTTTATGGATGATATCCGTTGAAAATCGCAAACTTCAGGGATCAAAAATGAACTTTACTCTACTTTTTTTTTCGTGAAGATATCTTGTCTAATACTTGAGTATATATCCAAAAAAGATAATCAATAAGTAATATATATAAATATATTTTTACCGGAAAGTCGGATTAAGAAGGTTATTTTTGTGGTTGTATTATGATATAAAACGAAATAAAATGGTAGCATTTTTAACTACTTTAAAAAAAGTTACAATACATTGAAAAATTTTAGTGGTTGTACGAGCACGATTTACACTATCTGAATTTGTCCCTGGAATATCTAAAGTTTTGTATAACAATCGATGCCAAGGGTCTAATTGATTCATGACGTTGAGGGATCAACTGTTCGATCTACAAGTTTTTCTCCATCGACACCACTCAACACCATTGGCATAGGCACCATTAACATTCAATGGAAATCTTATCTTACTCGGGTTCGAATCCAGACGCTACCAAAACCCTTGTGACCATGGAGGTCGACCTGCGACGACTCCAGACCATTCGTGATTGACTGAAGGATGAGTAAGTGCGAGTAAGTTGGTCCTGAAATCCAAGACATCCAATTTCTATAGCCACCCACGAACTTGCATGACTACTCAATTCATACCCACAACCTCCGTCAATGCATACAACCTCACTCACAAACGAGATTAACTATCATTTCAAGCTTACATTGTCAAACTTGTAACACCCCGAGTTTTGAAAAAGAACGACTAATTTAAAACTTTTGATAAACATCATAAAGAGTACAATTTTCTTCCCAAAGATCAACATTGAATACTTATACTTGTCAGGGCTTTTCAAGCTAATTTATGGTTGTTCAAAAATCCTTTCATGCATTATGTTAGGTATCAAGGAAAATTAATTCTTGCTTCAATGACTTCTGTAACACCCTAAAAATAGGGATAACAAAAATCCGAAAAACGGGCATGCGGTATTTAAAATTGCCAAAGCAAGAGCCTCCCAAAAATGGGGAAAATACACAAACATGTTTAAATACAATCGTAATTAAACGGATAATAAATAACAACCAACTAATCTAATTTCTATAACCAGAAAAGAGATTACAATCAAGGGTGTCATTTATAGACCCAAAGGATTCTCTACCAATAGTAAGTCCAAAAGCGATATTCCTAAATCTCTCACCCAAGCACTACGCCAGCTTAGAACCGATGCCGCTAAAACCTGAGATACACATCGACACCAAACAAGTGTTAGGCCAAAAAGCCTAGTGAGTTGAACAATAGTAAGCATGCATGAACAGTCACATTTCTTATCAGCAGTTAACCATAGTTCAACAAATGTGGAGTCAATAGGGGAGACCCATAGCACCAATCAAGTCCTACCCAAGAGTCGATATACCTTGATGCCCTTAACAAGGAACACCCCAAAGGCCCGGCACACCCGAAGACTATCGCTAAGAAAATTCCCCGAATGGCGGAGGTCTAGGCACATACCATCACAGTGGCGCCCAAGACTATATCCTCCTAGTGTATTGACTTGGTTCGTCCACATAACATTTATAAGGGGTCCTTTAGGTATATTTCAACCCACATAATTCAATACCAACTACGGGTATAATATTTCCACCTTATCCTCGTGATGTCTAACAAAAGACCCAATGTAAATCATGCTCATCATGCATATAAACATATCACCAAAATGGTGTTCCAACTAGAATCATCATAATACCCATATATGCATACATTTAACATATCAAGGTACCCACATTATGTATCTATGAGACAAATCCCAAATAATGATACATATAACAATAATCATGGCAAATCACCCTTATATATATACATCCTCCAACTATTTTCATGAAGAAATCCCCAAACATTTGAACATATAGAGATAAAGTAACAAATAGGAGATTATGATGTGTATCTAGTTTTAACAAAGGTTTAGTAAACTCACCTTGCTAGATTTAGACTAAATCTAGATTTTACCCACTTAGAGTTTTCCTTGAAGAAACTTGGTTCTTCAAACAAAATCTTCCAAAACCTAGATCCACAAGGTTCCAACCATAAATATACATAATCAACCACAAAGAATCGTTTCCCAAACCATGTACATGGATACCTCAACTAATACCGAAACCCTAACTTCCATAACCAAAGAGAATAGAAGATTACCTTAACCCGAGCTTGAATTCACCAACCAAAACACTTCTAGTTCATCAAAATGATTACAAACCTTCAATCTATGAAAGGGAGAACAAAGGGTGGATGAAACCCTAGAAAACTTTGGGGAAGAAGATGAATAGGGAGAGATGAGAAGATTACCACCACAAAATGCTCTAGAATACTTCAATAAACTTTTAATCTCTTTCTTGATCCTTGAAGATCTCTCAAAAACGAAACCGTAGCAAGTTGAATCACCAAAATCGGAGTTATGGATAAAAAGATATGAAGAAATGAAGTTTAGGGCTGAAAATCGCGATTTTAATCGTCCAGACGCTAGTCGCGAGAGTGACGGCGAAAGTGACAAGTGTCACTCTCGCGGGGCACTTTCGCCGAGATTGTACCGCGAGCAGAAAACTTCCCCGATCACTGTTTTGCCCATAACTTTTTCGTTATAGCTCCGTTTTCGCTCCGGAAGGAACCGTTGGACTCGTAATTGAATCCTTCATACATCTAGACTATAAAATCAAGAATTCAAGCCTAAAATAAAATACCTTATTTTTCCTTAATATATGGGTTTCTGTATTAACTTGAAGTGATACCTTCCGAAAATCGGGGTGTTACAATCCTCCCAACCTTAAAAGAGATTTCGTCCTCGAAATCTGGAACTACCAAACACCCAACATCACATTTGGAAAGATCGATTGATTTCCTATCCCAAAAGGGATGCCTTCATGAAACCTCACCTCATATACGAACCCTGTTACATTGAGGTTGTTGCTGCGTTTCTCATAACGTGACATTCCAAAACTCAATTTCAAGGTTCGACATAACTCACCGACGTCAGGATGAAAGTTGAGTCCTTGATTAATCATTTCCTTAATCATTAAATCTCGGTTGTCTCCCAACCTTATGTTGCTCATATTAACCCAAGAGTAACTTACGACCTTATTCAGTCATTTCCACCAAGAATAACCCAAGGCAAACATTTCCCTTAGATACCTCTAAATGCGATGCGTCAAGGTCTCCTCGATAATCGATTTGTACTTAAAGTCTATCTCGACATTCTCACCAAATGTATCCAATAAACATTACCACCAAACTCCCACCATGCACTCAAGCATCGATTTCCAAATTAGCGAAAGTCCTGACAATTATCAAAATACCAATGATTGATTCTTAATTATCAACATCTAACTTTCTTAAGTTTACCAGTTGTCCTACAGACGCACCAGATCTAACGGAAATACATTGAAGCACACCAACCATCACTGTACTCAAAATCACGCGCCAACACCTAACCTCGAGACGGCCATTCTGCAACGTGAGTATACTACCAAATATTTCATTCCCGACTAACAACGTCGATTCAAAGTTGACACCTACTCTTGGAAGTAGTCACCCAAATCCAGCATCCTTACCAGTCAACCATAACATCATCATTATTCACGAATACCCAACAATATAGTACACCACCGACATATAGCATGCCGTCATACCAAATTCCCACAATTCCAAAACCGACCATATCCAAACAACCGAACACGATTTTAATCCATAGGTTTAACGAAGCATAAAGATCGTTACTTAACTAACTGGGAGAAAGCACATGTCTAACGCCTCAAACTCCGAGGACTCTTTTAATCCTGAATATCGACTTCTAACACGAGAGGGCTTACACCTATAGCCCAATGAGTTCAAGGTTTTTCACACTACTATGCCAATTTGAAATTTATAAAACTCTCAAATACATAAGTTTTATAACAATTAAACATGCGGTAAAAGTACACTATCGTGCATTCGATAGGTTTCAAAATTTATCACCAATGCCACGCATATAAAACCATTTTCAAAACTCATTTGATCGGTACTTATGTTAATAAAACGGTAAAGAAAGATGCGTAATAAAATTCTCAAACGGACTACCAGGGTCCTAGTATGCATCAATTTATGCTATGCATATGAAAAATAACTTTCCGTCCTATAACATGTGCAATAAAAATTTGTAAAACCCAAGTCAACATGCTCATGGTATCGAACTCTTAAAGTTTTCTCTCTTTTAGTCACAATGCGACATGAAATAAGATTTCAATATAAAACGTTCTTTCATAAACTTAGATTTAACCCAAAACTTGTTCAAAATGAGAATAGAGAGAGAATTCCCAATCTTTATAAAACGCGGGTAAAAGGTTATATCTCAAAATACCCAACACGGTGGAACATGATACACAACTCATAAAACATAGATAAAATATATATAAATAAAAATTTTCCGTGAACACGGACATTCGACCCAAACTCACACGACCGTAAAAGTGGACGAACACAAATACCGAAACATGTAAATGACACATTCCATTCAAACCTTAATATACGTGGGAAAAACCCAATATTAAAGTCATCATTAGCCGTCGACCACATAAAAACCAAAGTTGGTAAAATACGACGTTAACATTTACAATACCACGGGTCTACGACGGAGAGACCCGTATACAATGAGAATAGAGAAACATGCAAGTAGGCCGCCCATACAACTTCCTCACGTGTCATCTAAACGTTTCCATCTTGGGTGGCGAGAACACGTGAATGGGGCCACCCGTGATGTTATTGGATTTCACCACACATACCAGTCCTAGTTCCCATGTCATACCAGACATCACAATCCTCAGACCTATTATTGCCCCTTGCCATACTCCATCGAGTTCCACTCCAGGGTCTTACGAACATGGGTGCCTATCCAATCTAAACGAGTTTCAACTCAGCGGCTCGAGCCACCTATTGCCTACTCGCTAGCATACCCAAGTGGTCACCACAGTAACCAAAAACTTAGGCTTTCCAAAACAGACAGACTTACATGCCTATGGATCCATTACGAAACTGTCTAACATTACATGACTCCAATTGAATGACCAAAGCACCCAAAGCATGTAACTCACCAATGACACGAATTAAGCATCATCATACTCAAAACCCACGACGGTTATAAATCCGGACAAATGTCCACACGACTCATTTAGTCAAAACCGAGCCAAAGGCCCAACATTTTACATAAATACCCAAATAAAAACCGATATAAATATTGGAACCCGTTTGACCGTCTAATATGCAAACACAACCAAAAGTATAAATAATTAAAATCTCATCGTTGGTTGAGACAAACCATTTCCCAAATGAACTCATACTCTTATGTTTTCAAAATTCCTCATAACACAATAATATGTGTTTTCTGAAAAAGGTTTATAAGATCAAATACACAAAATGACACTTACGTCAATTGAACTCCAATTATATATGTAAAATCATCAAGTAAACATTTAAATATGATTTATTACCGAAATACCCAAAGATTCCAAAATGGATGTCTCGACATGTTCATAAAACTAAACATTTCGAAATAACCAAAACTTCCCATTGGTTGCAACAAAATGTTCTCCAAATGAACTCTTTCTCTTCATGTTTCCAAAACGACTCCTAGTTCAATGACATGCATTTTCCAAAGGTTTATAAAATCATATGCACCAAATGGACAATTATATAAAATGACTTCCATTTATATATTACATCGTAAAAGAAATATATCAAAATGATTTATTTTTCAAAATGCCCAAGAATCACAAGGATGTGTGTTACAACTTACATAAGTTTATAAAGTTAAATATATCCAATTAACCCAAAACTCAACACATATTGGGACCAAAAACCAAAGGTTTTATGAATGCAAATACCCCAAAATGCCTATGACATGAAATAGAATTCGTTTGTACAAAAACCACCAAAGATGCATAAATCATGCTATTACTTACCAAGATGTCCAAATCCCAAGTATGAGCATTTTATGAAACTAAAATAAGTCAAGTTTATCAAATATGAAAACTCATTAAAATACTCACACTTTGACAAATACCAAGAAAATATATTTTTACTTCAGAATACTCAAAACTTATCAGCAGTTAACAATTTAATGTAAAACACAAGTACTTTAAAATAAGTAACTTATAAATAATAACCCATTTTCTTTTTAAATAATAAAGACCGACTCATATACATATCAATCCACTGCATTACAGTCTAAACAGTACATGGCTCCAATTGAATGACCAACGCACTCAAAACATGTACTTCTCAAATGATGCGCATTAACCGCCATCATACTTGGTATTTCACAATTGAGCTATTAAACCAGACCGAAGTCCTAAAGACTCATTTATTTTCAAATATGCATTTCCAAGTGTAACTGCCGGTAAGAATAGAAATCATAAAATGGGACTATATACATAATTTCAAATACTTCACATAAATATGCAAGTAATGCTTCATAAAACATTCCCTTTCATGAATGATGCATAAAAACCGACAACCATTCAAAAGTATATTTCTTTGACCAAAGATCATTTTATGCAATAAAACGTTAAAACACATTGATTTGTGACCCTCTATCAAAATGTCCAAAAATCCCAAATGTGGTGTTATACAAAGTTTATAAAGGTAACTACTTCAAATAATCAAATATTACCAACTAACCCAACATTTGATAATTTCATGTAAAACGCATAAACACTTAAAAAGGATATTTTGGCATGTACACCGTTTTCACAAATCAACTTGAACTCACGCTCCTCGATTTCTCTAGTTACACTATCGTCATCCAGATGCTCAACATCTTAAGGCAAAAATCACGGACTTCATAGGTTCACCTCATAATTTTTCCTTGAATACATCGATTCAAAAAGTTTATGGTTCTACTCCGACTCGAAACTGTCCACTTAATGCAGTCACCATACTTACCGTCACTCCAAGTAACGAATAATAAAATCATTAACTTTTTCTAATAGTTACCCATTCAGAAACTTCCTTATTACTCCAACGGTCGACATACCAATGCAGTTCATACAAGCACGAGGATGAATAAGGAGGAGATTAACAGAATTGAACATGAAGGAAATGTACTACTACGTCTACCAAATATCATAACATTAGTAAACCAAGCACAAGAGAACGCACTACTACATTACCAATTGTCACAGTAACAGCACTTCAAGCACCATCACGTATAAATATCCTCATAATAACATTAGCTAGGTGAGATTATGAACATATAATACATAAAGGTTCTCGTTACCATCGCCACAACGCTTAATAACCATAGTTTTCGTCGACTCTAAGACTAACCCATCTTAGAAATTCTACCCATCTCACAAATCATTGCCTAACGTACTCAGTCTAAGTCTAGACATCTTACATTCATGCCTAGTTCACTTAAACTAGAGCTCTAATACCAACTTATAACACCCTAAAAATAGAGATAACAAAAATCCGAAAAACAGACATGCGGTATTTAAAATTGCTAAAGCAAGAGCCTCCCAAAAATGGGGAAAATACACAAACATGTTTAAATACAATCGTAATTAAACGGATAATAAATAACAATCAACTAATCTAATTTCTATAACCAGAAAAGAGATTACAATCAAGGGTGTCATTTATAGACCCAAAGGATTCTCTACCAATAGTAAGTCCAAAAGCGATATTCCCAAATCTCTCACCCAAGCACTACGCCAGCTTAGGACCGATGCCGCTAAAACCTGAGATACACATCGACACCAAACAAGTGTTAGGCCAAAAAGCCTAGTGAGTTGAACAATAGTAAGCATGCATGAACAGTCACATTTCTTATCAGCAGTTAACCATAGTTCAACAAATGTGGAGTCAATAGGGGAGACCCATAGCACCAATCAAGTCCCACCCAAGAGTCGATATACCTTGATGCCCTTAACAAGGAACACCCCAAAGGCCCGACACACCCGAAGACTATCGCTAAGAAAATTCCCCGAATGGCGGAGGTCTAGGCACATACCATCACAGTGGCGCCCAAGACTATATCCTCCTAGTGTACTGACTTGGTTCGTCCACATAACATTTATAAGGGGTCCTTTAGGTATATTTCAACCCACATAATTCAATACCAACTACGGGTATAATATTTCCACCTTATCCTCGTGATGTCTAACAAAAGACCCAATGTAAATCATGCTCATCATGCATATAAACATATCACCAAAATGGTGTTCCAACTAGAATCATCATAATACCCATATATGCATACATTTAACATATCAAGGTACCCACATTATGTATCTATGAGACAAATCCCAAATAATGATACATATAACAATAATCATGGCAAATCACCCTTATATATATACATCCTCCAACTATTTTCATGAAGAAATCCCCAAACATTTGAACATATAGAGATAAAGTAACAAATAGGAGATTATGATGTGTATCTAGTTTTAACAAAGGTTTAGTAAACTCACCTTGCTAGATTTAGACTAAATCTAGATTTTACCCACTTAGAGTTTTCCTTGAAGAAACTTGGTTCTTCAAACAAAATCTTCCAAAACCTAGATCCACAAGGTTCCAACCATAAATATACATAATCAACCACAAAGAATCGTTTCCCAAACCATGTACATGGATACCTCAACTAATACCGAAACCCTAACTTCCATAACCGAAGAGAATAGAAGATTACCTTAACCCAAGCTTGAATTCACCAACCAAAACACTTCTAGTTCATCAAAATGATTACAAACCTTCAATCTATGAAAGGGAGAACAAAGGGTGGATGAAACCCTAGAAAACTTTGGGGAAGAAGATGAATAGGGAGAGATGAGAAGCTTACCACCACAAAATTCTCTAGAATACTTCAATAAACTTTCAATCTCTTGCTTTATCCTTGAAGAGCTCTCAAAAACGAAACCGTAGCAAGTTGAATCACCAAAATCGGAGTTATGGATAAAAAGATATGAAGAAATGAAGTTTAGGGCTGAAAATCGCGATTTTAATCGTCCAGGCGCTGGTCGCGAGAGTGACGGCGAAAGTGACAAGTGTCACTCTCGCGGGGCACTTTCGCCGAGATTGTACCGCAAGCAGAAAACTTCCCCGATCACTATTTTGGCCATAACTTCTTCGTTATAGCTCCGTTTTCGCTCCGAAAAGAACCGTTGGACTCGTAATTGAATCATTCATCCATCTAGACTATAAAATCAAGAATTCAAGCCCAAAATAAAATACCTTATTTTTCCTTAATATATGTGTTTCTGTATTAACTTAAGTGATACCTTCCGAAAATCGGGGTGTTACAATCTCGGGCATGACCAACTCCCATAGTGTGACGGGCGGTATGTACAAGGCCCGAGAATGGATTCACCGCCCGAGTGGCTTTATACGAACAAACAAAAAAATAACAACTCAGTAATGAGTGACCAATTTGAGCAGCTCGAGGACAAAATGAGTGACCATGAGCAACTCGGGACCATCAAAGAAAAGGGAAAGAAAAGTGGGGGGAAGGGAGTTTGGCTGGCGACAGGGAGTCGATGGTGATTTCGTCCCTGGGAATGGGATGGTTGGTCCCTATGAGTTAATTACGTAGTTGGTCCTTATAATTTGATGATTTTTATAAAATTAAGAAAAAAACAATAAAAAAAATACAAAAATAGAGGGAAAACATGGTCGGATCGCTATAACGAGCATTTTTAACGGTGTTAGAAGTTTACTCTATTACACCTAATGACCAAAATGTAAGTTTACCCTAAATATTATTATGTTTCAAGTATCCTGTCCTGATAAACGCCGTGGCATGCTAGGGGTGTTCATCGGTTGACATCCAATGGATGTGAGCCCAACCGAACCGATCCAATCAACCATTGGATGTTGGATTTTTTCAATCCAATGGATGATTGGATCGGTTCGGTTCCATCCAGTGGATATTTTTATTGGATGTCCATTGGATCGAATTGGATCCAACCAATGGATGATCAAATTGGATCCATCCGACATCCAATGGATGATCGGATTGGATCCATCCGACATCCAATGGATGATCGGATGAGATCCATCCAATGTTTTAAATCCAATCTACAACAATTTATATAATATTCCATAATTTTTAATTTCATCCGTTCAATAACTAGTACTAAAATCTAAAAACACACAATCACCAAGTTTCACCCATACAAATAAAAAACACACATATGCTCAAAACTAACAATAGCCATAAACATTAGACAAAATCAACACTAACAGTAGCCATCAACACTAACAGTAGACATAAACATTAGACAAAATCAACACTAAAAGTAGCCATTAACATTAGACAAAATCAACACTAACAGTAGCCATAAACATTATAACTCCATAAGGCCATAAACATTAGACAAAATCTAGAGAACTGGTTAGTATACATAGAAATAATCGGTTTATAAGGAAAAATATTTTAGAGAGTTGTTAATCGAGAACTAGTTAGTATACATATTTTTATCTCTTTTAACAACTTATCGATCTTGAAGTAGAAGTCGTTTTAGAGAGTTGTTAATCGAGAGCAGAGAGTAGAGAGCTCTTAATCGGACGTGGGAGTGTTGACTGTAGAGGGTTGTGCTAATCGGCGATTTGGGAGAGGTTGACGCCTCGACGGTGTGCTAATCGACGATTTATGAGAGGTACGACGATGCTAATCGCCGATTTGGCTTGCTGCGAACGATGGCCTGTGGAGATCGTCGGACCGATTTTGGGAGAGGCGAGAATCGAGAGATACAAAGTAAGATTTAGGGTTTTTCTTTTTAGACGAGAGATACACAGAGCTGGAGACAATTTTGATGTAAAGCGGCAAATAAAAATTTAAAAAATAAAATGATTAAAGAATTCTATTAATATATAAATAAACAATATAAGTTTGTATTAATTATTAGTTGGCCGGTTTAGAGCATCTCCAACAACATTGCTAAATCTTTTCTAAAATAGAGAATGAAAAGTCAAAATCTCTAAAAACATTTTCTTCCAACTCCAACAGTTTTTCTATTTTAGAGAATCAATCATTATTTATATTATTATAATATTCCATAATTTATCATTCCAATACACTTTTTAAAAAAAACTTAAAATAAAATGTTAAAAATTGAATATTATTAGTTGGATTGAATAAAATAATATTCCCTCTCCAATTTAGAGATTATAGAGAATTCTCTATATTTAGAGATTTTTTGATCTTTCTCTATTTTAACAAACCATATAGCAAAGCTGTTGGAAAGGAATAACAAAGAAAAAGTCAAAATTTTCTATTTTAGCAATGCTGTCGGAGATGCTCTTATATCATTTAATAATTCGGTTCGGTTCGATCGGTTGTAATCGGTTCTGGACTACCATCCAAGAACCGACCGATCCGATTTGGATGTTGAAATGTTCGATCCAATACAATTAAAATTGGATATCCGATGTCGGTCGGTTCTAATTGCACGCCCTAGTGGTAGTGGCATCGACAAAAAATGGTGTTTACCAACCAGATCGGAGGTTGGTGAGATCCAAATCCACAACAAATTCAATTCTTCATGTTGTGCCACATCACTGTTCTCCTCATTTCTGCATAACTCAAAGAACCTTTTAATTCTTCAACGTCGTCTTCTCTCCAGCGATTAGAATCGTTCGTTGCTTTGATTCGATTCTAGGGCCTTCTGTTTGTCCCCTCTCCTCTCCAACTAACAGGTACAACAAACTTGATCTGCTTGAAACCCTAATTTTTCTGCTGTTTTTGTTTCAAACCTTATCTTTGAAACTAGTTCATAAAGAATATATCCTTTTTGTTGTTGTTCAAGACGAATGTAGTGTATAAGGGAAAGACATTGATGAAAAATTCTCTTTTGATTTTGAGAAAACTGTACGCGGGATTGATTGATCATAAAAGTCTATGATGATGCATTGCATTTGCATATTGAGTTTATTTGGTATAAGAAACATCCAAGTTGCTCTCTTGAACTATCTATTATAGTTGCCTTGTGCAAAGAATTTCAGATATGGAAAACATCTAGAACATGAAAACATCTTTATAGCTTCCTTGTACAAACTGTTCAAATGTTCTCTACATTAGCAAAACACGCTTAACATGAAAACAAATTGTTCAAAGCATCACTCATGGTTGAGATTGCCGCAGCATTGCAAGATCCTAAAGTGGGATATTCATGGATTTTCAACATCTATGTGTGTGCATTTTCAAGTTTATCTAACCTTTGCTGTATGCTTTGTAAGAGGAACTACTAACGTGGGTTGTACTTGCACGTATAAATATATTACAATATGTAGATTTTGTATAGAGATTGAATCAATGCACGTTCAAATGGTTGTTTGAAAATCTGATTCTCATTTCTGTTATTTGATTTGTACATACCGGAACTGGAATGATGTCAAATGCCAACATGTTGAATTTTAGAATTGATATGGATTATTGATTCTGTAAGAAGAGTTTAGACGATTAATAATATGTAATGAGATATGAGAAAATTGTTCTTTGGAATAGACCCCATCTTGTCCATGCTATGAAACAGGAAGCAATTTCATTTTGGTATTGATGTTAGAAAATCTACTTCTATTGAAATATGAATGAATTTTAATATATTCTCTTGTCTAAATATATTTAAATTATGAAAATTGTAATTTTCTGTTGTTCGGACCTTAATTATATAAACAGTCATATTTCATTCAACACTTAATCATATAGAGGGTTAAAATGATAATTTTCTGTTGGTCATTGCTTACTATAGAACACTTGGAAAGCAATCATTTTTCAGTTAACATTATTTCAAACAGAGTCACTTACCTTATCAACACGTGCCCAATTTTTTTGGTAAGCAATTTCTTAGTTTTTTGACATCCAAAGCCAACATGGGTTCCTTTCTTAGAAGGGGGAAAAAGAGTTGAAGATTGAGAAGCAGCTTAACGTAGGAAGTTAGAGGAGACGCGAATTTTGATCAATTACAGCGTCACCGCTGATTAGACCATTGACTGATTATATGCTGGAGATTGAGAAGCATTTGGGCATAGGATTTTGATGGATTGAATAATGTAATTGTGAATGAATCATAACATATTGATTGTTCTTGAGTCAAGGTTTATTCAAAAGAAATTTATTTATAAGAGAAAAACATTTTGAAGAAAGCAAATAATCCATGGATTGTTGTATCAAGGAGCTGCTGCTATTCATTACAAGGGATGCATGGCGCTTCTATTTCTATGTACTTTTGTTGTTATCAACTTGGAAGAGTGCTCATTGGGAGTCTTATGAACCGAAAAACTAAGTACCATGAAACTAAATTCTTAGCGAAGTTATATGACTATTGACAACAGAGAACTATTTATAACCATGATTCAATTTTTTCTACCAGCCACTACTTTTTCCTTTTACGAATATTCTTCATACACGAACAAGAATGTTCGATACTATCTTACTATGTTATTTTAGCTGTCTTCTAAATAGTGAATGGCAGTGCTGTGGTCTAATTCAACAAAGGGAGTTAGTATTTTATATATTTTTACAATATTTGTTTTGTTATCGTAAAATAGCACAAAAGAGGCATCTTTTATTTGGTTGCACATCGAAATTTGTGATCAACTTGGTCTTCTATTGTATGAGAGGGATCAAAATGTAATGCTCAAGTGTTTTTTGGGTGGAGTGTTGTTGCATGCAATGTTGTGACTGCTCTAGATGTTTAATTCAACAGATAAGAATTGTTTGGTAACGCATTGAAGTTTATGATGTCGTAATTATAATTGGTTATCCTGATGCCAGATAAATTGATGGAAGGGTTGATCTGTTCACGAATAATTCCTATTCGTGCTTATGGTAATCAGGGAAACACCCCCCTCTTTCTGAGACATACATCAAGCAGGAGAAGAGTCTTTTATGGTCCAATCAAGATGATGGGACCTTCCACATCACCCAACTCAAAAGTTGGTTCTGTTAAGCCATTAACAGCCTCCTCATCAGGCCGATTCGACAATACATTACCTTCCAAAGGTATATATATACCCATAATGTATTCAACTTCGTGTTTAGTTGGCTGAAATAACATTGATTCAATTGAAAATGGAAAAGGTGACGAGAAATCACCAATATCTTACTCTGTTATCTAACTGGGGACTTCTTAAACACTTCAGAGGTTCTTGATATATGGCAAAAAGCTGATGCTGTATGCTTTGATGTGGATAGCACCGTGTGCGTGGATGAGGGCATTGATGAACTTGCTGAGTTTTGTGGAGCTGGGAAAGCTGTTGCTGAATGGACTGCTAGGTTGAATATCTTTTTTATACAGTATTAAGACGGTTCTGCTTTCAGTCAGGGTTTATATCTATTTTGTCATGTGTTGGCAGGGCAATGGGTGGTTCAGTGCCTTTTGAGGAAGCATTAGCTGCCAGACTCTCTCTTTTTAAACCTTCGTTATCACAGGTCCAGGACTTTCTTGAGAAGAGACCCCCTAGGTATTATGGCGTTTCTTGCCTCGGTCATATTTGCTTCTTACCAAATGGAACAACTCTTTCTTTATTTCTTTGATTTTCTGTTCTTTCGATATAGATGTGCAATACTTGCAAGAATATCTGTGAATCCTAAGAAATTTTGTTCATTCCTCAAGCTATCTTACCTTAAATGAGTACTCAAGCTTATAAGATATTGTTATAACTAGGTAATACAAAGGAAATTTAATATTTTGTTTGCACATGGTTTACTGTTTTTTGCTTTTGAATTGGCAGACTTTCTCCTGGGATAAAGGAATTGGTCCAGAAGCTCAAGGAAAGTGGTAAAACTGTATATCTGATCTCTGGAGGCTTTCGTCAAATGATCAATGTAAGCAATCCAAGAATCAATAATTGCTTTGAAGGTTTTCTTCTCTCTTCAGAATTTACTTGTATTTTATTCATTAGTACTGTTTCCAACTTGCTTCCCAATAAAGCTGAATCTATTGAAATTCATGGCTTTTGTCGAAAGCAGTACCTCTGATCCAAAATTGGAGATACGTCTTGATATTTAATGTCAAATTCGCCATTTTTAATCCAAAATAGACATGGTTTGATTATAGTCTTTTGGTTAATTACTTTTCTGTTGGCAGATGGTATTATTTTCATTGTTGTAGTCTCATTTCCCTTTGAAACTAAATCATGCTATGCCAATATTTAACAATATCTCATCTTTTAGTTTTATTCTCTTTAGATCAACTTTTATGACATATTCTGTGACAAAGTTATATGATTAGTTTCTTTTAAGAATGAATAAAACTATATATGCGTAGTGAAGTAAGGCATATGAACTTATATCTCAACGGTTTCTACATGTTCTTTGTAGCCTGTTGCATCAATCCTTGGGGTACCAACTGAAAATATATTTGCTAATCAACTGCTATTCAAGACTTCCGGCGAGTTTGCTGGATTTGATGCAAACGAGCCAACTTCAAGGAGCGGAGGAAAACCAACTGCAGTTGAACTACTAAGAAAGGTTGGTCTTTTCGTCATCCATGTTTTAGTAATCTAAAATAACTTCATTGATAACACCAAATGAACTTGTCAGGCTCATGGATACAAGATTGTAGTAATGATTGGTGATGGTGCCACTGATCTCGAGGTAAGAACAACTCAACTCTGTTTATTAATTAGATTTCAACTCTAATCCATTTGTTGACCAACTATTGATTTTGTGCATTTCATAGGCTCAAAAACCCGGATGTGCCGACCTGTTTATCTGCTACGGTGGGGTCCAACTTCGGGAGCCGGTCTCTGCGAAAGCTGGTTGGTTAGTGTTTAACTTCAAAGACCTGATTAACTCTTTGGAATAGCAAGTGAACACTTTCTCTAATACAGCATAATATTGTTCAATCATTTGAAAACTATGTGCATTATTATTGTGGACATGAATTTAAATGATATTTTTGCCCAAAATGATCAATAGAAAAGGGTGTTGAAGGTTTTGATCACATGATTGGTGGGATAGAGAATTTTGGGATAACAATTTTTTATTTTTTTGATGAGTGTAATGTGTTGAGGACATTGAATGTTGATAGTGCCCAACATAGGTGGTGACCACTTTGACTTTACAATAGATTTTTCAAAATAGAGAAAATGAGAATTTGGGGGATTAATATTGGGGCCCAACAGATTCTTCGAAATAGAGGGTAAACTTCTCCAAATTTTGAGAATCCTCTAAAAATGGTTACTAATGAGAAATAGTTTTCTATTATTCTGGCCAACAACAGTGATTAAAATTAAATGTTTAGGAAAAATAAATAATATTCTTAATAAATATTTTAATAATATAATTAATGTTGTAATCTCTAAAATGGAAAATTTGTTGGATTTAAAATGTAATTTTTTTTTTCTGAAGATTTTGATTTTTGTTTCTCGGTTTTAAAGAAATTTTGAAAAATATGTTGGAGATGTTCTTATGTTGTTCTTACGTTGTGTTCTCGAATTAGGGGAGAAAAGAAATAGAAGGAAAAGAAAGGAACTTTCTTTTATTTGTATTCTTAAGGAAAATGAATGAAAAGAAAAAAAATCATGTTCTTGAATAGGAGAGAAAAAGAAAGAAAATATGTCATTTTTACAAATAAACCATTTAAAAATATATCTTTTAAAATGAAAGGTTGGGTAGTTTTGTAATTTTTAATAATCTATTAAAGGGGTTATAATTTTTTTTCTCCTTTCTTTCCTTTTCCTACCACATTTGGGAGGAAACTTATTATTATTTTCCTTTCCTTTTATTTCATCACTCCTAAAAAGTTTCGAAAACACGAGGTTCTTTTACTTTCTTCCCCTATTCCTCCTTTTTCTTTCCTTTTCTATCCTTCGTAAAATAAGTTTCGAGAAGACATCGTTATCATTACACTGTCCTTTGTTTGGTGGTGATTTGTTAGGGTTTGGTTGGAGATGATGATTGACAATTATGGGTCCAAAGGCATGTTGGATGTTATTTTCCCCTTTTTTTCTCTTTGTATCGATGCATCATGGCTTATTAATTGATGTTTGGGTTTTGTTGTCATGACAGACATAATAGAACAAGAAAAAGTCGACGAAATATTTGTTTTCGGATCAAAATAGAAGTAAATGTAAAAAATAATACGTTCACAATTTGATGGGAAATGTTCCAGAAATGTTGTTTGATTTTGTAATATTTTATTCTTGGTGTTCATAAAGGTAAAAAGTACCTAAAAACAAGGTTTTAAATCATTCGATATCTGAGTCGATTGTTCTAAATATGAATACACAAAATTATCACATAAACCAACTTTAATAAATTTCAGGGGTTGGCTCAACTGCCAATAAGACTTGGGCGGTTGGGCTTTTGGAGATTCCCCTCAAAGGTCACTGGTTCGAGTCCTGTAAGGTCACTAGGGATTTTCCTGACTGTTCTCCAGGACCCATAGGATTTTTTTTTTCCGGGTAACTGTGGGTTTCCGGGCCAACTTATGCGTACCGACCAATCCCCGTGCGACCACGAATGGCCTGAAGTCATCGTAGGTGAACCTTCATAGGATTAGTCAAGGTATGCACAAGCTGTCCCAGACACCCACGATTTAAAAAATAAACTTTAATTAAAAACCCATAGACAATGGTTCAAGGTTTTTTCATATCGAAATGGGCAAAATGCTTTAGAATTAATAAGAAAGTGATTTTTGAAAAATAATTCGGGTTATGAATGAATCCGTCCATAACGTACATAATACGGATATATGTATGTGCATTCTTCTGCAAAAATACATCTTAGCATGCATATTAAGAGGGTGTTTGGTACGTAGAATGGAATTCGGTGAAATTGGAATTTGAAGGAATTGGACTGAAATTTGACCACGTGTTTTGCTTGAGCTTGGTTGGATGGAATTGGAATGGAATTGTTAAAGGAATTGCAATCTTTTTGTTTGGTTCCTGAAATTCAACTTCGTAATTGGAATTAAATATCAACAAATGACTTTTTATGATTTTCTTTGTCACGTTTCTTTAAAATTCTAAATATTTAGTAAAATTAACATTCAATCTTTTAAATTATTTAAATTATCGTTCATTACATAAAAAAAAAAAAATTATGTGAACCAAACATAGTGGAAAGGTGATTTCCAGGGGATATCCGTGGAATGGTTGAATGATAAATTCCATAATTTGTGGAATTCAATGAAATTC
This sequence comes from Arctium minus, assembly GCA_954870635.1. Taxonomy (NCBI): domain Eukaryota; kingdom Viridiplantae; phylum Streptophyta; class Magnoliopsida; order Asterales; family Asteraceae; genus Arctium; species Arctium minus. Next base: position 29,379,321 of record OX941081.1, read on the forward strand.
AATAATTCCATATTTTCATTAGGTGTACTAAACAAAGGATTTGGAATTTAGTCAAAAGAATTACCTATTTCAATTCTTTCAAAATCCATGAACTAAACACCCCCAAGTGTCCAAACAAACAATTGAACATCATACCAATTTATTTTGTAAACAAATATGATAAATCATACCTCACACCGTTTTTTAACCCTATCTCATTCCCTTCACAAGCCAAGGACAAGATGAATCTATCGTCCTGTCTCCAAGAGAAGAAATGACCTCTAGGATTATTCATCATCCTCACCATCTTGAGCATGCTCCTTATTTTTTTAAAAGTATATAATATTTATATACGACAAATGCAACAAATAAACTTACACACCCTTCTCACATTTGGTAAGTTTGGAACCCCTGACCTCCTAAGAGGCCAAAGGCTTCGATACCACTAGGCCAAAAGCCTTTTGGTTCCTCAATCTGTAACACCCTAAAAATCAGAGAGAAATAAAACTTCGGAAATATAGGCAATATGACTTCGCACTTGGTATAAAACTCCCAAAAAGGGGTATAGTACTAAACCTTTACAAAACCTGAGAACGGATATGGAAATCAACAACAAACTAATCTAAATACATCTATCTAGATTACATCGGTTGTCGATCCAAAATCACCAAAAGATGGGACTTAAACAATGCCCAACAACGACTACAAGTCATCTCAAAAATGCCTCTAAGACATGCTCGTCACTCACGACCATGACACCCCACCGCTAAGGGAACCTGTTATACATATCATTTGAGAAAAAGTGTTAGGCTTAAAGCCTAGTAAGAACATACAGTTTATAGATTTCAAGAGATATAAACAATTGTAACATAAGTAAATCTTTTCAAGAATTTTAGTTCACAAAAGAAGATCTTTATCAAGAAAGGACAATCGGTCCAAAAGTTCATCTCGCGATGACGGGGGATACCCGATTTACCAAGGGTGGTGACGGAACACAAAAGTAGGCCACGACCCGAGTTGTGAGCTAAATACTTGGAATTCATGACCACGAACACTTCGGAACGTACTAAGATGTGAGGGAGGGCCCCCGAGGAAACCAAGTCATACTCGTTCACTAGGACTACATTTGATCCATGACTAGTAACCGGTCTCACATAACCGTACCATAAAGGCCCCCGAGGATCAAATGCATCCATAGCTACAAAATGGGGAAAAGACATCCCAATAATATAAGTCGACTCAAAACCTAGGGATCCACTAGTAATAGTCTAAACTTGTCACAATAACATGTGTGACTAACCAAAGCTAAACGTATAGCTTCCAAAAACATTTATAACCAAAATGCCTTTTTCAAGTTTAACTGCTGATAAGAATGAAACCACAAAATGAGATTTATACACATTCATTCCGGTAAATCACATAAATGTGCAAGTAAATCTCCATTTTACTTTCAATAAGATCAAACCCTTTACATTTCACGAAAATGATTAGGAACCCTAAAATATCCTAAAAACTCAAGTTAGGTCAAAATGCCATAAACTTAGATCCAAAACCATGGAGATATATAGGAGTTCAAAATGTAACCTTTGATATGTATAAAGTTTGTAAAATGATAGTAGGAACTCACCAAGTAGGTTTTTAGAAGAAAACCCAAAAACTTAGACTTGAACACTTGGGGAAGATGAAGATCTTGAAGGATGCTTCAATGAAATCACTTGGAAGAACCTTCTATGATGATTTAATACTCTTATCAACCCAAAATCTAGAAAATATAAGGTAGGAGACGAAAACCCCAAAATCAAGCTTTTGGATACTTGATGAAGATGGAGATGGTGATGAATCTTCCAAACCGAAACCTTGGATGATGTTCTTAACTCTAGCAATGAATGGTGATGATTTAATGGTTGAAAGAACCTTAGAAGAAATAGGTGAAGATGGAGGGTTTGGGAGAGAATGCTTGAAATGAATAAGATGATAAATGAATGAGATTTGGGAAAAACTCATTTAACCCCGAATCTGGGCTTCTGCCCCTCATGCACGACCCGTGCGCTTTTAGTGAAGGAGGGCGCACGGCAGCCCAACAACTTGCTTCTTCTTCTTATTTGGCTAAATACCGATTTGGTCATAACTTCTTCGTTATAGCTCCGATTTCGCTTCGGAAAGAATCGCTGGACTTGTAATTGAATCATTTATCCATCAAGACTATAAAATCTAGAATTCAATTCCAAAATAAAATATCTTATTTTTCCTTAATATATCGGTTTCCGCATAAACTTGAACCGAAAATCGGGGTGTTACACAATCTTTCATAACAATTAAATGACGTTTAAGTCTATAAGTCTTCACCACCATTAACAAAATAGCCCTTGAACTTGCCCTTGTATAATTTCACAAGATTAGCCATTCACTTGCAATATCTATTACAAACTTGAGATGTTGTTATGTTGTTCTTACGTTGTGTTCTCGAATTAGGGGAGAAAAGAAATAGAAGGAAAAGAAAGGAACTTTTTTTATTTGTATTCTTAAGGAAAAGGAAGGAAATGAAAGGAAAAAAAAATCATTTTCTTGAATAGGAGAGAAAATAAAGAAAATATGTCATTTTTATAATTATACCATTTAAAAATATATCTTTTAAAATGAAAGGTCGGATAGTTTTGTAATTTTTAATAATCTATCTAGTAAAGGGGTTTTAATTTTTTTTCCCTTTTTTTCCTTTCCTCCCACATTTGGGAGGAAACTTATTATTATTTTCCTTCCCTTTTATTTCCTATCTCCTAAAAAGTTTTGAAAACACGAGGTTCTTTTACTTTCTTCCCCTATTGCTCCTTTTCCTTTCCTTTTCTATCCTTCGTAAAATAAGTTTCGAGAACACATCGTTATCATTACACTGCCCTTTGTTTGGTGGTGATTAGTTAGGGTTTGGTCGATGATTGACAATTATGGGTCCAAAGGCATGTTGGATGTTATTTCAATATTTCCCCTTTTTTTCTTTTTGTATCGATGCATCATGGCTTATTAATTGATGTTTGGATTTTGTTGTCATGACAGACATAATAGAACAAGAAAAAGTCAACGAAATATTTGTTTTCAGATCAAAATGGAAGTAAATGTGAAAAATAATACGTTCACAATTTGATGGGAAATGTTCCAGAAATGTTGTTTGATTTTGTAATATTTTATTCTTGGTGTTTATAAAGGTAAAAAGTACCTAAAAAATAGGGAGGACAGAAAACCTCGAACCCGAAGGGGAAACCCGAAACCCGGCTAAGTTCGGGTCGGGGTCAGGTAACGAGGAAAATTTCGGGGATTTTATCGGGTTTGGGTTCGGTATCGGGGCAAGGTATCCCCGCCCCCCCCCCCCCCGATATATATATATATTAATAAAAATAAAATTATATATATATTATTAATATTTAATATATATATATATATATATATATATATATCTTAATGTAGGGAGGTACTAAAGAAAGTGGCACGACGTCTTTGGATGAGTTGATGTGATGAAGTATTTTGTTTGTGTCTTCGTCGGAACAAGTTTATGTTTGGTTGTGTTAACTGTTAAGTGTTAACAAACTCCAATTTGGATTGTGTTTGGAGCAACAATTTTAATTTAGATTTTTGGATTGTGTTTGGAGCAACAATTTTAATTTACATCGCATTTCGACATGATTTTTCAGCCATTTTTATTCTTGGATTTTTTTCCTAATGTTCGGGTCGGGGTCGGGGATTCCCCATCGGGTCGGGGACGGGGACGGGGCATAAAAAACCCCCGACGGAGTGCCCCGAATAAAAACCCGATGGGGAACGGGGCGGGGACACGGATGCATTTCAGTTTCGGGGACGGAGACGGGGGACGGCAAACCCGCCCCGAACCCGCCCCGTTGCCATTCCTACTAAAAAACAAGATTTTAAATCATTCGATATCTGAGTCGATTGTTCTAAATATGAATACACAAAATTATCACATAAACCAACTTTAATAAATTTCAGGGGTTGGCTCAACTGCCAATAAGACTTGGGCTTTTGGAGACTCAGAGGTCACTGGTTCGAGTCCTGTAAGGTCACTATAGGGATTTTCCTGACTGTTTTCCAAGACCCATATGAATTTTTTTTCCGGATAACTGTGGGTTTCCGGACCAGCTTACGCGCACCGACTAATCCCCGTGCGACCACGAATGACCTGAAGTCATCGCAGGTGAACTTTCATAGGATTAGTCAAGGTATGCACAAGCTAACCACTTGGGTTGTGGCGCACTGGTAAAGCCTTTGAGGGATGTAGTGGAAGATCTCATCTACCCAAGGTTCAAATCCAGGCGTTGCCAAAGCCCTTGTGGCCATGGAGGTTCACCTGCGATGACTCCAGGCTATTCGTGGTCGCCCGGGGATTAGTCGGTGCGCGTAAGCTGGCCCGGAAACCCACGGTTACAAAAAAAAGGTATGCACAAACTGACCCAGACACCCACAATTTAAAAAATAAACTTTAATTAAAAACCCATAGACAATGGTTCAAGGTTTTTTTCATATCGAAATGGGCAAAATGCTTTAGGATTAAGAAGAAAGTGATTTTTGAAAAATAATTCGGGTTATGAATGAATCCGTCCATAACGTACATAATATGGATATATGTATGTGCATTCTTTTGCAAAAATACATCTTAGCATGCATATTAAGAGGGCGTTTGGTACGTAGAATGGAATTCGGTGAAATTGGAATTTGAAGGAATTTGACTGAAATTTGACCACGTGTTTTGCTTGCGCTTGGTTGGATGGAATTGGAATGGAATTGTTAAAGGAATTGCAATCTTTTTGTTTGGTTCCTGAAATTCAACTTCGTAACTGGAATTAAATATCAACAAATGACTTTTTATGATTTTCTTTGTCACGTTTCTTTAAAATTCTAAATATTTAGTAAAATTAACATTCAATATGTTAAATTATTTAAATTATCGTTCATTACATAAAAACAATTATGTGAACCAAACATAGTGGAAAGGTGATTTCCATGGGATATCCGTGGAATGGTTGAATGATGAATTCCATAATTTGTGGAATTCAATAATTCAATAATTTTCATTACGTGTACTAAACAAAGGATTTGGAATTTGGTCAAAAAAATTACCTATTCCAATTCTTTCAAAATCCATGAACTAAACACCTTCAAGTGTCTAAACAAACAATTGAACATCATACCAATTTATTCTGTAAACAAATATGATAAATCATACCTCACACCGTTTTTTAACCCTATCTCATTCCCTTCACAAGCCAAGGACAAGAGGAATCTATCGCCCTGTCTCCAAGAGAAGAAATGACCTCTAGGATCATTCATCATCCTCACCATCTTGAGCATGCTCCTCATTTTTTTTAAAGTACATAATATTTATATACGGCAAATGCAACAAATAAACTTACACACCCTCCTTACATTTGGTGAGTTTGGAACCCCTGACCTCCTAAGAGGCCAAAGGCTCCGATACCACTAGGCCAAAGGCCCTTTGGTTCCTCAATCTTTCATAACAATTAAATGATGTTTAAGTCTATAAGTCCTCACCACCATTAACAAAATAGCCCTTGAACTTGCCCTTGCATAATTTCACAAGATTAGCCATTCACTTGCAATATCTATTACAAACTAGTTCAAAATTTTGGGGTATTATAAATGAACTGATTCTCTTAGGGGTTGTTTACCCATCACTTACCTCGTAAGCGTTTATCGTAACAGTCAATACTTTCTTTTAACTTATTGGGTAAGATTTTAGTCCATTACAATGACATTGTATGCAACATTTTTATCCGATAAGTGCTTATCAGGTAAGACTCTCGGTTCTTGTCATCGCTCTTACCGGGTAAGATTCTCTATCCTTGTCATATTCATCTGATAAGGTAAAGTAAGCCGGTAAACAGTTACCGGGTATGCGTTTAGTAAACGACTCCTTAGTCATGCATAGCGATTGATGTTATGAAGACATTAAATTGGTTATGAAATTGTTTACCCATCTTGTATTCAAATTGTGAATTTGAATGTTCATTTCATTTGATGAATGACACCATTGATTGAAATATCATATTTAATTCAATATTAGGAAAGTTGAATTAGGTTGGGATTTCACAGTTTGATCCATGTCATGAGCTAGTACTATGTTGAGCACTTGAGGTAATACAGTAGTATGTCATTTCACATTTATGTCTAATAACTAGGGCTATTATTGAGCCTGAACTAATTTTATATAGGAATATATTGGAGGGGTTAGGTTTCGGTGAAAAGTTGAGGTTAATGTGAGAAGTGTGAGAAGTAGTTATCAATTATTGGATGAGAAATGAACGGACATTAGGATGAGATGCACCGAGAAACATGCACCAAGATGCACCAGATCAATTCCCTTCTAAGGCGCAATTCATGGGAGGGTATGAGATTAAAAATATCAATGGTTCAGATCCACTTCTCACGCTTCTCACATTAACCTCAACTTCTCACATGATCCTTCGCCTATATTGGAAAATAACACTCTTACATATTGGTCAGAGTACAAAATATCGTGAATATGTTGGTAGCATCTTCTTAGCATTTCGAAAAATGTTTACAACTAAAGGCTTTCTAGTTCTTGACTATTCCCCTACATTGTAAAACCCATATCTGATTAATTAGTTCCCCCCGCCACATCGTAAAATAAATAGTGATGCAATTTTAATTTCTGAAAGTTTTGACCATTATCACATGATAATCATTGATAGAATTAATAGAGGGAGAGAGATGAGAGAGAAAGTTAGAGAGAGAGAGCTAGAGAGAGAGAGAGTAAGGGTGAGTGAGAGGGAGAGAGGGGGGCTCGATTATGGGAGAAGTATCGCAACGGCAGTAACTCGATCCTTCGATCTAAGTCCTTCCAATATTCGAATCAAGTCTCGCTTATGTTTTTCAATTTCCCGGATTCTATGGAAGTTGGCGGGCTTTGGAGGATATTTAAGAGTTATGGCATTGTTATAGACATCTACATGGAAAGAAGAAGACTGGATTGCGGTAAACGGTTTGGTTTTGTGGAGATCGGGAGCTCAAATCTGGAGAGAACGCTAAACAACATTTGGATCGGTTCCTATAAGTTGAGGGCTTTCTCGGCAGAAAAGAGCGAAGGAAGAGCAGAGAAGGAAGTCATTAGAAAAAGGGTTACAAGGAGGCAGACTGAAGTTTTGATCCACAGAGATGCAGGCGGAAGTAGGCACGTAGGTGGACAGTCGTATGCATCGGTGTTAAGGGGCAGGCAAGCGATATCTCAGTTTCGGAGGTTGATTCCAAATCTGTGGAGGAGGAAGTTCTAGGTCAGTGGAAACCCGATGAAGAAGCAAGAGCCTATCTCCATAATTTCCTCGTTGGGGAGGTAAAATCTTTAGATCACTTAGGGGAGATTAAGACTCTAAGCAAAGAAAAGGCGATCAGAGTAACGGAGTTGGAATTTCTGGGTGGTAGGCAAGTGCTTCTAAAGTTTGAAGAGGAAGGTTCGATGATCGGGGTTCTTAGAAATAAGGTTCATGGATTGCACTTTTGGGTCAAGGATCTTCGACAATGGACAAAAGGATACCGCCAATCAGAATGGCTGGTTTGGTTAAAAATCGCAGGAGTGCCTTTGCATGGGTGGAATGAGGACATGTTTTCGACAATAGCTTCAAAATGGGGAAGTGTGCTAAAGACTTCTAATTGCGATATGGAGGAAAGTGAAAATTTATCTTGGGAGAAGTCCTTGTTAGTTCTTCTTTCAAGCCTTCGATTAGTGAAATCAAAAACATCAATGTAGGGTTGGTTTTATACCGTATAAAGATTGAGGAGGAGGATAACAGTCTCATGGAGGTCTTGAAAAGAGATGAGTTATTTGGAAGGTTATCGGATAATGAAGGAGGTGTCAAAGAAGGGTCGTTAATACCGTCTTTATGGTCGGAGGAAGGGGAAAAGTGACAGTTCTGATGGGGTGGAGGAGAGTTGGTTTGATGACCAAGGGAAGCAAAAATCCCGTTGGAATATGGCAACGGAGGGTGAAAAGGGGGACGTCAGGCCGAAAGGATGCTTGGACGGCAAGTTGGGAAAGTCGCCGGATGTAGAAGGGGGATGCGAAAGGTCTGCTGAATTGAGGAGTGGAGTGAATTATCCTACTTTTAATGATGAAGAGCCAATTCCCAAGTTCGTTGGAAATCCGGATATGTCGATGAATAATGAGGTCATGGTAAACAATAGTGGGATGGGCTATGAAGGGGTTCTGGATGTTAATAATCCATTCTTAGATAATAAGGTGGCAGTTTCATGTGGGCCAGAGTGCCGATGTCCAGCAAAAAAAATTAGGGTCCAATGGCAAAATTGGGGAGAGCCTTTTTAAGAAAGCTGCAGATCCTTTGAAAAGCATATGTCAGGAGATACCGATGGCAAGGACGTAGGGAAATCGTATCAGGACGAAAATCTTTCGGCAGCGACGATGGATCGATTTAAGATGGACGGTGAGAGGTAAGAAATTTGAAAATGTTAACTTCAGAAGAGGAAAAGTGAGTTTCCATATGATCAAACAGATGGCAAGACAGTGTAATAGGAAAAGTGGTTCAAAAAAAGGCTCTCAAGGAGGTATTGGGGATAAAAACGTGAAAAAGAATATTAGAGAGTCGCCGTCTTCTGTAAACCTTGCTACAACCTCTAATGAGTTAATAGTAAAGAAAATTTAAAGGGTTTGAAAGAATTCAGTGAAATGCTTGGGATGGATTGGGGTGATCAACGGAAGGATGGATCGACGAAACACAACTCCAAGAAAAGTGAGTTTTTCACAGCAGGTATGGATCAAAATTACGATAGTTTATAATGCGTTTAATTTCAATGAATATAAGAGGTTTAGGGTCGGGTAGAAAAAAGGGGTGGATTAGATAATTTTGTAAAAAGAAAGGCCATGTTTGATTGGGATTCAAGAAACCAAGGTGAAGAAATATAATCCTATGCAGATTGGATGTCTTTGGAGGAGTGACGAAGTCGACTTTGCACAGGTTGAGGCAAACGACAATTCTGGGGGGTCAGCTCATATTATGGGATAAAAAAATCTTTGGGTGTGATTATATTATAGAGGATGCTTGGTTTCTTACGGTGGTAGGAAAATGAGACGAGATAAATGGTTTAGTCAGGATGGTAAATGTTTATGGTCCAAGAGAAGTCAAAGATAGAATGAAAGTTTGGAAGAGATTAGAGAATCTTGTTGATAAAAAGGAAGTGAAGTGGTGTTTGTTCGGGGACTTTAACGAAGTTAGAGGGGATCACGAGAGAATAAATTCGATCACGAATCCTAGGGGCGCGGTGGAGTTCAACGATTTTATTTTAAGAAGCAATCTTTTGGAGGTTCCGATGAGTGGAAGGAGATTCACTAGAATTAGTGATGACGGGTTAAAATTTAGTAAACTTGATCGTTTCTTGATAACAAACGATTTTGGCAGCTTGTGGAAGAGTTTGGGAGTAAAGTCGCTTGAAAGAAAATGGTTGGATCATCTCCCAATTATGTTATGTGAGGAAAAAACTGATTTCGGGCCCAAGCCGTTTAAATTTTTCGACTGTTGGTTGAGAGAAGATGGCATCGAGGAAGTGGTGACAAATGCTTGGAACAAAGAAGTTCACTCAATTCGCCCGGATTGCATCTTTCGAGATAAGTTGAAGAATGTAAAAGAGGACCTCAAGGTTTGGGTAAAGAAAAGGTTCGGAAACTTCGAGAATGATTTGGATCTAGCGAAGGGCGAAGCACTAAAGAAGGAAAGGTAGGTGGAAGAGACCGGGTGGGAGGAAGCAAAAAGAAATGGTTAGGTCCAAACTAGAAGTAAGTGGTTCTTGAAGCTAAGAAGATCGAGATGGATAAACAAAAATCAAAAGTGAAGTGGATTGCGGAGGGTGATGAAAATTCTAATTGTTCCACGCGACGATTAAATATAGAGAAAGAAAAAATTTGGTTAGAGGTTTGAATATCAAGTTTGTAACACCCATAATTTTGGAAATTCCCTTGATGGTAATACGGGAGTCGTTTGACTCTTGGAATGTAAAGATATTGAGAAGATAAGTAAGTTTTGTAATGGAACCATCGGGAATTGAATCGGGCGCGAAAATCGTGAGAAATGGAGGATTTCGGAGGTCCCGCAGGTTGGTGGGCGACCTTAGGCCGCGGCCTAAGGGGCGTAACTCGCTGGAGTGGTGCGGTGAGGAAGCGCACGGTTTACTCCGCGACTTCCAAGCCACGGGCTAAACCACGGGGACTGACCTGAGGGTTTTTAACTTCGATTTTTGGTGATTCTTGAACCTAGAGTCTTGTATTTTGGAGCTTTTCAAGTAGATATACAAAGGGGTTGAAGATATTGGGTGGATCCAAGGGTTTTTGATCGAGGTAACCTACTCATCTCTTCATCTAAAAAGTTAGGGTTTGGTGTTCTTCATCTTCTTTTGTATTCTTAAGGTTTGGTAAATCTTTATGAAGGTTGTGGTAAGGAAATCTTGTGGAAACCTTGGAGCTAGTGGAAGGATTCAGGATCTCATCTAAGAAGATTCAAGTTTTGGGGGTAAAATCTAGATTTAGCCTAAATCTAGCAAGGTGAGTTCAAGTTGATTTGTGAAAACGTTGTACATGCCAAAAATGTCTATTTTAGAGTATTTATGTGTTTTACATAATGTTATAAAATGTTGAAAGCTATGATGAGTTTTGCTACTTGAACAAATAAGATTTTATAAATCTTGTGAAACACCATATTTGGGGTTTTTAGGCATTTTGATGAATAAGGCATAAATGAAAGGGTTTTGGTGATTTATTGATTATTTGGTTAAAAGGCATCTTTAGTGTTTGTTTTGGAGAAATGCTTAATTTTGTGTCATGGGACGTTTTGAAGGAGTAAATGGCATAAAATCATTTCGAAAGTAGTTTGTCCCAATCTAAACTGTATTGGCGTTTATTCAGGTATTTTGGGGCGTGTGTTTTCATGATGTGAGTCGATTGCGTTTTATTATTTGGGACCGTTCTTGGTTGGTCAAAAAGGGTTTTGAGCACTTTAGCTCGATGTAGACTTAAAAGAGTCTTGGGGACAATTGTCCGGTTTTAGTGGCTCAGTGTAGAGCTCATTTATGATTTACATATCAATGCACCTCGTTGCATATAGAAGTTGATTACATGCTCGAGTGCATTGGTAATTTCAGTATAGGCATGTAATGTTAGACTATGTTGCATTGGATCCATAGGTACGTAAATCAGTCTGTTTTGGAGAGTTGGAATAATTTTCAAACCGGCTCAAGGGAGTGGCGCCGGTAAAAGATCGAGAGGACAAGGCAGAATGGCTTCTTGAAGATTCAAAGGAGTATACCGTAAAAAGGGTAAGGGAGCTCATCGAAGAGGTAAGAGAGACTACAAGCGGGAACGTCATTCAAACGATATGGTCAAAGTTAATCCCCAAGAAGGTATGTGTTTTTATTTGGAGACTTCGTTTAGGTCGGATACCTTATCGTATGGTGTTAGATAGGATGGGGATTGATTTGGATACGGTTTTATGTCCGCGTTGTGGTGAGATAGTCGAAACTTTGGATCATGCTTTTGTTGGATGTACGGAAGTGAAAGACATGTGGCTCCTAATAGGATGTTGGTGGAAAAGAAATTTGGTAGATATCGGTACAATTCTAGATCTTATGCAAGAAGGAAATCTCACCGGGTCGAACGCGAAAGGTTTAACTCTTTGGAACGGGGTGAAATGGGCAACCCTCTATCTAATATGGTTGCATAGGAATAAAATTGTTTACAAAGAGGAGAAAGGAAAACTTATAGATCTCTTCTTTGAGTTTCAAAGGAAAATTTTTGAGTGGGTGAATAGAAGATCCAAAAATTCGTTGATGGGATGGACGGAGTGGCTCGTTGATCCAAGTATCACGTAAGAGGGGTCGTGGTGTTACGGTTGCGGTTGCGGAGCCGTGTGAAGTCTGATCCGAGGAGTGGAGGCCACGTTTGGAAGAGGTCGGAGCGGTTTGCGTCTCGCAATCTTTGTCGTTCTTTCTTTCTCGTCCTGCTTTCTTTGGTTTTGCCCGTGCGGGTACCGTTTTGCTTCTTGCTTTTGGTTTGTGTGCCACGGTTGTTGTTTTCTGTTTCGGTTTGTTTCGGTGTTGTGAATTTGGTTTTGTTGTGGTTGGGTTGGTATAAAATTGTCGTTTTTTGCCATTAAAAAAATCATTGATAGAATTAAACGTGATATGATTTGTGCAGTTTGTACTTAACGCCTATTGAAATATACAGTTACTTGAATCATAATACTTATAATCAAAGGTTCAATTCAGATTCAAAGTTTAACAATCCATATAATTCAAAATTCCAATACACCCAACATGATCAAATTCAAATGATAACTTAGGTTTTGTTGTGGTGCGGTTTGCACCATGATTTTGTAATTCAAAACCGCAAACAAAACCACATAGTGCATGTCAATAGGCACGAAAAATATCACATGTGAATCATTGGTAAACCCGAAAAAATCCATTTGAATATGCATATGTAAGTTTATGTTATCTTTTATCATTGATTCACATATGAATCATTTTATTTCTACTTTCTCAGTCTTTTTTGCATTTTTATATGAAGCATCATGTGTGTGTATATACACACATATATTTGCAAATAGTAGAACAATTGTTGATTTAGAGATGGCAACAGGGTCCATGGCATTGATACCTCAATCCTCCTTCATGTCCCTGATCTCTAGTTTTCGCCCCATGTATGTAAGAGAATATGATCGTATTCTCATCCCTATCGATGTCCTATCAAGGAATGAAGATCCATAACATTGTGTTACAAAGATCACTTTTTACAAAGGAAAGGAAGTGAAAATGGGGGATAATAATGATAAAAAATCTTACATGATTTTGTTTTAAATAGTAAGGAAAGGAAAATTGTTATTTTCCTCCAAAATGTGAGAGGAAGAGAAAGAAAAGAAATAATCCTTAAAATATTTGTTAAATTACAAAAAATAAATATGAGTATATTTGTTAAAATAATATATTTCTTTTCTTTTCTCTTTTATTTAAAAACATAAATTCTTTTTCCCTTCTTTTTTCCAGAATACAAATAAAATATTTATTTGTTTCCATTTTTTTTCTTCACTTTTCTTTTCTTTTCTATTATTACTAAATTTGAAAACACAACTTAAATCGGATATTTTTTCCTTTTCTGTTTTTTTCTGATAAAAGTAAAAATATATTATAAGCAAATATCCCAAAATAAAAAATACATTATAAGTTGTTTAAATTTTTGTCAAATACTGCAATTTTGTAAATCAAATGGAATATAAATTATCACACACACATATGTCTAGATCCGGGTTCAAACGAGAAACTTATTTAAAAGAATAAGAGAATAATTATGGGTCAATCATTTTATTAAATAATACCATAAATAAATTTTTCTTAAAAATCGCCTAAAAGAACACAGGTATCATTTGTTGTATACATATTATATATGGAAATTCATTTGTTTTTATATAGATTATGTAACAAATTTAATTAAGGTATTTATTCATGAATTTTTTTAATAATTTTTTACAACATTAAAATAAATGTGATTTAGTTTTTCATTTTAAGTATTTATTTTTATTGAATTAGTTTATTTAAGATTTTTTTACAATTTTTCTCAAAAATCAGATGTGACATCCACAAATAATCGACATTTTTTTCGTAAAAAAAAACTCACTAATTTTTTTTATGTATCATATCATTATGTGATCTTATACATTTTAAATGTGTTTTGCTACAGATCACATATACTTATGTTTTCATTATTATTTTTCAATACTTAATTTGAATCATTGTTTTTAAAATTTTAAATCATATATAATTAGGAAAACATTTTGAAAAAAAAATTAATTCATTGTGAATCACATGTGATTTTGATGAAAATTATGAATTACCTTTTAAAGTACATGTGATCTTATATATAATTTTAATTGTGTTTTGCTACAGATCACATATGATTTTGTTTTCATTATTTTTTTTCAATGTTTAATTTGAATAATTGTTTTTCAAAATTTAAATCACATATGATTAGGAAAACATTTTGAAAAAAAAATAATTCATTGTGAATCACATGTGATTTTAATGAAAAACTATGAATTACATTTTTAACTAATTGTGATCCTATTCATTAAGGGGTTGTTTGTTTTAAAAAAAAAACCTCTTAATGACTCTTAAGTCTGAATCGTTCAACCTTTTTACACACCACCTCTTATTAATCATAACTAAAATAAGACTTCAGACTTTAAACCTCTTAAAAAACAAACGACACCTAATTTTAATTGTATTTTGTTACACCTAACATATGATTCTGTTTTCATTATTTTTTTTCTTTTCAATGTTTAATTTTAATTGTTGTTTTTCACATATTATTAGAAAAAAGTTTTGAAAAAAAATTAATTCATTATGAATCACATGTGATTTTTATGAAAATTGTAATTTTTTAACTATTACTTTAAATAAAAAAAGAATTCTTTAGATGAAAATTAAATATGCTTATTTTAAATGAATTAAATAAAAAAATTATTTAATAAAAAATTAAATCATATTAAATTTATAAATATGGTAAAAGTAGAGTATTAAATAAATACCTAAAATAACTTTTATATAACTAAATTACTTTTATACCCTTATTTATTTATTTTTAGAATTAATTATTTAAGGTATTATTTAATAAAATGATTGACCTAAAATTATTCTTTTAAACTAGAAGTGTACTCGCGCAATGCAGGGAGTACATCACGATTTTAATTTTTTTTTTGTCGATTTATAGTACGATTTTGGATGGCTTTGAGAAAGTGATAATGTTTTTTTATAAATTTGTTTAATTTAGGCGCTTAATAATATAATATTTTTTATATAAAAAAATTAAGTATTTTGTTATAATTAAATCATTATCTTATATATTTTAATGACATCTAGAAAAAATAACCAATTACATATTTAATAATATAATTAAAACAAATTTATAATAATATAATATATTAATTAATAGTGATACATGAAAATGTCTGCATAAAAGGAAGGTTCTGCACATACCAAATTGGTGAGTGTTAGAAACCTGCAGTAGTAATATGTATCTTGTGCTTTGATACTTGTAAATTAAGAGATTTTTAAAATCTTGCATAAAATGATGGTACCTTATGCCTAATAATTTGTATTTAAGAGTTTTTTATCCCTGCTTTATAATATAGTATAGATAGTTAGCATTATCGTTTGATCCTCCCTCCATATATATATATATATATTCATCTTATTTTTGGAATATTCTAAAATGACTATTTTTCTTTATATGAAACTGTGAGTCCGTGATCGTTACCAGATAATCAAACAACAAACAAATAGATGATAAACCAACCTGATTCGATAACAAACGATGATTACAGGGTTGATTTCTTGAATGTTTAAGCTCTCTCTCTCTGTTTTTCTCTCTTTTCTCTCTGATCTTGATATCGGTCGATCTGTATTAGTGTTCTGTGTGTGATTGTGATATTGACCGATATTATGAGATCTCTGTCTTAGCTTCCTCAACACTCTAACATGCAAGTTGATAACCAACTTGCATTATAAAAACAATAAACTAAATATCCTAATTAAACTAATATCTAAACTAACTAAATATCTAAAATATAATATCTAGATATTTTGGATAACAATAAAATACTAAAAACGAACTTTTGACATTTATTACAAACTGACTTTTAGACTAATGCCGAGAGCGACTTTTCGGGCTTTAGCTTCATATTGGATCTTCAGATTGGATGATCTTGAATCCAATAATCTGTGCGCTAACAATCTCCCCCTTTGGATCAAGATCATTACTAAAAAGATTTAGCAATTCAGTCTTCTTTTTCAGCTCAGAAGATGCAATCTTATCCTTAGTCTTCAACAAGTAGCAATCTTCCCAAAAGATGTAGATAAACTCTTTTTCGAATGATGGGAAGAAATTATCTTCAGATTTAGTTCAGAATGTTGTAGCAAAGTATCTTCAAAAAAAATTTCTTTCAAATCTACATGTCTTCAGAATACTTGCTTTTGAAGAATTCAATCTTGGACGTGATTCTTGAAACATGTGATCTTTGCCATTTCTTGTGTAGTCATTCTTCCCCTTTTTGATGGAAAGTGCAACGACTTCATCAAAAACTTTTTGTGACAAGAGATGTCTTGCTTATAGAGCCACTGAACCGTCAATTCAAAAGATATTCATCCAGATCTTTGCAAATCTAGACAAAATAGTCATGTAACACCTGAATCAACAAATGAATCAGTTAAAATGTCTGTCAGTAACACTAAGTCACTGATGAAGGAGCTTTGTGATGTTCACTCCTCTAGGTCTTCCATTCAATCATCGAAACACCACAAAGGTAATTTCTATAAACGTTATGACAAAGAAACAAATTCCTTGTGTGTTCGTGCTTGTGATAGAAATAATTAAGCACGGATGATTTCTTATGGGCTCAAATTGTGTAAACCACTGAGACAACAGTAAGTTAAACACATACTCAATGTGCATGATTGAAGTGCGAAGGTGGGGCAGACTTCCTTCTTTTCAATATCCAGATTTTCCAAATGAAAATCAGATAGTAAATGTGCTGCTTCCCCTTTGAAAATGTGAAACACTTTCCTTTTAAGAAGAAAATGAGTAGTTGGTGAGGTAATTTCAAGAGTTGGCATGGGATAGTTGCCTGTTTCAATAATGATCACAAAAGAGTTGTGAAACACTAGAAATGTGGCTGCCCGACTCAGAAAAAGTTGGTGCAGAGTTGTGATATTCTTTTAACTCTGTTCTCACACCCTCTTTCTTTTAAACATTTAGCTCACTGCTAACCGAACTCTCTTTTTCATGATACCTCATCACATAACCAACACTCATTTCTTTTGACTCCTCACACCCAATCACTATGGATTAACTTCTTGGGTAGGAAACACTGGTTAACGTGAATCTGTAGAAGTTGTGTTAAGTCCCAGCACAAAGATTCTGTATATCCTATAAAGAATATGTTGCTCAAAATGATTTATAATCATTTAAGCTCATGTAGAACATTTAAAGTACACTCCCAAAATATAAAATTTTATGAAAAATCGGGAAGTGGTTTGAACGTTTAAGAATATGTTTTCAATGATTGAAAGTTGTCCTTCTTTCAATCACATATGAGATTAAGATAAAGGAATATACCTTTAAGTTGGATCTTACATCTCATGAAGCTTAGCTTAAAGTCATAACATATGATCGTGTAAGCTCTTCTCAAAAATTCTGCAAAAGTCTTAAGTCAAGTCAAAGAAACTTTATTCACTTATATTGAAAAGACAAAAAGCAGTAAAACAAAGAACTTCTCTTACTCCCCCTGAAATTATGCATCTAACATATATAATTTCAGAAATAAATATGCACTCCCCCTTGAAGGTTGAATTCCTCGTTGGAGTATCGGAGTACAATCTCTCATATCAGCATTGGAGTAAGGTCTTATCATCATTGAAGTGTGAGTCCTAAACTGTTGTGTTTAGAAGTCATTGTTCTTCGTTGAAGTACGAGTTCTGATCTGTTGTAATCAGAAGCCACTGTTGACATTGATGTCCGGGTCTTGAGCTGATTTACTCAAGAACCATTCTTCTTCTACTCCCCCTTGACAGTAGGTGCCTGCAACACAGGTTTAGTTTTCTATGGTACCTACTGGTATTTGGGTCCATATGTGTTAGTTGCAGTTCTTATGGGGGTTATGGAATAAGAACCATACCAATAATGATCTTTGGTTCTGTAAACAGGATCATGTGTACGACAGTAAGAACAAGAACTTTCCTTACCTGATAACCTGATCATTTGATCTCTCGTGTAAACATGAGCAGGTTTACTTTTCAGCGCATTGTTCTTCGTTTCATTATGCGTATGTACACATGAGCTTTTACATTTTAGCTCATATTTCTTCTTTGCTTCAACTGGTTTCCTGTTCCAGACCAGTTCAGCTTCTTTGTAGCTGCTTCTTCTCTTCCTTTGATGTGTACCTAAACCATCTATATTTCTATCATAGAAAACGTTAGAATTACGAATTTGATTAGAAGATTTAACTGACCTTTTTGAAGAAACAGGTCTGAATGTTGAACTTGCAGCTGACTTGAATGAGCATTCTGAATCAGCTGAATCATCTCGAGGTGAGTGGACAATTGACTCTGGAGTCTTGCGCTCAGTCACCACCACTGTTGAAATAATCTTTTCAAGCTCATTGACCTTTGAAGAATAACTGTTTCTTTCTCTGACAAGAAGGTCAATCTTCTTCTCTAGCTCGGACTTCTTTTTCTTCTCTTTCTGTGCATTCATAGAAAGTTCAGATAACTTTGTATTAAGCTTTCTAATTGAAGCTTCAAAGGTGCTTCTTTCTTCTTCAAATACCTTCTTAGCACCCTTCCTTCCGTCTGATATATCTTTTAAGAATCCATCATTCTTCTGATCAAATGCCTTCTTTTCCTTGGCAAACTGATCTCTTTCTAAAATGATTACTTTCTCAAGGTTATAAACTTGTTGAGAAAGCTTTAAACATTTAAGCTCAAGCACCTTTATGTCCTCAATACTCTTCTTGGAAAGATCTGAGAACTTCTTCTCAAACTCTTTCTTATCTTTAATGCTTTCACCATCTGTCAAATGCTGAGAGTCGGAAATTTGCTTCCGAAGATCCTCATTGATCCTTTTCAATGCATTGACCTTTTCTTTCAGTACCTTCTTTTCATCACGATATTTCTTTGACTTCTCCGAAAAATTTGCAGCTGAACTAGCAAACTTCTGAAGTTCTAATTTGAGCATTTCAATCTTATCATCGTCATCAGAAAAATATTCCATCTTGAATATCTGTTTGATTTGATTTTCAATAAGAACTTATACTGAAAGTTAGTCCAGATAAAGTTAGATGACCATTGAATTAGCGCGAAATTGGAGATTTGCGCGAGACGAAGATTGCGCGAAGTTTAAGGTTTGCGCGAGACGTTAGTCGCGCAAAGTTGAAGTTTGCACGAGTAGTTGGTCGCGCAAAGTAAGGTTTGCGTGACATGTTTATGGCGCAAAGTGAGAGTTGACCGGTAAGATGTAAAGACCGGTAAGATGTTCGATCGGACTATTGCGTCGACCGGTAAGATGTAACAACCGGTAATATTTTCGACCGGTATGAGATAGGTCGACCGGATGATGAATAGTTAACCGGTAACTTGTAAAATATGAGATCGACCGGTAAAATTCTTGGACCGATAAGAAGTTTGGACCGAAAGATGAAGTGTGGACCGATAGATTGTAAAGATGAGTAGAATGTAGGACCGGGAAAAATGGTGCGACCGGTATGTTTTTTTTTTTTTTTAAATTGAGATCGACCGGTATGGAAAGGAGGTTATCGACCGGTATTTGATGTTTGAGAGTGATTCGACCGGTATAATGAGATAAGGTGGGTCGACCGGAAGTGACTTCCAAGAGTGAACCGATATAATGTAGGTCGACCGATACAATGATCTCGACCGATACAATATGTCACAAATGAGGTCGACCGGTAAACTGTTTAGGATGTAGGTCGACCGGTGTTAGGATGTAGGACCGATAAAATGTAGGTCTTTAACTCTTGGACCGGTATGCTGTAAATGTGGGTCGACCGGACTTGGTTTGAGACCGGTATTGATATAAGTAATGGACCGATATGCTGCAAAATTACACGACCGGTACAATGCAATATCTTCGATTGGTAAGGAGTAAAAATAGTTGGACCGATATTGATTGAGAGTGTTGTCGACCGATAAGAGTTCGACCGATATAATGTAGATATCGGTCGACCGGTATGGAACCTTCGACCGATATCGTTTCTTCTCCGATTTACGGCCCTGCAACTCCCAAATTGAACAACCTGGAAATGGTTTTACAGCCCAATACTTTGACAGAGTAATCGACTAACCAAGTACAACAGGTTCCAACACTTTGATTTCAAAAACAACCACAAAATGGAGGTTTTGATCGATAGCACAGTGTTTAAGAAAAATGAAGAACACAGAGACTTGAAAATTTGATTTTGAATCTGGTTAAGGCTCTGATACCAATTGTGAGTCCGTGATCGTTACCAGATAATCAAACAACAAACAAATAGATGATAAACCAACCTGATTCGATAACAAACGATGATTACAGGGTTGATTTCTTGAATATTTAAGCTCTCTCTCTGTTTTTCTCTCTTTTCTCTCTGATCTTGATATCGGTCGATCTGTATTAGTGTTCTGTGTGTGATTGTGATACTGACCGATATTATGAGATCTCTGTATTAGCTTCCTCAACACTCTAACATGCAAGTTGATAACCAACTTGCATTATAAAAACAATAAACTAAATATCCTAATTAAACTAATATCTAAACTAACTAAATATCTAAAATATAATATCTAGATATTTAGGATAACAATAAAATACTAAAAACGAACTTTTGACATTTATTACAAACTGACTTTTAGACTAATGTCGAGAGCCACTTTTCGGGTTTAGCTTCAGATTGGATCTTCAGATTGGATGATCTTGAATCCAATAATCTGTGCGCTAACATAAACAAATATTTTCATACATATTAAATAAAGGAAAATTACATCAAAATGGAACCAATTTTACCCTGATTCCTATTTTGGGGAACAAACTTTCAAAAACATCATTTAAGGTTTAAACCAAAGTTTACATATATTTAAGGACCTGGTTTACCTGGTGACCTATTAATATGACATGGCTTCAGTCAATGCTAACTATGTAACACCCCAAAAATAAGGGATAACAAAAATTTCCAAAAATTGGAAATGTGGTAATTAATTAAATATGCCATAGCATCGAGCCTCCCAAAAATGGGGAAATAAATGAACACCTGTTAAATACAAATTGTAATCTAAAGTAATGGACTAACAACCTAATAATCTAATTTCACATTAAACAAGATTACAGTTCGGGTGTCACCTAACTACTTTCAAAATAAAGGTCTTTTATAGGATGGTGTCCAAAAATCTCTTCCCCCAAGCTCGCTCTAAGCCCGACTAAGCCTTCTTAGGACCGGCTCCACTAGAACCTGAGACACACACCAACCACACAAGTATTAGGTCAAAAAGCCTAGTGAGATTGAACAAGTAAATCAATAGTAATGTTACAACAATTAATTATATAAGTCAAGTAGTGCCATGATACTTGGAATCAATGCGGGAGACACAAAACACCAATCAAGTTCCACCCAAAGAGTCGAGATACCTTAGTGCCGATCCATACCATCGGCACCCAAAGGCCCGACACATTCGGGGTTTACACGCAGGCATTGCCCCAAATGGCGGGGATCTAGGTGCATACCCACACGGTGGCACCCAAGACTATGTTCTCCTAGTGTCTACTTGCCTTAGTTCATCCAACATTCACAATCTTGTTTCCCAAGGATAACAAACCCAAATATTAGTACATTTATGAACAGATACAAGTACTCATGGTCCAAACACCATCAGCTTCGCATTATTTACGTCATGGCTACCACGCTCTCATGATGGCCCGTTTGCCATATTGTAAGTCACAAAAATAGTCCCAAGTTAATATATCATGTAAAAGAGCTGGTACAATATACCAAGTGCACATAATGAGGAAAAATAACCTTTGTAGACAAATCCCAACTAGGGTTGTGGTTAGAACTCAACATTTCTTCCCATTTCACAAGAAACTGTCCAAGGATAGAAAATTACTAGCATGTGAGGTTTATATGCATAATACTCATGGACTTTCCCTACCATTTTATGCAAGATAGTTCACTTTGACAAATATGAGAGATTTAGAATATGTAAGTAATAATGACAATAAGGATGCAAGAAATAGTGTGTGTCTAGAGTTTTAAAGGTTTAGAAACTCACTATCTAGGTTTTGGATTAAAAACCTAGAATAGTTAGCAAACCCTAGAAAATTGAGGAGGTGAGACCAAGGCTTGATTTTCGGTTGAGGATCCACAATAAATGCTTCCACCAAGATGCTTGAGACCCAAAACAAAACCCCTACTACCCTTAGCCTTGAAATTAATGAAGAGAGATGGTAAAGGAAGTAGAATTGCCCCTCACTAGCTCTCAAGTCGGAACTGATTTTGGGAAATGAGAGAACAATGGATGAAATCGTTTTTAAGTGGGTTTTTAAACCCTCAGACGCATCGGGCGATTGTGCCCCGCGACTTTGCCAGGGACATTGTCACGAGGGCACTCTCCCGGTCTTTCCACAGCTCACGGTACATTGTGAGTGAGATTGCCCACTTGATAGTGTCGGGTGTCACACTTGTCGGTCACTATAACCGCCCTTGTACCGTAGGTCCCAAACACCCCGCGACTTTGCCACGCGGTTGTGCCCCTTGGCACTATCGCGGGCATTGTCGCCCAAACCTCCAGGCCCGCTGAAAATTCTTGTAATCTGATGTTTTGGGCGTCGCTGCTAGGTTTCGATCAACAAGATACTATAAGAAATAAATTACCGAGAGTAAGAGAGGAAAATTAAAGGAGTTGGTTCAGTCAAGGCTTACCGAGATTTTTGGGTGTTACAATCCTCCCCACCATGAAGGAATTTCGTCCGCGAAATCTTGCTCTAAACAAATAAGTGAGGATACCTCTTCCTCATATCCGCTTTCGACTCCCACGTCACATTAGCACCACAATGATGCTTCCATTGAACCTTTACCATGGTTACCTCTTTATGATGTAACTTCTTCGTCTTTGACTCTAGGATAGCTTCCGGCTCCTCTACGCAACGGTTCCCATTGTACACTCGGATTTCCGATAACGGAATAACGCTCTCTTCTTCGGCCAGGCACTTGCGTAGATAACATACGTGGAAAGTGGGGTGAATTCTAGTCATCTTCAGGGGTAAGTCCAACTTTTAAGCTTGGAGCCCAATTTTCTCTAATATCGTGAAGGATCTAAGGAAACAAGGGTTGAGCTTCCCTTGTTTCTCGAAACGGATAATTTCCTTCCATGGAGATACTTTCAGCATGACTTGGTCCCCCACTTGAAAATCGATTGGCCTTCGCTTCTTGTCCGCATAACTTTTCTGTCGATCTTGGGTCGCCTTCAAGCATTCCCGAATTGACTTCACTTTATCCTCCGTCTCTTGAACAATCTTCGGTTCGGTAAACTGCTTCTCCCCCGCTTCAAGCCAACATACGGGGGTACGACATTTTCGACCATAGAGGGCCTCGAACGGCGCCATCCCGATGCTCAAATGGTAGCTATTGTTGTACGCAAACTTTACCAAAGGTAGGTGCGAATCCCAATTCCCGCCAAAATCTTTAACACATGATCTCAACATGTCCTTGAGTGTTTGGATAGTCCTTTCGCTTTGCCCGTCCGTTTGAGGGTGGTAGGTCGTGCACAAATTCACCCTCGTACCTAACTCCTTTTGCAACCCATCCCCAAAATTGGAGGTAAACCGACTATCCCGATTGAAAACAATGGATAGCGGGACCCCATGCCTTGACACCACCTCATCGATGTAAAGCTTAGCCAGCTTGTCCATGGGTAACGTCTCTCGCATTGCCAAGAAGTGTGCGCTCATCGTAAGTCGATCTACCATGACCCAAATCGTATCGTGACCCCTCAAGGTCTTCGGTAGCTTCGTGACGAAATCCATGGTGATGTGTTCCCATTTCCATTCCGGTATCGTCAAGGATTGCAAACTCCCATAGGGCCTTTGATGTTCCGCTTTGACTTGAAGGCACGTGACACACCTTTCCACATAGTTAACCACGTCGAGTTTCATCACCGGCCACCAATAATGTAACTTTAGATCCCTGTACATCTTCGTACTACCGGGGTGTATGAAGTACCTTGACTTGTGAGCTTCTTTGAGTAGTAATTCACGGTTCCCTCCTAGCTTTGGCACCCAGATCCGACCTTGAAAGAGTTTAAGGCCTCGACTATCCTCCATCAACAACTCTCGTTGTTTCACCATGATCTCAGCTTTAAGATTTTCTTCTTAGAGTGCTTCCATTTGACTTACCTTAATGTTCGCCATTAGACTTGACACCACATCAATTCTGTCAAGAGTCAACTTTACACCGCTTCCGTGACTTTTCTGACTCAAGGCATCCGCCACCACATTGGCTTTCCCGGGGTGGTAGAGTAGGTCACAATCGTAGTCCTTTAAGAGTTCAAGCCACCTCCGCTGACGCATATTGAGCTCTTTCTGATCAAAGATATACTTGAGGCTTTTCTGATTGGTGTAGAGAGTACACTTCGTACCGTGCAAGTAATGACGCCTAGCTTCAGTGCAAAGACCACCGCCTCCAATTCCAAATCGTGAGTCGGATAATTCTTTTCGTGATCCTTGAGTTGTCGCGGCGCATAGGCAATCACTTTGCCTCGTTGCGTGAACACGTATCCGAGACCCATCTTAGAGGCGTCGCTATACACCATAAAGTCATCTGAACCTTCCGTCAAGGACAAGATCGGTGCCTCGCACAATTTCTTCTTGAGGGTCTTGAAAGCTTGATCTTGTACCTCGGTCCAAATGAACTTGACATTCTTCCTTGTCAATGTCGTGAGTGGCGAAGCAATTTTGGAGAAGTCCTGAATGAACTGTCTGTATACCCGGCTAGACCCAAGAAGCTCCTTATTTTGGTCGGACTCGTGGGTGGCTCCCAACTCATCATTGCCTCAACATTTGCCGGGTCCACCTTAACTCCATCCTTAGACACCACGTGGCCTAAGAATTGTACTTCTTGCAACCAGAATTCGCATTTCGAGAATTTTGCAAACAATTTCTCTCTCCGAAGGACTTCTAACACCTCCCGCAAATATTGATCGTGCTTTGTCTTGTCCCGCGAGTAGATTAATATGTCGTCAATGAAGACTATCACTGATCTGTCCAAGAATGGGCGGCACACACGATTCATCATATCCATAAATATGGTTGGGGCGTTCGTCAAGCCGAAGGGCATCACCAAGAACTCGTAATGCCCATATCTCGTTCGGAAAGTCGTCTTTGGAATGTCGTCTTTCCTCACTCTCACCTGGTGGTACCCAGACTGCAAGTCAATCTTCGAGAAGCAACCCGCACCTTGTAGTTGGTCGAAAAGATCGTCGATGCAGGGAAGTGGGTACTTGTTCTTCACTGTAACTTTGTTCAATTCCGGGTAATCTATGCACATTCGTATAGATCCGTCTTTCTTCTTCATGAACAAAACTGGAGCGCCCCACGGTGACGAGCGCAGACGGATAAATCCCTTCTCTAGAAGTTCTTTCAACTGCATCATCATCTCTTGCATTTTAGTTGGGGCTAAGCGATAGGGAGCGCGGGCGATCGGTGCTGCTCCCGATGTGAGGTCGATGTGAAACTCCACTTGTCGTTCGGGCGGTAGACCATGTAGATCTTCTGGGAAGACGTCAGAGTAGTCGCGCACCACATCTACGTGCTCGATCTTCTTCTTCTCCGCTTTTGCGTCCACCACATAAGCCAAATATGACCAATACCCCTTGGCCAAGAATTTGTGTGCCTTTAGAGAAGAAATGACTGACATGGACCTCTTCCCTTTCTCCCCATAAACGATAACCACTCTTCCATCAAACAACGGTAATCGAATCATCTTCTTAGAACAGAGAATATCAGGTACATTCCCAATCAACCAATCCATGCTGATAACAACATCAAAACTCCCTATGGTCATGGGTAACAGGTTTATTTTAAAGGAGTTCCCGCCTATTTCCAAAGTACAATCATCAAAACATTCCCGAATCAAAATTTGTTCCCCGCTAGCGACCTCTACTATTAGGGCATCCAGAAGTGCGCTAAGGAAAGTGGTGAATTGTTTGCAAAAAGGTCTCGACACAAAAGAACGGTTTGCACCCGAATCAAACAGTACACGAGCTCGAAAGAAGTTTACATAGAACGTACCCGTCATCACGTCGGCAGTCTCCTTTGTCTCCTCCGCGATCATCTGAAAGGCTCGGCTCGGGGCTTTCAGGGGGTTCTCTCTCTTTATCGCCAATTCGCTTGGCGTCGTGTGATTTCCTCCGGATAGTTTTGGGCACTTTCTCCGCATGTGCCCCGGTTGACGACACTCAAAACAGACCGACCCCCGGATGGGGCAGTCTCGAGCCGAATGGTCTCTTTTCCCACATTTGTCGCATTCGGAGGAATGTGGGGGCGGTCTAGAGTTGCATGGACCGCTATGCTTTCTTTTACACCAGTGATACCATCTTACTTCCTGTCGGGGATCGCTGTTCCTTCCCCCAGAAAATGGCCTAAACTGTCGTGCGGGTCCGATCGACCCCTCCTATCTTCTTTTCTCCCTGGTTACCACTTTCTCTTCTTTCCCTCTTGCGTACACATCCTCCATGATTTTGGCTTCCTCTAGGGTTTCTCTCAACGTGACAGCCTTGGAATTCCGGACCATGGACATCATGTCCGGCGGTAGCCCCTTGAGGTAGGCTTTGACTTTCTCTTTTTCTATTGGGGCCACATACCCCACCAAATTTAGCTTTTCCATGAAAAGCCGAGGGTATTCTCGAACGGTCGAGTTACCCTTCTTGAGAGAGCAGAACTCCTCTTCTATACGGTCCATTTCTTGTTCGTTGCAGTATTCCTCTAAAACCTTTTTCTTGAATGTAGCCCAGTCCATTTTTGCTAACACCGAAGTCTCTAGAGTTGAGGTGCAGACATTCCACCAAGTGAGTGTCGATCCCCGAAACAACTGGGAACCAAATGTGACCTTCTGATCCTCGCCACAATCAATAGCCCTAAAGGCCGAATCAATCTCTCGGATCCAGGTCATGCATGCCACTGGATCATCAGAACCGGCAAACTCGGGAGGTTTGCAACCAAGGAAGGACTTGTAGTTGCAAGCCTTACCCGTCTGTCAGGTGTCTAGAGTCACCTGTCCCTCGGTTGGTCCCCCGCCTCCGGTACCCCCAGACTTAACGACTATCATATTCTCAGCAACTGTTTCATGCCTGCGGTGGCTAGCGTCCCTGTCCTCAAGTAGCTTCATAAACAATTCCTGTTGTTTGACCATTGTTGTATTCATAGCCCACATCATATCCAACATTTCTATCTGAGGCGTCGCCTCCACCAAAACAGGATTCGCGGATGTTAAGTCAATTCTGGGTATGTGTTCTGGTCCTCCTCCCAAGACGGATGGTCCCGGGGGATTTGTGGCGATAGCGGCCCCTTCTGGTTGATCGGTCGTGGATTCTGTCACGACATGCCCTTCCGATGAAGACAGATGTCGGCTTCGAGTATTCACCATTCTCAGTTTGTCACACATGACGATGTCACATCGATTAATTCTTTCAAAGATTAACGGTTAGAACGTACTAATACAATTATCAATCTTTATAACAACAAATTCAAGCACGCTTATGTAATAATATATTCACCATCGAATGGGCCCTATGAAATTTTGAATATACCATACACAAGAATCCTCTCCATCATTACTATAATTCTCTACAACTGTAATTCCGTAGGTCCTAGAGCTCTCCCCACCTTGAATTCTACCCAAGTCCGAAAGGTTGTACACTAGCGCTTGCAGTCTAAGTCTAGGCATTCTAAGGTTGACACCTAGTTCGGTTAAACTAAAGCTCTGATACCAACTTATAACACTCCAAAAATAGGGGATAACAAAAATTTCCAAAAATTGGAAATGTGGTAATTAAATATGCCATAGCATCGAGCCTCCCAAAAATGGGGAAATAAATGACCACCTATTAAATACAAATTGTAATCTAAAGTAATGGACTAGCAACCTAGAAATCTAATTTAACATGAAACAAGATTACAGTTCGGGTGTCACCCAACTACTTTCAAAATAAAGTCTTCTATAGGATGATGTCCAAAAATCTCTTCCCCCAAGCTCGCTCTAAGCCCGACTAAGCCATCTTAGGCCCGACTCCGCTAGAACCTGAGACACACACCAACCACACAAGTGTTAGGCCAAAAAGCCTAGTGAGCTTGAACAAGTAAATTAATAGTAATGTTACAACAATTAATTATATAAGTCAAGTAGTGCCATGATACTTGGAATCAATGGGGGAGACACAAAACACCAATCAAGTTCCACCCAAAGAGTCGAGATACCTTAGTTCCGATCCATACCATCGGCACCCAAAGGCCCGACACATTCGGGGTTTACACGCAGGCATTGCCCCAAATGGCGGGGGTCTAAGTGCATACCCACGCGGTGGCACCCAAGACTATGTCCTCCTAGTGTCTACTTGCCTTAGTTCATCCAAAGTTCACACTCTTGTTTCCCAAGGATAACAAACCCAAATATTAGTACATTTATGAACATATACAAGTACTCATGGTCCAAACACCATCTGCTTCGCATTATTTACGTAATGGCTACCACACTCTCATGATGGCCCATTTGCCATATTGTAAGTCACAAAAATAGTCCCAAGTTAATATATCATGTAAAAGAGCTTGTACAATATACCAAGTGCACATAATGAGGAAAAATCACCTTTGTAGACAAATCCCAACTAGGGTTGTGGTTAGAACTCAACATTTCTTCCCATTTCACAAGAAACCATCCAAGGATAGAAAATCACTAACATGTGAGGTTTATATGCATAATACTCATGGACTTTCCCTACCATTTTATGCAAGATAGTTCACTTTGACAAATATGAGAGATTTAGAATATGTAAGTAATAATGACAATAAGGATGCAAGAAATAGTGTGTGTCTAGAGTTTTAAAGGTTTAGAAACTCACTATCTAGGTTTTGGATTAAAAACCTAGAAAAGTTAGCAAACCCTAGAAAATTGAGGAGGTGAGACCAAGGCTTGATTTTCGGTTGAGGATCCACAATAAATGCTTCCACCAAAATGCTTGAGACGCAAAACAAAACCCCTACTACCCTTAGCCTTGAAATTAATGAAGAGAGATGGTAAAGGAAGTAGAATTGCCCCTCACTAGCTCTCAAGTCGGAACTGATTTTGGGAAATGAGAGAACAATGGCTGAAATCGTTTTTAAGTGGGTTTTTAAACCCTCAGACGCGTCGGGCGATTGTGCCCCGCGACTTTGCCAAGGGCATTGTCACGAGGGCACTCTCGCGGTCTCTCCACAGCTCACGGTACATTGTGAACGAGATTGCCCAACGATAGTTACGGGTGTCACACTCGTCGGTCACCATCGCAGCCCTTGTACCGTAGGTCCCAAACACCCCGCGACTTTGCCACGCGGTTGTGCCCCTTTGCACTATCGCGGGCATTGTCGCCCAAACTTCCAGGCCCGCTGAAAATTCTCGTAATCCGATGTTTTGGGCGTCGCTGCTAGGTTTCGATCAACATGAGACTATAAGAAATAAATTACCGAGAGTAAGAGAGGAAAATTAAAGGAGTTGGTTTGGTCAAGGCTTACCGAGATTTTCAGATGTTACACACTAATATGCCATGTCATATTTATTAGAAAAATAATTAAAAAATTGTAACATCTTTTAATTGAATAAATAACTAATACATTGAAAAAAAAAATTTAATGCATGTACAATATTATACTTTAAAAAAAACTATAAACAATTAAAAAACAAAAATTAGATAAATAAAAAATGAAGAACTCTACAAGTTATATAAATGTAAAAGTCGCGTCTTTACTGTCACTGAACGTCCGGTGACCTGCAACTTCGGCGAACTGCAACTCCGGGTACTTATAACTCCTTCCCTTCACCTCCATCGTCCCCTGCAACTCCGGCGAACTGTAACTTCGGGTACTTGTAACTCCTTCCCTTCACCTCCATCATCCCCTGTAACTCCAGCAAACTGTAACTCCGGGTACTTGTTACTCCTTCCCTTCACCTCCATCGTCCCGCTCCTTCGTCCTCGGTGAGAAATGGTGACAGTGAGAGAAGCGATGGGGACGGGAGGGGAGAAGAGAACGAAAGAGATGCGTTGATTCACTACTTGTTTAAACATAAAAAAGAGTATAGTCAAGGACGCTGATGAAGGACTACACAATTTGGTAGGAAGATGATGACACGTGGGGCAGGATTGCTCATAGGAGTTGGGAACGATGAAGGTATTTTAGAAAGATGTGTCTTCATCAAATTTTTATTATTATTAATGTATTTTGATGATTTGGAATTTATGACATGGACATCATATAATTTTTAGTTTTTTTCTTTCTTTTTCCAAGTCATTTTAAATTAACCGGTTACCTGTTCAACAGGTAAATCAAACCCTTAAATAAATGATAAGTTTGTTTGAGACCCTTAAATGGTACTTTTGAAAGTTTGTTCCTCAAAATAGGAATTAGGATAAAGTTAATTTCGCAATTTTTCTTATTAAATAATTACATTGTGCAATAATTTAAGATAATACCATCAATAATAATTGGGCGATATAATATATAACAAAATTGGTAACAAAATCATCATATAATAAGATTTATAATTTATTATATTATATGTAAAACTTATTTTTTCATATGATATATCGGAAAGATATCCCCATCCCGGCCCGAATTTTAAAATCAAGGACTGTTCATTACGTCAACTAGGGTTGTCAAAACGATTCTGGGCACCTGGTTTCCATTCAAACACAAATTGCACAAAAAAAAAAATATATTTAATTATTAATCAAATCCTAAAAAATATTATATTATTAAATAGTTATATTGCGGAGAAAACCCTAACGCTGTGTTCTCTAACCTGGAGAGAAAAAGAAATGGATGGAAAAGAAAGGGAGAGAAGAGAAAGGAAAGGAAAATAATTTTTTCATTTGTGTTCTCGAAATGGAAGAAAAAGAAAAGAAAGAAAATAATTTTTCATGTTATTGAACAGGAGAGAAAGGAAAGAAAATATGTCAATTTTACAAATATACCCTTGTAAAAATATATTCTTGTGATGAAAGATTGGGTAGTTTTGTAATTTTAATAATTTCAGTAATTTTTTTTAAATAGTTTTAATTTTTTTCCTTTCCTTCCCTTTCCTCCCACATTTGGGAGGAAATGTTTGGGAGAAAAATTATCAATTCTTTCCTTCCGTTTTTTTTCCTTTCTCTCTTAAAAAAGTTTTGAGAACACGAGTTTTTTTTCACTTTCCTCTCCTTTCCCTCCTTTCGTTAAATGAGTTTCGAGAACCCAACGTAAAATAATTTCAAAAAGGTGGAAAGGGTGACACAGGAATGCTCAAATTTACCCACCAAAGTATTCACGCCCCAAAAACTCTTCGTTTTTGCAAAATGTCAACCGAGTAATCTGAAATTGGGTAAATAATAGTAATTTAATTAGTTTACAACCCTTGTCCCTATTTGCAAAATATCTTTTATCCCTCTTTTTCTAACAAATGCTTCTTCTTCAACCATACAGTCCAAGTGTTTGGTAAAATGCTTCAATACTTTTCAATTGCCCTTCATTCATCAACTTCTTAGGTCGCTTTCTTTCTTTCTTCTGTTCATTAACAATTCAAGGGCCACCAAGACATTTATACGAGGTTAGATGCACCTGATACATCTAATTTCGTTATTAGGTATTTGAAAGCGTCCCCATTTTTTACTAAATGGGGGTGTGATTAAGGTCGTTTACAACAAGAAGCCGGCCAATCTGGATATGGGTTCACTGTTCTTCTAGATAAAATCTTTATTTTATTCATCGATTGGAGCCATCTTTGTGTTCTTGTGCTTGGATTCAGGGTTTTGTTTTCCTTAGCATTGGTAAGTGTTCAAAATCTCAGTTCTTGATTGAAGTATAAATCTTGGATTTGCTGCCAAAAGTAGCAAGATTAGGGTTGAAGAAGACAATAATTAGCGAATTCTTTATTTTGGAGCGTTTTTGTTGTTAAATAAATGCCC
The DNA here is from genome assembly GCA_954870635.1 of Arctium minus. NCBI lineage: Eukaryota > Viridiplantae > Streptophyta > Magnoliopsida > Asterales > Asteraceae > Arctium > Arctium minus. Next base: position 29,411,118 of record OX941081.1, read on the forward strand.
CAGAGGATCTATGGTATTTAGCTTTTTTGGAGCTTTGACCCTCTTTGATTTGATGGGATATTCATTTATTAACTTGTTAGTTTTGAGATTTAAAATAAAGGAGGAACATTGTGGTTTGGTTGTGAAGATTGGTTAGAGTAGGTTTCTCCTGTGGAAGGGTGAGAAAAAATGGATATATGGATGGTTGCAGTAGCAGCTGGTGCTAGCTATATAGCCCAGCATTTTAAAAAAATTAAGCAGGCTGGCGGTCAAGTAACATCGATCGAGGGTTCGTTTAGTGTCAAACCCGACTCCCCAAAGCCGCCTCCCGACAAGAAATGTCCCTTCCGCAGGTTGGCAAAGAGAGAAAGTTTGAGAAAAGATGATTCCGAAGTTAGAAGTGAGGTTTCTCAAGGTGTTTCCAGTCCAGCAACGGCATCTACTAGTGACTTTGATTGTGAAAAGGGGGTAATCTTAGGCAATTGTGAGGGTAATAGTGTCTTTTCTGCATCAAGCCTATTCCCTGGTTTCATTGGCAGTGATGGAGATATCGAAGGGGTTAGAGTAAGTGAACGAATGGGTGATTTATCACGTAAATCTTCAACTCCTAGAAGTAGAATGCTTCTTAGACGTAGACGGGCCATTAGACCTCTAAGCTCGTTAGAAAATTGCGTTATGGCTCAGTTGTACACAGAACATGTTGAAATGAAAGAATATATGTCGAGTTTGTTTGCCTCGCCTTCTATGCAGACTGTGAGGCCATTTTTGGTGACTGATGGCAGCAAAGTAATTAACAGGGCAAGTGGTGATGCTTTTATTGTGCAAAATAACACTGTGAGAACGAAGCTGCAAATATATTCAGAAGGAAATAGCTCGTTCTCTCGAGTTCCCTTACCGCCAGATATCAGTTCTTTGGAGATCGGGGGGAAAGATGAAGCTGATACTAACAACGCAACAACGGTGACCATGAAACATTTCAATTTACCAAGAGGTAGGTTTCTGTCTATGATGCCCAATATCTTACTCTTTTAAAATAAGTCATGTGCATATGCCATAATCATTTACTTGATGTTTAAGATGGTTGGTTAGCTTTGAATGATGTAGTTCTGCACTTGCTAGCTGTAAATATATTTTCTTTGGTGTTTTGTAAGCTCAATTGAGTTTGTTCAGAAAAGTGTCAAATCACTTGATTTGGATGTCATATCGTTAGCGATTTCTACACTTGATCACCTATCCAGGCTGCATAGATTTTTGAGCATGTATATCTACTTCCTTTTGCATGTTTTGTTTTCTCGTCTTAATAGAATTTTCTTGCTTACTTCTAACTCGTTTTTCAAAATTTAGCACTTTCTTGGTTTGGTTTTAAACTTGTAGTATTGTGTCTTTGTGAGATCTTAATGCATAGGTTCTGTTTTATTGCTTGTATTCTAATGTGATAGTGTGTAAACCAGGATCATCGGATGCAACGCTACTTCTCTGTCTTGGGATGTCTTTTGGCATAATATCTTCGTTCTTGGCAAATAGAAAGGAGGTTGAAACAGTGAATGGCTTGTTGAAGCAGAAAGAAAGTTTGGTTCAAGATCTTGAGGAGGAGCTTGAAATGAAGGATTTGTTAATCATGCAAGAGCTCACAATTGAGGATCACAAACCGCAAAGAATGGATGGTGGTTCTTCCAATGATGGCTCACCTCATTCTGTTTCTCATGAGCGTGATTGGGAGCAATCAGCTAACAGAAATAACGGAAATACCATCATTCAAAAGGCAAAAGATGATTCTTTTAGTAAAATCGAAGCAGAGCTGGAAGCTGAACTTGAGATGCTTGAACTGAGTATGACTTCATCCACCTTGGAAAGAAGGATTTCCAATCTTGTTGAGGTAATCATTCTGCATACTTAAAAGATATTGAATACCCTTTTTAGCCTTCACTCCATAATTACAATTAGAGCTACTTTACAATCCTTTTAGTTGAAATTATTATCTAAAAGTGAAGTGCCTAATTAGACATGCGGATGTTGTGTTTCTGCACGAAATTTTTAGAAGATTTCTTGGTCTTTTGGTGATAGATCAGATCATTAAGAAAAAATTGCCCAATCTCTTTATGCATCTAAAAGAATGACTGAATTATATGCTTTAAGTTTTTGCATATAACTTAAAAGCAAACAGAACATGCCCACCGGTATATCCCATCGGGAGGTAGGGTCTGGGGAGGGTATGATGTATGCATACCATACCTCTGCCCCTAGTGGTAGAGCGACTGTTTATATTTTTTTTTTTCGAGGGATTCTAGCACTTTGTCTATTCTCTATTAGTTGTCATCCTATTCATCAAGTATCAAATCTGTATATGCCATATTTGGAAGTGTAGTTTATTCTTTTATAACTTTAGCATCGATGGTTCTTCTATTTATAACTTATTTTTTTGATTTAGTTATGGTTTTTTCCTTCAAAAAGCAAATCCATTGGTGTTGATTTTGAAAATATAAGTAGTTTATTTGACAACTGAAAATCCAAGCAGAAGCTTGCTGGTTGATAAATAAATAAAAAATTCATTTATTTATTTATATGCAAAATTGAGATGATGATAGAGATGATACTGAGAAACAGAAGAATTCTGTATGGGTACAACTTGTTTTAATAGAAAATGATGATTATATGATAAGGATCAGGAAGTAGTGCATTGGGATATAATTTTATATATTTGTTACACTTTTCACGATCCGTGCGTCTTTAGGGAAACAACTGCCCTACTCTTTAGGGTACTCTTTAACTTGTTTCCAATGGTGCACCATGTTAATTTACATGAGCTTTTCGCAGGTTGATCCAGACTTTGAGCCAGATATAGTCGAGGGTGAGTTAAGGGGTGACATGCTAGATACAGAAACTAACACCGACCGTGATGGGACCAGTACGACTCATTCGGCAAACTATACAGTTTCTCCTAGAGAACTGAGCTTACGGTTGCATGAGGTCCTTCAATCCCAACTGGAAGAACGTATCCGAGAGCTGGAAGCAGAAATCAAAAGCAAAGATGAGAAATATTGGAAAGATTTGTCGAGCAGTGATGAAAACAACAACCCCGTAGATGAAGAGGCGGTTGTTTTGAATCTATCGGGTGAAGCTTTAGATGCTTATAATGAGGCTTGTAATGAGTTTGCAAAGTTTGATGATTCAGATGAAGAGGAAGAAGGAACACCAGCCATCCATCATCAAAGGGAAAGGGAAAGGGAAAGGGAAAGGGAAAGGGAAGAAGATGAGGAGAATGATTTTGAAGAGGATGAGATGGAGAAACTGTTGATAAAGCATATTGTGGAGAAAGCAAGACAAGGGTCAGCTGTTGTTTTGAATGCACAAAGGGCATTGTTTTCTGAATGAACAAACTCCATGTTTTTTCTAAACCATATATTTAGGTTTTAATCACAGGGCTGTGTTGGGAAAAAATGCATTAAAATACAACTAGGTTTGTCTTGATCCTATGTAACAAAGAATTGTTTGATATAACAAAGTTTCAAAAAGAGAGATGATCCTACTATGTTGGTTTATAATATTAACCACTTAGATGTCAAGATCATGGTCTTTTTAATCATAGTTTTTTTTGGTAAACATTTTGCAAATCTTATGTAAACGAGCATGCGCCATTGGCAAATTTTATAAGATTGGTTGGTTTCAGTTTACAAATCAAAATTGAAACTCTCTTGTATTGATTAATAAAAAAATCTTGGTTATCAACAAGTATCACCTACCTCGGGAACATTTTCGATCATCAAAATGAAATGTTGATAAATGTTTTTTATAAGCTAAAATTCTTAATTCTATAAAGATTCTTAGCTTTTGTCATGCTAACCCAATAAGATAAGTGACCCAATAAACACTTGGAAACTTAACTTAAAAACGGCCCATAAACCCAACTTTATTACATTTTGATGTTTTTTACTCAATTGTTTTAGGTTGACTAGTGACTACAACAAATTAACCTCTTATCTTTTGAGCTATGATTTGTTTTTTTATTATGCATCTGTGAAAGATTGTGCAAATCAAGAGTTAATTTTCCCTGGAAGCCAAGGATTAAAATACAATTTATATTGAAATGCAACATCTTTAAACAAAAAGTTTACTCAATCAATCTTATGATATTAAACCACAAGAACACTACTAATTTGTTCTCAAACATGAATGAAGTTTTACCCGATTGAGACCCAAGTTCACATTGCAACTTCAAAGTTAAACACTTGAAAATAACAGACCATAATAAGCTGCAAACAGCAGTCCACTTGAAATTAAACTTCTTGTCCCAGAGGTCAAGCCCTTTTGGCAAAGTCATCAGTCTCATCATTGTCTCTGTAGCTTCCTTCTACTTGACCATCATCAGCGGCGAAAGAGTTTCCACTATCGGCATTATCACCGGCAAAGCTTTGACTTTCACCGCCACCACTAGCATAACTGTTTCCACCATAGCCACCACTTCCGAAACTATCACCACCAACAGCAGCCTGTTGGCTCTCACCTCCATAGCCACCACCACCCCTACCTCCGTAGCCACCGCCACCTCCTCCATAGCCGCCACCTCCTCCTCCATAGCCACCACCACCATAACCCCCACCTCCACCGTAGCCGCCACCACCGTAACCACCACCACCCCCTTGTGGTCTATCGTTGGCATAGTTCACTCTCACCGTTCGACCATTCAACTCCTGCAAAATTTGTTCACAAAAGATTTTTAGCACATTGAGTTGAGTACTGGGAAGGTACATCAGTCTACTAGAAACAAAATAAAGCAAACATGATGATCCACAGAAGAACCATCTCCAAGAGTTTCAACTAGTGTCTCACATGAATGGGAACATTTCCATTTCTGAAGGTTTTCATGAAATTACTTATTTGTCTTTATCATTACAAATAAATCAAAGTTACTGATTCGAATAGAAAAGTTTCATCTATTTTGTCTTTAACGAAGGTCTTTTGATTAAAGACAACCAAGTCCTTAAAATAAACGTCAAGTCAAGCATGGCAATTTCCACAGGACCAGGGGGTATGATAAAGCAAGTAACCCAAAAGACAGAAACAGGATTAATACCCGTTGATCCATCGCCTGGATTGCAGCAGAAGCAGCCTCAGAATCAGCATAAGTAACAAAGCCAAAACCTCTGGACCGGCCAGTTTCTCTATCCATGATCACTCGAGCTGTTGCATGTCACAAAAAGCTATGAGGCATTTTCACAAAGTATACTTCAATTTACAATCAGGAGATATAAACATAGGTTGATGTCCATATATGAAAAAGAAAATCCAGTAGTAGTATAACACGTGAAAGAGTAACATCAACCTCAAATCAGATTAAGCTTATCATAGCGATCAAGACAACCATACAGCAGTAACAAAATCTTTGTATCAAGTACATGCAAAATTTGCCAAGACATTTAAAATCAAATTTTCTTCCCATATACACTTCTCGCCACCTAAGCAATGCCTTAACAATAATGAACATCATTCTTCCCACACAAGCATATTGAACCACAAAGTGGCCATAACAACAAAAAGATTTTCAAGCAACTAGTGCAGATGATCGTTTATGCTGCCGCCAAATAAAATAAAGATACAAACTGTATAACTAACTGGTGTCTCATATAGACTTCCATATGTCTTTAAGAGACTTGCCCTTTGTTTCTCCAAAAACTGCTAAAAGCACCAAGTATTCTAATACCTCAACTCAAAAGGCTTCATAAAGTTGGAGTAAGTTCAATCACATCATTCGAACCTTTGAAAGATGGTAGTAACTATGATACTAGTAAATCATGCAACCTAAAATATTCTGTAAAAGTGGCATACAGTGTACACATGCAAAATATTTTTTTAGTAGATCAAATTCAAACTAATTATCTATTCATAGAAACAAGTCTGGTCACTTGGACCCACAGGACTCTTATCTCAACTAGAGATCATTACAAACATGCTTAGGAGTCCCAGTATCTTCAGGTCTCTTAACACATACGAATTCAATATGCATCTTGTTCTACTATAAATTAACATGCATACCTTCATGAACTTCCCCATATGCGCTAAAAGCATCCCGCAAGCTCATATCGTCTGTAGCCCATGCCAATCCTGCAACATAAAGAATCATGAACATCACTATAAAGATCAAAAGTCAAAACATCCTATCTGTTTCCTGTTTAATTTGAAATTACCTCCCACAAAGACTTTTGAACTCGACATGCATCTTATCATTTGAAAGATAGATGGACTGGCCACTGACATTTCATGATTGATGTGCTTACTCACTGTCTGCCTTAGTATATTACCAGCTCTGTTGAAAAAAGCCATGGTCGTATCTTGCAACCTAAAATACAACATTTCTGGGGTTAATAAAGAGACATTCAGTGGTACAATCTAACAAGCCAAAAGGCATGCCAGAGTAATGTGATAGACTTCCATACTCTAATTTACTAAGCATTAGAAAGCAAGAAAAAAAAAAGTAAACTTTCAAGACAAAGTTGCACTTGCACACTTCTTGAGTTCCACAATTTTATTCCACAAACTCCAGAAGCAAGCACGTTTGCTCTAACCAGACAGACAATCATAACCTATCATTTTGGTCTCCATAGTTGTACTATTGGGTATTGTCAATAAGTTATCAGAGTCCTGTTTGCAGACATGACCCCCACTTGGAGATCAAAGCATGCCTATAAGAAAACAAATAGAGACAAGAAACAAAACCCTCAATCTTGAATCTTTCACCTCACAGTTCTTAAATTGTTTTAATATCTACTAATAAACACAATCAACTGGAAAGAACCACTAGAACCTCATGGATGTAAAATACAACATTCACCCCTCGGTACGAACTTTGTCAACTTCTTTTCAGTTTTCACCCATTTTCTTCTCTAAATCAACACTTATTTTCATTTCTAATCATATTTATCACTAATTAGAACCAGTTCCTGGAAGCAAGTTAGACGAAACACAAAACATAAATTAAACAAATAGAACGAAACGATCAGACCCAAGGCTTCTCATAACACTTAAACCTGATCATAACAGATACAACAAGCTCCGTAGACAACCTTAATAGAATCATGGTGAACACATACGCATATAAATCACACACACATATACATATGATGCATTTACTTCAACAAAAACTCGATTAATCTCATAACATATCGATAAGAATGCAAAGAAACTAGAAAGAATTACCTCTGGTACGCTGATCCTTCTGAGCGTGCGTTGATGAAATAAAACCCTAGAAGTGGGTTTTTTGGCTTTTGCAGCTGATAACGAGGGTTTATGAGATTTTTTGGGGGTATTTCTATTTATGGAGGGTTGAATCGGTATAACACCGTTGGATCGTAGTCGGGGAAGTGCACGCCGTTGATTGACTTTTAGAAGATGTGCACCATAAATTTTGTACAGCACCGCTAAAAATAGCCCTATTTCTAAAATTACCCCTAATGTTTGATTTATTGCATTTTCACCCCTCTTGACGGTTTGTTAAACTCAAAATTACTTAAACTTCACCTTAGTTTGTGATTAACCTTTGATTCGGTTAGAATTTATTTATAAGCAAAATAAAACAAATGATTAGTAATTCTTTTAGTTGATGTCATATTCTTGTTCCACATATTTTTGGATGGAATAAGAAAATGTCTTTTTTATTTCACACTGTCTTAGCCTTTGTCCCTATGTCGTGTCAAACGTAAAACAATGAATTTTTGTCATATTCTATGTCACACCAAACATGAGAAAATGAGTTTTATCTGGTCATATCATGTCTTATCTTATCTATAAAAACAACCTTAATGACATTTAACCTTAACATGAACTATAAATAAAACATTGAATATAGAAATTGTGTATGTTTTCATTGTGGTTTGTTAGTTTTATTCGATCTTACCTATAAACAAATTTGGATAAAAGAAAAAGTAAATTATGTTATAATTTATTTTGCACTTCTCTTTTTTTCTTCCTTCCATAACTCTCTAGAAGTTGTTACCAACTTTATAATTTCAAATTCAAAACAAGAAAATTTCTGCAGGTTGTTATCAACACCTCATCTAATTATCTATTGTCTCTACCCGTCACACAACTTTGTCATTTAGACTTTAAGAAAGTGTTTAAATTTCAATCGTATTTTTTTAAAGAATTTTATTTTTTTTAAACTAAAACTGTATATTTTACGTTTTTAACAAACTATGAAAGTTTAATGCATAGTTATTATCAAAAACGGGTTAAGTCAAAGTATATAAAATTCCAGAAGTTGATTTAATCTGTGTCCTATTGTTAATCTACTACTTTTTTTCCTTTTAAGGATTCACCAATCTTAATACCTGAGATATATGATTACATCAGTTTTATGTCTAAATGTCTAATGATTTTGTTAGGTCCCACTTGTTGTAAATTTAATGATGAAATTGTCATAGATAAACACTTAGGTGGCGTTTGTTTTTTAAGTGGTGCTGAAGTCTTAAGTCTTATTTCACTTCTAATTTTTAAGAGGTGGTGCTGAAGTCTGAAATCTAAATTAACAAGATTGTTTGTTTTTGTAAACTGACAAACGTCTGAATATGTATAATTGTCTATTTTATTCCTCAAAAAATTCAACTTAAATACATCAATTGAAGTGAAAATCGATGATCGAAGGACGAAACAGAAAAAAAAAGAAACAAATGAAGGATGCTAACAGATTACGAGGTTGTGGAGTTTTAATCATATCTCAAAAACCGAAGTGCCGATTTATGCAATTCAAGATGTTTTGGAATGCCAACACATAAATCCACAATATTCATGTTTTGCGTTTTTTGCAAATTCGGAGTACATTTGAGCTAAAACCGATGTTGAAATCGAAAGAATGATGTTAGACGGAAATAAGAGGTAATTAAGTGATTGAGTTATCACTTAATTATTCAGAGAACATTAAGGGTTAAGAGACTCTGAAAAGAAAGAAAAAACAAACAGTCTGAATTATCTTATATATGTCTGATCGAATCAGACATAAATGACAATAAAGAGTTTATTTTGAAAAAACAAACACCACTTTAACATTTTGGTTCTTGTTGTGAAGTTGTTGATTAACACTTAAAGCTCCTTGATATGAACTTATGATTAATTTTAAGTTTTTAAATATTAATTTTAAGTAAAATTTTCTTATATAATAAATTTTAATATATGATACAATGTAGTTTGAACCGCAACAGGGATAGGAAATTGACTATGGTTTATTAATATATTTTTTGTTTTCATATTAGGGTTTTTTCGTTAATGTATTATCTGGATTTCATTTGGTTGTTTACTGGTTGCTGAATGGTTTGGTGCAAAATGTTTAAGTGGTCGGAATGATTAAGAGACTCTTATAATATAGTGCAAAATGAAATACGGTTGTTTGCTAATTATTCAAAATGAAATTAGGGCTCTGAATAATTAAGAGAGGGCTAAGATACAAAACCATTCAGAGGGTTTTTAAACCATTAAGAGATAGACAATTTTTTTGTCAAACAAGATTTATCATTAAGAGGTAAACAAACAACCCCTTACACACCAGCAAAACAACTCTTAACACATGATATCATTTAATGGCTAAACCAAAATGAAAATCATAACGTATTTAATTTAACAAGGGCCATATCGGCTTTCCTTAATAGTATAGGGAGGAACGAGTAGAATCCATCAATCTACAATTTTGTGAGCTATTGTCAGACCCATCCCTAATTGTGACCCGTACAAGGATCCGCAGACCCGAAATTGAACCCGGCAACCACCCGCTCCCAACCAAATGGGGGAATTCATTCAATCCAGTTAGAACACAAAATCGAGCATTTCATTTTCAGGTCTTTCTTCAGTGACCCCAAATTTCACGAACACACAAATAGATTTTATCTCCCAACTCATTATTCATCTTTCATCCAATTTCCTATTTAGAAAAACCCTCAAAATCTCCGATTTTTACTGAAACCCTGATCAGATTATGGACCAAAATCCAAGACCCACTGGCATCCTTCATTCCCTAGGTGAAGAAATCATCAGAATCATAACCCCAGTTTCAATCTGCATGTTGTTAGTGGTCATTTTGGTTTCAGTATTGGACACCGACTCATCAAACTCTTCTTCAATCAACACCATAGCCACCATCGCTTACGATGAAACCACATCTGATTCCGAATGGGACAAATTCAAAGGCGCCCTCTTGAACTCCCTTGTCTTTGTTGCTGTTGTGACAGTTGTTACTTTCCTATTGGTGCTTCTTTTCTACTTTAGGTGCACAAAGTTCTTGAAATACTACATGGGTTTCTCTGCTTTTCTTGTTTTAGGGTTCATGGGTGGTGAGATTGCTCTTTTCTTGATTCAAGTCTTTAAAATTGCCATTGATTCTTTTACCTATGTGTTGTTATTGTTCAACTTCACAATTGTTGGTGTTTTGGCGGTTTTCATGTCGAAAATCCCAATCTTTTTGACTCAATCTTATATGGTGATTATTGGGGTGTTGACTGCATATTGGTTTACAATGCTGCCTGAATGGACCACTTGGGTGCTTTTGGTTGCAATGTCTTTGTATGATCTTGCTGCTGTTTTGTTACCTGGTGGTCCATTGAGGATATTAGTCGAGCTCGCGATATCGAGGGATGAAGATATCCCTGCCCTTGTTTATGAAGCCAGACCCACAGTTGATCCCAGAAGGAATACCATAGTTCAAAGGAGGATTTGGAGAAATGGAGGAGTTAACCCCGAATCACTCACCGGACCCCACATTGATCCCGAATCCATTGAAAGTTCCCAAAGTCACAGAATTGTAGCGAACGCTGAAGAGGGTCAGGTTCATGAGGTTCATGAGCTATCGGCTCCATTGATTGAGCGAATTAGGGACCATGGGCCGGTGGGTGAGAATGTTGTTCTTGAGGGGATTGGGTTGGGTTCATCGGGTGCTATCAAGCTTGGTTTGGGGGATTTTATCTTCTACAGTGTGTTGGTAGGAAGGGCTGCGATGTATGATTTCATGACGGTTTACGCCTGTTATCTTGCCATCATTGCTGGCCTCGGTATCACGCTTATGCTTCTTGCTTTATATCAAAAAGCCTTGCCTGCTCTTCCTGTATCTGTATTGCTTGGGGTGTTGTTTTATGTCTTGACTCGCATGTTTCTTGAAGAATTCATTGTACAATGTTCTTCGAATCTTTTGATGTTTTAATATCATTCGGTATTGGATTTTTCATGTTTTAAAGATCTTGGCAATTTGATATGTTTGTGTGTTGTTAGCCTTTTGTTTGCATAAATGTCTTATGTTGTTTAGATTCATCAGCTTCTTTACACTAATGAGATATAGGATCTAAGCAACCATGTAATGTCCATACAAAAACTTGTTCTCTACGAATGAGGACAAGGACAGGACATGATCACGTCGTCTGAGTGGTACCAAAATGCACTTTTTCTGTCTTACCAAAATAGGTGAAACAAAAATCGGGAAGATGATACAAGATTGGTAAATTATTGAATTATCCATTTCAAATTAAAACCCTAAAACCTACAGTGGTGTTTTTCATATCATCAAGAATCAATCTTTCCCACAGCAATCTGGAAATATATGCTGGATATCTTTCTTTCTTTCTGTCTGATGTAAAGAAGCATCAAACCCCATCTGAGATGGTGGTTTAGGATTCCATCTAATTAAAGATTTTTGTCGAACCGGTGCACTTTTAAGTAGTATCAAAGGTTCTCAAAGTCGTCCGATGTGATTTTAGTCGAATTCTACCGTTTGAAGTAATTTTTAAGTTTTTTTGCTTGATTTTGAGGGATTTTTTTTTTACGTTTTTTGTTGATTTGATGACTTTTCATTTTTTTTTGTTGATTTTGATGGAGTTTTTCGGTTGATCTTGAGGGATTTTTTTCCGGTTTTTTGGTTAATGTCCCTTGTTTTTTTTAATACCCTAGATCGCCCCTCAAAGTTTAGCATGAATACCTTTCATATCCCAAAAAAATCTACTTGCGAAAATCAGTTGAGAGGGTGCATGGGACTCCGTTGGGGCCTTTGTAGATCTGCCCCTGATAGACAAGTCCTTGTTGAACTGTTCCAATGGAAAGACGTTTTTCCTCTAAAGATTGATTATTGTGTAATCAACGCTTAATTTATTGTTTGCACTTCAATTAAGGGTGTTTCCACTCTGGTCTGGACGGTCTCACCTAATTTTAACAAAACTAAACTGCAAGTACGGTTTGAGAAATTTTCCTAACCATGCAGTTTGACATAGTGACTAAACTCGTCAGACTCGACCGCAAAATGTGAGTTTGTTTGAACGATTTGTACAGTTTGGGTCTATTAGGAAAATTTTAAACTATGAACTAATATAATTAAAGATTTGTATGAAACATGTGAAACTAAAAAGTAATTCGACGAAACTTGACAATGGCAAGTCATGGTAATGTATAAATCAATAATAGTACTTGATCTCATAAAATATGGAATGAACTAAACTATAAATATCAAAACACTTTAAATCAGTTGTTTTATTTTAGTCAATTTTTAAATCTTAACAATTAACAACTTGTTTTTTTCCTTTGTAAATCGCTATATTAACGGTTCAATTAAATTATATTCAAAAGAAAATATAAAAAATATGTATGTAAATAGATGGGTTGATTAGTTATACCGTTGCATTTTGAGATAAAAAAGTAGAGGGGTTGCAATTGAAAATAATAAAAATACAAGGGCATGAATAGAAATAAGGCTAATGTTGATTTTTGGACAGAAGGCAACAATGTCGCACACGAATTCATTCAGAAAATTTCGTCGTTAAGGATTAGGGGGGAAAGGGAAACGTCGGGGACCTTGCCATTCCTCCAGGTAGGTAAATAATCATCATTCTCTCTGTATCTCTTTCACCATTGTTGATTGTTATTTTCAAACAATAATATCTCGTCATAAATCGATCGGAGACCAAAAGTCTCTGCTGATTTCCTTGCATAGGTTGCAGGTAGCGGAGGCTGGAAGTCGATGGTCCCTTTGATGCGTATCTGGTTCTTGTGGTTAACGATCTGACACGAGTGGACTGTAATTTTGGATTTTGACGTGTGTTTTTATCAATTACGAGTGCATTATCTATAGTATTTGATCATAGATTATGTTGAATTGCGTGTATATTTGTATCATTCAAATTCCTCCACTAATTGATCAAAACAATAAAAGGGAGGCAAATACAAAGGATCCGAACTTTCAGAGTCAATTTTCTAGAGCTTCTTCTCTGTTTTCAGGTTTGCCTTCTTTACTTATTGCTTATGAACCTTTTAAAAATTTGTGATATGTATATTACAAAAGGAATTTCTGGGAAAAAAGGGACGATATTAATGTAAGTTGTACATATGAACATGATTCATAATTCTACCTTGTTATTGATGGAATTTGTTCAAGAAATTTAGGTATCTTTTTAATGTAGTGTCGAAGGCAACGGTAGAGGTAAAGAAAATGAATACAAATATGGACCTGGTCCACCTGGATGATCAAGTAAAATGATTGAAATAGGTTCATAACTGATCTCATGTCACTATAGAAGTCTATGGCATCTCTTTTAGATTTCCAAATCCTAACTCAACTAATGAGTTTCCAGATGCAAAATTTTATTGTCTTGATGGAACAAATAAGAATACATCATATTTAACTACCGTATTCACACATCTTTAGTACATGTGTTCAGTGGATTTACATTATAGAGACAATGGTCATATTAACACCCATAAGAAGAAAATTCAGCGATAAACACATTGTACTTTAGGTGAAATTTTATTTATACCCTTAGAAGTGACTGCCATCTTCTTCAAGAAAGGGTTACAATAGTTAGTTTGAGTAAATATTGATGAACATCGAATTTATTATCAAACCAATTAAGTTTTATGGATGCTTGCTATAGGTTTTCTTAGTTAATTTTATTTAGATATGCTAAAGCATGTGTTTTATGTATCATGAAAGATTGATTCTACTTTTACGAAGCATTGTAAAGGTTTCTTGACTATTTATCTTGATTTCCGAAAATAATACTGAAATTATTGAAAATGTTTTAGATCTTGGTTGTTGCATTTTGACATTCTTTTTCCATACTTTCAGTTTGCACTTACATCATGCATGTCTAATCCCATGCAGATATATGAGTAGTCTGATATGGGATCTCTAGATAAATCAAACCATACATCTGTGGATTTGGAATCAGAGCATGCAACTACAAGCAACAATAATGAATCAATTGTGCGCCCTGCCCTTGACCATGATGAATCCATTCAATTAGGGTCAAGCAAAACCTTTACATCCTGCTCTTCCTCCATCTCAAGTGATTCTTCACTTGAAGATCTGCTTCAAGATTTTGACACTGGACATGAAAAATCATCTTTAAAGTTGGAAGCTGATGATCCGTTAGCTACTAAACATTATGAAAATCCCGAGGAGCAATCGATTGATTCTGGAACTCCAAGTTCCTTATCAAGCTCACCAGCTAATGATTATAATTCGGAGAGCCCTCCTATCCAAGTGATGGAGCGTCCAAAATCCTCCAAATACAGAATCCCATCTCATGTGTTTGCAAGAAAGGATTCTAGTACTCCAGGTGATTGGAGCATGGCTTCAAACGAATCATTATTTAGCATTCAGATAGGGGGCGCCAGCTTTTGCAACCCAGAGCTAGCCCTAGGTTATGGTGCAGAAGCTTATATAGTCAGCCCACAACTTAGTTCGCCATATGACAACCAGTTTGTAGAAGAGTCTGTCAATAGTAACGAATTAGATGGGGAAGATAAATTTCATGAGTTGGATGAGGTACGCAATCAAGGATCAAATATGCTTGATGAACCCAAAGATTTAGAAAATAAAGAAGATCGACAATCTACTGCTGATCAAGAGCGTATTTCTTATTTGTCTGCAGAGAGCAGCAACAGTTCAAAGTCTTTTATGTTTCCAATGTAAGCTGTTTTGGCTTTAATGTACATAAACTATCAGAGTAGTATCCACATCTTTTGGAATCAACATTCATGCATATGTCTATACGATTCAATCTTATATTGAAAAACTGATTTCCCCATGTCTCAAAACATGAAGTTTGGCAGGAGAGTCGGAGAAAGGCTGTTCACCTAATCCCCATGGTTCAATGATGGGAGTCCCAGAAGAACCACAACCACCATCAAAGCCTGAAACATCAGATGCCAAGACAGAAACCAAAAAAGCAACTCCAATTGTAACTTGGACAAAGTGGTTTCCATGCTTTACATATTGCGCCTGCTGTTCTTAAGCCCAGTCACCGATCAGGTAGTGAATTATGAACATCTCTGTAGCCGTCTCGAGAGGCTTGTGACATGGTTTTGAAGCACCGCGTCATCCCTTTTCTTAGGTGATTAAATCAAAAGGTACGTCATGAAGTAGAAGAATGTGAGATTAAGAGATGTTTCACACAATTGGTGTGTGGACTTGATGATAGAGTTGCTAGATTTTCTGTCATTTCTCATGATTTAGCGCTTTCTTTCAGCTGTTAGGAGTTAGGGATCTTCCATGTAATGTATGCATCTCAATTTGTAGGAGAACATAGTTTGTACAAATATCCTCGTACATATATATAAAGGTCCAATTTTTAGTATGGCGATTTACATGTTCGGATACAAAACTTGATGAAGACTTTCTTTCAATGTATTACTTCATCTTTAGGCTAAAGTAGTCATTCCTTCAGTGGAGGACCATTGGTGAATTCTATTATGTTGACGGAGGTTACAGGTGGTGTAACACCCTAAAATTTGACCCAAATGTTAGGAAATATCAAACAAGGGACTAGTTGGTCATTATTCAAAAGTTGGGGGCTTGAAAGTAACATCGAGGAGAAAGTTTGAATTTGAACGTGAGTTAGCAGGGATTAGATGGAGAAAATCACAAGCACCAACACTTCTCTCTTGAAATCAGAAAATAACACCCAACATGAGTCAATGTGAAAGACAAGTCTTTGAGGCATTTTGAAGCAAAAAAGTGCAAGGAGAGGTTGCAGTAAGTTCATGAAGGAAATCAACGAATTAAGGTACGATTTCTATGTTAAACTTGTGTTTTGATGATCACAAAGTGGTATATGAGGTAGCATTTGAATTTGAGGATGATTTATATGGCAAGAATGAGGCTACATGGCCGACAATTTGACAAGAGTCAAATGTGTTGATGTGATACGAGTTGTATGTAAATCCATGAATTAAAGTATATATTGTTGGTTTAAGTGTTGTTTATATGATAGATATTCATTTTGAAATCATTGTTTAGCAAGTAAAAAATGATGAATGTTGACTAAAGAATGGTTAGCAAGGTCACATTTAGGGGTGTGGAGAAAGTCAACCGATCTAATAGGAACCGACCGATCCAATTAGAACCGACCGACCATAATTGGATATCCAATTGTAATCGGATCGGATCGGATTGCAAATCTCAACATCCAATTTGGATCGGTCGGTTCTTGGATGGCAGTCCAGAACCGACCAAAACCGACCGAACCGAACTGACCAACATCTAATTAACCATCCGATTACCATCCAACTATCATCCAATTATTCTTTTACAAATTGCTTAAATCTAAATTTGTTGTGTTGGTTTTTGAATTCTTCGTCTCACTTGTGTTGGTTTCAACACAAATTAAAAGTAATTAATCAATTTGTTTCATTGTTAGAAAATTGCATTAAATTAACACATTGGATGAATACAATCCGATTTGATCATCCCTTGGATGTCGGATAGATCCAATCCGATCCAATGGATATCCAATCTGATCCAATGGATATCCAATAAGAACATCTAATGCATGGAACCGAACCGATCCAATCATCCATTGGATTGGAAAAATCCAACATCCAATGGATGATTGGATCGGTTCGGTTCCCCTCACATTCATTGGATGTTAACCGATGAACACCCCTAGTCACATTCAGTGAATGCACCATTGTAGGCGACTTGGAAGTCAACAAAAGGTCGCATAGACCCTCTGTTAGTCTGTTGGCTGCGATTTTGAGTTGTTCAGTAATTAAAATAAGTTATATTAATGTCAGCATTCACCAAAGTGTTTAGACACTTGGGGGTTGTTTGTTTTTAAAAAAAAACCTCTTAATGGCTCTTAAGTCTGAATCGTTAAGACCTTTTTACACACCACCTCTTACTAATCATAACTAAAATAAGATTTCAGACTTTAGACCTCTTAAAAAACAAACGACACCTTTGTATGTATATGTGTAGGTGCTATTGTGAGCGAGTTTATCAGACCTACATGATATGATGAATCTCATGCAACTTACAAGATCTGACACATGTCTATTTATGTTTTCATTATTTTGAAGTATGAAAATGCATGCTAAATGTTTATATGATTTAAGTTTTAGAGCATGTCAAATATGTTTTAGTACCATTATGAAAGGAATTTATGCATAAAGTGATTAATGTACGTGTATAGAATCTTGTGCTGGGATGCAAATGACAGAGGGGAGTTTGTCGGGATGTGAGAACCAATATAAGTTGAATAGTGCATTTGTATTTGATGGGAACAAATAATCGTGAGCTTGAGTGCCTCTGTACCTTCTCGTGTGATAAGCTTAACACTGGTAAAATTTTAATTGTACCTATGTACTCGGTGGGAAAAGTTAAGCTCTAGTACAAGTTGAATAGTGCCTCTATAATTGGTAAGTTCACATGTGATACTGGGATCCATACTGCCAAGCCTATAATTTTAATACTGCCAAGCCTATAATTTTGACAAAGTATTCCAGCCATGAGATTCCTAACTCTGATCATCTCATCCAGACTAAGATTACTGATTATAAATATGTTGATGAGAAAGGGCAACCCAATACCACTTTGGTTTGGGTTCCCTCTAAAAACTAACTGTTTTATCTTATGTGCAGGGTAACCAACAACTCAAGAAGAAGAGCATTTGGCATGTAAATAGTGGTTGCTCTAGGCTCATGACAGGTAACATGGCCTGCCTTCAAAACTTCAAAAAGATTGATGGAGGACATGTTGCTTTTGGTGATAATCCAGCAGGAGGTAAGATCAGTGGAAAAGGTATGGTTTCAAAAGGTAAGATGTCTTTTGAAGATGTGTACTATGTTGAGCAATTGAGATACAACCTGTTAAGTGTATCACAGGTCTGTGACAAGAAACATAGTATATTATTTACTGAGACTGAATGTATTATCCTTGCTCCAGGATTCAAGGTAGTTGATGAAAATATGATACTACTTAGAACTCCTAGAAAGGATAATGTTTATTGTTTGGACTTAGAGAATGTTTCATCTGATTCATCATTAAACTGTCTGTTTTCAAAAGCTTATTTGGATGAATCATCTCTTTGGCACAGAAGGATGTGTCACATGAATTTTAAAACAATGAACATTCTTGTGAAAAACAACCTTGTAAGAGGTTTACCTCAAAAAGTGTTTTCATGTGATGATCATTGTGTTGCTTGTCTTAAAGGCAATCAACACAAAACTTCTCATAAGTCCAAAGAAATAAATACAATCTCTTCACCTCTTCAATTATTGCATATGGATCTCTTTGGTCCTACTAATGTGATGAGTATTGGTAAGAAATCCTACTGCTTAGTCATTGTTGATGACTTCTCTAGATTCACTTGGGTATATTTTCTAAGGACTAAGGATGAGACAAGTGGACTGATCAAATCCTTTGTTCTTAGGGTTGAAAACCAAACAAATCAAAGAGTTAAAGTCATCAGATCTGATAATGGAACTGAATTTAAAAACAGTGACTTAAACAGTTTTTGTGAGACTAAAGGTATTGAGAGACAATTCAGTGCTCCTAGAACTCCTCAACAGAATGGTGTTGCTGAAAGGAGAAATAGGACATTGATTGAGGCTGCTAGATCTCTGTTGGCAGATTCAAAATTACCAATTACTTTTTGGGCAGAAGCAGTTAATACTGCTTGTTATGTCCAAAACAGAGTTCTAATAGTCAAATCTCAAGGCAAGACACCTTATGAACTTTTTAAAGAGAAGAAACCTTTTATTGGATTTTTCAAACCTTTTGGGTGTCCTTGCACAATTCTCAACACCAAATCTCACTTAGGCAAGTTTGAAAGCAAAGCTGAGGATGGATTTCTTGTTGGATACTCCTCTCAGAGTAAGACATATAAAGTATTTAATAGTTCTTCAAGGATTATAGAGGAAAGTGACAATGTCAAATGCAATGAGAACACACCAAATCAAATTGGTACAGGTCCTGATTGGTTGTTTGACATTGATTCACTAACTAATGCTTTGGGTTTTAGTAATGTGCAAACTGCAGGAACAAATTCAGAACAGGTACAAGCACATAAACAAGAGTTTGTGCTGTTCCCCATACCTACTGTTGATCCTGTTGAATTTTGCCAGCAAGATAAGAAAGATGATTCAAACACAGGTGACTCTGAATCAGAACAGGATGCAGCTGATAAAGGTGATGAAAAGGATAAAGGTGATGAAGAGAACAAGAGTGATAAAGAGGATGCTCAAAATTCAGGAAACACAGGTCCTGAGATGCCCATACTATCAGAGGATGATACTGATGAAGAAAATTCTTCAGTATATGGTGGAAGCACTCCTGAGAAGAATGACTCTAATCTGGATGCAAATATCAATGAGGAGGCTGCACATCAAACAAGAACTTAGAAAAATCATCCTCCTCAGTTGGTGATTGGTGACATCAATTCTCCTAGGATCACAAGGCATCAAAGTAAGTTAGGAGGATTGAAAGACTTGCAGTCAGGGTTGTTATCTTGCTTTCTATCTCAGATTGAACCCAAGAAGGCCTATGATGCAATGAAAGAACCAAGCTGGATAGAGGCAATGCAAGAGGAGCTGCTGCAGTTTAAGCTGCAAGATGTATGGGATCTAGTTGACCTTCCACCAGGACAAAGGGAAATTGGTACTAAATGGGTTTTCAGGAACAAGAAAGATGAGAGAGGAATTGTAATAAAGAATAAGGCCAGACTTGTGGCACAAGGGTATACACAAGAAGAGGGAATAGATTATGAAGAAGTATTTGCACCAGTAGCCAGAATTGAGGCAATTAGGCTGTTTCTAGCCTATGCTTCTTTCATGCAGTTCAGAGTATTTCAGATGGATGTCAAGAGTGCATTTCTATATGGGACAATTGATGAAGAAGTGTATGTTTGTCAGCCTCCAGGATTTGAAAATCCTAACTTTCCTGATAAAGTATACAAACTAAAGAAGACACTCTATGGGCTACATCAAGCACCAAGAGCATGGTATGACACTCTGTCTACCTATCTCTTGGAAAATGGTTTTGAAAGGGGAATCATTGACAAGACTCTGTTAATTAAAAGGAAGAAGAAGGACATCCTACTTGTTCAAATCTATGTGGATGATATCATCTTTGGATCCACAAAAGATTATATGTGCAAGGAGTTTGAGGAGCTGATGCATAAAAGATTCAAGATGAGCTCCATGGGTGAACTTACATTCTTCCTTGGGCTACATGTTAAACAGAAGAAAGATGGTATCTTCATCAGTCAATCCAAGTATGTGCAGGATATCCTTACAAAGTTTGGATTTTCAGATTCAAAGCCTGCAAGCACACCCATGGAAACACACAAACAGATCACTGCAGATCTTGAGGGGGAGGATGTGGATGTTCATCATTATAGATCCATGATAGGCTCCCTCATGTATCTAACAACTTCAAGGCCAGATATTATGTTTGCTGTCTGTGTGTGTGCCAGATTTCAAGTAAGACCTAAGCAATCTCATTCTCAAGCAGTCAAGAGGATCTTCAGATATCTCAAAGGACAACCAAGGTTGGGTCTTTGGTATCCTCATGACTCACCATTTGATCTACTTGCATATTCTGATAGTGATTTGGGTGGTGCAAACTTGGATAGAAAGTCTACATCAGGAGGATGTCAGTTTTTGGGTGCAAGACTAGTTTCATGGCAGTGTAAAAAGCAAACCAAGTGTCCACCTCTACAACAGAAGCAGAGTATATAGCTGCTGCAAGCTGCTGCTCTCAAGTGCTATGGATTCAGAATCAGATGTTGGACTATGGTGTTACTTTTCTTCACACTCCAATCTTCATTGACAACAACAGTGCTATTAGCATTGTTAATAATCCAGTCAAGCACTCTAAAACCAAGCATATAGAAATAAGATACCATTTTATTAGAGATTGCAATGAAAAGAAGCTAATTCAGGTTTTGAAGGTACACACAAGTAACCAATTTGCTGATCTATTCACCAAAGCTTTTGATGTGGGTAGATTCACATTCTTGGTCACAAGTGTGGGCATGATAAACACTGAATAAGCCTCTTCTGATTGTCTTTATGTACCATTTCTGTATAGATTCCTTCATGTTTACTTTCTCATAATATATTGTGCATGGTGCTGCTAACTATGTGTGTTTAAGTGTTTCAGATTACCTTGCTGATTAGAATTTGGTACTTCTAGTTAAGTTAATACTGCTCTCACTATTAATCCTGCTGCCAGATCAAATATGGTTAAGTATGGTTACTACTGCTTGGTGGTTTATACCGCTAATGCAAAGTTACTACTGCTTACCTTATTTCTACTGCCAGACAGTGTTACTACTGCTGGTATGTGTTAATACTGCTAGTCTGTGTTAATACTGCTGGTATGTGTTACTACTGCTAGTCTGTGTTAATACTGTTAGTCTGTGTTAATGCTGCTAGTATGTGTTACTACTGCTTATATGGGTTAGTACTGCGGGCTTGTTAATGCTGCTAGGGTACTTAGTACTGCTTCTAAATGAAACCTTCCACCTATAAATACCCTTTCTAACCGCCAAAATCCAAACGAATCTTTGAATTTCCTACGGGTGTTCATCTTCTCTCTCTCTCTCTCTCTCTCAAATTCTTGCTTCCCAGTGCATAAACCCTAGTAGTGATTCAATCCAAGAACGATGGCAGGACTGGTGTTTATTGATGATCACAATGAGTTGGCAATGCTACAGAAACCCAAGCAAGCAGAAGGTTTTCATCAGATTGTGGATTTCCTAAAATCCTCCCACATCGCCTACGCTTTAACTGTCAATCCCACAATCTATGTGGAGTACATGCGTCAGTTATGGGCCAATGCCTCTATACAGACTATTGATGGCAATCAGGTCATCAAATCAAGGGTTTGTGATAAACCTCTAACCATCTCAGAAGGCTGTATTCGCATTCATCTACGACTAGATGATGCCTCAGGTATTACCTCTCTGTCCAAGGAAGATCTCTTCCAATCAATTAGTCGTATGGGGTATGAAGGTCCCACTGAGGTTTACAAGTTCTTCAAGAGCAAATTTTCACCTCAGTGGAGATTCTTTGTTCATACCCTTCAGCATTGCATTTCTAGAAAAACAACTGGATGGAGTGAGTTCAGCAGTACCTTAGCTTATGCTCTAGTCTGCTTAGCTACCTCTAGAAAGTTTAATTTTTCTCAAATGATTTTCAATGATTTAATGTCAAACCTGGATACCAAAACCAAAAGCTTTTATATGTATCCAAGGTTTGTGCAAGAAGTACTAAATAATGAATTGACGGATTTACCCTCTTTTCAAGATGTGTATGTACCAAAACCTCCCAAAGGGAAGGTATTCTCCAACATGAAAAGACCAAGTAAGGAGTTTTCTGGACAAGAGACACCATTATTCTCTACAATGATGGTTATGTCTCATTCCCATGGTGAGGCATCAGTGTCAAAGCCCACATTTGACCACCCAACTGATGACCTACCCACACCATTCATTTCAATTGATACTCCTCAGATCCCTATTGTCAAGCCAAAATCCCCCATCACCAAAACATATAAAAGGAAAAAGGTACAGAAGGTTCCTTCCCTTCCTGTATCTTCACCCCAACAGCCTGCAAGCCTTCTAATGGAGCATTCTCCATTAGAGAATATCCAAAAGGAAACCACAGGGGTGTCTCCCAACCCCAAGAAGGTGCTCTCTAAGGAGAAGGAAGAGCATGTGGGCAGTAAGGCTCACATTATTGATTCTGCACAAGGTGTGGATCAGGAAAGTGTGAACATCTCTAAGACCTTCCCCACGGAAACTTTAGATGAGCAATCATCTAAGGGTCTCAGGTGCCAAGAAACCACAGGGGTAGCAAGTGCTTCTGCTAGGCAGAAGGCCTCTACTAAAAGATATAAGGATCCTTCAAGGGTGGTAAAAACATTTAAAAGAGGTGAGGACAGATATACTTATGATGAATTGATGGATACTCTTGGTACAATAAGTCTGGAAGTTCACAATCAAAATTTGGAGATACATGAGATGAAAAAGGTGATCACTTCTCAACAAGTGCAGATTACCAAACTAAAAAAGATGGTCCTCAATTTGGTACACAAAAAGAAAAGAAAGCAGTTTCTCTTGAAGAAAAGGGGGCATGATGCTTCCAAAAAGGGGGAGACTCAGGAAACTGAAGGAGAGAAGGGCATGGAATTCCAGTTTGAGGGGGAGACTGGTGCTGAAAAAGAAAAGGAGGTTGGTGCAGAAGCTGAAACAAGTGTAAAGGCAGCAATATCTGAACAAGCAGCAGAAACGTTTGGTAAAGCAACAGAAACTGGTAAAGAAGCAGTAAATGAGGCAGAAGCAGAAACTGAACAAGAAGTAGAAACTGCAAAGGAGAAACCAGCAGCAGTAACTGAACTGACAATAGAAGAAATAGAAATTGCTGAAACATTAGTGAAGGCAAAGCTTGACACACCCAAGGCCACTCAAAAGGCCAAGGGAGTGGTAATCAAAGAAGTTGAAACAGAGAAGAAAAGAAAAGAATTCAGTGTAGCTGAGGCCAAAAAGAAAGGGAAGGAGAAGATAATTGAGCCTGAGAAGCCATCAAAGAAGCAAACTCAAATAGAACTTGATGAAGAAATGGCCAAAAAGTTGCAAGAAGAGTTGGAAAAGGAGGAAGAGATTCAATCTGCAAAAGACAGAGAGCTTGCATTGGAAATGGCTAAAACGATTAATGAAGAATATCAAAGGAGGTTGAAGACTGCTGCTGCTAAGAAAGTGACATTGAGAGCAACTAGACAAAGCCAAAGAAAGCCTTCAAAGACTTTTCTAGCAAATCAAGAAAGAAGGAAAATGATAAACTTTCTGAAAGGTGCTATTGGAGTTCTTGAAGGAATGTTTACCAGCATGTCTTTTGGAAGAATAGAAGAGCTATATAAAAAGGAGATGGACAAACTAAAAGGGGATTTCACTCAAAGGGTTGAGGTTGAAAAGAAGATGAAAGAGAGGCATGACCTCAACATACAACAACCCTTCCCTGACAGTGAAGAAGGCACTCCTATCAAAGAAAAGGCAGAAGTGAAACAAGAAGAGACTTTAGCTCAAAAGATTGGAGCTATTAAAAGAAAGAAGTCCATTGCTACCAAGCCAAAGGCAAAAAGGCCTAAAATTGAAGAAGGAAAGAAAGAACAGGAAAGTGAGAAAATGGAAGCAGAACCATCAGAACAGCAGAAACAGGGTGAGCATGTTGAATCTCAAGAGCAGAATCAAAAGACAACAACTCAACAATCAGAACAGCAAAGACAACCTGAAGAACAGTTTGAGTTATACATGACAATAACAAATGAAGAACCAGTGAAAGTTGATCCCATCTCTGTGGAAGCTCCAGAGATTATCCATTGGGATACTCTAGTGGATAAAAGAACAGAGTATTTCAGAATAAAGAGAATGGGTGATCACTATGAAGTATATGCTACATGGGGTAAAATAATCAGAAGCTGTACTAGAGTGGATTTGGAAGAAATGTTCAAGGTTGGTTTGAACTTGTATGGGGATTTACTGAAAGGTGCAGGGATGAACATCAAAAAGATGGCTATGGAGTACTTGTGCATGATGTTTGATCCTGAAAGAGTGCAGTATGTTATCAAAGACTTGCATCTTGAGAATGGATTTAAAAGAATAGATAATTGGATGCTGTTTGAAAATTGTGGAGTCTTTGTTCTAACTATTGATAAGAGCTATCGTGAATACTACTTGGTGGACAAGGTGTATGACCATAGCAAAGCAAATTTGCAAGGAATGTTGAGAGTAAAGCTGGTATGTGCTAGGGGTTCAGAAATGGCCAAAATAGTGATCAAAAGAACTATCAATCAAAGTCTGGGCCTGGATCCTAATTTGGGAAATTGAGCTGGAGTTTTGGAATCATCATGAAGATCCTAATCTGAAGAACTTAACTTCTGGATGTCAAAAGTTAAGTTAGGGGGAGATTGTTGGGACTGAAAATGTGTCAAGTATGGATAATGCTGCTGGGCTTAAAGATTAATACTACTGAAGATATTAATACTGCTACTTGAAGAATACTACTGCTTGTAGAATTAATACTGCTTAGAGAGTTAGTACTGCTAGTAGTTAGTACTGCTTGAAGAATTATACTACCGCAAGCATAGTTAGTACTGCAAACATGGTTAGTACTGCTGAGGAAGTTAATACTGCTATGGAGATTAATGCTGCTCGTAAAGATAAAGATGACTTGGAACGAAAGACTAGGAGCTGAAGATAATGTTGAAGATCAATATTTCTTTTTGTAATCATCTTGTAATTAGTTCTGTATATATAGTCTAGTAGTTTTTGATAGATAAAATAGTTTTGCATATATGTTTAGAGAGAATTAACCTCAAGATTAGTTTTAATCCTTTCTTTAGAGAAGTATAGAACGTCTGTTGAGTCTGTTCAACAGATTGAGGTTTTGTTTGTAATCATTAAGTTAATTCAATATAACTTGTGATTTGAGTTCATACATTGTTTGATTGATTTATTGTTAAAGTGTTATTCCGCGACTTCTTTAACATAGTTTTCTGAGTGTTTAGTTTAAATTCTTGTTTAGAATTTCGATCCTGACACCGTAATATATGAAAGTTGAGATATCATGATAGTCGGTGTACTGTTTGAAAGTTGAGATATCATGATAGTCGATGTACTATATAAAAGTTGATTTATCCCAATAGTCGGTATATTAAAAGTAAGGAATTATTATCTATACTACATATATAAGCATTTAGGATAAAAGTCTTAAAGACAAGTCTTTAAGCATATGGTACAACCAATTTATGCAAGAAATTCAAAAAACTCTTAATTACAATATGAAAAGCATGGTGTACAAGGTGTTAATGCATATGATTTTAAACTGACTACCAACATCAAATTTGGAATGCTAAGAGGTTTCCTTTTTCCTTCTCCAGAGTTTTGCTTCCCCTTGAGTCCAGAGTTGAGTTTCCAATAATTCAAATTTCAAACTTCATTTCAAACAACTTGATGACTCCAACCCCTAAGAACTCTGCTCCATTCTTTGTTTCTCCCGTTTCCTATCCGGCGTCCATCCTCTTCCCTTCCGGCGAACCATCAACCCCTCTCCCTTTCCTGTCAACGGGGACCACAACACCAAACCACCATCAACAACCGACCTCCATATGTGTATCCCTCACCGACTGTAATCTCATCCAGCCTCCATATGTAGCACCACATCCGCCGCACCTGGAAGTTTGTAGACTCGAAAAATGGTACCAACGCTCCCACTCCAACTACACTATCCTCCTCTGTTTCTCTACCACTCTCTCTCCCAAACTATCCGCACCTACATCTTTTTTGAACATCAGGATCTCTACGAGTGAAAGAGATTTCGTGGAAATGGTTCAAAGGGTTGATGTTAATGGACACCGGTTAGTTGAATACGTCCACCTGTATTTCTTTTAAGAACCTGGTTACTGTTTCATTTTAATAACCGATTTGTTTACTTACCGGTTTATCTCGATTTTTTTCATCTTACTTACTTGTGTGTTATCGACATCCTTCTGACTTCTGTTGCTCAAGTGTGGGGATAGTTTGGTTTACCCATCCTGCCAGACCGTACCTGTCATTTGAGGTACAATTCTCATACTGCTTTACTCTGTGGTAAGGATTATAAATGGCCGAGTGGTTTGATATTTTACTTCCTACTTAGCTCTGTTAACAACAATGTTTCATATAAGCGCGATTTTAAACGGTGTTCTTTGGTAAATATTTTGACAGTCAAGAAACGGGCCGCATCTGCACCTCTTCCAGTGGCCATCATCACCTAAGTTGATCTCTACAAGTTTGATCCATGGGATCTCCCACGTAAGTATATATATGAATCCCTGCATCGATTTTTTTATCTCTGTTTGTTTTGTGGTTTTTGATTGCCAGCCTAATGCCTTAACGTTCAAGCAGTAAAAAACATCGAGTATGACCGAAAATCTTGGTACGATTGTTCCTCATCTCGCTAGCAATCAATTCAAATTTTTATATCGTTGTTAATCGATTAATCGCACTCCAAAACAGTTAATCTGATTCAACTCATCAAGTAAGGACATTGATTCAAAGACTCCGATTCAACATGTTCAAGGAATGACACAAATGAGTGGATTTGTGTTTAATCCCTCCAAGGTATACAATATTTATATACGGTCTTTTTATTCTGGTTGGATTTCTTTTTTAGTTTGTGTAAAATTGTTGTCCTGTTTACCATTGTTCTACCTGATGATTCTTACCCCCATTTCAAATTTAAACGCTCAAAACCCATTATCGATTGTTTGATCTCTCACACTCTCCATATTCTACTCGTGTTTTCTACTTCAAATGGGTTTATGATGCTACATGTTGTGTAGATCTTATGTACTCCTCTTCATGTTCAAATTCTGGAGAAGACAAGATTTATAAATGGTAATGGACCAACAACTCAACAAAGTGTTTCGTTAGGTTTTATTTTTTGTTTCTCTGAACCTTTGTAAATGGTGATGGCAGAGAATAATAAAACAGAATGAATGAGGTTTGTTTATGTTTGTCTGATCCTTTGCAAGAATTGATGTGGTATTTAATAGGCATTACAAATGTTGGTTTCAACTGATTGTTAAAAATATTCTTATTAGGATTGGAAAATATGAGTTATATACAAAAGAATACATGTCCTATTTTAATACTTGATTGAAGATCCAAAATGATGTACATGTCACCTCTTATGTATGATGGGTATAGAGCTTTTGGTTTTCGAATCGTCCTCTATTTAGAGTTTAGTTTCGTTAAGGATGTTTTTCTTGTATTTTATCAATGAAAATATTCAGACTAAAAGCTAATGCAGTGATTTTATATGAGGCTGTTATATTTAAGGACTAAAATGCTTCTTAACTTGAAGCTTGGTGAGTCCTACTTTGTTGCTCTTCTTTTAGTAGGAATGGGCAAGCAATAAGGATTCAGTATAGTGCCCCGTTTTTTATAGGGTTATCTGACATATATATGTAAATTAATTGATGTTTTAATTTTCTTGCAGAGTGTAGCTAGGAATGGTCGAGCAGATTGTTAGAAGTTGCATGGGTATGATGAAATGCACAAGTCATCTTGTCATTAATAATCCACATATTTAAGTCATGCTTTATTTTTCTTCTACTACTTTTCTAGAGGAATCTAGGGGGGAGTTTACAGAAACACTTACATGGTAAGCGCTTGCCGGTAAAATTCAACACTATTACTCTACTTACTGGGTAAGATTTTAGTCCACCAAAATGACAACGTATACAACAATTTACCAGGTAAGTGCTAATCGTGGTAAGAGATGTCGTCCTCACTTACCGGATAAGTTCTTGGTTTATGCGGATAAGATTCTTGGTCCTTAGGTAAGGTAATATGACTTGGTAAGCGTTTGGTAAACGGCCTAAGTCAAGATTTTAGTTTTTGTGTGCTTTAACTACTATTTCGCTTCATTCAATAGATTTGGTGCTCATGGGAGTAAAAGAGTGGCACTTCTACTGTTTAAGAGACAAGTAAATACAAGAATATTGCAATCAAATTGTGTTATTGTGTTATGGAGTTGATTATCGGAAAGCCTTGGCATAGACATCCCGATATACTCATTCAATGAATGTAGGCCAGATTGCAAAACTCATTTTGAATATTTTCCTTGGTTGGTTCCTTTCCTGAGATGAATTAATGGTTTTCTCTATGCGTAGATGCGGAAACATTTTGATTAGTGTGATTGAGTTTTGGTATCTGATAGGAGTTAGAGTAATGGGATTCCACTTAGAATGAGAGAAAACAAGGGATATATGACCTTTTTTTTCTTTTGTAAAAGATGTTGGTTTAGCTAAAGTTGCTTGGGACCGGATCTTGATTTGGTTGACGTTTCCTAAAGAATTTTGGACTTGGTGGTTTATTCCTTTAGTGTGAAGAGTTGTTAAAAGGTTGGTGAAATTATACAAGGTTTTGCTTTTGCATCTTAAATTGATAATATGGAAGTTAAAATGAAGGTCTAGAAATAATTATCATATTGATGTATTTGTGAAGAGTTTGGATGATTTTGGATTGGAAAAGAACCGGAATCAAGGTGGGTGAAGTCTGGATGAAAATTGAGGGGTGTTTAAAAAACAACCGAAAAACCGAGAAACCGAGCTGAACCATTTGATCCGAAAACCGAAAAAACCAGGTATTCACCGTTCTGTTTTGGTTTTAAATTTTAGATACCCACGAGGGATTTTTTTCCATGTGTACAAGTTCTTTAAACCATTTAAGCAAAAAAGTTGATTACCGGCAACCCCGATCGGCCCATATAGAACCCACCCCTAGCAACCACAAGTGAGGAAACATTTTAGATTTGATTTAGTTTATGAGGCTAACAAAAGGAATCAAGCCCATCTCCCGCATGATTCAAATTTGAACCTGTTGTGTATTTGAGAAAAAAATCATTCAACCCCTTTATCAACTGAGCTATACGCCGGAAGGCATTTCATTTTTCATTTATGATAAAAATTTCACACCATGCTCACCCGGTGCATTGCACGGGCACACTGCTAGTAGAGATAATATGTATAATTGCTTTTATAGAAGTGTTTAAGATAACATGTTGCATGACTGCATGGGAGGTGTTTGAGCATATGTGACGACAATATAAAAGCAAGTTGGTGTCTTGGACACCGAGTTCTGTATGTCTACGTATAAAATGTTGCATATGAAAGAAAGTTGGCATTATTAGTGTCATGTTTTGCACGAATTTTTTTAAAAGATATTTTGTATAAAGATCCATAAACTCACTAAGGTTATTAGCTAACCAATAACATGAATTTCATGTGACAACAAGGCTGATAGTGGCAAAAGGAAAGAGAAATTGTAGTCTTTATCCCAAATAAAGAGAAGGTCTAGTCGAGTGTCAGGGGCTGTTTGGCAGTTGCTGAATGGTTTGGTGCATAATGATTAAGTGGTCAAAATGATTAAGAGACTCTTATGATATAATGCAAAATGAAATATGATTGTTTGATAATTGTTCAGAATGAAATCAGGACGCTTACTGGTTAAGGGAGACCCATAGTACAAAATCATTCAGAGGGTTTTGGAACTATTAAGAGGCAATTTTTTTTCCAAACATGATTCACCTCTAAGCGATTCAGAGGTTGACTCTTAATGGAACCATTAAGAGGTAAACAAACAGCCCCTTAGACACGAATCAATCATGATATTTTTTACGTTGATGGCCACACCCCAAATTTAAAAAGTAACTAAATAAAAACCATAATATAAAGTCAAGGGGGGTTATGTGTAAGTTCTAGAAACTTAATTATAGAAGTTTTTTTTAAAGTAGGGGGAAAGCTAACGGTTACCGGCTGGGCCGTTCACCGAAGAGGTCCCCTCAATGATATTAGAAACGTCACAAGGACAATAATCATTAATACAATGCACCATAAATGGCGGAACATAATGAAAGAAAACAGGACAAGATAAGGAACGAGTGACGAGCCAATAAGTGGGTTGCCTCGTTAGCTTGTCTCCCAATGACGGTGATCTTGCAGTTGTCGTTAATCTGGAGAAGGGATTGAATTTTGTCGATGATATCACCAAACTCCGATAAGTTCCTCGCCGACTCATGAATTGCTTCGTCAACAAGGGCTGCGTCGATTTCGAAATCCATGTTAGTGAAGCCAAGCGTGTTGACCCAAGTGATAACATCGAGTAGAGACAATGCCTCACACTCTGGCACCGGGGGGAGAAAACTGAGCGGGGAAGCTTTTGCTAAGACCATCTCACCTCTGCTATTTCTAATAATTGCACCAAAACCCGCCGATATAGAAGCCGAAAACGTGGCCGCATCAACGTTGCATTTGTAGGACCCCGGTTTAGGGCGATGCCATTTGGAAGAGCAAGTTGGGGTAGATCTAGACGAATTCGGTTTGGAGAGAGTCCGATAGACCATCCAGTCCGAAAGAGAATTCAAGGCACGGTGGATAACATTGCTCGGGTCACGAGTCCCATTATTCCAAACAATGTCATTCCTTCGGTGCCATAAACTCCATAATATCATGAGGAACCGGTCGCCTAAAAGCCACGAGTTATTCTTAAGAAAAGCGAAGACTAATTCCTCGAGAGAGTTCACCACATAAGCTAAGGAGTCAATCCTGCACCAAATATCAACCCCTTTCCAAATCGGGATTACCGAAGGGCATCCCATAAACACATGCCAAAGGTTTTCCTCATTGTGATTGCAAATAGGACATTGTGGGGGTGCGTGTATTCCGCGCTTTTGAAGGGAGTACCTAGTTGGAAGGATATTCCTAAGCACCCGCCACACGAAGAACTTGACTTTGGAGGGGATGTCAGCTTTCCAAACTCGGTTCCAGTCAACATCAATGTAGAGCTGAGAATTTTGGGTGAGCCTTTCCATGATCAGTCTGTAGCTAGATTTTACCGAGTAAATACCGTTGTTATACCAATGCCAAACAATCCTATCCGTTTCAGTATCCGTGGGGGGGGGGGGCAAGTTTAGAACACATAAACAGTCCCGAGCTGAAAACGTTCGGGATATCAGGCCAGTATTTCAAGAAGGGGAGTTTGGATCCTTCAAGTCCCGAACCCGTAGAACCGAATCTGTGGTAGTCGGAAGGGTTTCCAATCTGAAGTTTAAGTCGTCTCGTAGCCAAGGGTTAGACCAGACTTTAATATCTCTTCCATCACCGATTTTCCATCTAAGGCCGTGTTTGAGAACCATCTGCGAGTGCCAGATACTTCTCCAAATAAAACTAGGGGAGTTTCCCAAACGGGCCTCCATAAAGTCCCCCCGAGGGTAATATTTTGCTTTGAGAATCCTGTTTACTAGAGAAGTAGGATTTGACACAAGACGCCAACCTTGTTTTCCCAACATGGCGATATTGAAAGCCGTAAAATCCCGGAATCCCAAACCCCCGAATTTTTGCGGAACACTAAGCTTTTCCCACGAGAGCCAGTTTAATGTGCGGGGAGAGTTAGATTTCTTCTCCCACCAAAAGGAGTTGAGGAGTCTCTCCAGATCTTTAATGGTGGAAGCCGGGATGAGGAAGACGTTCATGTAATACACCGGGATTGCCTGGGCCGCAACTTTTATAAGAGTAGCTCGACCCGCATTAGAAATAGGTCGTTTTCCCCAGTTGTTTAGTTTTCCCCAAAGCTTGTCGCGTATATGTCTGAAAATCCAAATTTTTGACCGCCCAATTAAGGAAGGTAGCCCCAGATAACGACCCGTTTTTAAGTCTTTGTTGATCCCGAGAACACTAGAAATACCAATTTTGAGGTCCGTCGTCATATTGTTGCTGCACATGATTCTAGACTTCTCAAAGTTGATGGCTTGGCCAGAGGCGACTTCATACGTCGAAAGAATATGCTTCATGTGACGAGCTTCGTCTATAGTAGCCCTGCAAAAGAGAAAAGTGTCATCTGCAAAAAAAAGGTGAGTGATCAGGGGGTTCCTCGAGCCACTTGACAACCATGAATACGAGCCGCTCTTTCTTCATGATTTAAGAAGGCTGTGAGGCCTTCCATACTGAGGATGAAGAGGTACGGAGAGAGCGGGTCACCTTGACGTAGTCCCCGGTGAGGGATGATCGGGCCAATGAGATCATTATTTACCTGAATAAAATATTTGACAGACTCAACACTGATCATGATCATATTGACCCAATTGGCCGGAAATCCGAAAGCCTCAAGAATGCGGTGCAAGTAAATCCAGTTTAGCATATCATAGGCTTTACTGATGTCAATTTTTAAGGCCACTTCACCGTTCTTTCTCCGGGTGTTTCGTTGCATGGAGTGGAGCATTTCAAAGGCGATGATGACGTTATCTATGATAAGTCTGTCCTTCAGGAAAGCCGTTTGATTTTCAGAAACTAAAGAGGGGAGAATCGGTTTAATCCGATTGGCCAACACCTTAGTGATAATCTTGAGGACAACATTGCAAAGGGAAATGGGCCGGTAATGCTTGATGTTTGAGGGGGACTCACATTTCGGAATGAGCGTTATGATGGTGTCGTTTACACCATTAGGAAAGTCCCCATTTTCTAGCCACTTTGTGCCCGCAGTAAAAATCTCATCACCCACGTACGGCCAAAATTTTTGGAAAACGGGGATTGAAACCATCAGGTACCGGTGACTTATCTGGGTGCATTTGGAAGAGAGCTTCGCGAAATTCTTCCTTCGTGAAAGGCAAGTCGAGCCTAGAAGTGTCGTTCTCAGTTAGGTGTCTCGTAACCATCTTGGTGATTTCTTCAGGATTACCCGAGCTAGCAGAAAAGAGGTTGTTAAAATAATGGGTCACAAGGTTCTGTAATCCCTGAACATCCTCGACCCAGCGACCAGTGTCATCTTTGAGTTTCATGATTCGGTTTGCTTTGCGTCTACCATTTCCATGGGCGTGGAAGAACTTAGTGTTTCGATCGCCCTCGTTGAGCCAGAAAACTTTGGCTCTCTGTCTCCAGTGTTCATCTTCTTTAATGAGTATGGATATCAATCGCTTTCTCTCTTCATCATAAATCTCATGAGCGGAAGGGTCTGTGGTTGCCCGAAGTTTCTCGAGTTGAGCATAGGCTTCTTTTACCTCTCTTTTAAAATAAGCATTTAGATTTCATCCCCATTTTCCAAATCTCTTCGCAAGATCTGATAATTTAGAAGGCAACTCTTTACCTCCCAGATTGAACCAACAGTCTAAAAAAACCTGTAGGAAAGAGGGCTCCTACAACCATTTGTTTTCAAAACGAAAGAGTAGTTGTTAGTATGAATATGTCGAACCTGGGTGTGTAAAACGATTGGAGAATGGTCGGAAATAGGACTGATCAAGTTATCCACCCAATGGTCCGGAAAAAGGTTCGTCCAGTTTCGGTTGCTAATCGCACGATCGAGGCGCTCCATGACTTCATTAGTTTTTCCTTTATGTCTACACCAAGTGAACGGAAGCCCATGCATAGGGATATCTGAGAGACCACAGTCGATGAGGGAATCAGGAAACCCCTGTATAAACCATTACGGATGTTCGTTTGAGCCTCTTTTTTCACTCTGCGAGAGAAGATCATTAAAATCCCCAATAACCGCCCATGGGAGGTTTGATTGGCTTGCGAGAGTCCGAAGAAGATTCCAAGAGTCTCTTCTTCGGCTCCTTTCGGGAAAACCGTAGAAGCCGATAATTCGCCATATCCCATGGGTATCATCAGAAATTTCTAAATCAATATAATTTTGCGAGAACGACAAAAGAGAACATTTAGTTTTTTCATTCCATAACGCACAAAGACCACCACTTCGGCCATTACAACTTACAGCAAAACAAGAGTCATAACCCAAACGATTCTTAAGACTATCAACTTTAGATTGCGACACAAGAGTTTCAAAGAGAAAGATCACATCTGGCCGAGAAGCTCGAACGAGCTCCTTGAGGACTGGAACCGCACGAGGGTTGCCAAGACCTCGGCAGTTCGAAGATAAGATACTCATTTTTCTAGGCAGGCCCGTAAGACGGGTCCCGCCTCTGGTAAGGATGATACTATAGTTTCCTTCGTCGAAGTTCCCAAATTGTCGAACTTGTCCAAATATTGTTCCGTTTCCGAACGATCGTCCACCTTGTGATTTTTCCCCATAGACTTGCGAGCCTTGTCTTTTATAGATATTCTCTTCTGAGAATGTGTCTCAGCGTTATCGTTCGAATCTTGTGACAGGTTACGAGCCAAGATCAGGTGAGGCGTCCCACTTCGATGCATGGGATTTTTGGAATCGGGTGTTGCATGGGGGGATTTGAAACTGGATTTTCATGGGTTTTGGTTGAGGGGTACGGTTGGTAGTGGGTTGATGGGTCCCCAGTTTTTAGACTACTTATAATAGGAGAGAAAATGGTTTCATGCATGGTATTAGAAGCATTTGAATTTGCATGGGGGAGGGTTGAGTCAACGTGAATGGGAGAGAGATATTTCATGCACATGAGGTGGGTTTTTGGGAGATGGCCGTTGGGAAAAGAGAGGGTCCTCTCTATTTTGGTTGCTAGTGTTTGGAGAGAGAGAAAAGTTTGTGGTTTGACTTTTGTGAGGTGAGGTGTAAGGATATTCAGGAAGCAAAGGATTTTTGTTTGATTTTAACTTTTGTCCTTGAGTCTCATCAAGGTTGTCTTTGGTATCTTTTGGGGGTGATTTGTCTCCTATGGGGGGGACATCTAAAGAAGTAGGAGTACTAACAACTCCTTTTGTTTGAAAATTTTCTATTTCCAACGGTTCCATGCTCTCCTTTATAGATGAATACTTTTCCTTAGCATTGCTAGGGGCATGATTGATATTGTTGGAAGGGGTGTGTTGTCTAAAGTAAAAGGTAATTTTGTTTTTACCTTGACCTGGAGTGGAGACGGGAAGTTTCATCTTGTCGGTTTTTTTCGGCGATCGGAAATGGTTATCCAGGTTTTCTCCGCCAGCGGTGCTCACCTGAGACTCTTGATTGCATTGTTTTTGTTCGTTGGCCTTCATGTCGTCAACTTTCCATTCTTCCTTCCCTAAAATCGGTGTAAAACACGTACCAACGTAATCTGATTGAAGCCATGGGCCGTACAGTTGAGTGAGTTTTCCTTCTGGGTCTCGTATAACCACAAGTTTGCTATTGCAGTCTTGTTTATCATGACCCCATACCCCACATTTATAGCAAATGATAGGAAGACGGTCAAACTTGAATTGGATCCAATGTTTACGTCCCTCAAGTGGCACAAAGAGTCCCACAAATGGGCGTTTACTTACTGGAAGGTTTACACGGGTTCGGGTGCTAGTCTTCATCATGTCGAGGTTTGTACCCTTCCATCGAAACTCGGCTCTTGGGTCTACCATATGAATCCAGTTGGAGAGGTTATTTTCAGTAAAAAGCTTGAGGGGGATGTTGCTTATGGTAAGATGGAGTGGGACTGTGTCAAGCTTAGCATCCTTCCATTCTCCGGATATCGGCCACGGAGTTCCAACGAGGAAACCCCTGAAAAAGCACCATGGCATTCTTTGAAGTACCCATTCTTGGTCCAGCGAAGACGAGAAAGAAAATCCGAAAAAAGTGCTCGTTGGGTCATTACCTAGAAAACGAACTTGCCATGGGTTTCTGAACTTCCACATGCGATTGAAGGTCATTTTATGGAAGGAGGTATTGCATATCTTTCGAGAGAAAATGCGAGTTACCAGAGAAGTTGTAGTGAATCCGTCGAGGTTAAGGATCTCCACATCTTGAATCGAGAAGTCGTCAAACACCTCTACAACCTCATCGATCGTCTTGTCGTTCGAGACCTACAGTTTTGTAGTGAGAGATGCCAGAGCTTCGATGGTATCATTTGGGGTATCCATGGAGAAAAAACGCAGGAAATGGAGGAGGGGTGTCGGTGAGAGGGTTGGTTGAGAGCTCGCCGGAGCTAAAATGGAGAGACACTTCTGTAGATGAAAACCAAAAACCACAGAGGGTTTTCCAACGTTTGGATCTCTCACGCCATGGACCTATCTTAATTATAGAAGTTAAGTAGAAAACCTTATGGGTCTGCTTTGTAATTTAAAATTAAAATGGACACTTGGTGAAGAAAAGAGTATGTAGGTGTTTTCTTTAGAAAACGTAGCATAGTTTAGCAGTATCGGTGGTTTTTCTCTTAAATCCTTAGGTAGCGTTTGGTACGCAGACATGATTGGACGGGATTGGACAGGACAGGACTGGACAGGACAGGACAGGACAAGAGGCTAGGACTGGACTGGACTGGACAAGACAAATGTCTGTCTTGTGTTTGGTACGACTAGGACTGGATAGGACAAGACTGGACAAATTTCTCTAAAAGTTTTTTGATGATTTTATATGTCATATAATAGTTATAAATAACACAAATAAAGTATATCTTTAAATAATTTAATTAAAAAACATTTTTATTTTTACACAATTTTCATACATATAAATACATACAAAAACAATGGTAGGAAATTTGAATGAAGAATCTGAAATAATTGATGGTAGTTCGAAAAAATCCGATTCGTATAAACAAAATATAATATTTGATTCAATTTGGAAGATCTTAATGAGTTGGCGGATGCATAGTTGCAGCAACTGGTAAAGATAAAGGCGATGGGTGGCCGGTGAAGGACGGTAGTTGTGAAGAACGTGAAAGATAGTGGATAGTGGTGGTGCAGGAGGTTGTTGTGGTTGATGTGATGGAGGTATAGGTGGTCGACGATGGTAGTGGCGGTGGCGATGGATAGTGGTAATATAGGTAATGCCGTAATGGTAGTGGAGGAAGAGGCGGAGGTCACCGACGGTGGTTGGCGGCGAGCAACGGTGGTTAGCGGTGAGCATCGGTGGTGGCGGCGACAATGGGTAGTGGTGATCGGTGGAGGTGACGATAGGCGGTGGTTGTGAAGGTGGAAGTAGTCGACGATGGTTGGTGGTGGCTACCGGTGGCCGTTGATGGTGGTGGCGGCCATAGGTGGTGGTGATCGGTGTTAGTGGAGGTGGTCGACGATGGTAGTGGTGGTGGCGATGGCCGATGATTGTGGAGGTGGTAGAGGAGGTTATGGTGGAGAAATAGGTAGAGGTGGCCGATTATGGTTGGCGGTGGCTACTGGTGGCTGCCGATGGTGGTAGTGGCGGCGATGGGTGGTGGTGACCCTTCACCATATTAGGATTATATATCAAATGGCGGTATATCAGTGATTTTTAGTTTCTGTCTCACTTTTGTCCCATGTTGTTCCACCTATTTTGGTGGAACAAGAAAATACCATTTTTTGTCCCATCTTGTCCCACCCTGTCCAGTCTTTGTCCCTGTCCCATGTCATGCCAAACGTGGGACAGTGAATTTTTGTCCTGTCCCATGTCACGCCAAACGTGAGACAGTGAGTTTTTGTCCCATTCCGTCCCACCCAGTCTGCAAACCAAACACACCCTTATAGATAATTGTTGTATTCACCAAAACGATTCATAACCAAGAAGCAATAGCATATGAACCCAGGAAATATGAGGTAAATCGTTGGTTGTTTTGGGATAAGAATCCTTAGCCATTCGTTGAAGATTTTATATGGTATTGTTCGATTTTAAATTCCTAAGATAATGATATGTTTTGGTATTAATTATAGTAGGATTTAGATGGACAAATTTGAGTTTTTTTTTTAAAAAAGAGCTCGAAAAATGACTGAAATCGACCAAAATGATGCATCAAGGGTTGTCCATGCAATTGGGTCAAGAAGAATATGAAACGTTTTACTTTTGCTAGACTATATTTAATAAATTAAATGTTGAGTTACATTTTAATTATCCATCTAATTGAGTTAGATTAAATAAAATCAGTTTTTTTTTATTACTTGGAAATAATATCATATTTGTTAAATGGGATATCAAGCCTAGCATTCTGTATGCAAAGTACTACCAAAAAAATTATGAGATATTCATTAAATAATTACAATTAGATGATAATAACATTTTAATGTCTTTAGGTAAATATGTCTCGCATGTAAATTAAATGTTATTATCCATTATAATTTGTGATTAAGTCTACGTATAAGATATTGTATTGATTAATACAAATATACAATATGTAGAGAAGATGTAAGATCTCTCGGATTGGGTGCTATATATAAATATACAATGGTAATCCTAATTATTTTATGAGTCGTGATAAGTGTTTTAAACAAAGAGTATTATCGATACATCATGTAACACTCGGAAATTTCAGTAAGTAATTTCTTGAAGCTTTGCATTTCTTTCCATGTATGTTAGGGCCTCAATTTCAAATCTTGGTTAAGACTATGAGAAGATCCTTGTCCCTTGCATAGCAACCGAACGAATTTGAGAAAAAGGAGATTGTGGGTGTCAAGACAGGCCTCGGTACGGGTCACGCGACTGTGTCCGCGACTATGACACAGGGTGTCAAGGTCGCGGGCACAAACCGCAGATAGGAGAGACCTTACGGTACAAATTTGGCGACATTGCCGGCGATTGTGACAAGTGTCACTATCGCATGGCATAGTCGCGACCATGGTACCGAGAGCCATGGGAGACGCGCGACATCGCCAACGACTGTGACACTTGTCACTGCCGCATGACACAGTCGCCGAAGGGGGATCAGGGTATAAAAAGGGCTTCAGCTAGCGGCCGGGTTTTAACTCATTTTATCTGATTTTGGGCAGCTTTGAAGTCGTTTTTCCCTCAAGTTCTTGGTAGGTTTTCTCCCCAAATCATCCCTCCTCATTTAATTCTCCTAGCTACTCATCTCTTATGCATTTATGGTCATCATCTAGGTGGTTGTAAGTATTGATTTGTGAAGGTCTCCTCATCTTCAAGTGCAAGTACCAACCTCCTACTTCTAGAGTTTGGAGTTTATATAAAACTCTACAAAGTGAGTTCATTCCTACCCATTTTAAGAAACCTTATACATGTCAAACTACATTTTAAACTTCTAATCATCTCCTTATTTACATTTTAATTGTTGAAGAAATTTGACCTAATTTGGGGTTTTGGAGATTTTTAGGGTTTATTACTATTTTGGTTTATGATGAAAGGTTTTATGTCTTGAACTACAAAATATGTTTCATCTTACAAACATGTGGTTAAATAACTACATAAATGCATTTTGACCATATGATGAGTTTTATGTGGCTTGGTTACAAATGTAATGGTGACAAGCCTTAGGGGGGCTGTTTACCAAATTTTCCATTAAGTTCTGTATGGATAAATGTGTATGTCTGGATAAATGTGTCTGTCTGGATAAATTGATGTTGTTGTTTACTTTTTTATCTGAATAAACAATCTAAATAACAGAAATGACCAACTTACCCCTGAATATGAATTATAAGCTGTTTTATAAATTGCTGTTTATTTTTAAGCCATGTATTCATAAATTCATTGATATAATCCAAAAATCAAACATAAATTCATAAATTCGGTAACAAGCTATAACACATCAAAATACACATAAAATTGTTCCCTATAGATACATAGATACACACCAAAATTGTTGAACATAAATACATAGATACACACCAAAATTATTGAAAATAGATAATCAACATTCTAGATTACCATTCCACAATTTTCCAGATTACCATTCTACCAAAAAAATCAATAAGAAAGCAACAATAAAACCAATATATCAACTACTAAAATATATCAAATGTGATTACGAAAAGAAAGCAACGAATAAACTGTAACATGCTGAAAAATATTTGATTCTTCTTAATTTTTGTTATCTTTTGATAAATCTAATCTAGGTGTATATTGGAAATTAATACTCACGTCTAAAAGAATGATAAGTGGCGTCCAAATTTGTTAATGCATTGAAGTAAGCTTGCTGTGCGCAGGCACCCCATCTCTGCTTGAATGCTCTCCAAGAATCCTAAACACCCCATCTCTAGATGTTCTGACTTTGCGACATAGCAGAACCTGAACTCCATAGATTTCGATTTCAATTTAAATTTTAAAATCATCTCAAAACAGTGTTCTATTTTCTGGTTTTTCTTGCGAGTGTGTGGGTAATTTGTTTGTATCATGCTACCAGTGTCGCCGACCAGAGGTGGTCTCCGACCGGAGGTGAATCCACAGGGAGGGTGACGTGAAGAGGAGGTTGCGTGAATGAGGATTGAGGAGGCGTGGTTTTTTTAGGGTTATATGTCTGATATTTTATTTTGTTTAAAGGGTAGAAATGTCAAAAATATGTCTTAATGGGGACAACACATCTTTCCCCTACTTAGCGAATAAGCCGGAATTGTCTGTGCGAATAAGCCATTAAGCCCCAAGTAAACACTCTAAACGTCTGCGCGAATAAGCTGATTTTGTCATTAAGCTCATTAAGCCCTAAGTAAACACCCCCTTAGACTACTACTAATGGATCCATTAGTATTGAGTCGACTTAATTGTGGGATAACTCTCGTTTGTAACTAGTTAAAACATTGGGTCCCCGGAAGGCAACTTGGTACGGTTATGTGGGACCGGATACTAGCCATGGACCGTAAATGTAATCCTAGTGAATGAGTATGACTAGGATCATTGGGTGCCCTCCCCCACATCTTAGTACGAGTCGACGAGCTCATGACCTTGATCCTAATATTGAGCTCACAACTTGGAAAGTGGCATACTTTTGTGTTCCACCACAAACCTTGTAATCGGGTCTCCCTCGTCATCGCAAGATATTTTTGGACCCTTGGGTCGTATGTGGTCTTTTGGGAAAAGTAAACTGTTCATTCTAAATGTAAATCCTCCTTTATCAAATTGTACTTTTATTTGGATCATATAAACTGTTTTTTCTCACTATGCGTAAAGCCTAACACTTGTTTTCTTAAATGACATATATAACAGGTTCCTTTAGCGGCATGTCACTGTGGTTTGAGGGAAGAGTGTTGGGCCACTACGACATTTTTGGTATAGATACTCTTGGTGATAAAGCATACATGAAGATAGATATTTTGGGAGATTTGGGTTGACAACCGATATAATCTAGATGTATAATTGTTTAGATTAGTTTGTTGTTAATTCCAATTTTCATTTACAGGGATTGTAAACACTATTATACATTCTCCATTATTTTGGGTAGTCTACAACTATTATAGACGTCATATTGCCGAAATTTTAAGTTTTAAATTTCTCCTATTTTTAG
The DNA here is from genome assembly GCA_954870635.1 of Arctium minus. NCBI lineage: Eukaryota > Viridiplantae > Streptophyta > Magnoliopsida > Asterales > Asteraceae > Arctium > Arctium minus. Next base: position 29,452,953 of record OX941081.1, read on the forward strand.
GGTGTTACACATCAACTGTAAAATGTGTCAAATAGGAGGATCGACATGTTGGGTGAATTGGACTATATGACCCTTATTTATACCTAAGCCCGATATTGGGAAATTTATTGACAACTTAAACGAATGAAATAAAATTGGATAAACTGGGAGTTAGGTTACTAATGTACGGTATCATAAGTTAGATATGAAAATATTGAGTATAAGCTGCTTAATAGGGATTATTGAAGTTTGTAGGATAATCTCGATGACTGCAGAAGTTTAAGCAACAAGGATATTAAGGTGAGTTTCATGATGCTTTTACGGAAAATGAAATACATGTAAAGGATGTTGTTTTTTATATTCATGCATTTTATGTTCATGCAATTTATGATATATGTCTATGATATATACATGTGATGAAATGTTATGAAAAATTATTAAATGTGTATGCATGAACATTTTAAATGATATGCATGAAATATTTTTTTATCCTCCTGTGGAAATGCTTGGATGTCGGGGTCAAAGTAAAAGGGTGGGAAACCGCGATGAAAGAGTTTCAGTGTATGCGACTTGTTTCTGCACTTGAAACGTAATGGTAGATTTAAAATCACTGTCAAATGGATCCACATGGTGCATACTGTAACACCCGGATTTTTGCTTAGTAAGTTTTCCGTTCATCTCCAGCCATCTCTTCACCTTCCGTCTATCTTTTAGGGTGAGTTATGTTGTTCTTTCGAACCTTAAGTCGACCCATGCGAGAACCTCGAGTTTTGACCTTTTCTGGGTTCGGTACGAGTGGCGCGAGAGTGCCCTCGCGATAGTGACAACGTCACTATCGCATGGCAAGGTCGCGCGCGACGTCTGGTCTTCTAAATGTCCGAAATTTTCACCACTCTCCTCATTTCTCACATCTATCTTATCCCCTTTTCTCTCCCAAACCTCAAAGACGAACCCTAACCCATTTTGAGGGTTTTCCCCCTTGAACCACATGATTCTTCATCATCTAGCTAGTGGGATCTTGAACCACAAGACCTCCATCTTCATCTTCCTCCTCAAGTTCAACGTGTGGGAGCTCGGGTTGAAGAGTGAAATGGGTGTCCTCGGAGAGTCTCGTCATCTAAAATGGTAAGCTTCCTTGATTTAATGTTATAAATGCTCAATTGATGTTTTCCTAGTATTTGGTTGCTCGAACCTCGAAACTGATGGTTTTGGAGAAACTAGGGTTTTGACCTTGTTGGGGATTTTAGTAAATAAAGTTTGGGGATTGTTTCTAAATGGTTAAATATGTGTATTTATGGTTTGGAATGTATGGATCTAGGTTTTGGAAGCTTTCGGCTTGAGGATTCAAGTGCCCTTCAAAGGAGCTCGAGGGGAGGGGTAAAATCTAGATTTAGCCTAAATCTAGCAAGGTGAGTTCAAGTTGATTTGTGAAAATGGTGTACATGCCAAAATACCTATTTTAAAGTGTTTACATGTTTTATATGGAATTGTTAACTGCTAATCATCTGATAAGTTTTGGTTATTTGGAAGTATTCAACTTTATAAACTCATAAAACACTCACATTTAGGATTTTGGACATTTTGATAAATAAATCATATATTTTGGATATTTCAATGATTTATTGCATGGAGCATGTTTCTGAGTATAAAAGCATTCTATTGGGTGTCATGGGATGATTTGAAAGAATAAAAGGTATAAACCCACTTTGGAAAATGTTTTGTCCCGATCTAAATCATGTTGAAGTCATTTGGGTGTGTTGGAGCATGGGTTGCATTATTTTGGGTCGTTTACGTTTGATTTCAACTTTATGATTTTCAACGTTGGGTCTTTGGGTTTGTTGAGCTTATGGCTCGTTTGGATTTTGTTGGGTTATGAGGAAACTTGTCCGTTTTATTAGCTCATTGTAGAGCGTTTGGTTATGATTTGCAATTATTGCATCTTATTTGGGAATTACATGTTTTGAATGCTTTAGTTCATTCGTTTTGAGTCATGTAATGTTTCAGCCCGTCTGCTATGGATCCATTAGCTCTTTTGTTATTTTGGGCGATGTTGGGACGACTAGCCTCTCACATCGTGGTACGTTGGCATAGGATTGGGATTGTAAGTCCTTCGTGCGGCACGTTAGGCATAGGATTGGGATTGTAAGTCCTTCGTGCAGTATCTATGGGTGTATGCTGAAAGATGCTGAGCTCGATACTTTATTATTTGTCCAATGGTGGAATGCTAGTTAATCCCCATTGAGACGCGATTTGGCTTCTTCGTTATGGTGTAAGTCCTCCGTGCTATTATTTATGGGTGTATTCTGAAAGATGTTGAGCCCGATATTTAATACCAGTTTAACGTAATGTGTGGCTTACTTTGTGCACGTCGCATTATGCGGAATCGGGTTTCCCCCGTCACCGAAAGGTTTTGTCTTTGGGCTGTCTTTATGTATTTGTTTTCGGTGACATTTTGCATACATATATTCATTCCATGTTTTATGGGTTGAGTATTAATCCCTACCCGTGTTTTGGGATATGAAATATTATTTACATTGTCATAAATCGGGAGTCAATTTATATCCACGTTTTGAGTCGAGTTATCTCTCTCTCTCTTATGCTATAATCATATAAACTGGAGTTTATGCATATTTTGGTCGGTTGATTTATAAAGCTTATTCAAATTCCATTTTTCGAGCATTACCATTATTCTCGTTTTGATCAAGTGTTGGATTTCATTACTTTATGAAAGAATGTTTTGGCGTTGAGGCATCCATTTATAAAATGCTTATTATTAGTAAATGAGCTACTTTCTTATTTTCTTTAGTAAATCTTTTCAAAGGATCATGATTAAATGTTGCAATACTTTCCCTTAAGTTTTTCCTCTATAATCATGATATAAAACTCTTGAACTCACTAGGCGTTAGCCTAACCCTTTTATTTTGTCGGCATATGCATCAGGTTCCATTCCGGGATTTATCTAGCGGTACTGAGATGAGATGAGTGCTAGTTGGTTACTCGAGGAAGTGGTTAGCTCGTTGAAGTCTTCCACACTTATATTGGAGATAGCGATTGGCATTGGGTTATAGTAACACTCGACTTTAGTCAGTCTTTATGTAGGACTTTATTTATTCGTTGATGGTTCAATTTAGAAATGCACTTCAATTATGGACTATTAGTGAGAGATTTTATTATCCTTGAAGGTATTTTTGAAAGTTTTTAATTAGTCGCTCTTTCCAAATTTGAGGGTGTTACAAGTTGGTATCAGAGCTTAAGTTTGAGAGAATTAGGTGTTGATTTTGAATGCCTAGACTCAAGCTAGCGTAAATTTTAAGCGTTGAATGTGAGATCACACCATTAGGCACTTTAAGATTTGATGATTCGAGGTGAGTGGAGCCACTAGGAACGGGAATCGCGCCAAAAATGGCAAGGATGATCATGTACAGTACGTTCATAGTAGCACCTGGCCAGTGTTATGGTGAACCTACGAGTTACGTGTGTATGCTTGAACTGCCTTGGTATGATAACCGTTGGGGTAGTGAAACAGTTTCTATATGAGTAGCCATTAGAAGGAGTTGATGATTTTAATCTTCGTCACTTGGAGTGACGGTAAGCATGGTGATTGCATTAAGTAAATTGTTGTGGGTCGAATCGATTGGTTGGATTAGAACCGTAGACATTGGGAACCAACGTATTTCGAGGAGAAATTATGAAGTGAACCTATGAAGTCTTTGATCTCTGCATTAAGACGTTTGAGCATCCGGTTGACAATAGTGTGACTAAGGAATCGAAGAACGTGGTTTCGAGGTTTTGAGTGCAGACCAAATTCATGCACGAAATATATTTCTAAAATAAATTGCATCGAGTATTTCTCATGTTTCCAAAATCACCATGTGGATCATTCCACGAAATCTTGAAATGTTTAGAACACAAGTTTTAGACCATGATCTTAAACATGCATAAAATTATTTTATCGCATGTGGTTGCATGCTTTGTCGAGACTTCGTTTATTCTCATTTGCCTAACACTATTTCGAAGGTGGTAATGCTCGTATTTTTACGTTTCTTAGAGTTTTGGGCAAGTAACTACGACTTATGACCTTAATATTGGATCTCCTCCACGTATGTTAAGGTTTTAGACGAAGAGTTACCTTTCATTATTTTGATGTATGAGTTTTATTGAGAATTTTATTTATGGGGTTTTGTTGATTTGACGTGGAAATTTTAGTAGCATCCAGGGGTGTTGTTTTCCCCTTTGGGTTTCGTGTGAGCAGTTTGGCTGCACATAGCAGGTATGCATATATTATTGAGAGTTTTCATCACGGTGTTTTAGACAATGTTTTAGAACGATGAGAGCATATTTTCATTTGACTTTGAACTCGAAACCGACATAAGTTATTTCATGTTTTGACCAAGTGCATACGCATATCATGTTATTAAGCTTCGTGAAATAAGCGGTCGCATGCAAGTTTTGTTGTGAAACTTTATTCCATGCCGCCTTGTGGCTAGAAGAGAGAAAACCTTGAGAGTTCGATTTTATGAACATGTTGTTTTAAGAGAGATTTCATTATCATGTGATTTATCTTTGGGTTTTATACAAATATCAATCATCGTATACTTTTCTATTCGGACTAAGTTATACTGTGAAGTGTGAGTAATCATATAAAAGATTTATGTTATTTTAGATGGAACTTTTGTTCTGAACATATTTCAGTTATTGATTTTACTGTTAGGGATTTTCCGCAATGCATGAAATGAATTTCCGGTTTGCATGTCGTCGTAGTTACCGCTTTGAGTAAGTATGTTTTAACTGTGCAGCCCAAAATTTGAATTCAATTTAAAAACTTATTTACGTTCCTTTTGTGTTGCTAAATTTGGGAAAAGGAACGGATGTAAGTGGGTCTTGTTGGGGAGTTTACTCTCCGACGTTTTGTGTTCTTAAAGGAAAAGATTCTAAAGTGGAAGTTGTGGAATCCTCTTTTGGGAGTTGTACAAACTTTTATTGCACATGTTATAGTGCGGAAAATTATTTTCATATGCAAAATATAAATTGACGTATGCTAGGACCATGGTAGTCCGTTTGAAAATTCTGTTGTGCACCTTTTGTTACTATTTTTATTAACGCGAGTATTGACCAAGCAAATATTGAAAGGGTTTTATATGCGTGGCATTGGTGACCATTTTGCACGCCTACCAAGTAAACGGTAGTAGATTTTACGTGTACAATTAATTATTGTGAAGATTTTACATTTGAGGATTTTATAAAATTTCAAATGGGCATGTTAATTGAAAACCTTGAACTCATTAGGACTATGGATTTAAAACCCCTATCGTGAAAGAAGTTGCATTTGAGGGACTAGAGGAGTCCTTGGAATTTGAAACGTCGGATGACTCGACTTGTAGTCAATCTGGAATATGGGTTTCAATTTTGAGTCGGTTCACGTTTGAATAGTTGAGGTAATAGATTCATATCTTCCCCATTATCTCAGGGGTGGTCTCTATGCTTCGGTTAACCTGCGGGATAAGGTCTTGTATGATTCTAGGTATGGTTGGATTGGATTGGTCGGGCGGACGGACCATTAGTCGTCATGTTATACGTTACCATGGTATCGTCTCGGCGGGCTTGTATGAACAAGGGAATTATCGTGGTCCGATGGTTGGAAATGTAGGATTTGAGATCTTAGTCCTTTATTAAGTGTCAACCTTAATGCGACAATACTTCTGGAATGAAGTATTGGGTTGATGCCCACGTTTTCAATATTACCATTTTAGTACTAGGCGTCTACTTGTTTCTCGAGGTCAATGGATCTGGAGAAATGTTAGCCTTTCAGTGGTAAAACTTAAAGGGGGATTTAATGTTGGTAACTAGGTTTTGATGAGTATGTGTTTCCTGGTGCGGTAAAGATCTTTTGAGGGAATGTTTGAGGTTTTAGAATGGATCAAAATTTTGCAATAGCCGGATCTACATTAACCAACTACTCGGAAGACGAATTAGTACGTCGTAGAAGGACGACCTTATCATGTCAGGATTGGATCATTAATAAATTTGGGAAATTATTGGGATTGATGACGATCGTTGGTTTGGGAGTTCCGAATCTCGTGAATCTGAGGTGTTCTGGTCGATGAGGAGTTGGGATCCCAAACCTACCCTTGAGATAGTACGTGTCGTCTAAGGTTGGGAGGCGACCGAGATCGCATGGTTGTGAACCGCTCCAATAAGTTTTGATGTTCACTCTAGTGTTAGTGTGTCGTATCAGGGTAGGTACGGGGTATGAATGTCTTCACAGAATTCAGTGTGGCAGTTGCGACGAGAAGTCACCCGATGTTAGCCTAAGGACGGAGGGGTTAAAGACAACCCCCTGGGAAAGGAGGCAGTCGTTTTGAGGAAACACCAGCATTGAGAACTATGCCATATTGTGGTCTTCAGGGATCGAGAAAACCTTATTATTGTTAAGGGTGGCAGGTGAATGCCTTGAAAGAGATCTAGATTTCGGGGACGAAATCATTCTAAGGTTGGGAGAATTGTAACACCCGGATTTTCGCTTAGTAAGTTTTTCGTTCATCTCCAGCCATCTCTTCACCTTTCGTCTATCTTTTAGGGTGAATTATGTTGTTCTTTCGAACCTTAAGTCGACCCATGCGAGAACCTCGAGTTTTGAGCTTTTCTGGGTTCGGTACGAGTGGCGCGATTGTGACTCGCGATAGTGACATGTGTCACTATCGCGTGGCACAATCACTGGGAGAGTACCACCCGCGGTACAATCCCCGTGAGAGTGCCCTCGCGATAGTGACAATGTCACTATCGCGTGGCAAGGTCGCGCGCGACGTCTGGTCCTCTAAATGTCCGAAATTTTCACCACTCTCCTCATTTCTCACTTCTATTTTCTCCCCTTTTCTCTCCCAAACCTCAAAGACAAACCCTAACCCATTTTGAGGGTTTTCCCCCTTGAACCACATGATTCTTCATCATCTAGCTAGTGGGATCTTGAACCACAAGACCTCCATCTTCATCTTCCTCCTCAAGTTCAACGTGTGGGAGCTCGGGTTGAAGAGTGAAATAGGTGTCCTCGGAGAGTCTCGTCATCTAAAATGGTAAGCTTCCTTGATTTAATGTTATAAATGCTCCATTGATGTTTTCCTAGTATTTGGTTGCTCGAACCTCGAAACTGATGGTTTTGGAGAAACTAGGGTGAGAGTCCAAGAATCTCTAAATCTTTAGAGAGAGAATGTAGAGAGAGAAAGTAGAGAGAGAAATTATGGAAGTGCAAAGTGTAATCTGATGTATTAAAATGAGAGTGCAAAAGTTACAAAACAAAGGCTCTAAGGGGACTTAAATACCCCTAGCCTTTACAATACAGAAATGAACATTAAGCACAATATAGGCTAGAAAATAAATACAATGATTACTACAAAATTAGACTTAACAATCTCCCCTTTAGTAATCATTGGCGCCATGGTCTTCAAAAACAATCTTCAAAAACAGCATAGACCAACCAGGCGACTTTGGAGAATCACTAATGCTCTTCTCGTTGACGAAGTCTATTCAAACCAACTAAAACTTCCAGTCGTCTTAGAGTTGAGCGGAGATTTAATCTCTCTTGAATTGAATCTAATGTCTTCTGGAGAAGTCGGATTTCATCATTATCAACCAGGAATGCATTTTCTCTAGTTTCCAAAAATCTTCTTTTAGACTCCTTCAGACGTTGCTCCAACTGAAGCTTGATCACCTTTAAGGTTCCATCGGAGTAGTGAGCAATTTCTTCAATCATGAGAAAGCATTTTTCATTAGAGCCATTCTTGTACACAACTCCATATGGATCTTCAACAATGGTGAGAAGAGAATAAGACTCTAAGTTTGGTAAGCTTCGGTTGGGCCTGAGAAGATTAACAACCGGTTGGAAGCTTTCAACAGCCATCTGGAAATCAAAAACCCTGAAGAATCGGATTTGTCGTCGAATGAATCTTTTAATGACGAACAAAGCTTGTGAAATATCCTGAGATCTATGATACAGATTCCTGAAGTGATCATATAAGAACTCAACATCATCTATAGAAAGGTCAGCGAAGTCTGCCTTTGAAAATTTATACCGCTTGCAGTCTCTTCTTTCAACTTCAAAATCAGGATACCAGATATTCACAAACTTGTTGATTGTGACACTGATGACTCGAACAATCAAGTGTTGAGAAGACACGGTATTATTCCTTTTGCGCTGGCACTTAATGAACATTAAGTACTCATATTGATAGGCATCTGACTCTTTCTCTACTCCAAGGATTGCATAGATGTTAATCGGCCTTCTTCTAGAGACAAAGATGTTTCTCTGAGTGTCTTCTAGAAAGGCTGATCTTTGCCTTGATGCCAAATATCTACGTTGCAGATTCCTTTGTCTTTGAAGTCTAGATAAAGTTGGTCCTTCTTCTAGAATGGATGGTGGAATTACAGGATCAGAAGGTGGAACATCAGCTTCTGCTCTTGACGACTGACCAACTTCGAATGATCTTGAAGGAATAGTGGTAGTCGGAGCTGAACTAGCAACAGGAGTAGATGTGTCTTTAGCTGATTCAGGAATCTCATCATGAGCAGGAAGATCACTATATAACAAATCTGCTTCTTCTTCATCTTTCGCATCCATGAACACTGAGTCATCTTCTGTATCTGATATGATAACAATGTCATCACATTCTTCTTCATTGACTTGACAAATCTTTTCAAACCTGACATCTTCATCATCATCAGAATTAATCTCTATGAAGTTAGCAAAGAATGTCCTCATGTCATTTGAAGCTTCAGATTCTTCAACTTCATGAACATTTTCAGAAACATCTGGATCCAAATAAGCAACAATTTGCATATTATTATTAATATTTCTCTCAGAAATATTCAGTTCATTATGCATGGAAGACAAATCAGCATTTTCAATCATAACATTCACTAAGTAATGAATGTTGCAGTCTTGAACAGATTCACCACTATTTCCTTTATCACCAGCCACTTCTTTAGAGAGAGAAAGTAGAGAGAATATTTTCAAAATTGAGCATTTAGCAATAAAGAATTATCAATAATTGAATCAGAAGAAGAAACTTTATCAAAGAAATCAGTCTTAGCATTTGACATTGGAGAACTAGCCTCGGAGTGAATATTTTCAAAATTGCGCAAGTCTAGAGGAGGTTTGCGCTTCCCATTGGAGGCGCAAACTGAGCTTTGCGCGTCCAACTGCATGCGCAAACTATCAGTTTGCGTTTCCAACATGGAACGCAAATGGCCATTATTTTGTAAAACTTTAGCATTTTCCTTGGAATCTTTTGACAATCCAGAAGAAATTTTATCTTCAAAACTTGTTTTCATTATAAAAAGAAATAAATCGTTTTCTAAACAAGTTTGAAGATTTTGTTCTTCCAATCGATCTTCAAGATCAACATTTTTTTTCTTCTAACACTAATGGGGGAATGTATTTCTTAGTATCATAAGACACCGGAGATACATTTTCCTTATCAATGTTAGCAAAAATATCAACAAAATCTGTTGATAATGAAGATTTATTGGAATATTTGATATTTAAAATATTTTGAAATTTTCTGGATTTCTTAGATTGATAAGGAAAATACTTTGCATTTTCAAAGGTATAAACAAATGGCATTTCCATCATCTTATTTTTTATCCTTTTCACATTTTCATCTTTCAAAAATTGTTTCTCAGTTGTCCAAAAGAATTTAAACTGAGGAGCATATCTTGCAAGAGTAAAGTGATCATATTCATATAAAGTAGGAACTTCATTTTTAGCATGATTTAAAAAATGCGGATTTTGAAACCAAGTCCCCACTTTTCCTTTATAGCTTCTTCACTCCTTGGTTTGTTCATGTAAATAGTTTGCTCAGATTGTTCTCTTTTATATAATTTATTTTCTAAAACAATTATTTTCTCAGAAAGATTTTGATTTGAAGAAGTCATTTCAGTCAACGAATCACGATAAGTCTGATTTGAGTTTTCTAGATCAACTAACTGCTTTTGAAATTTCTCTTTTGTATCAATTAAAATTGATTTTTCATCTTTTAAAGAAATTTGCAGTTTATCAATTAAATCAGACTTTTCTTGATTTTTAAACTTTTCAGAAACATACTTTGAGCGCAAATCATGCAAAGCAGTGATAAAAACATTCATTTGAGATAAAAAGAAATTATAGTTAAACTCAGATATTACCTCAGAACCATCAGATGAGGTATCCTCTTCCTCATCATCAGATTTGTCATCACCTATAAAGCACATGGCCGTAGTTTCTTCATTTTCAGCCTCGTTGTCCGAATGATCCAACCAGTATTCTTCTTCGGCCAACAGGATAGTTCCACTTTCCTTCTTTTCAGCTAAAGCCAACTTCTTTCGGTAAAAAGCAGCATCCTTTACCACTTTGACTCTGCAATCCTTAACCATATGTCCAGGATTCCCACAGTTAAAACAATTTACCACCTTTTTGTCATCTTTCTTTTGTTCAACCACCTTAGCTGGTTCATACTTTGGAGTGTATGTCTTTGAAGGAGCACCAGGTTCTATCTTTTTTAAACCAGATCTGTGCTTGAATCTCTTCTGATAGTGCTGAGTCAAAAGTATCATGGCCTTTTCGAGTGCTTCGCCATCATCATCTGTAGATCCATCATAAGCTGATTCGGTCAAAGCTTGCTCAGCCAGTTGGCTAGCTATAAGAGCAATGGGATCTACTGACAGAGGTTTGTTCTTCTTATCCATTTTTGACTTCTTCTCCATTACCATAGATTCATCCGTCATCAAGATTTCGTATAACTCCTGAATTGGCATGGTTGAGATTCTGACATCGTTTCTCATTCTGTGGCATGACTTGTTCCACCCAGGTTGTAAAGCGTTCAGAAACTTCAAGTTAGCCTCCAACTCAGTCTTGGTAACTTTAATCTTGTAGAGATCATTGATAATAGCCGAGAATCGATCAAAAACATTTTTCAAACTTTCCCCATCCTTGGCCTTGAACTTTTCAAAGTTGTTCACATACCTAGTCTGGCGCAACTGAGTTGACATTGCAGTACCAAGCATAATCTTTTCAAGTTGAGTCCACATCAGCATAGGATTCTGTTTGAAGCAATCGATTCTGTTATAAATGGAGTTAGGAAGAGCAAGAATCAGATTTGATTTGGCCTGGCTATCAGCTTGATGTCGTAACATCTCATCAGCATCATATTCCCTTAAAGCTTTCTCAACAGTGGTAGCAGCAGTGGTTGAAGTAGCTGGAACAGCTTTCCTTGGTGTTTCCATAGGACCCTGAGTCAGTGATTTCATCATGTTCTCCCCATTTGGTTGTCTTTCAATGAAGTTAATAAAACGATCCTGCCACTGTTCGAATTCGTTCTCATTGATCAGTACTGGTGGACGTGTATCAGACCCCAAAGACATCATGAGGTCATTTTTGTAGATTTGTGCTTGCAAAGACATCTTGTGAAAAAAAATCAGAAAATTTCAGAAAATTTTCCAAGTATGGGAGACGCGCAAACTAGAGGTTTGCGTATGCAATGAGGAGCGCAAAGAAGGTTTTGCGTTTGCAGAGGGGAACGCAAACTGAGTTTTGCGTTTGCTAAGTGAAACGCAAGATGAAGCTTTGCGTGAGTAGACTTTGCGGGTGAGAGACTTTGCGTTGCAAGAGAAGCGAAAACTTGATGCAAGAAGACTTGAAGAAAGAAACGCAAACTGATAGTTTGCGTATTAAACTAGAGCCGAGAACTTTAAGCTTTGCGTTTCCAAAGTGAATCGCAAACCTGAAAATTCACTAATACAAGAGTTAGACCCGTAAAGAACTTTAAGTAAAATATATGAATGACACGCAAATTTATATGAATCACACGCAAACATATATGAATCACACGCAAACTTATATGAATGAAACGCAAACTTTAGAAAAACAAATAAAACGCGTAAGATCGAATCTAACAAAGAAAATTAAACAAGAAATTCACACAATGATGAACGAAAACAACTTTCTTACACAATTCAACTAACAATTTCGATCAAAAACTGCAAAAACTCAAAATCGTGAAATAACCAGAACGTGAACTCGTGTTTCCAGAAAATCACAAAATCACCAAATTGAGAATCAAACCATGGTTTTTATGGAAAATTATGTGAATCAAATACGATCGACTATCACAAACGCAACTAAAGAAATCAAATTCGCACAAATTCAATCAAAAACCTAACCAATTTTTTGATGAATCAAGCAAAAAACGAGATTTTCTTGAAAAATCAAGAAAATCAATCAAATTTTCTGCTTAATCTACAAAATCAGTATCTAAAAACAAATTCTCTCAATCCTCTCAAGATCTAGTACGCTCTGATACCAATTGAGAGTCCAAGAATCTCTAAATCTTTAGAGAGAGAAAGTAGAGAGAGAAAATATGGAAGTGCAAAGTGTAATCTGATGTATTAAAATGAGAGTGCAAAAGTTACAAAACAAAGGTTCTAAGGGGACTTAAATACCCCTAGCCTCTACAATACATAAATGAACATTAAGCACAGTATAGGCTAGAAAATAAATACAATGATTACTACAAAATTAGACTTAACATAGGGTTTTGACCTTGTTGGGGATTTTAGTCAATAAAGTTTGGGGAATGTTTTTAAATGGTTAAATATGGGTATTTATGGTTTGGAATGTATGGATCTAGGTTTTGGAAGCTTTCGGCTTGAGGATTCAAGTGCCCTTCAAAGGAGCTCGAGGGGAGGGGTAAAATCTAGATTTAGCCTAAATCTAGCAAGGTGAGTTCAAGTTGATTTGTGAAAACGGTGTACATGCCAAAATACCTATTTTAAAGTGTTTACATGTTTTATATGAAATTGTTAACTGCTAATCATCTGATAAGTTTTGGTTATTTGGAAGTATTCAACTTTATAAACTCATAAAACACCCACATTTAGGATTTTGGACATTTTGATAAATAAATCATATATTTTGGATATTTCAATGATTTATTGCATGGAGCATGTTTCTGAGTATAAAAGCATTCTATTGGGTGTCATGGGATGATTTGAAAGAATAAAAGGTATAAACCCACTTTGGAAAATGTTTTATCCCGATCTAAATCATGTTGAAGTCATTTGGGTGTGTTGGAGCATGGGTTGCATTATTTTGGGTCATTTACGTTTGATTTCAACTTTATGATTTTCAACGTTGGGTCTTTGGGTTTGTTGAGCTTATGGCTCGTTTGGATTTTGTTGGGTTATGAGGACACTTGTCCATTTTATTAGCTCATTGTAGAGCGTTTGGTTATGATTTGCAATTATTGCATCTTATTTGGGAATTACATGTTTTGAATGGTTTAGTTCATTCGTTTTGAGTCATGTAATGTTTCAGCCCGTCTACTATGGATCCATTAGCTCTTTTGTTATTTTGGGCGATGTTGGGACGACTAGCCTCTCACATCGTGGCACGTTGGCATAGGATTGGGATTGTAAGTCCTTCGTGCGACACGTTAGGCATAGGATTGGGATTGTAAGTCCTTCGTGCAGTATCTATGGGTGTATGCTGAAAGATGCTGAGCCCGATACTTTATTATTTGTCCAATGGTGGAACGCTAGTTAATCCCCATTGAGGCGCTGTTTGGCTTCTTCGGTATGGTGTAAGTTCTCCGTGCTATTATTTATGGGTGTATTCTGAAAGATGTTGAGCCCGATATTTAATACCAGTTTAACGTAATGTATGGCTTACTTTGTGCACGTCGCATTATGCGGAATCGGGTTTCCCCCGTCACCGAAAGGTGTTGTCTTTGGACTGTCTTTATGTATTTGTTTTCGGTGACATTTTGCATACATATGTTCATTCCATGTTTTATGGGTTGAGTATTAATCCCTACCCGTGTTTTGGGGTGTTTTGGGATATGAAGTATTATTTACATTGTCATAAATCGGGAGTCAATTTATATCCACGTTTTGAGTCGAGTTATCTCTCTTTCTTATGCTATAATCATATAAACTGGAGTTTATGCATATTTTGGTCGGTTGATTTATAAAGCTTATTCAAATTCCATTTTTCGAGCATTACCATTATTCTCGTTTTGATCAAGTGTTGGATTTCATTACTTCATGAAAGAATGTTTTGGCGTTGAGGCATCCATTTATAAAATCCTTATTATTAGTAAATGAGCTACTTTCTTATTTTCTTTAGTAAATCTTTTCAAAGGATCATGATTAAATGTTGCAACACTTTCCCTTACGTTTTTCCTCTATAATCATGATATAAAACTCTTGAACTCACTAGGCGTTAGCCTAACCCTTTTATTTTGTCGGCATATGCATCAGGTTCCATTCTGGGATTTATCTAGCGGCACTGAGATGAGATGAGTGCTAGTTGGTTACTCGAGGAAGTGGTTAGCTCGTTGAAGTCTTCCACACTTATATTGGAGATAGCGATTGGCATTAGGTTATAGTAACACTAGACTTTAGTCAGTCTTTATGTAGGACTTATCGGGGATCCCCGTCTCCATAACCGTACCATCCCCGTCGAAGATCTTATCGGGGATCCCCATCGGGTCCCAGCGGTTTCCCCGATCCCTGTTGGGGAACCCGTTAAGAAAAAAAAATTCATCGTTACACGTTGATTTCCCCCAAATCTGAACCGAACCTGACCCAAACCGAAACAAAAAAAAACACAAGTTTCTCGAACATAAATTAAATGAGTAGCTACTTCTGAATAAATCATGACAAATATATATATATATATATTTAAGTTGTAGCCCAAAAGAATTTTGAAGCTTAAAATATGTATATATATAATATCTTAAATATATATATATATATATATATATATATATATATATCGGGCCGGGCTGGGCCGGGTCGGTGAGGATGGTCCCCGTCCTCGTTAAAATCCCTGATCCCGTCCCCGTTAAGAAGTCCCCGAACCCGGCCCGAAATGTTTGGTTTTCGGTTTTCACCGTCTGCTTGTTTTTTTTTGCCATGCCTACACGAGGGCTTTTACTGACTGTATTTTTTTTTGAATTATGCATGTATCTCAGTATCATGTATCTTAGATAGTTAAGAGATAAGGAGGAGATCCAAACATAACGGTATCTAGAAATACATCATCGTTACCTAAATGATAAAGTTTGATGATTCAGCTAATCAATAAACTGTGTGATCATTATCAATGAACATATTTTTGTCCTTTTTTCAGATATCCAGATCGAACATGGAGGTGTAATCCTCCTTATGTCCGATCCTTAGTTTCTTGATTTCGGAATATACTGATAAAAACAAATATCAGTATCATAAACTGGTTATCAGCATCCTATATTGATCATCTGAGCATGCATGCACTTTCTCAGTACTTGTCAATTGAGGGGCCTAGGGATATCACTCTCGTCATACAAGAGGAACAAATCCTATCTTGATCCATGCTAGTACTACTAAGTGATACATGATATACTCAACAACCATTCTATCACCCAGTTACAAAATGATTAGAATCAGTTATCAAAGTACACCATTCATACAAAGCAAACTCCATGATCTCAAGTCAAATGACTAACTGTACAATGGTCACATGAGAAACGTCTATGATATTAATATGACATCCAATGAAACGTTCTCATAGTGGGTCACGTCCGGTATACAAGATCCCATCTTGACATCCAATGGATTTGTCTACCTACTTAGACATAACCATGAAGGTTTGAAACGCAAAACCTTCCAAAATGAAGTAGAAAACCAACTTCGTAAAACCATAAAATCCATCCAATCTGATTGAGGCGGTGAATATATAAGCCAAGAATTTTTGGATCATCTAACGAATCATGGGATTTTCTCATAATTCACTCCACCTGGAACACCACAACATAATGGTATGTCTGAAAGGAGAAATCGAACCTTACTAGATATGGTTCGATCCATGATGAGCCAAACTACCTTGCCTCTATCCTTTTGGGGTTATGCCTTGGAGTCTGCAGTACACATACTCAATATGGTTTCGACCAAGAAGGTAACCAAGACACCATACGAGTTATGGCATGGGCGAGTTCCCAAGTTGTCTTACTTGAATGTATGGGGTTACGAAGCCCACATACGACGTGAGACTTCTAGCAAACTAGATTCCAGGACTATCAAGTGTATTTTCGTGGGATATCCTAAAGAAAACGATATGATACTTTTTCTACAACGCCATAGAGAACAATTTTTTTTTCTTGGGGTGCTGAGTTGTTAGAGAGAAATCTCTTATTACAAGACGCAAGTGGGAGCAATATAGATCTCGAAGAGGTTCGAGAACCACAAGATACAACACCTTCTAACTCCATTACGAACAACATGTTGAGCCTGAGCACTCGACTACTGAGGCACAACATGAAACACTTGTCATTCGCAGATCTGGTAGGATTTCTTAACAACCCGAGAGATATGGATTTCTTGTGACTGTTGAGGAATCTGAACTAGGGGATCGTTGTGAACCTGCTGGCTACTGAGAGGCTATATCGGATCCTGAATCCGACAAGTGGCTTGAAGCCATGAATGTATAGATGCAATCCATGAAAGACAACCAAGTTTGGAAATTAGTTGATTTTGCACCAAATAGCAAGACTATTGGGTGTAAATGGGTCTTCAAGAAGAAGATCGACATGGATGGAAATGTACACACCTTTAAGGCTTATCTCGTGGCGAAAGGTTTCACACAAACTCATGGTATTGACTATGAATAACCTTCTCTTTTATCACTAGCGTTAAAGCTATTAGGATACTTATTGCCATAGCTGCATACTATGATTATGAGATAGCGGTTCTTGTTTATGTGTCCAAGATGACAATGCCATTTTGATTCAAGTCGTACTGGATCTTTTAGCATTTAAATTATGTACTGATTTGTTTTATTTTCCGAGATGTAATTATGCATATCTAATTCATAAATACCATTTTGAGGAACAACATTAAAATAAAACAATTTATCTTTATAAATAGATTGTAACACCCTAAATTTTGGGGTTGGGTGAAAAGTTGACCGTTACCCAAAGTTCAGGGGGGTTAAATGTAACTTGGGTAATATATATACAAATATAAGTCTTGATATTTTGGAAAAAAGATCAGATTAGATTTTCTTGTTTCCTTTGAAGTCAGAGAGAGAAAAAGCAGGTAAAAAGTGGTTGATCGATTCGGACAAATCAAGGTACGAATCTAGCTTAATGCTTTGATCTGAATGCTTTTAGCCGTGTAGAATATCGTTGTGAAGGTTTTAAACCGTTCCATTTTGAGATCTGAGTATTTCTCATTTAGGATCTGAGTTCTGCGTCGACTGTTCTTGATGAACAAGACGACCGGGAGAGTGTTCGACCGGGGGAGTGTTCGACCGGGGGAGTGTTCGACCGGGAGAGGGTTCGACCGGGAGAGCGTTCGACCGGGAGGTTGCACTCGATCGGTATGGGTTTGACCGGTAGGCTTTCGACCGACAGACCTTCGACCGGAAGTCTTTCGACCGGTAGTGTGCCTTTGACCGGATTAGGTTCTGTTCGTTGTTAGCTTCTGTTATTTTTGAGTTCTAGTCAGGTAGCGGGAGAGTTATCTGTGTTTCGACTTACCGACTCTTTCGGTGTTATCATAGGTAGCATTCGTTAGGGAGAAGGAAACTGAGGTGAGTTCCTATTAACTTTTCTAAACTGTTATATATGTCAAAGATTGTGTTTTTAACTCCTACATATCTCTACGTTTTCGGATTTGTCCGTTTATTACATTTTGATGTAACTTGGGGTTTTGAGATATCTTAGGGTTCCTAAAACTCTTTTGACTAAAATGATGGATTTCATCTTGTTGAAGTAAAATAATGTTTTACTTGCCCAGTGTGTGGCTTATTCGAAAGAATGTATATAAACTGGATTTATGATTATCTTTCTTACCAGCAGTTGGACTGGAAAATGGCATTTTGAAATATAAATGTAATGGAAGCTATTTATCTAGCTTTGTTGGTCATACGAAATATTGTGACAAGTCATGACTATACTAGTGGATCCCTAGGTATCGAGTCGGCTTATGGCTGGGAAGGATATGCCCCTTCCGTTGTAGTTAGATACATTTGATCCTCGGGGGCAACTTAGTACAGGTTATGTGAGACCGGTTACTAGCCATGGGTCAAATGTATTCTAATGAACGAGTATGACATGGTTCCTTGGGGGCCCTCCCTCACATCGTAGTACGGACCGAAGAGTTCGTGGCCATGGTTCCATGTATTTAGCTCATAACTCGGATTTGTGGCTTACTTTGTGTTCCACTATAATCCTTGGTAAATCGGGTAATCCCCGTCATCGAAAGATGTGTTTTAGACCGGTTGTCCATTAATTATCAAGAACTGTATTTTGCACAACTAAACCTTTGAAAAGATGTACTTGATGCTCTTGTTTATATCTCTTGAGATTTACGAACTGTATGTTCTCACTAGGCTTTAAGCCTAACACTTTTTCTCAAATGATTTGTATAACAGGTTTCCCTTAGCGGTGGGCTGCCGGGGATTTGAGAGACGAGTTTGGTCTCGAGGCATGTTGAGATGACTAGTATTGTATCTAGGCATTTGTTAAGTCCCATTCTTTTGGTGAATTATGGATTGTCAGCTGATGTAATCTTGATATAGGTATCTAGATTAGTTTGTTGATGAACCCTATATCTGTACAGGTTTTGTAAAGTCTTAAGGACTGATCCCCTTTAAGGGAGGTTTATATCAATACGATCGTCATATTGCCAGGTTTTCCAGGTTTTAATTTACTCTGATTTTTGAGGTGTTACAAGTTGGTATCAGAGCCCTAGTTTAAGCGAACTAGGCATGAATGTAAGATGTCTAGACTTAGACTGAGTATACTAAGAATTGATCCGCGAGATTTTGGGTAGAGTTTCTAAGATGGGTTAGTCTTAGAGTCGACGGAAAGTTCGTTTATCAGGTGTTGTAGTAGTAGTGACAAGAACCGTTATGTGTTATATGTTCATAATTTCACTTAGCTAATGTTATTATGAGGATATTGTACGTAAGAGTGCTTGATTTGCTGTTAATATGACAATTGGTAATATGGTAGTACGTTTTCCTTTCGTGTTTTCCTATCTCTCTCTTATCTCTTTCTCTGCTCGGTGTAGCAGTTCAGTATGGTAGGTACGCGCGGAAGACCGCGTACGCGTGTTGATGGTCTAGAAGCGACAGCCTCTACAGCGGGTCAGCCGGAAGGAGTTGAGGTTGTTGTACGACCACCTGTTCAACAAAGGCTAGGTGGGGGGCCGGAGGTCATTCCGCGAGTAGACCTGGCTTCGTCCCACCCAGTCATCGGGGATGCTAATCCCCAGTCCGAGTTGTTGGCCAGCGTGATGTTGGCAATGAGGGAAGAGATAGCAAAGCAGCAAGAGTTTCTGCTGAAAGTAATGGAGGACCGCGACGTGAACAATCGGAGAAGTGAGACGGTTGTGGAGAACGTCGTAGCGGGTTCTGGAGGCGATGGTACGGGGGTCAGGACTGAAGAGCGCAGGATTGTTGGTGCTCCGGGGAATAGGAAAAGTTGTTCCTATAATTCCTTTCTGGGCTGCGGACCGCCAGAATTCTTTGGTTCTGATGACCCGGCCGTGTGTGTAAAGTGGATCCGAGCGGTTGAGCAAGCTTTTGGCTCTTCCGAGTGCGGAGATGATCAAAGAGTGCGGTTCGGTACCCAACTGCTGAGGGATACTGCGCTCATTTGGTGGAATGTCATCCAATCCACCCTATCTCCTGCTGTGTTGGCTCAGTTGTCTTGGGCCGAGTTCAAGAAAAAGTTGTTAGAAGAATTCTGCAACGAAAGAACGATGGACCGAATTGAGAAAGAATTCCGGTCTCTGGTAAAGGGAAGCCTAACGGTGAGGGAGTATACCCGTCAGTTCATGGAGAAGCTTGGTCTGGTGGGGCACGCTGCCCCAATAGAGAAAGACAAGATGAAAGCATATCTCAATGGCTTACCAGCGGACATGCAATCTATGGTCCACAATTCCAAAGCTTCTAACCTCCGAGAGATGGTCGAGGAAGCTCAGTTCATGGAAGAAATGTTCGCGAAAAGCAAATCTGAGAAAGCAGTGGTGGTGTCTGATAAGAGAAAGTGGGAGAGCAGTTCAGTACCTCCCAAGCGGGCCCGACCTTTTGTCGGAAACCGCAACTTCAACAGTTATCAGAAAGCAAAGTGGTGCCCGAAGTGTCGAACCAAGCACCATGGTAACTGTAACTCCACTTCTAGATTCTACTACAAGTGTGGTAAGAATGATCACACCGCCCGCGACTGTTCTGTCGTGGGGATGGTCTGCTTCGAGTGTAAGGCACCGGGGCATGTGAAGAGAGATTGTCCGAAGCTCAAGTCGGGTAGTACGGCGGTAAAGAAGGAGAACCCTCCGAGGGTTCCGGGTTGAGCTTTTCAGATGACGGCCGAAGAGGCCAGGGCATCCGCTGATGTGGTATCGGGTACTTTTCTTATAAACTCTGTACCTGCTCGTATTTTATTCGATACGGGTGCTAGTTTCTCTTTCGTATCTGAATTGTTCCGTCAGAAAATTTCTATGTCCAAATCGCCTTTGTTTAGTTTCTTGCTTCTCCTAAATCCCTTCACCTTATTACAAATGTGAGTTCCACAACCACTATCGAACACGAGATTTAACAACACTGAAATGGGCAAGCTAAGCCCCCCACCCTACCCCCTCCCCGAAATATTGCAACACGAGTTCGTCTCTGAGTAATTGAAATTAGAGTAAATTACAAATTTGGTCCCTGCGATTTGCTGCAAATTACGAAAGGGGTCCCTGAACCCTAAAATTCATGGACAAGATCCCTGTGGTTTCACTTTTGTTACGATGGAGTTCCTGTTAAGTCTGATTTTATAGTAATCATTGTATTTATAGGGTTTGGTCAAATACTGTGTCTAAGAGTCTATCTGTGTTGTATCTGACCAAGGGTATTTAAGTCCCTTTGGTCTTTGTTCCGTGTAAGAAACTAACGCACACATTAATACATTTTAAACTTTGCGCTTCCAAGTCTCTCTCTCTCTCTACTTTCTCTCTCTAGGATTCATTGATCTTGGACTATCAATTGGTATCAGAGCCAATCTGAATCCTGAGAGGATTGAGATAAATCTTTTTCGTTTCTGAATTTGTTGATTAAAATCGAAAATTTGATCGATTTTCTTGATTTTTCAAGAAAATCTCGTTTTCTTGATTTTTCATCAAATTCGGATGTGTTTTTGAACGAATTTAAGTGAAAATCGGTTTGTTGGATTCGTTTTTTATTGCTAAACATCTTTGATTCACATCGATTTGCAAGAAAAACTTGTTTTGATTGTCAATTTAGAGATTTTTGAAGTTTTTGGAAAAACGAGTTTCACGTTCTGTTCATTTACGAAATTTTGATTTTGTGGTTTTTAATCGATTTTTTTGATTGAGTTGTGTTAAAAAGTTGTTTTCGAACGTTTCTGTACAAGAATTTTTTTTCAAATTTAGTTTTGAAATCGAGTTTTTGGAAATTTTATGGATTTTCATTCGGTTTGCGCTAGATTGGAACTTTGCGCGAGTTCTTCATAGTTTGCGCGAGTTCATCATTGGATTTGCGTGATCTTACTAATCTTGTTTCAGTGTTTCAGGTTTCTCAATATCACGCAAAGTTCAAACTTTGCGTCTCCCTTGCTTCAAGAGAAGTCAAGTTTGCGTTAGCCTCCTATCACGCAAAGCTACTTTGCGTCTCCTATAGCTCACGCAAAGCTTACTTTGCGTCTTCAACGACTAACGCAAAGGCTAGTTTGCGCCTCGGTCTTCTCACGCAAAGTTGATTCAACTACTCGCGAGAAGTATAGTTTGTATCTGACTCAGCTCACGCAAAGCTCACTTTGCGCCTTCCTCTTGTCACGAGAAGTCCAGTTTGCGTTTCTCGTTGCTTGCGCAAAGCTCAGTTTGCGTCTCCTGCCTCTCACGCAAACATCTAGTTTGCGCCATATCTGTCCAATTTAAAAAAAAAAGTCTGGAATTTTTTTTTTAAGTTTGTCTGCTATGGATTCTGCAAAGTTTGCCTTTCAAGCTAAGTTCTACTCAAGCGATCTGATGATGTCCTTGGGATCTGAAACTCGTCCTCCAGTTCTTGTCGATGAAAACGAATTCACTCAATGGCAAGATCGATTTCTGAACTTCATCGAGCGTCAAGCTAATGGAGAGAACATGATGAAGTCTCTAACTGAAGGATCTTTCGTAAAGCCTAATAAAGAAACTCCTCCAACATCTGAAGAGGCTTCACGAATGAAAGTTGATCGAGAGTTGAAAGCTAATCTGATGCTAGCTTTACCAAATTCTGTCTACAACCGGGTTGATCATTGCAAGGATTATCCTAATATGTTGTGGGCACAATTGGAAAAGATCATGCTTGGTTCTTCTGTAGCAACTCAGCTTCGACATACTCGGTTCATGAACAACTTTGAGGAGTTCAATGCTAAAGAAAATGAGACTATAAAGAGTGTCTTCGACAGATTCTGTGCAGTGCTGAATGATCTGCGAAATATAAATGTAAACAAGACAGAGCTTGAGATGAATCTGAAATTTCTTAATGCTCTTCAGCCTGAATGGAACAAATCATGTCACAGACTGAGGAACGATGTTCGGATTTCCACAATGCAGATTCAGGAACTATTCGAGATTCTGATGACTGATGAGAGCTTGGTGCTAGAAAAGAAGGCCAAACTGGAGAAAAAGAACAAGAAGTCAGTAGACCCGGTTGCACTCCTCACGAGCCAACTGGATGAACAAGCGTTGTCTGATAATGCTTACAACGGGTCAATTGATGATGATGGTGAGGCTTTGCAGAAAGCGATGATCCTTCTCTCCCAGCATTATCAGAAAAAGTTCCAACCAAGATCGGGTTCTAACACTTTTCGCTTCACTTCCGGTTCTAAATCCAAAGTACCCGAGCCAAAGACTGCTGGTTGCTACAACTGTGGAAAGCCGGGTCACATCTCAAAGGAGTGTCGAATGAAGAAAGTAAGAAATTCGGCATATTATAGACAGAAAATGGAACTGGCCGAGAAAAGAGAGAGTGGATTAGCTTTGCTAGCCGAAGAGGAATTCTGGCTGGATCATTCCGACGATGAAGCTACAAACGTAGAGATCGCTCATATGTGCTTGGTTGGAGATGATCAGTCAGACGATTCTGAATCTGATGAAGATGAGGTATATTCTGAATTTGATTACAATTTTATTGCCTCTCAGATGAATATTATTATTTCTGCTTTATCTGATCTTCGCTTAAAGTTATTATCTGAAAAGAATTTAAATTCTGAAAAGTCAGATTTGATTGACAAACTGAAAATTTCTTTGAAAGATGAAAAATCTATTTTGGAAAACACAAAAGACATCTTTCAAAAGAAATTGGATGATTTGGAAAATTCAAATAAGACTTATCTTGAATCTTTGACGGCTATGTCTAATTTAAAAGATGAATTTTCAGATAAAATAAATAAGTTAGAAAAAAAGCTTTATCGGAGAAATCAATCTGAACAAACAATTTTTATGAATAAACCGAGGAGTGAAGAAGCTTTAAAACAAAGGTGGGGACTTGGTTTTGAAAATCCTCATTGTTTAAACAATGCGATTGAAAAATCCCCAACTTTATATAAATACGATTATCTGACTCTTGCTCATTATGCTCCTCAGTTTAAAATTGATTGGATGAATGAGAAGCAAGTGTTAGAAATCGAAAATGAGAAAAGGACAAATAACAAGAAAAATGAAATTCCTTTTGTTTACACTAGTGAAAATGCAAAATATTTTCCTGAAAAATCAAGGAGAGGAAGAAGAGTTTTAAAAGATATATCTCCTATCAAATCTTCAATGTCTGATGATTTTATTGATCCTTATACTTCTAATTCTGATAAGGAAAATATTTCTCCAATCATTTATGATTCTAAGAAATATATTCCTCCATTGGTATTAGAGAGTACAATCATCGATCTTGAAGATAAGATAGAAGATCAAAATATTTTAAAGAAAATTGAATCTGATATTATTCTTTCTTTCATGACGTTTAGTCTTGAAGAAAAAATATTTTCTCAAAAATCAGATTCTATTTCTAACCTTTCTTCTGAATCTAAGGAAAATAAAAAGGAAGTTTCAAATTTTAAAATCTTTTCTCAAAATAATTCAGTCTCCGAGGCAAATTCAGATTTATTAGTTGATCAGATTGATTGCTTGGATAAAATTATTTCTTCTGATTTAAATATTTCATCTAAAATTCTTGATGATTCTTTTACGCTCAATGATCAATATTATAAACCAAAGTGTAAAAGAAGACGGTCAAAGAATTCGAAGAAACAAGATATAGTTATTACTGACAGTTCTAATTCTTCCGATTCTAATCTTTCAGATAGGACTTTGAGCAAGTCAAGGAAGCAGATTTGGCGAGAAAAGCGGACATCAGATGATTCTATGTCTAAGGAGAATAGATATGTAGACAAACATTATAAAAGTGATTCATTTGCTGTGTGTAATAAAATTTCCAAATACTCAATAAAGCAAATGATTCAAATTTCCAAAAATGTCTCATATTCTTCTTCTGATTCTAGTTCAGATGATTATGCTTTCTCCTCTGATGATTGTGCCTATCATTCTGATCATCTTACTCATGCTTTAATTGTCAAATATTATAAATATTTTCCCATACGAACTGCAACTAACAAACACGAGCCCAAGTTCAAGTGGGTACCCAAGTCTCAATCTGATTTAAAGTTGCAGGCATCACATGTTAAGGGGGAGTAAGAGAAAGTATGGTTTTTGAACACAGCAGTTCAAAACCCGGTCTTAAATGTCAAGACTTTGGCTTCTGAGTAATTCAGCTTAGAACCCGTGCTTCAACGACTATGACTTCTAGACATATCAGTCTAGGACTCGTTATTCAATGCATTAAGCTTCTGACTAATGAGAAACCGTGAGTACATCTACTTAATTTCTGCTGCATTTATATCTGATAATGATGTTGTTTCAGGTTTCTCAATTATTTTAAAAGAATCTGAGCATTTTCTATCTTTCCTGAATTTGTTCAACCCAATTTTTACAAATAAGACACAAATTGTTTTTACATTGTGTGAATGATAATATTATTGAATAATATTTTGTTTCAACTGAATATAAACTTGCCGATCAAATATTTCTATTTTTAAAATTTCGGCATGTTGTTTTAAAAGTTTAAACCTTTACAAATTTTATTCTATAAAGTAAAAGTTTTACAATTTTCTTTCTTTTGAATAAAATGTGTGTCTAGGATAAATTTTCAAGTTGCTTTGTTTATATTAAAGTTCTTATATGTTCAAATTTCAGTTCTAACAAAAGTCGAAAAGTCAGCAACATGTTTGTAACTTTTGATATTGCTTTACAGTTGTGTGATTCGGAATATTTATAGTTTACAATGCTTAGAAAACCTAAAAAGTCGGAATTTTGGATTGTAATGAAAATATGGGCTAATCACTTAGACGTAAAAGCTTGTGGTTGAGATGATTATTAAATTCTTATAAATCAGAAATCTCTAAGTTTAAAAGTTTGTACCTGTGACCTTTCTGGTTTGGGAAAGTATGTTCTGTAGGATGCTTGTCATCTGGTCCCCTAAGGTCATTTGATCTGGGAGTGATCAAACCAAAATCCTTCTATAGAACCAGATCGAAAGTCATGTTCTACTGGTATGAATGGGTATAAGATGTGTCGATGTAGCTTTTCTGATCTGGGAAAGTAAGTTCCAAGGGGTGCTTGACACCTAGTCCCCTAAGGCCAACTGGTCTGGGAGTGGTGACCCAAATCCTGCAATAGGGTCAGATAGAAAGTTACGTTTACGGCATGTTCTTTACTTAATAAACTTTTTGATTAAAAAGATGCCAAAAGTGCACACGCTTAAAAGATGCCAAATAGCACACTCATGTAAAGATGCCATAGTGCACAATACTAAAAGATGCCAATGAGCACACATCTCATAATACTTGGTTAAAATTTCTGAGTTGCAATAAACCTGTAAATTTGTGAAAGTCTGAATTTTTGATGGCTTAGTGTGATTACATGCAAAGTTCTCTATTATATTTTTAGAATTGCATTTTCTTGAAGCTAATCGAAGTTCACATGCGAGCACATTGAATAGATTGATGAAAGTTTTTGAAACTGAACATGTCTTAACTTGATATGCAATAAAACTTGTTTCTGTATCCAAACACATACATTTGATTTCATTTGATGGATTTTATTGTGATATTTTACTAAGTAGAATTTTATTTGTTTCTGTTTAAATTTTTATATATTTAGTCGTTTCAAAATACATATTCAGTATATTTTTCTTTCTACATTGATGTTTACATTCATTCTGTTCTCATAAATATATTTCAAATGGGTTTGAGCATTATTCAAGGGGGAGTGGAAAAGGAGAATTTTTCTAAATGATCATATCTGTTTTTAAGGGGGAGTATCTGATTTTCTTTATATGAATGCTAACTTGAATTGTCATATCTAGTGCATTTGTGTAGGGGGAGTCAAAGAGCTCAAAAAGGTATAAAATTTTCTGAGTATTAAGTCAGCTTTGCGCCATCAGTTGGTCGCGCAAACCTTGCTTTGCGCCACCTTCGTGTAACGCAAACTTCACTTTGCGCCACCTTGGTGTAACGCAAATCTCTGTTTGTGCAACCAACGTGAAGCGCAAACCTCCCCTGTTTTATCTGTTTCTTTGATTTTGCAGATCTTAAGTTGTCTCATCTCCAACATTGGCATGACCTAGTTGAACCTGTTAATCAAGGTCATGAGGGGGAGAAATCAGAGAAGTCAAGGAGATGATAAAGAGACAAAGAGCTCAAAAGTTTATCTGCTGATCAAGATTCGCTCAAAGATTCTATTCTCTCAGCTTAAATTTTTTCTTTTGCTGTTCCTGCTCCGACCACCACAGTTCATTCAAGGTCTTTCAAAAGAGGTGTGTCGTCTAGAGCACAAGCTGATGAATCAACTGTTCGTTCAAGTTTATTGTAATCTGGTTCAGACTTGTCAAAGGCAGCAAAGACAAATCAAACTGAAAGATGCTGAGAAGAAATTTTTCTTTAAAAGTCAGAAAGCTTCATAAAGTCGCTTTATTGGTCAGTGCTGATTTAGAAGATAAATTTTGAAGACCAAAGCGCCAATGATTACTAAGGGGAGATTGTTAAGTCTGATTTTATATTAATCATTGTATTTATAGGGCTTGGTCAAATACTGTGTCTAAGAGTCTATTTGTGTTGTATCTGACCAAGGGTATTTAAGTCCCTTTGGTCTTTGTTCCGTGTAAGAAACTAACGCACACATTAATACATTTTAAACTTTGCGCTTCCAAGTCTCTCTCTCTACTTTCTCTCTCTAGGATTCATTGATCTTGGACTATCAGGTCCCTTGCTCTAACTTATGTTAACCCAGGGGTATTTTTGTCTTTTACAATTTCGTTTTGTTTTCTATTAAAATTTAAATCAAATATATAATAACCCTTCCCCTCCCCAATCCTAAACCCTGCCGGATTTTTGCCAAGACCCCCTCCCGCCTACCTCCTTCTTCTCCCCTCCCGTCAACCTTCTTCTTCCCTCCCCATCCCACCGACCTCCTTCTTCCCTCATTCCCCTAACGCCTCCCGGCAAACTCCTACCTTTTCTTGCAACCACGTAGAAACATCCACTGATAATGATTTGTCAACATGGTTTGTCAACGAAAAGCAAATCCCTGACCTGCAACTCTGGTTGCCACCGCCACCTCTACTCGAGTCGTCTCCTTCTTCTACCTCTACTCAAATCCCTAAACTGTACCGACATATATTTGGATCTAGAATAAACCCCTTTGGAAATGTATCCCTCTACCTCTTCATTCCCTTCCCTGTCGCACAACACCATGTGGAAGATCGAGATGCCAAACCCAGATTGACGCAATAACCAAGGATTGATGCCAAACCCAGGTCAATTCAAACGGGTTATAGATTTTGGTTTCGTTCTTGATTTATGTCTTTGTTTTGGTAATGGATTTCTTTCAATTATGGACACATAAACAGTAATTGTAAACGAAAAGGAGGTTTTTTTAGTTTGATTGGGATTCTTTGAAGTTTTTATCTTGTAATACCCTTAAATTTGGAAAGAGCAACTAATTTAAAACTTTCAATCATACATCAAATGAGAATAAAATCTATTCTACAAATCATCACTTGAGTCACCTAAAAAAGAATACTAGATTTAACTTCAACAAATAATAGGTCAGGTCTTGTATAAAGACTAATCAAAGTCGGGTGTTACTAAAACCCAATGACAATTGCTATCTTCAACAGTGCGAAAAGCTTCACCAAGCTACTCTCTCTCGCGCATGACTAGCACTCATCAAAACCATGAAGTCGCTGACAACAATCCTCAACCAAACCTGATGCATATGCCGACAAATAAAAAGGTTAGGATAATGCCTAGTGAGTTCAAGAGTTTTCGTCATGAAACAAATATATTTGTTAAAGGGAAATAATGCATTTTAAATCATAATCTTTCAAAAGGATTTAATTTAACGACTCATTTTCCAATAGCACACACCTTTAAAAACAAGTAACCCAACATAAACATTCTTTTGTAAAACAACTTTAGCCCCAAATTCACCCAAAACGTGAATAGAAAAATGAACTCCCAATTTATAAAAGTGCGGATAAAAAACTTTATTTCCCGAAACACCCAAAACACGGGAGGGGCATAATACTCAACCCATAAGTGTTTAATAACAACCATATATGCAAAACGTCACCGAAAACATGGATAATAAAATGACACAATTTAATACCCAAAATAACACATTCCAGTGACGGGGGAGACCTGATTTCGTTGTACGGGGGGGGGGGGGGGGGGACACAAAGTTAAGACACATAGTCACGTTATCGAACTACAACTCGGATCGTAATTGTATTACCTGCTCTGCCGAGCTACACCTCCAGTCGGACTGTATTCCAAGTGCTAAAAACACCATATCCTCTATTGCCTGCTCCGTCGAGCTACACCTCAAAGATACACGATCCTATTGCCTGTTCATTTTCTAGTGGAGTTTCATCCTCAGGGTACTCATTCGACCCCTAGGGCCTACTCCCTAGCATTCAAGAGAGGAGCCTCAGCTCCTTACTTGATAACCCATGATGTCTAACCCTCGTGCATAAGAATTAGAACATCAAACACCAAACCCAAGGTCCCGGAGTACAACCCATAAAGGTTTCTCTCCGCAAAACAACCGGGATACAACAATGTCAACACGACATAAACCCCAAGGTGAGAAAATCAAGACTTCTCACTATCAAATGACCGACTTACTGCCTATAGACCAATGCAATACAGTCTAAAATACATGACTCCAAATGAATGACACACGCACACAAAAACATGTATTCCCCAAAGTAAAATGCAATAAATGCAACTCACACCCAAAGATCCACTTTAAGTTATTAAAGCTGGATAAATGTCCTCAAGACCCGACACCGACGAAAACCGAGCTTTGAGCCCAAAATCAAATGAACATATGTTAAAATCCACATAATGTAATAGAACGCAATCGACCGACATTTATGCAAACACATGCTGCAAAATACACGAATAACTCCAACACAATTTAGATTAGGACAAATCATTTTTCCTAATGAGTCTCTACCGTTTATTCTTTCAAAAACGTCCCATAACACAAAATCAATCATTTTCCCAAAACACACTCTAAATGTACATTTATACTCAAAACACCTACTTCCACAAAATAACTCATTAAAACATAAATACTTGAGATTTATTTGTCAAAATGTCCAAAATCCCCAATGTGGGTGTTTTACAAAATTTATAAAGTTAAACACTTCAAATAATCCAGACTCATCCGATAATACAACGGTTGATAATTTCATGTAAACATATAAACATTTAAAATTTGACATTTTGGCATGCACACCATTTTCATAAATCAACTTGAACTCACTTTACTAGATTTAGGCTAAACCTAGATTTTCCCCAACTTGAGCTCCTGTGAAGAACACTTGGATCCTTAAGCCAAAAACTTCTAAAAACCTAGATCCATATATTTCCAACCATAAATATTTACATCCAACCATAAAGAATTGTTTCCCAAACATTTTACATGAAAATCTCATGTTAACCCAACACCGTAACTTCCATAGATGAAGAAAAGAGAAGATTACCTTTGCCATAGCTTGAAGCCATCAACCACACCCTTTTAGATTCCCACAATAATCCACAAACTCCCAAATGTTTCAAGTGGTGAAAAGGGTTGGATGAAACCCAAGAAAGTTTGGTGAAGAATATGAAGATGAAAGGGTTGTAGGTTTATCTTCCAACTTGCTAGATGGAGAAGAAACACTTAGATTTAGGATGAAAACTCTAAAAAATGAGTTAGGGTTCGATTTGGAGGTTGGGGTCGATTTGGGAGAGAAATGGGGAGAAGACTTGAGGTTTGGGTGAAAAATGAGGTTTGGGACCGGTTCCTCCCTTTTAAATACGCACAGTGGCTCCGCGCGGAGAGTCGCGTGGAGCACTAGAAACGCAGGGGAATAGAGCCCCGCGCTGATGGTAGCGCTGATCCATCCGCTCAGAGAGTCGCGCGGAGCACTGCCGCCCGATTTTTGTAACACCTTAAATTTTAAAGGAAATTAAAAATTCGAAAATTTGGCAATATGACGACTATAAAATGAGTAAACCTGATTAAGTAAGGACCTGTCAATACAATCCCAAAGTATCATCCTAAAACGGGAAATAAGGTTACGATATTTACAAACCAAACCAAATGAAGAATAAGATTCGACAACCTAATAATCTAACTTAGACAAGAAAGATTAAGGTCGGGTGTCGCTATCCTTCCAAAATGTATAACCACTATCATCTCTGTATCGGTCGATATATTTCCCAAAAAGACCGCTCTCGACCCCAAGGCCATCCACTCATTCTCGACGAACCCCACCGCTAGATTGACCTGTTATACATGTCATTTTAAGAAAAAGTGTTAGGCTAAAGCCTTGTGAGATCAAACATTTGAATTTAGTGATAATCAATAATAAACGTAAGTAGGAAAAGGGAATTTAGGATAATAATGATGTAACTCTTTAACTCAAACAAATACCTCTTGGGTTAACGGGGGAGACCCGCTTACTAACACAAGTGACGGAACACAATAGTAAGCCACTTGACAAGTTAGTAAAACCAATACACATAGAAAGTACACGCAAGGGATGTTAGGCTTGGTGGATTTAAACAAACACCCACGGAAAGTCAACTTCAACCACATAGGGTCCTTACGTTGAAATCCTCATCCAATATCGTAATACTAGCACGTAGGACTTATAACCCAATCTGATGCCTAAACGTGCCTCAATGTGGAAAACTAGCGTTCCATCATTGGACAAAATGTTACAACATATACGGGGTCATGACTCCCAGCTGAAATCAAACAAGTCACATAAAGCCAATAAGGCCAACCGGACCATTCAACATTTAACATACCGACCAAGATAGCAACAAATGTAAGATTCCATACGATGTCTCACATAATTTACCAAGAGGTTCCAAGTGGTCACGTGAATAACGTTTCCTTACTTTAATTCTAACATCCGAAGTCATCCTTCATTAATTTCACCAACAATATTCAAAACCCTAATTTTGGATCCCAAGTATTTAAACCAAAATTTAAGTAGACAAGTTTTCCATGTACAAATATACCATTAGTTCAACATAAAGGTTCATTAACCCCATAACCATACTTTTATCATAAAACCCTAAAATCTCCAAAAGTTAGGTTTGATACAAAATCCACACAAGACAAGTATATAAAGATGGAGATGTTTAGATGTTTTAAAACCCACATTTTAACATGTATAAAGTTTTTATAAAGAGAATGAACTCACAAGTTAGGTTTTTGGTGAGAAAACCTAGAAAACCAAGAATGGTGAGAAGAGGATATAGGTCTTGACTATCCAATCTAAAACTTCTTGAATCTTGAGGCCAAAAGGGAGATTAATGCTCTTCCAATCTAGAAGATAACCACCTAGGGTTCGAAACCTTTGAATTTAAGAAGAAAGAGAGTGATGATGAGGAGTAAATGATAAAAAGGGTGAAAACCCGTCTTTAAGGTCTGCAGAGGGGTTCCCGCGACCTTGGCCACGACATAACCCGCGCGTGCTCCAGGGGCTGAAAACAAACAGAGGGTTATGCGGCTTTGGTCGCGGCTTAAGGTCGTGCCATAGCCTGCGTAAGTCACTGTTTCCATTTCAAGGGTTATACTGAAATCTAAATCCAAGGCATGAGTCTCCTCTCTAATATGCATGACGAATTCAAAGAGATTGGGATTCCTAACACTAAGAAATAAACGCATAAGCAAGATCTATAAAATGTCGAAATGTACGAGCGTTACAATCCTCCCAACCTTGGGATGGATTTCGTCCCCGAAATCTCGACTACCCAAACAAGTGGGGGTATTGACGTTTCATGTCCTTTTCCGCTTCCCACGTCACATTGGTACCGTGATGATGCTTCCATTGCACTTTCACCATCGCGACTTCTTTATGCCAAAGTTTCTTGACCTCCCTCTCTAGGATGACTTCGGGTTCCTCGACACAACAATTTCCCTCCACACGAATCTCTGATAACGGTATGACGCTTTCTTCTTCCGCCAAACACTTGCGTAGGTAACATACGTGGAAGGTAGGGTGGATTCCGTCCATTTTCGGGGGTAAGTGTGATTGAACCGTAAATAATGATTTCTTATGACTTTCTACATGTTTTCGAACCTATTTCTATTTTATGGGTATTTGGTGAATCTAAAGTGGAGATACGGGTTTTTAAGAGATTCAAGTATGGGGTTGGTTAGAAATAATCTTCGTAATAAAAATGGTTTTTATATGTTATTTGACGATAGATTTGCACTAATCAATTCTTCTTATTGTTGGAGGCCAAGTCTTGATGTTGGAAGGTTTATACATGTAAATTGGCCTTAACACTTGTGTAATTGATTTATGATAAAAGTGTTAAAATGGTTTGTATTTAGTCTTAGTGCAATGAATCCATAGGCACGGTGTTCCTATGTCCCCATTTTGTGCATTTGGTTCACCACTTGGCATGTAATAGGCATCGGGTCACCATGATAAGTAAGGTGTGGACCTATACGGTCGAGCAAAGTTTCATGGGCAGTTAGGTGTAATTCCCTTGTGCTAGAGTTCCCCGTTTAGGAACTCTCAAGAATAGACCTAGAGGGGTTGACTTGAAGTTTTCGAGCAATAGACTTAGAGGAGTTGAGCTCATTATGTGATTGGTGTTATTTGTACCATGTTTAATCACTAATGGTTTATTTGATTTATTGGTGTTAGCTCACGGCTATGTTCTTCGCGTGACTCTGAATGGGTTTGGTATTCCTATTCTTATTTGACTTATTCTGACTAGGCTTTAGCCTAACACTTGTTCTTTGTTGTCATGTTTGGCAGGCTATCATAGCGGTGAGGCACGCCGGGACTGAGGGAGCGACCTTGGGGTCGTGAGTGGTCTTTTTGAGGAAACCTAGTGGCCAACATACATTGATTTTGAAGATACACATTTTGGAAGGATAGCAACACCCAACCATAATCTAGTTAGCAAATTTAGATGAGTAGGTTGTCGTCTTATGCTTCATTTATTTGGTTGTAAATGCCTTACCATATACCCCGGTTTGGGATGATACACTTGGGTTTTGTACTGCTTTACCTCATTCCACATGTTTAAATTCACTCCCTATCTTAGGGTGGAAGGTTTAGTCTATTTTCAAGCGTTATCTTGCCGAAATTTCGAATTTTATTTCCGCTTAATTTTTAGAGTGTTATAAGTTGGTATCAGAGCTTTAGTTTAAGTGAACTGGGTATGATTGTAAGATGCCTAGACTTAAGCTGACATTATTAAGCTATGACTCGTGAGATGGGGTAGAACTCTTGAGATAGGATGGTCTAGAGTCGACGGAACTTACACAAGTTAAAAATTATAGTGATGGTAACGAGAACTCTTACGTATTATGTGTTCATAATTTCACTTAGCTAACATTATTATGAAGATATTTTATGTGAGCATACTTGACCTACTGTTGTTATGATAATTGATAAGTGTAGTAGTACGTTTCCTTGTATTATTACTGTATTCCAATTCTTATTCTATTCGTGTTTATGCGTGGCAGAACCATGGTTAATACCAAGAACCGACTGGAAGGTCAAGAGGCCACAACATCCACGGCCGACCATCCGCGAGTGACTGCGATAGAGGAACCCTCCCGTTGGGTTAATGTGTTGGGTGGAGGACCCGAGCACATTCCCTGATGCAACTTAGAAACTGAAGAGACTGTTATGGAGGAAGTAATGACAGAGACTAGAATGATGGACCGCATGATGCTAGCCATGAACAGGGCCATGGCACAACAACAAGAGATGTTCCTCAAAATCCAGGAAGACCAAGACACCAACAATCGTAGACATGAAATGGTGGACGAGAACATTATCGTGGCGGGATCCGGGGGCACCAGACCTGGGGTCCACACTGATGCAATCACAACCCCGGGAGTGGGGCTAGCGACAAAAACGTGCACATTCAAAGCTTTTCTTGGTTGTCGACCGCCGAAATTTAAAGGATCTGATAATTCCATGGACTGCATGAGTTGGATTCGGGAGATGGAGCAGGCTTTCCGCTCTAGTGAATGCGGAGAAGGTCAGAAAGTGATTTTCGGTTCCCGTATGCTAAGGGGTACGACTCTCACTTGGTGGGATGTGTACTCAGCTTCAGTGGAGCCGAGTGTTTTGGATCGACTCCCTTGGGCAACATTCAAAGAGAAGCTGCTAGAGGAGTACTGTAATGATAGGTCAAGGGATATAATCAAAGAAGAGTTTTAGAGTTTGAAGAAAGGTAATATGTCTGTGAAGGAGTATAATCAGCTCTTCATGGACAAATTGGGTTTTGTGGGACACTTGGTCCCGACAGAGAAAGACAAGATTAAGGCTTACATCAAGGGCCTTCCATCGGAAATGATGTCAATGGTGCGTGTGTCAAAGGCCTCCACTTTTCGAGAGGCGATTGAAGAGGCACAACTCATGGAAGATGCCTACAACCTTGGCAAAGAAGAAGGCAATCGTCAGGTTGAGAAGAGAAGATGGGAGGGTGGCTCTATGCCCTCAAAGAAGCCTAGATACGCCAACAATAATCAACGTGGAACTGATCCTAGGCGTGATGCCAAATGATGCTTTAAATGCCGAAGCAAACATTTTGGCCAATGCAACTTTGTTCCCGGAACGTGCTACAAATGTGGAAAGACGGGTCATACGTTTCGAGATTGCCCTATTAAGGGGCAAATATGTTTCGAGTGCAAGGAACCGGGGCACGTGAGGGCGGAATGCCCGAAGCTCAAGACCGGAGGGAATGGCTGGAAGAAGATGGAATCCCTGCGGGCGGCCGGAAGAGTCTTTCAGATGACAACAGAAGAGGCTAAGGCTTCGACCGATGTGGTGTCGGGTACGTTTCTTCTAAACTCCGCACCTGCACGTATGTTATTTGACTCGGGTGTTAGCTACTCGTTTATATCCGATATTTTCTGTCAAAAGCTTGCTATGCCTATGAGTGATCTAGAAGATGCATTAGTTGTAGAAATAGAAAATGAGGGTCAGGTATTAATCCGAAATGTTCTTAGAGGTTGCACCCTTGAGTTCGGAGGAAAGAAACTCCCCATAAACCTGTTGCCTATGCAAATTGGCGGGTTCGATGTAGTCGTGGGTATGGACTGGCTATCAGAGAATCAAGCCGAAATTGTGTGTTCCAAGAAGATGATCTGATTACCTGTGACGAACGAAGAGGCGACAATAATCTACGGCAAAAGAAGAAAAGACGGATTAGCGATTATCTTTATGATTAAAGCTCGGAAGTGTTTGGCGAAAGGATGTTCATCCTTCTTGGCTTATGCTATTGACACCAAGCTTGAGAAACAGAAACTAGAAGATGTTAGGGTAGTGCGCGAGTTTTCCGATGTGTTTTCGGAAGACTTGCCCGGTTTACCACCAGATCGATTAGTGGAATTCCGAATCGACCTCATTCCGGGAGCGGCTCCGATTGCTCGAGCTCCTTATCGATTTGCTCCTACCGAGATGCAAGAAATGATGACTCAACTTCAAGACCTCCTTGAGAAGGGCTTCATTCGACCGAGTTCATTGCCTTGGGGAGCTCCGGTCTTATTTTTCAAGAAGAAGGACGACTCAATGAGGATGTGCATCGACTACAGAGAACTGAACAAGGTTACAGTAAAGAACAAGTATTCGCTCCCGAGGATAGACGACTTGTTCGACCAATTACAAGGCGCATGTTGCTTCTCCAAGATAGATCTACGGTCGGGTTATCATCAAGTGAAGGTGGCGAAGGACGACATTCCAATGATGGCGTTTAGGACGCGATACAGTCATTACGAGTTTCTAGTGATGCCGTTCTGCCTAACTAGTGCACCGGCAATATTTATGGACTTGATGAACCGAGTGTGCTGACCATTCCTTGACAAGTCGGTAATAGTGTTCATCGACGACATCCTTGTGTACTCCAAAGATGAAGCAGATCACGAGCATCATCTTCGGGAAGTTTTAGAAGTGTTGAAGCGGGAGAAACTCTACGCAAAGTTTTCGAAGTGCGACTTTTGGCTTCGAGAAGTGCAGTTTTTGGGCCATGTGGTCACGAAGGAAGGAGTGAAGGTGGATCCCGCGAATATTGAGGCGATGATGAATTGGGAACCTGCCAAGAGTCCGTCTGAAATCCGAAGCTTTCTAGGATTGGCGGGGTACTACCGAAGATTCATTCAAGACTTTTCGAAGATAGTTTCATCGTTGACGACCCTAACGCGTAAGAATGTTAAGTTTGTTTGGATCGAGAGTCAAGAGAAGGTGTTCCAAACTCTACAAAGGAAGCTTTGCGAAGCTCCATTGCTATCCTTACCCGATGGGACAAAAGATTTTGTGGTGTATAGTGATGCGTCGAAAATGGGTTTGGGTTATGTTCTTATGCAGAGAGGGAAGGTGATTGCTTATGCATCGAGGCAACTCAAAGTTCATGAGGTCGACTATCCTACGCATGATTTGGAATTAGCGGCGGTGGTGTTCGCATTAAAGTTGTGGCGACACTACCTCTATGGCACAAAGTGCACCCTCTACACGGATCACAAGTGTTTGAAACACATATTTGATCAAAAGGAGTTGAACATGAGGCAACGGAGGTGGCTGGAGCTACTGAAGGATTATGACTGCGAATTGCTTTACCATCCGGGTAAGGCAAACGTCGTCGCCGACGCTTTGAGTCGGAAAGACTGCGGAGGAAATTCCCGTGTTACCTTTGCACGGATTGAGTTAACTTCATCCCTCATCGAACGAATGAAGGTATCGCAAGTTGAGGCCTTACTAGAAGAAAACCTCAAAGGAGAAGTCATGACAAAGCAACACCTTCTTTTGACTGAAGATAGTCGAGGGGTGAAACTTTTCAACGGGCGAATTTGGGTGCCTAAGATCGGAGACAATCGAGAACTTCTTCTTGAAGAAGCCCACAAGTCAAAATATTCTATCCATCCGGGAATCACGAAAATGTATCGAGATTTAAAAGTGCACTATTGGTGGTCGGTCATGAAACTTGACGTAGCGCACTACGTGGAGCGATGTGTGACTTGTTTGCAGGTGAAGGCCGAGCACCAACGACCTTATGGGAGTCTGCAATCCTTAGAGATCCCGGAGTGGAAATGGGAGCACATCACAATGGATTTTGTGACAAAATTGCCAAAGACTTTAAGAGGCCATGACACCATTTGGGTGATAGTGGACCGCTTGACCAAGAGCGCTCATTTCTTGGCCATGCGGGAAACTTTACCCATGGACAAGCTAGTTAAGTTGTATATTGACGAAGTGATATCTCGCCATGGTGTACCGCTATAGATTGTCTCGGATCGCGATAGTCGGTTCACGTCACATTTTTGGGATGGTTTACAAAAGGAATTGGGCACACGCGTGAAGTTAAGCACGACCTACCATCCCCAAACCGACGGTCAAAGCGAGAGGACGATTCAGACGCTTGAAGACATGTTAAGATCGTGTGTGATCGACTTTGGGGGTAGTTAGGACTCGCACCTACCTTTGGTGGAGTTCGCGTACAACAACAACTACCACTTAAGCATTGGAATGGCACCGCTTGAAGATTTATACGGTCGCAAGTGCCGAACTCTCGTATGTTGGCTCGAGGTGGGGGGAAAAGCAGTTTTCCGGGCCTGAAATCATGCAAGAGACGACAGACAAAGTGAAGGGAATTCGTGAGCGTTTAAAGGTGGCTCAAGACCGGCAGAAAAGTTATGCCGACAAGAAGAGGCGACCAATAGAATTCCATGTGGGTGACCGAGTGATGTTGAAGGTGTCCCCTTGGAAGGGAATTATTCGGTTCGAAAGCGCGGGAAGCTAAGTCCCTGTTTCCTTGGACCATTCACTGTGCTTAAGCGAGTAGGGCTTCAAGCCTACCAGTTGGAACTACCTCCTGAAATAGAGGGAATCCATAACACCTTTCATGTGTGCTACCTTCGTAAATGCTTAGCGGAGGAGAAGAGTGTTATTCCACTCTCCGAGATCAGAGTTGATGAGGGAAACCGTTGCGTCGAAGAGCCCGATGCAATTTTGGAAAGGAAGACGAAGAATCTTCGTCACAAGGAAGTCACGATGGTGAAGGTCCAATGGAAACACCATCGAGGTGCAAATGTGACTTGGGAAGCGGAAGAGGACATGAAGCGAAGATATCCTCACCTCTTCACCTAGTCAAGATTTCGAGGACGAAATCTTCTCCAAGTTGGGGAGGATTGTAACACCCGCAATCCCGGTACGTCGCTAATTTGATATAAATCTTATTATCAAACCTAGCGTGAGAGACGTGTGTTTTCGGGTGAAATAAGCTCTTGGCCAGTCTGGGGCGACAATGCTCGCGACTGTGACAAGGGTCACTGTCACGAGGGGTGTACCGCGAAGGGCGTGAACCCGGCGACTATGACCAGCGACTATGACATGTGTCACTCTCGCGTGTCATTGTCGCCAGGGTGGTACCGAGAGTCCTTGGACGTGGGTGATTGTGACCAAGCGACTATGACAGTGTCATAGTCGCAGGGAAATGTCGCCGACGGGCTCCAGGCCCTTAAATGCTCTTCAGCCATTGTTCTTGTATATTTACTAGGGTTTACGTGTTACTACTCTCTTTTATACATTCTAAGTATGCAATGGGTTTTGACATAGTTTGACCTAATTATGAGTCGGAAATATTAGGGTTTTGGAACTTGAACAAATATGTTGGGTAAATGTGATTGAACCGTAAATAATGATTTCTTATGACTTTCTACATGTTTTCGAACCTATTTCTATTTTATGAGTCTTTGGTGAATCTAAAGTGGAGATACGGGTTTTTAAGAGATTCAAGTATGGGGTTGGTTAGAAATAATCTTCGTAATAAAAATGGTTTTTATATGTTATTTGACGATAGATTTGCACTAATCAATTCTTCTTATTATTGGAGGCCAAGTCTTGATGTTCGAAGGTTTAGACATGTAAATTGGCCTTCACACTTGTGTAGTTGATTTATGATAAAAGTGTTAAAATGCTTTGTATTTAGTCTTAGTGTAATAGATCCATAGGCACGATGTTCCTATGTCTCCATTTTGGGCATTTGGTTCACCACTTGGCACGTAATAGGCATCGGGTCACCATGATAAGTAAGATGTGGACCTATACGGTCGGGCAACGTCTCATGGGCAGTAAGGTGTAATTCCCTTGTGCTAGCGTTCCCCATTTTGGAACTCTCAAGAATAGACCTAGAGGGGTTGACTTAATGTTTTCGGGCAATAGACTTAGAGGAGTTGAGCTCATTATGTGATTGGTGTTATTTGTACCATGTTTAATCACTAATGGTTTATTTGATTTATTGGTGTTAGCTCACGGCTATGTTCTCCGCGTGACTCCGAATGGGTTTAGTATTGCTATTATTATTTGACTTATTCTCAGTAGGCTTTAGCCTAACACTTGCTCTTTGTTGTCATGTTTGGCAGACTATCATAGCGGTGGGGCACGTCGGGACTGATGGAACGACCTTGGGGTCGTGAGTGGTCTTTTTGAGGAAACCTAGTGGCCAACATACATTGATTTTGAAGATACACATTTTGGAAGGATAGCGACACCCAACCATAATCTAGTTAGCAAATTTAGATTAGTAGGTTGTCGTCTTATGCTTCATTTATTTGGTTGTAAATGCCTTACCATATACCCCGTTTTGGGATGATACACTTGGGTTTTGTACTGCTTTACCTCATTCCACAGGTTTAAATTCACTCCCTATCCTAGGGTGGCAGGTTTAGTCTATTTTAAAGAGTTATCTTGCCGAAATTTCGAATTTTATTTCCGCTTAATTTTTAGAGTGTTACACAATTACCGCCAAAGTCAATCACACACAACCTAACCATGTCCTCCAGAGTTTGTATCGTCGTTTCACTTTGTCCGTCGGTTTGTGGGTGGTAAGTCGTACTCAGATTTTCTCGAGTTCCCAATTCCTGATGCAAGGCTCCCCAAAATCTTGATGTAAACCAACTGTCATGATCGGAAACTATAGACAAGGATATGTCGTGTCTAGAGACCACTTCATCAATATATAGCTTTGCCAACTTATCCATTGGCAAAGTTTCCCGCATTGCTAGAAAGTGAGCACTTTTCGTCAAACGGTCGACAATCACCCAAATAATGTCGTTGCCCCTCAAGGTCTTTGGTAGCTTGGTCATGAAATCCATGGTAATTTTGTCCCACTTCCATTCGGGTATCTCCAACGATTGTAAGCTTCCATAAGGTCGTTGGTGCTCGGCCTTCACTTGTGAACAAGTCACACACCGCTCCACGAAATGTGCTACATCCAGTTTCATAACCGGCCACCAATAATGCAGTTTCAAGTCTCTATACATCTTTGTGCTCCCCAAGTGGATGGAGTATTTGGACTTGTGTGCCTCTTCCAAGAGTAGTTCTCGGTTTCCTCCAATCTTTGGCACCCAAACACGTACGTTGAAACACTTGATCCCTCGATTATCATCGGTCAAAAGTAACTGTTGCTTGGTCATACCTTCATCCTTGAGATTCTTTTCCTTCAAGGCTTCGACTTGTGACGCTCTAATCCTCTCCATGAGGCTCAACACTAGCTCGATTCTTGAAAGCTTGGCTCGGAGCTTCCCACTATATTCCTTCCTACTCAAGGCATCGACCACCACATTTTCCTTACTCGGATGGTAAAGCAGTTCACAATCATAGTCCTTGAGTAGTTCCAACCACCTTCTTTGTCTCATGTTAAGCCCCTTCTGATCAAGGTACAGTTCGTGCCATAGAGATAGTGTCGCCACAACTTCAACGCGAACACTACTGCCGCCAATTCTAAATCATGAGTGGGGTAATTCTTCTCGTGCACCTTCAATTGCCTTGATGCGTAGGCAATCACCTTTCCCCTTTGCATGAGCATGCACCCTAGACCCATCTTGGATGCATCGCTATAGACCACGAAATCCTCCGATCCTTCTGGCAGGGACAAAATCGGAGCTTCACACAGTTTCCTTTGCAATGTCCAGAAAGATTTCTCTTGGGATTCGGTCCACATGAACTTCACATTCTTTTTGGTTAAGGCAGTCAATGAAGAAGAAATCTTGGAGAAGTCTTGGATGAATCTTCGGTAGTAACCCGCCAATCCCAAAAAGCTTCGGATATCGGATGGACTCTTGGGAGGTTACCAATTCATCATAGCTTCTATCTTTGCGGGATCCACCTTCACTCCGTCTTTCGTAACCACGTGCCCCAAAAACTGCACCTTCTTCAACCAAAATTCACATTTAGAGAATTTCGCATAAAGCTTCTCCTTTCTCAAGACCTCCAAAACATCACGAAGGTGACGCGCATGATCAGATTCGTCCCTGGAGTAAATCAAAACATCATCAATGAACACGATAACCGACTTGTCGAGAAACGGTCGACACACAAGGTTCATTAAATCCATGAACACCGCCAGGGCGTTCGTCAAACCAAAAGGCATCACCAAGAATTCATAGTGCCCATAGCGCGTCCTAAATGCGGTCTTCGGGATATCGTCCTCCTTGACTTTCACTTGATGGTACCCCGAACGTAGATCGATCTTTGAGAAACATCCCGCTCCTTGAAGTTGATCGAACAAGTCATCGATTCTAGGGAGTGGGTATTTATTCTTTACGATCACCTTATTCAATTCCCTATAATCGATGCACATCCGCATGGTGCCATCTTTCTTCTTCACAAACAAGATCGGTGCTCCCCACGGCGACGAGCTCGGTCTCACGAAACCCTTCTCGAGAAGGTCTTGTAACTGATCCATCATCTCTTTCATCTTCGACGGGGCCAAACAATATGGAGCTCTGGCTATCGGAGCCGCTCCTGGTGCTAGATCAATCTTGAACTCTACCTGACGATCGGGCGGTAATCCAGGCAAGTCGTCCGGGAATACATCGGGGAATTCATTCGCCACTTTCACATCTTCGAGCCTTTTCTTGTTGAGTTTGCCGTCTATAACGTACGTCAAAAAGGATGAGCATACTTTTGCTAAACCCTTCCGTGCTTTCAACATGCTGATAATTACCACTTCTCCCTTCCGCCTTTCGCCATACACAGTCACCAACTCATCATTCGAAAACGGAATCCTAATCAACTTCTTTGCGCATAGAATCTCGACATGGTTATCCTCTAACCAATCCATCCCAATGACCACATCAAAACCTCCGATGGCCATTGGCATTAAGTCGACCAGGAATTCCTTCCCTTCGATTTCCAACTTACAATCCCTAAGGACATCCCGAACCACTACTTGATCACCGTCCGCTAGCTCTACCACTAAGGCATCCTTTAGACTAGTAGTGGGTATTGATAACTTTGGACAAAAAGAACTTGACACAAATGAAAAGCTAGCTCCTGAATCAATTAAAACGCGTGTAGGTACGAAGTTTAGGAGAAACGTACCCGATACTACATCCGTCGATGCCTTTGCCTCCTCAGTAGTCATCTGGAATGCTCTCCCTGTTGCTTTCGGAGGGTCCACTTTCTTTCCTCCGCTGAAACCCGTCTTCACCTTCGGACACTCGCTCCTAATGTGACCCGACTCCTTGCACCCAAAACAAATTTGTCCTCTGATCGGACAATCTCGGAAGTTGTGGTCGGGCTTGCCATATTTAAAGCACGGTTCAGACCCCGAGTTACAAGGGCCGAGATGTTTGCTCCGACACTTGGAGCACCATGGAACATCCCGTCTAGGGCCGGCTCCCCGTTGATTGTTGTTGAATGGTCTCGATCTTTTGGAGGGCATTAAACCCCCTTCCCATCTTCTTTTCTTGACTGCACCGCTTCTCTCCACCTTGGTTGGACCATAAGAGTCTTCCACTAACTATGCCTCCTCGATCGCCTCTCGGAGGGTGGAGGCCTTTGACACTCGCACCATATTCATCATTTCGGTAGGCAAACATTTGATGTAGGCTTTGATCTTTTCTCTTTCAGTCGGGACCCAATTTATCCATAAACAACCTGTTGTACTCCTTCACCGACAAGTTCCCTTTCTTCAAGCCACGAAATTCGTCAATGATCCGATCCATGGCCCGTTCATTACAGAATTCTTCCATTACCTTCCTCTTGAAAGTTTCCCAGCTCAGTTTGGCCAGTACCGTGGCCTCAACGAAAGTGGAATAAACATTCCACCATGTGAGGGTCGCCCCTCTAAGCATTTGAGACTCGAATAAAGCTTTCTGGCCTTTACCACACTCGCTTGATCGAAAGTCCTGCTCCATTTCTCGGATCCAGTTCATGCATGCCACCGGGTCGTCTAAGCCCTTGAACTCCGGTGGTCGACAACCAAGGAAAGCCTTAAAGGTGCAAGTTCTCGTCACTTGCCTTGCTTCCGGGGGTTGCGGTCTCATTAGTGGGGATTTCAGGTCCACTACCCCCGGATCCCGCCACCAAAATGTTTTCTGCGACTGCTTCATGTCTACGGTTGTTAGTATCCCGATCTTCCAGTAGCTTTAAAAACATTTCCTGTTGTTGGTCCATCGTCGCGTTCATGGCTTGCATCATTCGATCCATCATCCTTGATTCCGGAGTCACCTCTTCCATTATCGGTTCGGATGTGACTATGTTGCAACGGGGTACATGCTCGGGTCCTCCGCCCAAAACATTTTGCGGCTGTCGAGGCAAATCCATTGTTGTAACTCTAGGGTGGTCGGCCATAGATGTCGATGCCTCTAGGCCCTCCGGTCGATTTTGAGTATTTACCATGGTCTGTCACACATACGCGAGGATATAGGTGAGAGATAAATTATACGAATTATAGACATGGAAACGTCCCGCTACATTCATTAATCATCATAACAATGGAAAATAAACATAATCACGTAAAACATATTCATAATAACGTTAGCTAAGTGAAATTATGAACATGTGATACGTAAAAAATTTCATCACCATTACCATAACTCTCAATTAGTGTAATTTTCGTCGACTCTAAGACCATCCTATATTAAGAGTTCTACCCATTCTCACACAATCATAACTTAAAGTCACAGCTTAAGTCTAGGTATTCTACATTCATACCTAGTTCATTTAAACTACTACTCTGATACCAACTTGTAACACCCTAAATTTTAGAGGAAATTAAAATTTCGAAAATTCGG
This sequence comes from Arctium minus, assembly GCA_954870635.1. Taxonomy (NCBI): domain Eukaryota; kingdom Viridiplantae; phylum Streptophyta; class Magnoliopsida; order Asterales; family Asteraceae; genus Arctium; species Arctium minus. The sequence continues at coordinate 29,497,653 of OX941081.1, forward strand.
CAATATGACGGCTATAAAATGAGTAAACCTGATTAAGTAAGGACCTGTCAAAACAATCGCAAAGTATCATCCCGAAACGGGAAATAAGGTTACGACATTTACAAACCAAACCAAATGAAGAATAAGATTCGACAACCTAATAATCTAACTTAGACAAGAAAGATTAAGGTCGGGTGTCGCTATCCTTCCAAAATGTATAACCACTATCATCTCTGTATCGGTCGATATATCTCCCAAAAAGACCGCTCTCGACCCCAAGGCCATCCACTCATTCCCGACGAATCCAACCGCTAGATTGACATGTTATACATGTCATTTTAAGAAAAAATGTTAGGCTAAAGCCTTGTGAGATCAAACATTTGAATTTAGAGGTAATCAATAATAAGCGTAAGTAGGAAAAAGGGAATTTAGGATAATAATGATGTAACTCTTTAACTCAAACAAATACCTCTTGGGTTAACGAGGGAGATCCGCTTACTAACACAAGTGACGGAACACAAGAGTAAGCCACTTGACAAGTTAGTAAAACCAATACACATAGAAAGTACACGCAAGGGATGTTAGGCTTGGTGGCTTTAAACATACACCCACGGAAAGTCAACTTCAACCACATAGGGTCCTTACGTTGAAATCCTCATCCAATATCGTAATACTAGCACGTAGGACTTATAACCCAATCTGATGCCTAAACGTGCCTCAATGTGGAAAACTAGCGTTCCATCATTGGACAAAATGTTATAACAATTACGGGGTCATGACTCCCAGCTGAAATCAAACAAGTCACATAAAGCCAATAAGGCCAACCGGACCATTCAACATTTAACATACCGACCAAGATAGCAACAAGTGTAAGATTCCATACGATGTCTCACATAATTTACCAAGAGGTTCCAAGTGGTCACGTGAATAACGTTTCCTTACTTTAATTCTAACATCCGAAGTCATCCTTCATTAATTTCACCAACAATATTCAAACCCTAATTTTGGATCCCAAGTATTTAAACCAAAATTTAAGTAGACAAGTTTTCCATGTACAAATATACCATTAGTTCAACATAAAGGTTCATTAACCCCATAACCATACTTTTATCATAAAACCCTAAAATCTCCAAAAGTTAGGTTTGATACAAAATCCACACAAGACAAGTATATAAAGATGGAGATATTTAGATGTTTAAAAACCCACATTTTAACATGTATAAAGTTTTTATAAAGAGAATGAACTCACAAGTTAGGTTTTTGGTGAGAAAACCTAGAAAACCCGGAATGGTGAGAAGAGGATGAAGGTCTTGACTATCCAAGCTAAAATTTCTTGAATCTTGAGGCCAAAAGGGAGATTAATGCTCTTCCAATCCAGAAGATAACCAACAAGGGTTCGAAACCTTTGAATTTAAGAAGAAAGAGAGTGATGATGAGGAGTAAATGAGGAAAAGAGTGAAAACCCGTCTTTAAGGTCTGCAGAGGGGTTCCCGCAGCCTTGGCCATGGCATAACCCGCACGTGCTCCAGGGGCTGAAAACAAATAGAGGGTTACGAGGCTTTGGCCGCGGCTTAAGGCCGCGCTATAGCCCGCGCAAGTCACTATTTCCATTTAAAGGTTTATACTAAAATCTAAAGCCAAGGCATGAGTCTCCTCTCTAATATGCATGACGAATTCAAAGAGATTAGGACTCCTAACACTAACAAATAAACGCGTAAGCAAGGTCTATAAAATGTCGAAATGTATGGGCATTACATTTCTCTTCATTTTTCTTGCTCGATCACTGATTTGGTCATAACTTCTTCGTTTTAACTCCGATTTTGCTCCGAAAAGAACCGTTGGACTCGTAATTGAACCCTTCATCCAACAAGGCTATAAAATATAGGATTCGAGTCCAAAATCCCATTTCTTCTTTTTCTCTTAAAATACCCATTTGTATTAACTTGAAATTATATCTTCCTAAAAATCGGGGTGTTACAATCCTCCCAACCTTAAAAGAGATTTCGTCCTCGAAATCTAACCCCGACCAAACACCCAACGTCGCATTTAGTGAGATCAATTGGCTCTCTATCCAAAAAGGGATACTTTCATGGTACCTTGCCTCATATACGAAACCAATCACATCCCGGTTAAGGTTGTCACTGTATTTCTCATAACAGGCCGCCACACACCCGATCTCAACGCTCGATATACCTTACAGATGACATAATGTACATCGAGTCCTTATCAAACCACTTTCCTATCCTTTAGATATCGGTTGTCTCCCAACCTTAGGTTGTGCATATCACCTCAAGAGTAGCTTACGACCTTAACTAGCCATTTCCACCAAGAATACCCCAAAGCGATCTTTTCCCTTAGATACTTCTAATTCCAAAACATCTAGGTCTCCTCAATAATCGGTTTGTACTTAAAGTCTACCTCGGCATTCTCACCAAATTTCTTCAATAATCAACACCACCAAAGATTTATCGTCCTTTCCCTGACGAAGTTCCTAACACTAGTTTAGTCTGGTCCAATCCACAATAAATGTGTTCCTCAAGCTGATACAAGCACAACATCTACAGATAGCGGGTTACCTCAACCCCACGGTTACACAACTCTCATAATGCATTCAAGCATCGATTGTCAAATCAGCGGGAACCTTGCTGATTACAGAATTACCCATGATCGATCCCTAATTTCCAGTATCTAATATTTTTAAGGTTACTACTTAACTTGCAGGCATACCAACTCCAACGAAAGTGCACTGAAGCACCCCAATGGTCACTGACCTCCAAATTCGAATGTCGACACCTATCCTCAAAATGTCTACACCGCAACCATGGTTATACGACCATATATTTCCTTCCAGATTTGCACTGACGAAATAAAGTTGACACCTATCATGGTACTAAAGTTCAGATAATCGAATCGCCATAATTTCTTTATTCCGGAAGACTCACCTGGATGGTACACATCCGACCCATCGACTTATATCCCACCAAAGTCAAGCAACCACCCAATGATTTATCCCGAAGATTTACCGTCATAGCAATATTACCATTTAAATAGCTAGTAGAATTCATAATTCTAATATACCAAACATTCATGCGTGCACCTATTCACAACCGAAATCCCAAAATTTCAAAACTAACCACCAGTCAGTCCTCCGACACTTAACTTCCAAGGACCCCTCTAGTCCTTACTCGCTACTCATTCTACAGAAGCGTTTACACCTATAGCCACGATTGAATTCAAGGTTTTTCAAACTAATATGTCAATTTGAAACTTTATAAAACTCCAAATTGCAAAGCTTTATAACAATTAATCGCACAAATAAAATCCACTACCATTTACTCGGTAGGTGTACAAAGTGGTCACAAATGTCGCACGTATAAAATCCTTTTGAAAATTGTTTAATTAATATTCAAGCTAAAAATGTTGACAACGAAAGACGTTCAACAAACCTTTCAAAGGAACCATTGTGGTCCCAACATGCATCTCTTTGCGCCATGAATGAAAAACACTTTTACGTACTAAAACAGTGTATAACAAAATGTTTGTACAAAACTCTAGAAAGGAAATTCACATAATCAGATCCCAAAAGTTTCTTATTTAACCATATAATGACATGGGATAAAATTTCAAACAAGACCCACATACATCGGTTTATTTTCCAAACTTAGTAAAACGATAAGTGCTTGCAATTTGGTCAAATATAGAATAATTTAAATCGACTTCAACTTTTAACCGCAGCGGTAAAACGCTATTTGAACCAAGATGGTGGCTATAATGCCATGCACATGAGTAAATCATTATAATGCATTGCGTGAGACTATAACAGTAAAATCAACAACCCAAATATGTTAAAAGCAAAAGTTTAACACAAACCATCATAAATCATCCATATGCTTACTCACACCAAAAGCATAATTCATTTATAGTACTAAGTAGTGTGCAGGGAAATATGCTCGTATAAAACTCAAGAGAGAAATCACACGATACTGAAACTCCAAAAATAGCATATGGGGTAACATCCACCAACAAAACTCTTGTGAAATAAAATTTTCAATATACCATAAACCAACACAAGCCATGAATCTAGCCTACGCATTTCAATGTTCGTTCATGCGTTGTAAGACACCGTAAAATAATACTCAATAAGACTCATCAAAACTCACACAGAATAAAATTTCCAATAAACATCAAACATCAAAATAATAGGGGATAACTCTTCGTCCAAAATCCTAACATATGTGGAGGAGATCCAATGTTAAGGTCATAAACCATAGTTACTTATCCAAGACCCTACACAACGTCAAAATACGAACATCACAATATCCGAAAATAGCGTTAGACAACAATGAGAGTGAAGAAAGTCTCAACAAAGTTTGCAACCGTATGCAATCAAATGGTTTTATGCATGTTTAAAATCATGATTTAAACCTTGTGTGTGCTAAACATCTTTCCAAAATTTCGTTATAAAATTTCACATGATGATTTCAGAAACATGAGAAATAGTTGATACAATTCATGTTAGAATTTGATCGGCACTCAACGTCTCGAAACTGCGCGCCTTGATTTCCCTAGACCAAAGATCCTCAATTTTCCGGCACACTATTGTCATATGGATACTCAAACATCTTAGGACAATAATTCAAGGGTTCCATAGGTTCACCTTATAATTTCTCCTCGAATAATGTTGATTCCAATGTCTATGGTTCTAATCCAACCAATAATTCCGACCCGGAAGGGTCCACTTAATGCAATCACCATGCTTATTGTCACTCCAAATGACGAACGCTAAAATCCTCAGCCTCTCCTAACAGCTACCCACTTAGAAACTTCTTCACTACCTGTCAGGATCTAATTCTCAACAAGAATAAAGTCTCAGAAACAATATCAAAGAAGTTGCGGAAAAACACTTTGATATTCAATGTAACAGTAAACAAACAGTATATGATTAACAACTTGTAAACTTGTATTAAAATCACAAGATTACACACACAACCTCAATCTTGAAGAACAAGCTCTTTCAAGACGAATTCTACTTCTCTAGAATTAGGAACTATGCCTTGAGGTTTTTTTTTTCTCTAGAACTAAAACATAGAATGAATAATTATATCAAAAAGTTATCTCACTATTCTAAACAATACAATATATATACTGAAGATAAAAGATAATTACAATTTATACAATATCTCCATAATATCTTCCATCATTATCTCTAAGCTTCCATGAATATCTTCAGTTTATCCAGCTGTCATCCTTTCCATACAGATCTCCATCTTATAAGCAGTATTAATCATAAGCAGCATTAATACTCTGAGCAGTATTAATCTCTTAGCAGTAGTAACTCCAGCAGTACTAACCATGAAGAGCAGCACTAACTTTGTTCCAGCAGCATTAACTTCAGAAGTATTAACTAAGTTCTTCTAGCAGCATTAACTTCAGAAGTATTAACTAAGTAAGAATAAAGTCTCAGAAACAATATCAAAGAAGTTGCGGAAAAACACTTTGATATTCAATGTAACAGTAAACAAACAGTATATGATTAACAACTTGTAAACTTGTATTAAAATCACAAGATTACACACACAACCTCAATCTTGAAGAACAAGCTCTTTCAAGACGAATTCTACTTCTCTAGTATTAGGAACTATGCCTTGAGGGTTTTTTTTTCTCTCTAGAACTAAAACATAGAATGAATAATTATATCAAAAAGTTATCTCACTATTCTAAACAATACAATATATATACTGAAGATAAAAGATAATTACAATTTATACAATATCTCCAGAATATCTTCCATCATTATCTCTAAGCTTCCATGAATATCTTCAGTTTATCCAGCTGTCATCCTTTCCATACAGATCTCCATCTTATAAGCAGTATTAATCATAAGCAGCATTAATACTCTGAGCAGTATTAATCTCTTAGCAGTAGTAACTCCAGCAGTACTAACCATGAAGAGCAGCACTAACTTTGTTCCAGCAGCATTAACTTCAGAAGTATTAACTAAGTTCTTCTAGCAGCATTAACTTCAGAAGTATTAACTAAGTTGAACTAGCAATATTAACACATTCAACAGTAGTATCCATCCTTGACATCTTTCAGACCCAACAATCTCCCCCTAACTTAACTTTTCAAAACTGAAAAGTTAAGTTCTTCAGCATAAGGTCTTTATGATAATTTCAAAACTTTCTGTAATTTCTAGTTCTTCTTGATTCAGTTTCTGCTGTTATCTTCTTTTCTGTTTCTACTGTTATCTTCTTTTCTGTTTCTGATGTAGTTACTGCTTTGTTTCAGCTTCTTCACTTATCTCCCCCTCAAAATAAGATTTCATACAAACTTTAATTTTCTTCTTTTTCAGTACCAGCTTCTTGAAATGATCTATCTGCTAGTGATAAGAAGTGATCACCTTTTCATCTCTTTTATCTCCATAATTTGATTATGAACTTTCAGACTAATTGTACCAAGTGTATCCATCAATTCTTTGTAGTTAAACTGTCCTCACCTCCTTTAGGTGTGTTTACCACCTTTGAAGTATCCTTGGATCTTTTAGTAGAGATCTTCTACCTAGCAGAAGCACCTTCTACTCCCTTGGTTTCTTGGCACCTGGGACCTTTAGATAGTTACTCATCTAAAGTTGCCATGGGGAAGGTCTTAGATATGTTCACACTGTCCTGTCCTGCACTTTGTGCAAAGTCAGTAGTGTGAGCCTTACAACCCATATGCTCTTGCATCTCCTTATTGAGCACCTTCTTGAGGTTGGGAGACACCTCTATGGTTTCCCTTTGGATATTCTCTGATGAAAAATGCTCCATCAGAGGGCTTGTAGGTTTTGAGGTTGAAGATACAAGAAGGGTAGGAACCTTCTGTATCTTTTCCTTATATAGTATGGTAATGGGGAATGTTGGTTTGACAAAAGGAATCTGAAGATTTATGCTTTGTAGTGGAAGGTGTGGATAGGTCATCAGTGGGTTGGTCTAATGAGGGCTTTGACCCTGATGCCTTACCTTCTTGATTGTGGGACATCACCATCATTGTAGAGAACAATGGTGTGTCAACTCCTTCCGAGTCCCTAGCAGATCTTCTCATGTTTGAGAAAACCTTGCCTTTAGGGGTTTAGGTACATATACCTCATCAAAGTGAGGTATGTCCGTCAATTCATCATTAAGTACTTCTTGTACAAACCTTGGATACAGATAAAAGCTTTTTGATTGATATCCAGGTTTGACATTAAATTATTGAAGATCATTTTAGGTATAGAAAACTTACATTAGCAGTAGTAACACTTATCAGCAGCATTAACACAGACTGGCAGTAGTAACACATACCAGCAGCATTAACACAGTCTGACAGTATTCACTGAACTAGAAGTACTAACTACCTTTCAGTATTAGCAACCTTTTTCACTTTTCTTACCTTCTGCTGGATCAGAAGTAACATGTCCTCCATCAAATCTTTTAAAGAATTTGAAGGCAGTCTATGTTCCTTGTTATGTGCCAAGAGCAACCATTATCTTCATTCCAAATGCTCTTCCTCTTGAGCTTTTGATTGCCCTGCACACTTGATAAATCAGTTAGTCTTTGATGGGACCCAAGCCAAAGTGGTCTTGGGTTGTCCTTTCTCATTTATATAATCTGTCAGTTTGGTCTGAATGAGTTGTTTAGGAATCTCATGACTGGAGTACTTTGTCAAGATTATAGGCTTGGCTGCATTACTACTAGAAGCAGCACTAGCCTTGTTAGCAGTACTAACTTGGTTAGCAGTACTAATCAAGTTAGCAGCACTATTCTTGTTAGCAGTACTATCTGGGATAGCAGTACTAACAGGTTTCTTTGCAATTGGAAACCAAACTTGAACAAAGTTGTTTGCTTTCTTTGTCTTTAAATTACTCCTTGGCTTATTTGGAGTATTTTTCTTTGTATTAGCAAACTTGTTCTGAGCATGAGACTTTAAAGGTGCTCCTTTCTCAGTCAATTGATTCCTTCTTTTATTCCTATAACCAAAAGAGTTTTGTGGTTTTCTTTGAAAAGTGACTCTTTGGTTGATAGGGTTGAAATAACAGTGTTTGGCAAGATGATTCAATTTGCCACAGATAAAACAAGGTTTTGGTCTATTGATTTTACTCAAATCAACTCCTTGTTTTTGTGCCCACTGATTATTCCAGTTTCTCTGATTTCCCCTTGGTTTATCATGTTTTTGGGGCTCAGATTTATTGCATGCACACTGCTTGCAAGGGATAGGGTTCACAACAGTGGTCTGCTTATAATGAACCTTCTTGTTCTTTCCCTCAGTCTTCTCTATCTCATTGGACTTGATCCAATGCTTTCCACATCCCTCATTGGTGATTATGTGGTTTTTTATAGGAATCTCACCACTCACAGTGTTGTCTTTATCCTTGACAACTTCTTTCTCAGTTTTATCCTTAACAACTACTTCATCTAAGGGATCTATCTCAGTGGCTCCCTTAGGTAGGTCCTTCCTATCCTTTGTTTCTAACAAATCTGAACTAGGAGGGATGTAGTTGTTGTTATAGGGTGGTGGTGTGGTATTGTACCCTATTCCTCTTCTCAGTTTATCATGAATCTGAGATTGTAGTAAAGAATCCATAGCTTTAGAGGCATTGAAAAACTTTTCTACATCTAGCTTGACTTTAGCTAGTTCAACTCTTAGCTTTTCACTCTCTTCTTTGGATCTGGTCAGTTGAAGTTCTAAGTCAATCTTCTCCCACTTCCAGTAGTTTGTGTCATAAGAGTGTTGAAGCTCATTGGCTTGAAAACCCTTAATCTGCTCTTCAAATCTCTCAACTATCCTCACATAATCTTTTATGTCCTTTTCCAATCTCTTAAGGTCATCACTCATGTTCTGATTGTGATCCCTATACCTTTTAACAGTTTTAATGCAATTTTGAGAACAAAGATTGGAAGTTACCTCTGTTGGGAGATCAGACACCTCTGCCATTAGAGCTTGGTTCTGGATGGCCTCTTCAGCTTGATCACTCCAATCAAACCCCATGCCTTGTTGAGAGACAAGGGCTTGTGCAGAGTTTCTGTTATTATTGAAGCTTCCAGATTGAGCTTGTTGGTGGTTATTGTTTTGAGGCATTCCACTTCTGCATTCTCTAGCAAAGTGTCCCTTCTGATGGCATTTATAGCATTCCACCTTTGACTTGTCAAAACCTGCTCCATCTTCTCTTCTTTGTGAGAAGTTGTTCCTTCCAGTTCTTTTGATGAATTTCTTAACTCTCATAGAGAGCATGGCCATCTGCCATTTAATGTCCATCTCTTCAAGATCATCTGGATGGAGTTGTTCCAAGTCATCATTAATGAGAGAAGAGTTTCCATGACTTGCTAGAAAGGCTTCAAATACAGTTTCAGTGCCTTTCTCTTGAGTTGCTCCATTGGCAGTACTAACTGATTCAGAGTTGGAAGTAGAATCAGTTGATGCTGAAAGGAGTGCAGCATTGTGAACATATCCAGAAGGCCTCTTCTTAGCCTCTACCTCAGATTCAAAAACTCTTAGATCATTATATAGATCATCAAGTTCCTTTTCTTCCAGTTGATCATTCTGTCTGAAAGCCACAGTATACATGGTCCATTCATCACTCAGGGACCTTAGAAACTTTCTGTTCAGATCATCTTGATCAATTTGTACTCCCACTGTAGCAAGTTCACCAATAAGCTTGTTGAACCTGTCAAAAGTTTGAGTCATGGACTCATTCTTGGTTGACATAAAGTTCTCATATTGTTGCTTCAGAATGGCTTTCTGATTTCTCTTGGTACTTTTGGTACCTGAGAATCTCTTCTCTAGAGCATTCCAGAGCATCTCTGCATCAGTGCAGTTGCAGAACTGATGTTGATATTCATTGGGGATAGCCAAGAGCAAAGTGCTCAAGGCTTTCATCTCTGTCTGTCTAGCCTTTCTTTCTGCATCAGTTTTTGGTGGAGTTCTCTTTCCATCTGCACCAATCTTTCCTGCTTCAGAAGGACCATTCTCTATGATATCCCACATAGAATAGTCAGTGAGAAGTATGTACTGCTTGATTCTGATCTTCCACATATCGAATTCATTGGGTCTAAGCATTGGAACCTTTGAGACTAGAGTACTGTTTGATTCTGCAAAGTTTTCCATGATGAATGAATAGATGTTTCTGAGAGAACAGGCTCTGATACCACTTGTCAGGATCTAATTCTCAACAAGAATAAAGTCTCAGAAACAATATCAAAGAAGTTGCGGAAAAACACTTTGATATTCAATGTAACAGTAAACAAACAGTATATGATTAACAACTTGTAAACTTGTATTAAAATCATAAGATTACACACACAACCTCAATCTTGAAGAACAAGCTCTTTCAAGACGAATTCTACTTATCTAGAATTAGGAACTATGCCTTGAGGTTTTTTTTTTCTCTCTAGAACTAAAACATAGAATGAATAATTATATCAAAAAGTTATCTCACTATTCTAAACAATACAATATATATACTGAAGATAAAAGATAATTACAATTTATACAATATCTCCAGAATATCTTCCATCATTATCTCTAAGCTTCCATGAATATCTTCAGTTTATCCAGTTGTCATCCTTTCCATACAGATCTCCATCTTATAAGCAGTATTAATCATAAGCAACATTAATACTCTGAGCAGTATTAATCTCTTAGCAGTAGTAACTCCAGCAGTACTAACCATGAAGAGCAGCACTAACTTTGTTCCAGCAGCATTAACTTCAGAAGTATTAACTAAGTTCTTCTAGCAGCATTAACTTAAGAAGTATTAACTAAGTTCTTCTAGCAGCATTAACTTCAGAAGTATTAACTAAGTTGAACTAGCAATATTAACACATTCAACAGTAGTATCCATCCTTGACATCTTTCAGACCCAACACTACCCCAACGGTCGTCACATCAAAGTAGTCCAAACATACACATGTAACTCGTAGGTTCACCATAACACTGGCCAGGTGCAATTATGAGCGTACTGTACATGATCATCCTTGCTACTCTCGACGTGATTCCCGCCCCTAGTGTCTCCATCAACCTCAAAACATCCAATCTTAAAGTGCCTATTGGTGAAATTCTCTCTATCGATCACTTAAAAGAACACTAGTTTGAGTCTAGGCATCCAAAATGAACACCTAAATCTCTCAAACTTAAGCTCTGATACAACTTGTAACACCCTCAAATTTGGAAAGAGCAACTAATTTAAAACTTTCAATTATACATCAAATGAGGATAAAATATATTCTACAAATCATCACTTGAGTCACCTCAAAAAGAATATACTAGATTTAACTTCAACAAATAATAGGTCAAGTCTTGTATAAAGACTAATCAAAGTCGGGTGTTACTAAAACCCAATGACAGTTGCTATCTCCAAAAGTGCGGAAAGTTTCACCAATCTACTCTCTCTCGTGCAGGACTAGCACTCATCAAAACCACGAAGTCGCTGGCCAACAATCCTCAACCAAATATGATGTACATGCCGACAAATAAAAAGGTTAGGCTAACGCCTAGTGAGTTTAAGAGTTTTCGTCATGAAACAAATATATTTGTTAAAGGGAAATAATGCAAAGTCATAATCTTTCAAAATGATTTACTTTAGATATTAAACGACTCATTTTCCAATAACACACACCTTTAAAAACAAGTAACCCAACCTAAACATTCTTTTGTAAAACAACTTCAGCCCCAAGTTCACCCAAAACGTGAATAGAAAAATGAACTCCCAATTTATAAAAGTGCGGATAAAAAACTTTATTTCCTGAAACACCCAAAACACGGGCGGGGCATAATACTCAACCCATAAGTCTTGAATAACAACCATTTAATGTAATAAAATGCAATCGACCGATATTTATGCAAGCACATGCTACAAAATACATGAATAACTCCAACACAATTTAGATTAGGACAAATCATTTTTCCCAATGAGTCTCTATCGTTTATTTTTTCAAAAACGTCCCATAACACAAAATCAATCGTTTTCCCAAAACACACTCTAAATGTACATTTGTACTCAAAACACCTACTTCCACAAAATAACTCATTAAAACATAAATACTTGAGATTTATTTGTCAAAATGTTCAAAATCCCCAATGCGGGTGTTTTACAAAATTTATAAAGTTAAACACTTCAAATAATCCAGACTCATCAGATAATACAACAGTTGATAATTTCATGTAAACATATAAACATTTAAAATTTGACATTTTGGCATTTTGGCATGCACACCGTTTTCATAAATCAACTTGAACTCACCTTGCTAGATTTAGGCTAAACCTAGATTTTCCCCAACTTGAGCTCATGTGAAGAACACTTGGATCCTCAAGCAAAAAACTTCCAAAAACCTAGATCCATACATTTTCAACCATAAATATTTACATCCAACCATAAAGAATTGTTTCCCAAACATTTTACATGAAGAACTCATCTTAACCCAAAACCATAACTTCCATAGATGAAGAAAAGAAAATATTATATTTGCCATAGCTTGAAGCTATCAACCCCACCCTTTTAGATTACCACAATAATCCACAAACTTCCAAATGTTTCAAGTGGTGAAAAGGGTTGGATGAAACCCTAAACAATTTGGTGAAGAAGATGAAGATGAAAGAGTTGTAGGTTTATCTTCCAACTTGCTAGATGGAGAAGAAACACTTAGATTTAGGAGGAAAACTCTTAAAAATGAGTTAGGGTTCCATTTGGAGGTTGGGGGTCGATTTGGGAGAGAAATGGGGAGAAGATTTGAGGTTCGGGTGAAAAATGAGGTTTGGGGTCGGTTCCTCCCTTTTAAATGCGCACAGTGGCTCCGCGCGGACGGTGGCTCTGATCGATCCATGCGGAGAGTCGCGCGGAGCACTAGGAACGCGGGGGAACAAAGTCCCGCGCTGATGGTGGCGCTGATCCATCCGCGCGAAACACTGTCGCCCGATTTTCTACATTTTTCTTGCCCGATCACTGATTTGGTCATAACTTTTTCGCTTTAACTCCGATTTTGCTCCGGAAAGAACCGTTGGACTCGTAATTGAACCCTTCATCCAACAAGGCTATAAAATATAGGATTCGAGTCCAAAATCCCATTTCTTCTTTTTCCCTTAAAATACCCATTTGTATTAACTTGAAATTATATCTTCCTAAAAATCGGGGTGTTACATATCTATCTAGATATGTTAAAATATGTATTTCATTGGGTTTGAGTTTGACTGGGTTTTTTTAATTGTTAATGGGTTTGGGTTTTTGCTTTTGAATTTTGATGATTAAGGTTGAATTGGGTTTGGTTTAGTATGGATTTTTTCTTTGATTTAGTGTTTGTGTTTGGTTATATGTGTCTGGTGTTTGGTGGCCGGTGAAGAGAAGGGAAAGGATGGGGCCGGAGAAGAGAAGGAAAATTATGGGGTGGGGTTTTTTATTTATTAAATGTTTAGTGTAAGACTCGGTTTTAAAAGGTGAACTTATTTTTATCCGAATTGTACTATAACTAAAATGGCAACCAAAGATAGTTAAGGGGTTAAAACCATCATTTAACTAAACTTCTATTAATTATATATATATATATATATATATATATATATAATAAAAGAAAAAAAATATAAGAGTAATCCTACAAACATTATATCGTCGTCTTCATTCTCAATTCACCAAACCGCCTCATCTTTTTCTCTCTCTAAGTCTCAACTTCTCTCTAAAATTGCTCTCAAATAGTTGAAGCAATCAAGGAAATAATTTCATATTCGGAATTCACTCTTCGAGTTCTTCCTAGAGGTATAAATTTCTTCTTAAGTTATTTAAGTTGGTATGTTAGGGTAGTTCAAGTTGGTTGGTAGATTATATTTTGATATTGCAAAGTTATAATCAAATACATGTTTAGAAATGTTTGGGTTGGTCAAAATTGAAAAAAGGTAAAATTTAGAATCAAGTTGACGATATTGTGGTTATACGGTAAATTGCATACCAAGTGTTCGGTCTAATGCCTAAGAGAATAAAGTTTCGTGATTAAGATTATGATAATAACCGTTGAGTTTTGTGTTATGCGAGTAATAATAATTCGTGGTTTAAATAGGCAATCGAACGAATTAAACTTCGTCGTGAGTTTCGGTTGATCGCGTGATACATCTCAATTTGGTTAAGGTATGGATTTCATTTCTTTTTAATCGTGGGCAACTATTTGTTGTAGTTGACCCTTCCTTAAGGTGGTTCACCACCTTGTGATTGGTCAATTGAACATGATCAACAAAATGATTAATTATACACACACATACACATTGATTTTGGTTTATTGAATCAATTGTTTGAACCTTTTGATGTTTTATTAAAATGTGTCTCGTATGGAATTGCTTATGAAACTTGTGAACTATATTGAATTAAATTTTTATGAACGTCATTCGGGTAAGTGGCATATGTTCGGTTTTCGTTGTTTTTAGAACAACCCAATAAATGGGCACATTATTTGGGATGCCTTCTATGGCGGCTTTGTAGCCATGGCGTCCTGCAGGTGAACTCGGTCCACCAGAGTTAAGCCCATTAGTGGCTTACGTAAGCCCACTCTGGGGACTAGGCCGACTTTATTAGCTCCAAGACGGATGGATCGATCCTAGAACTTTTACCCACAGAACATGGGACCGTGGTTAAATTCACGGGGGATTCGAGTGTGTGTGCCCGCACGCCGACCCAATTGTTTGTGTGGTTTGGCCACCCCACGAATACAATAGGAATTGACGGACTTTATTGATATTACGTTTTGAAGTTAAAACCGTTCTTGAGATTATTATTTTTGAATATTACTGAATGTCTCTTTTGAATTTAAGGAACTATGAACTTGAGTTTCATGAATTTTCTTCGATTGAATTTTTAAGTCTTCCGCTTTGTTATCGATGTGTTTATTGTTATTTCCAAATTTATATTATAATCTATTCACTGAGCCTTGTGCTCAGCCGTGCTTTGTTTTCTGACACGGTAGGTTCGAAGTGACGCTTACAGGGACGAGACTTGAGATCGAGCGTGAAATTTTGGAGTTCTTAGACTCACCTTATCATATAACACTCTAAGTTTATAAACACTTTTTGAAGTGTGGTATTTTGGATTGTAATATATGTTTAGAGTTTATTAATAGCTCTGAATTAGTTGTGTATTTATGTTAAGTCCCGTTCGTGACATCACCCGTTCCAGACCATGGGGACGGGGGATGTTACATTTAGAGACTTGTACAAATAGTATTAAAACTTGTACAATTAGAAATTTGTTAAATAAAAGATTAAATTGACAAAAGTGCCCCTCAAGTGAGGGGCACATAGGGGTCTTAACGGAACACTTTAAACAAAAGTTAGCTTCATAGACCTCCATCGTAATGAAAGTGAAACCACCCCTATATGAATTTTAGGGTTCAGGAACCCGAACTTGTTTCCAATGTGATTTTATTAAAACTTAATTCACTTTTTATCATTAGGTGCTTTTTGGATATTAAACATCTTATTTTATTTATTATTTGTTGGATACAACATCTGTATATAAAATTTTCTTTTTATTATTAGCTGAATTTGAGATATTTAATATTTTGTTTTATTTATTATTGTTAGAATGACAAGTTTTTCTTTTAAACATGTCATTTTTTTTCCTATCACATTTTTTTATTATCAAACATACATTTTCTTTTTACAAAAGACAATTTTTTATTTAACACTTTGCATTCTTGGCATGTTCTGTTTTTGAGCTTTACAAACTTTTTTTTTAAATTTCACACCCATCACATTTATGATAATTTTTTAAAGTAGCATTTTCTTTCAAGAACAATAACTTTATTCGTTAATTCAAGAATTTCTATTAAAGCAAAATTTCCAGGTTATCATTTTTATTCTTTAATTCAATATTTTATTCTCTTTTTTATATACTTCAATAAATATTATATATTGTTTTCTAAAATAGAAAAAATAAGAGAAAACTATAAGTTTAAAAAATTCTTCAAAACATGTTGTGAGGAGAAAGAAATAATTTTTTATTCATTGTCACAAGTAAGATTGGATTATTATTATTATTATATAAAGTTTTTTTAATGTATTAAAATGATAAAACTATAAAATATTTTAATAATATAAATGATGTTGAAATCTATAAAATAGAGAATATGTTAAAAATTAAATGTGAGTCTTAGATTTTAGCACTTGGTTCTTTTTTATTAAAAAACAATTGTAGAGAAACTATTGGAGATATACTTTTTGAGCCATTTTGACAACTTTTTCATATGCTTCATAAAAACCATCACCATCATTTCACTATCATTATCACCAACATGGAAGGAATGAAGAAATCAAACTTCTCGATTTCCTCAAGCCATAAAGCATACTTTGAAAACATGATTCTTCATCATACACAATTAACTTCTATTTTGAAGTCTGATGAACAAGATTCTTCATCGTTCTTTTCGCTCTCTCTCTTTTCTTGAGAGTCGTTGTGCTTGTGGCTTCTCCACGACTTCTTGCTTTCACTTATAGCTTGACATTCAAGTTTATTAGTCCAACAAATAATATTTTCGGTTTCAAGAGAAGACCTAAGAGACAATAAAGCTATGTTGTTGAACAATCATAAGATTGGGCATTTTTACAAAAAGAAAACCCTTAAAAATTTTTAAAAAATAACCGGGTTTTTCTAAAATGAAAAATATTTCATGATTTTGAAAACACAAATGAACAGTATACTTTAATACCACTTATAGCGCACTCTTGGAGGAGGGAGGGGGAGGGAGATTGCTTTGGCACAATATTTAGATTTTTCAACAATAATTCAAACTCAAATAAAATGATAGCAAAAATTAAAGGTTTGAGTAAGAAATACAAACAAAAAGATTCAGAGTGGTTCACCAAAACTTGGTTACTCCACTTTTTTTAGTCTACCTTCACTACAAAACAAATGATTTTTACTCACAAAAATCACTAAGGGTAATTTCCGTCGGTGATTACAGACGGATCACCCATAAAATACTGATGGTTCCGGTAGAAACCGATATTTTTCAAGGAGATAAATAGATCAGAGCCCTGGGTAATCTGTCGTTGATTTGAGTTTTCCACCAACTATTTACCCACCAATTTTTGTGACGGTTTTGTGATGAATCATCCATTTAGTGACGGATTTCCCAAGAAAAAATCCGTAAGTAAAAGTCTTCCATTTAGTAATGCTTGAAACATGATGATCCACTGTAATATATTTCAAGATAGAACAAAACCATTGTACAAACTATTCTACAACCTCTTCACTTATGCAAGAGTTGGTATGAATCTTGAACACATTCAATAAATCATTTACAAGGATAGATATTTCAATTATGCATACACGTTATTTAGTATTTCAAATTAAGACGAGTGTTTTCATGTTTTCAAAACTCACAAACGTGAGGTATATTCATTGAAATTCGTAAGAGCAAATCGCCTTAATAACAGTTCCAATAATTCTTAAAATGAAAACAATAATGTCTATTTATAGTCCAAGAAAAATCCTACCCGAAAGCTATCTACGGACGCTGAAATACGTCCTGGCTTGCAGATATCCGTACTTGACTGCTATGAAATTGACCATTAAAATAGTGCAATGTCTCACACTGCAAAAATTATTTTACCATGTCGCGGACATCTTGCAAACATCGATCAAGATAAAACATGGATAGGTTTTTTAAAATATGATTTGAAATTATTATGTAACACTTTCTAATACTTTTAAAAGCATTTTTTTGACTCTTTCAAATATAAAAAAAAATGATATTTTGTCAAAACGAAATCATTTCCCTTTTGTTTTCTTAACACAAAACATTAGTTATGCTTCTCAAAATGTTTGGTATTTGACTCCTTCAAAAGATTTCTTATACATTTTGATCATTTATAAAAGTATTTAAACTCTTTTATTTTAGAGTAAACTCCAATTTTGGTCCCTGATGTTTATTGATTTTTTTGAAAGAGGTCCCTATGGTTTCATAATTCAAGTTTACATCCCCAGGGTTTCGATTTTGCTCTAGAAATCGTCCCTGACACCTGACGACGTCAAAATGCTACGTTAGGGTCAGGGGTAATTTGGTTAAAAATTGAGGGAAAACTTTTAATACCCAAATTACCCCTGACCCTAACGGAGCATTTTGACGTCGTCAGGTGTCAGGGACGATTTCTAGAGCAAAATCGAAACCCTGGGGATGTAAACTTGAATTATGAAACCATAGGGACCTCTTTCAAAAAAATCAATAAACGTCAGGGACCAAAATTGGAGTTTACTCTTTATTTTATAAAAGATTCATTTATTTATTTTATGTATAAATTCATTTTTATTAAAACTTATTGTTAGGCCTGAAAGTCCTAGTGCGTGAAAAGTTCTATAAAGTATTTATAGAGTTTAAATTGTTTTATTTAAAAGCGTTGTAAAAAAGCCTTAATTATTGTAATTGAGATTAGTTTGGTTTAATGGGTTTGGGCCTTAGGGTTTAGGCCCTTGGTATAAATAGTGTGGTTAACGTAGAAAATTATGTAGAATGGTCATTAAGGTTTATACGCCTAATTCTTATTGTTCTTTGTAAACTTTTAAGCTTATCGATTATCAATCATATGACCATAGTTGATGAAATCCATTGATTGTTCTTCATTTTTTTTAATTAATACACTTGCATTGGGATTCACAATTGGTATCAGAGCAGAAAGACGAAGATTTGATTCAAAATGTATTAATCTTTTTCTCACTTTTTTCTTTCGGTCGACAACTTTTTTTAGAAGGGTGTCCTAGGTTATGCCTAGACTAATCCTTTGGAAATTTGTGACTGTAAGACATCAACCCTGATTAAACCTCAGTGGCCATAATTGTTGTGCACGTCTGGATTCGAACCCTAGGCAGATGGGATATTCCACCACATCCCCAGGGCCTTAACCAATTAGTGTGTTAGGTCGACAAATTATGTGGTTGGTTTTCTGGGTTATTTGATTTCTTGCAAATCTTTGAGTTTGTTTGATTCCATTCTCAATCAGTGTGTTAGGTTAAAGGTTTTGAGTTCTAATTCGAAATATATAAGTCAAATTTTGGGTTTTTTTATAAACCTGGAATTTTGGTCTGTGTTCTTGATTTTCTGAATTTTTTGTTGAAATATTCGTATTTTTTGGTTCAAAATCGAGTTGGGTAGTGTTATTAGGGTTAGTTCATTGATTAAAAGCGATTCGAGTTGATAAGAATTCTTTAGATCCATATTTTTCGAGGAGTTATCGTTTTTTTGTCTCTTTTAGTTCGATCGATCACATAAGTTAAAACTCGGGTGTTTATTACCCGGGAAGCAACTCAATCGGGCCCCCCTTTGACACCCTATCTAAACCTAGGTATCTCCTACCCGGACCCTTCAGCGTCGCTCTCGGCTTATTCTAACACGGGCGCCTCCCCTCCTTCCCGGTTCTCCATCAGGTCCTCCCTCACCCAGGTCCTCCATCACCCAGGACCTCCCTCACCCAGGTCCTCCCTCACCCGGTTCTACTTACTTGGCTCACCTCCTACCGGATCAAGCAGATGCTGCCACCTGGCTCAGGTTCTTCTCCGGGGCTCACAAATTCGGGTATCAACCAAGGACCCGGTTTCCTAACCCGTGTTCTCTTCAGTCGGTCTCAAAAATCCGGTTTCACTGTCCAATCCTAAGTGTTATCCTCTGTGTTAAGTTTGTTTTTCTCTCGAGTATCTATCATTCCATTAATCTTTATTGAATTAAATCGCGATCGTCTTACGATTACCGCAAGTGTTTAACAATGTCTTATTCTGGTTCTCAACAAGAAATTTCCGATCTCAAATCCATGTTTGCAGTTCTTGAAGCCTGATTGGAAAACAACTACAATGTGTTTGTGCAAGTTAATAGTGAAAATGCTGACAATCTGAGTTGGGCACAAAGTTTTAAAACAGAAAAGAAAAAACTTGCTGAAGAAAATGATGTTTTGAAAAAGCAACGATCTGATCTCTCGAAAAGGTTTGAAATATCACAGAAAGCTAATATGAAGAAAAGTGATCCAACAAGTGCTGAAGCTTCAAAGAAAATATCTGAACTTGAACAAAAAGTTGTAGATTTGAAGCCCTAGAAGAGCAAAATATGGCACTTGAAGAGAAACGGAAAGCTACAAAGAGTGAAAATATTGAGTTGAAGAAAAGGCTTTCATTTTTTGAAAAAGAAAGAGTTGATTTTTCAAATGAAAGGAAGAACTTTGAAAGAAAGATTCTCGAGCTTTCAAAGAAAGTTTTTGACGAAAAAAAAACGTTTGAGCTCAAACATGCTAAACTTTCAAAACAGATTTATGATTTTGGAAAGGTTTTGATAATTGAGAGAGATACTTTTGAGAAAGCGCGAAAAGGTTTTGAGAGTGAAAAGAAAATGCTTGAAAAGAAGAATGTTGCGGTTTTCAAAGAGATATCTGATAAATGCAACAGTATAGAAAAGGATTTTGAAAGTGAAAGGAAGATTTTCGAAACTGAAATTCACAAGCTTTCAAACAAATTATCTGGATTAGCAACAGAGATTTTGAAAGAACAGATGGTAAAATCTGATTTACAAAAACAATTTGATTTAATTCTCGAAGAAAGAAACGTTTTATCCGCAAAAGTCAAGAAACTTGAAAAAATAAATTTCAAAGTTGATTTATCTTAACAATCTAGTCCTGATACTGTTGTTCGGTCTCCTTATTCTTCAAGTTCAACTTCTACAACTATTTCTTCGAAGAGTTTTGTCAAATCAAACGAAGTTTCCAAATATCAGATTCGCCCTTCCATTCTTTTCTATAATTCTCTTGTTGATAATACAGATTATCAAGTGTTTCGAAAAGTCAAGATGGTTTGGAGAAAGAAACCAACTACAGAGGACGGTGGTGGAAAAGAGTCTCATAAATCTCTTGTAGTTGATACAACATCATTTATTTCCAAGACTGATTCGCCTACTTATGTCTATTCTACAGGAAAGTTGATCAGTCTAAGCCGACAAAATATCTGTTGCACTCATTGTGGAAATAGTGACTTTGTCCATCCAAGGTATGTTAATAGTTGGTGTGGTACTTACATTATTCCCAATCCTAGGTTTAATAGCTTCAAAGCTAAGGCACCTAACCATCAAGGATTCATCAATGCATGGATAACAAAACCAAAATCTTCCTAATCTATTTTTCAGGCTTGTCATGTGTGGTTTAATTCAGAATATTCTCGTCACATGACTACAACCAAGGGTTATGCCAACTTTTGAGGGGGAGTACCATGATTTCAAGTTTTCATTTTGACTTCTGATCATATCATATCAGGACTCATTTTTAAATGTTTTGACTTCTGATTACCTCAAATCAGAACTCGTACTTCAATGTTTACCTCAATGATTTATTTTGGTTAGTTAAAGGAGTGTTAGGACTTATACAGTTTCTATGGTCAATCCAGAACCGGAAGGACCTACCCAAGAAACACATCTAATTCATAAATATCAGTGAGGAGTCTAGATTGATAGATGAGTTCGGAGTGAAAAGAATTTGGTGAGAGTGTGACATGACTTAAAAGAATTATTGGTCCTTACCAAACCGAGTCAGTTATCTGGGTTACCACACAATCTATTTATTCTCGTTCTTTGGAGATGGATATTGAAACAGACATGGACCCAGTGTCGATAACTTGTGTCACCCCACCTAGCCACATAAGTATCTCACAAAAGATACTTGTTTCATATATTCACAGAGATTTAGCATATAATCTATCTATTCCTCACTCGGAGGTCTTAGATATTGAAAAAGGAAGACATCAACTCCGGTCTCCAAACTTCATATTCTACTCATTGTGTCTATTGATTTCTAACCTGCGTCCCAAGTTGAATCAATCTTTGAGCCAAAAATATACATGATTATATTTCTTTCACACATGCACGAATCTTTGTGATTCCACTCGCATATCTTTGTGATATTGCCGAAACAGTTTGAGAAGTAGATTTTTAAATTTTTATTTCAGTTGATAATCCCAAAATCAACTAGATCTTTAGAGAAAGAAATGAGAGAGAGAGAGAGTTTGAATCGCAAAGTATGAAGTATTGAGTATATGCGTGAGTTCCTTTTCAAAACACAAAGCCACAAGGGACTTAAATACCCTTGGCTAATACACACAGTAAACTCAACCTAAACACGGTATTAGACCAAGCCTATAAATACAATGATTACTATAAAATATGACTTAACAATCTCCCCCTTAGTAATCATTGGCGCTGTGGTCTTTAATATTCATCTTCAAAATCAACTCGGACCATCTAAGCGACTTAGCGAAGCTTCTTTCTTGACTAAAAAAAATTTTCTTCTCAGCATCTTTCAATCTATGTTGACTTTGTTGTCTTGACAAGACTGAATGTAATAAACTTGAAAGAACATACGGTTCATCAACTTGTGCTCTAGACGACGCACCTCCTTCAAATGTACTTGAATGAACTGTGGTGGTCGGAGCTGGAACAACAAAAGAATTAGTAGCCGAGAGAATAGAATCTTAAGTGAATCTTGATCAGCAGATAAACATTTGAACTCTTTGTCTCTTTAACTTCTCCTTAACTTCTCCCCCTCATGACCTTGATGATATGGATTAACTTGGTCATGCAAATGTTGGAGACGAAACAGCTTAAGATCTGCAAAATCAGAATAAAGGAGAAAGAAGGAAGGTTTGCGCTAACTGTTGGTGGCACAAACTTAGTTTTGCGCTAGATGAAGGTGGCGCAAAGTTGAGTTTTGCGCTACCAACTGTTGGCGCTAATCTGACTTGAAGTCTGAAAAAATTTCACCAGTTAATCTCTTTGACTCCCCCTACACAAATGCACTAAATATGAAAATTCAAATTAGCATTTGTATAGAAAATCAGATACTCCCCCTCGAAATGAGATATGATCTTTTTAGAAAATTCTCCTTATTCACTCCCCCTTGAACAATGCACAAACCCATTTATAAAAAATATGAGAACACAAGAATTGAAACATCAATGTAAAAAGAAAATTATACTGAATATAAATTTTGAAACAACTGAACATATAAAATTTTAAACACTAAACAAATTAAATTCTACTTAGTAAAATATCACAGATTTATCAATCAGTTGAAATCAAGTGTGTGTTGTTGGATACAGATACAAGTTTTATTGCATATCAAGTTAAGACATGTTCAGTTTCAAAAACTTCAAGCAATCTAATCAGTGTGCTCGCATGCGAACTTTGATTAGCTTCAAGAAAATGCAATTCTAAAAATATAATAGAGAACTTTGCATGTACTCACACTAAGCCATCAAGAATTAAGACTTTCACAAATTTATAGGTTTATCGCAACTCAAACATATCACCAAGTATCAAGAGATGTGTGCTCATTGGCATCTTTTAGCATTGTGCACATTAGCATCTTCACATGAGTGTGCTCTTTGGCATCTTTTAAGCTTGTGGACATTGGCATCTTTTAAATCAAAAAGTTTGGTAAGTAAAGAACATGCTGTAAACGTAACTTTCTATCTGATTCTATTGCAGGATTTGGGTCAGCCGCTCCCAGACCAGTTGGCCTTAGGGGACTAGGTGTCAAGCACCCCTTAGAACTTACTCTCCCAGATCAGAAAGGCTACATCAACAAATCCTAAACCCATTCATACCAATAGAACATGACTTTCGATCTAGTTATATAGAAGGATTTGGGTTCGATCACTCCCAGATCAATTGACCTTAGGGGACCAGATGACAAGCATCCCACGGAACTTACTTTCCCAAACCAGAAAGGTCACAGGTACAAACTTTTAAACTTAGAGATTTATGTATTTTATATATTTAATTTTCATCTCAATCACTCGGTTTTACATTAAAGTGCTTAGCCCATATTTTCATTACAATCCATAATTCTGACTTTTTAGGATTTCCAAGCATTGTAAACTATAAATATTCCGAATCACATAACTTTTAAAACAGTATCAAAAGCTTCAAACATGTTGCTGACTTTTCGACTTTTGTTAGACTTGAAAATTGAACATATAAAACTTCAATATAAACAAAGCAACTTGAAATTTTATCCGAGACACACATTTTATTCAAAAGAAAGAAAAACTGTAACACTTTTACTTTATAGAATAAAATTTGTAAAGATTTAAACTTTTAAATTCAACATGCCGAGTTTTGAAAAAAAAATTCATTTAAAACAAATGTAAAGAATCGGCAAATTGATATTTAGTCGAAACAAAATAAAATTCAATAATATCATCTTTCACATAATGTATAAATAATTTGTGTCTCAAATGAAAGATTTGGGTTGTACAAAACAAGAGTTAGTTGAACATGCTCAGATTCTTGAAAAACATGAGAAAAACTGGAATAACATCATGATCAGAGATATATGCAGCGGAATTAAGTAGATGTACTCACAGTTTCTCATTAGTTCAGAAGCTATATGCATTGAAAAATGAGTCCTAAACTGACATGTTTAGAAGTCGAATTCCATTGAAGTACGGGTTCTAAGCTGATGTACTTAGAAGCCAACTTTCTCTTACTCCCCCTTGACATTAGATGCCTGCAACTTAGATTCAATCTTTGATTTTGGTACCCACTTGTATTTGGGTCCATGAAAGTTAGTTGCAATTCTTGTGGGGAAATATTTGTTAGATTTAACATTGAAAGCACGAGAAATATTATCAGAATAATGAACATAAGAATCAGTAGAAGAGAAAGCATAATCATCTGAACTAGAATCAGAAGAAGAATATGAGACATCTTTTGAAATTCGAATCATTTGCTTTATAGAGTATTTTGAAATTTTATTGCAAGTAGCAAATGAATCACTTTTATAGATTTTGTCTACATATCTAACTTCATCAGTCGTAGATTCAGCAGATGTCCGCTTGACCCTTCATATCTGCTTTGTTGGAATGCTCAAAGTCCTATCTGAAAATTTTGAATCAGAAGAATTAGTATTTTCAGAAATAACAGTATCTTGTTTCTTTGACTTCTTTGACCTTCTTCTTTTACGCTTTGGTTTATAATAATCATCATTTAGCGTAAAAGATTCATCAAGAATTTTCGATTTAAGATTTGAATCAGAAGAAACAATTTTACCTAATAAACCCAACTGATCAGACAATAAATCTGACCTTACCTCGGAGTCAGAAAAATTTTGAGAAAAGTTTTCAGATTTTAGAACTTCCTTTTTGTTTTCTTTAAAATCAGAAAAAGACCAGAAACAGAATCTTGTTTTTGAGAATTTAATTTTTCTTCAAGACTTGAAGTCATAAAAGAAAGAATAACATCAGATTCAATTTCTCTTTGAATATTTTGATCTTCCATTTTATCTTCAAGGTCAATGATTTTGCCTTCTAATACTAATGGAGGAGTATATCTCTTAGAATCATAAAAGATTGGAGAGATATTTTCCTTATCAGATTTAGTGGCATATATATCAACATAATCATCAGACACTGAAGACTTGATGGAAGATATGTCATTTAAACTTTTTCGGCCCTTCTTTGATTTGTCAGGAAAATATTTGGCATTTTCGCTCGTGTATACAAAAGAAATTTCCTTTTTCTTGTTATTCATCATTTTCTCATTTTCGATTTCTAACACTTGCTTTTCATTCATCCAATCAATTTTAAATTGAGGAGCATATTTAGCAAGAGTTAGATAATCGTATTTATATAAAGTAGGGGATTTTTCTATCGCATTGTTTAAACAATGAGGATTTTCAAAACCAAGTCCTCATTTTTCTTTTATAGACTCATAACTCCGCGGTTTGTTCAAATAAATAGTTTGTTCAGATTGATTCCTTCGATATAATTTTTCTTCCAACTCATTTATTTTATCCGAAAAATTATCTTTTAATTTGGTCATTTCAGTCAAATAGTCAAGATAAGTCATATTTGATTTTTCTAAATCATCCAATTTCTTTTGAAAGATGTCTTTTGTATGATCCAAAATAGATTTTTCATCTTTCAAAGAAATTTGTAATTTATCAATCAAATTTGACTTTTCTGAATTTAATTGTTTTTCAGATAATAACTTCGAGC
The DNA here is from genome assembly GCA_954870635.1 of Arctium minus. NCBI lineage: Eukaryota > Viridiplantae > Streptophyta > Magnoliopsida > Asterales > Asteraceae > Arctium > Arctium minus. Next base: position 29,523,637 of record OX941081.1, read on the forward strand.
GAAAATCATGTAAAGCAGAAATAATAATGTTCATTTGAGAAGAAATAAAATTGAAATCAAACTCAGAAATTACCTCATCTTCATCAGTGGAATCTTCATCATCAGCATCACTCTGATCATCTCCGATGAAGCACATATGAGCAATCTCAACATTATCAACTTCATCATCGGAGTGATCCAGCCAAAATTCTTCTTCAGCTAGCAAAGCAGTTCCACTCTCTCTCTTTTCAGCTAGTTCCAGTTTCTTCCGATAATAAGTCGAATCTCGAACTTTCTTCACTCGACACTCCTTAGCAAGATGACCCAGCTTTCCACAGTTGAAACATGTAGCAGGTTTCTTAGCCTCAGTCACTTTGACTTCCTGAGACCCAGAAGTGAAGCGAAGATTGTTGGAACTCGAACGAGGTTGGAACTTCTTCTGATAGTGCTGAGAAAGAAGAATCATCGCTTTCTGAAGTGCCTCGCCATCGTCATCAGTTGCACCATCATAAGCATTTTCAGATAATGCTTGTTCAGACAGTTTGCTCGTGAGAAGTGCAACTGTGTCCACTGTCTTCTTGTTTTTCTTATCAAGTTTGGCTTTCTTCTCTGTGACTATGCACTCATCTGTCAGCAATATTTCATACATCTCTTGGATTTGCATGGTCGAGATTTTGACGTCATTCCTCAAGCGATGGCAAGATTTATTCCATTCTGGTTGGAAAGCATTGAGGAACTTCATATTAGTTTCCAGCTCAGTCTTTTCAACTTTTATTTTCCTCAGATCATTTATCACTGCACAGAATCTGTCATAAACATTTTTCAGTGACTCCCCATCTTTGGCTTTAAATTCTTCAAAGTTGTTCATGTATCGTGTATGCCGAAGTTGTGTTGCAACTGAAGACCCAAGCATAATTTTCTCTAGTTGTGCCCACATTAGTTTAGGATTGTTTTTGAAGCAATCAATCCTGTTGTAGATAGAATTTGGCAATGCTAGCATCAAATTAGCCTTTACATCACGATCGGCTTTATATTGCACCAACTCATCGGGTGTATACTCTTTGGTAGGCTTTGATAATCCATTAGCCAGAGTGGGTTGTACAAAAGATCCTTCAGATAAAATCTTCATCATGTCATCCCCATTCTTTTGACGCTAGATGAAATTCAGAAACCGATCTTGCCACTGAGTAAACTCATTTTCATCAACTAGAACAGGAGGACGAATTTATGTGCCCAATGACATCATGAGATCACTCTTGTAGAAATGAGCTTGAAATGCAAACTTTTCAGAATCCATAGATGAAAATTTTCAGAAAATGCCAAGTCTTGAACACAGAAAAACTGGAACAAACTATGATTCGCGCTAATAGTGGGTGGCGCAAACTAGGTTTTGCGCGAGCAATGACTGGTGCAAACTGAGAATTGCGCTAACTGAGGATGGCGAGAACTTTCACTTTGCCATGGAATGTATGCAAACAGATTTTCGCGAAGCGTTACTGGCGCAAACTTAAATTTGCGTGAGATGATGTTGATAAAAATTTTCACTTTGCTTGAGCAGAAGATGACGCAAAAATGAGTTTTGCGTTAGATGAGCTGGCGAGAACCTTTATAAGCTTGAGTAAGAGGTGGCGCAAAATTGATTTGCGCGAAACGTTCTTGGCGCAAAATTTACTTGCGCTATACAAAGGTGACGCAATCTTTTCTTTGCGTGAAGAACTTCTAGCGTAAACTTTAACTTTGCTCGAAATGAGGATGAAGCAAATTTGACTTTGCTCGATGAAGAGATGGCGCAAAAGAACCTTTTCGCGAGAACTTTGAACTTGACAACCTGAGATAAACTAGCTCAAAGTTAGTAAGAACTGGCGCAAACTCATATGAACTCGTGCAAAATCAAGATCTGGCGCAAACTCATATGAACTGGCGCAAAAACAATGAAAAACAAGAAAAACCTCCAAATTCGATTACAAAACAGAATTTGATGAAATTTTCTTACACAAACACATTCGAAAACAGGTTTCTAACAAATTTGAATCAAATAATTCGATCTAAAACCACAAAATCTTGAAATCTTGAAAACACACAGTACGTTCAACGGTATTTCCAGAAAATTGAAAAATCGCAAAATTGACGATTAAAATCAGAATTTCTTGCAAATCGATGTGAATCAAAAGTGTTCTACTAGTAAAATCGGATCCAACGAACCAAAATACAAAGAAATTTGTTCACAAAACAGTCCGAATTTGATGAAAAATCAAAAAAATGAGATTTTCTTGAAAAAAGATCAAGAAAATCGATCAAATTTTCTGATTCAACACAAATTCAGAATTCGAAAAAACATTTCTCTCAATTCTCTCAGATTTAGAATAGCTCTGATACCAATTGATAATCCCAAAATCAACTAAATCTTTAGAGAAAGAAAATAGAGAGAGAGAGTTTGAATCGCAAAGTATGAAGTATTGAGAATATGCGTGGGTTCCTTTTCAAAACACAAGGCCACAAGGGACTTAAATACCCTTGGCTAATACACACAGTAAACTCAACCTAAACACAGTATTAGACCAAGCCTATAAATACAATGATTACTATAAAATCTGACTTAACAATAGTGATAACTGGAAGTCCTGTCAGAGATACATCGATGCCAATTCTGAAAATAGGCCACTTGTTGTGATAACAATTACTATTGTGTTTCTGCGTTAGTTGATTACCCTTCTTGGTTACTTAACCATTTTATATGATATTTTGCTACTCATTTGATTAGTCTTTGAAGAAACATGATGCTCATGATTCTCCTAATCATCATGAGGGGGAGACATGACAAAGACACAAAATTCAAAGACACAAATTATCATGTTGAGGGGGAGTTAGCAAAATCTGAGGGGGGGTAACAGGATTTCTTAAATCTGAGGTTGAAAAGCCATTGGATTTCAAGATTGCATTTTTGCTGTTGATTATATTGGTTCTTCTACTCCTTATTAAGTGGTGTTTGCTACAAGTTGTTTCCTCCTACGAGCTTACATGAAACAATGAAGAATTATAGCTTTATTCAAAGGGAGCTTAGAAAGACATGAATACAAGCAACACCGAAGGTTTTCAAAGAATCAAGAGGGAGAGAAGATCAAGACCTGAAGATTACAAGAAGATAAATCCTTTATACAACTTTAGGGGGAGATTGTTAGGACTGAAAGTTCTAGTGCGTTGAAAGTTCTATAAAGTATTTATAGAGTTTAAATTGTTTTATTTAAAAGTGTTGTAAAAAAGCCTTAATTATTGTAATTGGACTTAGTTTGGTTTAATGGGCTTGGGCCTTAGGGTTTAGGCCCTTGGTATAAATAGTGTGGTTAACCTAGAAAATTAAGTAGAATGGTCATTAAGGTTTATACGCCTAATTCATATTGTTCTCTGTAAACCTTTGAGCTTATCGATTATCAATCATATGACCATAGTTGATGAAATCCATTGATTGTTCTTCATTGTTTTGATTAATACACTTGCATTGGGATTCACAATCATTCGAAATTGAAGTTCTTACCGTTACTATTTTCTACTGATAATTCTCGACGCGGTTACTTGGATGATTTCTCATTAAAAAATTTCATTGCACATGACTTCCAAAGAAATAAATTCTTCGACTTTTGGTACGAGACATTTCGAAAAAGTTTCTTGTATTTATTTGCACACTTTCAATATATCCTTTTTGAATATTGTTACCGACAGAATTTCTAATGAATAGTGATCTTTTTTTTTCAAGTTTTTTACTCGCCTCGATATATACTATCACGACAATATTTTTATACGCATTAATGAAATTACTAGTACATAAAATATGTTAGGTCCATGTATGGTCCATGTGGTTTGCTCAAATTTTGAATTTGATCCCTAAAACAAACTATCTACACTGGAGGTCCTTAACTTTTCAGTATGATCTCTCCATTTAACAACGTTAGTTAGCAACCGTTAGACGGGACTAATCGGTCTTTGAACAAACTATAGTGACCAAAATTGTTCTACTTTAAAATTTAATGTCATTCATGCTTTATTTTATTTTTTATTGAAAGATATTTTATATATTAAATCACAAACCAAACTTCCTAAAATAAATTACATATTAATAAAAATCTTTATATTCATTTAAAAACTATTAAATTCACAAAAAAAAAATTAGCGTTAAAAATCTCAAGTTTAGAAAAATAAATGAAACCAAGATAAATTCACATATCTTTGGAGTTGATAATTGAAATATGCGAGAAAAATATTGAAAATTAAGTTCGATTAACGTGAAATTATTAATATATGGTCAAAGAACAAATAATAAAAATAACAACAAATAAAAATTATAAATCAATATTAAAAAACTAATATCTATCTAAACAATTAAAAAAACTATCATTACAACAAAATTAGGTTTATATGACGCCAAAAAAAGTTACGCATCCTAAAAACCCATCTTTTTAAGATGCTTGTTTTTTAGGAATCTTTTTTAAATAGTGTCATATATATATATATATATATATATATATAATTGTTAATGCGACGCTTTGTACTTCAAGTGTTCTAAAAACTTGCTAGAATGTCCAAAAAGTCCTATAAACTTATTGCAACGATTTTAAATAGAACGCTTTATTTTTTGATCATATAAATTAAGTCTTATAAGTTGGTTTATTAGGAGGCTTAATTATTTTTTGGCGTCATATAAACCTAATTTAGTCGTGGTAATATTTTTATTAATTGTTTGAATAATTTGTGTTTTTTAATATTAATTATAATTTTTATTTTGTTGTTATATTAATTAATTGTAGTTTAACCATATATTAATAATCTCACGTTAACCGAATTTAATTTTCAATATTTTTCTCGTATATTTCAATTTTCAACTCAAAAAGTATATGAATTTATCTTGGTTTTCTTTATTTTTTTAAACTTGACATTTTTAAATGCTAACTTTTCTTTGTAAATTTAATAGTTTTTAAATAAATATAAATATTTTTAATTCATATTTAATTTATTTTAAGAAATTTGATTTGTGATTGAATATATAAAATATTTTTTAATAAAAATAGAATAAAGCGTGAATGACATTTAATTTTAGAGTAGAACATTTTTGGTCCCTAGCTATAGTTTGTTCAAAGACCAATTAGTCCCTCCTAACAGTTGCTAACTAATGTTGTTAAGTAGAGGACCATCGATGTTATGAAAATGAAAAGTCAGGGACCACCAATGTACATAATTTATTTTATGACCAAATCCAAAATTTGTGGAAACCACATAGACCACCAATATAATTCACTCAAAAAGTTTCCATACAATTGCACCATGTATTAATTAAAACAAATATTTTTCTTTAACCATCTACCCTTACATGTGTCCTTTAAAATTTTGTTCCTCTAAATGGAATTAGATGAACGTACATGTTCATCTTTTGATGCAATTTACCGTATTGAAAATAAGAAAAAAGATGTGTGAATTAACAAGTTTTTAATCAAGTAGATTCCTTTCTTTTCCTAATCAATCCTTATCGAATTAACATTTCTTTCTCTTTTATCATTCATGGTTGACCTAAACAACATTTTTCCTCCTTTTTTTATTTATCAAAATGTAATATATATATATATATATATATATATATATATATATGCGAGAAGCTAAACATTTTGCGAGATGGCGAGAAGTGTTTAATCATATATGATTACACACATATTATATTGGCAATACATAGACGTTTAATCACATATGATTAAACACACCCACAGGCCGTGTAATCATATATGATATCACACTTCTCGCCTTCTCGCAAAATGTTTAACTTCTCGCATGATCCTTCCTCTCTATATGTGTGTGTGTGTGTGTGTGTGTGTGTATATATATATACGTGAGTTGCATGGGTTATAAGATTTACGTGGGTTGTAAATTAAACTACCCATATATATATATACATATACATATATATACATATATATATACGCATATACATACACGAGTCCCCTTCATTTGCTAACCACGGAATTGGTGTTAACCGTGCTAACCAATTTTCAACCAATCAGAATTATTCTACAGTTTATGTCCTCAAAGGGTAATATGGGCATTTCATAATTCACGCATATTTAATGTATTTCCATATTTCAAGGAGTTATTAATATGGTAGTTATCTAAATATTAAATATAATATTTAGTATTTAATGTATTTCCATATTTCAAGGAGTTATTAATATGATAATTATCTAAATATTAAATATAATATTTAATATTTAATTTATTTCCATATTTCGAGTGTGCATATATGCATGTCTAGATGTTAGTGTGTATCTCAACCAATGTAGAATAGATCAGTTGATATGCACATAAACAACATGTACATATTCACAATACTCAATGTGCACATATGCATATTAGATACCAGTGTGCAGATATGCATATACTCAATATGCACATATGCATATTAGATATCAATGTGCATATATGCATATATAATATTTCAGCAAACATATGCATATGTGCACTGTATGCAAGTGTGCACATATGCACTATCCTGAAAATCGATTTCTTCAAATCCTAAAAATCGTTTTAACCAACTTTTCGGCCAAATTCCGGCGACCCCTATCTTGGTTCAATTCAACTCCACTTCATTTTTCGGTAACTTTGATTTATGCGATGATGCGTTTAACCTCCCATGCATTATTTCTCCGTCTCCCTCTTTTTCTACGGCGAACCCAACCTCACCCCACCACCGCCGCCAAGAAATCGAACCATCGCCGAAAAATCAAGATTCTCATAATCGCCGTTTCCGTTGGTGGGTTTTTGTTATTATGCATCTTGGTTGCATTATTAACGATTTGTTTGAAAAGAAAAAAGAAAAAGACGCCGACGATGGGTGTGAAAGGCGCTGAAGCATGCGGCGAGTGGTAGTGGGAAGAATGGTGGAGGTGGGTTTTCAAGTGAATGTGATGACGGCAGTGGGATTGGGAAGTTGGTGTTTTTTATGGGATGAAATCCCTAATTATTTGGGTTTTTAATTTGGTAGACCCATGTTTCCCAAATTAAAAGGAATTGTATTTTGACCAAAATACCACTGTGCATACATGCATTGTATTGTTTTCAACCGTTTTAATATTTCAATTTAATAAAAAATCAATTAATTGTAGACCATTGATCTCATCAATCTACGGTTGAGATTGGTTAGCACGGTTAGTATCAATGTCGTGGTTAGCAAATGAATGAGCCTCTACATATATATTGTAGGTTATTATGCAACCCCTCTATATGGTGCAACCCATGCAACCTCTTTATCCACCACACATTTTACTTTTACCTTTTTTTTTAATTACATAAAATATGTGGTGGATAGAGGGGTTGCACCATCTAAATGGGTTGCATTTGAACCACACCCTATATATATATATATATATATATATATATATATATATATATATATATATATATATATATATATATATATATATATATATATATATATATACGAAAACGCAAGAACACCACGATGACAAAAAATATAACAATATAGATGTTAAATTAAATAGAATAAAATGTTCAATTTTGGTATAATTTGTTTGGCTCCATTTTTGTTGTATTTGTTGATTTTCGACTAAGAAGTAGGGGATGCTTTTTTTTAACAAAAAGATGGTCGTAACCAAATTTTTAATCACATCAATTGGATCATATTCTTTCTTATGTTTGAGATATATTATCGTATTCTCGTATTTAGACCATTTCCTTGTTCGAACATCTCTTTCTCTCTCCCCCTCCCTCCCTTGCTCTCTCTCTCTCTCTCTCTCTATATATATATATATATATATATATATATATATATAGGTGAATGATTGTGTGAGAAGTTGAGGTTAACATGAGAAGTGAATCGGAATCATTGATCACTTTTAATCAAATGCCCTCTTATTAATTGCTGCTTATAAGGGAATTGATTTGGTGCATCTTAGTGCATCTCATCCTAATATGCATCCATTTCTCATCCAAAAGTTGATAACCACTTCTCACGCGTCTCAGTTAACCTCATATATATATATAGGGGGGGAAGTCATACGGAAACTATGAAAACCATTTTGTATGTGTTGTTTCATAGATGAAACAATACATGTAAACATGCAGTGTTCATAAAATGTTGTTTTAAAGATGAAACAGTAATGATTGTTTTATTTATGGAAAAAAAAATACAAAAATACGTCTATACATGAAGCACACACATGCTCACATATAAATATTGTACATTTGTCCTTGTTGTCCTTTGTGACGACACACTTCTTTAGCAGGAACATCATCAGGCGATAATCCATCTACTGGTGGATCTATAGGTGATGACATCTCTAACTGACGAGTTGGCTCATCTGTTGGACAAGATCATCTGACACTGATGAACATATTGTTGATCAGGGATATGCTTCCATCTGATATCTTCATCAGATGTTCAAAACTTGTATGTTGATCTTGAATGATCAACATCATTTGGTAGTCTTCATTTGATCATCTGTTGATATAGATGTTTTATCAGTTGTTCAACGCCAGATGATTTATCAACATATATTTGCTTATTAGCTGATCTCTATCCACCGAAGTGCTTCTAAATGATACATGTTTGTTTTCTTAAATGACTAAGTTTCTTCTTAAAATGTTTGTCATTCATCAAATCTTCTAAACTGATAGGAGTTCGACAATATACTTGTTTGTAAAACTATTCACATGTAATATGTTGCCGATGCACTTATGATATCATTATATTCACATGTGAACGTCACTATGTTTTTCCATGTGAACATATCAAATGAGAATTTTAAAAATATTCACTTTTGTATTCATGTGTTACCAATGAACTTATGATATCACTATATTCACATGTGAACTTCACTATGTTTTTCCATGTGAACATATCAAATGAGCATTTTAAAAATATTCACTTTTGTATTCATGTGTTGATATATATGCTTGTTTGCACACGTAATAATAATATAAACATGACATTCGTAAGTGATTAATGATATAAAATATGTTTATTTGTAAAAAAAATTCACATATAAATGTCATGTTTATTATAATTCTTATATATACAAATAAGCATATTTATATGTGAATACAATAGTGAACATTTTTAAATATTCAGTTGATGACCATTTTTCATCCTAATGTGCATCTATTTCTCATCCAACGGTTGATAATTATTTCTCATGTTAACCTCAACTTCTCACCGGAACCCATCTCTCTCTCTCTCTCTCTATATATATATATATATAATATAGAGAGAGAGGTGGATGTTATGTTAGGAACTTCATTTTCTTTGATAACCGAGGAACTACTGAGAGCGCCCTACACGTCTATATTTATCATGAATATGGACGCATGGTGCACTTTCAGTGGGTCTCCGCTTATACGGGTGTGGGATGTAATGAGAAAAACAAAATAAGGATATAATTGTCTTTTGTGTTAAACAATGTCACCTTTTCCACCAATTTTGGTGGTATAAAAAAGTAGCATTTTTGCCTTACTCAACCTCGTTCAATCCCGATCTATCGTCACGTTAAATATGGAACCAAATTTTTTGTTCTATCTGTCTCACGCACTAATGCACCATTAAAAATGGGACATCTATGTTCTAAAGTCATTTACAGTAGGTGGTTTGTTAAATTTAATACTTCCTCCGTCCCAAAATATGTGTCTACATTTCTATTTATGTTTGTTCCAAAATAAGTGTTCACTTTCAAAAAGTAGATAGCTAAATTTTCACATTTACCCTTAATTAATGCACAAATACATAAGAGTTGTGAAGAAAGAGAAACATTAAATAAGGGTAAAGATGTCATTTGATACCAAAAAAGGGTAATAATTATGCATGTCTAAAACTGTGTGCCAAGTCAATTGTGGACACTTATTTTGGGACGAATGGAGTAACTTTTTTCATTTCGATTGATAAATCCTAAACCTTTTTTTTTGTGAGATAAAGTATTTACCATTTTTTATTTTAAAAGTGTCACTTATATTTTTCCAAAGGAGGCTTCACTATTATTTTTTAGAGTAAATTACATGATTGGTCCCTGTGGTTTACATAAAATCGTACTGTACATCCCTAATTCATAATAATTATGGAAAACGTCCTTGTGGTTTACATTTTCACATGCCTTTGGTCCCTTGCCCTAACTCTGTTAAGCAAATACTGAAAACGTAGATAAATTCCAACTTTCAAAACATCCCAAAACATGGATAAGATCCAATATTCAAAACCTTAGACATGGATAACCACCTGTACTCAATACGTCACCAAAACATAGATTATAAAACTCAATACCCAAATCAACACCTTTTGGTGACGAGGGAGACCCGATTACATTGTACATGACGGAACACCGGAGTGGGTCACATAGCTATGTAGAAAACCAAAACGTATAGATTATACGCATAAAACCTACTGAGCTCAAGTACTCCAAGTCTATTGCTCGAAAACATCAAGTCAACCACTCCAAGTCTATCCTTGAGAGTTCCAAAACAGGAACTTATGCACATACTGGAATTACACCTTACTGCCCATGGGACGTTGCCCGACCGTATAGGTCTACACCTTACTTACCATGGTGACCCGATGCCTATTCTATGCCAAAGTGGTGAATTTGTCCAAAACGGGACAAAAGAACATCGTGCCTATGGATCCATTGCACTAACTAAAACATTACATGACTCAAAACAAATAAACTAACGCATTCAAAACATGTAATTCTCAAATAAGATGCAGTAAACGCAAATCATGACCAAACGCTCTACATTGAGCTATTAAAATCGGACAAATGTCCCCAAGACCCAACAAAATCCAAATCGAGCCATAAGCTCAACAAATCTAAAGACCCATCGTTGAAAATCGTGAAATGAAATCAAATGTAAACAACCCGACTTTATGTAAACCCATACTCCAAAATATATAATTAACTCCAACATAGTTTAGATTGGGACAACTCATTTTCCAATTAAATTATATCATTTACTCTTTCAAAAATGTCCCATAACACAAAGTCAAAACACTTATCTAAAATGCACAATAAAATGTATTTATACTCGAATTCGACTTCGTGAAATAAATCCTTAATATGCCAATATGTATGATTTATTTGTCAAAATGCTCAAAATCTCAAATGTGGGTGTTTTACAAAGTTTATAAAATCAAACATTCCAAATAATCAAGATTCGTCAAATAACTCAACAATTGATAATTTTCATGTAAAACATACAAACATTTTAAAATAGGCATTTTGGCATATACATTGTTTTCACAAATCAATTTGAACTCACCTTTCTAGATTGAGGCTAAATCTATATTTTACCCCGACTTGAGCTTTCCTGAAGAAATCCGAATCCACAAGTAAAATCCTTCCAAAAACCTAGATCCGTAGATTTCCAACCATAAGTAAACATATTCAACCACATTTAATAGTTCCCCAAACATTTAACATGAATATCTCATCTTATTCCAAAACCCTAATTTCCATAGATGAAGAAAAGAGGTTACCTTACCCACGACTTGAATCCATCAACAATGCACTTCTAGGTCACCAAATGAGCCATACACTCCCAACTGTAAGCATTTAAATTACCAAAAATCGCGTTTGGCAAAAACTAGCTTATAAGCATTTAAATTACCAAAAATAACATTAATTAATTATTTATAATTAAAAGTTAATATATAATTATGAATATTAATGAGGGACATAATTGGAATAATCATAAAAAACTCCTCATAAACTACTCCAAATAATTTATCAAAAAACTAGTTTATGGTCATTCAAAGATATACCCAGAAAATAAGTTAGCTTATTTTTGCCAAACAATGTCTAAGTTTTCCTTAATGTATGAGATGTTATTGTAAAGTTGATATCCCACTCTAAAAAAAAGTTTAAATTTTTATTACATGTTTCTAATCATGCGTTTCAAGGCTATCATGACTATTTAAACAAAAAGCTATTGTTTTTAGTAAATATTATATTTATATATTATATATATTGAAAATATTATATTTATACATATAGAGAGAGATATTTATATATATACATATGGATAGAGAATCACATTAAATATGAAGAATATTCTGATTATGCTATGCAAGAAGTTGAATTTCTGTACAGTGAATTTCACAAAAAAATAAATTATTTATTAATATTTTTTTAACAGTAAATTCAATATTACCAAGAAAAAATCAGCAGTTATCAGTACAGGAGCAACACAAAGAAGCAGTAACCAAACCCAGAAATGACCGAACCCAAAACCAACACAAAATAAATTTTTAAAAAAAATAGAGGAATCAGTTTGCGAGAAGCAAACTTAGAGAAAAACCACGGATCTCGACAACCTCAACCCAGATTAGCCCGAAGCCCCTCCAACCATGCCAATTTACAATCATAAATCAACCAAAGGCCGAAGGCGCTCCTATGCCGAACGAACCTGCCTCTCCATCGAACCATCTTTAACCAAACCGAACGTCTTTACCCGTAAGGATCCGAGAGCCATATGGTCCAATTCAAAGCTAAATCTTCATCCCTGTGGTTTGTTAACAATTGCAAATTTCATTCTTATGGTTTCTAAATTTCGGTTTTAGTCCTTATAATTTGCAATTCATTTCTATTTTCGTTATTGAGACTAAAACACTATTTTTAAGCATGAAAGACTAAAATTGAAATAAATTGTAAACCATAGGAATGAAAAAAAAAATTTAATCATAAAGACGAAAAAGTAATAAATTATAAACCATAGGGATGAAAATTGTAATTTTAAAGTCAAAAGGATGAAAATAGAAATTTTCAACAAACCAGAGGGACTAAAAACGTAATTTACTCTTTTATTTATATACATGGTATAAAGTAGGGAGGAAATCAAGTAAAACATGCAATAAATGCTGAATTTAGGCAAGTTAATAAGTAAAAGTTTTGGACGAGTTTATTATATAAATAAGTGTTTCCGCAATCAGGAAAACAAATCAATACAAACAAAAATCACAAAATAAAAAAAACAAATAAAAAAAATAAAAATGTTCTCCATCTTCCCATGGCTTCCATTGCTGCTATCTCTCGCCGCTGCTGCCCACAAACCTCCATTTCCAAACACCTTCAATGTCTTGTCTTATGGTGCACTCCCAATTCCGATCAAAGACAACTCCAAGGTATATACAATTTTCTTATAAAATTAATAATATTTTATCATCCGATTCATTTTAATTAATATGTAAATTCATGATGAATGTTTTTATCAGGCGTTTCTTCGAGCATGGAAAGATGCGTGTGAATGTGACGGCGGTGCCAGGGTTTGGATCCCGAGAGGGACGTTTCTCCTCGGCTCCGTCGTCTTCGTCGGACCGTGTAACGGACCGGTTGAGTTTGTTATAAAGGGTTCGCTATTAGCTTCGAGTGATCGGTCCAAGTTGTTTGTTGACCACTGGATTGGTTTCATGTACGTGGATCGGTTGGTGGTGAGAGGTGGTGGTCATTTGCTTGGTCAAGGCGGTGCGGCGTGGCGGTACAATGACTGCGCCACCAATTCCCGGTGCAGACCTCTTCCCGTCGTAAGTCCACTGTTTTTCTTATGTATTACTAGTATTTATTAAAATCATAATGATTTGACAAAAATGGAATTTGAAAAGTGTGGATATTAAAATTTTACTTTAATTGATATAATAAATATGGAAAAAATTGTAACGGATTATATATGGTAATGATTAAAGAATTTTGGTCGTTACGGTGGGTTTTGTGGCAAAATTTACGATTTTACATTTTTTTATTATTTGGGATTGCTTTTTGGATGTATAGAAATTTGATACAATGATGATTTATTTATATATTTTCTTATATAATATGTTTTGATGTTTTGTTTTTTGAATTAAAAATAGACGATGCGGTTTGATTTCGTTACGAATTCGAAGATTACCCGGATCCGATCGTTTGATAGCAAAAACGCTCATTTCAATCTATTTGCGTGCCAAAACGTGAACATGAGCCGCATTCAGATCAATGCCCCGGACGGGAGCCCAAACACCGATGGCATCCGTATCGGGGCGTCGAGCAACATCACAATAGAAAACAGTGTCATAAGCACTGGTGACGATTGTGTTTCGATGATTGCGGGTAGTGAGGACATTATGATCTCCGGTGTCCATTGTGGGCCCGGGCACGGTTTTAGCATTGGTAGCCTAGGTGGGTCCCACAATGAAGAACACGTATCCCGTATCGTTATACGGAATTCGACATTGCGAGAGACTCAAAACGGCTTGAGGATCAAGACATGGGCTCCCTCTCCACCAAGCTTGGCTTCGGATATTATATTCGAGGATATCATTATGGAAAACGTCAATAACCCCATTTTTATCGACCAACAATACTGCCCGCAACCTCCTTGCAACGAACAGGTTACTTCCAAAAAAACCCGTTTTTGTAACAAAATCGATTTTTTAATTAGTGTGTCCACTAACATTTTAATTTTTTTTTTGTAGGCTCAATCAAACGTTCAAATAAGGAATGTGACATTCCGAAAAGTATATGGGACGTCGAGTTCTAAGGTTGCTGTTAAAATACAATGTAGTAAACACGTGCCCTGTGAAGATGTTAAACTCGTGAATATTAACTTAGAGTACCGTGGATCGGAGGGACCCGCTGCTTCATCTTGCTTCAACGTTAGAGGAAAATCTTACGGGCTCCAACTTCCGTCGGGGTGTCTATAGCGTCATCGACTTTAACTTTCCTAATATAACCTGAGAACGTTTTTAGTTTTCTTTCCGGGTTGTTTAATTTGTAAAAATGAAAGTTCGGAAGACGTTGTAGTCGGATATCAATGTTTGAATCCTTGATCTCGATATGGTTTAGCGTTTGCGTTTCGTTGCAAAATGTGTTATTAAAAATAAATTGAAAATTATGTAATTATTAAGAGTATGTTGGTATAATTATGTTATCACATTTTATGTGTGTATTAAACATCTGAAAAACCCATCCTCAAAATAAAGTGGGTTTTTTTGTTTTTCCCATAAAACGTTTAATGGATAATAATAAAATATGCATTGATTTAATATAATTTATACTAATATTAAAACAACTTTTTAAAAAATGTTTTTTCAAAGAATAATATGTTGATTTTGTTCGTCATTCTTTAACTTAAAAGATATTTATTATTTATTAATACTAGAAGCGTAATTGCATAATGCAGCGAGATACATAATAATTTTCATTTTCATTTTATTTTTTATTTTTTATCGATTTACAATACGATTTTGGATGGTTTTGAGAGAGTGATAATATTTTTTTAATAAATTTGTTTAATTTAGACTTAATAATATAATTTTTTTTATAAAAAAATAAGTATTTTGTTAGAATTCAAGGATTATATTATATATTTAAATTGAGATGTTTATCCTGTTTTGATTATGTTTATCAGTTAGTTATGAATTCAAACATATAAATTTAGAAATTTGTATTCATGCATTATGACTTGTAATCTTAAGTTTTAAGTAATGTGCATCAATAAACATTATTTAATGCATAAAAACTTGTTTTTTAAGATTTTTTATTTGATAGTTTAATAATAACTAGAAGCGTACTCGCGCAATGCAGCGAGTTACATCACGATTTTAATGTTTCATTTTATTTTTTGTTTTTTTGTCGATTTACAGCACGATTTTGGATGGTTTTGAGAAAGTGATAATGTTTTTTTTTATAAATTTGTTTAATTTAGCCTTAATAATATAATGTTTTTTATATAAAAAATTAAGTATTTTGTTAGAATTCAATTATTATCTTATATATTTTAATGACATCTAGAAAAAATAACCAATTACATATTTAATAATATAATTAAAACAAATTTATAGTAATATAATATATTAATTAATAGTGATACATGGAAATGTCTGCATAAAAGGAATGCCCTGCACATACCAAATTGGTGGGTGTTAGAAGCATGTAGTAGTAATATGTATCTTGTCCTTTGATACTTGTAAATTAAGAGATTTTTAAAATCTTGCATAAAATGATAGTACCGTGTGCCTAATAATTTGTATTTAAGAGTTTTTTATCCATGCTTTATATATAGTATAGATATAATGTTTTTTTTATAAAATAAACATTAAATATTCTGTTAGATTTTTCTTAATTATATTTTAGATTTTTTATATTTAAAATTTTATGCGGGGAGTGGTTTTAAATGAGTTGAAGTGAGGAGTAATTATAAGAGAGTTAAAGTGGTTAGAGATAAGGATTGAAAGTTAATAAATAACATTTTAATGGTTGTTTGTAAAAAATTTTAAGTAATTAGCATTAAATAGTGATACATTAAGCTTTAACAACTATTTTTAAGAGTTTTTTATACATATTTTATAATATAGTATAGATGAGTTTATTATAAGTTAATTTAATATTCAATTTTTGGGTTTTTTTTTTAAATTATTTGTTGTACTAATATACATATAGGCATTGTATTTTGAGTATTAGATTTTGTTAAATAAATATAAAAGATGAAAATCTGATGTCACACTAGTTATGAGTACATACGCATCCATATACACATATTGACATATATGTTTGTTATATTGGGGGTTGATTTTTCGTTAAGTCCTGTATGAATAAATAAAATTATCAGTGTAGATTAATTTGTCTGTATAAATTAGAGAGAGTTTTGTTTTGGAGGGCTTTTTTAATAGACAGAAGGAGTGTGATTAATCGAGAGGGACAAGTTTGGAAAAAAAAAAAACTTTTCTTTCTGCATAACGCTCCCTCTAACGTTGTGTTTTTGAAACATTCTTTAACGAAGGAAAGAAAAAAGAGAGAAAGGGGATTAAAGAAAAAAGAACTCGTGTTCTGGAAACTTCTTTAAGGGATAAAGTAAAAATGAAACCGAAGGAAAATAATTATAAGTTTATTTCCAAAACTTTCATCCCCAATATAGGAGGAAAGAGAAAGAAAAAAAATGAAAAAAAAATGAAAACACTTTAGAAAAATTATAAAACTACCTAATGGTTCATTTTGAAGGATATATATTTTTCAAGAGCCTATCAGTAAAAATGACAAATATCCTTTCTTGTTCAATAAACATTAAAGGGGTGTTTGGTTGGAGGTATTGAGGGGTCATAAATGTGAATGATAATGAAAAATGTTGTTTGGTTTGATATAATATAATGGGCCCATTACCCCAAATCCATTGATTTTCATTCCTGACTAAATTGGGGGGAATGAAAATCTTATTCCCACTCAGTTACCTTTTCCCATACGCCCTTCATCTCTTGATGTTGAATGAATCATACTTTTTTATTTTCATGTTGGAGAGCACATATTTGTATTAAGAATATTATATAAAACATTTTTTTATTAATTATATTGGTTAAACAAACAGGATTAATGAAATGCCCATTCCTATTCCCATTCTACTTCATTTCATTTTCATTTTCACTCTCATTCCTTAAAATGAACCAAACGCTCCCTAAAAATTAATTCATTTTCATTTCATTTCGAGAACACAAATAAAAAAATTATTTTGCTTTCTTTTCTTTTCCTTTCCTTCCTTATTATTACTTTCGAAAATACAAATAAAAAAATTCTTTTGCTTTCTTTTCTTTTTCCTTCCTTTCTTTTCCTTCTATTTCTTTTCTTTTCTTTTCTTCCCAAATTCGAGAACACAACGTTTTACTGAATAAATCACAATCTATATCACTAAGCCACTCCACACAATCATGTGTGACTGAACAAGTTATGAGTCTCATTAAACTTATTAAGTTACTAACATGATCCTTACTTTTTCATCCAAATGAATAGGATTTATTATGTAATTAATAATTGACAATTTTTCAGAAACTACATTAAAATAGGTTTAATAGGACATCCCACTTTTTTAATAGAGTATTTAGTAGAATTTTTAAGCTTATAAAACTAAAACCTTGTACGGTGTATCTTATACAATAAGTTGGTATGATGAATTTGAACAATCTAACTGGTGTATTCTTTTATGGAGAAAAATTGTTGGAACGGAATTAAACAACATAATAAAACGTTGCATTAGTCTTTTTTGATTAACACCTTTTGAATAAATGCTTTAAAAGAATATCCTACTTTTAGGAAGTATCCTATAAAAAAAACTCATATGACATTTATATATATATATATATATATATATATATATATATATAGACTTGACATCATGTGAGACAAGACTATTTCCGTGAGACCCGTGAGACCACAAAAATAACTCTAAACCTTCATAGTAAAAGACTGTGAAGGTATTGTAAAGGTAAACTTTCACAGTGTTTTTGTTGTGAAGGTTTGCTGTTTTTCGTTCCTTCACAATGAATCACTGTGAAGTTTTAGTGTTATTTTCTGGTCTCACCGGTCTCATGAAAACAGGTTGGTGTCACGTGAACCCAACCCTATATATATATATATATATATTGTCTAACTTCGTTTTAATAACTTATTTTGTACAAGGATAAAACTTGTTACTCCCTTCATCTCAAAATAAATATCCATAATGAAAAAGACATACAGTTTTTTTTTGAAAAATGTAATTATTACACTTTTTAATAAACAAAAAAACAAATTTATCCTTAATTATAGACAGAGAAATTTTCTCCATCTCATAACTAAGGATAGAATGGGAAAATAGGTATTACTTTAGAAAGTGAACACTTATTTTGTAACAAACAAAAATAGTAATGTAAATAGGGGTGTGTAAAAATTCAACCGATCCAATAGAAACTGACCGACCATAATTGGATATCCAATTGTAATTGGATCGGATCGGATTGAAAATCTCAACATCCAATTTGGATCGGTCGGTTCTTGGATGGGAGTCCAGAACCGACCGAACCGACCAACATCCAATTACCCATCCGATTACCATTCAGTTTTCCATCCAACTATCATCCAATTATTTTTTTTGTAATTTGCTTAAATCTAAATTTGTTTTGTGTTGGTTTTTGAATTTTTAGTCTCACTTATGTTGGTTTTAACACAAACTAAAAGTAATTAATTAGAACATTGTATTAAATTAACACGTTGGATGGATCCGATTTGATCATCCATTGGATGTCGGATGGATCCAATCCGATCCAATGGATATCCAATAAGAATATCCAATGGATATCCAATCTAATCAAATGGATATCCAATAAGAACATCCAATGGATGGAACCGAACCGATCCAATCATCCATTGGATTGGAAAAATCCAACATCCAATGGATGATTGGATCGGTTCGGTTGGGAAAATCCAACATCTAATGGATGATTGGATCAGTTCGGTTCCCCTCACATCCATTGGATGTCAACCGATGAACGCCCCTAAATGTAGACACTTAATTTGGGACGGAAAGAGTATCTGTTGAAATTTGCCCCGACAAATTATTATAACGTTTTTGTATAAGACCCATACTTTTTGTCATATAAACATAAAAGTTTTATTAATGGTGCTTTTACTATCAGGACATGAAATGACTTGACTGAACTAGTTATCTATATAGTGTTTTGGTACGATTAGAGCCTGACTGAACAAGTTGTCTCTATAATAAGTAAGTTGGACAAAACAATACAAAATGTTAAAATAACTAGATGCCCTTCAAATGATGATTGAGGTTTTCTTATATCATATAATAGTTAGGCATTATTTGGAAATAATAAGCTGACTTGTTTTTTGAGTAATCGTTTGGATGCACCTAAACTAACTTATTGATAAGCTACTTAGAGTAGCTTATGAATAGTTCTTTTGACACTTTTTTCAATTATAACCATGATTAATATTAATTATTATTTATTGTTATTAATTCTAAATAAATATAAACTATTAATTATAAAAAAAATATTAATTTATAGTAATTAAAATTAATTAAAAATTATTAATTAATTTTAGTTATACACTATTAGTTAGTTTTAATTATACAATAGATATCAATAATAATTATTAATTATTATAAATGTTATTAACTATATCAATATTATTTTAATTATTATTTAATATATTTAGATATCAAAAAACAAATATAAGAATTTTAAAAATGTTTTAGGGAAAGAGGGCGATACCTCTAGCAATTAAAGTACTAAAACATGTTTATGTAAGTTAGGGGTTGTTCGTGTGTAATACCCTCAAATTTGATAAGAGCAACTAATTAAAAATTTCAACATTACATCAAGGAAAAGATAACTCTCCAAAATAAAATTTTGTATTTAACCTCAACAAATATAAACTCCAGTTTTATACAAGGACTAGACCAAAGTCGGTGTTACTTAATCCCAACTATAAGCTGCTCTTCCCAAAAATAAGTGCGGAAGACTTCACTAAGATATCCACCTCTTGAGCACACGATTAGCACTCCTCTCAGCACAGTGTCACTAGAGCTATTCCCAACCGGAACCTGTTGCACATGCCGACAAATAAAAAGGTTAGGCTAACGCCTAGTGAGTTCAAGAGTTTTCCACATGAATAAAGATATCGTTGAAAAGAGGTAATTCAGTTTAGATCATAATCTTTCAAAATGATATGCTTTGAATATGAAAACGACTCATTTTCCAATAATATGCATTTTGGGCAAAGAAACACCAATATAAACGTTTGCAAATCCAAACTACTTTGGGAACAAGGTCCCAACATATAATGTTATTTCGTAAATTAATTTCAACCCAAAATCACTCACAACGTGAATAGAAATCGAACTCTCCATTTATGAAAATGCGGTTAAAACTTTATATCCCGAAACACCCAAAAAAGCTGGTGGGGCATAATACTCAACCCATAAATCATGGATAAGATCCATTTATACAAAACGTCACCAAAACTTGGATAATAAAACTCAATACCCAAAAACAACACCTTTCGTGACGGGGGATACCCGAATTCCATCGAAAGTGGCGGGCACACAAAGTTAAGCCACTTATCAATGTTCTCGAGCTTCACATAGAGCCATGGATCCCCATATACGGCTCCCAACCGAGCTACCACCGCAAGATACCCAAATGACCCTAGTGTCTACTCGACCTCTAAATGAGTGTCACCACAAAAGCCACAAGTCTCCATATACGACTCTCCAAGAGCACCACCGCAAGACTTAGCTCCGTATACGGCTCTCCAAGAGCACCACCGCAAACTTACATAACAGCATGACTTGGGGACCACTCACGAGACTTCAAACGCGGACACTAAATTCCACGATGAGTAACCAGACTAGATTACAAACGGGCATCGAATTCAACCACCCACGATATATACCTCGAGCTTTTCAATAAAGGTTACACGGTTATCGAGTTCAACCACCCACGATCTATACCTCGAGCTCCCGCTAGCCATAAACAATATCCAGTCCCAAAACGGGGGTAAAGTCCCCAACTAAACCAACTGACTGACTCATATGCCTATGGATCCAATGCATTACAGTCTAAAACGTTACATGACTCAAACGAATGAACTAATGCATTCAAAACATGTAACTCTCAAATAAGGTACAACTAAGTACACCATACGTCCAAGGCTCCTTAACGAGCTATCAAAACTGAACAAATGTTTCCAAGACTCAACCGAGTACAAATCAAGCCCCAAAAGGCTTAATAGACGTTTGGCTAAAACACGAGAGCCAATAGGGTTACATAAACCAAATTACATCTTTCCCCAAAACCTTTGTTTCTCAAATCACCATTGGCCTTCGGTCCAAAACCCAAAAAGATTATTATTTCTGAAATGTTTCCAAAGTCGGGAATGATCCAACCCAAAAGACTCACACACTCTTACTTTTAAAACGTCCCATTACATGAATGATGCATAAAACCCAACAAACACTAAAAATGCATTTTGACCAATATCCTTTTATGAAATAAATCATCAAAACACATTCATCTATGACACATTTAACAAAATGCCCAAAAATCCCGAATGTGGGTGTTTTACAAAGTTTATAAAGTTAAATACTTCAAATAATCAAAGATTACCAAATAACTCAATAGTTGATAATTTCATGTAAAACACATAAACACCTTAAAATGGAAATTTTGGCATGTACAACGTTTTCACAAATCAACTTGAACTCACCTTGCTAGATTTAGGCTAAATCTAGATTTTACCCCCAAAACTTGAATCTCCATTGATAAAGACTTGAATCTCCAAGAAATCTCTCTAGATATTAGATCCAACACATCTAAAAGATCACCTTCACCACACAAGTCATCAAAATCACACCCAAGTTGAAGGATGAATGGGAAAAGGATGAAATCACCAAACCATAGCTTAACATTGAGAGAGATGAGGAGCTTACCACCACAAAATACTCTTGTATTCTCTAATAGACTTCAAATATCTTGCTATATCCTTGAAGATCTCTCAAAAACGAAACTATGGCAACTTGAATCACCAAAAACGAAGTTGTGATGCAAAAGTTATGAAGAAATGAAGTTCTAGGGCTGAAAATCGGGTTTTATGCTCGAACAGGGCTCCGCGCGGGTTACCGGGCGGCCTAAGTCGCCCCACAACTCGCCCGGATGTCCCTAAGTCGCCCGGGTGACCCTAAGTCGCTCCGTGGACTGCTCGTCTGATTTTCTTCATTTTTTTTCACTGTTTTGGCCGTAACTTCTTCGTTATAGCTCCGATTTTGCTTCGGAAAGAACCGTTGGACTCGTAATTGAATCCTTCATCCACCAAGACTATAAAATCTATGATTCAAATCCAAAGTCCTATATCTTATTTTTCCCTTAAAATTACCGATTCCTGTATTGACTTGAAATGATACATTTCGAAATCGGAGTGTTATAGTTCGGTTCATTTTTCATTAAGACTTGTATAGATAAAGATGTTTGTATTGATATAGTTGACTGTATGGTATTACATAAATTGTTGTTCGGTTGTTGTGCTGAATAAATGGTCTGAATGTCATAAATGACCATTTTACCCCTTCGTCTATAATTTTGAACCCAATTCCAAACAACTTTCATTTCCAAATATATCAAACCCAATCAGAACAAATTCATTTTTAAAAATATCAAGCCCTAAACCTAAAATATTTATTGAAATAAATGATAAATCTTTAATTGAAATCAATGATAAAATCAAACCCAAGGCTTTGCATAGGGAAGAAAAGGAAGCAAACCAAGGGAGGAAAGAATATTTTTTCGCCGGAGAAAGAAGCAAACCAGGGGAGGCAAGAAGCTTTTTCCCCGGAGAAAGGTTTTTGCTGGAGAAGGAAAAGCAAACCAGGTGAGGCAAGAACGTTTTTTCACCGGAGAAGGAAGCAAACCATGGGAGGGAGAAGGTTTTTCGTCGGAGAAGGAAACAAACTAGGGGAGGCAAGAAGATTTTTTCGCCGGAGAAGAAAGCAAACCACAGGAGGCAAGAAGGTTTTTCGTCGAAGAAGAAAACAAACTAGGGGAGACAAGAAGATTTTTTTGCCAGAGAAAGCAAACCACGGGAGGAAGCAAATCAGGGGTGGGTGATGGAATTGGAAACAATATATTCTAAATGAGGAATTGAGGACGGCGGTGTCTTTTTTAAGGGAAGGGGTAATTGTGGAACTTTTTGAGATTTTAATGGCTGAGTATAAAGGACCTAAGATTTTTAGCTGAGTCATTCAGTCATTGGCTGACCGAATAAGCCAATACCGAACAACTAGATATGGCTGTGCGAATAAGC
The DNA here is from genome assembly GCA_954870635.1 of Arctium minus. Taxonomy (NCBI): domain Eukaryota; kingdom Viridiplantae; phylum Streptophyta; class Magnoliopsida; order Asterales; family Asteraceae; genus Arctium; species Arctium minus. The sequence goes on from OX941081.1 coordinate 29,547,240, forward strand.
CATATCTATTATACAACCCATTAAGCTCCTACCGAACAACCCCTTACATAGAAATTAAAGTTATACTTATTTTATTTCATAAAAAAATAAAATGTGCTAAATAATTTTAATAAAATATTTAATATAATCATCAATTATATATATATATATATATGTATAAATTATGATATGTGAGGTTCACCGATTTTATTGCTATTCATATTATATTTTTGTATTAATTAACATATTATATTATAAAAATGTGTTTAATGTTTCTTTACTATCTTGTTTGTATTAATTAACATATTATATTATTAGAATTTTTTAATTATATTATTAGAAATTTATTTGAATTGTATTGTATTATGAAATATTTGTAATTAACTAATTTAGTGGCAGAGGCCTTAAGGGGCTACTAGGGGCCAAGGCCCCTGTGTCTTTTCAAATATATTTATATATATATTGAGGCCCATTCATTTGCTAACCACGACATTAGTGCTAACCGTGCTAACCAGTCTCAACCGTAGATTGATGAGATCAATGGTCCACAATTAATTGGTTTTTTATTAAATTAAAATATTAAAAACGGTTGAAAAAATACAATGCATTTATGCACAGGGGTATTTCGGTCAAAATACAATTCCTTTTAATTTGGGGAACATGAGTCTACCAAATTAAAACCCAAATAATTAGGGATTTCATCCTATAAAAACACCAACTTCCCAATCCCACCTCCGTCATCACCTTCACTTGAAAACCCACCTCCACCATTCTTCCCACTACCACTCGCCGCACCTCCGCCGCCGCTGCCGCCACCACGTGTCGCCGAAAATGCTTCAGCGCCTTTCACACCCATCGCCAGCGTATTTTTCTTTTTTCTTTTCAAACAAATCGTTAATAATGCAACAAAGATGTATAATAACAAAAACCCACCAACGGAAACGACGATTATGAGAATCTTGATTTTCCAGCGATGGTTCGATTTCTTTGCGGCGGTGGTGGGTGGGGTTGGGTTCACAGGAGAGTAAGAGGGAGACGGAGAAATAATGCATGGGAGGTTAAACGCATCGCCGCATAAATCAACGCTATCGGAAAATGAAATGGAGTTGAATTGAACCAAGATAGGGGTCGCCGGAATTTGACCGAAAAGTTGGTTAAAACGATTTTCAGGATAGTGCATATGTGCACACTTGCATACAGTGCATATATGCATATGTTTGCTGAAATATTATATTCATATATGCACACTGATATCTAATATGCATATGTGCATATTGAGTATATGCATATGTGCACATTGAGCATATGTATATCTGCACACTAGTATCTAATATGCATATGTGCACATTGAGTATTGTGAATATGTACATGTTGTATATGTGCATATCAACTGATCTATTCTGCATTGGTTGAGATACACACTGACATCTAGACATGCATATATTCACACTCGAAATATGGAAATACATTAAATATTATATTTAATATTTAGATAACTACCATATTAATAACTCCTTGAAATATGGAAATAATTAAATAGGCGTGAATTATGAAATGCCCATATTACCCTTTGAGGACATAAACTCTAGGATGATTCTGATTGGTTGAAAATTGGTTAGCACGGTTAGCACCAATGCCGTGGTTAGCAAATGAAGGGGACCATATATATATATATATATATATATATATATATATATATATATATATATATATATATTTGGGCCCCCCACTTTCATATTAGTCCAATAAGGTTTTAAGGTTGAGTCAAGTGAAAGTCCAGGTCTACGGTCCACCAACGTCCAAACTAAATCCATACCCTCCTCTCTTGGCTCTCTATCGAGGATTGACTATCGCACAGGGGTCAGGCGTATCGCACAGGGGTCAGGCGTACAACTCTCAGTCTCTCCTTTCTTGGCTCTCTATTGCAAAGCTCTCCTCTCTCGGCTCTCTATCGCACAGGCGCACAACAGACACTAGACAACAAACTGCAGTTGCCGACCGCTGATGCCCGGTCGCCCGTTGGTGTCTCCGATCTGATAAATCAACTATTAAAATATGAGGATTTCAATTTCCAATCTGCAAAGGTAAAGGTATTTAGTTGATTAGTATTTAGATTTTAGTTGATTAGTATTTAGTATTTAGTTGATTAGTTGAATTGATTCTCCAAAGTGATAACTGATAAATCTGCAGATCTCAAATTTCTAATGGAAGAGCCACAACCAAATTCTCCAAATGCAAGTGGAATCCTATTGATTTTATTTCATCTTCATCAAATAATATTCCAATATATCTAGGGTTTTTTTTTCTTCATTTTATTCAAGTTTTAAAATATCACTCATTGCCCATTGTGTAATTGTGTGTAATTGTTTGATTGTGTAATTGTTTGTTTGATTGTATAATTGTTAGATTTATTTGATTGATCTACTAATGAATTTATATTTAATGTCTAGTTTGGATAATTCATATTTAATGTCTACGTTATAACTTTGGATAATGTATTTTTTGTATTTTTTAAGATGTATAATATATTGGTCCCTGACCCCTGCATTTTAAAGCTTGTGTTCCGCCCCTGTAGAGAGAGAGAGAGATGGAGACGAAAGATCGTGTGAGAAGAAAAGTTAAGAAGGTAAAAAGGGATCTGAACCCTTGATCACTTTTAATCTCACCCCACCTCATGAGTCACGCTTGATACAAGAATTGATCTAGTGCATCTCGTGCATCTGATCCTAATGTGCATCCTAGGGTGGACAATAATTCTTATCCTTCTCGCTATAACTTTCATTCTCACCATAATCCAACTCTCTCTCTCTCTCTCTCTCTCTCTCTCTATATATATATATATATATATATATATATATATATATATATTTAAGGATAGATTCAAATGAAAAACCACATTTTTATCGTGAACATTAGGACCAATTTTGACCATTGATCAAAAAATTAATCAATGGTTAAAATATAATAAGGTTGAGAAGTGATTAGGGATAAAAATGGAAGTTTAAATCAATGTCTACCTTATTTGACTTTCTATTTTATTTTTTAATTAAAAAACTTTTACCTCTTTAATTTTTAAACTAAATTATCTTAAAAATAATTATCTTATCCTTCTCGCCATAACTTTCATTCTCACCATAATCCAACTCTCTCTCTCTCTCTCTATATATATATATATATATAGGGATAGATTTAAATGAAAAACCTCATTTTTATCATGAACATGAGGACCAATTTTGACCATTGATCAAAAAATTAATCAATGGTTAAAATATAATAAGGTTGAGAAGTGATTAGGGGTAAAAATGGAAGTTTAAATCAATGTCTACCTCATTTGATTTTTTATTTTATTTTTTTTAATTAAAAAACTTTTACCTCCTTAATTTTTAAACTAAATTATCTTAAAAATAATTAATATTTTAATCAAATAAATTACATCAAAAAACCGAACATTTCATTCTCTTCGATTTAACATCCATCTCGATATAGTTTTATTTGTTTTTACCTTTTTACGTAAAATTATATATCCGTGTAATATTTATCATGAATATTTATGCACGTTCATATGTTTACAACCACCTTTAATATTCATCTATTACTATAATATTCATAATGAATATACAACTTAGTATAACATCCAGCATGAATAGTTATGTATTTTCACGTGTATTCAAAAAAATCATCAGTGTTTATACATCACTATGACATTCATCGTTAATTCAAAATTTTACTATAACATTCATCATGAATATTTATATATGTTCACGTGTATACAACAACATTTCAACATTCATACATCAGTATGATATTTGTCATGAATATACATTTTTACTACAAAATTTCATCATGAATTATATACTATTCATCATGAATTTACATATTAATCATCATGAATATTTATGTATGATCACGTGTATACAATAACTTTATACTATTTATATTAGTATGATATTTATCATAAATATTAATTTTCATCATATTATTCATCATGAATATACTACAGTGTAACAATCTAAAAATTAAGCGGAAATAAAATTCGAAATTTCGGCAAGATAACACTTGAAAATAGACTAAACCTGTCACCCTAAGACAGGGAGTAAATTTAAACCTGTGGAATGAGGTAAAGCAATACAAAACCCAAGTGTATCATCCCAAAACGGGGTATATGGTAAGACATTTACAACCAAATAAATGAAGAATAAGACGACAACCTACTAATCTAAATTTGCTAACTAGATTATGGTTGGGTGTCGCTATCCTTCCACAATGTGTATCTTCAAAAATCAATGTATGTTAGCCACTAGGTTTCCTTAAAAAGACCACTCACGACCCCAAGGTCGTTCCCTCAGTCCCGGCGTGCCCCACCGCTATGATAGCTTGCCAAACATGACAACAAAGAGCAAGTGTTAGGCTAAAGCCTAGTGAGAATAAGTCAAATAAGAATAGGAATACTAAACCCATTCGGAGTCACGCGGAGAATATAGCCGTGAGCTAAAACCAATAAATCAAATAAACCATTAGTGATTAAACGTGGTACAAATAATACCAATCACATAATGAGATCAACTCCTCTAAGTCTATTGCTCGAAAAACATCAAGTCAACCCCTCTAGGTCTATTCTTGAGAGTTCCAAAACAGGGAACTCTAGCACAAGGGAATTACACCTTACTGCCCATGAGACGCTGCCCGACCGTATAGGTCCACACCTTACTTATCATGGTGACCCGATGCCTATTCCGTGCCAAGTGGTGAACCAAATGCCCAAAACGGGGACATAGGAACACCGTGCCTATGGATCCATTGCACTAAGACTAAATACAAAACATTTTAACACTTTTATCATAAATCAACTACACAAGTGTTAAGGCCAATTTACATGTATAAACCTTCCAACATCAAGACTTGGCCTCCATCAATAAGAAGAATTTATTAGTGCAAATCTATCGTCAAATAACATATAAAAACCATTTTTATTACCAAGATTATTTCTAACCAACCCCATACTTGAATCTCTTCAAAACCCGTATTTCCACTTTAGATTCACCAAAGACCCATAAAATAGAAATAGGTTCGAAAACATGTAGAAAGTCATAAGAAACCATTATTTACGGTTCAATCACATCTACCCAACATATTTGTTCAAGTTCCAAAACCCTAATATTCCCAACTCGTAATTAGGTCAAAATATGTCAAAACCCAATGCATACTTAGAATGTATAAAAGAGAGTAGTAACACATAAACTCTAGTAAATATACAAAAACAATGGTTAGAAAACTCACCTTCAAAGGTTAATAAGAACCCTAGATAAGGATACTTGAGAGTAGAGTTTAGAAGGAGACTTTAACACTTCAACCACCAACTCTTAAACACCACCAATAACCTAAATCAAACCAATAATCATAAATATGGATCCCTTCCACAAGTAATCAATGAAGTAGAATGGAAGCCTTACCTTCAAGTCTCCCAAAATCGCATTCAATGAGCTCCCTAGAAAGACAAATGAAGTAAAAACGGTCTGGAGAGCATTTAAGGGCCTGGAGCCCGTCGGCGACATTGCCCTGCGACTATGACACTGTCATAGTCGCTTGGTCACAATCGTCCGCGTCCAAGGACTCTCGGTACCACCTTGGCGACAATGACATGCAACAGTGACACATATCATAGTCGCTAGTCATAGTCGCCGATTTCACCCCCTTCGCGGTACGCCCCTCGCGACATTGCCCTGCGATAGTGACCTTTGTCACAGTCGCGGGCATTGTCGCCCCAGACTGGCCAAGACCTGTTTTCACCCCAAATCAAACCCGAAAACACACGTCTCTCACGCTAGGTTCGATAATAAGATTTATGATCAAATTAGCGACGTACCGGGATTGCGAGTGTTACAATCCTCCCCAACTTGGAGAAGATTTCGTCCTTGAAATCTTGACTAGGTGAAGAGATGAGGATATCTTCGCTTCATGTCCTCTTCCGATTCCCAAGTCACATTTGCACCTCGATGGTGTTTCCATTGGACCTTCACCATCGTGACTTCCTTGTGACGAAGCTTCTTCGTTTTCCTTTCCAAAATTGCATCGGGCTCTTCGACGCAACGGTTTCCCTTATCAACTCTGATCTCGGAGAGTGGAATAACACTCTCCTCCTCCGCTAAGCATTTACGAAGGTAGCACACATGAAAAGTGTTATGGATTCCCTCCATTTCCGGAGGTAGTTCCCATTGGGAGGCTTGAAGCCCTACTCGCTTAAGCACAATGAATGGTCCAAGGAAACGGGGTCTTAACTTCCCGATCTTTCCAAACCGAATAATTCCCTTCCAAGGGGACACCTTCAACATCACTCGGTCTCCCAGTTGGAATTCTATCGGTCGCATCTTCTTGTCGGCATAACTTTTCTGCCGGTCTTGAGCCGCCTTTAAACGTTCACGAATTCCCTTCACTTTGTCTGCCGTCTCTTGCACGATTTCAGGCCCGGCAAACTGCTTTTCCCCTGCCTCGATCCAACATACGGGAGTTCGACACTTACGACCGTATAAAGCTTCAAACGGTGCCATTCCAATACTTGAGTGGTAGCTGTTGTTGTACGCGAACTCCACCAAAGGTAGGTGCGAGTCCCAACTACCCCCAAAGTCGATCACACATGATCTTAACATGTCTTCAAGCATCTGAATCGTCCTCTGGCTTTGACCGTCGGTTTAGGGATGGTAGGTCGTGCTTAACTTCACGCGTGTGCCCAATTCCTTTTTCAAACCATCCAAAAAATGTGACGTGAACCGAATATTGCGATCCGAGACAATCGATAGCGGTACACCATGGCGAGATATCACTTCGTCAATATACAACTTATCTACCTTGTCCATGGGTAAATTTTTCCGCATGGCCACGAAATGAGCGCTCTTGGTCAAGCGGTCCACTATCACCCAAATGGTGTCATGGCCTCTTAAAGTCTTTGGAAATTTTGTCACAAAATCCATTGTGATGTGCTCCCATTTCCACTTCGGGATCTCTAAGGATTGCAGACTCCCATAAGGTCGTTGGTGCTCGGCCTTCACTTGCAAACAGGTCACACATCGCTCCACGTAGTGCGTCACGTCAAGTTTCATGACCGACCACCAATAGTGCAATTTTAAATCTCGGTACATTTTCGTGCTTCCCCGATAGATAGAATATTTTGACTTGTGGGTTTCTTCGAGAAGAAGTTCTCGATTGCCTTCGATCTTAGGCACCCAGATTCGCCCGTTGAAAAGTTTCACCCCTCGACTATCTTCAGTCAAAAGAAGATGTTGCTTTGTCATGACTTCTCCTTTGAGGTTTTGTTCTAGTAAGGCCTCAACTTGTGATACCTTGATTCGGTATATGAGGGATGAAGTTAACTCAATATGTGCAAAGGTAACACGGGAATTTCCTCCGTAGTCTTTCCGACTCAAAGCGTCGGCGACGACGTTTTACTTACCCGGATGGTAAGCAACTCCCAGTCATAATCCTTCAGTAGCTCCAGCCACCTCCGTTGCCTCATGTTCAACTCCTTTTGATCAAATATGTGTTTCAAACTCTTGTGATCCGTGTAGAGAGTACACTTTGTGCCATAGAGTTAGTGTCGCCACAACTTTAGTGCGAACACCACCGCCGCTAATTCCAAATCATGCGTAGGATAGTTGACCTCATGAACTTTGAGTTGCCTCGACGTATAAGAACACAACCCAAACCCATTTTCGACGCATCACTATACCCCACAAAATCTTCCGTCCCATCGGGTAAGGATAGGATTGGAGCTTCTCAAAGCTTCCCTTGTATAGTTCGAAACGCCTTCTCTTGACTCTCGGTCCAAACAAACTTAACATTCTTACGCGTTAGGGTCGTCAACGATGAAGCTATCTTCGAAAAGTCTTGAATGAATCTTCGGTAGTACCCCGCCAATCCTAGAAAGCTTCGGATTTCAGACGGACTCTTGGGAGGTTCCCAATTCATCATCGCCTCAATATTTGCGGGATCCACCTTCACTCCTTCCTTCGTGACCACATGGCCCAAAAACTGCACTTCTCGAAGCCAAAAGTCGTACTTCGAAAACTTCGCGTAGAGCTTCTCCCGTTTCAACACTTCTAAAACTTCCCGAAGGTGATGCTCGTGATCTACTTCATCTTTGGAGTACACGAGGATGTCATCGATGAACACTATTACCGACTTGTCAAGCAAATGGTCGGCACACTCGGTTCATCAAGTCCATAAATATTGTCGGTGCATTAGTTAGGCCGAACGACATCACTAGAAACTCGTAATGACCGTATCGCGTTGTTAGGACTGAAAGTCCTATGTGTTGAAAGTGGAATAAAGTATCTATAAGAGTGCATAATGTAATTCATTAATAGTTGATTAATTAGATGGGCCCAAACCCATTAGCCCATTAAAGTCTGTAAGCCTAAGTATATAAAGGCAATTTTGTTTCATAATTAGGTTAGACAGTTTAGAGAAGAAAGTTTAAGTCTCATTATTTCCAATTTACTAGTCTATAGGTTTACTCTCTCTGATCAGAAATACTTTCTGTAAACCTGTAACCTTTTGATTTCATATTAATCATATGACTAGTAGTCTTGGCCATATAATTGTTCATCTTTGATAATATTTGCTGCTGATTGCACTGTACTGGGATCTACAATTGGTATCAGAGCAAAGAGACTAAAGGTTTGATCCAGAAAAAGGTTTGTCTAAAAACCCTATTCGATTATCTGCTTAATCTGTTAAGTTCTTTGTTGATCTGGGTCGATTAATAGTTTTATCAATTGATATCTGTTTATGTGGTTTATCGATCGAATTTTTATTTGAAAAAATTAGATTCGGTCTATTATTTTTTTTCTGGAAAAAGTGAGTATCGATTTGTGTTTGTGTTTGATATTCTTATCGGTCTATTGAACTTTTCATATCTGGGTTATGTATCGGTCCTTTGAAAATCGATCTTGTGGTGTATCGATCTGTATGGTTTATATGCAAAATTGATTGAATCTGCTTAGTCGCTCGTCGAAGTTGTTTTCTGGGTTTGATTTCGATCGAATTCCAGATTCATCGTGTTCTTCGGTGTTCTTCGATTTTATCGGGCTTATCTGTTTATCGGTCTATATCTTAATTTGTTATTAATCAGGTTCGACCGATAGTTTGTTTGACCGGGACATAGTCTCTACCGGTCCTTTGGTTCGACCGGTGCATTGTAATTATCGGTCGTTTATTCGACCGGTATTTTGACATTATCGGTTCTTTGTTCGACCGACTCATTATCTTCGACCGATACCCTGCTTACCGGTCTTTGTCCTTTGACCAATACATTGTCACTTCCGGTCCTTTGGTTTGACCGATATTCGTCCTTGATCGATACCTGTCCTTCGACCGATACTTTGTTTTATCGGTCCTTTCGTTCGACTGGTACTTTGTTTTATCGGTCCTTTTGTTCGACCGGTACTTTGTCTATATCGGTCATTCGCTTCGACCGGACCCTTGCTCGACCGGGCTTTCTTAAAAAAAAAAAGGGGACAAAAGGGTCAAATTTTTGTCTCACGATCATTTTGCAGTGAATTTCTTTTAGCCCCCGTTCTTCAAGGTATCAGTAGTTTGTCATTAGTGACTCTAAACTTTCAAGTTTCACACTTTGTCACTTTTGGTCCCTGCACTTTCAAATTCCATCTCTTGTCAAGTTCAATCCCTGTATATCAAAAGGAATGCCTTCAAGCGAAGCTCTTTCAATAAGTATGGATGAGATGCCACCTGTTCTTTACAGAGGAGAATATAACCAATGGAGGATTCAGTTCTTAGACTTCATTGATAAACATGACTTGGGTGATTATATCAGATTATCTCTGAGGGAAGGAAGAATGAAAACTCCGACAAATATTTGTTATTTTATGGGAGAAAATGGAAGAACGGAACACGAAATATACACACTACCATTTAAGGAATACACAGATGAGCAAAGAAAGAGATTTGAAGCTGATAAATTAACTAAAGCCTTTATCTTGCAAGGAATTTCCGAGGAGATTTCAAAAGAGATTTCTGTCAGTTTAGACAGTAAAAAGGCTACAGGAAAACAGCTGTGGGAACATCTTGAGAAGATAATGACAGGACCAAAGATGTCTTCAAGAGTAAAGTTTTTGGAAACAAAGAACAAAGAGCTGACAAGAAAAATCTTGAACTTGGAAGATCAGATTGTCCAGATCCAGAAAGCATCCGTTGAAAGTTATGAGGAAAATATCTCTGAACTAAAAGATGCAAATTCCGATCTTCAAAAGCAAATATCTGATTTGGAGCAAAAGCATGCTCAAGATAAATCAGAGTTTGAGAAATCGTTCGCAAAGAAGTTCTCAGATTTTTCGAGAAAATGTGCTGACGAGAAGAAAGAAGTTGAGCTGAAATGCATAAAACTTTCTCAGCAAGTTTCTGACTTTGAGAAACTAATCATCCTTGAAAGAGAAAAGTTTGCCAAAGAGAAGAAGGCCATTGAACAGAAGAACGTAGGTTTCTTCAAAGAAATTTCCGGCCAAAGAAAGGATGCTGAGAAGGGATTTGAAGAAGAAAGATGCACATTTGAGGCTGAGATCAAAAAGCTTACCAAGAAGCTATCTGAACTATCTGAGAAGGCACTAAAAGAGCAGAAAACGAAGTCTGGGTTCACGAAGAAGATTGATCTGCTTGTTAAAGAAAGAGACAACTTTGCTTCGACGATTAAAGTGCTTGAACAGACTGCATCAAGTTCAAATCAGAAATCGGTCTCTTCACAAAGGTCAGTTAAATCGTTTGATCAGATTCGTAAAACTAACCTTTTCTATGATAGCAATACAGATGGTTCAGATAAACATCAAAGAAGAAGGAGATACAAAGAAGAGGAACTGGTCTGGAAGAAGAAACCAGTTGAAGATGAGCTGAAAGAAAGAGAATCATGTGTACATGCATTTAATGCCAACAGGAACAATGTGCGTAAAGGGAAACCTGATCATATCTATACGAGAGATCAATTAATCAGGTTATCAGGTAAGAAAAATTATTGTTCTTATTGTCGCACACATGATCACATTCACAAAACCAATGATCATTTCTGGTATGGTTCTTATTCTATTTTCCCCACAAGAACTGCAACTAACATTCATGGACCCAAATACCAGTGGGTACCAAAACCGAAAACTGATTCTGTGTTGCAGGCACCTACTGTCAAGGAGGAGTAGAAGAGTTATGGCTTCTAAGTAAATCAGCTTAGAACCCGGACTTCAACAAAGTGTGGCTTCTGATCATATGACAGATCAGGACCCGTTCTTCAACGTTCAGACTTGGATATGTTGCAAATATCCAGGGGGAGCTTAATAGATTTATATCATTCTATCATGATTTAAGGGGGAGCTTAAAAGTAAGTATCTTCTAACTCTAGATCTCTGACTGTTTGGAAGACGAACAACTTTCCAGCATGAAAAACAGTTTCTGAAATGTTCAAACCACTTCTGATTTTCAAAAGGTTTCATGAATCTAGAAGTGTGAATTTAAATGTTTTTCACTTTTTGCGTATTAATGTTTAACTGACCGTGTGTTTCTAAAGATCAATACTTGCGTATTATCTTATTCTTATACTGTAATGTATTCACACACACAGGTTCAGTACTTCATTTGTATTTGTTATTACCATATGTCATAGCAAAACAATTTTTCGATGGTAATACCCCCGTTTGATATTCAATGTTGTTGAGCATCTATCATTATTCTAAATTTGTGCTTTCATTGCTAAATTGTTTATATTTGTTCATATAAACATAATATCCACTTCTTTGATACCCTAACCAGTTTATTTGATCTGATTGATACATTGTCAGATTCTCAAAACAACTCTTTTGATTTCATTTCTTTCATTCAATATCTTTGTTTTGAGAAATCTTCAAAGTTCAATTGCTCAAATCTTATGAGCATACGTTTTTGACAATGTTATCATACATTTTGTGCTTAACTGTTCAAGTTAAACTGTTGAGCAAACCATTCTTTATAGGACTTACATGGGATTTGTGTGAGAACTTAAACAGAACTTCCATGGATTCACGTTAACCAGTGTTTCCTACCCAGGAAGTTATCCTTGAGTGATTGAGGGGTGAGGGGTCTTAAATCAAAGAGTGGGGGAGATAACTCATCCGGTTGAGTTTTTCTCATTGTGCTGAGCGGAAAAATGAAAAGGAGAGTTTGGTTAGAAGTGAGCTTTAATGTTAAAAAGAAAGAGGGTGTGAGAACAGAGTTAATAGAATATCAGAACTCTGCACCAACCACTTTCTGAGCCGGGCAGCCACATATTCTGATTGGTTCACATTCTTTGGTGACCATCATTGAAACAAGCAGTGAGCCCATGCCAACTCTTGCATATAACCCCACCAACCACTCGTTTCTTTCTTAACAAAGAAATGTTTCATTTTCCTTGGGGACGCAACATATCTGCTATCTAGCCTTCACTTGGAAGATTTAGATATTGAAAAAGAAGGAAAGTTGCCCCACCTTCGCACCTCTTTCATGCACATTGAGTCCGTGTAATATATGTTGTTGTCTCAACAGTTTACACAATTTGAGCCTGATGTAGCTAAGAAGCTTCAATCATTTCTACACTTTCACGAGCACACAAGGAATGAGTTTTCTTGTCATAACATTCATAGAAAATTCCTTTGTGGTTTTTCGATGATTGGATGGAAGCCCTGGGGGAGTGAACATCACAAAAGCTCCTTTCCAATGTACATCCGTTGTACAAAGTGGCTCTGTGCTACTTACAGGCATACTAACTGTATCATTTGTTGATTCAGGTTCACAATTCCTATTATATTTGAATTTGAAAAGATTCGGATATATACATTTCATGAATTGACGGATACTCAGATAACAGGGCGGAGAATGTCATTTTATCAAGGGGAGATCAAAGAATGTGTTGAAATTGAAGAGTTTTGATGATCTTGATGCTCACAATCATCAAAAAAGGGGGAGAAATTTTTCAAAGTTCAATTTCAAAGTTTTGAAGAAAGAAAGTTTGTTTTTTTGAAGACGGTCTAGAGATCAAAGAGACGAAGATATGATTTTAATGCTAAATTTGTTTGTCTGAAGACAGTGAAGATTTCAAAGAGTGAAGTTTTCAAAGTTTGCATTGATTCTTTCCCGTATCATGTGGTGTCTGCTACAAGTTTGTTTATCATTCCTCCTATGCGCTGATTGAAACAAGTTCTTGAGAAGAAAACAAATCTATTCAACTCGCGGTTCAAAGACAGATTCTTTGTTTTAAACTGAAGAAGCACCGTGGAATGTCAAGTAACTCTCACATTATCTTTCTTGTGTGCTGATCCGATGTGATTGAGTTTTTATAGCTGAAAGATGCTTGATAGTGCGCTCAGTCGATGCTACTGTACATTGAATCTGGTTACAAAGTTGATACTATGAAGGCCAATAGCTTTATTCAAGGGGGAGCGTGGAAAGACATGAAGTCAAGCAACACCAAAGTTCGTCAAAGAATCAAGAGGGAAAGAAGATCAAGGCCTGAAGTTTTTCAAGTTGTTAAATGCTTTATTCAACTTTAGAGGGAGATTGTTAGGACTGAAAGTCCCATGTGTTGAAAGTGGAATAAAGTATTTATAAGGGTGCATAATGTAATTCATTAATAGTTGATTAATTAGATGGGCCCAAGCCCATTAGCCCATTAAAGTCTGTAAGCCTAAGTATATAAAGGCAAATTTGTTTCATAATTAGGTTAGACAGTTTAGAGAAGAAAGTTTAAGTCTCATTATTTCCAATTTACTAGTCTATAGGTTTACTCTCTCTGATCAGAAATACTTTCTGTAAACCTGTAACCTTTTGATTTCATATTAATCATATGACTAGTAGTCGTGGCCATATAATTGTTCATCTTTGATAATATTTACTGTTGATTGCACTGTACTGGGATCTACACGCGTCCTAAACTCCGTCTTTGGAATGTTGTCCTTCGCCACCTTCACTTGATGATAACCCGACCGTAGATCTATCTTGGAGAAGCAACCTGCGCCTTGTAATTGGTCGAACAAGTCGTCTATCCTCAGGAGCGAATACTTGTTCTTTACTGTAACCTTGTTCAGTTCTCTGTAGTCGATGCACATCCTCATTGAGCCGTCCTTCTTCTTGACAAACAAGACCGGAGTTCCCCAAGGCGATGAACTCGATCAAATGAAGCCCTTCTCAAGAAGGTCTTGAAGATGAGTCATCATTTCTTGCATCTCGGTAGGAGCTAATCGATAAGGAGCTCGAGCAATCGGAGTCGCTCCCGGAATGAGGTCGATTCGGAATTCCACTAATCGATCCGGTGGCAAACCGAGTAAGTATTCCGGAAACACATCGGGAAACTCGCACACCACCCTAACATCTTCTAGTTTCCGTTTCTCAAGTTTGGTGTCGATAGCATAAGCCAAGAAGGATGAGCATCCTTTCGCCAAACACTTTCGAGCTTTAATCAAAGAGATAATCGCTACTTCGCCTTTTCTTCTTTCGCCGTAGATTATTGTCTCCTCTCCGTTCGTCACAGGTAATCGGATCATCTTCTTGGAACACACAATTTCGGCTTGATTCTCCGATATCCAGTCCATATCCACGACTACATCGAACCCGTCAATTTGCATAGGCAACAGGTTTATGGGGAATTTCTTTCCTTCGAACTCAAGGGTGCAACCTCTAAGAACATTTCGGATTAATACCTTACCCCCATTTGCTATTTCTACAACTAAAGCATCTTCTAGATCACTCATAGGCATAACAAGCTTTTGACAGAAAATATTGGATATAAACGAGTAGCTAGCACCCGAGTCAAATAACATATGTGCAGGTGCAGAGTTTAGAAGAAACGTACCCGACACCACATCGGTCGAAGCCTTAGCCTCTTCTGTTGACATCTGAAAGGCTCTTCCGGCCGCCCACGGGGGTTCCATCTTCTTCCCACCATTTCCTCCGGTCTTGAGCTTTGGGCATTCCGCCCTCACGTGCCCCGGTTCCTTGCACTCAAAACATATTTGCCTTTTAATAGGGCAATCTCGAAACGTATGACCCGTCTTTCCGCATTTGTAGCACATTCCGGGAACAAAGTTGCATGGGCCAAAATGTTTGCTTCGACATTTAGAGCACCATTTGGCATCACGCCTAGGATCAGTTCCATGTTGATTATTGTTGGCGTATCTAGGCTTCTTTGAGGGGATAGAGCTACCCTCCCATCTTCTCTTCTCAACCTGACGATTGCCTTCTTCTTTGCCAAGGTTGTAGGCGTCTTCCATGAGTTGTGCCTCTTCAATCGCCTCTCAAAGAGTGGAGGCCTTTGACACACGCACCATTGACATCATTTCTGATGGAAGGCCCTTGATGTAAGCCTTAATCTTGTCTTTCTCTGTCGGGACCAGGTGTCCCACAAAACCCAATTTGTCCATGAAGAGCCGATTGTACTCCTTCACAGACATATTACCTTTCTTCAAACTTTGGAACTCTTCTTTGATTCTATCCCTTGACCTCTCATTACAGTACTCCTCTAGCAGCTTCTCTTTGAATGTTGTCCAAGGCAGTCGATCCAAAACAGTCGGCTCAACTGAAGCTGAGTACACATCCCACCAAGTGAGAGTTGTACCCTTAGCATACGGGAACCGAAAATTACTTTCTGACCTTCTTCGCATTCACTAGAGCGTAAAGCCTGCTCCATCTCCCGAATCCAACTCATGCAGTCTACGGGGTTATCATATCCTTTAAATTCCGGTAGTCGTCAACCAAGAAAAGCTTTGAATGTGCATGTTTTTGTCACTAGCCCGACTCCTGGGGTTGTGACTGCATCAGTGTGGACCCTTGGTCCGGTGCCCCCGGATCCTGCCACGATAATGTTCTCGTCCACCGTTTCATGTCTACGGTTATTGGTGTCCCGGTCTTCTAGGAGTTTGAGGAACATCTCTTGTTGTTGTGCCATGACCCTATTCATGGTTAGCATCATGCGGTCCATCATTCTAGTCTCTGCCGTTACTTCCTCCATAACAACCTCTTCAGTTTCTAAGTTGCGTCGGGGAATGTGCTCGGGTCCTCCACCCAACACACTAACCCGACGAGAGGGTTCCTCTACCGCAGTCACTCGCGGATGGTCGGCCGTGGATGTTGTGGCCTTTTGACCTTCCAGTCGGTTCCTGGTATTAACCATGGTGCTGCCACGCATAAACACGAATATAATAAGAATTGGAATACAGGAATAATACAAGGAAACATACTACTACACTTATCAATTATCGTAACAACAGTAGGTCAAGTATGCTCACGTAAAACATCTTCATAATAATATTAGCTAAGTGAAGTTATGAACACATAATACGTAAGAGTTCTCATTACCATCACTATAATTTTTAACTTGTGTAAGTTCCGTCAACTCTAGACCATCCTATCTCAAGAGTTCTACCCCATCTCACGAGTCACAGCTTAATAATGTAAGCTTAAGTTTAGGCATCTTACAATCATACCTAGTTCACTTAAACTAAAGCTCTGATACCAACTTGTAAACAATCTAAAAATTAAGCGGAAATAAAATTCGAAATTTCGGCAAGATAACACATGAAAATAGACTAAACCTGCCATCCTAAGGTAGGGAGTAAATTTAAACTTGTGGAATGAGGTAAAGCAGTACAAAACCTAAGTGTATCATCCCAAAACGGGGTATATGGTAAGGCATTTACAACCAAATAAATGAAGCATAAGACGACAACCTACTAATCTAAATTTGCTAACTAGATTATGGTTGGGTGTCGCTATCCTTCCACAATGTGTATCTTCAAAAATCAATGTATGTTAGCCACTAGGTTTCCTCAAAAAGACCACTCACGACCCCAAGGTCGTTCCCTCAGTCCTGGCGTGCCCCACCGCTATGATAGCCTGCCAAACATGACAACAAAGAGCAATTGTTAGGCTAAAACCTAGTGAGAATAAGTCAAATAAGAATAGGAATACTAAACCCATTCGGAGTCACGCGGAGAATATAGCCGTGAGCTAAAACCAAGAAATCAAATAAAAGCTACAAATAACACCAATCACATAATGAGCTCAACTCCTCTAAATCTATTGCTCGAAAAACATCAAGTCAACCCCTCTAGGTCTATTCTTGAGAGTTCCAAAACAGGGAACTCTAGCACAAGGGAATTACACCTTACTGCCCATGAGACGCTGCCCGACCGTATAGGTCCACACCTTACTTATCATGGTGACCCGATGCCTATTCCGTGCCAAGTGGTGAACCAAATGCCCAAAACGGGGACATAGGAACACCGTGCCTATGGATCCATTGCACTAAGACTAAATACAAAGCATTTTAACACTTTTATCATAAATAAACTACACAAGTGTTAAGGCCAATTTACATGTATAAACCTTCCAACATCAAGACTTGGCCTCCATCAATAAGAAGAATTGATTAGTGCAAATCTATCGTCAAATAACATATAAAAGCCATTTTTATTACCAAGATTATTTCTAACCAACCCCATACTTGAATCTCTTCAAAACCCGTATTTCCACTTTAGATTCACCAAAGACCCATAAAATAGAAATAGGTTCGAAAACATGTAGAAAGTCATAAGAAACCATTATTTACGGTTCAATCACATCTACCCAACATATTTGTTCAAGTTCCAAAACCCTAATATTCCCAACTCGTAATTAGGTCAAAATATGTCAAAACCCAATGCATACTTAGAATGTATAAAAGAGAGTAGTAACACATAAACTCTAGTAAATATATAAGAACAATGGTTAGAAAACTTACCTTCAAAGGTAAATAAGAACCCTAGATAAGGATACTTGAGAGTAGAGTTTAGAAGGAGACTTTAACACTTCAACCACCAACTCTTAAACACCACCAATAACCTAAATCAAACCAATAATCATAAATATGGATCCCTTCCACAAGTAATCAATGAAGTAGAATGGAAACCCTACCTTCAAGTCTCCCAAAATCGCATTCAATGAGCTCCCCACAAAGACAAATGAAGTAAAAACGGGCTGGAGAGCATTTAAGGGCCTGGAGCCCGTCGGCGACATTGCCCTGCGACTATGACACTGTCATATTTGCTTGGTCACAATCGCCCGCATCCAAGGACTCTCGGTACCACCTTGACGACAATGACACGCGACAGTGACACATGTCATAGTCGCTGGTCATAGTCGCCGATTTCACCTCCTTCGCGATACGCCCCTCGCGACATTGCCCCGCGACAGTGAAAATGGAACCATAGTGTTCGATTTGTGTTTTAGAACATTTCTTGTATAGATCGTATCACGAAATTCAAACCGAATCACATCCAATTTCGAATTTTTGTAGTTTTCGGTTTTTTGAAAATGTTGAACTGTGATTGATCGATTTTCTAAATCTTTGTTGTTTTTAATCAAAATCTTTCATTAGAAATATGTTCTAGTTGTTATTTCGACCATATATATGCCTTGTCATGTGTTAATTGCAGATTTTGAAGATTTTGGGTCGAATCCGTGAACAATACTGAAGAGCACACACGATCCAGACTTCACGCAACATTCATCTGAAGAACGTGCACGTCACTAAACGCGTAAAGCAACGAAGAACACACACGTAGTTGTTTGCGCGAAGTGGAAACGCGCACGAGCCTACTTGCGAGAAGTGATTGCCACAGTGATCTGTAAGTTCTATTGTTTTGCGAGTTTACATTTTACGCGAATTTAAAGTGTCGAAAACTTTCTAAGTATAGAACGCGCACGTAGACATTTGCGATAAGCCAAAACGCGCACGACCTTATATGCGAGAAGTTCAAACGCGCATCCTTTGTTTTGCGCGAACCAGGAACGCGCACATGCCTGTTAGCGCGAAGTGAAGTGAATAGTATTCTGCGAGTTTACTTGTTCTGCGAGTTTTTGCCTTAGAAAATTTTCTGATCTTTTCAAGTGTTTTTCAAGTTTGATTTTCAAGTCAAATTTTTATCTGAATATTTTGGGAACGATCATTTCAAGCATACATTCAATATGTCAGAAAAAGTTTTCTCTAGGGGCGCTTCCCCTCGACCCCGCAAGGGCGTTGCCCCTTGACCCCACCCGCTAACCAGGTAGCGGGACCCCCGTGCTAAGTCTGCGGAGGGGGACATTTTTCTGATAGTGATCATAATTTTCTGATTTTTGACGATCATTTTGAAGTAAATTTTTTCAGATATCAAGATGTCTAATGTTTTATCAGGGAGAGGTTGTGCTATTATGTATATACCTGAGATACCTGTCATAGAAGTTGAACGGGATAAATTGAAGAATCAAAATTCAGTTCTTCTAAATCAGATTCAGGAGTTGAAAGCTAAATTTGTTAATTCTGATAAAACTTCTGAATGTGTAAAATGTATTAATCATTCTAAATCTAATTTTTCAGGTATCAACAAGGCAAAAGAGAAAGAGATTAGATTGAAGGAGAGAGAGATAACCAAACTTCAAAGTCAATTGAAGTCAACTGAACAGAAATCATCGGAACTGCAAGCTGAATCAGTTGAGTTTCAACAAAAGTTTAAGGATTTTGAAGAAAAGATATCTGCTTTGGAGACAAAGAATGCTGATCTGAGAAAAAGCCTTCAAGCAGATAATGAAAAAGCAAATCTGGAGAAAGATTCTACTCAATTCAAAGAAAGCTATCCAAGAGAAGAAGGATCTTGAGCTAAGATGCATTAAACTCTCGAAGCAAGTGTCAGAGTTTGAGAAAATTTTAATTACAGAAAGAGACACGTTTGCTAAAGAGAGAAAAGTTCTTGAAGACAAAACTGTTGAACTTCCCAAACAAATCTCAGCTCTGCAAGACTTACTTGAAAAAGAAAGAAAAACTTTTCAAGAAAAGAAAAAGTCTTTTGAAACTGAAAAGAAAAATGTTGAAAAGAGAAATATTGGGATTTTCAAAGATATTTCTGAACAAAACAAGAACTTAGAAAAAGATTTTGAACAAGAACGTCAAATCTTTGAATCTGAAATATCTAAGCTCACATCCAAAATATCTGTTCTATCTTAAGACATTCTAAAAGAACAAATGGCTAGAACTGATTTGAAACAAAAGTTTGACACACTTTCTGATGAAAGAAATATTTTATTCAAAAAGATAAAGGACTTCGAAGCTGCAAATAGTGAATTGTCAGAAAAGATTTCAGCTGATGTGATTGATCAATCACCTGCTGATAATTTAACAGAATCAGTTTGTTCTTTCAAAACAGCTTCAAGTTTCAAAAAGAAAAGTGGCAAACCAAATATTGTCAACTCAAATCAGATTCGCCCATCTAATCTATTTTATGACAAGTCTATTGATAGTCCATCAAGCTTTTACGTCAAATCTCTTGGAAATAATTCTAAGAAAGGACAGATGGTCTGGAGAGTTAAAGATTCTTCTGATGAGAAGAAGAATGACAAAGCATCTGCATCCACATCTAATGCCAAAAAGAACAGTGCACATATAGGTAAATCTTTTAGTAAACCTGATATGTTTTATTCTACTAATCATTTGATCAGGATTGCTCAAAAGAAGATTTGTTGTTCTTACTATGGAGCAAATGACTTTGTAAGTAATAATTTTGTCAATTACTGGTATGGTTCATATTATATTACCCCCAAAAGAACTGCAACTAACACATCAGGACCCAAATACCAGTGAGTACCAAAAGCTAGATCTGTGTTGCAGGCACCCAAGGTTTAAGGGGGAGAAAGAACAAAGACTTCTGATGACAACAGATCAGAACTCGGACTTTAATGTCAAAGATATTGACTTCTAAGTACTACAACTTAGAATTCAAACTACAATGTTAAAGGACTTAGACTTCTAAACACATCAGTTTAGGACTCGGTCTTTCATGTTTAAGACAAGGATATTTTGCAAATATCCAGGGGGAGCTTATCAGAATATAAATCATTTTATCATGATTTGAGGGGGAGCTTAAATGTAAGTATCTTCTGATCAAGATCTCTGATTGTTTGAAAGAAGAACAACTTTCAAGCATGAAAAATGTTTTCTTAAATGTTGAAACCACTTCTCTATTCTCAAAAGATTTCAAGAATTAAGAAGTGTGTTTTTAAATGTTTTTCATAATTGAGCGTTAATGTTTAACTAACCGTGTGTTTCCAAAGATCAATACTTGTGTATTATCTTTTCTATATACTGTCAAGTATTCACATACACCGTTTCAGTACTTCATTTGAATTTGTTATTACCATGTCTCATAAAGAAACAAATTTTCGATGGTAATACCCTCATTTGATTTCAATGTTGTTGAGCATCAATAATCATTTCAACTTGAGCGTTCATTGCTAAATTGTTTATATTTGTTCATATAAACAAACTATAAAGTTCTTTGATACCCTAATCTTTTCACGTTCATATCTTATGAAATTTGATCTACTTGATACATTGTCAGATTCTCAAAACAATGCTCTTGATTTCATTTCATTCATTCAATTTTCTTGTTTTGAGAGATCTTCAAAGTTCAAATGCTCAAATTTCATTCATATATTTGATGAGCATACATTTTGACAATGATATCATGTGCTTAACTGTTCAAGTTAAATTGTTGAGCAACTATTCTTTTTAGGACAAAATTACATGGGATTTGTGTGAGAACTTTAACAGAACTTCCATGGATTCACGTTAACCAGTGTTTCCTACCCAGGAAGTTATCCTTGAGTGATTGAGGGGTGAGGGGTCATAAATCAAAGAGTGGGGGAGATAACTCATCCGGTTGAGTTTTTATCAGTGTGTGGAGTGGTAAAATGTGAATGAGAGTTTGGTTAGAAGTGAGCTTTAATGTTAAAAAGAAAGAGGGTGTGAGAATAGAGTTAAAATAATATCAAAACTCTGCACCAACCACTTTCTGAGCCGGGCAACCACATCTACTGATTGGTTCACATTCTTTGGTGACCATCATTGAAACAGGCAGTGAGCCCATGCCGACTCTTGCAATTACCCCACCAGCCACTCGTTTCTTTCCCGAAAAAGAAATGTTTCATTTTCTTTGGGGACGCAACATATATGCTATCTGGTATTCACTCAGAAGATTTGGATATTGAAAAAGAAGGAAAGTTGCCCCACCTTCGCACCTCTTTCATGCACATTGAGTCTGTGTAATACTTGTTGCTGTCTCAACAATTTACACATTTTGAGCCTGTTCAAGCTTAAGTAGCTTCAATCATTCATACACTTGCACGTACATACAAGGAATGAGTTTTCTTGTCATAACATTCATAGAAAATTTATTTGTGGTTTTTCGATGATTGAATGGAAGCCCTGGGGGAGTGAACATCACAAAAGCTCCTTTCCAATGTACATCCGTTGTACAAAGTGGCTCCGTGCTACTTACAGGCATACTAACTGTATCATTTGTTGATTCAGGGTTAAAAAGTTCATTATATCTGAATTTGAAAAGATTCGGGTATACACTCATGAATTGACAAATACTCAGATCAAAAAGCGGAGATTGTCAAATTACTATAAAGGGCGGAGATTATTAGTTTTTCACAAAGGGGGAGACTATTATTCAAAGACAGTGATGAAATTGAAGAAGTTTTGATGATCATGATGCTCACAATCATCAAAAAGGGGGAGATATTTTGAAAGTTCAATTTCCAATGACAGAAGATTTGTCAAAGTCAAGAATTTTTTTTCAGAAAGATTCAAGATGATTCGAGAAAGTTGGTTTTTCGAAAACTGACCAGAGATAACAGAGGTCTGTTCACATTCAATGGAGACTCCCAACCCTCCGTAAGTCGTTCGATGACCGAGACGACTCTCCAGAATTGGGGCATAAGTTGCCCCGACGCAAGGTTGAACGTCATCATAAACAACCTCGATAGAGGCGAGTATGGCCACTTGAATCCAATCTTGAAGGGATACTCGTAAGTCATGAAGTATCCCTCCCGACACATGTCAGGTCGAATCTGACCTGGAGTGTTTAGATTAACGGTAGAGGGAATGTGCGATAATTGCCTAAAAGCATCAAGATTGTCTTGATCCTTGATCGAACTCGCGACTCTTTCGACATTGCTAAACCTGACAAACTTATTTTTAGTTCAGAAAGCCCTAGAATATCCCAATATCTCCTAGGTTTTCTATCAAGGGTCTTGAGTCGCATATAAAAAAGTAATAGAGATCATACCTTAAATAAGTCGCTCTAAACCTTGAACTAATAGCAAAGATTTTGCAGGTTTTTGGAAAGGATTCACAAGGATGATCAGGGAAATATCTCTCTAAAAGTATTCTAAAAGCATAAAAGGAAACAATCCCCCGGATATCCCTATTTATACTCTCAAACGCAACAAGTGGATTCGGTTGATGATCGACACGTGTCGGACACCTTTTCGTGTGCATCGCTAGATTATCGACACCTGTCCTGACAACTGTCACGCATGCGGATACACTCCACCATGACATCATGTGTGTCAATTAGACCATCAGGGGTCTAGTTGGAAACGATCCGATTCGGTTCTGTAGTCACTAGAACCTTTCACCAAGTGACACGTGGCGACCAACATAAATTTTCGACAAAGATTTAAAATTTAAAATTCAAAATTTGCCGCCCCATTTTAAATATTGGGGGCAAACTGTTTGGGTCAAAATCCACGACCACGATGAGAAACATTAATGATGCACTTTCTGTACGATTGATCTTGCATTAATATAAGGACCTGACGATCATACATATTTACGACACTCGTCGACACTTTTGTTGACGTCGGTCGAGCGTTAATCGCCCGACCATCACAAGACTCTTCTCAACCACAATTACACTAACATACGACCAAACATGTTTCTTGTTTATTCAATGCAAGTTTAATGCTCTTAAAGACCAACGACTATTACCGACCAGAGACATTAAAGTCATCAAGGAGCTTCGACCGTTACTCAAGGATTCAATGACACATTTATGATGATCAAAGATTATAAATACCAAAGACATATACTTCACTCGGGGACACGAGAACTCAGAGATTACAAGCTACACTAAGAATTCATTCAACTCTCTCTCTCTCAGAATACACGACTGCATTATTGTACACACGACCGAAGTGTTTGATACACGACACAAGATCATTAGTAGTTTTTACACTTGTGTTTCTTATCTACCTTGTGAAACATTGTAATACATAAGGACGTCATCCCTGTTTGGCGATCATAGTGCTCTGAAGACTCTTCTTTGTCGTCTGCGGTTTTTTTCTCGTTGAGGTTTTTCCATATCACCAAATCTCTTGTCCCTTTATTTTTTTTCGTACGTCTTGTCGCTCGATTACTTTCTTTAGTTGGTAAAAGCTCCACATCAACCTTAAGCCATTCGAAGGGTGATTTTTGGCATTAATACTAACCATTCGTGGTACTTTACTTCCCGAATCTTTCCGGTCTTGAGTATATTGTCGACTTCTTCATTGATCACTTTGTTTCGCTCAGGGGCGAATTTACGTCATTTTTGTTTGATTGGTTTAAATGACGGATCGACGTTGAGTCGATGCGAGGTGACCTCGGGGTTGATGCCAACCATATCCTCGTGCGTCTAGGCGAAATAGTCGACATTATTCTGCAAAAAAGAGATTAGTGAATTTTTTTGGAAGGTTCGAGTGATTTACCGATGAAGATGACTCTATCAGGCTTGTCCTGATCTAAGATAACTTCTTCTAATTGATAGTCTCCAACGGTATCAGGATCGGCCTGGCTTTATAATTGCTAGATACTCTGCTTTTGAGGCTTCATCGTAACTTTGTAGCAATCTTGAGCGATCTTCTGCTCACTTTTGGTTTCCTGGATGACCTATGGTGTTGGAATTTGATCTTCTGGTGGTATGTCGAGGGGACAACTTTCATGTCGTGAATCTAAGGTCGCCTTAAGATGACATTATATGCTGATGAACAATCGATGACATTAAATTTGGTCTGCTTGTTGACCCCTTTAGCGAATACTGGGAGAGTAATTTTCCCGATGGTGTTAGCCATGTCGCCATTGAAGCCCACAAGGACCGTCGAACGTCGTACAATTTCCGTCTTGTCTATCCCCATAGTTTTGATGGTGCTAAGGAAAATGATGTTGGCAGAACTTCCTCCGTCGATCAGGATTCTCTTGGTCGAGGAATTCCCGATCATAAGTTGAATGATCAGGCAGTCGTGATGACTCTGCCATTGTTTGCCAAGATCGTCCCGATCGAAACTGATAGGCATAACCTCTAGTTCCCACTCAAGCTTCGATCATGACGATCGTGAGATGAGGAGGTCTTTCGGTCCTCGAATAGCATGCCGCTTGGCCGCCGAGTAAGTTAGTCCATAAATTTCGGAACCTCCAGTCACACAATTGACGAACTTTGCATGTTCCGGTGAGGCAGGTCGTGCATTACTACCCAGTAGGTCTTGCAGGTGACCTTTTGGTATGAGCCAAGACAATTCTCGTCTTAATGTAATGCAATCTTCTGTCATGTGTCCATGATCGACATGAAAGTCACACCATTTCGATTTGTCTTTCTTGGTATCGTCTCTTTCGCTTTTCGGAGGCCACTTTACGTTTGTCTAAACGTTCCTTAGAGCTTCGACCACTTCTTTAGGTGTTCCCTTGAATCCATAAAATGAAATCTTGGGATACTGAGGGAGCTTGCTTGCTGGAGCATCTTTCTTTTTTTTAAATCTCACGTTTGAGATCTATTTGGACGTTTCAACCTTTGAGGTCGACTTGGTCTTGAAGTCGGGCTTCTTAACACTTAATGTCCTCTTGTCGCTGGAATGCTTACTTCGAAAGGTTACATCATCCTCGACCCGCATATAAGCCTCGATCTTCGTTGAGTATTTCATCAGATCTATATACAGGTCTGAACTGACATCGAGACCTCGCTTGTAAGCCTCGATCGCAGTCCTGACGTTACAGTTTCATATGCCGATCATCTCATAATTAAAGCGATTGAAGTAGTTACAAACTGACTCGCCTGTCTTCTGAGTGACGTAATAGAGATCGCTAGTTTGGTTTTCCATCTTACGACTGCTAGCAAACTGCTGAAAGAATTGGTTGACCAGTTCCGCAAAACTGCTAATGGACTTGGGTTGCAAGTTGATCAACCACTGGAGTACATCACCTATGAGAGTTGCGCCAAAGCTTTTACACATGCAGACCTCCTAATACTGATGGGGTATCGACACGTTCCACATTAATTGCTTGTATTGTGCGATATGCTCTGTTGGATCACTTATTCCGGAGTACTTCGGGGTGAACGTCGGAATGCTGTACTTCTTCGGGACGTCAACCATGGCGATCTCGTCGACGAAGGGTGATTCTTGAAACCCATTCCTTGGATCGACGTCCACGGGTACGGTGGCTCCTAGAAGTTTTGCCAATAACGACAACATCTTTTCATTCCATTCTTCTAGTTGCTCCAATCGTTGTGCGACCGGGTCGTCCAGATTGAAGTCGTTGCTCGTCGGGAGCGATACTAGCACGAACCCAAAATCTTGGGACGTTACACATGTATTCGGAAAAAATCCATTGCGAAGTGATGTTTCTCCAGCGTCGCCGTTAGTTGGTGTATACATGGGAGGCACATGCATTGATGGAAATACTGTCGTCGGTGGTGGCATCATCAGAATCATTGGTATGGAGAAAGTGGCGACTCCCGTACCTTGCGTCGGCCTGGGGTACAGAGGCAATGGGGGTTGAACACCTGCAAAAGGTATGTTAAATGGTGGTCTTGGACCATAGTGAAGTCTAAACTGGTTCCCCATGTTTTGACTCCTCATAGCCACGAGTTCTTCAACTGCTCAACGGTTTTGTTCATCCAAAGCATTGATGCGATCTTGAGAAGCATCTAACTCCATGTGCATTTGAGCAACGATATGGGCTTGAGTTCCTTGAGCCTTCATGATCTTGTTCAAAGAAGCTACACCGAAAACGTTAGTAAACCGCACTCTTTGTCAAGGATGTCACTCTAGCTGGGGCCCCACGGTGGGTGCCAAACTGTTAATGCCAAAAATCGTCCAAAGGAATACTTAAGGTCGGTGTAGAGCTTTAACAACTAAAGTAAACAATCGATCGAAAAATCGTGCGACAAGGGTAAAAGATAGACGAGAGACAGAGAATTTGGTGAAGCGGAAAACCCTGTCGAGGGTAAAAACCGCGGATGATAGCAGAGACCGTCAAGTACACTATGGACGTCAAACAGGGAAGTCATCATTTAGAATGAGTGATTGACAATACAAATTACAATATTACAAGTGTAAATAAGCAAAAAATAAGCTTGAAGTTGTTCGTCGTATGGTAGAACACTTCGTCGAGAGTCTTTGCTTGAGATAGACTAAGCTGGATGTTCTTGAACGTTGTGTATGCCAGATGAATCCGTGTTTTAGACTTGTTTATATAGCTTTGGTTGTTATAAATGAGTATTGAATGTCCAACGGTCTTGGTAATGACTGTTCTTGATGATGCTCGTCCGTTATGACTGTTTGCTCTTGAATGCCTATAAAACCTGTAATAAAGAACCATAAAAGAAAATTGTCATATGTAATGAATGACATAATCGTTAGTTACGTTACAGAGGTCGTAAGATAGGAGTCGTCGAGTGACTCCTTGGTTGTGGTCGAGAGAAACTTACGACCGTCGGCATAAGTGACGACTATGGTCCTCGGTGTATGTGGTCGTCAGGACCTTATCTTAATACAAGAGTTGTCTTAAGATTGGAGATGTTTGGTTTTCTTACGTCGGCCGTGACTTGAGAAATTTTACCCAAACAGTCTCTAGGCATGGTATACCCTTGTCTATAGTTTTTGAAAGTGATAGCCGGTTTACTTCTAGTTTTTAGGGAGCTTTGCATCAAGAGTTGGGTGGGTGAATCTGAGTACGACATACCACCCGCAGATAGACGGACAAAGCGAAAGGACAATTCAAACCTTGGAATACATGCTTCGATCTTGTGTGATCGATTTTGGTGGTAATTGGGATACTCACTTACCTTTGGTAGAATTTTCATACTATAATAGTTATCACTCTAGTCTTGGAGTGACACCGTTTGAAGCTTTATATGAAAGGAAATGTAGAACCCTTGTATGTTAGTTGGAAGCGGGCAAAAATCAATTTGTCGGGTTGGAAATTAGGCAAGAGACGGCCGACAAAGTCAAATCTATTTGGGAACGTTTGAAGGCGTCACAAGATCGGCAAAAGAGCTATGCCGATAAAAAGAGGCGGTCGGTAGAGTTCCAAGTTGGGGACCACGTGATGCTGAAAGTGTCCCCTTGGAAGGGCTTAATTCAGTTTGGAAAGCGTGGGAAGTTTAGTCCCCGTTTCCTTGGACTGTTTACCGTTATTGAGCGTATTGGAATGCAAGCTTACAAGCTAGATTTACCACCTAAGATGGACGAAATCCACCCTACGTTCCATGTGTGTTATCTACGGAAGTGTTTAGCGGAAGAGGAAAGCGTTATACCATTGTCGGAGATTCGAGTGGACGACAACCATTGCATCGAAGAACCCGAAACCATTTTGGAGAGAGAGACCAAGAGACTCCGGCACAAGGAAGTCACCATGGTAAAAGTTTAATGAAAGCATCATTGTGGCGCCAACGTGACTTGAGAAGCCGAGGAGGACATGAAGCGAAGGTATCCTCACCTGTTCGTGTAGCTCAGATTTCGAGGACGAAATCATGTTCGAGTTGGGGAGAATTGTAACATCCCAAAATCCTTTGCCAAAAAAAAAGGCAAAAGGGTGTCAGTAGTGTCACACCCGCCTCTCCGCGCGAATCAATCCGCGCCATAATATGCGCGAGGCTCTATTCTTTCACAACTCCAGAGATCGGTGCGCCTCTCCGCGCGGGTCGATCTACGCCACTGCACGCGCGCGACCTCTGTGCGTATTTAAAAGAGGGAAATCGGCCTCCAAACCTCATTTACTGTTATTTACAGAAACTAGGGCTTTGGGGAGGTGATTTCTTTGAAACAAAATGGTAGGTTTGCTTCTCTCTTCATTCAATACTCTTGGTGGAAATCATTAAGTCTTGGTATGGTTGATCTAGGGTTGGTGAGCATTGATTTTAGTGATTAAAGCTTCAAGAACTCCTCTAATCTTCTCCATTCTAGGGTTTGGTTTTCTTTTGAAAACTACTAAGGTGAGTTAATTCTCTTTTAACCTTCTAAACATCTCCACTTTGATTTATCTTGATTTGGGTGAGTTTTCACCAAAACCTAATTTTACATATTTTAGGGTTTATGTAGGTAAACTTGATTTCAAGGTATTGTAACCAACCCCTTGGGAGTATTTATGTATTATGTGCATGTATAAATTTCTTTCCTCTAATTTCAAGTATAAACATTTTGAAACAAAACTAGAGTTTGGAAATATTGATATATATGTTGAATGAAGACTTGTGTGGATTGATATAGTATGTGGGAACATTCTTCAAAGAATGATATTGGAACCTCTTTGGGGTTATATGGAAATCTATATGAAACCTTGATTTGCACATTGATGGCATCTTTACTGTTTAGAGATATTGGTTGGTTTTGTTGGCATTGGTTTGACTATTTTGTTGCATTTGGGCGTCATGACCTTATGATTACTTGTATCATTACGTCCGATGATGGAACGTTGTTTATCCACATCGAGGCCGGTTAGGCATCAGATGTGGTATAAGTCCTACTAGGCATCGGATGTGGTATATGCCCTACGTGCTAGTACACGATATTGGATGAGGAACTCAACTTAAGGACCCTATGCGGTTGAAGTTGACATTATGTGGGTGTACGTTTAAAGCTACCGGCCTGACATCCTTTGCGTGTATTTCTATTATGTGTTTGGTTTTACTAATATGTCAAATGGCTTACTTTTGTGTTCTGTCACTTATGTTAGTAAGCGGGTCTCCCTCGTCAACCCAAGAGGTATTTGTATTAAAGCATTGATTTATCTATATTTATTCCATCGACTTTTCTTAATTTATCTCATTTAGAATTTACTGATTTTCCAACATAAATGTTTGATCTTACTAGGCTTTAGCCTAACAGTTTTTCTGAAAATGACATGTATAATATGTCATTCTAGCTGTGGGACTCCTTGGGTTTGAGTGGAGAGTCAAGAAGAGAAGTAGCATTTTTGGTGGCACATAGAGACGCACTTTTGGTGTAGTGATAGTATATTTTGGATGTGAGATGACAACACCCGTCCATAATCTGGATTTAGTTGATCCAAATTATTAGGTTGTTTAGTTCCATTTCATTTGGTTATTCATAAAGTAAACGCCATACATTTATTCCCCTTTTTGGGTGATTTGGTTATGTTAGTCTTGTTTATTCCGCAATTACTTTAGCTTTAAATTAACCCCCATTTTTAGGGTGTTACAGACACGTTACTTGAAATCTAAATTTGAGATGAAAGATCTTGGGAAAAATTGGTTTTGTCTAGCTATTTAAGCTAGGACACTGAATTTGTGAAATATTAATTCATCGATCACATTTGTCTAGAAAATAATCAGACAATTTAATATAGACAAAGCGCATCCGGTTAGCACTCCCATGATCGGTCAAAGTGTTGGATACAAGGAAAGATCCATTTCGTCTAAAGGATGATGACGAGAAAGTGTTGGGAGCTGGAATTCCCTATCTAAGTATAATATGCGCATTATCGTACTTAGCATAATACACTTGACCGTATATTGTATTTCTCAGTGAACTTGTTAGCTAGATTTAGCTCAGCGCCAACGCAACGTCATTGGAATGATATCAACTTAATCTTTTGGAACCATTGACATGGGCTTACTTTCCCTATAGAAAGAAAAATGAGATTGATAATGAAACTTCAATACCTACTTATAGTGTAAGGGGGTGTTTACTTGTGGCTTAATGATCTTAATGACAAAAGTAGCTTATTCGTGCAAACGTTTGGGGTTTTTACTTGTGGCTTAATGGCTTATTCGCGCAGATGAAAACGACTTATTCGCTCAGTAGGGAAAATAGGTGTTGTCCCCATTAAGACACAATTTTGACATTTCTACCCTTAACAAAAAAAATCAGATATAACCCTAATAACTTCCCTCCCACATACATCGTCTCCATCGACCATCATATTTTCTTTCCAGTTCCCTCCCACATACATCGTTTCCATCACCGACGACCACCCTTTAGGCCATCGTTTTATTCATCGTCGGCGATCTTCCCGTCTCCGTTGTTCATCGCCAGGTATGTTCTCTCGATTAACTGAACATTTATTAACTGGTTCTTGCTGTTCTTTTGAATCATGCTAGGTTTTCTCTTATGATTCTCTTTTGTTTTGGTAGTGATATTCTACATGAAATTATGGTCGCTAATCTACGAATTTCTGATGATTGCAACTTCCGGCGACTTCAACTTTCGACGACTTCATCTTCCGGCGACTGCATCTTCCGGCGACGGTACCTTCCAACGACTTCAACTTCCGTCTGTTTACCGATGGTGATACCCACCGCCACTTTTGATGTTTGATTTCATGAATATTAACATTTTTTTAATTGTTTGGTTTTTCCTTGGTTG
Source organism: Arctium minus (assembly GCA_954870635.1). Taxonomy (NCBI): domain Eukaryota; kingdom Viridiplantae; phylum Streptophyta; class Magnoliopsida; order Asterales; family Asteraceae; genus Arctium; species Arctium minus. The sequence continues at coordinate 29,578,713 of OX941081.1, forward strand.
CAAAGATTGTGATTCTCTCATATAAATTAATGATAAATTTGTTGAACTGATTTTTCGGTTTGAGATCTTGATTGAGTTTCTATTATTTGATTATGATTAAATTGATGTAAAAAAATCCCCTCAATCATGTTTTAATTCATGCTAAGGGGTAAATCGGTCATTTGTGTCATTCAAATAGTTGATTCAGGAAAGAAAGTAAACATCATCGTATTTTTATCCAGACAGACAAATTTATCCAGAAAGACAAATTTATCCATATAGGACTTAATTGAAAATTTGGTAAACAGCCCCTAAGCAGCAAAAGTACTAACTCTTATAGAAAAACACCAAACAATGTCTTGGTATGTCTTTGCTGATACTACGTATCTGCCTGACCCATACAAAGGTTGTTCTCAAACTAGATAAGCAATTTCCACAGGGGATACGCCGATTGCTTGGAAGTAAGCTAAGCTAACCCTTGTAACTATCTCCTTGAACTATTACAAGAATATTACTCTCCATGAGATAATTAAAGAATGTATATGATTAAGGACTATCATTACACATATTAGAGGAGCTCATAATTTTGAGTTTAACTAGTATCCTACTTGCATATATGGAAACAATGCATTATGTATCAAAGAAATGAAAGAAAGATACATTAAGGGTGATAACACAAAGCATGTTCTGCTTAAGTTTTATACAATCAACAACAACAAAACTATTCTCTAGATTCAAGTGAATCAAATAAGATGTCATGAGAATGTGACATATTTTACCAAATCATTACTTAAAACCATATTTTGAGAAATATGTAGAAAGTATTAAAATGCAAATGTTTTCCAAACTCCTTGATTAATGCACGAATCAAGGGGAGTAGTAGACAAAAGTTGGAGTCTATTATATATGTAAGGTTTATGTTGTGCTTTTTCCTTCACCTAAGGTTTTATTTTTCTCATCGCATTTTGTTCCTTGGTGTAAGGTTTTAGTGAGACAACGATTTATATACCATCATGTTTTCTTAACTCTCATGATTAATGCACGAATTTAAGAGAAAATTATATTAAAGGAAAAATCTATGTATTGTAAAGAAGCTGGTGTGTTGTACTCTTTCCTTTGTCATACTTTTATTTTTTCCCAATAGGTTTTTATTTTGACGTAAGGTTTTAACGTGACAATATTTGTGCACCATCACTCCTTTGACTCGACACAAGGGGGGGTTTTGTAGGATAAGTGTGTCATCGTCTAAAGGATACGACGATAGAGATAAAGATAAATATAAACTATTAGAGTTATTTATGGAGTAAATCTCATTCCATACTTATCATGATTTCTATGTAATCCTCCCTATTTAAAGACCTTATGATTAATGAGAAAAATATATTTTCTCTCTCTCTCTCTCTATTGTTATTCTGTTTCGCTTTTTCTTTAATATTAATTATATTTTTGAAAAATATTAATTAATTAGTATTTTATTGTTATTCGTATTATTTGTAATGATTATTTAAAATCATAAATTAATAAGGTAGATTTTTTTGTAAAATTTGTTTTAAGAAATTCAAAATATATAGTATATATATATAATAATAATCAATTTTAAATTATTTCAATTAACATATTATATTATTTAATTTTTCTTTAATTACTATCTTGTTTGTATTAATTATCATATTATATTATTAGAAATTTGTTTTTATTATTATTAGAAATCTATTTGAATTATATTAGGAAATATTTGTAATTGACTATTTTTTAAGATGTCATTTTAAGCTAGTTTTTGTCAAATATAATTTGTTAATCATCAACTAGTTTATTAGCTAACAACTAGTTTATCAGTTAGTTTGTTAAATAGCCTAAATTATATACCATTTAAAAATAGTTAGTTACATTCATGAATGTTTATTTTTTAATTTATAAAAATAAAAATGTGTATCATCATGTAAACACACCGTTGCTTCTGCACTATAGATGCACAAATAGAATTGGAAAGAACTTATATGAGCTTAGCTCGAAAAGAACGGTTACAGTAAGGATCAGACTCAGTACTGTTTTTAAAACTAAAGACATAATTCTAGAAAAAAAAAACCCTATTATTACTAGTTCTTGCTTGGAGGAGTAAAGCCCTTTCAAAGGCTTGATCAATAAAGAGTTGGTCAAAGGTCTGGTCAATATGGTATTTTTTATATGTTTCAAGTTTATATTCTTCAATGTAATTATTGGTTTTAATCACAAGAAGAAAAACAACTTTTGAAACAGGATTTTGTTTTGTATTCAAAGATTTGAAAAACGTTACAATGTATACAATGATGCCTATAGGAATTAGTAACGTTTTTCAAAAGACCGTCAATGATGCAATGAATATTGTTAAACAATTAATAACGTTTTTATTAGTTTTTAGATATGTTATGAAACATTTTCTAGGACTTTTAATAATGTTTTAGATTAATTTTTTTGTTAAATCATTTTCCAAAACTTACTTTTAATAATTATGCTTTGAAATCCTTCTTTATAACTCCCTTATTTTAAAACCTTTTTATTAATGGAAAGCACTTTTCCAGAATTAATTAGTTGTGACCTAGAGCCTTAAAATCAATTTTCTACGAACATATTTATGCATTGAAATTTAAAACCATGGTAGAAAACTCATAAATAATGTTATATAATTAAACAATTATTGAAGGATTATGTGTCATCATCAAAATTAATTGATTGAAAGAATATTTTTATAATATTAGAATTTATCATAATGAATGTTTCGTTTTCTTTATAAATTTCTCCCTATTTAAAGACTTATGATTAATGAGAATTACAAATTCCATTATCTCTAGTTAATATTGTAGTATCATGTTTTTTTCATATAACATGTTATCAGCACGTAAGCTCAAACCACTCTCGTCCTGCTAAACGATTGTCCAATCATTGTCGATCACTGCTAAACAACGCTCGCACTTGTCGTATGCGCCTACTCTCATTATAAATCAAGTAAGCATATTTATATAACATGTGATTGGTGTAAATCATCTGTTTTTATATTGTATTTTCCTTATGTTTATATCTTCTCTCTCGATTATCAATATACACGACATTTTATATGAGCAATGTTTTACACATTTGTTTTCTAAGACAAATTGTTTTGTATGTTTTGTGTTTAATCGGCCACATTTATGTACTTATTTTCCTTAAATGTTCATCCGTTACAGTCAAGTTTGAGAGAGAATCATGATAATTTTTTTGTGGAGTGATTTCGAGGAATCTGCCATCCCTTCCAAAAATATATATATATATATATATATATATATATATATATATATATATATATATATATTCGATGCACCAAATGCCTTTTCATCTAAATCAAGTCTTTTTATTATTATTATTTAATAGCCTATTTATTTATTTATTACATACTTAATATATTGATATATTATATGTTAAATTAATTTATATTTTGATACAATTAGTTAAGACATTTCTGCTTTATTAAAATTAATTACCATTACATTACCTACACTTTATTATGATTCTATGCTTATTATTATGACATAATGTTACATAGAGATTTCTATAAATATTTATTAATTATTGTTATGTCATATATTAGTTCATACTGGTATATGTACATGTATATGACATAAATAGTTGCACTTAGAAAAAAAATACCATGGCTAACAATAATAAATAAAAATATCTATGTATACTTTTATGTGGTGTTAAAATTTAGTATCTTCTTTCATATTTCTCATTATTATGTATATAGAGTTCGGTTTAAACGAAAATAATACATATTTAAAATAATAAAATAATAATTTTGGACCAATCATTTCATTAAATAATAACACTTTAAATAAATCTTTCTTAAAAATCGTCCAAAAAGGCATATGTGTCATTTGTTGTATACATATATTCTATATGGAAATTCATTTATTTCTATATCAATTATGTAATAAATCTAATTAAGGTATTTATTAATGATTTTTTTATATTTTTTATGATTTAAGCATGATTAATTTTTTTATTTATTTACTTATTGTTTTTACAACATTAAAATAAGTGTGAGTTAGTTTTTCATTTTAAATATTTATCTTTGTTGATTTAATTTATTTAAGATTTTTTTTACAATTTTCGTCAAAAATCACATGTGATATCTACAATTAATCGGCACTTTTTTTCCTTAAAAAGACTCGCTAATTTTTGTCAATTTATCATATGTGATATTGATCATAGTAGAAAAAAAATGTAAGTTATTTATAACAATACAAGTGATATGTGTAAATTATGAATTACTTTTTGAAGTACATGCGATCTTATACATTTTAAATGTGTTTTGTTATACATCAGTACATCACATATGATTTTGTTTTCACTATTTTTCTTTTTCAAAGTTTAATTTGAATAATTATTGTTCAAATTTTAAATCACATATGATTAGGAAAGTTCAGCCTCCTCAGCTTGGTGTCATCAAGGATGATCTAGGATCACCTCGGGTACTCCAACATTTTGAAAAAAATCAATTCATTGTGAATCATAAGTAATTTTGATGGAAAGTTATGAATTAAGTTTTGAAATACATGTGATCTTATACATTTTAAATGTGTTTTGCTAAACATCACATATGATTATGTTTCATTATTTTTATTTTTCAATTATAATTTGAATTACTGTTTTTCAAATTTTAAATCACATATGATTAGGAAAACATTTTAAAAAAATTTAATTCTTTGTAAATTACATGTGATTTTGATGAAAATTGTAATTTTTTTAAATATTGCTTTAAATAAAAAAATGAATTCTTAAAATAAAAACTAAAGCTTACTTTAAATGAATTAAATATAAATTTTTTTATTAAATAAAAAAATTAAATAATATTAAATTCAAAAATATGGTAAAAATATGGTAAAAATAGAATTTTAAATAAATACCTAAAATAACTTGTATATAACTAAGTTACTTCTATACCCTTATTTATTTATTTTTAGAATTAATTATTTAAGATATTATTTAATGAAATGATTGACCTAGAATTATTCTCTTATTCTTTTAAATAGATAGCATTCTTGTATAACCATAAATTTTGGTCTTTTACCAAAAGCTCCAAAAATACCATTAAAATTTTAAAACTTTGTTTTTGACTTTATATTAAAACCAATATTTACCTCGTAGCAAAATATCTCAAAATACTATTAAGGTATTAAAGATTGAAGTTGGCTTCATATGCCAAACTCATATGCATTTTGGCTCATGTCAAAAGTTTTATAATTAACAATGTTAACTTTAAATTAAATAAATCTCAATATATTGATTGGATTTTGTCAAATTGGTGTAAATAGCCCTAAGGTTTGTAAGGAATTAAGAAATCTATGTAATTCCCCTACTACCTGAAAATCCAAATAGATTGAGTGATTTCTTTAATTGAAATATTGATAAAGTATTGTCAACAAAATGGAAGCATATAAAATCCAATATTGTTATGAATTATGATAATGAAATTTCATACATTATATAATGATTATAGACCATAATTCATTGTTTTTAGAAAATCATATAGTCTCCACTATATACGACATCCTCGATTCGGAAGAACTTGAGTACCATAAGATAGATTTTGGATAAACACAAGCAAATATGTAAAAACCATCAAAAGCTATTGACCAATCAACTATTAAGGTATAAAGAAATTCCTTGAGATTTTTGAGATGTCACATCAGTCAAACCTTCATACTAGAATCCCCCAAAAACCGCGAGATGTCGTAAAAAGGAAAATCGGGAGCTTTCATTATGAGGTACTTCCTAAACTAATCATACAGTGAAATGAAACTTACTCGATTACAAGAAGGTGATTGATTTCAATAAAGAAATGTTGTGTCTCAAAATTCATTTCAATCTTCGTGGCAAGAAACTCACAGAAGATGACATGATTCATAACATTATTTTCATATTTTATATACCAGTAAATAGTAATGAATCAATATAAATTGGAATGTAACCTTTAGACAAACTCATCAACCTACTGTAAGTGATTGAGAGACATAACAAAGCTCTTCCGAATAACAACACCAGATATGTCGGGACAGAAAAAATTCTCGAGATCAATAATGAAAGTGTTAGAGGTGGAAACAACTCTAAAGGATTGTAAGTTAAAAATAATTTGACACATGTAATATCTATGCACTATGTGAAGGAGACCCTAGAAAGGGTCAGGATCATGGTAAGAGCCAGGAAGAATTTCTTCAATACTTAGAGCATATATACAACTATTGCCCCAAGTGATAATGGACAATTCAGAAATAAACATTGATACATGTGTGGTATCATTGAATACTAGCTATTTAAACCATCTCTTATGAACTACATCCTTTTTTTATATTGGGTTATGGATTATTGGAATTTGAAGTATCAAATTAATTGTATTTCCATATATACACCCAAAATTTCTAACCATTATATATAATGAAATATATCAAAACAAATACAAAGCTCTCAATATTTTTCGTTCTGTGTAGGAATGTATCGATGAGAACTTGAGTTTTTTTTTTTTTTTTTTTTTTTTTTTTTTTTTTTGTGAGACCTCCCACATACTCTAAACAGATAGACTAATATTTATTCCCCCCAACCTCCACCATAATACTTAGACGATGGACTGTCATTTTTTTGTTAGTACAAGATTAATAGTCATTAAAACACTATAATAATAGGAACCTTGTTAAGATATTCATATTAATTGAAAATCATATTATAAGAATGGAAATGGGTATATGTACATCAACTCTAATAAATATGAAAGAAACATAAATTAGAGAAATTAATGTGTCAAATTATTGGATATAAGGTCATTAAATCATATTTTGTCACCAAAAAAGAACTTTGGGATAATGACACATATATGTTTCGAATGACCACGTGGGACACCATGGTCATGACATAGTGATCCATATATCGCAAAATACACATAGACATATTCCATTTCGAGTGAAAGGCAAAATGAAACAATTAACCACATTGCAACTCTTGACTTCTACAGTACAAGAAGCAACACCACCATCATTATATGTCCTCTTCAATACCTAAAACTTTTTGTATACTCTAATCCTTAGCCAATATAGGAATGAGACCATCCTAAAGCTGAGAGTAAGTTACATTTTTGGTCCTTATGGTTTTCACTTATTATCCAGTTTGGTTCCTTTTTTAAATTAATTACAATTTTGGTCATTATGGTTGTCATTTTGTTTCAATTTTCGTCCATGTGACTAACTATGGTTAAAACAATTGGTTAACTTTTTTGTTTTTTCCCTTTTTTGTTTTATTAGACCATAGAGTAAATTATTATTTTAGTCCCTCTAGTTTGTGTTTTTTCCATTTTGTTTTCCTATCATTTCATATTTCATTTTATACCCCTTATTATATTAATTAATTAATGATAATTTTAACTAAAAATACATTAAACATGTGCATTTTATTTTGTAAATTATACCTTTAAACTTTTTTCAGTACCTCTAAAATGAGTGAAAATATTGAATATTTTTAAATTTTTATGCAATTTATTCGATATTTGTTTGCAAATTTGTCTACATTTAATCCAAAAATTCATTTTCTACTTTAAGTTGGATAAAAATGTATCGGTTTTTCTTATATATGTATGATAAAAACTAAATTTTATTTATGTCCATTAATAAAAATGTATCGTTTTAGGTATTTTATTTAATTAAATGTTTTTTTAAATCTTTATCAAATAAAAAACTTTATAATATGATTATTAATAGTTTACTTATAATTATCGTAATAAAAAATAAATAACCAATTAAGAACCACATATTTTCATTATTAAAATTATATTTTATGTTACTAAAGATTAAGTATGTGAAAATGTGTGGCTTTTAATTGATTGTTTGTTTTTTCATTATGATAAATTGAAGTTGATATTTTGAAGAATTTTTTTTGTTATATTACAAAGTTTTCTATTTGATACATATTTATAAAACATTTAATTAAATGAAGTAATGGTACATTTTTTTTATTAATGGACATTTATTAATTTCGATTTTCATCTTAGGCCATGTTCGGTAGTATCTTAATGGGCTGAATAAGGGATATGACTTATTCGGTCAACCATATCTGAGTGTTCGGTAAGGGATTAATCGGTCAGCTGGTGGCTGAAGTGGTCAGTAACAAAATTTAAGTCCTTACCACTCAGCCATTTAATATTTTGTATTTTCCCCATCTAGCCTCCAAACTACTCACCTTTAATTAAAACAAAACCTAACGTCTTTATAGCAACCGACCTCTCTTTTTCTTCCATCGCTATCAAGAATTGAAGAACTCCTGCAGGTGCTACTCTGGAACGAAGCACCACAGGTACTTTTCCTCTCCATCGAGCTCTCTCACAACTGTGTACATCGATTTTCTGGGTTTAAAACCCCATCGATTTTGTGGTTTAAACCCATTGAATTCATCGTATCTAGAGCTAGTTGCATCGATTTACACAGTAGCATCGATTTCATAGTACCATCGATTTCACAGTAGCATCGATTTCTGGTTCTGTGTGATTTATGGTTTTCTGTGATTTCTGATTTTTGGTTCGATTTCACAGTAGGCATTTTCTGTGTGATTTTGTGGTTCAAACGCATGGATTTCACAGTAGCATCGTGATACACAGTAGATATATATTTCTGTGTGATTTTTTGGATTGGTGTATACGGGTTTGCATAAATATATATATATATATATATATATATAGGCTCCTTCAAATAGAAACTTTTTATTAATACAAACTACGCAACCGAAAGGTATTTCTGTCTATTTACAAATTTCATATTTTTAGGAAAAAACCAACTTCCTTAATTGACTCCCTCTCCCTCTCTCTCTCTCTCTCTCACACACACACACACACACACACAAACGATCCACCGTCACCATCCACTTCCGGCGACGTCCTCCTACTGCCGACGACCTCCTCCCACTCTGGTGACCTCCCCCATTTCCGGCGAGTTTCATATGAGAAAAAACATAAGAAACTTCGAAATTTTTATGATTCGTATGATAAAAAACATATGAAACTTAAAAAATATATGATTATTTCTAAAAAATTTGAATATTCATATAGGAGAAATATATGAAACTTAAAAATCCGATTATTTATATGAGAGAAAAATATATGAAACCATTTATGAAAAAATTTGAAACCGTTTATGAAAATGTATGAAATTATATAAAAATATATGATTATTTCGAAATTTTCACGTTTCATATGAGAAAAAACATAGGGACCCATTGATGAAAATCCAGAAAACTCACCGGAGTTTAGAAGGATTCGCCGGAGTTTGGCATCCTTTTCGGTTTCACTTTCTTGTTCATCATGGTGGTCGGAATTTTTGAGAGAGAGAGAGAGAGAGACGGGTTCACTTTCCTGTTCATCATGGTGGCTGGATTTTTGTTCATCATGCCATGGTGGTCAGATTCTTGTTCATCATGGCGGCCGGAGTTTTGAGAGAGAAAGAAAGAGATGGTGGCCAGATTTTTGAGAGAGAAAGAGAGAGATTAGGTAAATATGGAGAAAATTAATGAGATAATGTAACCATAATTAGATTAATTCAAATTAATTAATAGATTTAAAATTTAAAATAGCTAAAACTATTCCCAAACTACCTTTTCCCTATTTTTTTTAATAAATCTAAATCCTAAAAATCCTCAACCGTTGATCCAAAATTCGAACGGTCTAGATGAGTTTGTAAGTTTGCATGATTTAAAAAGTTTGTAAATGATTGTCCCTATATATATGTGTACATATATATATATATATATATATATATATATATATATATATATCGGGTAAATTGCATAAAAATTTAAAATGGCAAAACTTTTTAAAGGTGTAACTTACAAGATAAAAATACATATTTTAAGATACTTTTAGTTAAAATTATTATTAATTAATTAATATAATAAGGGGTATAAAATAAAAAATAAATTGGTAGGAAAGACAAAAATGGAAAAAAACAAACCACAAGGACTATAATCATAATTTAATTTATAGTCTAATAAAACAAAAAAGGGAACATGACAAAAAAGTTAACCAATCTTTTTAACTAGAGTTTGTCATAGGGACCAAAAGTGAAACAAAATGGCAACCACAGTGACCAAAATTGTAATTAGTTTAATAGAGGGACTAAACTTGAAAGTGAGTGACAACCATAAGGACCAAAAACGTAATTTACTCTAAAGCTAATGACATAATACCAAAATAATTCATTCTTACAACGAATAGAAGGTGATATTTATGGACATAAACATCCAGAATGAGGGTCATTAAAGTACTTTATGGTTCTAGTTTGGTCATGATGAATGCATCTCGAATTATTGTCCACATGAAATGTTGCACTCCTAGAACCAACTATATGTTTAAGGGCTCACCACCCTGATTGTCTCATCCAGTCAACATGACTTAGAATGCTGGAAAATTTACATTATAAGGATTTGATTATTATTGCATATGTATTGAGATCAATGTAGAGTTTCCTATACCTCATGTGTATATATAAAATGATCTCGTAGAATGGTAGAAGTTTTCATCAAAAGAATATAAATGGTAGCTGGGGCATTGGTTATGCGCACCAATTTACCCACATCTGACTGGGGTTATGCAATATTACATGCAACTTTACTTATTCGATTTTAGACCCACTACTAGCCAACCAGTCTCAAGCGTACCAGTTGGTAACTAGATATAAGCCTTGTCAGGATCTGAATTCTTAACAAGAATAAACACTCAGAAACAATATTAAAGGAGTTTGCGGAATAACACTTTAATATTCAAAGATCAATGAAACAGTGAATCAGAATAACAACTTGTAAACTTTATTGAATGGTTATAAAGCTACAAGATTTCACACACAACCTCAATATTGATGAACAGGCTCACCAATACGAATCCTACTTCTCTAGAACTAGGATTATAAACCTTGAGGTTGATTCTCTCTAAGAAAACTAAAAACTCAGAATTAATTCTTTTTTTTTTCACTAAAGATACAAACTATTCTATACATATACCGAAGATAAAAGATAATTACAAAGAATAAAAGATCTTCAGTATAATCTTCCAAAGTTATCTCCAAGCTTTCCATGAATATCTCCATTCAGTACAGCTGTCATCCTTGCCATATGAAGTCTTCATCTCATAAGCAGTATTAAGTCTTCAACATCATTAATACTTTGAGCAGTATTAAGTTCAGCAGTACTAACTACTAGCAGTACTAACTATGCTTAGCAGTAGTAACTTCTTCTAGCAGTATTAATCTTGGTTAGCAGCATTAACCTGTATCAGCAGTAGTAACTTCAGAAGTAGTAACCAGGTTGTGCTAGCAGTATTAACTGTACTTGAGCAATTCTTTCAGTTCCCAACAATCTCCCCCTAACTTGACTTTTAGGAAGAGAAGTCAAGTTCTTCAGATGCTCCCAAAACACCATTCTTCATAGCCCTGTATTAGCATCCAACCCCAAACTTTGATTAATTGTCCTTTGGATCAAATACTTTGCCATTTCTGAATCTGGAACACATCCAAGCTTCTTTTTCAACATTGCATGCAGCTTCAATCTACTGTGGTTGTACACTCTATCCACTAGGAAATATTCTATGTGATTTGAATCCATAGTTAAAGCATATACTCCACTAGTTTCATATAGAGTCCAGTTGTTAACTGTTTGAAACACATTTTTGATAATGTCCTTCACTTCTTCAGGCTTGAACAACATATAAAGATACTCCATCACAAGTTTTGTGATTGAAATCTCTGGAACTTTTAATTGATCAGCATACAACTTCATTCCTATTTCAAACATCTCCTCTAGATCAGACGTGGAACATGTTCTGACAATCTTGGCCCAAGTATTATACACTTCATACTTCTCATCTTTTCTTTTGAGCCTGATATACTCTTTTCCATCAACCTTCATTGTATCCCAGAGAATGACCTCAGGAGGCTTAACACCAACAGGTTCAGCTGTTATAGGTTCAGGAACTTTGTTCATCACTACCATGTACAAATTCACATCATCAGTACTTGATGGTTCTTCCTGTTCAACTGACTTAGGTGCCTCTTCTTCTTCAGCAACCTTCTCACTTTCTTCTTTATCCACTCTAGGCTTCTTGGCTGATTTTCTTCTTGCCATCATTTTAGTTCTTTTTAAAGTCCTCAGACTTTCACCTAGAGTTGCTTCTTTCTTTGGTGTTTCTTGCTCATCAGGGAAAGGTTTTTCTATCAGAAAATCATTAGTTTCTTTCATCCTCTTTTCCATTTCAACTCTAGTTGTTTCATTCCCTTGAAGCTTTGTCATCTCTGAATCATACAACCCTTTGATCTGTTCAAAAGTCATCTTTGAAAACATCTCCTTTCTGACTCCCACAGCACCTTTGAGAAAAGTAATCATCTTCTTTCTCTCTTGAGTACCAAGGTAGGTCTTTGAAGGTTGTCTCTTATTTGCATCCATTTTGACCAACACAGACTTCTTTAGGGTTGCAGCTTTCTTCTGTGCTATTTCAGTTGCCAAACTTTGTTGATAAGCTTCATTTAGCTCTGCAGCTAGAGCCTTAGCCATCTCTCTATCTTTGTCCACTTGAGCCTTTTCTTCTTGCTCAAGTTCAGCCTGAATCTTTTTGGCCAAAGCTTCATCTGACTCAACCAACTTTTGCTTTTTAATTGGTTGATCAGATTCCACTAACTTTGCTTTGCCTTTGTCTTTGCTTACTACCTTCTCAATACTTGCTTTCTTGATCACTTCACCTTTTTCTTTGATGATAACTCCTTTGGCCTTTGAAGTGACCTTGGGAGTATCATGCTTAGCCTTGATTAAAGTTTCTGCTATCTCAAGGTCTGTTAATACTTCTTGCACCATTTCTGCTGCTTCATTCAATTCAGCAGTATTAACAGTTTCTGCTGCTTGTTCAAACACACTTTCTGTTTCTACTGCTTTCTCTTTTACTGCTGCTATGCTTTCTGTTTCTGCTGCTTGTACTTTATCTCCACTAACCCCATCAAACTCCCCCTCAACTTTAGCATCTTCCATGTTGGCATCAGCTCAACCTGAATCTTTTTGGCCAAAGCTTCATCTGACTCAACCAACTTTTGCTTTTTAATTGGTTGATCAGATTCCACTAACTTTGCTTTGCCTTTGTCTTTGCTTACTACCTTCTCAATACTTGCTTTCTTGATCACTTCACCTTTTTCTTTGATGATAACTCCTTTGGCCTTTTAGCCTTGATTAAAGTTTCTGCTATCTCAAGGTCTGTTAATACTTCTTGCACCATATCTGCTGCTTCATTCAATTCAGCACTATTAACAGTTTCTGCTGCTTGTTCAAACACACATTCTGTTTCTACTGCTTTCTCTTTTACTGCTGCTATGCTTTCTGTTTCTGCTGCTTGTACTTTATCTCCACTAAACCCATCAAACTCCCCCTCAACTTTAGCATCTTCCATGTTGGCATCAGCTTCTGACTCCCCCTTTTTGGGAGCATCAGTCACTGGTTTCCTTCTTCTGAGCACAAACTGTTTCTTATTCTTTTTCTGGACCAATCTCTTCACCATTTTCTTCAGGTTGGTAATCTGTACTTGTTGAGACAGAATTATCAGTTTTAGCTCTTCTATGTCTTTTCCCTGCTTGATTACATCCATATTGATGTTGCCCATTGTTTCCATCAATTCAAGATAGTCATATCTGTCCTCACCTTCTCCAGGAGTGTGACCCCCTTTTGAAGGATCATGGGATCTTTTTGTAGTAGAGGTCTTCTGCCTAGCAGAAGCACCTGCTACCCCCATGGTTTCTTGGCACCTGGGACCTTTGGATGATTGCTTACCTAAAGTTGCCATGGGGAAGGTATTATTGATGTTACCACTGTCCTCCTCTGTGGTAGCAGGAGTAGTGGCAGCCTGCTCACCCATATGCTCATACATCTCCTCATTGAGCACCTCCTTGGGGTTGGGTGACACCCCTTTGGTTTCCCTATAGATATTCTCTAATGGAGAATTCTCCATTAGAGGGCTTGAAGGCTTTGAGGGTGAAGGTACAAGAAGGGAAGGAGACTTCTTTACCTTTTTCCTGATGTATGTATTGGTGATTGGTGAAGTTGGTTTTTGAACAAGGGACTGTGGGATTGATATGGTGATTGAAGGTTGAGATTGGCTTTCAGTGGGATGGTCTAATGAGGGCCTTGACCCTGAAGCCATACCTTCTTCATTGTGGGACACCACCATCATTGTAGAGAACAATGGGGTGTCAACTCCTTCCGAGTCCAATGGAGATCTCTTCATATTTGAAAAGACCTTACCTTTGGGGATTTTAGGTACATATACCTCATCAAATTGAGGCATATCCGTCAATTCATTGGTTATAACTGTCTGGACAAATCTTGGGTACATATAAAAACTCTTTTTGTTTCCCAAGTTTGACAAGGTCATTGAAAATCATTCTTGAAAAATTGTACTTTCTGGCAGTGGCCAAGCAGACCAAAGCATAAGCAATGGTACTGCTGAAGTCACTCCATCCAGTAGTCTTTTTAGAAATGCAATGCATAAGGGTATGAACAAGAAAACGCCTTTGGGTATAAAATTTAGCTTTTGAGAATTTGAAACCACCCAATTGGCCTCCATACCCCATTCTTGAAAGATTTGAGAACAAGTCCTCATTAGGAATAGAAGTAATACCTGCAGCATCGTCTAGACGTAGACAGATGCGAATCACCTCTTCAGAAACTGACAAGGGTTTGTCACACACCCTTGTCTTGATTATCTGCACACCATTTTCTGTGACTACAGTGGCATTTGCCCAAAATTGTCTTTGATGCTCTATGTAGATTGTTGGCGACACTGTAAGAGCATGGGCAATGTGGCTGGACTTGAGAAAATCCACAATTTGATGGAATCCAGCAGCTTGTTTAGGCTTTTGTAGCATTGCAATCTCATTATGTTCATCAATGAACGCCATAGCTGCCATCGAGCTTGAGTATTCTGGACTGAAACACTTGGTGCTTGAGAGAAAAGGGTTATAGAGCAGATGAATAGAAATCAAAGAGTCGTTATGAACTTTTAGGCGGGCAAAAAGGGTATTTATATGATCCGGGACATAAGCAGTATTAACTAACTAGCAGTATTAACTAACTAGCAGTATTAACTGAGAGTAGTATTAACCACTAGCAGTATTAACTAACTAGCAGTATTAACTGAGAGCAGTATTAACCACTAGCAATATTAACTAACTAGCAGTATTAACCACTAGCAGTATTAACTGAGAGCAGTATTAACTGAGAGCAATATTAACCACTAGCAGTATTAACTAACTAGCAGTATTAACTGAGAGCAGTATTAACCACTAGCAGTATTAACTAACTAGCAGTATTAACTTTGCACTGGCAGTATTAAAACTGCACTAGCAACATTAACTATACTTACACTTTTTGAAGCTTGAGTATTACCAAAGGCAACATGCCCACCATCAATTTTCTTGAAATTCTTGAGGCATGACATGTTCCCTGTCATGTGCCTAGAGCAACCACTATCAACATGCCAGATGCTCTTCCCCTTGAGCTGCTGGTTGCCCTGCACATAAGATTAAACAATTAGTATTGATTGGGAACCCAAGCCAAAGTGGTCTTGGGTCTCCCTTTCTCATCAAAGTATTTACATTCCTTTTTGATGAGGTTTTTAAACTCAGAGCACTCTTTATTTGAGTACTTTGTCAAGATAATTGGCTTAGCAGCACAAACACTAGAAGCAGTACTAACCTTAGAAGTACTAACAGAGTTAGCAACACTAACAGGTTTAGCAGTACTAATATTTGAAGAAGTACTAACCATGTTAGCAGCACTAACATTGGTAGCAGTAGTATTGCTTCTAGCAGCACTAACATTGTCAGCAGTACTATTTGAGGTAGCAGTACTAACAGTTTTAGTGCTTTTAGGAATCCACATCTTGACACTTTCTTAAAAAGTCTTTTTCTTCATGTGGCTTTTAGATTTAACATATTTCTTAGCCACATGGTTCCTTTCAATCTTCCTATAACCAAAGGGTTTTTGCATAGATCTTTGAAAATTCATCCTTTGGTTCATAGGATTGAAATAACAGTATTTGGCAAGATGATTCAATTTGCCACAGATAAAACAAGGTTTTGGTCTATTGATTTTACTCAGATCAACCCCTTGTTTTTGTGCCCACTGATTATTCCAGTTTCTTTGATTTCCCCTCTTTTTATCATGTTTTAGGGGCTCAGATTTCTTGCATGCACACTGTTTGCAAGGAACAGGATTCACAACTGTGGTCTGTTTGTAATGCACCTTACCAAACTTTCCCTCTGTCTTCTCTATGTCCTTTGATTTGACCCAAATCTTTCCACACCCTTCATTGGTAATGATGTGATTCTTTAGGGGAATCTCACCACTCACATTGTTCTCCTTACTCTTACCAACCTCTTTCTCAGTCTTTTCCTCAACAACTACCTCATCTAAGGGATCTATCTCAGTGGCTCCCTCAGGCAAGTCCTTCCTATCCTTGGTGTCTAGCAAGTCTGAAGTAGGAGGGATGTAATTGTTGTTATATGGTGGTGGTGTGGTATTATATCCAATTTCTCTTCTCAATTTGTCATGAATATGAGTTTGTAGTAAAGAGTCCATTGCTTTAGAAGCATTGGAAAATTTTCCACATCAAGCTTAACCTTGGTTAGCTCCTCTCTCAACTTTTCACTCTCCTCTTTAGATTTGGTCAGTTGGAGTTCTAGATCCTTTTTCTCCCACTTCCAGTAATTGGTATCATATGAGTGTTGGAGTTCATTGGCTTGAAAACCTTTAATCTGTTCCTCAAACCTCTCAACAATTTTCACATATTCTTTTATATCTTTTGCTAACCTCTTAAGGTCATCACTCATCTTCTGGTTGTGATCCCTGTACCTTTTAACAGTGTTTATGCAAGTTTTAGAACAGAGATTAGAACTTACCTCAGTTGGGAGATCAGATACTTCTGCCATAAGAGCTTGATTTTGGATAGCCTCTTCTGCTTGATCACTCCAGTCAAACCCCATTCCTTGTTGAGAAACAAGGGCTTGAGCAGAGTTTCTGTTATGGTTGAGGTTTCCAAACTGTGCTTGTTGGTGGTTGTTGTTGTGAGACACTCCACTTCTGCATTCCCTGGCAAAGTGTCCCTTCAGATGACATTTATAGCATTCCACCTTTGATTTATCAAAGCCTGCTCCATCTTCTCTTCTTTGGGAGAAGTTGTTCCTCCCAGTCCTCTTTATGAACTTCTTCACCCTTATGGAAAGCATGGCCATCTGCCATTTAATATCCATCTCTTCAAGATCATCAGGATGTAGTTGTTCCAAGTCATCATTGATTAAAGAGGAGTTTCCATGGCTGGAAAGAAAGGCTTCAAACACAGATTCAGTACCTTTTTCTTGATTTGCTCCATTAGCAGCATTAACTGATTCAGGGTTAGCAGTAGAATCAATTGATGCTGATAGGAGTGTAGCATTATGAATATATCCAGAAGGTTTCTTCTTTGCCTCCACCTCAGCTTCAAATACTCTAAGGTCATTGTACAGATCATCAAGTTCTTTTTCTTCCAATTGTTCATTCTGTCTGAATGAAACAGTGTACATGGTCCATTCATCTCCAAGGGACCTTAAGAACTTTCTGTTTACATCATCTTTATCAATCTGTACTCCCATAGTAGCTAGTTCACCAATCAGCTTGTTAAACCTGTCAAAAGTTTGAGTCATGGACTCATTCTTGGTTGACATAAAGTTTTCATACTGTTGTTTCAAGATTGCCTTTTGATTTCTCTTGGTACTTTTGGTACCAGAGAATCTCTTCTCTAGAGCATTCCAGAGCATCTGTGCATCAGTGCAATTGCTGAATTGGTGTTGATATTCATTGGGAATAGCAAAGAGCAGTGTACTCAAGGCTTTCATCTCTGTCTGTCTTGTCTTTCTTTCTGCATCTGTCTTTGGTGGGGTCCTTTTTCCATCTTCACCAATCTTTCCTGCATCAGATGGGCCATTCTCAATGATGTTCCACATGGAGTAATGTGTGAGGAGAATGTATTGCTTGATTCTAATCTTCCACATGTCAAATTCATTGGATCTGAGCATTGGAACCTTTGAGACAAGAGTACTGTTTGATTCAACTGTGTTTTCCATGATGAGTAAGATTTCTGAGAATACTAGCTCTGATACCACTTGTGAGGATCTGAATTCTTAACAAGAATAAACACTCAGAAACAATATTAAAGAAGTTTTCGGAATAACACTTTAATATTCAAAGATCAATGAAACAGTGAATCAGAATAACAACTTGTAAACTTTATTGAATGGTTATAAAGCTACAAGATTTCACACACAACCTCAATATTGATGAACAGGCTCACCAATACGAATTCTACTTCTCTAGAACTAGGATTATAAACCTTGAGGTTGATTCTCTCTAAGAAAACTAAAAACTCAGAATTAATTCTCTTTTTTTTTTCACTAAAGATACAAACTATTCTATACATATACTGAAGATAAAAGATAATTACAAAGAATAAAAGATCTTCAGTATAATCTTCCAAAGTTATCTCCAAGCTTTCCATGAATATCTCCATTCAGTACAGCTGTCATCCTTGCCATATGAAGTCTTCATCTCATAAGCAGTATTAAGTCTTCAGCAACATTAATACTTTGAGCAATATTAAGTTCAGCAGTACTAACTACTAGCAGTACTAACTATGCTTAGCAGTAGTAACTTCTTCTAGCAGTATTAATCTTGGTTAGCAGCATTAACCTGTATCAGCAGTAGTAACTTCAGAAGTAGTAACCAGGTTGTGCTAGCAGTATTAACTGTACTTGAGCAATTCTTTCAGTTCCCAACAAGCCTGATTTTTTTACATTTACGTATGCTTGGTTGTATAGTATATGTGCCAATTGCACCCCCATAGCGCACCAAAATGGGTCCTTTAAATTATTATTATATACATTGGATATGAATCTCCAACAATTATCCGTTATTTAGAACCTTTGGAATGTGATCCTTATATCGCATGATTTGCGGATTGTCACTTTGATGACAGTCTTCCTGTCGTTGGGGGAAGATAGGAAAAAGTATTTTCCAAGGGAACAACATGAACCGTCATGGAATGTTCTCACTCTGTATCATTTTGATCCCCAAAAAGTTGAAGTCAAACAAATCAGACTAGATACATGATGCGTTAAACATTATTCCAGAAGTGACAAGATTACACATACGAGCTGCTAATATACCCGTAAGGTTAAAAGTCCCCAATAGGGGCACAACGCCATTGGAAAGTGTGTTGCAATCACACATAGTAGACGTGTGGTTGAGGTTGTAGATACCAAATAGAAATGGTGGAAGCTACTTGGTTCGATGGATACTCTTCTAAAGGAAGAAAATAGTAAGGCACATCATTTATCATGAATACATAAAACTCTCATGAGATTGTCTCTAATTATAATTATGTCCATGAATCATCACTGGAGGACGCTCCAAAGTTAATATTGATTCTAGAGAAGAACGAAAATCTCAAATGAACAATGAAAGTACATATGATTCGATGGACAGATCATACATACTCATTGATGATTTCACTACAAAACAAGGGCCTATCACCGACGGAAAAATCCGTCGGTAATCCGTTGGTGAAAGTCAAATCCGTCGGTGATCCGTCGGTAAGTGGCCCTCAGAAAGTAAGTGGTTGGCGTGTGTAACACCCGTACTTTCGGTAAGTAAATGTCACCAGAACGTTTCTGTGACTTGAAATCAGTGGGGTTTTGTTGGAAAATGTATTGTTTAAAGTCCCTTGGAGTATCGGGAGTATTGGTAGTTAAAAAGTCGAGTTTCGGGGCTCCGGAGAGGTTCCGCGACAATGCCCGACGACCATGACGAGTCATAGTCGTACTGTCAAAATCGCATGGAGTGTACCGTAAGCTGGTACACACCTGTGACTATGACCAGCGACATTGCCCAGGGCAATGTCGCATGGTCAATGTCGCCAAGGGGGTGCAGGCTGCTGTTAAGTTCGAGTTTTCAGCCTTTTTCTCATTTTCTCTCATCCAAACTTCTTCTACTCTCTCCCAAAACGTTTTCCCTCTTCTACGTTCAAACCCTAGCTTATTTGTGGCTCAAATCCTTGTATTTTATGGAGAGAAAACACCATCAAGTGGTAGAATGGAAAGTTATGGTCAAGGATTCACCATCTCCATCTTCAACCTCTAGCTCATCTTTGGGTTTTCTAGGTTATCATCAAAACCTAAATGGTATGTGTGTCCCTTCCATTTCTAAACCCTAATATAATATATAAGTTCTCCATTGATGATTTCCTAAGTATTATGTTTCTCCATTTTCGATTTGGAAAATTTTGGGGGAGTTAGGTCAAAATTAGGGTTTTGGGTATAAGTTGAGGTTTTGCTATAAAATGTTTGGGGAATTCTTCTATATGGTTGAATATGGTTATTTACGGTTGAAAATGTTTGGATCTAGGTTTTGGAGGTTTTGGCTTGGAGGATTCAAGTTTCGTCAAGGAAGCTCAAAATGGGGTAAAATCTAGATTTAGCCTAAATCTAGCAAGGTGAGTTCAAGTTGATTTGTGAAAACGGTGTACATGCCAAAATGTTTATTTTAAAGTGTTTTGTGTCTTACATGAAATTGTTAACTACTGATAAGTTTGGTTATTTTGAAAGTGTTTAACTTTAATAACTTATATGGCACATATCTTTGGAATTTTGGGCATTATGATAAATAAATAGGTGTGGTTTTGGTTATAGAGTTTTATAATCCATGTTTTCGGCGACGTTTGAGTATGTGTATTTATTTATGTTTTAAGGTTTTAGTTATTGAAACTCATTCGAGTTATGTTTGATCAGTATAATGTCAGTTATCTACGTTTTCAGTGTTTGATCAGTATAATGTCAGTTATGTTTTACGTGCGCTTTGGGTTTTGGCTTTATTTAAAGAGGCGTTTGTTTTATGATTTTTAATCACGAAAAGGGTGAATGATGAAAGGAGATTGTTTTGAGATTTAATGTATTTCATTTTTGGTTGCTTTCAAATCGAATATATTGCATTTTGGAAATCATGATTTTAAATAACATTCTTAAAGTTAATGCTTTATTTATCTCTAATGAAAACTCTTGAGCTCACTAGGCGTTAAGCCTAACCTTTTTATTTGTCGACATGTGCATCAGGTTCCAGTTGGGGTTTGGTTCTTGCAGTGCTTTGAGGAGTTGAGCATTAGACTTACATGAGAGTAAGTAGTTTGGTGAAGTTTTCCGCAGTTGGAGATAACGACTATTATTGGGTTTTAGTAACACCCGTCCTTATTATAGACTGTATGTGTAGAATGAATGTGTGTATTGAGGTTAAATCTTAATTTGTGATTATAGATGAATCATTCAATGATGTATTTAGAAAATTTTAAATTAGTTGCTATTTCCAGATTTGAGGGTGTTACAAGTTGGTATCAGAGCTTAAATTTGAGAGATTTAGGTGTTGATTTTGAATGCCTAGACTCAAACTAGCGTAATTTAAGTGTTTGAATGTGAGATCGCACCATTAGGCACTTTAAGGTTTGATGATTCGAGGTGAGTGGATTCAATAGGAACGGGAATCACGCCGAAAATGGCAAGGATGATCATGTACAGTATGTTCATAATAGCACCTGGCCAGTGTTATGGTGAGCTTACGAGTTACATATCTATGCTTGAACTGCCTTGGTACGATAACTGTTGGGGTAGTGAAGAAGTTTCTGAATAAGTAACCGTTAGAAAGAGTCGATGATTTGAGTATTCGACGGTTGAAATGACAGTAAGCATGGTGATAGCATTAAGTGGACCGTTTCGGGTCGGATTGAACGGATGAGTTAGGACCGTAGACTTTTGGAATCGACATTATTCGAGGAGAAATTGTAAGTTGGACCGATGAAATCTTCGATGATTGCCTTAAGATGTTTGATCACCCCGGATGACAATAGTGTGACGGGAAAATCAAGGAATGGGATTTCGGGATGTTGAGTGCCGACCCAAGTCATGCACATAATTTATTTCTAAAATAAGATTGCATAAGTTGTTTCTCATGTTTTCGAAGCGTAAGGTGAGTTACACTATGAAGCCTTGGTAAAGCATTTAACACTCATTAGATTTTAAACCGTGAGCTTAATCATGCATAAAATTGTTTTGTTGCACGTGGTTGCAATTTTTTTTATTGAAAATCTATTTATCCCCGTTTCGTGTTTAACGCTATTTTTGGACATTGTAATATCCGTGTTTTAATGTTATTTGGGTTATTGGGAAAGTAACTGTAGAATTTTTGACTTTGACATTGGATCTCCTCCACGTATGTTAAGGTTTTACAGGAAGAGTTGTTCCCATGTCTTGAGTCGAAATTTTCTTGGGAATTTTAGTTTGTACGAGTTATGTTGAATTTATGAAACGTTATTTTATGATGCTTTGCTACTCATGAGTGTATTTTGAATTGCGTGAGTTTTAATGTTATTTGCGTGTAAGTTTACGAGCTTATTGGACGTCGCGCCTCACGAAGGTTTTGTCGAAGAAGGGTCACTTTATCTTACGTGGTGGTTTTAGAATTTTGACATTTTTAGACTTATTGTCGTCATGCGTTTTTGGGAAATGGAAATTTTAACACCCCTTGATTTTAGCGTTAATGAGTTTCATGAAAATTCAATTAGGTTTTATGGTGTCTTATCTTACGACATTTTGCGTCGCGTAGATAAATTTTGGAACGTATATACTTGCATTATTGTGTGCGTTAACTCATGAATTTTCGTTTAACATTTTTGTCTCATACCAGTTTTGGCACCAATATTTTCGCAACCGTAAGAGACGTTTTGAGAGTTTTGTTAATAGATGTTATCCCATATGTTATTTTGGAAAGTTTCAATATTATGTGATTTCCCTTTTGGGTTTTATACAAGTGTCATTCGTTGTATGTTGCATAGCATTCGAGTTGTTTTAAATTGTTGGTGTGAGTAAGCATATGAAAGATTTATGTCGCTTAGTATTGAAATTTCGCTTTGAACATATTTCAGTTGTTGATTTTAATGTTATAAATTCCGCAATGCGTTAAGTAAGTTATCGGTATACATGTCTTTGTAGCCACTATTTTCGAACAAGATCATTTCATTGTACGACCTAAAGTTTGAAAATTGATTTAAAATTTATTGTATGTTGACCAATCGCGTGCATATTTTGTGTTGCTAAATTTTGAGAAGCGAACTCAACATGCAAGTCTTGTCGGGAATTTTATTCCATATCTTTATATAGTCGAATGAGAAATTTTGGGAACTCGATTACGTAACTTGTCTCTTGGGAGTTTTGTTCAACCGCCTCACTATAAACTGTTTTGGCACGCAAAATTATTTCCCCATTTTTGGAGTATATTGATGCGAGCTAGGACCATAGTGGTCCATTTGAAAAAAAAAACTTGTTGTATATCCTTATTACTGTCATTATTAGCGTAAGTAAGGGCTAAAGGAATTTTTGAAATGGTTTATATGTGTGGTGTTTATTGTCACCTTACATACCTACCGAGTAAACGGTAGTGGATTTTATACGTACAATTGATTGTAATAAAACCATTGTATTTGTGAGTTTTATAAAAAAATTCAAATTGGCACATCAGTTGAAAAAAACCTTGAACTCATTAGGGCTATAGATTTAAAACCCTATCGCGAAAGGAGTTGCGATTAAGGGACTAGAGGAGCCCTTGGGATTTGAAGCGTCGGACGATCTGACTTGTGGTCAACTTTGAAATTGAGTTTTCAGTTTTTGATTCGGGTCATGCATAAATAGTGGAGGTATTAGATTTTGTTCCCTAGTTAATTAAGAGGTGATCTCTATGCTTCGGTAAACCTACGGGATAAGGTTTTGTGTGATTACCTGCGCTTAATTGGGTTCGAATTGATGGGTTGCTTGTCTGTTTGACATCAAGTTATATGTTGATGGTGTACCATCTTAATGGACTTCCGTGATCAAGAAAATTTGTGGTCCGTCTATTAGGGATGTAAGATTTGGGAATATTAGTCCTCTGTTAGGTGTCAACCTTAATGCGACAATACTTCTGGAATGAAGTATTGGTCGGGATGTCCACATTTTGACGTCACCATTTTAGTATTAGGCGTCGACTCGTTTCTTGAAGTCAATGAATCCTGGAATGTTGGAAGTATCCCGGGTAGGTCATGAGAAAAGTTAACCTCTCGGTAGTGGAATTTAAAGGAATATTAGATGTTGGTGATTAAATATTGATGTGTGTAGACTTTCCTGAAATGGTAAAGATTTTATTGGAGGAATGTTTTTAGGTTCGAGAATAGATCAGAGTTGGTTGGTAGACGGATCTGCATTAACCAACTATCCGAATAGCGTATTGGTACGCCCTTGGAAGGACGGCCTTATCATGATCAAGAATGGACCATTAAGAATATTGAGAATTCTTTGGGGTTTGATGTCGATCGTTGGTTTTGGGTTCAGAAACATGTGGATCTAAGGTAAATTGACCAGTGTGAAGTTGAGGTCACAAATTACCCTAGGGGTAGTACGTGTCGCCCAAGGTTGGGAGACAACCGCAGTCTCATGGTTAAAGGCTACGGTAGTAAATTAATTGTTCATTCGAATTAGAGCTGTTCATGGGCGGTAAGGCCCGCTAGACCCGGCCCGCCCAGCCCGTTAGAAAAGTGGGATTGGACAACCATTTTAGAAAATATGGGCGGGCTTGGGCAGGACCGTTCAAGTTAACGGGCGGGCTCGGGCTATGAAAAAAGAATTTTGGACAGGCCCGCCCGGCCCGTTATACAATTATAACCAATTATTTTTTATATAATTAATATTGTATTAAAAAAAGTTCGGAAGTGGTTTTTGGTAGGACTCCCTCTACTATGTACCAACGTCTAAATATATAATATATGTCATATGTCATATAATGCGTTTATGATCTTGATCTTGAAATATTAGGTGGTTAATATTTTGTTGGTAAGGAATTCGAACTTTGGATGGTGATAATCTTTGGAGAGGAAAAGTTCATACTCCATATTTGGTGAAAAAATCTTTTTCTTACGTTGTGTACATTAGTATATTTACGCTTTTTTTAGTTGGAAAAAAATATGTATTTTAGATAATTTTACAGAACCTACCATTTTATATAAGTTTTTTTAAATGTAAATTTTCAGGCCCGTTAGCCTGTTGGCAAGCCCGGCCCGTTAATAGGACAGGTAAGGGCAAGTTCTCAAGCCCGTAAAAACGGGCTTGGGTTTACTGTATTAGGCCCGTTGGACAAGAAATATATGTTAGGCCCGGCCCGTGGCCCGTCAAGCCCACAAATGATCACCACTAATTCAAATATAAGTGTGAAGTGCCCAAGAAGAAATTTGTCGTGAGGACCATCACGAGGTTACGGGAGTAGTTCTGGCAAGCGGAGTAGAGTTAATCTATCTGTGGGCAACATTTTATGAAAATTTAGATTTCGAGGACGAAATCTCCTTTAAGGTTAGGAGGATTGTAACACTCGTACTTTCGGTAAGTAAATGTCACCCGGACGTTTCTGTGACTTGAAATCAGTGGGGTTTTGTTGGGAAATGTATTGTTTAAAGTCCCTTGGAGTATCAAGAGTATTGGTAGTGAAAAAGTCGAGTTTCGGGGCTCCGGAGAGGTTCTGCGACAATGCCCGACGACTATGACGAGTCACAGTCGCACTGTCACAATCGCATGGAGTGCACCGCGAGCTGGTACACACCTGCGACATTTCCCAGGGCAATGTCGCATGGACAATGTCACCAAGGGGTGCAGGCTGCTGTTAAGTTCGAGTTTTCAGCCTTTTTCTCATTTTCTCTCATCCAAACTTCTTATACTCCCTCCCAAAACGTTTTCCCTCTTCTCCCTTTAAACCCTAGCTTATTTGTCGCTCAAATCCTTTTATTTTATGGAGAGAAAACACCATCAAGTGGTAGAATGGAAAGTTATGGTCAAGGATTCACCATCTCCATCTTCAACCTCTAGCTCATTTTTGGGTTTTCTAGGTTATCATCAAAACCTAAATGGTATGTGTGTCCCTTCCATTTCTAAACCCTAATATAATATATAAGTTCTCCATTGATGATTTCCTAAGTATTATGTTTCTCCATTTTCGATTTGGAAAATTTTGGGGGAGTTAGGTCAAAATTAGGGTTTTGGGTATAAGTTGAGGTTTTGCTATAAAATGTTTGGGGAATTCTTCTATATGGTTGAATATGGTTATTTACGGTTGAAAATGTTTGGATCTAGGTTTTGGAGGTTTTGGCTTGGAGGATTCAAGTTTCGTCAAGGAAGCTCAAAATGGGGTAAAATCTAGATTTAGCCTAAATCTAGCAAGGTGAGTTCAAGTTGATTTGTGAAAACGGTGTACATGCCAAAATGTTTATTTTAAAGTGTTTTGTGTCTTGCATGAAATTGTTAACTGCTGATAAGTTTGGTTATTTTGAAAGTGTTTAACTTTAATAACTTATATGGCACACATCTTTGGAATTTTGGGCATTATGATAAATAAATCATGTATTTTGGTATTTTAATGATCTATATGGAAGTAAATTTTGAGTATAGATGTATTTCATTTTGTGTTTTGGAGAAATGCATATGTTTATGTTATGGGACGTTTTGGAAAGGATAAATGTTATAAACTCACTTAGAAAACGATTTGTCCTAATCTAAACTACGTTGGAGTTAATTATATGTTTTGGAGCATGGGTTTACATAAGTACAGGTTGTTTATGTTTGATTTCATTTTATGAATTTCAACGTTGGGTCTTTGGATTTGTTGAGCTTATGGCTCGGTTTGGATTTTGTTGGGTTTTGAGGACACTTGTCCGCTTTTAATAGCTCAATGTTGAGCGTTTGGTTATGATTTGCATTCACTGCATCTTAGTTGAGAATTACATGTTTTGAATGCATTAGTTCATTCGTTTTGAGTCATGTAATGGTTTAGTTAGTGCAATGGATCCATAGGCACGGTGTTCCTATGTCCACGTTTTGGACATTTGGTTCACCACTTGGCACGGAATAGGCATCGGGTCACCATGATAAGTAAGGTGTGTACCTATACGGTCGGGCAGCGTCTCATGGGCAGTAAGGTGTAATTCCCCTGTGCTTAAGTTCCCCTGTTTTGGAGCTTTCAGGAATAGACTCAAAGGAGTTGACTTGATGCTTTCGAGTGATAGACTCAGAGGAGTTGAGCTCGGTGGGTTTTTATTTGTGTAACCCACATGTTTTGATTTCCTACATAATTATGTGACCTACGTTTGTGTTCCGTCACGTACAATGTAATCGGGTCTTCCCCGTCACCAATAGGTGTGGTTTTGGTTATGGAGTTTTATAATCCATGTTTTCGACGAAGTTTGAGTATGGGTATTTATCTATGTTTTAAGGTTTTAGTTATTGAAACTCATTCGAGTTATTGGGATGTTTTGGAAGTTGGAGTTATCTACATTTTCAGTGTTTGATCAGTATAATGTCAGTTATGTTTTACGTGCGCTTTGGGTTTTGGCTTTATTTAAAGAGGCGTTTGTTTTATGATTTTTAATCACGAAAAGGGTGAATGATGAAAGGAGATTGTTTTGAGATTTAATGCATTTCATTTTTGGTTGCTTTCAAATCGAATATATTGCATTTTGGAAATCATGATTTTAAATAACATTCTTAAAGTTAATGCTTTATTTATCTCTAATGAAAACTCTTGAGCTCACTAGGCGTTAAGCCTAACCTTTTTATTTGTCGGCATGTGCATCAGGTTCCAGTTGGGTTTTAGTTCTTGCAGTGCTTTGAGGAGTTGAGCATTAGACTTACACGAGAGTAAGTAGTTTGGTGAAGTTTTCCGCAGTTGGAGATAACGACTATTATTGGGTTTTAGTAACACCCGTCCTTATTATAGACTGTATGTGTAGAATGAATGTGTGTATTGAGGTTAAATCTTAATTTGTGATTATAGATGAATCATTCATTGATGTATTTAGAAAATTTTAAATTAGTTGCTATTTCCAGATTTGAGGGTGTTACAGCGTGCATATTTCCGATGGATCACCGACGGATTTTACCGACGGATCACCGACGACTTGTATTTGCGACGGATTACCGACGGCTTGGGATATTTTCGACGGATTACCGACGGTCTTCAATTACTGACGGATCATTACCTACGGATAGTTTCCGACGAAATTAGCGACGGATTTCCTACGGATCATCAATTAATAAAAATTAAATTTAAAAACATTTACCGACGGACTATCCCTCAGTAATTTGATTTTTTATTAAAAAAAATTAAAAATTAATAAATGCCATTTTATAACCTGTACAAAACCTGTCAATTTTTCATTTAATATCCAGTTTAAAATTGTTCAAAACCTGCACAATTTTCATTTAATATCTAGAAATTAAAACGTAATATCTAAAAATTAAAACGTAATACAAACAATCCTACATCGGGGTAGGGGGGAGCGGGGTGATCTTGAAACTTCTTCATGAATGCCTCAAACTGGTCAAGTCGCTCCTACATCCGGATCCTCTCTGCTTCCTGTCTCTCTACCCTCTGTCTCAGCTCATCCAACTGAAATTCAACATTTGACAAACATATAACAATGTTAGACAACATTTAACAAACATATAATTAACAATGTTAAACGACATTTGACAAGCATACCTCCTCATCGCAATGGTCGCGCAAGCTCTCACTCGTACTAGCACTTGAATCACCGGTCATAGCATAATAAGGATCCTGACTGGTCCCTCATCCAAACAGACGACCTTTACGCCGTCCACCGACACTGCGCTCCCACAACTCGGCGTCATTGGGAGGTACAGT
Organism: Arctium minus; assembly: GCA_954870635.1. NCBI lineage: Eukaryota > Viridiplantae > Streptophyta > Magnoliopsida > Asterales > Asteraceae > Arctium > Arctium minus. Next base: position 29,607,549 of record OX941081.1, read on the forward strand.
TCCGGGAGCTAAGTCCGGGTACTCCTCCTTAATCCGATGATAGTTATCTTACACTTTACCAAATTAGACATTGTCAAGTCAACTAACCTATAGAAAATTCGGCAGCATTTCAACTATAATTTGAAAATATATATCCATGACTTGCTTTTATCAAAACAATCTTATCGTCTGCCCAACAATGGAAACCTAAACTAAGTTTGCTATAATTTCTATTTATCTTATAAAACAAACAAAAATCTACACATACATAATTGAACTTACCGCCATACGAGCCGCCTTTGGGTAAACGTAGATCGAAGGATCCGTGGGCGGACCAGTCGCACCTGGAACAAGCTTCCTGTTGGTGCAGTGTGTAGCCTCTCAAACCTCATCGCCAGTAGGCTTACAGCCCCATGTATCTCTCTACAATAGAAAACTTAAATTGTTAGTAGGTAACAAAATCATGTATATATATTCATCAACTATATACAATTAGTCTAGCGGATGATAAATTACCATGCGGTCCCGATACATAGCGGTACTAATAGATCCGTACATGTGTATGGATGTCATCTCCTCATAATCGGTGGCCCGATTGGCCGTATTGTCCGCAGATACATGCCTGAACGCATCGGTCTTCCATACCTGTTTAAAACAAGACATAAATCAATATAAATCATAGTACAACCAGATACAAGTATTCAAAACAAAACAAACCTGATTAATCATCTCGACCCAAAAATCATGTCGGATCCACTCTTGATTGTATGCTCTAAGAATCGTGTAGTCATGTTCGTCGAACCAGACACCATCAATGGCTAAAACCCTATACCTGGCCGAATTACAGGCATCTCTCATTATGTCCGCATACCTATTCGTCAGGGTACGCGGGAATGCAAATAATACGTCGACATCCATCTCAGGAGGCCAACTATAATACAACTGCATACATATTGTTTGGATTAAGTAAAAATAAATCCACTCAATTAGTTAAATAGAGTAATATACACACCCGTAAACGATCCATCATCCATGGATAGTGCTCCTCAGGGACATCCCCAACATGAGCCCATGGACCAGTAAACATGGACCGAAAGATGGCAGTGGCCCTTCAGACCACTGACTGGTCCTTAAACCTTCACAATTGCAAAATATACAACATAAAAAACATTAGGATCGGTTTATTATATACTAGAATTAATAATATATCACATCTACTTACCCGCCGACAGACAACACAAGCGTCGGTCGCTGACTCGGATGGGACGTTTGTGATGCAATATTGGGGTCTCTAACTCGAGCCCGCTCCAGGCGATGACGTCTCGTGCCCGTCCTCAGGCTGGATCTGATCTAGTCCCTCGTCGGTAGCTGCAATAAAGGTGAAATCGTCCATAGGCTCGTCGGCGCGGGGTCACCACCCCCGGCGGAGTTGCTACTGCCCCTGCTAGAGCCTCTACCCCTACCCGTAATGTCGCGTCCCACTATCTAAAAATAGAGAATGGTTCACACACAATGATATAAGTGTACATAAGTCATAAGACACAAAAATATGAGTGTACAAACATATAATAAGGATATAATTATTATGAACAATGTCTACATAAGAAAGACACACTAGTGATCAGACGACTGATCAGATAACATAAGTTCGTCTTCGTTATCTTCATCATCGTCCACATCTTCAAATTCTTCTTCCTCGTCACTAGCTTCGTGATCTAATCATCTTTCTCGTCGCTAGATTCATCATTTGTCGTGACTACGTTGAGTTACCCAGTGACAAGAGGGACGAAATCGAGGTCCTCACTTACCAATTGTTTGTATTATGAGTTACCCGTTCGTTGATTTGATAGAACGGTTCTCCATCAACATTATCATCATCCAACTTATCGATAGCCCTTTATCCAACTTCATATATTCTACGGGCTTTGGTCTTCACGACTGTCCATTAGTCCTTTAAATTGTTACTGCCTGAAGGATAGGGTGTGTAATACACTTGTTCCGCTTGTGATGCTAGGACGTAATAGTCTTCACCTCTGAGTCTGGACTTGTATTTGATATCAACCAACCCATGTTTAGGGTCGACTCTAACTACCTCTGGACTATCAAACCATGTACACTTGAACAAAACTACAACACAATAGCCCACACCGTAATACTCCACCTCTAACACGTCGTCCGACAATCCGTAATAGTCAAACTCGGAGTCGTCATAACAAGATCCTCTCACACATACGCCACTATTATGTGTGACACACCCAGCAGTATGTGTTATCGTATGAAACTTGTAACCATTGACAAAATATCCCTTATGCGACCAAGCATATTGGCCCGGTCCACGTGCTAGGGATTTCAAATGATCGGAGAAATCGGCTGATCCAAGCATGACCTATAAAACCACAAATAAGAAATAAATTACATATGTGTAACATTACATACGTAAATTTCATATTTCTGTACTCACGTGTTGTTCGAACCAAGTAGAAAACCCTTCATCCCGAGCTGTATCTTGTGCAACTGCATCAAGATGAGGTTCTCTTTGCCATATACACTCATCAAAGGTCCATTGAAAAGGTTGAACTTCTTCACAATTCAACAACACATATGTGTGGATCTTGTGAATCTCGGCTTGAGTCAAGATGGTCACCCCCCCTTCTCGAATAATCTACGAGATGGAACCTTGAATATACTCAATCGATCGTCTATTCCTGAAGAACTAGGAATATCTGGGGAAAAGTTTCTTGATTCGCGATTATGCCGAGTTTCTATCTGTGGATCAAAATACAGGGAGCAATAGGTGGATAGTTCATTTACTAGATAAGACTCAACAATAGACCCCTCCACCCTTGCTTTGTTTCTAACAGTCCTCTTCAACGACCCAAGTTTCCTAAACAACGATTGAAATACGTGTTATAAAATAAATGGGTGAGTAATTGAATGGAAAAGTTTATTTACCTCTCATAAAGATACATCCACCTATATTGGACCGGTCCACCATTTATAGGTTCTCGTGTCAAATGTATCACTAAGTGTTCCATATAACAAAGAATCCGGGCGGGAAGACTTTTTTTAACTTAGAAGTTGTTTGAACGATACTTGTTTGGAAGGGAATCAAGTCTTCTAAGTGTAACATCCTTGAGCAGATTGCACGAAAGAATGTGCATAACTCTGTTATCGCATCCCATATGGGAGTCGGTATCATCCCTCGTAAGGCAATAGGGAGCAATCGTTGCATAAACACATGACAATCATGACTCTTGAAGCTATAAAAGTTGTAGTAAGCCATGTGTACACACCCCCAATATTCAAAGCATACCTGTCCGAAAACTTCAGTCTCTTCAACCATTCACATACTTGTTTTACTTATTGTTTGGTCAAAGTGTACGAAGACTTCAGCTTCACTACTTTATTGCCTGATGTGGCAATGTGCAACTGCGATCGGTTGCAATAAATATCTACATCCCTCTTTGCTTTTATATTGTCTTTCGTTTTTGACGTGTCCATGACAGTGTTAAAGAGATTTTCAAAGACGTTCTTCTCAATATGCATGACATCCAGGTTGTGTCGGATTAACAACGTCTTGCAATATGGAAACTCCCAAAAGATGCTTCTCTTCACCCAATTATGAGTGATTTCGAAGCCGGTAATTTTTCTATTGGTCGATCGAAACAGGGAGCCACCGTAAATAGTTGGAAGATGATGGACCTGATCCCAGATTTCTTCACTGGTTAACTCGGGTGGTGGACCGGCTAACACCCTAAATCCGTCCAAAAATCCTGTTCGATCACGTCAGAAGGGGTGTGCATTAGGTAACCGTCTCCGATGATAATCAAACGAATAAGATTTACCTCCATTTTTTAACTGAAACGAATCGACTGTACCCATGCAGCATGGGTAGGCTAGCTTGCCGTGCGTGCTCCAACCCGACAACATTGCATAGGCAGGGAAGTCGCTGACGGTCCATAGAAGTATAACCCTCATCTCAAAATTATTCTTACGATAAGCATCATATGTAAGAGCGCCCACTGTATACAATATCTTGAGATCATCTATTAGCGGCCTAAGAAACACATCTAAATTATGACTGGGGCTCTTTCAACCAGGAATGACCAATGGAAGTTTAACATATGAATCTTTCAAACTCAACCACAGAGGTAAATTGTAAATGGTAAGAAACACTGGACATAGTGAATACGGATTCAAATTTGAATTATTCGGGTTGAAACCGTCAGTGCATAATCTAAGACACATATTCCGGACCTCAGAAGCGAAGTCAGGATGTACCATGTCGAAAGGCTTCCAAGCCGCACCATCACTTGGATGTACCATCACACCCGGTTCTGTCTGATGATCCTTGTGCCAAGTCATCTCTTTAGTCGTCTTCTTTGACATATACAATTTTTGAAATCTAGGAACAATAGGCAAGTACGTCAACACCAAGATTGGGACCTTGCTTCATCCACTAGTCTTGTAATGACTTTCATTGCAATATAGACAATGGGTCAACTCAGAATCATGCTTGTAAAATAGCATCCAATGGTTTTTGCAAGCGTCGATCTTTACTTTTGGTAGAGCAAGCTTTTTCAAACTATTCTTCGTCTCGTAGAAGTTATCGGGTAGTTTGTCACCCTCGGGTAGCATCTCTTTAATTTTAGGAACAACTCGATTATAAATCGTCTCGGGTACATTACATTCTGCCTTCTAATTCAACAATCTCATCGCAGCTCCTAATTTCGAATAATTTGGACACCCGTCCCATAATGGCTCGTCAGCAACTTGTAACATGTCATAAAATTACAAAGAGAGAGAGTTTGTGGTGTAACTTACAGAGAGAGAGAGATGGATACAGTGGCCGACGACGGTGGTGGCGTTCGAGCAGGGGTGAGGAGATGCGATGGTCGCCGGAGAAATCGAGAGGAGAAGGTCGAGCGAGAGGGAAATCGGCTGCGAGATCACCGTGAAGTCAGTGGCCGGCAGTGGTGGTGGCGTTCGAGAAGGGTGTATGGTCGCCGGAGAAATTGAGAGGAAGGAATCAAGAGGAGGGAATCGAGAAGGGTGAATTCTTGAAATGGAAATTAGGGCTTTATGCCCGCTTTTTTTTTTATAGAAAATTCAGTAAGATCACCGACGGATTTCCGACGGAAATTATGTCGGTAATTATTAAATTATATATTTTTAAATTATTAATAATTATTAAATAAATTATTATATATTATTTAATATTAAAATTATTAATTTATCAAATTATAGTTAAATTGACTAAAATACCCCTGAACTAACTGGACTTAACGGAAACAGTTAACGACCGTTATCTTTTCTCGTTACTTCCAGTTAGATCAGGGACCAAAAGTGTTATACACATACATACATACATACATACATACATACATACATACATACATACATACATACATACATACATACATACATACATACATACATACATACATACATACATACATACATACATACATACAGACACACACACACACACACACACATATATATATATATATATATATATATATGTGTGTGTGTGTGTCCCAATACGTAATCATTCAATCAAGTAAACATATATTCAACACAATAAATCAAACCTGATATGATTAATCAAACGATTCAACTGGTTACAAGATGAAATTGAAATCCTATCTGCTTCTTTCTTGTTCACGGCGCACACCACACCAAGCAGACTTTTTCTCAATAATTAATTTCACAATTAAGCTCCTTAACCTAATTAACACTAAAACAAAGTTAATTTAAACTTAGACTAATAAGCCTAATGGGCTTGACAAGGTTTACGCCCAACAACTAAAACTAAACTTATTAAATAAATATAAAACTAATAAATAAAATACGTAAATAGACTTTGACTATTTATATACAAAAGGACCCTAGACTATTTGTTGAGACGACTTTATCAGCTTTGACTTCAGAATTCCATCTTCAGATAATTATGATCTTGAATCCAATAAATATGTGCTTTAACAATCTCCCCCTTTGGATCAAGATCATTCTCTAAGCTCAGAAAATGTAATCTTCCTCTTTGTCTTCAGAATGTAACAATCTTCCCAATCGATGAGAATATCTCTTGGAAAGAAATTATCTCCAGTTTCAGCTCGGAATGTTTTAGCAAATCATCTTCAAGGAAAATTTCCTCATTTCAGCATATCTTCAGAATATCTTTCAAAAACTTGTGTTCTCTCCATTTCTTGGTTGATGCTTCTCCCCCTTTTTGATGACAAGAGCAAGGAGTTCATCAAAACTTTTCTTCAAGAAATGTCTTCCACCATTGATCTTGCAAACAGAACCACTGAGTATCCGTCAATTCATTAAGATGTTCATCCAGATCTTTGCAAATCTAGACAAGTTAGGAAATGAAGTGTAACACCTGAATCAACAAATGAATCAGTTAAAATTGCCTGTCAGTAACACAAAGTCACTGTGTGTAACGAATACACAATATAAAGGAGCTTTTATGATGTTCACTCCCCCAGGGCTTCCATTCAATCATCGAAAAACCACAAAGGTAATTTCTATGAACGTTATGACAAAGAAACAAATTCTTTGTGTGTTCGTGCAAGTGATAGAAAGAAATAAAGCATATGATGTTTGCTTATAAGGCTCAAAAAGTGTAAACCACTGATACAACAGTTAGTTAAACACAGACTCAATGTGCATTAGTGAAGTGTGAAGGTGGGGCAGACTTCCTTCTTTTCAATATCCATATTTTCCAAATGAAAATCAGATAGTATATGTGTTGCGTCCCCTTTGAAAATGAAACATTTTCTTGTTGAGAAGAAAATGAGTAGATGGTGGGGTAAAGTCAAGAGTTGGCATGGGCTAGTTGCCTGTTTCAATAATGTTCACCAAAGAAATGTGAAGCATTAGAAATGTGGCTGCCCGCTCAGAAAGTAGTTGGTGCAGAGTTTGATATTCTTTTACTCTGATCTCTCACCCTCTTTCTTTTAATCTTTAAGCTCACAGCTAACCGAACTCTCTTTTGACATATTCTCTCATCACACATCCCACACTCATTTTTTTGAACTCCTCACATTTAATCACTAAAGGAGTAACTTCTTGGGTAGGAAACACTAGTTAACATGAATCCATAGAACTTCAGATAAATCCTAGCACACTGATCCCATGTTTTCCTATGAAGCATATGATGCTCAGGTGATTTAACTTGATCAGTCAAAGTGCATAGATGAAGCAGAAAACATTTAAAATCACACTTCCAATTCAAGAAATCTGTTTGAGAATCAGGAAGTGGTTTGAACATTTAAGAACATGTTTTATTATGATTGAAAGTTGTCCTTCTTTCAACCATGGATGAGATGAAGATAAGAAATTATACCTTTTGAATGCAGACTTACATCTCACGAAGTCAAGCTTAAAATCATAAAGATATGATATTTGAAGCATCTCTCAACCTACAAAAGTCTAAAAGTCTAGTTAAAGTAACTTTATTCATAGAAATTGAAATGACAGAAAGCAGTAAAACACTTAGTGTACGAGTTCTGATCAGAAATAATCAGAAGTCATCGCCATACTCTTTTGACTTGAACGCTCCCCCTAAAATCATGCATCACTAACAAATTGATCAGTAAGTACAATGCATTCAGTATTACTCCCCCTCAAAATAACATTGACCATCTATAAGATACTTCTCACACTCCCCCTGAGATCATAAACAAACTATTAAAGAGCATGTATCATGCGGAAATAATAATAAATATATGATATAGAGACACAATAAGAAACTTTAATAGGTAACCAACGATTAGGTCTTAAGATTTAGCATACCAAGTCTTGAGACAAGAAAATTAAATCTCTTTTCGTCTAAAGGTTTGGTAAACAAATCTGCAAGCTGATAATCGGTTTTTACAAAGTAAAGTTCAATTGTCCCCTTTTCTACATTATCTTTTATAAAATGATACCGGACATCTATGTGTTTGGTCTTAGTATGCTGAACAGGGTTAGCGGTAATCGCAATAGCGCTCTTCGAATCACAATAGATCGGGATTCTATTGAAATGAAATCCATAGTCTCGCAGTTGTGTTCTCATCCATAAGACCTGAGAACAGCAACTAGCAGCAGCTACATATTCCGCTTCGGCCGTTGAGGTGGAGACACATAATTGCTTCTTCGACGCCCAACTGACGAGTTTATCTCCGAGGAATTGTATATGACCCGAGGTGCTCTTCCTGTCTAACATACAACCAGCATGATCTGCGTCTGAATAGGATGTTAGTTCATGGCTTGTATCCTTAGGATACCACAAACCAAGATCTGTAGTCCCCTTCAGATACCTGAAGATCCGCTTTACAGCAGACAAATGGAATTCTTTAGGATTGGCCTGATATCTAGCACATAAGCATGTAGAAAACATTATATCCGACCTACTAGAAGTAAGATACATTAAAGAACCTATCATCCCTCTATAAGTCCTAACATCAACAGCCTTTCCCGAAAGATCGATGCCAATCTTAGTACCAGGTGCCATTGGGGTACCAATCGGTTTACAATTTTCCATTTTGAATTTCTGAAGAATATCCAGAATGTATTTGGATTGATTGATAAAAATCCCCGTTGAAAATTGTTTGACTTGCAATCCGAGAAAGAAGTTCATCTCTCCCATCATGCTAATCTGAAAACGAGACACCATGAGGTTTGCAAAGTTCTTACAGTACTTAGGATTTGTAGAATCAAAAATAATATCATCCACATATATTTGAATAAGAATGATATCGCCTTTATCCTTTTTAATAAAAAGAGTGGTATCAACCGTACCTTTTGTAAAACCTGACTTGACCAAGAATTGAGATAGGATATCATACCAGGCGCGAGGAGCTTGTTTCAGTCCATAAAGAGCTTTATCCAGGATGTAGACGTGGTTCGGCTTATCTGGATTTACAAACCCTTCTCGCTGTGATACGTAGACTTCTTCCTTGAGTACTCCATTCAGAAAAGCTGTCTTCACGTCCATTTGATAGACGGTGAAGTTCTTATAGGCTTCGTAGGCTAAGAACATCTGAATCGCCTCTATACGTGCCACTGGAGCATAAGTCTCATCGTAGTCTATCCCTTCCTCTTGCCTATATCCCTTGGCGACAAGTCGTGCTTTGTTTCGGATAACGGTACCATCTTCATCTTTCTTGTTTTTGAACACCCATTTCGTACCAATGATAGTTTTACCTTGCGGTTTGGGTACGAGTCTCTAGACTTTCAGTGCTTCAAACTGGTTCAGCTCATCTTGCATCGCAGTTACCCAATCTGAATCGGCAAGAGCCTCAGATACGCGAGTAGGCTCGATCTTGCTCAGAAAGGATTCATACATACATAGATTTGAAGATGCAGACCTAGTTTGCACCGGTGCAGAAGGATCTCCAATAATTTGATGTACCAGGTGCTCTTTGGTACACTTATGTTCATGAGGGAGTGGATTAGATGCATGTTGATCATTGTCAGCATCTAGGAATCCACTGTTATCGCCTTCAGATGGTTCAGAATTAACGGGGGTTTCAGTTGAAGTAGTCGTTGCAGAAGTGGCAGTAGGTACAACTTGGGCAGTCTATTGATCAGTCCTTACAGTACATCCTACAGAGTCAACTACTTCTGTCTCATCAGTGTTGGTCGCAACTTCAACTGTCGGAGTAGGCCTTTGAACTGGAACTTCTTGCTGAATCGGGGAATTGGATTCAGTAGAGATACCGGAAGTGGTCGGATGAGTAGTCATCGAGTCTTCTATCCTGTCAACCACAACAGAGTTAGGCAACTTAGATCCAAGAAATTCATCATAAAACAGTTCAAATAATAAATCCAAATCAGATAATTTAGAAGTAGACGAAGAATCGCCATCTGATTTGTTCTCGTGAGGTGCAGGTCCTGGACTGGTTGGCCCAGAAGCTAATACTCCTGTTATTACGGGTTCTAAACTGACATGCTCAGAAGCCATGTTCTCATCGAATGTAACATTGACGCTCTCGATCACAGTCTTCGACTTCTTCAAATAAACATGATATGCAGTAGATGTAGAGGAATAACCAACGAAGATGCCTTCATCCGCCTTAGCACTGAACTTGTTCAGATTCTCTCTGTCGTTTAGAACAAAACACTTACAACCAAAAACATGAAAATATTTAATGGTTGGTGTTCGGTTGTTGATCAACGCATACAGAGTCTTCTGAAATCAGCGGTGTATCATGGAGCGATTCTGAGTGTGACACGCAGTCGATACAGCTTCAGCCCACAAAAATAAAGGTAAGTCAGATTGGTTGAGCATTGTTCGAGCGGCCTCGACAAGTGTACGATTTCGCCTTTCGACGACTCCGTTCTGTTGAGGCGTGCGAGGAGCAGAGTATTGATGGGATATCCCGACCGACTCGAGATATTCTTCAACTATCTTGTTCTTGAACTCTGTGCCGTTGTGAGTCCTAAGAATCTTGACTTGTTTTTGCAGATTGACTTGGGTCTTCTTCAAAAACGTAATCAGAACATCGGGAGTCTCATCTTTAGACCGTAGAAACTTAACCCAAGTGTATCGCGTATAGTCGTCCACGATAACCAACACATACTTCTTTCCTCCTAAGCTTTTCATTCGCATAGGACCGCACAAGTCCATATGCAACAACTCTAAAGGAGAGCTGGTACTCGGTTCAGGCTTTGGTTTGTGTGGGGCTCTCTTCATCTTGCCCTTTTCACATGATGCACATAGATGTTCTCTTTCATACTTCAGTTCTGGAAGACCTTTCACTAGCTTGCCACTGACCAGCTTGTTGATGTACCGAAAGTTGAGGTGAGAAAGTCGTCGATGCCATAACCAGCTTTGTTACATCGAGGCCTTTGATAGTAAGCAGACCTGATTGTCAGTCTGGACCTTTGACAAGTTGATGGTGTAGAGGTTTGACTTGCGAGTGCCGACCAATAGTTCTTTCCCTTCTTCAGTGCGTACTGAACATGTCTTGGCCTTGAAATTAACCTCTAAGTCGTTGTCGCAGAACAGGCCAATGCTGAATAGGTTGTGCCCTAAGCCTTCAACGTAGCTCACCTTCTTGATCGTAAGATTTTCATGTACAACATTACCATATCCCAGAATAGGTGAAAACTGATCATTTCCAAAACGAACTGTGCCGCAGTATTTGTTCGTAAAATTAGACAACATACTCTTCTGCCCGGTCATATGCTTGGAACACCCGCTATCCAAGTACCACATATGACGGGTCTGCACAACACAAATCAAGAAAGAAGAGGTTTAGGAACCCATTTAAAAATGGGACCTCCACTGTTAGTACTTGATTTTGGCACCCATTTAAACTTGGGTCCGCTTTTTCTTTGAAAACCAGAAGCATAATAAGACGAATGATAATGATAAGATGAAACATTATATGAACCATACCAAACATCAGAATATTTACGAGAAGCATAATCACATTCACCATAATTTAAAAACTTTTTATTAGATGGTGCTAACTGGAATAATTGCTTTATAGAGTACTTCTTGCGAGAATCAACAAGATTAGATTTAAAAGTAGCAACATTCACAATCACATCATCTTTACTAGAAGTCTTTTTATTCAAAATAAAACTAGAACTAGATTTAGCTTTCTCGTCTATCTTCTGTTTCGGTATCCATGCAGTCTTAACTCCAACCCTTTGCTTTCTCAAATCTGAAACATTTGAAACTTTAGAGTTAGAATGATGAGAATTAAGAGAATGCTTCTTCTTTGGCTTACCAGTGGGGATCGGTTTCTGTGAATGCTGAGATTTTCTTTTCTTACTTTTCACTTTCTTTGATTTCACAGAAACTGATTTATCAACTTTCGTTGATGTTTCACCTTTTTCAAACACACTGGGTAATCCAAAAGAATTAACAACACAAGATGAATGATCAGGAAGTTTAGAAGTAAAATCAAATTGAGCAACACAATCATTCAAAATACCATGAGAGTTTAAGAAATTAAGATCATTCTCAAGTGAACTAGACCTCTCATCAGAATTTAAAGCCTTGGAAAATTTAGGAAAATTAGTATTTTTGAACACTGTTGAAAATACAGTTTGTTCTAAATCCATCAAAATTCTTTCTTCTGTAAGAGTATTCTCGAGTTCAGAAATTTTACTTTCCAAAACTAGAGGAGGTACGTAAAGCTTACCTTCGATGGGTTTATCCTCCAACTCTTTTACAGAATAAATATCAAAATAATCATTTGAAAGAAATTTTGATTTATTAGAACTATAACTATTATTCAACTTCTCATAGCGAAATGGAAGTTGAACTTTAGCTGTGTTCTTTCTTTTATTATGTTCCTTGGCTTTATCTTTTTCAGACAGACTAGTCCAAAAGGGTTTGAGTTCCTGATGTTGAGGAGCCAACAACATAAACCCAAAGTCATAAAGTGCAGGCACTTCAGATATACCCTTTTTAAGATGATGTGGGTTCTTGTAACCAAGTCCCCAAGTATCAGGTTTCTCTTTAGGTTTGTTCAAATGAATAGTGTGTTCAGTTTGACCTAAAGAATGTAATTTCTCTTCCAAAGCATTCACCTTGTCTATTAAAGAATTCTTTTCTTTTGAAGTAGAAAAATACCTTTTAGAAGTCTCTATAGACTTAAACTCACATTCTTTATATTTAGAAACAGTTTCCGATAACTCTTTATGAATTATAGTCTTTTCTTTAGCGCAGATGTCTATATTTTTATGCAAAGTTTCAATTAATACATTTCTCTCAGCAATATCATTACTAAGTTTGTGTATAGATTGATTTTTCTCATTTATGACACCTTTCTCTCGCTTCAGTTTAGACTCTAATTCTTGGAGTTTAGACATCATGGCATGCATTTGGTTCAGAAAATCAGATTCAGTTAAGTTACATACCTCATCATTGTCTCCATCATCAGAATCAACTTCAGCTTCTGACTGGTTCTTCCCCATCAAGCACAGATGTGTTGTCTCATCCTTCTCTCCTTATTCAGACTCTTGATCCGAATGGTCGAGCCAGTATTCATCCTCCGCCATTAATGCTTTTCCAGCCTGTTGTTGCTTGGCTAGAAGCATCTTATTCTTGTAATATTCAGAGTTTCGGACTTTAGGTTTTCGGCAGTCCTTGGCAAAATGACCGAATCTGCCACAGTTGTAGCACTTCATTGGTTCTTCCTTCTTGAACTCATCAGCTCCATCCTTCTTCTTGTCTTCTTGTCTCTTTTCTTCAACTTTCTCCTTATGCTTGTAGTTATTCGGACCAGACGAGTACCTCTGACTGTTGGAGTTTGGCTTTTTATAGAACTTCTTTTGGAAAGCCTTGGTTAACATTAGCATAGCTTCCTTCAGTTGTTCACAATCGTCAGAGTCAGACTTTGCCTCGCTATCAGCCTCATCTGATTCAGATTCTATCACCTTCTTCTTCATAGACTTTTTCTTTACTACAAGAGCAACTGGATCAGCAACTGCTTTGTCAGCCTTTTTCATCTCAGCCTTGATTTCATCCACCTCTTCCTCATTCTGTTTGAGGATTTCATAAACTTCATGAAGTTGAATGTCGTTCAGATCTTTCAACGACCTCATCTGTCTGGTGAATCTCTTCCACTCTGGCTGAAGGTTGCTGAGAAATTTCACATTTAGCTCAACTTGAGATTTGATGATCTTGTTCTTGCTGAGCTCATTCAGCAACGTGACAAATCTGTCATAAGTGGCTTCGAGTGATTCTCCAGCTTTGGCTTTGAATTCTTCATAATTATTCAAGAAGTTGGAAACTTTAAGCTGGTTGCCGACTTTTGATCCAATCATCATCTTCTCCAATTGATCCCACATTTGCTTGCCGGTAGCATTGTAGCTATCAATCTTGACATATATTTCATTCGGTATGCCTTGGAGAATAAATCATCTTGCCAGCTTGTCACCCTTGTGTCTCTTCAGCTGATCTTCCGTATATTCACCAATCGATAACTTATACTGTGTCTCTTCTTCTTCACCATTTTCTCCGGCTACAGTGAGAACCTTGGTTGGAGGTGTCATGATTCCTTCTTTCAGAGATTTTCTGATATAATCTCCCAAATCATGTCGATCGATGAAGTCTAAGAATCTGTCCTTCCACTGCTCGTACTCCCCCTTGAAGAGTACTGGAGGCTTCACATCTGTTCCAATAGCAAGAGCTTCCCGAGACATCTTTACTTATATGATTAGAAATCAAACTTATCTGATATGAAACAATCAACTGGATGAGATCGTTAGAAGTCAAGATAAAATCACACAATACTGAAAATCTTAGAATGAAATTCAGAAAAATCTGATCACGAACAGAACTTTGTCCCCCTTCGCAGACGTAGCACGGGGGTCCCGCTACCCAGTTAGCGGGTGGGGTAAAGGGGCATCGCCCTTGCGGGGGTATGGGGGCAGCGCCCCTAGAGAAAAAAAAATTTACGCAAAAGTGAACAGTGCAGTGAATAGTGCTCGCGTGAACAGTATTTACGCAAAGTGAACAGTACTTGCGCAAGGTGAAGTTTGCGTACCAAGACCGGTGCGCAAAGTGGAGGTTTGCGTGTCACGACCGATGCGCAAAGTGGAGGTTTGCGCGTCACGACCGAAGCGCAAAGTGGAGGTTTGCGCGTCACGTCCGAAGCGCAAAGTTGAAATCGACCGGAACGATGTAAAGACCGGTAACCTGTTTCGACCGATAAGTTGCTTTGACCGGTAACACGTTTGACCGGTAGGATGTAAGACCGACACTATGCTTCAACCAGTATTAACTTAGACCGATACAATGCTTAGACCGATAGTGTCGAAGACCGAAAGTGTGCTTAGACCGAAATAGGTGTTCGACCGGAAATGGATTAGACCGGAATTGGCTTTGACCGGGTGGACTGTGTGTGTACCGGTCGAATGCTATAGACCGATAAAAGGTATTCGACCGATAGGAAAAGGAACGATATTCACAAAGACCGGTATAGCGTGATACGCAAACCAAGTCGACCGATATGAATGTCGGGCGACCGGTATGTTCTTGATGTTCTTCGACCCAGAAACACAAATCAGTCCAGAAAACACTCGAAATCTCGAATTAAACTACCAAACTTTGCCAAATCGATAAATTTACCGACTAGAACAGATAGCAAACAGTTAATTTCAATAAAAACCACTTTAAGAATAATTCGATTTATGACACAGTGTCGACTCAAAAACGAACCCAGAAAACAAAAATCATCACTTGATAATAAAAAAAAAACGATGCAATATTCAAATCAACCAATACCCAATCACGATAATATGCTAAACAAACACAATCTAATCAATAAACACTTGAAAGAACAATCACACAAATAAAATTATGAACCTTTGACAGAAAACAGAACCGAAAAAAAAAAATTCAATTCAATCTGTAACGTGCTTTGATACCAATTGTGTGTCCCAATACGTAATCATTCAATCAAGTAAACATATATTCAACACAATAAATCAAACCTGATATGATTAATCAAGCGATTCAACAGGTTACAAGATGAAATTGAAATCCTATCTGCTTCTTTCTTGTTCACGGCGCACACCACACCAAGCAGACTTTTTCTCAATAATTAATTTCACGATTAAGCTCCTTAACCTAATTAACACTAAAACAAAGTTAATTTAAACTTAGACTAATAAGCCTAATGGGCTTGACAAGGTTTAGGCCCAACAACTAAAACTAAACTTATTAAATAAATATAAAACTAATAAATAAAATACGTAAACAGACTTTGACTATTTATTACAAACGGACCCTAGACTATTTGTTGAGACGACTTTATCAGCTTTGACTTCAGAATTCCATCTTCAGATAATTATGATCTTCAATCCAATAAATATGTGATTTAACAATATATATATATATATATATATATATATACACACACCCCAGAAGTAACTGGACTTAATGGAAACAGTTAACGACCTTTACCTTTTCCATTTAATTCAAGTTAGATCAAGGACCAAAATTATTATACACACATACATACATCTATACACACACACACACACACACACACACACACACATATATATATATATATAGGGTGCGTTTCTTTTGCAACCCAAGCAATTTGTACAAACTATGCAAACCAATCTTAGCCGTTCATCAAGTCTAACGAATATATGATTTTATTATGTTTCCTAATTTAAAATCATGATTATAATGAATAAACTTAACATTTCCTAATTTAAAATCATGATTATAATGAATAAACTTAACATTTTCCATATATATCACAATCATTATTAATGAATCATAATCATTATCCATAAATATATCTATTGTTTCCTAATATAGTGGTTTGCATAGTTTGTACAAATTGTTTGGGTTACAAAAGAAACACACCCTATATATATATATATATATATATATATATATATATATATATATATATATATATATACCCCTGATCTAACTGGAATTAACGAAAACAGTTAACGGCCGTTATCTTTTCCCGTTCATTCAAGTTAGATCAGGGACCAAAAGTGATATACCCCCATACATACATCTATGCACATACATACATACATACATATATACATACATACATACATACATACATACATACATAGACATACATACATACATATATAGACATGTACATGACATACACACATTTATATGCATACGACATATACATACAAGCAATACATATGTATATATACACCTATAGACATACATACACATGATATACATATGCATACGACATATACATAAACATGATATACATATACAATACATCTATAGACATACATACATACATAGACATGATATAGACGTATGTGCTATATACATACAAGCAATACATATGTATACAATACATCTATAGACATACTATACATACACACATACATAGAATGATCTATAGACATACATACATACACACATATATACATAGACATGATTTATAGACATATATATACATACACACATACATAGTTAGACATGATATATATAGACATATGTGCTATATACATGCATACAAGCAATACATATGTATACAATACATGATCTAGACATACACACACACACACACACACTTATATGCATACGATACATGATACTATATACATACAAGCGATACATATATATATATATATGTACTATATATGTATAAATATATACATACATACATACATGATATACACACACACACTAATATGCATGCGACACACATACATACATACATCAAATTAAATGACCTTGAAAAAAAAATTCCGACGGATTTTCTTATGGCCGTAGAAAATCCGTCGGTAATTTGCAACGAATTACCGACGGAATGTTTATTAAAAAAATAAATAATTAAATTATTAAGTTTACCGACGGATTACCGACGGAATGGAATATTTAAAAAAATCAAAAATAAAATAATTTTATGTCCGTCGGTGATCCGTCGGAAATGTTTTTATTTACCGACGGATTGTGTATCCGTCACAAATATCTTTTTTCCGTCGTTGTGCCGTCGGTAAACGTTGGTCGGTATTAAGCATTTTCCTAGTAGTGTTTATTCGCATATACCATTGCTCATAAGATGATAGAGCACAACGACCTCGAACCACTCTCAGTTGAATAATGTCAACAAAGAGCATATTGGCCTAAATGGAAAGAAGCAATCCAGAAAGAATTATATACTTTGACAAATGATCAGGTATTTGGTCCGATAGTGCTAACCCACCAAGTGTAAAGCCTGTAGGACATAATTAAGTCTTCGTCAAAAAGCGTAACGAGAATAATAAAGTCCTAATGTATAAGGCTCTCATTTGGCGCAAGATTTCTCGCAACACCCTAGATTGACCATGGGGAGACTTACTCTCTCATGATGGATGTTATGACTTCTGACTAATTAATTAGCCTAGTAGTTTCTGAAGGACTAGAAATGCATCTCATTGATGTGGTTACAATATATCTCTATGGGGATCTAGATTCAGAGATATATAAAAGTGTTGATGGCATTACATTACCAAAATCAAGTAACTCTAAACCACGAAAGACGTTTGCAATAAAATTGAAACACTCACTTTATAGATTAAAGAAATCTAGGCGGATAGGGTATATCCGTCTAAGTGAATACTTGATTAGAAAAGGATACAAGAATAATGAACTATGCCATTGCATATTTATTTGGGAAAATAAGTTCCAAATTTTCAATATAGCTTTATGTGTCGATGTTATGAACATAATAGGCACTTTAGATGAAATAAAAGAAACCACAAGCTACCTGGAATCTGAATTTGAGATGAAAGATTTTAGGAAAACCTAGTTTTGTCTAGCTACTTGAGCTATGACACCGAGTTTGTGGAATATTAATCCACCGATTCACATATCCTACCCACATATATGGAAATAATACATCATGTATCAAAGAAATGAAAGTAAGATACATCAAGGGTGATAACACAAAGCATTATCTGCTTGATTTTCTATACAATCAGCAATAACAAACTCCCCTCTAAATTCAAATGAATCATGTAAGATATCAGAAGAATGTGACATATTTGTTTACCAAATTATTACCTAAAACAATATTTGGGAAACCTGTATAAGTATTAAAATGAAAATGTTTTCCAAACTCCCTAGATTAATGTAGAAGTCAGGAGGAGTAATAGACAAAAGGAGGTATCTGCTAAACATGTACTATTAATGGATTGTGCTCTTTCATTCGCACAATGTTTTATTTTTTTCCCATTAGGTTTTGTTCCTTAGTGTAAGATTTTAGTGAGTCAACAATTTATAAATCATTTTGTTTTCTAAACCTCTTGATTGATGTATGAATCAAGAAAGATAGTAAACTAACGAAATTGTTTATTGGTTCCTTGTACTCTTTTTTCTTTGTCTAAAAGTTTTTATTTTTCCCATTAGGTTTTGTTTATTTGGCGTAAGGTTTTAATGAGGCACGAACTATGCACCATCACTCATTTGACTCGGCACAAGGGGGAGTGTTGAAGGATTATGTGTCATCATCAAAAGGAAGTGATTGAAAGAATATTTTCCTAGTATTAGAATTTATCATAATGAATGTTTAATTTTCTTTGTAACATTCTTCCTATTAAAGGAGTTATGATTAATGAGAATTTCATATTTCATTATCTCTATTTACTATTGTTCAATCATGTTTTTGGTATAACAACAATGACAACTTCAATTGCTTTCAAGTAATATATTTTGAAGTTGTAGCATTATCAATTATCTATCAAGTATAAATTAATTATGGATGCTTTTAAAAAAAATACTATATACTTAAAGTCGTTATACAATTATAATAAAAGGAAATAAAAAAGGAAATGATCGGTCAAGTCCCCATACTCAAACACAATTATTTAATTAGCTTCAAACCTGTTAAGGACCGAAATATATTTATTTATGATTGAACCAGACTTTTAGGACACATTTTTGTGCATCTTAACCCACCAACTTCTTTGGCACAGACGGCCCTAATTCATCTCCCATATACCAACCCAATTCAGAGATTGCGACCTCACAAATTAAGTACGTACTACAACTACTGAAGTCGGCTTTATTATAATACTTCAAGATCAAATATGTCTAAATGTCTTAACAAAACTTCTTTATTTAACTCAAGTTAATAGGACCAATTACAACTTTGCATTCTATGTAAATGTTTTACAATAAGTGGATAGGAAGCTTTTAGACATCGTAAATAAGTTTTTAAAGACAATTTTGTAATAAAGCTATATATTAGTTTTTAATATGGTATTATTTGAAAATTTGTCTTACAGAAACAAGCATCTTATAAAAAGATGTGTTTATAAAACACTTCTCAAAAATGTCATTTTAAAAAAAGTACGAGACACTTTATTTCAGTAACGATCTAAAAAAACTTATTAGGACGCTTAATACATATTTCCAATATACAACTTTTTTGTTATATAAACTTAAGTTTTATAAAATGATATAAAATCGATTTTGTTGTAATGCAGTTCAATGATGATGCAACTCACCACAATGAGAACCATAGCATATAGGCACACTGCAGTGTGCACCCACTGGCCGTTGCTGGTCCACTGCTCTTTGGATACCCAATACTCGGTCCCTACAATCTATGCTGGAGATAAAGGTTACTCACCCATCTAAACCTCATCTTCAACTGTCTAAAAAAGACAACATCCATAGCTCACTGCCACAATGCATCACCATCAAGAACTAGCTATAGCAAGCTGCTGAAACTATTCCTATATGCAAATAAACCTTGCATCACAATGTCATTTGAAGAATAATTAGTAGGAAATTAATTAAGTTTGCATCCTATTAGCTTTAGTCCAGTGCATTCTGAAGTGGCTAGATTTAAGATCCCAAGAAGATGGAGGCCATACAATTAATTAGGAAAGTAATTTGACAATAATCTGATGCAGTATATATATATCAATTAATTCAAAGGGAAGGCACATTTCAGCTCTATCCTATACAGAAAATTTTCAGATAATTAGTTACAAAAATCAATTTTTGTAAGATTTTGAAATCCCCTGATCATCAAGTAAATTACATAATAAAATTCTTCGGAGACTAAGCGACTAATTTGTACCCGACCAAAAGCAAACACTTTAACGCTTACTCAACTTTATTTCGTAGTCGCGTGCTTCTAATTTGTTTTGTTGTTGTTTCATATGATCGATAGCAAGCACTCATTTATCATTGCGCCGTGCACGTCTCACTTTTTCCCCGAGTTTTTTTTGGAATTTATTGCCATTCTACGATTATACCTGCCAGCATGCAAAATGCAACAAAAAGAGATATGATGAGGGTCATGACCATGAAAATGACTTCACATTCTTTCCATTGTTACTGTCATCATTTTGGGGATCCTTTCATCAATCATTTTTATCATCATTTTCTTGCTTCATGATTCTCTCTCTATAGATGCTGACAGTTAATTCTGTATATGTTGGTACTGTCTACTAAATGACACAACATGATGCTTAAATCTTACACTAGTTTCTTCTGACACATTTTATCGATCTTCAATCTTTACATATGGCTAAAACTTACTGCCTTCAAATCTGGGTTAATTTCAGCATGATTTGAATCACTTGATCTTGTGTTCAGGTTAACTGTTTTGATGGCCACTCTTTATGTGGCCTTAGATAGAGAATAATTTGTGCCCCCTCATTTCGTGATCATCAGCACCAAATCCCTTTAAAAAGGGGATCATTCTTTAAGTGCAAAATGAATATGTTATTCAACGCGCTCTATATATATATATATATATATATATATATATATATATATATATATATATATATATATATATATATATATATATTGTTTTCTGAGTTAGAACAGTTATCAACTATATAATGATCAGTAGATCTTCTTGAATTTGAAAGATATGTACGCCTTTTTTGAGGGCCAAATTGAGTTCATATGCATACATATCCTTAGCTGCAGTTAGCAGCAGTGGTAGCGATAGTAGTCTGTGTTTGGTGTCTTGATGAATACAAGCAAATGTCTGAAATTTTTTTGGGACCATTTAGTTTCTTCTTAATCTTTCTATTATTTTGGCTACTAAAATTAATTTTCTGTGGTATCCCTGCACATTAAAAAGTCTCTCTCTCTCTCTCTCTCTCTCTCTCTCTCTCTCTCTCTCTCTCTCTCTCTCTCTCTCTCATGTCATGTCATTATCTTTGCTGGGCTGCCTGCATATCACTCAGAGAAGTTAAAAGATCTAAAGACTAGTGTCATCAAGAATCTATAGGCCAAAATTAAGAGAAGTTTATAAACACATACAACTATATACATAGAAATATTTGAAGAATAAATTAGTTTTCTTAACTAACGATTAACAAGTTGTTTAAATGTGTAATTTATCTGGGATATGAAAAAAAAAGTGTGCTTTATGAGTATCCCTGTTCGAACGGAAGATTTTGGTAGAAAAATGACAACACTAATCGATAGATTTATATGGGTGTTCAACAATTTAAATGAAATGTTAATCGTCATCAATTTATATGGGTGTTCAACAATAGTTTTATATTTCAAATTAAAGGAATTTGTATCTTAGTATATATTGTTGGAGAAATTTTCAAAATAAGTTAGAGTCTAAAATATTTTGGGTTAAGTTTTAGGAAGAGTGAATTTTTTGTCCTTATAATTAACCGTCCGATAATTTTTCCGTTAACTCCGTTAGTTAGTTAATTCGGTTATTTTTGAAAGGAAGTTGAATCATTGCACCTTTTCATGAAAGGTTGCACCTCTTCATGAAAGGTTGCACCTTTTCATTTCTTCCTCTATATATATCATCCTCTAGACACCGAAATGGGAGAACTTTTTCATATACCAGATTGCTAGAGTTTGTGTTGCTATCGAAACATAAATTTCTAGTTTCTAGAAATCCTTGAAACTCAATAGTTCAACCGGATTATCACCACAAAGTGCGGTGTTGATAATTGCTCTACATACGTTGCTTCATTGTATCTTGAGAAGTAATTCGCCACAAACCCATAGCACTATGTTCTATCGAACGGTTGGGGCGAAATTGATTTAAGGATAGAGATAACTCGCCTTGAAGCAATAAGTAGTAGATTTCTTTTAACCAATTTATTTCTTAGTTTTAGAACCCCAAAAACAACAATCTTAAAGCAATTTCCGAAGAAAGATGGCAATAAAGAATCTTCAACAATTGTCTTGTGACATCGTCATGTTGGAACGCTTTGACGGTGGAGGCTTCAAAAGGTGGCAAAAGAAAATGCAATTCTTGTTGGCCACACTAAACGTCTCCTACGTCCTCTCCAAACCATACCCGGAACAACACAATAACGAGACACTTATTTCGGCACGAGAAAGGCTCAAGTTTGAGAACGACGATTTCATATGTCGCGGTCACATCCTCAACGCTATGTCTGACCCTCTGTTCGATGTTTATCAAAACATCGAAACGACGAAGGAACTTTGGAACGCTCTCGAACAAAAGTACTTCACGGAAGACGCAACAAGTAAGAAATTTATCGTTTCCAAATTTAATTATTACAAAATGATAGATTCACGTCTTATTATGGATTCCATCAAAGGTAATAATACTTGGATCTTAGTCGACCTACCCCCTGGTTCAAAGGCCATCAAGAATAAATGGATTTTCAAAAGGAAATTAAGAGTTGATGGCAGTATTGAAAAGTTTAAAGCTCGATTAGTAGCTAAGGGCTTTACACAGAAAGAAGGACTAGACTATTTTGACACATATGCCCCTGTAGCACGAACATCAACCATTAGAATTTTGATTGTCTTAGCTTCCATTTATAAACTAGTAATTCACCAAATGGATGTCAAAACCGCATTCTTGAACGGTGAATTAGAAGAGGAAGTATATATGGAACAACCAGAAGGTTTCATAGTTCAAGGACAAGAAAAGAAAGTTTGTAAACTTATTAAGTCCTTGTATGGCCTGAAACAGGCTCCCAAACAGTGGCATCAAAAATTCGACCAAATCATTTTATCGAATGGTTTCAAAATTAATGAATCAGACAAATGTGTTTATAGTCGATTTGTTAATGGTCAAGGGATTATCATCTGCTTGTACGTGGATGATATGTTGATCTTTGGAACCGACTTAGAACAAGTGCAAATGACTAAAAAACTCTTACCTGAAAATTTTGATATAAAGGATCTGGGAGAAGCTAATGTTATTCTCGGAATAAAGATTCTTAGAAATGACAATAAACTAATGTTATCCCAGTCTCACTATATTGAAAAGATATTAAAACGTTTTAATAAATTTGATTATTTTCCTGTAAGCACTCCGTTCGAAGTAGGTTCTAGATTGACGACTAATACCGGTAGGGTATTAGCTCAAAATGAATATGCTAAAGTTATTGGTAGTTTAATGTATGCTATGACTTGTACTAGACCTGATATCGCCCATGCCGTAGGAAGATTAAGTAGACATACTAGTAAGCCTGGAAAAGCACATTGGGATGCTGTAAATCGGGTACTCAAGTATTTGAAGAAAACCATGGATTATGGTTTGGAGTATAGTGGATATCCTTCAGTATTGGAAGGATACACCGATGCAAGTTGGATAAATGATCAAGAAGACTATGCATCTACAAGTGGATGGATTTTCACACTTGGCGGAGGTGCAGTGTCTTGGGGATCAAAGAAACAAAGTTGCATAACAGATTCTACCATGGCATCGGAATTTGTTGCTTTAGCTTCTTGTTGTAAAGAAGCAGAATGGTTAAGGGACTTGTTGATTAACATACCCTTATGGCCAAAGCCAATGCCGCCAATTTCTATACCTTGTGATAGTGCGGCTACACTATCAAGGGCATACAATCAAGTGTATAATGGTAAGTCCAGACATATTGGACTTAGACATAGGCAAGTAAATCAATTAATAAATGATGGGGTGATCACCATTAGTTTCTTACGATCAAGTAAGAACTTAGCAGATCCTTTCACAAAAGGATTACCAAGAAAATTGATTGAAAGCACTTCAAAAGGGATGGGTCTCAAGCCCACCTATAAATAGTCACCCATGATGGAACCTTGTCTTGACACTTGGTATTTCACTAAGTCTCAAGATTAAGTTAAAGTACATCATTTGAATGTGACTGAAAGTTCTGCAATGTTTCAAAACCATCCCAAGGTCAGCAGAACTTGGAACCATAATGAGAAGAAAGGTTGAATCTAGTTCTTAATGGACTTGTAACACAATATGTGTTGGAGTGTTTAAGTTACGGGAACACTCTTGACAAGGTCCACCTATCTGAATGTGGAAGTGAGGCCGCTTCCTATGAGCTAAAGGGCTTGGCTCTAGAACATTCTGAGAAATCAAGATATAGACCCATGGCTAGTTAACGAGTCGGCTTATAGTGGTTGAATGAATGAGAGGAAGGATATGCGTGAGGTGTTTCCGTCTAACATATAAAGGAAGATGGTTCAATGACTTTGGTTCAACCATTCTTATCCTAGTTAGATTTGAGCACTTTCATTATGTAAAGGTTCAAGGTGCAAGACTCCACCTTTACTTATGCATAACACCCCCAACGATTTCGGAATCTGGTTAGGTCATGTCGAGTCAGTCTTTTCAAATTCGAGTCTATTTTGAAAATGGTGGGTGTTTGTTGGAGAAAATTTCAAAATAAGTTAGAGTTTAAAATATTTTGGGTTAAGTCTTAGGAAGAGTGAATTTTTTGTCCTTATAATTAACGGTCCGTTAACTTTTCCGTTAACTCTGTTAGTTAGTTAATTCGATCGGTTATTTTTGGAAGGAATTTGAATCATTGCACCTTTTCATGAAAGGTTGCACCTCTTCATGAAAGGTTACACCTTTTCATTTCTTCCTCTATATATATCATCCTCTACACACCGAAATGGGAGAACTTTTTCATATACCAGATTGCTAGAGTTTGTGTTGTTATAGAAACATAAATTTCTAGTTTCTAGAAATCCTTGAAAAAGTGCGATGTTGATAAATGCTCTACATACGTTGTTTCATTGTATCTTGAGACGTAATTCGCCACAAACCCATAGCACTACGTTCTATCGAACGATGGGAGCGAAATTGCTTTAAGGATCGAGATAACTCGCCTTGAAACAATAAGTAGTAGATTTCTTTTAACCAATTTATTTCTTAGTTTTAGAACCCAAAAAACAACATATATTTCATGGGTTTTGCACCCTTCTTGTTTCAGAGTTTACATATTGTTAAAACGCTGGTAGGGTTGCTCACCAAAGAGGTGTTTTCTTTATTACAAAAAACTTTTTTGATAATTACTAAAGTAGGTAGCTAGGCCACATTATTGGCTTTATTGTTGTTTCCTTTTTACCAATAATTATTAAAGTGAAGTATCAATGATTTTAGGGTTTGATCAATTCTAGGGCTCTTATCCTATTCTTTTCTGTAACTATTGTTGTCATTTACCATATAGGGTTTCATGCTTAATTAAAGATTTGCATGCATTAGATGGAAGACCACCAAAAGCAGTGCAGAGATCAGTACCAAAAGCTTCAATGGCAGCTACAGTCATAAAAGTCTTGCAGCAGGCTTCATCATGCATCCATCTTTCTACTAATTTTCTCAAGTTTCTGCACATATATGAACTACCTTTTCTTAGCTTGTTTATAAGGTACTTAGTTATAGTTGTGCATGTGTTTTATGAACATGATTTGGTCCTCGAAAACGTTACATGCTCGCCTTAATTTCTCCACCAATTTAATCAAACTACAAAGTAGTTGATTACCTCTAACCTTTATTTCCCACATAACTTAACCCTATTAGCCAACCTTTGATCAAAATAAGAACAAATTATGCGCTTTTGCGCTTATCTGAAAGCCAGGCACAGGTTTTCTTTCATACTTGTTAATCAGGCAAGATATATAAATTTAAACATTAATTAGAACTTAGGTAAATCATCACTCTTTTAACTTTTATATTTATACATTTTCATACCTCATTAGAATATAATATATGGTTATCCAGGGTGGTCCCAAGAGCAATAAGCAATAGAACAGTGGGATATCTTTAAAAACCCTTATTCCTTTGGTCCCTCCTCTACACACACAGTAGCTGGCTTTATCTAAGCTGCAATCCTTCTGTGGTTCACACCACAGCTTTCTCCTATATCCACATCCTGCAAAACTTGTCTAATTAATTAAATTGCTTTCTTTTCTAATTTGATTGCAAAGATTGATCAAATATTAGATCTCTTATAATTTTCTTCACTATAATTATGACTAAGAAGGCTCGCTATGTATGTCCGTATAAACGCATCCTTGACCATTTTTGGCAATAGATGTTGTTTGCATATATCCTCAATTCGATTAGGCCATTAAAATTAAATTATAAGTGTACGTTAAAAACACTTTCTTAATTTGTCTCTCGATGTGTGTGTATATATATATATACATGCTTCTTCTTGTATTATGTAATTTTGAGTGTTGATAACCAAACCTGCATATGTATACCTTAGAATTGATTGATAAAGCTAGCCATATGTGGTTGTCAATAAAGCGTTAAGCCTCTTTTTCTACCATTGGGCCGGCTAGAATGGTCCAGCGTATATAGTTGAAGTTGTATGTACCGTATACCTTGATTGGTTTAATCATACGCCATCGTTCATATATAAATGATATATGACTATATGATTACTAAAGGAATGACCAGTAGAACTTTCTTCACTAACCAGAATGTTCAGTGTGTGGTATGCACTTATCTAACTTGCGTGTCGGCTGACAAAGACACCACATGGTTGCAAATTCTCCATTCCTTTTTCTTTTCTTTCGCGTGCAACATGGTAAGATTCTAATTAGAAATGTTATCTTTTCACAGAAACAAAAATATAAAAAATAATAACAATATAAATATCTTGGACATTATATATATAGATATAGATATATTGTGTTTCCTTTTGTTGCAAATAATTGGAAATCAGATTTTATTCAGCTCTCGCCGAAGAACTTGCACACAGCTTCACCAATTCCATTGATGCTTTACAGGAAACTTTACAATTGAATGCTACCAGCTGATCTGCAGTACCAAAGGCACATCATAGTTTTACTCGATGTGAGTTCATTTTTTATGATTTATACCTTTCGAAAGAGTACTGTCACTTTAGATTGAATTTGCAGGTATTAATTAGCCATAACACGTAAATGATCTCAAATTATACATCCTTATTCTTGTTCATCTTCTCAACTTTCATCAATCGATGTTTATAATCATAAAGTTAAGCATGTTTTTAGATCTTGAAAACAAAACCCTAGTTGGGGTATTACATTTTCTTCAAGGAATATTTATCTACCTGTGATCTCCTTAATTCCTAATTGAGGCTGGAGAAGCAGTCCTTGCATAGTTAATTATGTGTTTATTATTTCAAATTCAAAACAAGTGATCGATATCGTATTTGGAAACTAAATTTCTACTGTTTGATTAACCTAGTTTAATTAGCATATATAACCTAAAGTTAGCAAGTTAGAAATCAAATTAACCTCACATGAAGATAAGTAACCAGTGAACAGTTGTCTGTTTAGCTGCTTTCTTGCAGCCAGATGGTGCAAGAAGTAAGATGTTCAACAATACTTCAGGGGGAAAAGACTTTCGAGCAAAGCAAGAAGGCGATAGCAATGAGCCGATGGTACCAAAGCATACATCAATGTCAAGACAATGGGCAGGTTTTAAGAACCCTCGAATTGTAAGGGTATCTAAGGCTTTTGGAGGAAAAGATAGGCACAGCAAGGTCTGCACTGTAAAAGGATTAAGAGACCGAAGAATTAGGCTTTCGGTCCCTACAGCTATTCAGTTGTATGATCTTCAAGATCGGCTAGGCCTAAACCAACCGAGCAAGGTCATAGATTGGTTACTCGATTCAACTAAAGATGATATCGATAAGCTTCCACCCCTCCAAATGCTACCTGGAGATGTCAATCAACTGCATCCAGTACCAGCCTTAATTCCACAAGACTTGAATTCTCCTCAAGTTTCTTTCTCTCAGTTCCTTAGTACTCCAAATACAGCATTCGTAAAAGATGTAGGAAACCGAACCTTACTGTATACCAAACAAGGAATCAAGCATGGCAATGATGATAATGACATCAATATGGAAGATCATCATCAAAGAATGAAAGGGAAGGAAGCAATTGTTGAAAACAAGTGGAATCATGATCAGCAAGAAGAAAATGGAGATGGAAATGGAAATGGAGGTTTGAACTTTTTTCCCATACCTCAATTTTCTTATCCGGGATTGTTTCCGTACAACCATTGCTATAATTGGGAACCTCCTTCAAATCTATCAATATCCCAGTTTGGGAATCAAGGACTAGTTCCATCTCAAACTGATAAATCTTCAATGACTCTACCATCTGCATCCCAGTTTTTCTTGTGTCCTCCTGCTGCCATGACACCTTCACCTTTCCCTCCATATCTCATGCCTACTTTCGGAGAGAATCACGATCTTATTAGACAGAACAATCACTTCCATTTGTTAAGCTCAAGTTCCCAACATCTACCATCAAATTCCCTCATGCCACTACTTCACCTGAGTGATTCTCAAGACAAAGTATCCTTCAGTTTGGATGCACATCCCAAGGTCCATTCGCAGAACAATGATGACAGATGATTGCCTATGATCTAGATGACAAAAATTAACAAGATCACTTCACATGCATCCTTCACAGTTATCGTTACATATTACATATATATATATATATATATGATTTCTTTTAACTAGATTTTGATGGTGTGCAATATGTATATGCATGGAGACTATATATATTTAGTACTTACATGGTTATTTGAGCTGTTTTGGGATCTTCATTTCCATAAAGGGGTAGTCATAAATCTTTAATTAATTTATTGAGGATATGGAAATTAATAGTTTGTATCATGTACTTCTCTGCAGTTCTTGTAAGTCCCAGTACCATGCTTACATTCTTGAAATCAATGTCACCTGAATCCTGATCCATCAAATCACATAAAATGGTTACATATTTATCAATACCTATCTAATTAATTAAAAAATTAGATAAATCTTTAGATTAGTTAATTGTTACATACATTTGCATTTCAATAGGTATAAGTCATTGATTAACTTCACTAGTTCTCGTGGGATGGATCGTTCAAATATAACAGCCTTCTATAGGTCTTTGATTTCCTGTTGTCTATTATTAGTTCTCTTTTTCTCCAAGATCCGTAAAACAAAAATGCCTGAAGTATTGAGTAACGTTGTTTGAAAAGCATGACCGGAAATTCGCCGTTATATATGTTATATGTTAAAGCCAAGCAAAAAAAAAAAAGTGCTAGCAAATACGCTTTCATAGCACATAACGACGAACAAGAAGAAAGTGATGTAAGAATAATTTCATGACTACAACGATTGTATAGTGGGTTCGTTAATTGACCAACAACGATTAGATCACTTTCGTCATTGACAAGGTGTTCATCATGATATCCCAATAGTCCAGATTAGTTATGGATATTGTGAGAGTTATAAGTATGTTTTCTACATTTGTCTTGTACTTTACGGATATAAATTTTGAACATGTGTCTATACTTGCATGAATATCATTCCTTTTTTAGGTTCAAGAAAAATAGGGATATTTCAAGAAATAAATAGTCAAGTTAATTTGGGAAAAGGGGGGGGGGGGGGGGTCTCTTCATTTTATCACTTTTTTGTTCAAAAAGAATGTGCTTTTGGCATGAAGTAATGCTTTTATAAAAATGAAATGTAAAGTTAGATGGTGGTAGATAAAAATTAATTTGTTGGCTTAAGGGGGTGTTTGGGATTGCTTATTTAAAACAACTTATGCTTATTTTGAAAAGTGCTTATCAACTTATGTGGTGTCAAACCGAAGTTTTCTAAAAAGTGTTTGGATTAGCTTATTGTGGTACCAAATCGTAATAAGCTAATAAGTTGTTATTTAAAGGTGTTTGGGATTGCTTATACATATAAAAGAACCCAAAAAGTCATAAGCACTTTTGAAATAAGTTGATAAGTTAGAACAAAATGACTTATCAAAAATGACTTTTCAGCGGTTTGGCACCGCTATAAGCTCTTTTCTTTTCTTTCCATTCAAACACTCAAAAGGGCTTATCTCTGGTGTCAAATCACAATAAGCTAAAAAGTCCCTCAAATAAGCAATCCCAAACACCCCTAAACATCATTTCAATTCGTATATACAACTCTTAAGTGAATATCAAATATATTATGCGATATGAATCTTCAAGGGTGACCAAATATATATAGCAAGAATGTATTGAACACCAAAAAAGTTCTACAAATTAGGCCCTGATAGAAACCATGTACGACTCATTGCTTTTAGCAAGACACAAATCTTGGCAGATGGGCGGATCGATGCCATAAACATGAGAGATTGATCGTTTGATAATCTCGACGAATTCTCCAAGAACTCATTCGTGATAAGTTGAGATTTATGTAAAGAACTCGGTGAAAAAAATCAACATCCTTTCTCCATAAAACTTAATGTGTCTTACAAACTAAAACCCTAATGCAAGAAACCTTGAACGAAACAAAGTAGGGCTTTGTAATTACCTATGGATTAACAACTATATGGGTTTTTACAATTTTTTTGCTGATTGTTTTTATAATGGTTGGTGATCCGCCGTTGAAAAATATATTTACCAATGGATTATAGGTAAAACAAAACGCACATGATTTAGAAAAAATAAAATTTGAAATACCCGTTGGTAATCCGTCACACAAAACCGAAAGATTAACGACGGATGCAAAATAAAGTCTAAAATAAAAATTTTAATTTAAATATCTTTTGGTAATAATATGCGCGGATTATCGAGAAATTCAAAAAATCAAATAATAAGGGGAAAATAAAAATTAAATAGTGGCCACTAGTCTTTCGGTAAATACCAAATTGAGGATTATCAAAGAATTAATTCTATAAAAAAAATTCAAATAAAAAGATTAAAGATGAAATTTAAACCCCTACCTCGTCAGTGATCAATTGCCGACTACTATACTGATGTATTTCCGATGGATAATCAATTTAAACCCATGTTTTTCTTATTGTTTAGTCATGATCTCCTAATAACCGCTGCAAGATTACCAACGAATAGTAACTTTAGATATTATTTCTTTCCCTTGTTATTCTTTTTTTTAAGGGTGTCTTAAGCTATGTCTAGACTAATCATTTGGCAAATTATGACTGTAAGACATCAGCCTTGATTGAACCTCAGTGGCCACAATTGTTGTGTACGTCTGAATTCGAACCCTGAAGTACGCCTCAACCCTTGTGGTTATCAGTTCCAATATTTTATTTGACATGAATAATCTTAAATTGGTCTCTTATGTGGTAATGAGCTTTACTAGGGTATAATGGGCATTCGTCGATTATAATAGGCTCCCTAAAAGGTTATCGTAGACATTACTGGTTCTAACAATGGAATTTAATAGGGTTTAATGGGCCTTTCACTACAAAAAAAAAAAGGAGTTTTAGAGAAGGAAGTTTTAGAGAAGGATTTGGATGTGTTTCTAAAAGTGACATTTAGGGAAGGAATTACATGACAAAAGATAAAAGTGTAACAAAAGATAAGATGATTTTCAGATATGGATTTCGAGCAAAGTAATACGCTATGAAAATAGTCCCTAAAACTTTTAGAGACACTTTTTACATTAAAAGTCTCTAAAAGTCAAATAAGAAGCTTTAGAAACGCTTTTAAAACCGTTTATAAAGGATAAAATATTTTTATTTTTATTTTTATAATAAAACAGAATGTTTAGTTACGCTTTTTAATTTTAAAAAACGACTCTAAAAGGTCTTTATTTTTCAAATAAATCAAAATTATATAATGAAAATATCATTTATATCAACTGAGAGTTCTACAATTTCATCCCGTCGATTTCTCTTTGAATCAGGATGTGGGAGTTGTACGATTTCGTGATTTCTCCTTGATTTCTGTTGGATTTCATCTTCGATTTCGTTTTCTTTGACCGACTTCGAGTTCAATTTGTCTTCATCTCTTTTGGTTTAGGGCTTGAGGATTCATATAGTTACGATCTTCCCTCAATCTCTCTTGTTCGCCACTCCTCGTCCTGTCGATTTAGGGCTTAGATTGTTGAAAGCATCTCTTTGATTTAGGGCTTAGATTGTTGACCTTAGGCAACAGAAGCCATATTACACCATGCTTTAAAAGAACTTTCAGATTTTCATGTTTAATGGTGGACCAAGGAAAAGCCATCACTAAAGGTATGTGTATGTAATTGTAATACTTGTTTGATCGATGTACTTAACCTTGCTTTTGTTAATCACAAATAAAAGTGCTCCACTGCTCCTATAGTTTGGTGAACTAATAAAGCATCTAAATTGCATCTCCAATTGATTATAATATCTATTATTACATTAACTAATTATCTTAATTTAGCATTTGGTAAATTGTATCATTTACCATCAAATTTGTGAGTTTATAAGAAACTCACAAGTTTCACTCTCTAGCTACTAGCTACATGGGATGAGTTATCTCGTATAGTCTTATGCTAATTGATACATACTAAAAATTGATGTAGATGTTGTGGAATTTTGTAATTCCCTGGTAAGAATGTTAAATAACATTTGAAATTTGAATATCTCAAAACTCTTTTCCATCTTATGGAATTACAACATTTGATCGAACACAATTTTATGCGAGTTTTTGACCATAAATCAAATGTCACAAATTCTCTTCCAATGATGACAACAAGCATCTAATAACAGCCTTGTCATTATTACAACAAGCAAATAGGCAATTCTATTTAAAAACTTGTAAAAGAGGAGGATGTTGCATTTTTTTCCCTTAGTCGCAAATAAATGTCGACAATGAAAAAGACACATACTTCGATTAGTTTTAGAAATGTCTAATTGTTATACTTTTTAATTAATTAAATGACAATTTTACATTTAATAATAGTGGTATTCCCCAAAATGACCATAATACATTAAGAAAGTGAAAAAATGACCAAGTTTTTTTCATATTTGCACAAAATGGCTGCTCAAATCGCCAAAGGATTTTGCCATTGGAAGTTGAATATATGCTTTTTGCACAAGCAGGACGATATCGAGAAAGAGTTGTTAATGGTTCCGCATGGACCGAGAGGATCAGGGATTTCACAACACATCATGGTATTTGAAATCTTTTTAAATTTCATGTTTCTTATCTATAAATGGAAATCTTTTGCCCTTACTATACTTTCTTATTAAATTCCTCATATTGCATGAGTTCTAAATGAATCAAAGGTTTTACATATCTCATTTTTTCAAGCTAAAATATTTGAACTTCAACCTATTAAATTGTTTATTTCTAGGACCTCCTCTGCTTTGCACTTAGAATTATGTCCTATTCCCTTTGCAAGTGGGAAGTCTGGAAGATGTTCTGTGAGTCCGTGATCGTTACCAGATAATCAAACAACAAACATAAACGATAAACCAATCTGTTTAGATTACAAACGCGGATTACAGAGGTTGATTTGTTTACACTTTGAAGCTCACTCTCTCTGATGTGTTCTTGGTTCGATGTGTGTTGATCTGAGATATTGAAAGTTGTGAGATAATAAATATCTCATAACCTTATATATCTCAAATAAAAACTAAACTAAGATATTATAAAAACATAATATCTAAAACATAAACTAATATAATAACTAACTAAATATCTAGATATTTAGGATAATAATAAAATACTAAAAACAACTTTGACATTTATTACAAAGTAACATTAGACTATGTCTTGAGAGCGACTTTTCAGCATTAGCTTCAGATTGAATGATCTTGAATCCAATAATTCTGTGATCTAACAATCTCCCCCTTTGGATCAAGATCATTACTAAAATGATTTAGCATTTTGGTCTTCTCTTTCAGCTCAGAAGATGCAATCTCCCTCTTAGTCTTCAATTTGAAATAATCTCCAGGTTTAGCTCAGAATGCTTTAGCAAAGTATCTTCGAAGAAAATTTCTCTCAGATCAGTATGTCTTTAGAACACTTTGAAGAATCTTTTCTTGGTTAGCTCTTCTCTTCTCTATCTTGAAGAATTTTCTAAACCTTTGATCTTTCACATTTCTTGGTAGGCTCTTCTCCCCCTTTTTGATGAAAAGTGCAACGACTTCATCAAAACATATATCAAGAAATGTATTCATCAAGAGCCTCTGATCCGTCAATTCAAAAGATATTTATCCAGATCTTTGCAAATCCAGACAAAATAATCATGTAACGCCTGAATCAACAAATGAATCAGTTAACATGCCTGTCAGTAACACTAAGTGTTAAGACACAGTCTCATTGGATTCAAGATCATCCAATACGAAGATCGCAATCTGAAGTTAATGCTGAAAGTTACTCTCAACAATAGTCTAGGGTCTATTCTGTAATAAAGTCAAAGTTGTTTTTAATATCTAGATATTTATTATTTAGATATTATGTTTTTAGTTATAATATTAGTTTATATTAGTTTTGATAATATCTTTATCAGATATTATCTCTCTCTCTGTATTATCGATCACAAGTTCAACACAAAACACAAACACACACAACACATAGTAAAAAGGTGTAAAGAGAGAAAGAACCGAGAGAACTCAAACTGATCAAGAAATCAACCGTGTAATCATCGTTTGTTATCGAATCAGGTTGGTTTATCATCTATTGTTTGTTGTTTTGATTATCTGGTAACGATCAAGGACTCACAATTGTTTTGTATGTTAGACAGGAAGAGCACGTCAGGACACATACAGTTCCTCGGTGACAAACTAGTAAGTTGGGCATCGAAGAAGAAACTTTGTGTTTCAACCTCCACGGCCGAAGCAGAATATGTAGCTGCTGCTAGTTGCTGTTCTCAGGTCTTATGGATGCGAACTCAATTACGCGACTACGGTTTCCACTTCAACAAAATCCCGATATACTGTGACTCCAAGAGCGCCATCGCAATATCAGCGAATCCTGTTCAACACACCAAGACTAAGCACATAGACGTCAGGTATCATTTTATTAAAGATCATGTTGAAAAAGGAACAATTGAACTTTTCTTTGTAAAAACTGATTATCAGCTTGCCGATTTGTTCACCAAACCCTTAGACGAAAAGAGGTTTAACTTTCTTATCTCTAAGCTTGGTATGCTAAATCTTAAGATATAATCAGTAGTTACCTAACAAAGTTTTCTAAATTGTATACTTTTTCATCATTTCTTCATTCTTAACTCTGATTGATATCTGCACTTCTATCTAATGTTCATGATCCAAGGGGGAGAATGAGAAGAAATTGACATCTGGTCAATATTACTTCGAGGGAGAGCTTATAAAATTTGTGCATGTACCTTTTAATGTCAAATTTTTTTTGTAATGCAAGATTTTAGGGGGAGCTCTTCAAGTCAAAAAGGAGTTCGGATATGACTTCTGATTATTTCTGATCAGAACTCGTACTTTAAAAAGTTTTACTGCTTTTTGTCTTTTCAATTTAAGTGAATAAATTTTACTTTGACTTTGACTTAAGACTTTTGCAGAAGTTTGAGAGAAACTTAAAAGATCATATCTTTATGACTTTAAGCTTAGCTTCATGAGATGGAAGATCGTACGTAAAGGTATAATTCCAAATCTTCATCTCATATATGGTTGAAAGAAGGACAACTTTCAATCATAGAAAACATTGTTTTTAATGTTCAAACCACTTCCCGATTTTTTCAACAGATTTTATATTATGGAAGTGTGATTTTAAATGTTTTCAAAATCAACATTGTGCTTTAACTAAAATAGTTAAACCAATCTGAGCATCACATGCATCATAGGAAAACAAAGAATCATTGTGCTAGGAATTAACACAACTTCAATGGAATCACCTTAACCAGTGATTTCTACCCAAGAAGTTAATCCTTAGTGATTGAGTGTGCAAAGAGAATAGAAATGAGTGTGATTAGAGAAAGCAAAACGTTTAAAAGAAAGAGCGTGTGAGAACAGAGTTAAAAAGAATATCACAACTCTGCACCAACTTTTTCTGAGCCGGGTAGCCACATTACTAGTGTTTCACAAATCTTTGGTGAACATTATTGAAACAGGCAACTAACCCATGCCAACTCTTGATCAAACCTCCCTATCTACTCATTTTCTTCTCAACAAGAAAGTGTTTCACATTTTCAAAGGGGATGCAGCACATATGCTATCTGATTTTCATTTGGAAAATCTGGATATTGAAAAGAAGGAACTCTGCCCCACCTTCGCACTTCACTCATGCACATTGAGTCTGTGTTTAACTTACTGTTGTCTCAGTGGTTTACACAAATTTTGAGCCAAATAAGCGATCATCAGTGCTTAATTCTTTCAAACACAAGCACAAACACACAAGGAATTAGTTTCTTTGTCATAACGTTTATAGAAATAACCTTTGTGGTGTTTCGATGATTAAATGGAAGCCCTGGGGGAGTCAACATCAAACAACTCCTTTCCAATGTGTATTCGTTACACACAGTGACTTAGTGTTACTGACAGGCATTCTAACTGATTCATTAGTTGACTCAGGTGTTACATGATTATTTTGTCTAGATTTGCAAAGATCAGGATGAATAACTATTGAATTGACGGATCAGAGACTACAAGTGGTTGACATTTCTTACTCAAAGTTTTGATGAAGTCGTCGCACTTTCCATCAAAAAGGGGGAGAATCTAAAGCTTGAAGAAATGTTCAATCCATTACATTACAAGATCAAGAACTGCGAGATCAAAGTATTCTGAACACATGTTGATTTCAGATAAATTTTCTTTGAAGATACTTTGCTAAAGCATTCTGAGCTAGAGAAAGAGATTGCATCTTCTGTGCTGAAAGAGAAGATCGTATTGACAAATCATTTTCGTAATGATCTTGATCCAAAGGGGGAGATTGTTAAGACACAGTCTCATTGGATTCAAGATCATCCAATACGAAGATCGCAATCTGAAGTTAATGCTGAAAGTTACTCTCAACAATAGTCTAGGGTCTATTCTGTAATAAAGTCAAAGTTGTTTTTAATATCTAGATATTTATTATTTAGATATTATGTTTTTAGTTATAATATTAGTTTATATTAGTTTTGATAATATCTTTATCAGATATTATCTCTCTCTCTGTATTATCGATCACAAGTTCAACACAAAACACAAACACACACAACACATAGTAAAAAGGTGTAAAGAGAGAAAGAACAGAGAGAACTCAAACTGATCAAGAAATCAACCGTGTAATCATCGTTTGTTATCGAATCAGGTTGGTTTATCATCTATTGTTTGTTGTTTTGATTATCTGGTAACGATCAAGGACTCACACTAAGTCACTGTGTGTAACGAATACACATTGAAAAAGAGCTTTGTGATGTTCACTCCCCCAGGGCTTCCATTCAATCATCGAAAACACCACAAGGGTAAATTCTATGAACGTTATAACAAAGAAACAAATTCCTTGTGTGTTTGTGCATGTGTTAGAAAGAATTAAGCACAGATGATTGCTTATAGGCTCAAAATTGTGTAAACCACTGAGACAACAGTAAGTTAAACACAGACTCAATTGTGCATGATTGAAGTGTGAAGGTGGGGCAGACTTCCTTCTTTTCAATATCCAAATTTTCCAAATGAAAATCAGATAGCAAATGTGTTGCTTCCCCTTTGAAAATGTGAAACACTTTCTTTTTTAGAAGAAAATGAGTAGTTGGCGAGGTTAATCAAGAGTTGGCATGGGCTAGTTGCCTGTTTCAATAATGATCACCAAAGAATTGTGAGACATTAGTAATGTGGCTGCCCAGTTCAGAAAAAGTTGGTGCAAAGTTCTGATATTCTTTTAACTCTGTTCTCACACCCTCTTTCTCTTAAACATTTAGCTTACTCTATTTTTCTGTATACCTCATCACACAATCCACACTCATTTCTTTTTGATTTCTCACACTCAATCACTATGGATTAACTTCTTGGATAGAAATCACTGGTTAAGGTGATTCCATAGAAGTTGTGTTAAGTCCTAGCACAATGAAATCCTTGTTTTCTTATGATGCATATGATGCTCAAATTAGTTTAACTATTTCAGTTAAAGCACAATGTAGATCTTGAAAACATTTAAAGTCACACTTCCAATTCATGAAATCGGTTTAAGATTCGGGAAGTGGTTTGAACATTTAAAAACAATGTTTTCTATGATTGAAAGTTGTCCACTTTTCAACCATATATGAGATTAAGATAAAGGATTATACCTTAACGTGCGATCTTATATCTCATGAAGCAAAGCTTAAAGTCATAAAGATATGATCGTTTAAGCGTCTCTCAAAAATTCTGCAAAAGTCTTATGTCAAGTCAAAGCAAATTTATTCACTTAAATTGAAAAGACAAAAAGCAGTAAAACTATGAAAGTACGAGTTCTGATCAGAAATAATCAGAATTCATCACCTTTTTACTCCCCCTGAAATTATGCATCAGTACATTATCAGTTGTAAAAGATATGCATGAAATTTCAGACAAATATGTATGTACTCCCCCTTTATGGTTGATTTCCTCATTCGAGTATCGTAGTACAATCTCTTTTTCAGAATGGAGTAAGGTCTTTTGATCTTTGAAGTGCGAGTCCTAAACTGTTGTGTTTAGAAGTCATACTTCGTTGAAGTACGGGTCTTGAACTGTTGTGTTCAAAAGCCTTCTATCTTCCTAATCCCCTTTGACAGTAGGTGCCTGCAACACAGAATCATCCCTTTTCTTTGGTACCCACTGGTATTTTGGTCCATGAGTGTTAGTTGCAGTTCTTGTGGGGGTAACTGAGTAAGAACCATACCAGTAATGGTCACTCGTCTTGTGAATAGGATCATGTGTACGACAATAAGAACAATAGAATTTCTTACCTGACAAACTGATTAATTTATCTCTCGAGTAAACAAAATCAGGTTTACCTTTATGCGCATTGTTCTTCTTGGCATTAGGCGTATGTACACATGAGTTCTTACATTTCAGCTCATATTCCTTCTTTTCTTCAACTGGTTTTTTGTTCCATACCAGTTCAGCTTCTTTGTAGTTGTTCCTCCTTCTTTGATGTGTACCTGAACAATATGTATTTCTATCAAAGAAAAGGTTAGAACTACGAATCTGATTAGAAGATTTAACTGACCTTTTTGAAGAAACAGGTCTGAATGTTGAACTTGCAGCTGACTTGAATGAGCATTCTGAATCAGCTGAATCTTATCTAAGTGAGTGGACAATTGACTCTGGAGTCTTGCGCTCAGTCACCACCACCATTGAGATAGTCTTTTCAAGCTCATTAACCTTTGAAGAATAACTGTTTCTTTCTTTGACAAGTAGGTCAATCTTCTTCTCAAACTCATACTTCTTTTTCTTCTCTTACTGTGTATACTTAGAAAGTTCAGATAGCTTTGCATTAAGCTTTCTAATTGCAGCTTCAAAGGTGCTTCTTTCATCTTCAAATTCCTTCTTAGCACCCTTTCTTCCATCTGATATTTCTTTTAAGTATCCAGCATTCTTCTGATCAAATTCCTTCTTCTCCTTGGCAAACTGATCTCTTTCTAAAATGATTACTTTCTCAAAGTTACTAACTTGTTGAGAAAGCTTTAAACATTTAAGCTCAATTACCTTCTTTTCTTCAACACTCTTCTTGGAAAGATCTGAGAACTTCTTTTCAAACTCAGATATTTTCTTTTGTAGCTCAGCATTTGTACTCTTCAAGTCTTTTGATTTCTTCTCATTGCTCTCAACATACTCTTGCTTCTGTATTTGAGCTTCAAGACCAGAAATCTTTCTTTTTAGCTCTGAGTTCTCAGCTGCCCAATTCCAAAGACTTGATTTACCTTCAAGTTGATCCCACAACAGATTTGTTGTAGCCTCTAAATTGATAGAAATTTCATCTGAAATTCCTTCCAATAGGAAAGATCGAGCTAAGATGTCAGCATCATATCTCTTTCTTTGCTCGTTCGAGTACATATCAAGAGGTACTGGAAGCTCTTTATCTACCATTATTCCATCCAATTGTATTGTACGCACTTTCCTTGGGGTTGACATATTCCCTTGCTTCAGAGATATTCTAATAAGATCGCTTAATTTTTGTCTATCTATGAAGACCATGAAGCGATCTTTCCACAACTCATACTCTCCCCTGAAGAGTAATGGTGGCTTTGTTTTAGTTCCGATAGCTAGAATTTCTCTGGTTGACATCCTGTTAAAAAAGAGAAAACTTGACATATATGATCGTTAATGCAAATAAAATCAGATAAAATTCAGAAATAAAATTTCCAAATTTAACCAAGTCTGGAAATGGAGTAAAAGTCAAACTTTGCGTTTGAAGATGTTGGCGCAAAAGGGGTTTTGCGCGAGAAGCGAGTCGCGCGAACTGGAGGTTTGCGCGAGACGTGTACGGCGCAAAGCAAAGATTGCGTGAGAAGAGGTTGGTGCAAGACTTGAGATTCGCAAATAGTTGATGGCGCAAAGGAGAGGTTTGTGTGAGACGTTTATAGCGCAAAATGAGGAGTTGACCGGTAAAATGTTGTGACCGGAGAGATGTTCGACCGGGATCCTGCTTGACCGGTAAGATGTAACGACCGGTATTATGGTTGACTGGTAATGAGGTGTTTAGTCGACCGGTATTAATGGAAGGTGGTCGACCGGGAAGGTGTACAACTTTTCGACCAGATGAAAGATCTCGACCGGTATGTTGTAAAACTTGACCGACCGGTATGATGTATTGAGAGAGACCGGTATCCAATTTGAACTTGACCGGTACAATGCTTGGACCGGTATTAAACAGTGAGACCGATATATATATAGCGACCGGTATAAGGTGCCTTCGACCGGTATTGAGGTTCCAAGAGAGAGTAGTGTAGGACCGGTATGGAAATGTGGACCGATATAAGTTTTGATCGGGAGAGTGCTTTAAGAGTAGTGGACCGATATGTGAAAAGTGGACCGACCAGTATATGAACAATGGACCGGTATAGTGCTAATCGACCGGTAGTTTTAACTTGTGACTGATAGAATGTGGGTCGACCGGTAAGAATTCTTGAGAGTGGGTCGGCCGGTACTTTGCTTTTTCTTCAGGTGATCGACCGGATCCTTGTTGTATGGACCGGTACAAAACTTCGCCCGATACTAAGTATTGATATCGGTCGACCGGTATGGAACCTTCGACCGGTATCGTTTCTTCTCCGATTTACGGCCCTGCAACTCCCAAATTGACTAGACTAGAGGTCGAATTAAGGCACCAAACTTTGACACTTTGATCAACTAACCAACTAGAACAAGTTACAACACTTTGATTTTGAAAACAACCACAAAATGAAGATTTGATTTATAGCACAGTGTTCTTGAAAAACTTAAGAACACAGAGAGTTTGATAATTTGATTTTGAATCTGGTATATAGCTCTGATACCAATTGTGAGTCCGTGATCGTTACCAGATAATCAAACAACAAACATAAACGATAAACCAACCTGTTTAGATTACAAACGCGGATTACAGAGGTTGATTTGTTTACACTTTGAAGCTCACTCTCTCTGATGTATTCTTGGTTCGATGTGTGTTGATCAGAGATATTGAAAGTTGTGAGATAATAAATATCTCATAACCTTATATATCTCAAACAAAAACTAAACTAAGATATTATAAAAACATAATATCTAAAACATAAACTAATATAATAACTAACTAAATATCTAAATTATAATATCTAGATATTTAGGATAATAATAAAATACTAAAAACAACTTTGACATTTATTACAAAGTAACATTAGACTATGTCTTGAGAGCGACTTTTCAGCGTTAACTTCAGATTGCAAACTTCAGATTGGATGATCTTGAATCCAATAATTCTGTGATCTAACATGTTCCGAAAAAGATGGAGGTAACTAACTTATTATTTCATATGTGTCCCAATTCATTTCTTTTTAAAATATGATTATCTAATATTATATATCATATGAATGACAGACGAGTGAGAAAAATTCTGTTTGGGAAGATCTGATTTTCAACAAATTGTTTGGACCACAAGCGAAAAGGCGTAGTTTTAATCTAGAGACCTGTAAGGCTTTAATGAAGTCATGTTCTTACTTCAGGGTAGGGCCAATCTCTTGGGTAAGATCTGTAGCCAGCAGAGCTTGGATGGAAAAACTTAACTCTTATACATCCTATTGGGATTAGAGCAAAACTACTTGCATGGCCAGTTGTTGTCTAAGGAAAACGGTGCAGAGAAATGGAAACTCAATTCTATGGATCAAAGAAAAGAACTTGACAGAAAAAGAAGCTATAGTATAATAGTATATCATGTTTCTGGCTATATCCCTTACTAATCAGCCTAATTTTCTCGTTTGGTTTATATTTTGCAGGCTCTTAATTAATGTGTTCCATTTTGCGAACAACTGTTTAAATACTATGGAAACAGTAATAATCCAGGAGATGTAGAAGAGAATTTCCTTGCGTGTTTTGCTGAATTGTTTATGCAGGTAAAGGATTTCTTTTGGAAGTAAACTTAAGTATTGCCGATTCTTGCTTCCACCAATTAGTACATGCATTGTCTATACGAGCTATGCTGGATACTTATGTAGTTTCTAGATAATATATACTCACTACTTAAGGTAAAGACTTTTGGTGTTTATAAAATATGTGTTGCTACTAGTTTCACACAAGTTAATTAATGATTTAATGAAATAGTCATTAATTTGACATTTTCTTCGTAGGATTGTTAAATTGGATTCACTAGCAGTAGTCTACAGGTTAATTCTTGGAAGGGGATATAACCTGACTTATTATGCTAAAAGTTAGATCAATAATAGGATAGGAATAAATGCACCCACATGTTAATTATGCAAACACTTCCCCTTATATTTTAAGTAAGTATCTGAATCTACAACCCCCTTTTTGATTTATGGTTGATCACACATGAATCAGATGCTTGATCATGGGAAATTTTCATATATGTTCTTTTACCGGTTTACGTTTGTGGTTTGTATATGTAGCCAGTGCCCATTAGGCCATTACCTCATCTTGGGTTGAATATTCTTATCATTTGCAAATTATTATCGAAATTAATTGATGATCAACTGCAAAATCCAGGAAACTACTCTAGCCGAGGCACAACCATCACTAGGTTTAGTACATTTGCTGCATTAGAAGCACCAATAACTCCACCTATCCAAGTCACTGTTCTTGCTTGAATTATGAATCCCGAGAGTGTTTGTTAAGAGGATAACCCATAAGACGATTGAAGTGGGGAATTTGTTTTTGGTAAATTATATGATATTTTATGTAACACCCTAAAATTTAGGGTAATTTAAAATTTGAAAATTCGGCAATATGACACTTGCAATTGGAGTAAACCACTCATAATGGGTAAATATAGAATAGTGTTTACAAAACCTGCGGATGAATAATAAAATTGACAACAAACAAATCTAAACCATTTACATCTAGATTACATTGGTTGTCAACCGAATTTCAAAATAAAAGATTGTTTGTACGCTTCGACTCCATATAACTATCGTTCCAAAAATGCCTCAAAAGTCCATGCTCAACACTCAACCCTTCGGAGCCCCACCACTTCCTAATCTAAAATCTATCTAGAAATAAGATTACAATCAGTTGTCAACTATTTCCAAAAGGATCATCTTCTAGAATGGCATCCCAAAAATGCTCCCAAGCTCACCTCTAAAAGCCGACTAAACTTCCTTGGCGCTCGCGTCGGTAGAACCTGAGATACACATCAAAACAATCAAGTGTTAGACCAAACGGGCCTAGTGAGTTGTACAAAAGCATGACATAGTATTTACGACATTATATGAACAAATATAACATATTAGTCACTAAAGACCATAAGGGAAACAATGGGGGAGACCCATCACACCAATGAGTTTTACCTCAAGTCAATGTAC
This sequence comes from Arctium minus, assembly GCA_954870635.1. NCBI lineage: Eukaryota > Viridiplantae > Streptophyta > Magnoliopsida > Asterales > Asteraceae > Arctium > Arctium minus. The sequence goes on from OX941081.1 coordinate 29,651,835, forward strand.
CTTGATGTTCACTCGCATGAGCAACATCCCGAAGGCCCGGCACACTTGGAGACTACATCCCAGGCATTACTCTAAATGGCGGAGGTCTAGATGCATACCGTCATAGTAGCACCTAAGCACTTATTCATGGTTCATTCTACGTACGTACGATATCCATCTCTATACATAATTCCATATCAACAAAATACATGTATAAGACCTTATAAAATCCAAGCATATTTTAGGTACATGTAACACCCTCGAAAATGAACAGAGCAACTAATTTAAAACTTCCAAATTAAACAACAAAAAGGATATAATCTATTTTACAATCATCACTTGAGACACCTCAAAAGAATATTGGATTTAACTTTAACAACTCAAATGTCAAGTCTCGCAGAAAGACAAATCAAAGTTGGGTGTTACTAAAACCCCAAAGAAACAGTTGCTCTTATCAACGACTAACGCGGAAGACTTTATCAAGCTACTCACCCTTGCACAAACTCTAAGCACTCAACGCTTCACCAAAAAGCTAGAACCTCTTCCCCCATCCGGAACCTGATGCACATGCCGACAAATAAAAAGGTTAGGCTAACGCCTAGTGAGTTCAAACGTTTACAACATGAAATAAATATATTTGTAAAAGGGAAATAAAGTAGTTTAAATCACAGACTCTCTGACAGATTTACTTTAAATAACAAACGACACCATTTTTCAAAAGTACATCTTTAGAGCAAAGAACCCAACATGAACCTTCTCTCGTAAAGACCACTTTAATCCCAAACTCAACCAAAACGTGAATAATAAGCAAAGCTCTTAATTTATAAATATATGAAATAAAACTTTACTTCTCAAAATCCTTCAAACGTGGATGTCATAAAACGCAACCCATAAATCTTGAGTAAACAATTCCCCATAAGTAAAATGACACAATAAAATACCCAAATAGCACCTTCCGGTGACGGGGGATACCCGATTCCATTGTACATGGCGGAACACAAAGTTAAACCACATAACTATGTTGTCGAACTACACCTCAGATCGTGACCGTATTGCCTGCTCTGCCGAGCTACACCTCCAGTCATGACTATATTTCAAGTCTCCACCACACCGTATCCCTTATTGCCTGCTCTGCCGAGCTACACCTCAAGGATACGTGATCTTAGTGCCTGTTCGGTCTCTAGGGAGTTTCATCCTTAGGGTGCCCACTTGACCCTTAGTGCCTACTCCCTATCAGTCAAGATAGGAGCCTCAGCTCCTTACTTGATAACACTCGATGTCTAACCCTCGTGTACAAGAATTAGACATCTAAACACCAGACCCAAGGTCTCGAAGTACAACCCATGAGGGCTCCTCTTCGCAAAACAACCGGGACAACACCAATGCCAACACGACATTATTTCCCAAGGTGAGAATCCCAAGAGTCCTCACCGATACATAAAACTGACTTACGTGCCTATGGATCAAATGCGACACTGACTAAAATACATGACTCCAAATGAATGACTCACGCACCCAAAACATGTATTCTCCAAAATAAAATGCAATAAATGCAACTCACACCCCAAAGCTCCACTTAGGTTATTAAACCGGACAAAAGTCCCAAAGTCCTGACAAAGCCGAAATCCAACATAAAGACCCAACAATTACGTAAATCTCCAATGGGCGCCAATATAAACATCAAAACACGCTTGACCAACATTTATGAAAATACTACGACTCAAGAGTAAATAACCCAAAACTCCTCGTTGGTTGAAACAAACGTTTTCCAAATGAGCTTATTCTCTTCGCGATACCCAAAATGACTCATAGTACCATGATATGCATTTTCCAACGGTTTATAAAATCGTATGCACCAAATCGACAAATATATAAAATGACCTCCATTTATCTCTTACATCATCAAAGAAACATGTTAACATGATTTATTTATCAAAACGCCCAAAAACCTCAAAGATATGAGTTACATAAGTTTATAAAGTTAAATATACCAAAAAAAAACCAAACTTATCAACAGTTAACAATTTAGTGTAAAACACAAACACTTTAAAATAAACATTTTGGCATGTACATCGTTTTCACAAATCAACTTGAACTCACCTTGCTAGGTTAAGTTAAACCTAGGTTTCAATTCCCCAACCATTGGCCTCCAAAAGCATAGATTCCACCCAAAGCTTTCCGAAGATATCCATTCCAACTCTTCAACTCAAGCTTCTAAAACCTAGATTCACACATTTCCAACCGTAAATTACCATATGCAACCACGTAGAAACATTCCTCAAACATTTTACACCAAAATCTCCATTTTGGTCCAAACCCTAATTTTGAACCACATCCTCCAAAATCTTACAAACCGAAAATAGAGTAACATAATACTTAGGAAATCACCAAAGGAGTATTTACAACTTATATTAGGGTTTAGAAATAGAAGGGATACACTTACCACTTAGGTTTGATGAAAACCTAGAAAACCCAAAATCTCTAATGCTGGATATGATGAGAACCCAACCTTGCATCAAGGGAGAAAGCAATCGATCATACTATGGAGAGGGAGCACCTTGATAATCATGGGAAAGCCCCAAAATCGGTTAGGATTTATGGGGAAGAGAGGGGAACCGATTTGGGAGAGAAATGGAATGGAGAAGGAATGAAAAATGAGAGAGTTGGCTGAATGATCGCACATTTAAGGCCCTGGTACCCATGGGCGACATTGCCCATGCGACTATGACCATGTCAATATCGCGGGGGCATTGTCGCACATCGTGTACCGAAGGTGATCCCCTTCCTGCGACTTTGCCCATGCGACTATGACCATGTCAATGTCGCGGGGCATTGTCGCACAAAGTGTACCGAGCCCCGAAACGCGACTTCTTCAATGCCCACACCCCCGATACTCTAAGGATCTCGAAGCAAAGGTTCCCCACCACCAATACCACCCTTTACAAATTACAAAAACGTCCAGGTGACAATTACTCACCGAAAATTACGGGTGTTACAGTACAAAACTCTAAAATGTGCAAGTCCCAACATAATATCCATGGTTCATCAAAACACATATAACCAAGTTTAAGTATCAACAATAATAACACCATCAAGGCCCACATGAATTACCATCACTAATTTCCCCACAATCTGAAAAGTAACAGTTAGGTCAAACTTATCAAGTGATCAGATTTCTACATAAATAAGAAATGTTAGGCAAGTAATCACACAAGATATGTATCTCATTTTGAAAATAGTAATAGAACTCACTATCTTGGGTTTTATAGGAAACCCTAGAAACTTGGATAAGAAAATGTGTAGGTGAGAACTTGTCTTGAGTGTCTAAATGCTCCCTTGAATGCTCCACCAACCTCCAATGAACCACAATAAATGTCACTTACTAAACTAGGGTTTTGAGGGAACTTGGTAGGGTATTGAGATGGAAGAAATCGCCCCAAGTGTCCTCTAAGTCGGCTCCAAATGGTGGTAATGAGAAAATGAAGTCAAAATGGCCAAAGTGGGTTTTTATACCCTTAACACCCGCCAGCGACAATGCCCATGGCACTGTCGCATGGTCACAGTCGCACCAAAGCAACACCCTTTGGTACGAACCTTGCGATTATACCCTGCGACTGAGCCCTTGGCACTGTCGCATGGGCATTGTCGCGCCACAGACCCGAGCCACGGTACATCTCCCGCGACTGTGCCCTGCGATTGTGCCCAGGGCACTATCGCATGGTCATTGTCGCGCCCTGCCCCTAGGACCCAGAAATTTAGCTTCAAACCACGAACGCTCACGTAAGGAAATAGGCCAAGTGAAGCATAACAAAAATAAGCCAAAAACAGATAATTCATACACCGAAGGAACTCAGATTCGAAAATTATTAGAATTGATAAGATGTCAGATATAAATACTTACCTTGAATTTCTTGGGTGTTACAAAAATCGTCTTAGAGGATGCAGTGGTGCAAGTCGCAGAGGTAACTGAACCTCTGAAAAAGAAAAAGGAAAAGAAAGCCAAGAGGCCTAGATCTGAAACTGTGGTAACTTAAGAAAAGTCTACAGAGGACGCCACTGCAGAACCTTCAAAGAAAACCAAGAAGAAGAGGTTGGTCAAGTTGGCCGACAGAGAAGAACATGAAGCCTTGACCAAGGCTCAAGAGGATACACTGAGGGAAGAACCTGCAGAGGAAGAGGAGGAGCCTCTGCAGAGGAGAAGGAGAAGGGTACTGATTTTTGAAAGCCTTGAGGAAAGACCAAAAAGTCCTCTAAAGGTGGCCACAGAGATAGACAAAGAAGTGGCCAAACAATACTCAGTGAACCTCGGTAGGACTATAGAAATGAAAATAGAAGATGTCACAGAACTTCCAAGTAGTGATGAAGAGGGAAAGGGTAAGAAAGAAGAAAAATCGAAGGAGGAGTTCATAGGAGAAAAAGATGCCTTGAGCACACAAACTCAACCAAATCCTAGTGCAACCCACATGTCTAGCCCTGCAGTTCTAGTGCATAGTGGTATTGAAGAAGGACCGCACAGTCCGAACCTAACCCATCCTATCCGGACAGAGGAAATTCTTTCTTCCTCTGTACCATACACAACTAGGGAAGCCAAATCCACCCCATCCTCTCAAAAGGATGGAGGTGTAGACAAAAGTGTTCCTTTGCCCCAGTACACGATACCACCCTCTACAGAGGCATTTGTTGCCTCTGATGCACATATGAGTGACCACCAAATCACTTCAGAGGTGGTAGTGAGGACAAACACCAACTCTGTAGATCTAGAACATCTATAGAGTACACTCAACAAGGACCTTGGGAGAGACTCTGAATCTTCCCCCAATAAACTTGTTGACAGAACCTTCATAGAAGATTCCTTAAAGGAACTTCGAAGATTGAGAGGAAATCCTTCAGATCTCAACGTCAATACAGGCTCAGACGGTGCCAAAAACTCCTTGGCTCAATCTGGATCATGTGTTGATCCAGAGGTCACCCCGAATACCTTTGTCACAAAGGAGGAGTTTAAGTCCTTTTCTGACAAAGTATTTACAAAACTTGAAGAGATTGATGATCGCATTCCAAATATATCAGTGTTGGCTCTTGATGACATCCGAGAAGGCGTGCTTGCGTCCAAGAATCTCTCCTTGGCCAACGCTATAGACATCAAAACGCTCACTGAAACCTCTGTCTCCAAGGATGACTTCAATAAATTGACTGCAGTTGTCGTGGCTCACACAGAGGCTCTGAAGAGCTTGGGAGAAATCATCAACAAACAGAAAGCAACACCCCCTCCTCCCACGCCTTCACCCTCTGCAAAGGTTGCACTTACTGAACTGAAGAAGAATATAATGGACATGGTTCGCAGTACCATGGTCCCAGTGTCAACTTCTGCGTCTACTCAACAGCCTCAGAAAATTCCACAGAACCTTCCCTCTGACCTGATGACGAAAGATGACCTTGCAACTCTAGGGAATATGCTTCTGCAGAACCTGAACCATCTTGGCTCGGATATGATCGAGGAAGGCAAGGGTGTTGCGACCGAAATGAAGAGAACCGTAGCCACTCTGAAGTTCAAATCAGACTACGAAATCAACCACACATCCTTTGAAGCCAGAGATGCTATCAAAGCCATCAAAGAACATGCAGAGGTCTATATCTGCAAGAAGAAGAAGAGGAAGGCACCCTCCTCTTTCCAGGCTAAGGCCGCTCAAAAGAGGAGGAAGCACGATGACAATGAGAGAGAGAATCTGCCGAAGCCATTACCTGGAATACCAATCTCCACAAAACCCCTGAACCAAATCCCACTGAACTCAGAGTCCAACCCTGAAAAGTCAAAACAAAAGGACTCTGTAGTCTCACCTTCTCCCAAAATCTAAAAGAGCCCTCCCAAAATCCAAATCCAAAAGACCCCCAAAGTCCAACCACGTGTGCAATCCACAGAGCCTCTGACAATCAAAACAATTGCCTCCAAACCTTCGAGCAAAGATAAAGGCAAGGTCATTGCCACAGAGCCTCTGAAAATTAAGCCAAAGCCTCTGTCGAACACTGAAAAGCTAATGAAGAGTTCCTTTGATGCCTTCAAGACAATAAAGCTAGAGGAAGAAGACTGGGCCTTTGATCTACAACATCTTTCAGAGCTTCTGTCAGGTCCCAAGGCTTGAGCTTCCCAGGAGGTCACCCATCCTAGGATTGCTCTCGCCCGAGCACGCTTAACTTGTTAGGATCAAGCGCTTACCACTACACCAAAAGCAATTGCTTATGGTGAAGGCGCTACTTTATTTCCTTATACCATGGTAGCGCAAAGCCCCGTACTAAGCGACAGGCGGACATGAGGGGCTGCACCACTTTCGTGGAGCCAGCGGGTCGGGCTGTTAGTCCCGGCCAGTTACATACTCCCGAGTCGAAGGTGAGGGCGCTGGATGCTTGTGGCATTCCCAGCAAATGTTGGGATTTCTCCTCAACAGCTTCCAATTTTAGATTCTCTAGTCAAACCTTCTAAAGACAGAGTAGTTGAAGTAATCCAAGGCTTTGAGTCCTTGAGAAGACCTATTCCACCTCCTCCTCAAAAGAAGGATGTAGAAGAAGTCATCTACAAGTACCTCTATAGCCAAGGAATAAATGATCCTATACCTGATCCCACTCTTCTAAAGGAGATTATATCAGAAGAAAGAAGGAGGTTCTACAGAGAAAAGGCTCAACCAAAGCACAAGGTTTTCTCGATGGAGAAAATCTCAGAGGTTCTGGGGATTAGACTGAAGCACACCAAGTGCAAAAACTTCTGGTACCATGAGTACATCGTCAGAATGGATTATGGGACAAAATGGACCTTTACTGATGCAGATCTAAGGAATGTCCATCCTCATGATTTAACATAGCTCTTTAGCTTGGACAGAGGAGAGATATGGCTGGAGAAGAGAAAATCAAGATGCTCATCAAGTGATCAAAGAGGTGATAAGGGAGAAGCTTCTGTACTACAGTGTGATTGACTTTCAGGTTGCCCTAGACCTGGGAGTAAGAAGAATGAACTTAACACCTCAAGAAGACAGCTTGCCTCCCTCTGCCAACATCCTACCAAACTCCATCATCACAAACCCCAAATTTGGCTTCGTATACTTAAATTCCAGAGGTGAAAAGAAGATATTCATGGGTATTGAAAGCCAAAAGTATTCAACTCAGACTCTATTGTATCTTCAAGAGGAAATTAGAAAGCATAGAGGCATACCCCTATACTGAATCTGCAGATGTACTATTAGAAAACATCAGTGCAACCATCAACTTCAGGAACATGTATGCATTCTACTACAGAGAGCTGAAGAGAGGAGCTTTTGGTAGAGGGATCAATGATTTTCCAGATGCCAAAATATAGGCTCTGATGATATGTAACTTCCTTTTTGTTCATGTACTTCAAAAAATTATGTACTTGCCTTCTGGCATTTTCTTTTATGAATGAATAATCAGTCTTTAGAGCATGAGTTCCTTTCACCTCTTTTTGTTTCTAACTTAGCAAAACACTCACCATTCCAATTTTTTTATTTTTCAATACTTAGGGGGAGATTGTTATCTCCAACTCATTTGTATAAAAGTATTGAAAAATAGGCTAAGTATAGGAATCACAGAAGGCTGCTCGAAAAACACCAAGTACACCTCAGAAGATGCAATGCTCAGAAGACTCTGTCAACCATCTACCAGAGAAGTTCTCAACCTGAAGATAAGTTTCAGATCTCAGAGCCTCTGTGATCAATCACAGAGCCTCTATGATGGCTGACCTCTGGAGATGGAAGACTTGAAGACTTTCAAGACAATTGTTCAAGACAAGACCACGTGCAGAACAAGTGAGCCTGTTGTACGAAGATTCTAAGGATCATTTCATGCGGCTCCACGATGTTTACTTTCCAGGTGGCATTCCTTATATGGAATGTCAGCCTTTGTCTTGTACTATGGTATGCTTCCCTCCTTGTATATTATGGGAGCACTACCATACTTTAAACCAAGAGAGCATACACTAATCTGAGAGCACCATGTATTTCTTTGAGCATATTAGCACATACAAGTGCATGTTCTTGGTGTAATAGCAAGTTAATGAAGTAGACTCCTCGACAATCAACTCTTATCTATTTATGATTCTGATTATTACTTGCTAGTGTGTTTACTACCATTCGAGAACTATATTACTACACTCTAAATCGCTTCCGCACTCTGAATCACTTAATTTGTGTAGTTTATAGTTAATCATCGTATAGAACACTATATTTGGGATCAACATAACTGCATAAGAAGATTGACCTACTCTCAAAAGAAAGAAAAAGTTTATCTTCAAAGATTACAGAACTTGAAGAAATCATTTTCAAGGTGAATTTGACTAAACAAAAGACGCCAGACTCAATTGTTAAATCACCTAGAGATGATTTAGCTGATTCAGAATGCTCATTCAAGACAGCTTCAAGTTCTTATCATACACATGTTTCTTCTAAAAGGTCAGTCAATTCCAAAGATCATGTTCATTCTACTAACCTTTTCTATGATAAAAATGTTGATGGTTCAGGTACATTTAGAAAAAGAAATGTTAAAGAAAAGATGGTTTGGAGAGTGAAAGTTTCTTCTGATGAGAAGAATGTGTAGAAATCATTTTTGCACACACCTAATGTCAAGAAGAACAATGCTTCCAAAGGTAAATCTTTTGCTAAACCTGATCTTGTTTATTCGATAAATCAATTGATCAGGTTAGCTCAAAAAAAAATATCTTGTTCTTACTGTGGTACAAGTGATTTTGTTCATAAACATTATGCTCATAATTGGTATGGTACATATAATATTACTTCCCATAGAACTGCAACTAACAGATATGGACCCAAGTTCCAATGGGTACCAAAAGCTACTCAACATGTTTTGCAGGCACCTCATGTCTAGGGGGAGTGAGAGCATAGGCTTCTGAATATTAAATCAGGACTCGGTCTTCTGATAAATTTCTTCTGATAAATTTCTGAATGCAAATTTTCAGGTGGAGTTTGACTTCTGATTATATCAAATCAGGACTCGGTCTTCGAAGACTTTTAAAATGACTTCTGAAATACTTAAATCCAAGTAATTCGGAACTCGTTTTAATGCTTAAGGATTATGCAACTTTTAAGGGAGAGATTATATTCTTTATATTTTCTACTGATATGTTTTTTGATTTTTCATGAGGAGCTTATCTGAATTTTCATAATTGAAGAGGGAGTATTGTTATTTTTCAAAGTGGGAGATTGAAACTTAATTGATTAATATTTGTTTTTAGGAAAAGATAAAGAATCTATAATGATGATATTTTTTTTTTATTTTAGATATCAAGGGGGAGCTTACATGTTTATATTCATTTTGTTTTGCAGATATTACTTATCTTGAAGAGGAGAAAATATAATTTTGAGGGGGGGTTAAGAATCTCAAGCTGAATGTAAGTATTTCTGATTCTTAAGCTCTACATATTTGGAAGAAGAACAACTTTCAAATATGAAAACATTTTTCTTAAATGTTCAAACCAGTTCTTATTCTTCAAAAGATTTCATGAATTTAGAAATGAGATTTTGAAATGTTTTTCATATTGGATCGTTAATGTTTAACTAACTGTGTTTCCAAATATTAATACTTGTGTATTATCTTTTCTATATACTTTCAAGTATTCATACACACCGGTTCAGTATCTTCTATTGACTTTGTTATTACCATGTCTCTAAAAGAAACATATTCCGATGTTAATACACCCGTTTGATTTCAAAGTTGTTGAGCATTAGTCATCATTTCTAAATTTTGTGACTTCATTAATATGAAATGGTTGGGGGTATCAAAGAACTTGATAGTTTGTTTATATTTGTTCATATAAACAAACTATCAAGTTCTTTGATACCCCCAACCATTTCATATTCATATTCATGATATTTGATCTGATGATACATTGTCAGATTCTCAAAACAATTATCTTGATTTCATTTCATTCATTCAATTTCTTTGTTTTGAGAGATCTTCAAAGTTCAAATGCTCAAATCTCATTCTTGATGAGCATACATTTATATGACAATGATATCATGTGCTTATTTGTTCAAGTTAAATTGTTGAGTAACACTATTCTTTTTAGGACAAAATTTCACGGGATTCGTGTGAGAGCTTATCTGAACTTCCATGGATTCACATTAACCTTTGTTTCCTACCCTGGAAGTTATCCTAGAGTGATTGAGGGGTGAGGGGTCTAAATCAAAGAGTGGGGGAGATAACTCATACGGATGAGTTTTTCTCGGTGTGATGAGGTAAAATGGAAAAGAGAGTTTGGTTAGAAGTGAGCTAAATGATAATAAAAAAAGGGTGTGAGAACAGAGTTAAAAGAATATGAAAACTCTGCGCCAACTTTTTCTGAGTCGGGCAACCACATCTACTGATTGGTTCACATTCTTTGGTGACCATAGTTGAAACAGGCACTAGCCCATGCCAACTCTTGCATTAAACCCATCAACCACTCGTTTCTTTCTTAACAAATAAATGTTTCATTTTTTTGGGGACGCAGCTTATATGCTATCTGGTCTTCATTTGGAAGATTTGGATATTGAAAAATAAGGAAAGTTGCCTCACCTTCGTACCTCATTCATGCACATAGAGTCTGTGGAAAACTTGTTGTTGTCTCAACGTTTTACACATTTTGAGACTGTTCAAGCTTAAGTAGCTTCAATCATTCTACACTTGCACGTACACACAAGGAATATGTTTTCTTGTCATAACGTTCATAGAAAATTCATTTATGGTTTTTCAATGATTGAATGGAAGTCCTGGGGGAGTGAACATCAAAAAGCTCCTTTCCAAAAGTACATTCGTTGTACTAAGTGGTTTTGTGCTACTTACAGACATGCTAATTGTTTCATATGTTGATTCAGGGTTACAATGTTCTATTTTATCTGAATTTGAAAATATTCGAATGAAAACATATTATGAATTGACGGTTATTCAGTTCAAATGGTGCTTATTGTTACATTATTGGGGGAGATTAATCATGAAGAGTTTGCTTATCTTGATACATATGGGGGAAATTTTTTCTATCAAATACTGTGCTGAAATTAATAAAGTTTTGATAATTTTGATGTCTCAAAATTCATCAAAAAGGGGGAGAAATTTTCAAAGTTCAATTTCAAGTAAAAGTGGGAGAAGATTTCAAAGCAAAGTTAGATATACAGAAGATGATTCTGAAAGTTCAAGTCAAATCAGAAGATGATTTCAAGATTTTATCAGAAAGGAGAGATTGTATGGAAAGACTGAAAGAGATACAGAGCTACAAATACATATTTTTACCAAAGGGAGAGATAGATAAAGACGTCAAGTTTTGAAGAAATAAAGTTTGTAGAAAAAGTTTGTTGAAAAGATGAAAAGGGGGAAATGTAAACAAAAGAAAGTGTGTTCAAGTGATGATGATTTGAAAGCTTTAAAGTTCTGAAAGATACAAAGCTGAAGAATTTTTAAGAGAAAGAAGACCCGAAGATTCATGTCAAAAAAAATTTAATCTTGAATCCAAAGGGGAAGATTGTTGAGCCTAAAATGGTTGTATTCAAGATTAAAAGGGTCAAAAGTGTAAAGTTTGTAAAGTCTTGTAAAAAGTCAAGTGTGTTTGACTTTACTTAATGTATTGAGTTGTGAAAGTCAACTTATGTTGACTTAATATATATAGGTTTGGTTCTTGTAATCTTGTAACTAGAGAGAACAACACATGCACACTTTGAGAGAATTTCAAATAGGTGCATGAGTCTAGTGAGAGAAAGTACATACTGTTAGAAAGAGAAATTATTGTGTAATATTGATCAATCAATGAAAATGATTTCTACATACTTGTGTTGTTTGATCTATATTAGAGTTTGAATCTAGAACATTTAGATACTTTGATGACGCCACTTTCCACCATTCTAAAACTTCAAAGTTCTTATGTTTCCTATCTTCATAAAGTTCACCTAGATTGTAACACCCCGAAATTTGTGGCCGAAGGGAAGACAAAAATGCCAATAGTGTTTCGCGCGACTCCTCGTGCGGATCGAGCAGCGCCATGATCCACGTGAGGATCTGGACTCCAAAGGTCTGCGCGAGCCAATCCGAACCAGGGCCCGCGTGCGACCATTGTGCGCTGATAAAAGAGGAAATTCGGCCTTCAACCCCATTTTTTAACCTAAACCTCAAATCTCTTCCCATTTTCTCTCCCAAACTGACCCCCAACCTCTAATACGAACCCTAGCTCATATTTGGGGGGTTTTCCTACTAAAGCTAAGTGTTATTTCTTCATCTAGCAAGTTTTGGAAAGCTAGAACCACAATCCTTTAATCTTCATCTTCGTTACCAAATTTTCTAGGGTTTCATCCAACCTTTTTATCCATTTTGAAGATTGGAAGCTTGGGGCTCATTGTGGTGACCTAGAGGTACTTTAGTGGGTGGATTCAAGTTATGGTTAAGGTAATCCTCTATTTTCTGTAACTATGGAAGTTAGGTTTTGGTATAAGTTGAGATCTTCATGTTAATGTTTGAGGAATGATTCTAAATAATTGGATGTAAATATTTATGGTTGAAATTTATGGATCTAGGTTTTTGGCTTGAGGATCCAAGTTTCTTCAAAGGAGCTCAAGTTGGGGAAAATCTAGATTTAGCCTAAATCTAGCAAGGTGATTTCAAGTTGATTTTGAAAACGTTGTACATACCAAAAATGTCTATTTTAGAGTATTTATGTGTTTTACATGATTATTATAAAATGTTGAAATCTTTTATGAGTTTTGCTATTTGAACAAATAAGATTTTATAAATCTTGTGAAACACCATATTAGGATTTTTAGGCATTTTGATAAATAAGTCATAAATGAAAGGGTTTTAATGATTTATTGCATAAATGGAGATTATTTGGTTGAAAAGCACTTTTAGCGTTTATTTGGGAGAAATGCTTAATTTTGTGTTATGAGACGTTTTTGAAGGAGTAAAGGGTATAAATTCATTCGGAAAGTAATTTGTCCCAATTTAAACTGTGTTGGAGTTTATTCATGTATTTTGGAGCGTGTGATTGCATGACGCAAGTCGATTGCGTTTTATTATTTGGGGACCATTATTTGTTGGTCAAAAAGGGTTTTGAGCACTTTAGCTCGGTGTTGACTTAAAAAAGTCTTGAGAACAATTGTCCGGTTTTAATGGCTCAGTGTAGAGCCCATTTATGATTTACATACTAATGCACCTTGTTGCATATTGATGTTAATTACATGCTCGAGTGCATTGGTTATTCCTGTGTAGTCATGTAATGTTAGACTGTGTTGCATTGGATCCATAGGCACGTAAGTTAGTCTGTTTTGGTGGTCAATTGGGTATTGCAAGGTTGGACTCCGGGACCCATGTTTTATGATTGGAAACTTTTCAAGTAGGCACTAGGAGGGTTGAGTCTGGAAGTGCTACCGGGGAGGTAGGCACTAGGACATCCGCCGCTTGAAGTAATGCCTTGGAGGTAGTCTTTAAGTGTGTCGGGCCTTCGGGGTGGAATTCATTGTAATGTTCACCAAGGTTAACCGAATCTTGAGGTGAAACTTGTTAAGAAGTCGTAGGGACACTTGGGCTTTTATGTCGTGAGGTGTCATGCGATTAACGTTGCAAGAGTAGCATACTTTTGTGTTCCTCTACTCTCAATGGATACGGGTCTCCCCTATCGTCGGCCAACAACATTGTAATTATTAACGCCTTACTTTATTATCGTTTGGCTTGCGTGGTTGACTATAAATTATGACCTTAATATTGGATTCCCTCCACATATATTAAGGTTTGAATGAAATATGTCATTCCCATGTTTTGATATTTGGTTTACTTCCATTTTATGGTCGTGTGAGTATTGGGCCTAGTGTCCGTGTTTTTGGTGACGTATTGTATATGTGGGTTATTAACCATGATTCATGGGTTGAGCATTCTACCCACCCGTGCTTGGGTGTTTTGGGATACAACGTTTTATCCACGTTTCTTGAATTGGGATCTCGTTGCGCGGGAGTGTTGGGTTGTATCATTTTATAAATAATGATTTGCAATGAAGTGTTTATCTTTGAAAATGCATGATATTGGAAAAGAGTTGTCTCCAAGTTTAAAGTAAATCATTTGAAAGATTATGATTTTAAGTGGAGTTTATTCCTTTTAAAGATATATTTATCCATGTAAAACTCTTGAAATCACTAGGTGTCGGCCTAACCCTTTTTATTTGTCGGCATGTGCAACAGGCTTCGTTTGGGAATAGTTCTAGGGACACTGTGAAGAGAGAAGTGCTAGTTGTGTGCTCGAGAAGCGAGTGACTTGGTGAAGTCTTCTGCATGGGTTTGTGAAGAGAAACTTGTATTGGGGTTAAGTAGCACCCGACTTCGGTTTAGTCTTTGTATAATATTGGAGTTGATAATTGTTGAGGTTAATTATAGAATTTTAATTGGAGGTACGTCAAGTTTTGATTTGTAGGAAGAAGATTTATCCTTTACTTGATGTCATATCAAAATTTTAAATTAGTTGCTCTTATCATATTTGAGGGTGTTACATAGATACCTTTCAAATTCATTTTGCATGTCCAAAGACTCATCTTCATTACATTCTTCGTCAAACTCAGATTCAAACATCTTGACTGAATCTTCATCATCAAAGTCTACCACCGACACATGATCTTGTGTTTGATTACCACTATATGCTTGATGGTCTACTTTAAGCTCACTAGTATAATGGACTACTAGCTTTGAAAGACAATTTTTGATGGAATCCGTGATAATGGTAACTTCATCCTCACCATAAAGTTGTCTCAAACAAAATGAAACGTATTTTTAACTTGTATCTCGGATCAAGTACAATAGCCACATAAAGAATCAAACTTTGTTTGTACGTGTGTGGATCCCAGAACAGTGCAGTAATCAACAATAAACAGTCTACATTAGTGATTTAGCCATAAAACCTAGTCATATGATTGGATTGATCGATAAATGGTTTAAGGATTACAGAGAGAATTTCTGAAATATGCGTATAATCCTAAATAACCATTAACCTAGAATTAGGTTAAACAAACCTATTTAACTAGGCTTAGACCTAAAGGCCCAAGGCCCATTACAAACCAACCAAACAAGTCCAAATTAACAATTAAGGCTTTTTACAACGTATTAAATAATAAAACATTTAAACTTTATAAATGTGTTATACAACTTTCAACACACTAGGACTTTCAGTCCTAACGATCTCCTCCTAAAGTTGAATAAAGCATTTATCATCTTGAAACCTTCAGGTATTGATATTCTCTCCCTCTTGAATCTC
This sequence comes from Arctium minus, assembly GCA_954870635.1. NCBI lineage: Eukaryota > Viridiplantae > Streptophyta > Magnoliopsida > Asterales > Asteraceae > Arctium > Arctium minus. The sequence goes on from OX941081.1 coordinate 29,667,084, forward strand.
TAAAAAACTTTGGTGTTGTTTGTCTTGTCTTCATGTCTTTTCAAGATTCCCCTTGAATAAAGCTCTTGGCTTCATATTTCAACTTTGTAACCAGATTCAATGTACAATAGCCTTGACTGAACGCACTATTGAGCAACTTTCAACTGTAGAAACTCAACACATCGGATCAACACACAAGAAAGATAATGTGTGAGTTACGTGACATTCCACGGTGCATCTTCAGTTTAAAAAAAAGAATTTGTCTTTGAACCATGAGTTGATAATGCTTTCAGCTTCAGAACTTGTTTCAATTAGCTCGTAGGAGGAATCAACTTGTAGCAAACACCATATGATAAGGGATAAATGAATTGCAATCTTTGAATCTAATGGATTTTCAACCTTAGATAAGAAATTATGTCACTCCCCCTCAGATTTTGCTAACTCCCCCTCAACACGATAATCTGTGTCTTTGAATTTTGTGTCGTTCTCCCCCTCATGATGATTAGGAGAATCATGAGCATCATGTAACTTCAAAGACTAAATGGATGAGTAGAAAAATACCAAATAAAACGATTCAGTAACCAAGGGTAACAGCTAACACAGAAACACAATAGTAATTGTTATCACAACAATTGAAATAATTGTGTGGCCTACTTTCAGAGTTGGCAAAGGGGTATCTCTGATAGCACTTCCAGTTATCCTAGAATAGTAAAACTTACTTCTCAAACTTTTCCGACAATATCACAAAGATATGTGATTGGAATCACAAATATTTGTTCGTGTGTGAAAGAAATATAAATCATATCTGTAACACCCCAATTTTCGAAATGCATCATTTCAAGATAATACCAAAACTGATATATTAGGGAAAAATAAGATAAAGGATTTTGGACTTGAATCCTATATTTTATAGTCTTTATGGATAAAGGATTCAATTACGAGTCCAACGGTCCTTTCCGGAGCGAAAACGGAGCTATAACGAATAAGTTATGGCCAAAACAGTGAACGAGAACAAAACCGGGCGAACAGTGCATCTCGCGACTTACGCCATGACTTAGGAATTATGCCACGACTTAGGGAAGCGGGCGACTTACACCGCGACTTACAGTAGCGGCATAAGTCGCGAAACACCCTGGTCGAGCTTAAAACCCGATTTTCAGCCACCAAACTTCATTTCTTCATATCTTCTTCATCACAACTCCGATTTGAGTGATTCAAGTTGCCATGGTTTCGTTTTTGAGAGATCTTAGAGGATATGGCAAGATATTTGAAGTCTATTGAAATATCTAAGGGTGTTTTGTGGTGGTAATTTCCTCATCTCTCTCAATGTTAAGCTAGGGTTTGATGATTTCACCCTTTTCCCTTTCATCCTTCAACTTGGGTTTGATTTTGATGACTTGTCTGGTGAAGGTGATCTTGTAGATGTGTTGGATCTAAGATCTAGGAAGTTTTCTTGGTGGTTCAAGCCTTCATCAAGGGTGATTCAAGTTTTGGGGGTAAAACCTAGATTTAGCCTAAATCTAGCAAGGTGAGTTCAAGTTGAATTGTGAAAACATTGTACATGCCAAAATGTTCATTTTAAAGTATTTATGTGTTTTACATGAAATTGTCAACTGTTGAGTTATTTGGTAACTTTTGACTATTTGAAGTGTTTAGCTTTATAGACCTTGTAGAACACCCATATTTGGGAATTTTGGGCATCTTGGCAAATAAGTCATAAATGGAAGTATTTTAATGATTTTATTGCATAAATGGAGTTCACTTGGTCAAAATGCACTATTGATGTTTGTTGAAAATATGCATCATTCTTGTAGTGGGACGTCTTGAAAATACGAATATACGAGTCATATTGATTTTGGGTCGTTCCGGAATTTTTGGACATTTTAACAGTCGTAAACCTTTTGGTTATGGGTCGTAGGCCAATTTGAAATAGAGAGTAAATGATTGTTGGAAAATGATGTAATCTATCGACTTGTGTATTTGGTCAAATATTTATTATGTCGTTGGGCTTGTTTCAAACTTAGATGAGTCTTGGGAGTACTCGTTGGTTTTGGTAGATCGATATGGGGCCTTGTCGTATGGTGTACCTAGTTGCATCTCATTTGTGAGTTACATCTATTGGATTCGTTAGTTCATCCGTTAGAGTCATGTAACGTGTTAGGCTGTAATGCAATAGATCCATAGGCATAGAGGTAGGTTTTTCGTGTAAGTGGGATAAGATTCCTGTGTTTTAATCTAGAAATAGGCGTTGATGATACGATGTAAGTCCTAAATAATCAAGTGTGTCAAGGATGGCGAGATCCCAAGGTAAAGATGTGGATAGGGTTGAACTTGGTGATTCTTTGGGGCTAAAGACTTGGATAGAGTTGAACCCATGCTTGCACTGAACTAAAGACTTGGATAGGGTTGATGTTCAAATGACTAAAGACCCAGAGAGGGTTGATGTCTACTATGACTAAAGACCCAGAGAGGGTTGACGTCTACTATGACTAAAGACCCAGAGAGGGTTGACGTCTACTATGACTAAAGACCCAGAGAGGGTTGGTGTCTATTATGACTAAAGACCTGGATAGGGTTGATGTCTACCTTGACTAAAGACCTAGATAGGGTTGATGTCAATGGTTGTTTATCCTTTAAGATACGCTTATAACATACATATGTGGCTTAACTTTGTGTACCCACCACATTCAATGGAATCGGGTCTTCCCCGTCACCGAAAGGTGTTGTGTTGGGTACTGAATCTTGTATCCTTGTTTTCGGTGACATATTGTATATGGGATTTATTAACCATGATTTATGGGTTGAGTGTTATGCCCCACCCGTGTTTTGGGTGTTTTGGGATGTGAAGTGTTATTCACGGTATCACAATTGGGAGTCGATTTATATTCACGTTTTGAGTGAGTTTTGGGTCGCATCGTTTTATAAAGAATGTTTGTATTAGAACGTTGTCTTTAATGGTGCAAACTGTGGGGAAACGAGTCGTCTCTATTTCTAAAGTAAATTAGTTTGAAAGATCTTGATTTAAACTGATTTCCTTTCTTTTAAAGATATATATAGTCATGTTAAAACTCTTGAACTCACTAGGCGTTAGCCTAACCTTTTATTTGTCGGCATGTGCATCAGGTTTCAGTTGGGGTTGGTTCTAGCGGTGCTATGAAGAGATGAGCACTAGATTGCGTGAGAGTGAGTAGCTTGGCGAAGTCTTCCGCAATTGGAGATGGTGACTGTTTTTGGGTTATAGTAACACCCAACTCTAGTTAGTCTCTATGTAAGACTTTAATTACTCGTTGATGATTCAACCTAGAAATGTATTTCAATTATAGACTTGTAGTAAGAGATTTTATCCCTCTTTGAGGTGTTATTAAAAGTTTTAAATTAGTCGCTCTTTCCAAATTTGAGGGTGTTACAAGTTTGTATCAGAGCATAAGTTTGAGAGAATTAGGTGTTGATTTTGGATACCTAGACTCAAACTAGTGTTTGTTAAGTGATTGAGAGAGAGAGAGAGTTGCTCCATTTGGTACCTTAAGATAGGATATTCGGGAGTTGATTGGGTCGCTAGAAACGGGAAACTTGTCAAGGATAGCAAGGACGGTCATGTACGGTACGTTCATAATGACACCTGGCCAGTGGCATGGTGAATCTACATGCTACATGTGTATACTTGTACTACCTTGGTGGGATGACCGTTGGGGTAGTAAGGAAGTTTCTAAGCGAGTAGTCTAAGGAAGAATCGATGTTTATGGCATCGTCACTTTGGAAAGATAGTTAAGCGCGATGAATGCTTTTAGTAGATCATTTTGGTGTTGGAGTTATTGGTGGAAATTAGGACCATGGGCTTGATAAAAAGACTCTATTTCAAGAAGAGATTGTAAGTTAATCAGATTGGTGTGATTATGACTTTTAGACGTTTGATATATCCAGATGACAATAGTGTGACCGAGAACTTGAGGAGCGTGGTTTCTAGACGATGAATGCCGACCAAATTCATGCACAAAAGAATTTAATTTTGAAATAAATTGCGTCAATTATTCCTCGTGATTCGAAATTGTCATGTGGTTTACATTTCGAAATGTTGGAAAAATGTTTAGCACACACAAGATTTTAAACGACGATTTCGAGCATGCACAAAATTGTTTTATGGCATGAGGTTGAAAACTTTGTTGAGACTTTCTTTATTCTCATTGTTGTCCAACGTTATTTCGTAAATATTGTGATGTTTGTATTTTGACGTTGTGTAGAGTCTTGGACAAGTAACTACGGCTTATGACCTTAACATTGGACCTCCTCCACATATGTTAAGGCCTTGGACGAAGAGTTGTGGTCCACTATTTTAGTGTTTGAGTTTTCTTGGGAATTATATCCCATGTGAATTTTGTTAAGTTTTATGGAGTATTATTTTACGACGTTCGCGACGTTTGGGTGAACCTTGAAATGCACAGTCTAAGTTCTTTACGTGCGTTGTTTTATGGGTTGTTGGGAAATTCATTTCATAAGAATTTTGTTGGTGGATGTCACCCCCATTTGTTATTTTGGAAGTTTCAAGGTTGTGCGGGTTCATTTCGAGTTTTATGCGAGTATAGCTCGTCGTGCACAACTTAGTGGGTGAGTTGATTTAAACTTTTGGTATGAGCAAACTTAAGAAAAACCTTGGATGGTTCGTGTTGAACTGAGGCATTCAGCATTCTTTGATATTCGGTTCTATCATTTCGTTTCACACAATGCATTATATTGATTTACTCGTATGCATGGCATAATATCCACCATTTCGGGTCAAAGAGTGTTATCCATGCGGCTAAAAGTTGAAGTCAATTTAAATTATTTGTACGTTTGACCCAAATCGCATACATCTATTTTTACTAAGTTTTGGGGATAAACTGTTATATGCGAGTCACATTGAGAAATTTTATTTCATGTCATTATATGATTAAATGAGAAATTTTTAGAACTTGATTACGTGAATTTCCCTTCTGGAGTTTTGTACAAACGCATTGTTACACACTGTCTTAGTACATAAAATTTTCTTCATATATGGAGTAAGTTGATGCATGTTAGGCCGTGGTGGCCCATTCGAAAAGTTTGATTGGGTATCTTTGTCTATTGTCATTATTAGTTTGAGTAATGACCAAGCGGTTTTCAAAATGGTTTTATGTGTGTGGCGTTTGAGACCACTTTGTACACCTACCGAGTAAACAGTAGCGAATTTTTATTAGTGCGTTTCTAAAGATATTGCACTTAGAAGTTGTATAAAATTTCAAATTGGCATAGTAGTTGAAAAACCTTGAACTCATTAGAGTTGTAGATTTGAACCCCTTCCATGAAAGGAGTTGTGATCAGGACTAGATGAGTCCTTGGAAAATGAAGTGTTGGAGTAACCTATCTGTGGTCAGTTTCAAATTTTGCATTTCAGTTTATGAATCGGTACACGCTCAAATGATTGAAGTAGTAGAATTGTCTATTCTACTAGATATTTAAGTGGTGATCTTTCTGTTTCGGTAAATATTCGAGATAAATCTTTGGGTGGTTGCTTGCATATGGTTAGATTTGAATTGATGGGCCGCAGGTTAACATCAAGTACGTATCAGTGATGTGCCTTCTTGGAAAATCTTCAGAAATAAAGAGGATATTGTGACCCGTTTGTTAGAAATGTAAGATTCGAATTTAGTGAAATGATAAATGTTAACTTCGAATCATCAGTATAAAATATGGAAGGAAATTTAAGGTGGTATGTCCACGGTTGAGGTGTAAAAGTTTTGGAACATAGGTGTCGACATTCGATTTGAGGATAATAACCGTTGGGATGTTTCATCGTACTTCCGATGAAACCGGTGCGTTAGCAATTTAAGTGGTAACCTTGAGGTGGTTAGATGATGGAAATTAGGAATCGATCATTGGTAATTCTGTAATCAACAAGGTTTCATTGATTCGTCAACTGATACTCGACTGCACAGTTTGGGAGTTGAGTAACCGTGGAGTTGGGATAATCCGTTGTCTATCGATGTTGTGTCGTGTTAGTTGAGGAACGGATCGAATGTTGTGATTGGATCGAACCTAACTGATGTTAGGGAATGTCGTCAAGGAAGGGATGATGAATCTTTAATAGTATGGATTATTGAGGTATTGGGTTAGAAGGTCGAGGTAAACCTTAAGTAGAAATCGACTATTGAGGAGACCATGATGTGTCGGAATTAAAAGTACCTAAGGGATAAGTTCGCTTTGGACATTCTTGGTGGAACTATTCTTGAGGGGTTATGTGCAACCTAAGGTTGGGAGACAACCGAGATTTTAAGGATAGGAAAGTGGTTGATAAGGACACTATGTCCATCTCGTCATCGATAAGATATATCGAACCTTGAAATCGAGTTGTGACGGTTCGTTATAAGAAATATAGTGACAACCTTAAATGGGATGCGATCCGTTTCGTACATGGGGCAAGGTATCGTGGAGGCATTCCTTTTTGGGTAGAGAACCGATTGACCTCGCTAAGGGCAATGTTGGATGTTTGATCGGTGCCAGATTTTGAGGACGAAATCTCTTTCAAGGTTGGGAGGATTGTAACACCCCGATTTTCGAAAAGCATCATTTCAAGATAATACCGAAACTGATATATTAGGGAAAAATAAGATAAAGGATTTTGGACTTGAATCCTATATTTTATAGTCTTGATGGATAAAGGATTCAATTACGAGTCCAACGGTCCTTTCCGGAGCGAAAACGGAGCTATAACGAATAAGTTATGGCCAAAACAGTGAACGAGAACAAAACCGGGCGAACAGTGCATCTCGAGACTTACGCCGCGACTTAGGAATTATGCAACGACTTAGGGAAGCGGGCGACTTACGTCGCGAGTTGCAGTAGCGGCATAAGTCGCGAAACACCCTGGTCAAGCTTAAAACCCGATTTTCAGCCACCAAACTTCATTTCTTCATATCTTCTTCATCACAACTCTGATTTGAGTGATTCAAGTTGCCATGGTTTCATTTTTGAGAGATCTTAGAGGATATGGAAATATATTTTAAGTCTATTTAAAGATCCAAGGGTGTTTTATGGTGGTAAGTTCCTCATCTCTCTCAATGTTAAGCTAGGGTTTGATGATTTCACCCTTTTCCCTTTCATCCTTCATCCTGGGTTTGATTTTGATGACTTATCTGGTGAAGGTGATCTTGAAGATGTGTTGGATCTAAGATCTAGGAAGGTTTCTTGGTGGTTCAAGCCTTCATCAAGGGTGATTCAAGTTTTGGGGGTAAAACCTAGATTTAGCCTAAATCTAGCAAGGTGAGTTCAAGTTGACTTGTGAAAACGTTGTACATACCAAAATGTTCATTTTAAAGTATTTATGTGTTTATCATGAAATTGTCAACTATTGAGTTATTTGGTAACTTTTGACTATTTGAAGTGTTTAGCTTTATAGACCTTGTAGAACACCCATATTTGGGAATTTTGGGCATCTTGGCAAATAAGTCATAAATGGAAGTATTTTAATGATTTTATTGCATAAATGGAGTTCACTTGGTCAAAATGCACTTTTGATGTTTGTTAAAAATATGCATCATTCTTGTAGTGGGACGTCTTGAAAATACGAATATATGAGTGATATTGATTTTGGGTCGTTCTGGACTTTTTGGACATTTTAGCAGTCGTAAACCTTTTGGTTGTGGGCCGAAGGCCAATTTGAAATAGAGAGTAAATGATTGTTGGAAAATGATGTAATCTATCGACTTGTGTATTTGGTCAAATATTTATTATGTCGTTGGGCTTGTTTCAAACTCAGATGAGTCTTGGGAGTACTCGTTGGTTTTGGTAGCTCGATATGGGGCCTTGTCGTATGGTGTACCTAGTTGCATCTCATTTGTGAGTTACATGTATTGAATGCGTTAGTTCATCTGTTAGAGTCATGTAACGTGTTAGGCTGTATTGCAATGGATCCATAGGCATAGAGGTCGGTTTTTCGTGTAAGTGGGATAAGATTCCTGTGTTTTAATCTGGAAATAGGTGTTGATGATACGATGTAAGTCCTAAATAATCAAGTGTGTCAAGGATGGCGAGATCCCAAGGTAAAGATGTGGATAGGGTTGAACTTGGTGATTCTTTGGGGCTAAAGACTTGGATAGAGTTGAACCCATGCTTGCACTGAACTAAAGACTTGTATAGGGTTGATGTTCAAATGACTAAAGACCCAAAGAGGGTTGATGTCTACTATGACTAAAGACCCAGAGAGGGTTGATGTCTGCTATGACTAAAGACCCAGAGAGGGTTGACGTCTACTATGACTAAAGACCCAGGGAGGGTTGGTGTCTATTATGACTAAAGACCTGGATAGGGTTGATATCTACCTTGACTAAAGACCTAGATAGGGTTGATGTCAATGGTTGTTTATCCTTGAAGATACGCTTATAACATACATATGTGGCTTAACTTTGTGTACCCACCACATTCAATGGAATCGGGTCTTCCCCGTCACCGAAAGGTGTTGTGTTGGGTACTGAATCTTGTATCCTTGTTTTCGGTGACATATTGTATATGGGATTTATTAACCATGATTTATGGGTTGAGTGTTATGCCCCACCCGTGTTTTGGGTGTTTTGGGATGTGAAGTGTTATTCACGGTATCACAATTGGGAGTCGATTTATATTCACGTTTTGAGTGAGTTTTGGGTCGCATCGTTTTATAAAGAATGTTTGTATTGGAACGTTGTCTTTAATGGTGCAAACTGTGGGGAAACGAGTCGTCTCTATTTCTAAAGTAAATTAGTTTGAAAGATCTTGATTTAAACTGATTTCCTTTCTTTTAAAGATATATATAGTCATGTTAAAACTCTTGAACTCGTTAGGCGTTAGCCTAACCTTTTATTTGTCGGCATGTGCATCAGGTTTCAGTTGGGGTTGGTTCTAGCGGTGCTATGAAGAGATGAGCACTAGATTGCGTGAGAGTGAGTAGCTTGGCGAAGTCTTCTGCAATTGGAGATGGTGACTATTTTTGGGTTATAGTAACACCCAACTCTAGTTAGTCTCTATGTAAGACTTTAATTACTCGTTGATGATTCAACCTAGAAATGTATTTCAATTATAGACTTGTAGTAAGAGATTTTATCCCTCTTTGAGGTGTTATTGAAAGTTTTAAATTAGTCGCTCTTTCCAAATTTGAGGGTGTTACAATATCGATTAGGCTCAAAGATTGATTCAACCTGGGACACAGGTTAGAAACCAATAGACACAGTGAGATGAGTATGAAGTTCGGAGACCGCAGCTGATGTCTTCTTTTTTCAATATCTAAGTCCTCCGAGTGAGGAATATATAGATTATGTGCTAATTCTCCATGAATATATGAAATAAGTATCTTTTGTGAGATACTTGAGTGGCTAGGTGGGGTGACACGAGTTATCGACACTGGGTCCATGTCTTTTTCAATATTCATTTCCAAAGAACAAGAATGAATAGATTGTGTGGTAACCCGGATAACTGACTCGGTTAAATTGGTAAGGACCAATAATTCTTTTAAGTCATGCCACATCCTCACCATAATCTTTTCGCTCCGAACTCATCTATCAATCTAGACCCTCACTGATATCTATGAATGGGATGTGTTTCTTGGGTAGGTCTTTCCGGTTCTGGATTGACCATAGAAACTTTATTAGCCCTAACACTCCTTTAACTCACCAAAATGAAACATTGATGTAAACATTAAGAAGTCAAACATTTAGGAACGAGTTCTGAACTGAAGTGTTTCGAAGTCGATATGAAAGAACAAAGAAACATGGTACTCGCCCTCAAAAGTGGCATAACCCTTGATTGTAGTCATGTGACGTGAATAATCTAAATTAAATCACACATTCCTGCAAAACAGATTAGGAAGATTTTGGTTTTGGTATCCATGTTGTGATGGATCCTTGAGGGTTAGTTGCCTTAGCTTTGAAGCTATTAAATTGAGAATTGGGGATGCTATAAGTACCATACCAATTATTAACATACCTTGAATCCACAAAGTCACTCTTTCCACAGTGAGTGCAACAGATCTTTGCTCGGTTTAGACTGATCAACTTCGTTGTATAATAAACATAAGTAGGTGAATCGGTCTTGGAAATACATGACTTTGTATCAACTACAGGAGAATCATGAGACTTGTTTCCATCACTACTTTCTGTAGTCGATTTCTTTCTCCAAACCATCTTGACTTTTAGTAACACTTGATTATTTGAATCATCAACAAGAGAATTATAGAAAAGATTTGAAGGGCGAATCTGATCTTTTGAAAATTCATTTGATTTAACAAACTTCTTCGAAGAGTTAGTTGTAGAAGGCGACTTGAAGAATAAGAGGACTGAACAACAGTATCGGGACAGGCTTGTTCAGACAAATCAGCTTTAATATTTATTTCTTCAAGTTTCTTGACTTTTGCGGATAAGACATTTCTTTCTTCGAGAATTAAATCAATTATTTTTGTAAATCGGATTTTACCTTCAGTTATTTCAAAATCTCTATTGCTAATCCAGATAATTTATTTGAATGCTTATGAATCTCTGTTTCGAAAATCTTTCTTTCACTTTCAAAATCTTTTTCTACACTGTTGCGTTTATCTGATATCTCTTTAAAAATCGCAACATAGTTCTTTTCAAGCATTTTCTTTTCACTCTCAAAACATTTTCGCTCTTTCTCAAAAGAATCTCTCTCAATTATCAAAACATTTTCAAAATTAGAAATCTGTTTTGAAAGTTTAGCATGCTTGAGCACAAAGGTTTTTCTTTCGTCAAAAACTTTCTTTGAAAGATCAAGAATCTTTCTTTCAAAATTCTTTCTTTCATTTGAAAAATCAACTTTTACTTTTTTCAAAAACAACAAGTCTTTTCTTAAGATCGAGATTTTCATTCTCCAACACGTTTCCTCTTTCTTCAAGCACCAAGTACTTCTCTTCTTTGGCTTCAAAATCTGCAACTTTTCGTTCAAGTTCAGATATTTTCTTTGAATTTTCAACCCTTGTCGGATCACTTCTCTTCATATGAGCTTCTCTTTCAATATCTGAAATCTCTTTGTTCAGAGACTTTATTTGGTCAACAAACATATTGTATTATGAGCTATTCTCTGTTGCCTTTTCAAGTTCAGAATTCCTGCGTTTGAGCCTGTCATTGCTTCTCTGTAAAAAGCATATTTGTTGATACGATTCGATTTCCGATTTCACATTGTGCAACTCTAGTTGACGACCGCTTTCTCTGCCATCAGTGTGCTAACGGTCTCTAACTTGTTTTCCAATTTCTTTTCGAGAGCTGCAATCTTTGCTTTGTGTTCAGAGATGGGTATATAAGACATTGTTACTTGGAAAACTTGAAGTCCAGGGACTAAACTTGTCAATATATTAAAAATTCAAAGTGCAAGGACCAAAAGTGACAAAGAGTGTGAGACAATTTATGTGATATTTGGTGCACTGTTGTGATTGTGAGACAATTTATTTGATCCAAAAAGGTAAATTTTAAGAAATAGGACTTAAAATTGAAAAGATTACGAACTAACGAGAATTAAAACAACCGGTATAAAATTAAATTGATTCTTGAAAAAATTTAACTGGAACTGATTAAGACTGACACAGGGAATAACAAACTGAGACTGGGATCCGGACCTAGAATCCGGATAGAGATCCGGAATTTTGAACTGCAAGAACTAGGTCCGGGAAACCGGTATTTACCGGGAAACCGGTATTTACCGGAAACCGGTATGTACCGAGAAACCGGGATTTACCGGGAAACCGGGATTTTACCGGTTGGAAACTAGGTGGTACCGGGAAACCGGAGGACCTGGGAAACTGCAGGGAGCGGGAAAATGTGGAACCGGGAAACTGAAGCCCAGGAGAAGATTCCGGAAAACTCTAAGAACTAGGAAACTAAAGAACACGGGAGATCGAAGGATTTCTAGGTTTCTTCAATCTTCTTCGATAAACGTGGCGATAAACTTAAAATCGACTCAAAACCAACTTTTTAAAACAAAAATTAATTAAAGATTTTTCTTAGCAACCACAAACCCGGATTAAATTCAACATTAATAACATTAAAACTCAAAACAAACACTTGAATTTGAGGAACACAGTAAAGCGTCCGAAAGAAGCAGAAAATCGATTAAGCAGTAGTCGATAAAAGAAGGGTTTTAGACAAACCTTTTGGATCAAAACTCTTGTCTCTTTGCTCTGATACCAATTGTGGATCCCAGAACAGTGCAATAACAAGAACAATCAATGATTAACAGTAAAGAATAAGGATTGAATCACAAAACCTAGTCATATGATTAGATTGATCGATAAAGGATTTAAGGATTACATAAAGAATTTATGATATAATCGTGTAATCCTAAAATGACCATTAACCTAGAATTAGGTTAAACAAACCTATTTAACTAGGCTTAGACCTAAAGGCCCAAGGCCCATTACAAACTAACCAAACAAGCCCAAATTAACAATTAAAGCTTTTTACAACGCATTAAATAATAAAACATTTAAACTCTATAAATGCGTTATACAACTTTCAACGCACACTTTCAGTCCTAACAGCGTGGTCCCCCAATAAGTATCGAACTTCTTCTTCATCCTTGAAGCCATTTCTTTCAAGTTCTTTTTATCGCTTGAACACCATTTATTAATCAACCCATGAACTAGCGACAACTCGTGAAAATAAACATTCGAACTAACGTACAAAGAAGCACTGAACTTTAAAGTGGCATCATAGAAAACCTTCAAAAACTTACAAAAAGTAGCACACATCTCCCAATCCTTATGTTAGGGCTACTTTGTTAGTTAAATAGAAGTTCAGGGTAGATTATGACAAGTTATTAAAGTTGTAAGCTTGTTGGGCCTTAAAGCCCATAAGACCATTAGGCCTGCGAGCCCGAGTATTTAAAGTTATTTATGTTTCATTTATCAGTTAAGAGATTCATTATTCAGTTTTCTAGTCATTAGGTTTACATATCCTTATCAGAAATTCTCTCTGTAAACCTTAACCCTTTGAAGTATTATCAATCATATGACTAGTTGCTGTGCCCTATAATCTGTTCATCTTTGATTGCTGATTATTCTGTTTTGCACTGCACTGGGATCTACAATTGGTATCAGAGCAAATAGGCAAAAGGTTTGATCCAGAAAAAGGTTTGTCTAAAACCCTATAATCATTCTTTTATGTGTTAATCGCTAATATGTGCCTTATTTGATAAACAGTTTATGTGTGTTATCGATCTGGTTTGTTTGGTTATCGGTCTAATATATTGTTTAATTGGGTTCCTCGATTTTTCTGAGTTAAATTGCGTATCGATCGAAAGTTTTTTTTTTCTTTTCTGGAAATTTTTTTTTCGATCGAATCTTAGTGAACCCTCGGTCTTAGTGATTTCTGGGTTGTGTATCGTATCCGGTCATTGGTCTGCTTGTTTTTGTTTAATTCCTTCGATCAAAGGATCGAAGGATCTGGGTTTGGGTTCGATCGAATCTCAAAACTCTTCGAGTTCTTCGGTCGAACTCTTCGAGTTCTTCGGTCGATTTTGATTATTCGATATTATCTTTATTTGTGGTTATCTATTTTAAAGTCTTTCGACCTGAGTATTCGACCGGACACGTGTGTTCCGGTCTTGTCCTTTCGACCGAATAGGACTTCCTCCTTCGACCGGACACTTGTGCTCCGGTCAAACTCTTTCGACCGAATAGAGTTTCCCCGGTCTTGTCCCTTCGACCGAATAGGAGTGCTCCGGTCTTGACCCTTCGACCGAATTAGAGTTCCTCCGGTTGTGTCCTTCGACCGGATACGTGTGTCCCCGGTCGTATCATTCGACCGGATAAGTGTATCTCCAGACGTGTCCTTCGACCGGATACCTGCTTCCTCCGGGCATACCTTCGACCGGATATTGTTTGACTTGTTTTTCTGATTAGACCAAGTGTTTTCTGTGGTTTCTATTTTATTGTATTTGGATCATTCTGCTTGCCTAACGATCATTACAGTGCTCTTAAGTTAAGAAGTAAAGATGAACTCAAGGGATGCTCTAGCCATCGGTTCTGACCAAAAGCCCCCGGTGCTCTTTCGGGGAGAGTACCCTCAGTGGCATGACCGATTTATGAACTTCATAGAAGCAAAATCTAACTATGAAGATATATACAAATGCCTGACTGAGGGTCCACAAGATTGGCCAATGAAAGTGGTACCGGGAAACCCAACTGAAGGAAGGCCAGAGCGTCAGATTCGGAAATCTGTTGGTGATTTTACTAAGGAAGAAAAGGATATGTACGAGGCAGAAAAGCTGGAAAAATCGTATCTTCTTCAAAGTCTACCAAATGACATTTATGCTTGTATATATAGCTTCAAGGACTCTTCGAAAAAGATGTGGGACCAAATAGAGAAGATGATGATGGGAAGCCACATCAATAACCAGCTAAAAGTGACCAACTGTATCACCAGATATGATGGGTTTAAAGCACGAAAGGGTGAAACGCTGACGGAAACCTACGAAAGGTTTAATATGCTCCTAAATGATCTTCAGAAAAATAAGATCACAAAGACGAACACGGAAAACAACATAAAGTTTATGAACAACTTACAGCCTGAGTGGAAACCGTTCGTCTCCCATATTCGCCACACTCAAACCTTGGAGAAGTTGTACCTTCACGAACTCTATGAAATGCTGCTCCAAGACGAAGAAGAAGTGATGGAACTTATTGGGAAAGTAGAGGAAAAGCCAGCAACTGATCAAATAGCACTCGTTTCTGAGAGAAGAGGCAAGTCCGTCAGCCAATCATCTGGAAAAGAGCCCGTGCTGAGTGATTCTGAACCTGAAGATCCCGATAGCGACTCGGATCCAGAACTTGCCAAGATGAAAGAAGCAATGGTTTTTCTCACTCAAGCATTTCAAAAGAGGAAGTTTTTTTCCAAGACTTCCAACAAGCAAAGAGTCTCTACTCGACGTGATCATCGAGAAAAGTCTGAAGGTAATAGTCGCTTTGAAGCTGGTAAGAAGCCTGACAAGAGAAATGAAGAAAAGCCGAAAGACGAACCGATCAAATGTTACAATTGTGGTCGGTTAGGTCATTTCGCCAAAGATTGTCGCAAGCCAATTGTGCGCAACGCCGACTACTACCGAGCCAAGCTGCTTCTTGCCAAAGAAAAGGAAGCCGGTAAAGCTCTAATGGCTGAAGACGATTACTGGTTACAAGTGTCGGATGAAGAACCTGAGGATGCTGAAGCTCATTTGTGTTTCATGGGCAACCATTCACCACCATCCGATACTGATGAAGAAGATCACAATGCTCCTTGCCAGGTATGTGCCCCTTTTCATGAAGCTTTACTTGATCAGATGCAACTTTCAATGAACAAACTTGACTCTTACAAGCGTCTTTTAAAAGAAAAAGAACAACTTCTCTCATCTCTGGAACACCGTATCACTAAACAGTCTGACTTTATGGAAAAACAAAGCTTAGAAATTTCTAGCTACCTGTGCACGATTTCTAATTTAAGAGAAGAGAATGTGAGTTGTTCAACAGAGTCACAAAAACTAATGACCGAAGTAGATGACCTGACCGCTAAGCTACGTACGTCTGAGACTGAGAAAATTGATTTGTTAAATCAAAACGTGGCTTACAAAAATGAGAACATAAGGTTATCAAATCAGTTAGAAGAGCTTGAAAAGAAACTTTATAAATTTGGTCAATCTGATCAAACGCTAAAGCTAATCGCACCAAAAGAACCAAAGTACGGAAATGCGGGTATCGGGTACGATAACCCTAATTATTTAAACAAGGCTTTATCCAAAGTTCCTACTTTATATGCATCTGAATTTTTTGGGTTAGACAAAATCTTTCCTGAATATAAGATACATTGGACCACACCCACTGAGGAGGAAGAATTGGAAGATAAGTTGAGAAGAGAAAACTCTGTTCTTTCTAAAAGGACAGTTCCTTTTGTGTATGACTCATTAAATGCTACTTATAATACTGACAAACCCCGTTTCCTGTCATCCGATTTTTTTCATAGTTACTCTCAAGCTGAACTAGATACTAAAACAGTTAAAACTGAGGAGGAACCTCTAGCTCCCAAAGTTTATGTTCCAACTCTGATTTTAGAAAAGAAACTTGTTCATCTAGAAGAATCGTATGCACTAGAAAGGGAAAATTTTCAAAAGGAAAAGCAAAGTCTTTTATCTAAAATTGAGTGTCTCAATTCCAACAAAAGGGAGACTATGTCAGATGAGGAAAAAGAATATTACCAGACGGAAATAAAGAAGTTGCACTCACAACTGGCCGCTATGGCAGCAGATCATCTGAAAGTGCAACTTCACAAGGTTGACCCTCAAACTCAGCCTTCCATTCTCCAAAGAGAGATATCTCATCTGTCTGAAAACTCTTATCCTTCTTCTGACACATCTTCCTGCAAAGCTTTTATGGGTGACTCGTCACCAATCATTTCAAATAAAGGAAAAGAGCCTCAAAGTTTTGAATCAGATCAGTGTTCTGATTGTAAAAATGCTTCCGCCTATGATCTGCTCTCAACAAACTCTTCCAATGCTCTGAAGTCCTCATGTGATAAGGTCCTTTCTGATGAGGAACTAGAATTTTCCGCATTCTTGAATTCTGAGGTGTGTTTAGATAGCAAGTTGAGCCAATTTGATTTTAATCCTTCTCTACCTAGCCATGTTGATTTTTTAAAAGAGTCATGTGAGCCTCCGGCTAAATTTTACAAGGGTGAATGTTCTGCATCTGCCCCGCAAAAACCTTCTGTGAACAATTCTTCAAAATCTTCCAAGTCTAAATCTAAAAGGCGTTCACAGAAGAAGAAAAAGCCCGGTCGCTCTCAAAGGTCACAATCGTCAATTTTCAAATCCTCTGACTATGGGTTTAACGGCATTTCAGATACGTATGGTCGGCGGGAAGAAGTGAAGTATGCTTGGGTAGCTAAGAAGTCAAAAGAGAGCTCGGCAACATCAGAATTAGTTGATCCTGTTTTAAAGTCTAGAAAGAACAATAACAATCATGATGTTTTTATTTCTAAATCTCTAGTTGATTGTAATGGAAACCTTCCTTTAAAAGTTTATTCCATTCCGCAATTACTTCAACTGTCTCATGATTGTTTGTGTTGTTCTTATTGTGGATCAAATGATTTTGTTCATAGTCGTTATGCATCTGATTGGTTTGGCTCATATCATATTGCTCATAATCATTCTTATCGTGATGTTTCCCGTGAAAGACAAAGACCCAACTCTAAACGGGTCTCTAAGTCGGGTGTTAACTCTAACCCCAAAGGACCCATTTACGAATGGGTACCTAAAAAGAAATAACCTGTTTTGCAGGACGGTCATGTGTGGTATCTAGATTCAGGTTGCTCCAAGCACATGACCGGAAGAAGGGAGCTTCTCACAAACTTCACCGAGAGGTTTTGTGGAAATGTACGGTTCGGGAATGATCACTCCTCTCCCATCAGGGGTTACGGCGATATTGTCAAAGATAATATCACGATCAAGAAAGTCTCCTATGTCGAAGGTCTCGGTCACAATCTTTTCAGTATCGGTCAATTCTGCGACAAGAATCTCGAGGTTACTTTCAAGGCTAAAAGGTGTAGCGTTCGAACTGAGGATGGTAAAGAAATACTTGCTGGAACGCGACGCACCAACCTCTATACGATTGACCTCTCGTCCTTGAAACCTGACAAGGAAGTCTGTTTGTTGTCCAAAGCATCTACTGAACAAAGTTGGCTATGGCATCGTCGTCTCTCGCACTTGAACTTCAAGAACATCAACAAGTTGGTGCTCGGGGGACATGTCAAAGGTATGCCAGATCTCAAGTTTGCAAAAGATCATCTGTGCGCTGCCTGCGAAAAGGGCAAGATGAAAAAGGCGTCTCACAAGCCTAAAGTCGTTCCGAGTACTTCTCGGTCCCTTGAGCTAATCCACATGGACTTATGTGGACCGATGTGCGTTCAAAGCATAAATCACAAGAAGTATGTCCTGGTGATGGTTGATGATTTCTCTCGTTACACTTGGGTCCGATTTCTCCGTTCAAAGGACGAAACTCCCGAGTTGATAATCTCTCTTCTGAAGAGCATTCAAGTCAGTCTCAACCAAGTAGTTCAGACCATCAGGACGGACAACGGCACTGAGTTCAAGAATCAAATACTCACCGGTTATCTCACTTCAGTGGGTATCTCGCATACTTTCTCCGCCGCTCGTACTCCTCAGCAGAATGGGGTGGTAGAGTGTCGAAACAGAACTCTAGTTGAAGCAGCCCGCACGATGTTATCTCATTCCAAGCTACCACTATTTCTTTGGGCAGAAGCTGTTGCTACCGCTTGCTATACTCAAAATCGGTCTATCATCAACAAGCGTTTCAACAAGACTCCGTACGAGATCATCAACAAACGTATTCCGAACATCAACTACTTTCATGCTTTCGGATGCACCTGCTTTGTCTTAAATGATAAGGATGATCTTGGTAAATTCAGTCCCAAAGCGGATGAAGGAGTGTTCATCGGCTACTCTCAGCACGCAAAAGCCTTTCGTGTCTACAACAAACGGACGAAGACCGTCGTTGAAAGCGTAAACGTGACTTTTGACGAGGCCCCTGAAATGGTTTCTGAACATCTCAGTTCAGAACCCGCGCTTACTGGTGTGTTAGCTTCTGGACAATTTCGTACGGAGGCTACACAATCTACAGTGGATCCACATCATGCGACAAGAGCACATCTTTCTGATTTGGATTTACTGTTTGAATTCTTTTATACTGACTTATTTAATGTTAAGTCTAATACTACGTCATGTGACAGGAATACTGCTCAAGCACCAGAAGTGACACAAGTCACGGGCCCTACCGACTCCGGTGGTCTATCCTCGCCTGGTGCTCCACCCTCTACTGCCAATGATCAAGCTTCCCCGAGCTCAAGTGATAGACACCCTCTTGCTCAAGCTCTTGATGACGGTGCTACTGAACCAACTCATGTTTCCGTACAACTTCCTGCACCGACTTCTGTCGAAGGTGCTCTCGAAGCTTCCTCTCCGGCAATCTCGGAACATTCCATAGTTTCATCTCCAGCTGAGTCGTCCTCTACTCCTAGTTCGACTCCCACTACGAAGCTTACACCTCACAAGCCATCATCCCTCGAGGCAGTTCAGGATTTACCCCCAGGTGGTCATGTGGATTCCGATACCTCCCATCAGACATATCAACCACATCCACATACTACCAAATGGACTCGAGCACATCCTCTTCATCAGATCATTGGTGATCCCTCCACACCAGTTCAAACTCGATCCACCACCGCCAATGACTGCTTATTTTCCTCGTTCCTCAGCCGTATCGAACCTTCCACTGTCTCTGACGCACTGACTGATCCGGACTGGGTAATTGCTATGCAGGAGGAACTCAACCAGTTTGAGACCCTCAAAGTATGGCGCCTAGTTCCCCGTCCTAAGAACAAGACGGTGATCGGGACTAAATGGATTTTTAAGAACAAGAAGGACGAAAACGGCATCATTGTTCGGAACAAGGCGCGTCTAGTGGCTAAAGGATATCGCCAGCAAGAAGGAATTGATTACGATGAGACATTTGCACCGGTGGCCCGCATTGAAGCGATCCGCATGTTCCTCGCCTACGCCGCTCACAAGAATTTCATCGTCTTTCAAATGGACGTGAAATCCGCGTTTCTCAATGGTGTGCTCAAGGAGGAAGTTTATGTCTCGCAACCCGAAGGCTTCGTGAGTACTGAAAATCCGCATTACGTCTACTTTCTTGACAAGGCCCTCTACGGTCTTAAGCAAGCGCCACGAGCCTGGTATGATGCACTATCATCCTTCTTAGTCAAGTCTGGATTCTCTAAAGGTAAAATTGATACTACTTTATTTATTAAAAGAGAGAAGAATGATATCATTCTTGTACAAATTTATGTTGATGATATAATCTTTGGCTCCACGAACCCCAAGTATTGTCAGAACTTTTCTGCCTTAATGAGTAAACATTTTCAAATGAGCATGATGGGGCAAATGAATTTTTTCCTGGGTCTCCAAGTAAAACAATTACAATCAGGAATTTTCATTAATCAATCTAAGTACATCTCGGATATTCTTCGGAAATACCAGATGGAACAATCTTCATCTATGAAAACCCCCATGTCCACTACTCTAAAGCTTCACTCCGATCCTGACGGTAAGGATGTGAATGCTACTATTTATAGAGGTATGATTGGCTCTCTGATGTACTTGACGGCTAGTCGGCCTGACATTATGTTTTCGACATTCTTGTGTGCAAGATTTCAGTCGAAACCTAAAGAGTCTCACTTAGCTGCGGTTAAGCGAATTTTTCGATATTTAAAAGGTACTGCTGATCTTGGTTTGTGGTATCCAAAAGAGACAGGTTTTGAATTGACAGCCTACTCGGACGCTGACCACGCTGGAAACATGCTGGACCGGAAGAGCACGTCGGGTCATGTTCAGTTCTTGGGCGATCGTCTTGTAAGCTGGGCTTCCAAGAAGCAAAACTGCGTGTCCACCTCCACCGCCGAGGCGGAGTATGTAGCAGCCGCCAGTTGCTGCTCGCAAGTCATCTGGATGCGCACCCAGCTCAAAGATTATGGATTTAATTACTCCAGGATTCCCATCTACTGCGACTCGAAGAGCGCTATTGCTATATCAAGCAATCCCGTCCAGCACACGAAGACGAAGCACATTGATGTGCGCTATCACTTTATAAAAGATCACGTAGAAAAAGGTACTATCGAACTCTATTTTGTTAATTCAGAGCATCAGTTAGCAGACCTATTTACCAAAGCCTTGGACGAAAAACAATTTAATTACCTTGTGTCCAAGCTAGGTATGCTAAATCTGAAAGTTTGATCCGTTCGCAGCTCTCTACGAGTTTCATTCAATAACGAATGACTGTGACAAATGCACCAGTGCCTTGTCTCTGGTTGCTATTATCCACACTCCTTGGGTATTGCATTTCACTCGTTCAGCTCTGTGTCTGTTACGAACTTCTGTATCAACAAAGTAGATTTCGTGTTTTCCCGCTTCTTTTGTGTTCGTATGTCTGTTTCTGTGATTATGTGTGCAGTTTATCTCTTGTTCGCTGAAAAGTGCAAGGTGGTTTGGGTGGTGGATCCACATCCCGGTAATGTGTTCAGGAGGACCACTAGCATCAGTTGGTTGGTAAGTCTCACGGATCCTCTATTCGAAGGGGAGCAGGTAAAAGGGTTCTGTGTTTGGACCTCCTCATGGTAATCATTCAAGGGGGAGCTAGGTCTCGTGTCTGTTTATTTAAGTCATTTTTTTTCCTCCCTTGAATTTTTTTTTTAGTAGTTTTATATATCTCCGAAATCTCCAAAAAGATTTTTTTAAGGATTGTTTCTTTGATTTTGTTTTGTGGTTTGGTTTGTTTGGTTGGTTGTTTCGGCCCATAGCCTACCCCCCCCCCCCGGCCCAATCCCAGACTCGGCCCAAGCCCATACAACCTTCGGGGGTTTATAAACCCCGGTCGAACGGTGGTCGTCCTCATTCGATCGATTCCTTCTATCGTATTCTCCCATCTCTCTTTCGCCCGGACTCCATTCGACCGAAACGACATTCGACCGAATCTCTCGTCTCCATCTTCTTCATTCGACAAGGTAGGTGTTATCATGTTTAGATGTGTTCAATCTGCATCGATCGATTGTAATTGATCGAGTTTTTCGGTGTTTAATCGACGACTATGAGTCTGCGTCGTTGACGATTCGACTCTCCGGGGGTTTTACTCCGATCTAGGTTTCGCCCCGGTCGAATTCACCCCCGGTCAAATTGTTCCTCCGGTTTAAGGTCACCTCCGGTCGAATGCATCCCCGATCTTAGGCGCCCTACGGTCGAAGACCCCATCCGGTCGACTAACTTCCGGTCTTAACCTAACCCCGGTCTTAACATGTCTCCGGTCTTAGTGACCTCCGGTCGTAGACCTCATCCGGTCGAAGACCCTATCCGGTCTTATTGACCTCCGGTCGAACACCCCATCCGATCGAACATTTATCCGGTCTTAGTAACCTCCGGTCGAATGCATTGTCCGATCATGCTTGTATCCGGTCTTAGAAAAACCCCGGTTGAATCTTATCCGGTCGAACCAATTTTTTTTGGTGCTTATTTTTTTTTAATATGTTGTTTACGAGGAAATTTTTATTGGTGCTGGTGCAAGTCTATGCGCCTTGGTGACTGACCCTAATTCACGAGTAGGGTTTGCTCTTCCAATGTTTGGAGTTACTATCCGGTGTGATCTAAATCATGACTGAATAACTCCAACGGCTATTATTTTTTCTCCAAACCTGCGTACTAATCTGTCAATTCTTCACAGGTACAATGGCACAAAACCAGTCACCAGCGATTGACCCAATCGCAGATGCGGAACTGATTCCCGAGGATCAGTTCCTTCCTCTTACAGCCAATAACTACCATCTCGATGTAACCCAACCTGCTATTCAACATTAGGTTATCATCGAGATACTCAGGGGCCATCCAATCGCCTATGCTCTAACGGAAACTGCAACCGTACCAATTCTATACTTACAGCAGTTCTGGCATTCTCTCCATGCGTTAGAGGCCGATGGAGGATTTCATCTTGAAGGACGAATAGATCACACTCCAGTGCTTCTCACATGTGATCTTTTCCGTCAATTTCTTCGGTTACCGACCGCCGGATCCGTAGCCGGACGCGAAACCTTTGACCCCATGGTCACTGATGCTACACTGTGCGCTGATCTTCTCTCTTTGGATTACGGCGCAGAACTTCACATTCCATCAACCTTCAACCGCAAACATCTATCAACAATATGGTATACGTTGTTCACATACATCAATCGGTGCCTTTCGTCTATAACGAAGGGCATTGATCAGACGAGCGCCCCGATTCTTCGCATCTTTCACGCGGTGGCTTTCAATCGCCACGTGGACTTTGCCGACTTTCTCTGGTTTGAACTCATACAGAGAGTTCGTTCTACTGCATCTCGCCGATCAAACTTCATTCCATTCATGCGGTTCCTACAGATCGTTATCCGGAACTACATGAACCTGTATCCCGAGATACAACGCCGCTCTACCCACCCGGCGTGTCCACAACATCCAACGCGCAAGATTCCCTCCCGTGCTGATCCGGAAGGTGTTGTCTCCCGACAAATCCCAGTCGGGGTACTAGACCATGCTCGTCCCACGGCACTGAGTGTGATAGCTTATAGGCACACACACAACATTCCAGCTCCTATGGTCCGGCCAGGACCGGCAGGACCTGCCCAGGGAGCAAGACCTGAGCGATGTGAGGGTCCGCGTCCACAAACGAAAGCCAGGAGCGTCCGGACAGCTGGGGCTTCCGGACAGGGTGTGTCGAGAACTATTATTGTAAGGGGATCTGGCGTGGGCAGTGCCGTTGGAACGAGCCAGCCTAGTTCTTCAAGACAACCACCGTCACCGCCACCAACCGAGACTCAAATGGCAGAAGAGGCCACAGATTCTGAAACCATTCATGTTCAGTCCTCTTCTGTCGCTACTACTACAGACACGGCAGCCAATTCCGACTCCGAAGAAACTCAGTTTGAATCATCGCCATCAAATGAAGAGTCTTCTGACTCCGATGGTGACGATGATCAGCCCTCATCTGGAGAGATAAGGAGAGCGGAGGGAGTCTTAGTTGAAAATCAAGAAGTGAGCTGTGTGAGGGAAAGGCGGAGTAAACTGCATTCAGAGAGTACACGAGTGACGGGACAACCATCTTCGGTTGTATCCCCCCTAGCCACGTCTAGCCAGGTAGCCACATCTACTACCCAGTCTCATGTGTTGGGACAGGGTATTGAAGAAGCCGCCGTGGACCTAGCGGCGCACTTGCACGCCCAACCAATCCACTCCACCATCTCTCAACAGATGGTGGTTTCACATTCTCACGGGGATTTAGCACATACGCTATCGGGCTCTCACTTGGAGGGTGCCGATATTGAAACAAGAGAACCGCTACCCCCGTTCTCACCTTCTTTGCATGCACGGAGTCTAGAGCCACTTGTTATTCATGCCATTCCTAGGACACAGATTCCTTTTTCGGCTATCGCCGGTAGCCTAAGTGGCCCGGCCGGAACATCCATAGTAAACCCACCTTCGGGTAGGTTACAAGGATTGGGTGGAAGTCCTACCACGGCTATCATCACGCCAACCGTGAACGTAGGCGGCTCGACTTCAACAGTCGTAGCTACAACGGGAAGTCTAAGTGACCCCGGAGTTACCCCACATGAGTTTGTCTCAAGGGAATACATGGACGGCGCCCTAAAGGCTGTCCAATCTATGATGAGGGAGGAGATGGACAACATCAAACGAATGGTCAAAGGCAAAGGTCCTGCGATTGAGCCGGAGACCACACCTATTCCACCTTCTCTATCAGCCACGGATCTTTCCATACCTGAACTCAAATCTATCCTTCTCGCCAAACTTATAGCCCAATCTCAAACCGAACCCACCCAAGATGCCGATTTGCTATCTCTACTTCGTTCTCAAGCATCCACACCTACTCCACCTACACCCCAGCCTACTGTCTCTACCGAAGCCTTCCAGATCCAGCAAGCTATGCTTCAGTCACTTCAGCAAACCGTAGCTGTTTTGACTGAACGCCTTTCAGCAGTGGAGGATACCTGCCGTAACCAGGCAGAACGGCTCAAGCGCCGACATGATGATCAGGATGATCCTGATCACCATGAGGGGGAGAAGCGCCAACGTCTATCTGAGCCGGAGACACATATAGTGGAGTCAGAACAGGTTGAACAGGGTACGGGTTCGGGTACAAGAACAGAGGGACAGAGACAGGAACAGGAACGGGAACCGGTGACAGACTTGATACTATACGATTATCCGACGGTTGAAAAGCCTGAGGAATTTGAAGATGGTTCTCCAATAGTTCCTGAAGATTGGGCAATAATACTAGATCCGTATGAAGTGACGGACACGACAGAAGAATGTGCCAATACTGAAAGAGCTCTGGTGGTTATGCAAGAAGAAATTGATGAAATACTGCATCCAGATGATCAGTCTTCTGCCGTGATTCCTTTATTGTCCTATCCAGTTAATCACCCTGATTTTTCTTCTACAGTTTTTCCCGAGAGATCTCCTACAGCTTCACCAGTTAGAGAACCAGTTAGTACTACTCCAGTTCGTCCATCCAAGTGGGAAAGAGTCTGAATCAAAGTTCCTTTCCTTGAAGAAAGTCAGAAGAAGATCTTTGCCCACTGGATCAGAAAGTATGATGAAGTCGTTATCCATGGTCTACAGTCAGTGAAAAATAAAGAAAAACAGCGTGAACTTGTGTTCGTGTACAGAAAGTTCCAGCACAAGTACTCCAAGACAAAGCTCAGGATTGTATCAGTTGATAAGATTATACATGCCTACTTCATGAAGGTTAAGTATACGGACTTTATGGTTACTAGAGAAGATGGTCAACAATACTGCTT
This sequence comes from Arctium minus, assembly GCA_954870635.1. Taxonomy (NCBI): domain Eukaryota; kingdom Viridiplantae; phylum Streptophyta; class Magnoliopsida; order Asterales; family Asteraceae; genus Arctium; species Arctium minus. The sequence goes on from OX941081.1 coordinate 29,692,487, forward strand.
TTCTGATGCTGATTTTCCATGTCTGGAGCCACAAGATCTGCTGTACATATTACGTGACTTAAAGACCAGAACCGTCAGACCCGGAGAAGTCATTGATGCACTAGAAACAGTGAAAAGATACATGAAGTGCGCAATGAAACTTGCTTCGGTGGAAGATTTTCAGATTGGGTTAGAAAGTGATCAACCAAAGATTAATCTGTTCAAGCCTGATCTGAGTGTTCCGTCTGATGCTCTAAATGTACCTGCATTCACAGTTATAAAGTTTCCAGAGTTTGGTATGTCATATGTGAACAACAACGGTGTTCTACGCTTTATCCGTTTTGATCAGATTGCCAGATTTTGTGATGGTACGTTGATGTTTTTGAAAGACAAGTTGAAGCGTGCGCTGAGTCAAGATGAAAAAGGAGTTCAATTACTGGATTTTTCATACAAAGCACTTGTTCTTAAAGCACTGAATGTTATTGAAGAACGACTGGAGTATAGAACGCAAATCAGATATTTTGAGATCAGCTTTGGTTTCCGGAAAATTTTTGTTCCTAACTGGCGTGACTATCAACTTCTATTTAAAGGGGGAGATTGTTAGGGCTACTTTGTTAGTTAAATAGAAGTTCAGGGTAGATTATGACAAGTTATTAAAGTTGTAAGCTTGTTGGGCCTTAAAGCCCATAAGCCCATTAGGCCTGCGAGCCCGAGTATTTAAAGTTATTTATGTTTCATTTATCAGTTAAGAGATTCATTATTCAGTTTTCTAGTCATTAGGTTTACATATCCTTATCAGAAATTCTCTCTGTAAACCTTAACCCTTTGAAGTATTATCAATCATATGACTAGTTGTTGTGGCCTATAATCTGTTCATCTTTGATTGCTGATTATTCTGTTTTGCACTGCACTGGGATCTACACCTTAGACGCTGGTGGCCCAAGGTTTTTTTTCCACATCCTCTTCTTCTAATAACTTAAAAGCCTCCACATATTTTGAAGCATGATATAACATCAAGTATGTGGAGTTCCACCTAGTAGGCACATCCAAACAAACAAGAGCTCTTTCCTCTTTATATGTATTTTTTACACAACTTTTAAATATTGCTAGCCTAACGGGGGGAAGATCTAACATATCTAACTGCATTACGAACAACAACTATAAAATTGTCCATTTCTTTCAATCCATCACCCACCATTAAGTTTAGTATATGGGTTGAACACCTAACATGCAAGAATTCACCATCACAAATGGCAATCTTTCAAATTTGCAATCTTTTTTTATATGTTGAACGGCCCTATTGTTAGAAGAAGCATTATCAACAGTAATGGTGAACACCCTCTCAATACCTAATTGTTTTAAACATGACTCAATAGCTTTTCCTATTGTCTTTCCTTTATGGTTAGACACTTGACAAAAGTTCAAGATCCTCTTTTGAAATGTTCAATCAGAGTCTATGAAGTATGTAGTTAACACCATATATACAACATTCAGAATAGAACTCCAAGTATCCATGGTTAGTGAAACTCTTTGTGAACTCTAAACAAAAAAGGACCTCACTTTTTTCTTTTCATCATTATAGAGATTCATAATATCTAGGGGTTAGCATCGGAACAGGGTACCCACTTTTGGAACCGGAACTGCCAGTTCCGAAACCAGAACGATGTGATTGGTTCCGGTTTTGGTTCCTAAAATACGGAACCAATTAAGACTGGTTCAATTATGGATCTCATTTTTTTGGAACCATTACCTGCTGGGTACCCGCCGACACAATTTATAAAATGATGTTTTATTTGTTAGGTATTGACGACTTCACGTGAAATGTTATGGAAGTCGTTTTGTTGCTATCAAAACTCGAGAATGTCTAATTTATTTATGTAATAATTAGTTTTTATCTGATTAATTTTCATTATTTGTTGTATTTATTACTTTAAGTTGGTACTTTATAGTTTGCACTAGACTTAAACAGTTAAAATTACATTTTTATTGTATGAAATGTTAAAAAAAAATAAAACAATTGAAACCGGGTACCCGGAACCGGTTCCCAGTGGTTCTGGACCGGTTCCAAAATATAGAGAACCTATGTAAGGGGTTCCGGTATTGTATGAAATGTTAAAAAAATTAAAACAATTGAAACCGGGTACCCGGAACCGGTTCCCAGTTGTTCTGGGACCGGTTCCAAAATATAGAGAACCTATGTAAGTGGTTTTGGTTCTTTCATTCCAGGAACCGCTGATTCCGGTTCCGGTTCCATGAAATTTGGCCAGTTACCCGGTTATGCTCACCCCTAATAATATCTAGGAATGGCAACGGGTCGGTTTCGGGCCGGTTTTTGGGGTCCCCGTCCCCGAAACCGATAAGCTTCCCCGTCCCCGTAACCGTCCCGATCCCCGTCGGGGACCTTATCGGGGATCCCCATCGGGTCCCCGCGGTTTCCCCGATCCCCGTCAGGGAACCGTTAAGGACAAAAAATCACCGTTACCCGTTGGTGATACCCAAATGTGAATCCAAGATCACTGAATCACTAGAGAGAGAAAGTAGAGAGAGAGACAAGGATGCGCAAATGTAACAGTATATTGAATGTGTGCGTGAAGTTCTTACAAAAGACAAAGACCAAAGGGACTTAAATACCCTTGGTCAATACAACACAGAATATGACTTTAGACACAGTATTTGACCAAGTCCTATAAATACAATGATTACTATAAAATCAGACTTAACAATCTCCCCCTTAGTAATCATTGGCGCTTTGGTCTTCAAAATTCATCTTCTAAATCAGGACGGACCATTAAAGCGACTTTATGAAGCTTTCTGACTTTTAAAGAAAAAATTTCTTCTCAGCATCTTTCAGTTGATATGTCTTTGCTGCCTTTGACAAGTCTGGACCAGATTGGAATAAACTTGAACAAACAGTTGATTCATCAACTTGTGCTCTAGACGACACACCTCTTTTGAAAGATCTTGAATGAACTGTGATGGTCGGAGCAGGAACAGCAAAAGAATTAGAATGGCTGAGAAAATAGAATCTTTGAGCGAATCTTGATCAGCAGATAAACTTTTGAGCTCTTTGTCTCTTTAATTTCTCCTTGACTTCTCTAATTTCTCCCCCTCATGACCTTGATGATCTTGATCAACTTGGTCATGCAAATGTTGGAGACGAGACAGCTTAAGATCTGCAAAATCAAAGAAACAGAGAAAACAGGAGAGGTTTGCGCTACAATTGGTGGTGCAAACTGAGGTTTACGCGACACACTAGTGGCGCAAAGCGAGGTTTGCGTTACACCAAGGTGGCGCAAAGCGAAGTGTGCGCGACCAATTGATGGCGCAAAGTTGACTTAACTTTTAGAAAAAATTACCTTTTTAAGATCTTTGACTCCCCTTACACAAATGCACTAGATATGACAATTCGAGTTAGCATTCATGTAAAGAAAATCAGATACTCCCCATCAAAAACAGATATGATCATTAAGAAAAAATCTCCTTTTTTTTTCACTCTCCCTTGAATAATGCTCAAACCCATTTGAAATATATATAAGAGAACACAATGAATGTAAACATCAATGTAGAAAGAAAAATATACTGAATATGTATTTTGAAACGACTAAATATATAAAAATTTAAACAGAAACAAATAAAATTCTACCTAGTAAAATATCACAATAAAATCCATCAAATGAAATCAAATGTATGTGTTTGGATACAGAAACAAATTTTATTGCATATCAAGTTAAGACATGTTCAGTTTCAAAAACTTTCATCAATCTTTTCAGTGTGCTCGCATGTGAACTTCGACTAGCTTCAAGAAAATGCAATTCTAAAAATATAATAGAGAACTTTGCATGTAATCACACTAAGCCATCAAAAATTCAGACTTTCACAAATTTACAGGTTTATTGCAACTCAGAAATATATAACCACGTATCATGAGATGTGTGCTCATTGGCATCTTTTAGCGTTGTGCACTATGACATCTTTACATGAGTGTGCTCTTTGGCATCTTTTAAGCATGTGTACTTTGGCATCTTTTTAATCAAAAAGTTCATTAAGTAAAGAACATGTTGTAAACGTAACTTTCTATCTGACCCTATTGCAGGATTTTGGTCAGTCACTCCCAGACCAGTTGACCTTAGGGGACTAGGTGTCAAGCACCCCTTGGAACTTACTTTCCCAGATCAAAAAGGCTACATCGACATATCCTAAACCCATTCATACCAGTAGAACATGACTTTCGATCTGGTTCTATAGAAGGATTTGGGTTCGATTACTCCCAGATCAAATGACCTTAGGGGACCAGATGACAAGCATCCCACATAACTTACTTTCCCAAACCAGAAAGGTCACAGGTACAAACTTTTAAACTTAGAGATTTCTGATTTATAAGAATTTAATAATCATCTCAAACACAAGGTTTTACGTCTAAGTGCTTAGCCCATATTTTCATTACGATCCAAAATTCCGACTTTTTCGGTTTTCTAAGCATTGTAAACTATAAATATTCTGAATCACACAACTTTAAAGCAAAATCAAAAGTTACAAACATGTTGCTGACTTTTCGACTTTTGTTAGAACTGAAATTTGAACATATAAGAACTTTAATATAAACAAATCAACTTGAAAATTTATCCTAGACACACATTTTATTCAAAAGAAAGAAAATTGTAAAACTTTTACTTTATAGAATAAAATTTGTAAAGGTTTAAACTTTTAAAACAACATGCCGAAATTTTAAAAATAGAAATATTTGATCGACAAGTTTATATTCAGTTGAAACAAAATATAATTCAATAATATCATCTTTTACATAATGTAAAAAAAAATTGTGACTCATTTGTAAAAATTGGGTTGAACAAATTCAGGAGTTGAATTGAAAAATGCTCAGATTCTTTAAAACATTTTGAGAAAACTGGAACAACATCATTATCAGATATAAATGCAGCGGAATAGAATAGATGTACTCACAGTATCTCATGTCCTAGACTGATATGTCTAGAAGTCATATTCTTTGAAGCACGGGTTCTGAGCTGAATTACTCAGAAGCCAAAGTCTTGACATTGAAGTCCGGGTTTTGAACTGTTGTGTTCAAAAGCCATTATTTCTCTTACTCCCCCTTAACATGAGATGCCTGCAACTTTAAATCAGATTGAGACTTGGGTACCCACTTGAATTTGGGCCCATGAAAGTTAGTTGCAGTTCGTATGGGGAAATTCTTATAAGATTTGACATTAAAAGCATGAGAAATATAATCACACGAATGAACAGAATCATCAGAAGAAGAGAAAGCATAATCATCTGAACTAGAATCTGAGGAAGAACATGAGACATGTTTTGAAATTCGAATCATTTGCTTTATAGAATATTTTGAAGTTTTATTACATGTAGCAAATGAATCACTTTTATAAAGTCTGTCTACACATTTATCCTCATCAAACATAGAATCAGTAGATGTCCGCTTCGCCCTCCAGATCTGCTTCTTTGATCGAGCTCTCAAAGTCCTATCTGTAAGAATTGAATCGGAAGAATTAGAACTGTCAGAAAAAACTTTATCTTGTTTCTTCGACTTCTTTGACCGTCTTCTTTTACGCTTAGGTTTATAATATTGATCATTGAGCGTAAAAGAATCATCAAGAATTTTAGACGAAATATTTAAATCAGAAGAAATAAATTTATCTAAGCAACCAATTTGATCAACTAATAAATCTGAATTTGCCTCGGAGTCTGAAGAAATTTGAGAAAAAGTTTTAAAATTAGAAACTTCACTTTTGTTTACTTGAACATCAGAAGAAAGGCTAGAAATAGAATCTGGGTTTGGAGAAAATAATTTTTCTTCAAGACTAGATGTCATGAAGGAAAGAAAAATATCAGATTCAATTTTCTTTAAAATATTTTGATCTTCTATCTTATCTTCAAGATCGATGATTGTACTCTCTAATACTAATGGAGGAGTATATTTCTTAGAATCATAAATGATTGGAGAAATATTTTCCTTATCAGAATTAGAAGCATAAGGATCAATAAAATCATCAGACATTGAAGATTTGATAGGAGATATATCATTTAAAATTCTTCTTCCTCTCCTTGATTTTTCAGAAAAATATTTTGCATTTTCGTAAGCGTAAACAAAAGGAATTTCATTTTTCTTGTTATTCATCCTTTTCTCATTTTCGAGTTCTAACACTTGCTTCTCATTCATCCAATCAATTTTAAATTGAGGAGCATAATGAGCAAGAGTCAGATAATCGTATTTATATAAAGTTGGGGATTTTTCAATCGCATTGTTTAAACAATGAGGATTTTCAAAACCAAGTCCCCACCTTTGTTTTAAAGCTTCTTCACTCCTCGGTTTGTTCATAAAAAATGTTTGTTCAGATTGGTTCCTTCGATAAAGCTTTTCTTCTAACTTGTTTATTTTATCCGAAAATTCATCTTTTAAAGTAGTCATTTTGGTCAAAGACTCAAGATAAGTCTTATTTGAATTTTCCAAATCATCCAATTTCTTTTGAAATATGTCTTTTGTGTTTTCCAAAATAGATTTTTCATCTTTCAAAGAAATTTTCAGTTTGTCAATCAAATCTGACTTTTCAGAATTTAAGTTCTTTTCAGATAATAACTTTAAGCAAAGATCAGATAAAGCAGAAATAATAATATTCATCTGAGAGGCAATAAAGTTGTAATCAAATCCAGAATATACCTCATCTTCATCCGTATCAGAATCGTCTGACTGATCATCTCCAAGCAAGCACATTTGAGCGATCTCTACGTTTGCTGCTTCATTGTTAGAGGGATCTAGCCAGAATTCTTCTTCTGCTAGCAAAGCTAATCCACTCTCTCTTTTCTCGGCCAGTTCCATTTTTTGTCTATAATATGCCGAATTTCTGACCTTCTTCACTCGACACTCCTTTGAAATGTGACTCGGCTTTCCACAGTTGAAGCAAACAGTAGTCTTTGGCTCGGACACTTTGACTCTTGAACCGGAAGTGAAGCGAGAAGTGTTAGAACCCGACTTTGGTTGGAACTTTTTATGGTAATGCTTAGAGAGAAGAATCATAGCTTTCTGCAAAGCCTCTCCATCATCATCAGTTGACCCGTTGTATGCGTTATCAGACAACGCTTGTTCAACTATTTGGCTCGTGAAAAGTGCAAACGGGTCAACTGACTTCTTCTTTTTCTCCAGTTTGGCCTTCTTCTCTAGTACCAAACTCTCATCAGTCATCAGAATCTCGAACATCTCTTGGATCTGCATTGTGGAGATTCTGACATCATTCCTCAGTCTGTGGCAAGATTTATTCCACTCTAATTGAAGTGCATTGAGGAATTTCATATTTAATTCAAGCTACGTCTTTTCAGCCTTAATCTTCCTAAGATCATTTATCACGGCACAAAAACGATCATACACAGTCTTTAGTGGCTCCCCGTCCTTGGCTTTGAATTCTTCAAAATTATTCATGTAACGAGTGTGTCGAAGTTGAGTTGCAACAGAAGATCTAAGCATAATCTTTTCCAGTTGTTGCCACATTAGATTAGGATGAGTTTTAAAACAATCAATCATGTTGTATACAGAGTTTGGCAAAGCCAGCATCAGATTTGCCTTAATGTCACGATCAGCTTGATATGCTGACAACTCATCATGTGAATACTCTTTAGTAGGCTTATATAATCCAAAAGCCAATTTGGGTTTTTCGAACGGTCCTTCAGATAAAATGATCATCATGTCATTTCCATTCTTTTGTCGTTCAATGAAGTTTAGGAACCGATCTTGCCACTGTGTAAATTCATTTTCATCAATTAGCACTGGTGGACGATTTTCTGTACCCTGAGACATCATAAGATCACTTTTGTAAAACTGAGCTTGATAAGCAAATTTGTCAGAATCCATGTTTCAGATAATCCAGAAAAATTCTAAGTCTGTGACTGGCGCAAAGTTGAGGTTTGCGTGAGCAGTTGGTGGCGCAAAGAGAGCTTTGCGCGAGCCAAGTGAAACGCAAGAAGAGCTTTGCGTGAGGTGTTGATCGCGCAAACTGAGCTTTGCGTGATGAACTCGAGGCGCAAACCGAACTTTTTGCGAGCAAAGGAAAACCCAAGGTGATCTTTGCGTATGCTATGAAAGACACAAACACCACTTTTCTTGATGCACTTGAGATGCAAAACAAAACTTTTCGCGATAGAAGAAGACGCAAACTTAGGTTTGCGTGAGGAACACTAAGATCAAATCTGAACTTCTCGTGAAAATGAAGATTTCCCTGGAAGAATGTAGCGCAAACCCGATGAATGTTGCGCAAACCCGATGAATGTTGCGCAAACCTGTGATGAACTAGCGCAAAGTTTAGATCTCGCGCAAAGTTCTGAAAATCAATAAAATCTTGCTAAAAATGATAATATCCATGAAATTAAAGCAACAAATATACACAAGATTGATCAAAAACAAGATTCTAAGACAATTCAATCAAAAATATCGATTAACCACCACAAAATCACGATTTCAAGAAAGTACAGTGCGTAAAAACGAGTTTTCCAGAAAACCTTTAAATCTCAAAATCAACGATCGAAAACTGTTTTTCTTGCAAAAATGTATGAATCAAATATGATCTATATCCAAAAACAAGTCTAAAGAATCCAAATACAACACAATTCGATCTAAAACCAATCCGAATTTGATGAAAAGGCTAAAAACGAGATTTTCTTGAAAAATCAAGAAAATCAATCAAATTTCTGCTTTAATCCACAAATTCAGAAACGTAAAACAATTTCTATCAATCCTCTCAAGATTCAGATGGCTCTGATACCAATTGTGAATCCAAGATCACTGAATCACTAGAGAGAGAAAGTAGAGAGAGAGACAAGGATGCGCAAATGTAACAGTATATTGAATGTGTGCGTGAAGTTCTTACAAAAGACAAAGACCAAAGGGACTTAAATACCCTTGGTCAATACAACACAGAATATGACTTTAGACACAGTATTTGGCCAAGTCCTATAAATACAATGATTACTATAAATCAGACTTAACACCAAACCCAAAACCGAACCCGAAACTGTTACCCATTTGAACACAAGAAACATTGAATAAAAGTTGTTATAGGTTATGATACAAAGGCATCAAAGTGAATCATACACATATAATCAACCAGAATGGATAAAATTTCTCTAACCAAACAAAAATATATTTTCTATAATCACAAGACTCAATCACAATCACACAATCCCATTCCAAGAATCAGTCACAATCAATCTACACTTAAAAGGAACTCTAATCATTAAAAAAACAACTTTGAAATCTACATTAAAAGGAACTCTACCTGTTAGGTGGCGTTTGTTTTTTAAGTGGTGCTGAAATCTGAAGTCTGATTTCACTTCTGATTTTTAAGTGGTGGTGCTGAAGTTTGAAATATGAATAAAAAAGACTGTTTGTTTTTGTAAGTTGAAACCGTCTGAATATATACTATCTATTTTATCCCTGAAAATGTGATACTATCGAATTTAATTAAATTATACTACTAAAATCAGTCTTCATAACAACTAAAATCAACTGAAATACATTAATTGGTTCAGATACAATAGAAAACATGCACAAAGTCTTATAACAACTAAAATCAATCTCCGTTTTGCATCAATTGTGTCACAATTTCTTCTCTTAAACTATCCATATATGTTTGGTCAGCGGTACTCCCATGCACGTGAACCTCTTCGGCCTCATCACCGACATCATCCCCTTGTTCATTGGTTTGATCATACTCAGAAAACAACTCATCACTTAAAACTTCTTTTCGTATAAAGTTGTGAACCGCAAAACATGCAATAACAACGTCTCTTTGAACCTCAAGTGAAAACAGTAAACTTTTCTTACTTGTTCATTGCACGTCGACGACGGAAATCTCCAAGCCAATATCTAACAATACGATACGGTGCCATAAATCCTCGAGTATTTGTATATGCAGCATCACATAGATAATACTTATCTGAAAACAATAAATAAAATAGTTATTAATATAAATATAGCAAATATTACCTCTAAATCGTTAGTATACCTGGAGGAGGAAATGGAAATCCAATAGCACCATCTGTTAAAGCTTCGGACATAACTCTAGAATCATGCGCAATCTTCTATATAAATGTTGTTCTTGGATAGGGACAACGGCATGTATTAAAGTCCCATCAAGGGCGCCAATTGCTCCCTACATTAAAGCTAGTAGTCAAAATAAATTCAGTAAGAAAATGTATACACAATAATTATTAGTTACCTTAAAGATTCGTCGTAACCTCCTATTATTCCCTAGGATGTCTGGATTAGGATTAAATGATGTAGGAACTATGATCTCTTTAGCAAACACAGTCATTTTATCCAACACTTCATGAAAAAATTTATGTATTGTTTGTGTTGAGTGTTGCAACCTGTTTTTCAACACTCTATAACGTTGATTGTGACCAATAATCATCAAGAAGATAGCCATCTTTTCTTCGACCAATATATGTTTGCTATCCGTTAACCAACCCTTTGTTTTAAAGTAAGCACATAGTTGAACGAAAGCATCACGGGACATTCGTAACAAGTCAATAGATTGTCGATCGTTACCTTCAAGTAGCTCATCCGTAAATTGACGTCCAGTCATTGCAGGTGTATTATCTCTTTTCCTTTTCAAACGCATTGATTAGATAAGTTGAACATATTCAGTGTCAGGTCATAAATATTCCCTGTTCTATTCCTTAAGTATACCCATCCCGCGTACTTCCCTTTTAAGTAATCCTAGTGATTTTTCAGTTGTTTTTGCGTCAGCTTTATGTGACACACTTGCTCAATTTTTCCTGCCACATTTACCCACGATTATTTTCGAAGACTACCCCCATTTCGACCCACTTTACTGATCTCTTCTATACAACTCTCTAAAAAAACATTTGATGACTTCATTTGTCCACCTTACACGTTGAACGTTCTCGTCCATCACTAGTTAGCACACAAGAAATACAAACAAAAGGGAATGATTATGTGAACATCTCAGAAATATCATGTGTACATGGGGGCTGTTTTTCCGATCAATATAAACTTGTTCAAACACATTACAGAAACACATCTAAAATACACATCTAACCCAATATAAACTACATATCAAATATCAATATAAACTACATATTGTTTCAAAATGGTAAACCAATCAAATCTTTGTGATCTTGAACAATATATCAAATACCAAACAATATATCAAATACGGCAAGTGACTGTGAATCACAACATGTGAGATTGGTATATCTCACATGCACCAAAAAGCTTGCATAAAATCTTGCACAAATGCAGTTGAACAACTTGCTAAAAGTCAAAAAGTTTGCTAACAAATCCACTATAAAATCCACAATCACTTTTGTTTGAAAAGTGATGGTATCGACCATAAAATGCAGTGATACAGATTTCTCATAAGCTTGCTATCAATCCACTAAAAATGCAGTTCAACAGATTTCTCAGAAAAAACACAAATCGACCATAAAATCGAACCCTTAAATCGAAGCATAAATCATAAAATCGAAGATTTCACAGAACCATAAGATCATAAAATAGAAGCACTAAAAACGCAGATTTCACACAACCATAAAATAGAAGCACAAATGCACAAATCGACCCCACAAATGTACAAATCGACCATAAAATCGACCCCATAAATGTACAAATCGACCATAAAATCGACCATAAGCATAAAATTGAACCTGCAAGTCCCGATTTGGATTCGAAGGCATCGATTTGGAGAGGAGAAGAGAGACGTCGTCGTTCGATTTGAAGAAAATCGAGTGTCCCAGGAGCCGATTTGAAGATCTAGATCGATTTGGAAACGATTTGAAGATCGATTTGGAGATCGAACAAGCTGGAGCGATTTGGAAGGAAGATATCTGTGTGAAAAAACGGCTATGGAGATAAGTAGGGAAAAAAAGTGATAACCTTCTCACTTTTTCGGTCAATGAAAAATAAGGGTTAAGTGCATCTGAATTTTTTGAAAAAACAAACACACTTAATTTGGTCTACCTCTGACCGAAAAAGTGATAACGGGCAATTAAGTGTTTATTTATAAAAAACAAACAAGGCCTTAGTCTGTTACTTGAAATCTGAATCTCAGAGCCGAGGAGTGAGACTCAAATCTGAAATCAAGATGTCGACTAAAAACACCTTGAAATCGAGATGCCGAATAAAAAAACCTTGAAATCGAGATGTCGGCTAAATGCCAACTTGAAATCTTTTCGACTGTTCCTGTAATCTTGTGTCTGCGTCTAAAATCGAGAGGGCTAGTCGACTCGTCGACTGGATCGAGATGCGAGAGGAGAGACGGTCGATTTGGGAATAGAGACATCTGATTTTTATTTTTAAGATGTTCGATAGATTTAGGAATAGAGATAGATTTGGGGTTTGGGTTTGAATTTGGGCTGCTACTTCTAACATATATGGGCTTCTAACATATATGGGCTTTTGAATTTGAAATAAATCTCTATATAAAATATATATATATATATATATATATTATATCGGGTCAGGCCGGGCCGGTGAGTACCGTCCCCGTCCCCATTAAAATCCCCGATAACGTCCCTGATCCCCGCCCCGTCCCCGAACCCGACCCGAAATGTTCGGTTTTCGGTTTTCACCGTCGGGTTCGGTTTTTTTGCCATCCCTAATAATATCCCTACTTACTGTAATGTGCGATGGAAGTTCAAATTTCGGACATGCAACACTACAAAATGATTTAAACCCCTATCCTTCAACAAATCTAAAAGGCAACTCATCAATCATGATCATTTTTGCACAAGCTTCTCGACATAATTTTTGACTAAACCCCACAGATAGAAGACAACCACTTTCGTTCACGTTATTCTTTTGAGAAGACAAAACTCTTTACCTCTTATCCTCTACTCTAAATGAATACTTTTTACATTGATGGTTGAGGTGGTTCCAAAGGGTACTAGTTCCATTTTTTTCTTATCACTTGCATAATCTTTACCACAATAGTTACACATAGCCCTTGGATCATTTAGGTTAGTCTCATTTCTCGTAAAATGGTCCCATACTTTGGAACATTGTCTGTTTTTTTTCTCATTGGATTTAGGTGACAAAGGAGGTTTAGAAGCACCGGTTGAGGTCGAGTCGATACTCTGAGAGTGTATTTCCATCTAAAACACATAAACACAAAACAAAAAAATAAATAATCATACAAATCTGGATTCACAATCCCATTAAGAAATTTCTTAATTAACATACAATCCCCTTTATAGATAGAAATTTCTTAATTAAAACCCATTTAGGAATTATCAAGTAACACAGATTCACAATCAAATATAAATAAATTGACCTAAAAGATTTTAAGAAGTAAGAAGCGTGAACGAACCGTGAAAAACAGAAGCGTGAACGAACGTGAAGTAGGTGAACTGAACAGAAGTCGTGAACTGAACAGAAGCGTGAATGAACCATGGGTCTATCGGGCATTGACGTGAAGTCATGTACTGAACAGAAGAAGTCGACGTGAAGTCGTGAAAAAAAGAAGAAGCCTAAAGTTAGGGGTGTTCATCGGTTGACATCCAATGGATGTGAGGGGAACCGAACCGATCCAATCATCCATTGGATGTTGCATTTTTCCAACTGAACCGATCCAATCATCCATTGGATGTTGGATTTTTCCAATCCAATGGATGATTAGATCGGTTCGGTTCCATCCATTGGATGTTTCTTATTGGATATCCATTGGATCAGATTGGATATCCATTGGATCGGATTGGATCCATCTGACATCCAATGGATGATCAGATCGGATCCATCCAACGTGTTAATTTAATGCAATTTTCTAATTAATTACTTTTAGTTTGTGTTAAAACCAACATAAGTGAGACTAAAAATTCAAAAACCAACACAAAACAAATTTAGAGTTAAGCAAATTGCAAAAAAAAAAAATTGGATGATAGTTGGATGGAAAACTGGATGGTAATCGGATGGGTAATTGGATGTTAGTCGATTCGGTTTGGTCGGTTTTGGTTGGTTCTGGACTACCATCCAAGAACCGACTGATCCAAATTGGATGTTGAGATTTTCAATCCGATCCGATCCAATTACAATTGGATATCAAATTATGGTTGGTCGGTTCTAATTGGATCGCCCTATTCCTATTGGATCGGTTGAATTTTTGCACACCCCTACCTAAAGTCGATGTTAGGGTCTTAGGATTTTAGTCGGTCGATGTTAGTGTCTTAGGATTTTAGGGATTTCAAGTTTGGGCTGGATTTAAGATCACCGTGGGTCGATGTTAGTGTATTAAGATAACATTGGGCACTTAGGTTGGATAATAGATGATATAAATGCATATATATATATATATACATATATTTGGCAGTCGGTTTGGTCCAAACCACCCAAAAAAAACCTCCAGACTGCAGACCGGACTGGACCGCCCGGTTTGACAATTTTTCAGACCAGACCGGGACCGCCAAAAACGGTCCGGTTTGACTTGGTTCGACCGGTTTGAGAGGTCCAACGGTTTTTTTGAACACCCCTAGAGAGTACGATGACGAGGGGGTAGATCACGCGGCAACAATGTAGGTGGTTGGAGGTTGCAATGGGTCAAGGTGGGGGGAATATGTTGATGGTGCTTGGCAGCTAACGGTGGTTGGATCACAAGGACGACGGATGAGTGATGGTTGGTGAACGGAGGATGGTAGTGGTTAGGCGGTGAGGATGATGGGTGCGATGAAGTATCATGGTGGTGATGGCGGTCACTAAAGTTTATGCAAACCACTACTGTGTAGAGAATGGTGGCGGTTTGGTAGTGAGGATGGTGGTGGTTAGGCGGTGAGGGTCTTGGGTGGTCAAAAACAGTAGGTGGAGGTGGTCGGAATGGGTAACCATCGTCGGAAGAGATGAAGAAGATGAAAAACTTTATCCTTGGCCCTTTAAGTTTTGATGTTTATATTTTAGCCCCTATTTTAAAAAGTGTAATTAAAAAATTATATCAAAAGACATAAACGCTCTCAAAGTTAACTGATGAAATGGATGGTCGTTTGGTCGAGAGACCAAATCCAACAAAAATTGCATACTACAAGCCATTCTACGTAATAAATGAAGTGTGGGGACCAAATCCATAAAAATCAGCATACCACAAGGAACAAATCCATAATTTATCCCTATGAATAAAATGACCAAAATGCTCTCTTAATTAACCTACTTAAAAGGAAAAAAAAAATCTAACAAAGTTGGTGACAGGACCCAATGCCTTATAAATTGTAAACCACAAGGCTGTAATCCATAACTATTTCAAATGAGAGACTTGATACGTTATAACATATAAATTATAGGGACGAAACATTGGTTCTCTTTATGAATAGATAACGAGGGAGGTCGAAATCAAATTATTTCGTTTTCAAATTCAAAACTGACATAGAAAGTTATGACAAAAGCGGGGGAAATATGCAATTAACATAATATCCAGGGACCTGAATGTAACAAACCAAAGTTCATCATTTAAAGGGGGAAATGGCTCAAATAGCACATTTCCCCAACAAAGTTGACAAAATAACACATTTTCAGATAAATTGCCCAAATAGCACCCTATTACGCCGGACTCATTACGCCTCCATCCGGCGTAAATTATGTATGGGCCCCACACACTGACAAACCAACAATTAAATGACACGTGTCATCTTGTCCCCCCCCCCCTTTTTCAGACAACCCTTTATAGTGGGTCCGGCGTAACACCCCCCCCCCCTAGCCCGGCGTAAAACCCCCTCCCCCCCCCCCCCCCACAATCGAGTTAACATATTATTCCTCTTTTCCCAAAAAAAATCTCACATTTTTTAATAAAACATTTGATAAGACAACTCAATAAAAAATTTTATTTTTTTACCCAGTTTTTTTTATTTTAGAGCCGATTTTTTTTACTCAATACCCGGTTTTTATTATTTTACCTTCATGGTGACATAGATACCAATTTATTCCAAAAAATATTCCTAATTTCCAAACACTGAAAATAAATATCAGATAAAATTTGACCAAAAACTCTTCCTACCTTTCCAAGATATATATCGATTAGACAACACAATGACAATAATCAGATATATTTTGACCAACTTTAAACCCGATTTTTTTACTCAATACCCGGTTTTTGTTATTTTACTTTCATTGTGACATAGATACCAATTTATTCCAAAAAAATCTTCCTAATTTTCAAACACTGAAAATAAATATCAGATAAACTTTGACCAAAAAATCTTCCTACCTTCCCAAAAAAAATTACATATCGATTTGACAACACAATGACAATAATCAGATATATTTTGACCAACTTTAGACCCGATTTTTTTTACTCAATACCCGGTTTTTGTTATTTTACTTTCATTGTGACATAGATAACAATTTATTCCAAAAAAAATTCTAATTTCCAAACACTGAAAATAAATATCAGATAAATTTTGACCAAAAAATCTTCCTACCTTACAAAAAAAAAATTACCTTCCCAAAATATATATCGATTTGACAACACAATGACAATAATCAGATATATTTTGACCAATTTTATACCCGATTTTTTTACTCAATACCCGGGTTTTGTTATTTTACCTTCATTGTGACATAGATACCAATTTATTCCAAAAAAATCTTCCTAATTTCCAAACACTGAAAATAAATATCAGATAAATTTTGACCAAAAAATCTTCCTACCTTCCCAAAAAAAAATTACCTTCCCAAGATATATATCGATTTGACAACACAATGACAATAATCAGATATATTTTGACCAACTTTAGACCCGATTTTTTTTACTCAATACCCGGTTTTTGTTATTTTACTTTCATTGTGACATAGATAACAATTTATTCCAAAAAAAAATTCTAATTTCCAAACACTGAAAATAAATATCAGATAAATTTTGACCAAAAAATCTTCCTACCTTCCCAAAAAAGAATTACCTTCCCAAAATATATATCGATTTGACTATACAATGACAATAATCAGATATATTTTGACCAACTTTAGACCCGATTTTTTTACTCAATACCCGTTTTTTGTTATTTTACCTTCATTGTGACATAGATACCAATTTATTCCAAAAAAATCTTCCTAATTTTCAAACACTGAAAATAAATATCAGATAAATTTTGACCAAAAAATCTTCCTACCTTCCCAAAAAAAAATTTACCTTTCCAAGATATATATATCAATTTGACAACACAATGATAATAATCAGATATATTTTGACCAACTTTAGACCCGATTTTTTTACTCAATACTAGGTTTTTTGTTATTTTACCTTCATTGTGACATAGATACCAATTTAATACAAAAAATCTTTCTAATTTTCAAACACTGAAAATAAATATCAGATAAATTTTGACCAAAAATTTTTCCATCTTTCCAAGATATATATCGATTTGACAACACAATGACAATAATCAGATATATTTTGACCAACTTTAGACCCAATTTTTTTACTCAATACCCGTTTTTTGTTATTTTACCTTCATTGTGACATAGATACCAATTAATTCCAAAAAATCTTCCTAATTTCCAAACACTGAAAATAAATATCAGATAAATTTTGACCAAAAAATCTTCCTACCTTCCCAAAAAAAAATTACCTTCCCAAGATATATATCGATTTGACAACACAATGACAATAATCAGATATATTTTGACCAACTTTAGACCCGATTTTTTTACTCAATACCCGGTTTTTGTTATTTTATTTCATATATAAATTGATTTAAGGGTGGGGGGGACCATCACCACCACAATTTCAACCATCTTCTCCCCCCCCCCCCCATCCAAACATTTTCTCCCCCCACAACCGTTCGCCGCCGTCTTCCGACGCCGTTGACCACCGTCCAACGCCGAGTTCCACCGTCGTTGACCAACGTCGTCCGCCATCGTTCACCGCCACTGTTGACCGCCGTCGACCAACCGCCGGAATTTAAAAAATGGCCGAGAAAGTGAGTACAAAAAAAATCTCAATTTCTCTATTTATAATACCTTATGCAAATTAATTTTAGAAATTAGAGTCTCCTAAACTATTGCTATTACGTATAATTTTTCTAAATTATATAATCTATCAGTTATCTAAATTAACATCCTTGTATGGAAAAAGATGGTATCAAGTATGGAAAAATAATAATAATAATGATGGTATCAAGTATGAAAAAAGATCAAAACCACCCACATGCATTTGTCTTTATTTATTTATTTATTTATTGTCATATATTTTTTTTATAAAATGACATGGTAAGTTATATAAAGTTAATAATAATACTTTAAATATGTTTTAACTCTTTGTGATTTTTATATATATACTTGGAAGTTATATATGACAAAATGGCAATTGGTAAAAACACATGGATGGTTTTATATTTTTCAATAACACGTTTTTCATTTTGTAATATATCTAATAAATATTTCATATTTTACTACTTTTTTATTCAATATTATATATTTTGACTTCTAAAACTTTTATTAAATACATTTTTTATATATTTGGTAGAAACCCATATATATGAATGTATTGATGCAATCAAATATTACTACTTTTTTTTAATAAGATGGGAATGTTTTGTAAGAAAACATAAATAAATAACTATCTTGATGATTTGTAAACTAATGAAATAAAAACATTTTCAACAGTTTTCTATAAAGAAATTTAAAATAAAGGAAAACATCAACATGCTAATAAAATAATTGAACTCCGGTAGGTATACCTTTTTTGATATTCTAATATTGATTACATGTTTGTTTCAGGGAAAAACTTATTTGACGTTGAGGGACCAAATGAATCTGCTTCAGAAAATAAAGCAGAAAATACAATGAAACGACGGTCGTCTCACTCTTTTTAGACAATCGTGTTTCGGGAAATGGTTGGACCTGCAAAATTTTCATGGAAATCCTATGTTGATCCATACAATTCTCCGATATCAGGTCCTTTCGGAAAAAGAAAGTGAAGAAATATTATTTTATGTAGGAGGTTTTATGTAGCGTTTTTGTAGATCAGATTTTTGTTTAATTACCGGCCTTCGATTTGGGCCCGAGTTACGGTCACCAAGTAACACACCTGTGGCTATTAGACATAGATTGTTTTCTCACATATATCCATCCATAGATATTAAGGTTTCTGATTTTTTTGGCTTTATTTGATAACGACGAATTGTTCGACGCCTTGTCGGACGATGCCGCTATTCGTGTATGTCTTCAGTTAGTACTTGATAAAGTATTTCTTGGAAAACATAACGACAACATTATGCCACAAACGTTGACGGTTTTTGTAGTCGGTGGTGGTGAAATTGGTGGAGATGGATCTGGTGGCATGATCAATCCTACCCCATACGGAGGTAGCGGTGGAAACCCATATTTCTCCGGAAGTCAAGCACAAAATTTCTTTCCTTCTACTGGTTATCAACGGTTCCAACAAGAGTACCCACATAACTTCACACAACAGTTCTAACAAGAGTACCCACATAACTTCACACAACAGTTCCAACAAGAGTACCCACATAACTTCACACAACAGTTCCAACAATAGTACCCACATAACTTCACACAACAGTTCCAACAAGAATACCCACATAACTTCACACAACAGTTCCAACAAGAGTACCTACAAACCTTCACACAACATTTCCAACAAGAGTACCCACAAACCTTGACACAAAAGTTCCCACAACAGCCCAACTTTGAACCAGCGATCAACCATGACACCATCCTCATACCAGATTTGAACGAGACTCCAGATTTGAACGAGACTCCAAATTTGAACGAGGGGGACATAGAAGATGAAGTTGTCGTTGCCTTTGAAATTTTGAATATTCCACAAGACGAAGACAATACAGACGATCGTTCAAGGAATGAGGAAACTGGGATAAGGAATCATTTTTGGGGTATGCCTGAGCCATTACCCTGCCCAACCTTCGTTGTAAAACCTAGGAACACCATGACTTACCAACCAACATCATACGTGAAAGTCCTACAGACTTTCGAGACCAAAAAAGAATTGAAGCTTGCGATAGGGTTAAAATGCCTTCACGAGAACTTCCAAGTGAAGGTAGCAAGATCTACTAAGAATAAATATGAGGCGATTTGTGTCGTTCCATCATGCAAATGGTGTTTAATGGCGGTTGTTGTCGATAGAGTCCCCTGTTTCAAGTAAGAATACTGCATAACGAACACACTTGTCCAAGAACCCAAGTCCACAACAACAACCGTAATGCGACACCAGAGGTTTTGGGTCATGTACTGCAGGGGATTTTGAAGGACTGTAGGAGGTTATATCGTGGAAACAAAATCAGAGAAGACATCAGCCAACGCTTCGGTGTAAACGTCTCCTACAACCAAGCATGGCGGGCAAAAATGCGGGCAAAAATGCATGCGTTGTAGCTGTTGAGGGGGACACCAGAATCATCGTTTGCCCAACTCCCGGTCTATTGCCACAATCTGAAACTACACAATCCCGGGACTGTGGTTGAAATCGCCTTAGATGCTGCAGGACGGTTTGATATGTTTTTCGTGGCACTCGGTGCTTCAATAAAGATTTTTATTTATCTTTCTGTAGTTTACTAATTGTTTAATGTTCGTACATATGACTTTAAGCATCTGCAGATCCGGTCGTTTTCGTGTGCTCTACGACCGTTGCTCATAATGGACGGTGCCCATCTGAAGGGTACATTTGTCGGCACCATTTTCTTAGCGGTCGCAATGGACGGGAATAACCAGATCGTTCCCATTGCCATGGGAGTGGGGAAGACAGAAAGTGGAACTGCCTGGACTTGGTTCTTAACGAAGTTGAGAGAATGTATTGGTCAACCAAACGACTTAACGTTTGTCACTGATAGGGCAGCTTCAATCAACTTGGCCATCAGAACAGTATACCCTGATGCCCATCACGGTCTTTGTACCCGACATCTACTTGTTAACTTGAAACTGACCTCAAAAAAAGATAAAGCAAGGAAGTGGATGTTCTAGGAGGCATGCAAAGCGTACCGTCGATCAGTCTTCGAGAGTACAATGGAGTTGATGCATCATAGTCTACCGAGCGCGGCTGCATACCTTCAAGAGGTTGGTTACGAGAGATGGGCACGATCAATGTTTCCTGGCCTGGGGTACAGCGCAATGACTTCGAACAGTGCGGAGTCCGTGAACTCGTTGAGTTGATTTGCGCGTTACCTGCCGATTACAATGTTGGTCGAGTTTTACCGTTCAACGTTGCAACAATGGTATTACAAGCGCGACCACGATGGAGGTATATTTATATACACAACTACGTATTCCCAATTGAAAATTTGTTAATTTAGTGTAACGTTTTTATCGTTTTTCCTATAGCGCAAATCCAAAATGTAGTGACACAGTGGGCGGAGGAAAAGATCGAGAAAAGAATCAACGCGAGCGCAAGATGGAGGGTGTATCCCATTTCAGGAACTGAATACGAAGTTCATGACTGGTATAAGAATGACATAGTTGATTTGCAGTCTCAGACATGTACATGCATGCAATGGCAATTGTTTGGCATCTCGTGTGGTCATCTAATAGCGGTTACGCGACAACTCGGTCATACAGATTGCAGCCAATGGACTTCAAAATGGTTCACAATGCAAGCTTATCGGGCAACATATGACGAGCAAGTGAATCCTCTTCCACTGCCATCTGAATACGTGTTGCCCGAACAACGTATGACATGCCTCCCGCCTCCCATGAACATACGAAACGCCGGAAGACCACGAAACTGCGACCGTATCCCCTCATGAGACGAGGAACCGATCGTGAAAACCTGCAGTCGTTGTGGCGAAAAGGGACATTTTCGCTACAACTGTACAAGTCTGATGCCAGCCCCTTCACGTACAACGGGAGCGTCTAGTAGTCGTAGGAAACCCGAACCTCGTACCACCCAGTATCATCCATCACAACAGGACGATACACAAGACTATGTTCAACCAACTTATGATCTAGGCTTGTAAATAATGTATTTGTTTTTTTTGTTGCGTTTGTTGTAAGACATTTATGATGTTAATTTAGTATCTTAAGTTATTCTGATAGTCGTCACAACTTAGAATGTGACAGCATATTTTCGATCGTAATTTTGTAAAACAAACATTACAGTCCGAAAATAACATAAAATGAAGCCGGTGATAAGTGATGGTAATTGTGATGTTGGAAACCTTCCCCCCCCCCTTTTATACATGCTTAAGAAATACAAAAAACTGAGTATTTGGTAAAAAAAAATACATAAAAAGTCAAATCGTAAAAAAACCCAGGTATTTGTTACAAATAACCGAGTATTTGGTATAAAATACAAAAAACGGGTTTTATTTTACAAAAAAAAATTGTGCCATTTTTTTATAAATAATACAAAACATAAAAATAAACAAAAAAAATACATTTCAAATTTTTTTAAATAATACAAAACATAAAAAAAACATTTATGGCTGATGTCAGCCCTAAAAAAACCCTTTATTGGGAATAATATGTCAACTCAAGGGGGGGTTACGTCGGGCTAGGGTGGGGGTGGTTTTACGCCGGGCTAGGGTGAGGGGGGTGGTTTTACGCTGGGCCTACTATAAAGGGTTGTCTGAAAAAGGGGACAAGATGACACGTGTCATTTAATTGTTGGTTTGTCAGTGTGTGGGGTCCATACACAATTTACGCCGGATAGAGGCATAATGGGTCCAGCGTAATAGGATGCTATTTGGGCAATTTTTCTGAAAATGTGTTATTTTGTCAAATTTGTTGGGGAAATGTGCTATTTGAGTCTCGTTTAAAAAGCAGTAGTTCTCAATTTCACGATGTTAATTCAACAAACAGTTGTATAATCTGCTCCAGAAGTTGTACACATATTTGGTTTTGAAAAATTCGTATCTGCCAAAAAAGATAACCCGATAAACCCGGATACAGTAAACGAATCGGAGGTCCGGTTTAATATTCAAGTTCGATAGATTTGGGCGGCGGCGGAGTCACATTATATACACCGACAACTGTTCTTCTACTCTATCTTCGCTTCGATCTAGATCTGACCAAGACTCACGCCGGTTAGTTGTTTCTCTCTCTACATTTCACTGTTGCTGCTCGGTTTTTGTTTTTTTGGATTGTATTTTTGCTTTCTTTAACAGATTTGTAGAGAAATCCCGGCATTTATACAACTGTTGATACTTATTTTGTGTTGCAATTTGGTATCTAGTTTCAAATCAATGGCGGATATGGAATTTAGTGTTGGTTAGAGCAAATATTATCTGTGTGGCGAATGTTGAGTTTTAATTGACATTGTCTGTTGTTTTTTTAGTTCTTTAAGGTATATGGTGCTGGTTAATTTTGGGAATTCGTTGTTTGATGATGTTTTACATTTGGTATATTGTACTGGCGAATAGATCTGTTGTGATTTTTGAAGAAGAAAGTTCCAATTCGTTGTTTGATGCCCTAAAATTTGTTTCCCCCAGACATGTGTTGTCCTGGTGATTTTATTTTCTCGTTCTGTTACTATGGGCTTGTTGTTTTCTAGCATGGTCTTTAATCATGACGTTTAAAGCTGGATATAAAATAATATGCATAAATGGAAGTGATCTCGTTCTGAAATTAGCTTTTTAGGATGCAAAATCAACCAAGCTACTTAAGCAGAACCCAAGGGCCGGCTGACCTAATAATCTTTTTGGTTTCACCCAAATGTGGGGGACCTAGGTTTGGATCACTTACCATTCCTCTTGGGCTGATTAAGAACATTTTCTGTTAAGAAAACTGTGTATGTATTGCAGCTTCTTGTTTGTCAAGTGATGTAAATAACTTGTTTGATGCTACCCTCATGTCTATAAAGACAAATTGAAATTCATCTCCAACTTTAAGATTGCACTTGGTCTGCAATTGCTACCCTTTTTCTGTTTTTTTTTCTTTTTAAAGCATATACCAGCCTAACTGGGAAGGTCTTCGACTTTCTATATGCTGTATTGGTTTGGTTGGTGTTCCAACTTAGGAAGTAGCTGTGGATTAACCCTGAACAAATCATATAACGGATAAAATAGCCCCTCTCAGAAACCCCAAAAAAAAAAGTAGAAGCAAACTGGAAAACCAAACAAGATACAAATGATTGGATGTAAGATCTTATTTATCAGATTATGTACTCTTGATGTTTACCTGCTTTTGGTGTATCGCAACCCGTAGGACTTGATTATATTATGTCAGTTACTTGGCTATTACCAGGACATGATTACAGCAGTTGAGTTGAGCATCCTCACAAGGCTTAAGGATTTCATGATATTGATTTGTCTTCTGAAAAGTAATCTCTTCAGTGTTTAAGGAAAAAAGAATTTCTAGCAATAAGCTTCCTTTTGGTGTGATCATGCTCTCAAAGAAATGTGCATGATATGTTTTTAAGTTGTAATATATTATTAGCTTTTGAGAATGTTGCATATGTTTATTTGACATGATTTTTGCCTGCATCCGATATGTGGTTGTCTTTTCTGGATCATTGTTGGGCTTCAAAGTTTGTCACCTAAATCCTTGTTGGTGCATATTGCTTACTATTATTTCTTTCATCGTCATCCGGGATTCGAGAGCAGCTTGTAGCAGTTTCTTGCTGAATTTCAAAGCAGAGATCATGGGCCGTGGAGTCAGCAGTGGTGGGGGACAGAGTTCACTTAACTACCTCTTTGGAAGTGGAGAGGCAAAACCCACCACAGGCAAGACAGAGGCTGTGGCTGCAGCTCCTGTGAACCAGGTACATGTTGCTGCTACCAATGAGCCACCTCCTAAGCCTACAGCCACCGTTCCCCCACCAGATATTACAAAACAGATTCCTGCTGGGATCCAGCAGGGTAGCCAGGCAAACAACTATTTCCGAGCTGATGGTCAGAACACTGGCAACTTCCTCACGGTATGATTTTTTCACTTTCACTATGTAGTTTGCACTGGTCATCACATACTTTATCACTGTTCTTGTTCATCTTTGAAATGTTGACGAGGATGATGCCAAAATTTTACTAGTATAATCGAAGTTCAAAATGGCATGCGCAGGATCGGCCTTCAACTAAGGTTCATGCAGCACCAGGTGGTGGGTCTTCTTTGGGTTACCTGTTTGGTGGCGGTAGCAATGCGAATTGATACGCCATGAATTCTTCTAGAAATACAAGAACGAAGAACTGTTGTCTGCTGTCTGGTTAATATGCTCTAAGACTGCTTTCCATTTCTTGGTACTTGTTAAGATTTGTTATATATTTGTAATGCAATCATGTTCTTTGGTTGAATATGCATGCACCAGTAATTAATGAATCAATGATTTAGGTGTCAAATACTCTAGAAATGCAATGCAAAAGTTTTCATTTTAGCCTGCAAAATCTTGGGAAAAAGGATTTGTAGTCATAGGAGACAGCAATGAGATGTTACATACGAATTCAGCAATATTGCTGTTAAGTTACATTGACCCATATCTGGGAGAAATTAAACCATATAAAAGATAAGCAGGCAGGCTTAATGGCTACAGATGTTGGAAATTGAATAGGTTCTAATGACGGAAGATCAATGTTGTACTCCTACGTTACTTCTTGATGTTATAATGCAATCCCTCCACGTGTTTTGAGACTGCATTTTGGTGTTTATATACCGATCAATCGATCATGACTACTCTTTAGCAACCACCTACAAAACAGAAGCATTGGTTCATTCATTTCAATCAACAAAAATTTAGTAAGAGAACATTTGGGAAAAAAGTTTTGATGAAAAATCAACTTAAAACTTCCACCGGTTCCTTTCTTTCTCTTCCAAAAAAGAATTGAAATTCTCTGTTTCTATTCAAATCTTTCCCTGTCTCCATCTTTTAAACTTGCAAATATTCACTTAAAAGGAAACAATAGATACGCTGAGTCTGAACTAACCTTATAAACAAGACTTCATCAATTTCTGCAAAAAATCATACTTGTGTAGGAGGATTCAACAAACCATGTTCTGCAGTCATGGACTGAGATTGAACATCTGTAACCACAAATAAGGCAGAGAAGTTCCATATCATGCACATGGATACCGATTATATACATTGGCAAGTCGATATAAGAAAATCCCAAAATGCCCATCACAGCAAGTCACAAAAAAACATGCCAAGTATCCTTCTAAAATGCAACTTCTAGAGCGACCAAATAGATCTTTACTTAGATCCCAGGGCATAATAAAATGCTATAAAATCGTAAACAGGTAAAATAAAGTTCATATACCAACAGCAACTGAAATGAGTGTTCAATTTGGTCTGTACTACAAAATTGAAGCTGCATCATGATTTGTACCAATGGAGCTCTAGGGATTCAAGTTCAGAAAACAAATTTCTAGAGCAACCAACTAAAAAAGTTTGTACCGTGGTTAGGAATAGAATTGGCAGTATCTTCCGCTGCAGTTGATGTATTCATCCTGTGAAATTCCAAAGACTTTCTACCTCCTGAAACCTGCATATTGGTTACAGAAGGATAAGGATATGTCTTACAGTGTTCAGTTTACCATGTCATCGCTAATGAATGGTTGTATGTACTCCCATAAAGAAAAGATACAGTGTCATTAACAAGATCACCTTTTAAAATCATATCGCTCCTCAATTATGATGTGGGAAAATGAGAAGCAGCATGCACAGTATTGAAGATGGAGTTGAGTTGAATTGAATGCAAGATTAACTAAAAGTGCACTACCAAATCCCTGTGTTTATTAAAAAGCCTCCACTTTGATGGATGCATTATGCATATAAGTGGGACTGATTGAACAAGGATAATTTAATGGCCTAGGTCGCTTCCCACATTCGCTCTCATAGTTGCTATTCCCTCCAACCAAAGAAATGTGCAAAAACTGCATTTCCATGTTCCATATTACTTCCAACACTACCCTTTCGGCAAGAAAAAAATTAAGCTAAATTACTAGTTTCTGTGTAACAGTGTCTAACAATATTTTCTTCAATTTATAAAGCAAAGTAAGTTTCAAATTTAATCTATTTGTCAAGGTATTTTAAATGTTTGACCAAGAATTGTACACTTCTATTGGTGTGTGTCTAAAATCGTATTCGAGGGATGGAGACTACAATTGACTATCTAACAAATAGAATTAAATTATTAAGATCATGTCCAACCTTTTATGAACGCAAAAAGGAAATGCTACATGTGTTTAATCACATAGAAGTATAGGAAAGTAAAAGCAAGTAAATGGAAATGTAAACATGGCTTAAAGCGTCTAATGTGCAACGGGAAAGGCTACACTTGTAACTATAGTTTGCCTAGGAAATTATATTTGTAAGATTGGCAACTCAGAAAAAGAAAGAAGAGCATATCTTGTGGGGAAAAGTGGACGTTTCAAGAAGCATGGGGCAGTTTCGAATAGAAGAGGGGCAACAGAGGGGTACTGAAAGATGATGGATTTAACTTCCTATTTACATATTTTTGCATCTACTTTGGAACACAATATTAAATATAATAAAAACGGGTTGTGTCCCAATGAAAAGGTGTATCAATGTCGCTATACTTACTTTCAAGTAGTTGATGTACCATTGCAGAATGAAGCATGTATCTCATCTTGTTTCTTCCTGGAGGACTATAATCCATTCACTATAAATAAAGTTGCATTATCATTCCCTGGATGCATTCTTCTGTAGACTACTACAATATCTCAAAACACATGTCACAGATCCACAAATATAAAATTTCTTTAGTCATGTGCTTTCAAGCCCACAGTTTCACATACTTCATGTAGACTGGAACATAGTAGGGTATCAGGTTAGAAAGTTGTTCTAGCTCACTGAAACAAAGACAAGCTGCGAGAGCATCTCAGGGAAAGAGCTAAGGCAGGCCATTGCATCAATAACAATGAGAAAGCAACAGAGTGCGAGTGTGTAACAACCGGTGGTTGAAGCAATTAGAAATTACAAAAGCAAGTTTCTGGCGAGAGAGAGAGAGTGAATAAAAGCTGCTTTAGAAATTCTCAAGGCATGTGTAGAATATCTGCAGAGTGAACTCTGGACCAGATGCTGATCCTTTGCGAAGTGAGTATGCCTGGTACTTATAGAATAAACCGGGGCTGGACTACAAGCCTTTTGATCTGATAAGTTGAATGAAAAAGCTACAATTGAGTCGAGCACAAACTTAAACTCTACAACAAGCCTTTTTATTTTGAAACATGTTAAGGTATGCTAAGAAACTGATATGAAAAAGAAATAAGAAGTGATGAACGAATCAAGGCTCTTCAACACGAACACGAATGGCAACCTTCTATGATTTCCTACCAGAAGTCAATTCCTTGATATATATTCCAATCCATTGTCTCTCTTGACTACTTCCTCCAATGCTAATTTTGGCTTTCTCTAATTCTCCCAACACTAACCGCCCTCTCAGTCATTCACTAAATCATCAGTGTTTTTCAACCGAAGCCACCCATCCTCCTCCTGAATATCCTCATTACCGTTTTATCCATCCTTTGTCCTTTCACAGCATATCAACCAAACATTGGTACTTATGTTACACCATTGTTTACATATTTTGCCACCGGAACAATAGAGCCATTATACTCATTAAACTTGTTGAAGAAATGAAATATAACCAAGGTATTGTCTTTTTAAGCAGAGATTGAATCAATCACCAGAAGAAGAATTAGGCTAAAAGTTAGGATACATTCTGGGGAGGAACAGTCAGGCCAATGGACCATAGCATGCCTCAGTGCCATCCTATTGATCTTATGCTTAAAACCTTGGTTTGACAGAAAATCAGGTGGTTCGAGCTAGTCAAGTATCAAAGATAAGATAAGATGTTTTTTTAACTCAGAAATCTTAAGTGAGTTGGTGTATTTTATCAAATCCAGGTCAAGTTGTTTCCAATATATTAAATACATTAAAGATGGCACACAAATACACTAATGTGTATGTTTCTAAAAGTAATATGTATTACGAAGTATTTGAGCACATATAAATATAGTTTACAAGATCTATTATGGAACAAAAGGCTATATGTTAGATATTTTACAATATTTTATTAAAGCTTATATAAAAAGTTTACAATTTCCTAAAAAGTATAGTTGAAACAATTAGTATCTATATCTATACTATATTATAAAACACGGATAAAAAAACTCTTAAATACAAATTATTAGGCACAAGGTATCATCATTTTATGCAAGATTTTAAAAATCTCTTAATTTACAAGTATTAAAGCACAAGATACATATTATTACTGCAGGCTTCTAACACCTACCAATTTGGTATGTGTAGGTTTTCCTTTTATGCAAACATTTCCATGTATCACTATTAATTAATATATATTATATTACTATAAATTTGTTTTAATTATATTATTAAATATGTAATTGGTTATTTTTTTAGATGTCATTAAAATATATAAAATAATCATTGAAACTAAAAAAATACTTCATTTTTTTATATAAAAAATATTATATTATTAAGCCTAAATTAAACAAATTTATAAAAACATTATCACTTTCTCAAAATTATCCAAAATCGTACTATAAATCGAGAAAAAAAAACATTAAAATCGTGATGTATCTCGCTGCATTGCGCGAGTACGCTTCTAGTAAATCATAATAAGATTGAAATTGAGTTTTGTGGAAGTGCTTGCCAGGCCTCGTCAAGCAGGAATTCTTGATTTGAAGTCAACTATATTTATTCAAATGTGCTTAAATTTAGTCTAGCCCTCAAGACATCTGGCCTATAGTATAATGTAGCTCTCTTATCACCAGCAAGGTTGTATGTGATCCTCACAAAGCATGATAATAAACCCCTAGGTTTTAGACCTAGAACTCTTTAGTGATTCGAGAACAGGAAACATCCCACTGCACTTCCAGACCACATACAGGTCAGGCAACCATAGAGGTAGAGGACATTTAGGGAGTTATAAGCAGAGTGTTTGAGGCATGGCACGTCAAACTTTGCCAAGTGCATCCTGTTGTTAGCCCTGCTGACGCATGAGGTGCAGGCTTTTCCACATAAGATGCACAACGTAATATTCTAGAAGAAGAATTTAACATTGGTCACCCAATTTAGGTCATAATAATTCTATCAACAAACAAAATCTAAATCTTCCAAAATCTCCAAGCTGATATAAACTCGAACTCCTGTGGTTCAATCTCCGACATCTCCAACTTGCAGAGATTTGAACATCCATGTTACTGATCTTCATCTCATATTCAGTCTTCGTCTCTGATGATAGTTTTGAGGTGATGAGTGAGTTCATTAATCAATATGGCTGAGTATAAAAACCACCTAGCTATCAGGAGGTAAGATTTTCCTTGTTAAGAAAAGAGGTCGAACTTAACCAAAAAGATGTTTTAATTCCTAGAATTGGACTAGTAGGAAATATGTAGAGTTGGCAGAAGGATGAGTCGGATATAGCTGACATGTTTTTGGAATAGTATTATTTATGCCTCTAAGGTTGCAAGCTCTTTTGTTCCAGTACTATATGAGTAGGGATGGCAGTAAAGCATATATGAGGCCTGAACAATTCCCTCCATATTCATCTTGCATCTTGTATCCACTCTGGCCCCTGCTTCTCTTGTACCCATAACTGACCCAGCCCTGACTACCTCAGTCCATATCCATCCTAACCCTGACCCATCTTGTACTTTCCTTTTTAACACAACTGTATACAACATAAGATTTAGACTTATAAAGAATTTGTACCAAGTAGAAAAAAAGTAAGAAAAAGTTGTAGGGAATTACAAATATATATGAAGTATGTAAAATGATAATATGCATGTATGCATGTATGGAGATATGGGATTTGAGGCAACACATCTGTATTCACCCTAAATCCAAACTGGGTTCCGAAATTTACCCATATACCCGCCCTAGACAATTTTTAACACCCTAAACCCGCTCCATGCAGGACAGTGTGAAGCAGGGCCCGCATAAACCCATCTGCCACCACCCTTATATACAAGATCATGGACCAGGCAAAGGAGATTATTACAAAGTTCTTTCAACGAAAATGAAAGCAAATACTAGAATATATATATATATAAATAATCAAAGAGAGGTGGAATGTGTAACTTCATTGGCACCTACAGGCAGCTGATTATCTTCTTAATTAAGAATTCTCTAAATTTGGAGATCTAGCAAATTGGAGGGCTGATAAAGGGTGTGTACACTTTCATTTGAAAGATGCTTCCTTGTATATGTGTGCAAGGTAAGATCACCGAACAATTGGGACACAACAAAACCACAAAGGGTCTCTTCAGCACAGAAACCCTTCATTAGCTTTTCATTTTTTGCCAATCTACAAACTTGAAAAAGTAAGATTTCAAAAAGTAACCAGCTGCATGCAATAGCTAAGAAAGTTGGAGATACCACTTCTAACTGATTGTTTCAAACACTTCCCAGTATCTGCCTTATTTTTAGTTGGACTTTATAATAGCCTCCTTATAGCTTCATAGGTATACCTCATAGGAAGCCTCTTCTCCCCATAGACCAATGTAATAACCCGCCTTAACGACACAGTCAACACTAATTCAAAAGAAAGGGATCAACAAAATATCATTCGTCCCTCTTCCATCAACTCCATGTTGGCTACTAGTCCAACTTTTTTAAATAGCCATTTTTTGGGAATGTTCCATTTATTTCTCAAACAAGAACACTCACACCTCATGATAGGTAATTTCATACCTAGGCCAATAGTCTATTGAATGTCATTCAACATACTTGGTGTGGACATAAGGTATAAAAGACGGCATTAATCTATAACCCTTGGATTGGTGTGAATTGATTGGTGATTTTGGGTTAACCAGGCATTCACAACCACTAAAATAAACTCACAGCATCACTTTGGGGATGCTTTGTGTAAATTCCTGTTGTGAAGAAAATTTAGTATTGTTAACAGCACATTGGGTGACGCCGGGAGGTGACAACAAACAGCAATCTATAACCCTTGGATTGGTGTGAATTAAATGGTGATTTTGGGTTAACCAGGCATTCACGACCACTAAAATAAACTCACACCATCACTTTGGGGACGCTTTGTGTAAATTCCTGTCTTGAAGAAAATTTGGTGTTGTTAACAGCACAATGGGTGACGTCGGGAGGTGAGAACAAACAGCAATAAGCTTTGGTCAAATAGAGAATGGAGGTTTCTTGAATGGTGCCTTGAGACCCCAAATGACGATGATGAGCATGTGAGATGAATAGACAACATGATGACACATCATCGGCAACCCTGTGGCTGGTTGGTTGTACATTGACAACCAGGCATCAACCATGAAGTGGTGTGATGGCCAATTAATTAATAACCAACGAAAGTGCCGTTAAAGTGTGATCTATATTCTATGGTGCCACGAAAAGGTGGCTTAGATGAAGAAGCGGATATTACAATTAAAGAAGATACCATTTACCGGAACTGGAAACGGCGCTAAGCAGATACTGATGGAGTCCCTCTGGAGCGCCCGCTTAGCCCACAACCATAAGATTTCAAGTTGAAATGAAATTGCTGACACTGAAAACATTCATTGACTGTGGATGGCTGGAGGCAACAGCCTTCACTTCATATCAAAGTCAAACTTTGGCTATATGCAACAATGGCTCAATATTGGGGGAATCTAGGGTATGGAAAAGTTAATCGTTGTTGAAATAGAAAGGTTGTTTAGGAAGTTTCTCATGGAGAGAGTGGATTTCATCTCCCCTTCCTCAAACCCTTCTTCTCATCTAAGTTCTCCCATATCAAGTTCTTGTACTTATTGTTCGCCCCAAATGAGCTAGCACCCCAAATTAGGACGCTTGAAATAGGCTTGAGGCATTTATTTAAGGTCTCTTAGCTTTTGGCCAGGAGATTCCTCACATGATGATTTTATTTCTAGCAACTCTTCTTGGGACATGATCACATGATGATACCAAAGAACCTTGTTAGAGATGTTGGAAAAAACGCAAACCCGTAGGGATACAGGTTTACACACACGAACAATAAACACGACAATAAAGATGTAAAACACGCACAAATAAGAACACAAGAGTTTGTGGTTCATAAGTTCATTCAAGGAATAGCCTACATCAATGGCGGTACTAGCAAGCCCAACTTATTGATTTGGATTAGGGTTTAACAATTACAAGTAGAGATATTTATACGTGGCCTCGAGTGGAACTTTCCTTCCAGAGGAGCTGCACTCAGACTCCCGCATGCGTCACAGCTTCACAAACGTCAGGCAACATCAGACTCCCCAACTCAACAAAAAATTCTCTACATTGCACTTTAGGCCAAGCTTTTCCTAGGGGTATTTAAAAACCACAACGCTCTCGCTCCTTGAAAATGGTGGACTTTGTTACACATCCAAATTTTTTAATAGAAATTGGAGCTTCCATACCCTTTGCATGGAACCCAGTGTACTATCTGTTCAAGCATTGTACGAATTAAAACTCTTTGCTGCACAAGAGTCTTCAGGAAAATTTGACTTTTTTGTATATATACTCTTAGATGCTGAATCTACTTTTGTCGTTCACTTGCTTCTCATTAGACATACTTATTGATGTTATGAAGTCAAAATAATTTCATAGGATTCCCATAATTTATTTATTTTCTTTACTGAAAAGTTATGATGTGTTGTGCCTTGCACAATGGAGTGCACATTAACTACCTTGCAAGCTAATGCACAAGCTTGAGAAGCAAATTGCTAAAAAAAATTCCTTCACAACAACGTTGAGCAATGATCATTGTCCTAACCCAATTGTCTATATGTCAACAAATCATTACACCACAAGCTTGGCAATATAATTTGCTCAATTCTAAGCAGCAGTCGTCTTTTCCTAGTAGTCTTACAACGTTCATTGCCCTTTTCTAGATGTCTTGTATGCATCAAATTGTTACAACACAAAGCTTAAGAAAATAGTTGCCACGGTTTTCCCTTGCTAGACACTAAGCAACAAACATTATCTTTTCTAAATGTCTATGAGCCAACGAATCACTACACAACAAGCTTAAGAATAGTTTCCTCAGCCATTCCTCATCAGTCTCCGTCCAAAGCGGCCACCATTGTCCTTCCTAGACCTAGTTATCACGCGTCTACAAATTATTAAACAGCAAGCTTCAGAGTATAACTTTCCTGATCGTTCCTTACAGGCCTTGTTCCAAAACCTTCATTGTCCTCTCCAAGTTCTCTATAAGCCAATAGATTATTTCATTGCAAGATGGAGAATGTAATTTCCCCAATTGTTCCTTATCAACCACTGTCTTCAGAAATGACAAATGGTAGTGTCTTTCCAAGTTATCTAAACGATAATTATCATACCAATGGAATAATATAATCCCCAATCATTCCTTAGCAGCCACACTCCTAACTATGGTTATTGTCCTTTCCTGGCTCTCTACATGTCAGCATATAATTGCACAACAAGCTTAAAAACATAATTGTCCTGGTTGTTCCTTGTAAGACACCATCTTAAGACAGCCAACAGATTATGGTGGAGAAAACAGTTGGACAATGAAGGGAGTCTAAGGGCGGTTTGCAAATAGAAGGGCAGCCATTTCTTTATGTCGTTGGTGGCTGTGTCTGGTTTTGTATATCAGTAGACTGTGAAGAAATGCCAAGGTTGATGCTAAACTAGCCCCAAGCTAAAAGCATTCTTCTTCTTCAGGTCTTCAGTTATGAAAATTTTAGATTCTCAGTACTGAAAAGACAGCTAAAAAGAAAATCCAGCACTTAGGCGATTCATGTGTCCATTCCTATCCTGGTCTCCCTCTCTCCTGTTAAACATACACCTGCTTTATTCCCGTATTGTTAATCATTGGTGAGTGTTTCCATTGAAAACAACTTAATGTAAACAAAAATTCCAGATGGCCAAAAGCAAGTGAATTGAAAGCTCTAAGTCAGGGTTTGAACTTCCATAGGCTGTTATGGGATAGGAAAATAACAAGTGCCAATTGTAAAGAAGAAAAAAAATATAAAGGAAACAAAAGCAAAGCCTATGTCAAAATAAAAACGTGCATTTGAGATCACCAGAAAGATAAAAAAAGAATAGCCAGTGTCATGCAGGCTGCAGCAGAGAAAAATAAATGCTGGGTTTCTTCATTTGTGAAGCAACAGCAGCTTGCATATGCTGTTGGATAAGAGTGCTTAGTAAAGCACCAGGATATAATATGACTTATAATATTCCTTATCATTGCACTTAAGATAAGTTAAACATTCAATTAACCCAGACCCAGAAATACAAAGATGCATTATCACTCATACAAATAGCATTATGTTAACCTCGTGGGGCGGAGAGACATTAGAAGCTGCTGGAGTCTTCACATCAGAAGCAGCAGAAGTAGCGCCTTGCATCTGGTGTTCAGGACTTTTTGCATTATCCATCATAACATGCTCAAAACCTTTTTTGCCACTGTCAACTGCAACTCTTTTCCTGTTGTTTATAGAACCCAAATCCATGAAGATTAAATGACTACTTAGTGCATCAAGTTATCAGAGATAGGTTTAGAACAAATGAGATCTTTAACCTTCTTAAGTCATCAGCAGCGGCTTTCTTGGATCCCAGGTTGTTGGAGAATAGAACTCCACGCAGAGGCTTCCCATCTATAACCGTCTCAATGGTATAGCAATTTGTAATGTTCTTTGTGACTTTCGCTTGAAATGTTCTCTTCCCATGTGGAGTATGATATTCATTTAGATAGATATTCTGTGTGTCTGCAAATGGAACAATTTGAACTTCAGACATAGAGAAAAGCTCTCCTTGAAGCCGAAAGAGATCTATGCTCCACTCTTTAAGCATCAGCTACTATATGAATAAATATCATCAGATTTTTGTAAGCTGGGTAACCTGGATATGCAGCTTAGTTCATTACCCTATCAGGTTCCAGAATATATATTTAGTAGCCACAAGATACTTGCAGTAGTGCTAGGCAAAACATTATCACCAACAAAAATCAAACATGAATGTCTTTTTGACTACTCAAACAGAGCATTGTGTAGTTGTAAGCTATGTCCCTTGTTATGCTAACCTAAACAGTTTTCACATTATCACGATGGGGCCCAATATTTGCTATAGCGGTTATCGCAGTGGTATAGCGGAAAAAAATAGTAGTTCATGTAATGAATAATATATATATATATATGCAGTACTTAATATATGTGATACACATCTAATAGTAGTATGCAATAAAAACATAAAGTCTCAAAACATAAAGTTTTCCATGACAGTCTCAAAATTAAAACATAAAGTCACACATCAACTATCACGTCACACATCAAAACAAATCAAATAACAGCAAACCACGGTCAAATCACACCGCGCTTGGCGGTGCCACAATTTTGTACCATGATAATGAAAATTTGTAGCGGCCAGGGACCGCTAACCACTATAACACCACTATTGACTTCTCAGATGAGATAGTAAAGTCAACACAATTCACACAAGTAGGACCTCCCATAAAGGGGTTCTGTCACACAATGGCCAAGGATTCCAAAACAGGTATCCATCCCAGGACAAACCGAAGACATCATACCTGACTAGAGTCATGCATCCACAGGATCAAGATTCCTCATGTTTGAATCATAAGTTCTAAGATGAGATATAATAAGACCTCCATAGAGATGACATAAAGAAGACATAACATGTAAAACAAACTAAAAAGTTCCTGATGAAAAAGGAAAGTTTTGTCAATGCTATTAAAATTCTTCAAGTATAACATATAGACTAGTGGCAGAGACCAAAGCTATTGAAACATGCTCTTTTTCAACAGTTAAAATTACAATTACTGTCTTACAAGGCAAGAAGTACTTGTGTGCATGAAAATATAACCAGCCAATGATTCAAATAATAAGTACTTCTGTGCATGAAAATATAACCAGCCAATGATTTCAAATAATTCTGTTACAAGGCATTCCATGAAAGAAACATTAATAAATTCAATAACAGGATAAGCCAGGCAAAGATTGCCATCTTTTCTGTTCCTAAAACTACAATACTAAGATTTGAGGGGACACAAATAGAAAGGAGGAAGACACGCACAGAGGGGTGTGAGGGGAGGAACATTTGCAGCACAGAAAATCATGTTGGCTTAAGACATGACAAAAAGCACATAGCACATCACCAATGAGACGATTAAAGCCACATAATGCAAACAATAATTATGTTATAGCACCTGTGGTTTAAGAGATGGTAGAGCATCATACTTGGTTGCGTTTGGATATGACTTGGCATGGTCGTGGGATTGTTGGAATTAGAATTCTTCTCCATGCCAATCATTGGGCTATCACACACAGGAGTCATAGTTTGCTGCTCTTGACTTTTTAATCTTAACTGCTTCCTCAAAGATAACTTCTCTAGTTTTCTTTCATCTCGCTCATTGTCACTTGCAAGTCCTAAAATACACATCAGTTAGCATGATGTTATAGGCATGCATGGAAATAAAACTAAAGAATTTCTCAACCAAATACAGCAATTTATGAAAGACGAATAGAAAAACCAAATCTGGATAAAAGGAGAACTGAATATATACCATAGGTGTTTTTATAATTGCAATTGTCACCCAAGTTTTTGTCACTCTGGGTTGTCCCTATATGTACCTCTGATAAAAGAAAACAAAGAGGTATGCTCTGTCTAGAAGAAAAAAATAGAATAGTATTTAGTGCAATATATCTTAAAGATCAACCCCCCGTTTTAGAATCAAAACACATGATTATGTCTACCTCACAGACGGACAGGCATACATACATACATACAAATCCTAATATTTCAACTGTGTGACTATGCTAGACTGGCGCACCTCTGGTTTTTACAAAATATTCATAACCACCAATACTTCCACCAAATTTTCTGCTCAGATGGTTGCTGATATGAAAAAACTTCAAGCCTCAACAGAACATGTGTGCATAATATAACCCAATAAGATCCTGAAATTACATTATGTAAAAATCAAACAACCTTCTTCCCGTTCCTCTCCCTTTGCCCATGTTATACACAATTCAGCACAAGATGCCATTCTTAATTTGGTGCCAAACAGCAAACAGAAGATCTCAATGCACCATTTGATTATCTCATCTACCGAAATCTTCTTCCATACATTCGATCTACCTTGCACCAAAGCCTTAATCATGCCAACTTCTCATTTTTTTTGTCTCACCTAATATCTTTTTACCAAAACTACAAATTTTCACTCATGTAATTTGATCATGATTCCCTATGAAGGATCAAGTTATAATAAATCTAAAAGACACATTGCAGAAATATCTAATATATAATTCATAATCAATCCCCCGATTGCCACCATTTGATCTGCCGAAGTATCATCACTGTTGATGCTTCTGGGTGGTACAACCATACAAGAGAGATAGGAGGAAGGATGGGTTTATTCAAGACTAATCACATTTAGAATCCTTCTTGAGTTCTTTCTGTCTCTGGCAAATAATTCTATGTTTTTTTGGTGGTCCATATAACTCTAACGGCATGGAGACATCAATACAGAGGATAGATATAGGTAAGTAAATCATGAAAAACGGATACAGTGACAATTGCAATTATCATTAGAACAAAAGGTGCTTTTGTGCAATTCACACAAAGGGTTAAACCTGTGAATAGGTAAAACATGTCGTCAAGTGCCTCAAGACTCTTATTGCAGCCACCCATGAATATAAGAACACCCCCATGCTGCGGATGTAAAGTGCTCCCAGCCATAGAAAATCTGGCAGAAGGCCCCTCTCCTATTGTCATAACCTTGGTCCAGCTAAAAGTTTCTGCACAAATGTTGGAAAGGTCAAGCATCATGAAGTGACAAAATCATACGAGAAAAAACTTGATGCAGGGAAAGTGGTATCGGGTGTCTATTTATGTTTTCCATGCATGAAAAATGGAGAAGGGCATTATTGATGATTCTGCATGCTATACACGTTACTTCAACATACAAAACCTCAAACAAAATGAAAGAGATTGGCCCCAAAAGTTACTCAATTGTCTATTTTACCATAAAGAGATCAAGAGCAGACAGAATATTCTTATGTTTGTGGTTTGCCAAGGCAACTCAAAAACAATATGTGTTGTGTAAGTGCGGCAGATGTCATGTGGCCAACTAGTCTTCTTCATTAATAAGCACAACCTAGTTGCAACAAATTCTTGATTTAGGTTGAGACAGATCAATATACTATGCTAGATTTTAATTATCCTAACAATATTTCAATTACATACCAAGATCAAACATATATAAGTCATCATACAGGTCTTCAGCATCAGTAAAACCTCCAAAGACGAACAAGTTCTTGCCCAACGCAATTGTTGTATGACCAGCTCTAGGTGGCAACAGCTCACCATTGGTTACCAACTTTGTCCAAGTAAGAGTATCTATGAAGAAGAATGCAGATATTAGGTAACTTTAGATCAACCATAAGCCTCAATCAACCCATGTGAACAAGGTCATCATAATCTGTAACCAAAGGACTTCAAAACATAGGTATAGCTGGTCAAACTTGGAACCTGTATCAAGCATCTGGACATCAGACATATAATAATTCTGGGTATCTTCCCCACCAATCACAATGATTTTGTTTTTCCATGAGACACAAGTATGGCTATTCCGCTTCGCCGGTGGAATTCCAGTTGTAGCCACCCGTTTCCATACCATTGTCTCTGAAAATATGAAAATTGTCAATCTTTATTACAAAGTTGATAGGCAAATTGTTATTGTGACAAAGCTGATTTTGTGTAAGTGAAGAAATATTCAGATACGATACTGATGGTCACAGCCTCAAAAAAAGACGTAAACCGTCATCAATTGCTATGGACGGTGTCTGGTCAGAACACTCACCTGTATTTAATATGTATAAATCATCAAAATATTCTTCAACAGGA
Organism: Arctium minus; assembly: GCA_954870635.1. Taxonomy (NCBI): domain Eukaryota; kingdom Viridiplantae; phylum Streptophyta; class Magnoliopsida; order Asterales; family Asteraceae; genus Arctium; species Arctium minus. The sequence continues at coordinate 29,732,209 of OX941081.1, forward strand.
GTGTCAAAAGATTTTCCACATCCCCCAAAGATGAAGAGTCTTTTGCCAATAAGTGCAGCACTGTGGCCTTCTCGTGCTTCTGGACCGTCCCCTCTTACATATGGTGTCATCCATGTATTTGTGGCTGATAATATCAGATCATATCGGCACTTACATAAAGCAATCGTTCCATGTAAATATGCAGTAGAAGAAACGAGAATAGACAACGAAAAATGATCTTGGAGCTTCAATGAAGGCTCAAATAGTTGCACCAACAAAAGAAACAAATCATGGTTTTAATCTCTGATCACTGTACTATAGAAAACTTACAGAAACGACACTCTACAATCATCTATAGTGTTCCTTGGGTACAATGAATAGCTACTTAGACAGTCATACAGCTGTGGAGAAAGAAACAACATGATACAAGGAAACACCAAAAAGTGTTCTTAGTGGTTTAATCGTGTTGTTTAATTTGATAAAAATATCGTGTTGCATCCAGGCATAAGACATTGGACGACCAAGAACAAGTTAGCAGCAACTTAAACCATAAAAAATCACATTTGATTCTGCTTAGAAACACAAATCAGCCAAAGACAAGATGGAAAAGCGCATTGCACAAGTACATAAAACATGCTGACATCACTAATTGAGAAAATTATGGGTGTTACAAAAAGCTTCCATTGTGAATAATCCTTTTTTTAAGTATATAATATTTATATACCGCAAATACTCAAGCACTCTTCACCTTTGGTGAAGTTTGAATGGTTGACCTCCTAGGAGGCTGGACTCTACTAGTAACCCCCGGGTACCGTGGGGTCAATGACCCTTTGGTTGTGACTACTTCTTCAAGCCAAGAAATTAGAGTACGTAGATTGTGGATTAGAAATCAACATTTCTTCTTATGCTTCATCAGCATCCAGTATTCACCAAGTAGTCAAACTTGACAGTTGCTCATTTGTGTTATCAACCCAAAACACCAATGAACGGTTCAACATTAAACATATGCAAATGCAGGAGAGTAGCAACTCACAGGTGTCCAAAATATGCAAATCCTTCAGAGGTATGTTCCCATCTGTGCCCCCAAATACAAACAACTTATCTCCAACAGTAGTGCAGCTGTGGCTATCTCTCGGCACAGGCAGTGTGCCCTGCATATCAGGTTCGCTCCACGTCCTTGTAGCTTATGAAAGCAAAAATCAAATAAAAATCAAATGAGCAAATCCTAACAGAATCCCTTAAATCAATTCTATACACATTGTTTTCAGTTCTGCGCATTTTTTAAAAAAAAAAGGAAAAAATATGTGACTTAAGTTGAAGCAATTAAGGGAACACATAAAACACGTAGCTCGGCACCTCTTAAATTAATCTCCTTTTTTGTCAAATCCAATCACGGGTGCAGTACATATTCGTGTTTCAGTTCAGCATTTTAATAAATACCAAAATTCAGTTGCCATATATGTGTGTGTTATTTGTAGAAGAAAATAGAAATCAGTATACAAAGACCGTTCAAGCATTTAAATCCAATAATGCATCAAACAATTTATAGAATGATTATTATATAAAAAGAAACATTCGCTATATTAAAGTTAAAAAGAAATAGAACATAGGCATAACATATAAAGAAACAAAAAACAAGCAATCATCTTGATCAAACTAAAATATCACCAGCAATCACCACCGCTGCTATCATACGTCCAATTCTAGTTCATCAAGTAAAAAGTTAAAGAGAAATAGAACAAAGGCGCTTAGGATTAGCATCGGGCGCACTACACACCCAATCCCCACAGAGACCAATTTGCATCCAGAACTCATTTAACATTTTTGTGCATGTCATTTGCACACTAGAACCAGTTAAAAGAATTCCATCATATGAAATAGTCAGAGATCAAAACCCATTTGAATAACCACTTAACACTACCATCTAGGGATTCAAGTACTACAAAAGAAACCCATACTAAAGTATCGAACCACAGACTCAAAACACAGTTCCCTTTAGCAAATCATTTATCCCCAAAACAAAAAGCTCCCTTTAGCAACTTAACTCTGTTTAACTCAAAATAATTTGAATTTCATTTTGACAAAAACCATTTTATATTATTCATAAAAGTCACTAGTCGTTTTTAAGCAGCGAGTTCACATAATGATATCTTAAATTGCAATAACCAATAATCCCTATCTTAAGACGAACATAAACAGGGCACCAAACCCCTATAAAGGCCTTTATAGTATTTAACTAACAAATATGCATACTATACAAAAACATTCTTTGACTTAAATCGATAATACCAATAATAGAAACTAAAAAAACCTACTGGTTTCATAGACGTGAACTCTGTTAGTCTGGGTGTTGTCTTCGCCGTAACCACCAAAGATGTAGAGCAGCTGACCACCACGAACGGCGTTGCACGTGTGTCCCCATCTCTTCCCTGGCCCTCCTCTCTGTATCTCCAATTTCTCCCACCTCATCATCATCTTTGTAACCAATATACACTGCAAAAATGTGGTAAACTTTTAGTGAAGTTAGGGCTAATGACAAGGGTTAATGTGGCGATTGCTGGTTTTTTAAAGATGTTTTGATTTGGAAAGATTTGGGTTTAAGGTTTGAGAGGCATCTGTTTGGGATATGTGAGATCGTGTTCATGCATTGCAGGCAGGGTGTCTTCTTTTCTTTAACAATGGCAGACTTGGACAAACGGACTTGGCCCGAAACCGATCATGAGTCCGGCTTGAATCTGGTTCCATTATTTAAGCCCATTTTTTATATGGAGGCCCAATTATAATATGAATCGAGCTGAATTATTTACCTTTTATGGATTTTGTAATGTTTTTATAAAAAATAGGGAAAAGTTCATAAAAACCCAACAAACTATTCTATTTTGAATGATTAAGTCCCTAAACTAATTTTTTGAATGAAAAAACCATTAAACTTTCTTATTTTGAATAAGTCCCTGAACTATTTTTTTGAATGAAAAAACCATTAAACTTTTTCATTTTGAATGAAAAAACCATTAAATTTTTCAATTTTGAATGATTAAGTCCCTGCATATTTTTTTTCAATTTTTCAATAAATTAAATCATCGAACTTTTAAAAATTGGTTACTTACATCATTTTAACCCAAAAAAAACTACATGGAACCGATTATCTTTTGATTCTTCCTCTTTTGATAAATAAAAAATAGATCAAAAAAAGGGAGATCGATGTCAGGAGCAACAACGTGTTAGGTGATATGGAGAACGGACAATGTAAGGGCAATGGGGAGAGGTGAGGCGGAGCGATACGATTGTCTATGAAGGGTTTTAATGGCGTATAATTTGAGAACGGTAAAACTGATTTTGATTTGTTTTTACTTTAAAACTTTCATCGCCAGTTCCAGGTATCTTTAAAAAAAGATAACCAATTTTTAAAAATTCGATGGTTTATTTATTCAAAAAAAATGTTGAGGGACTTAAATCCTTAATCATTCAAAATTAGAAAGCTTAATGGTTTTTTCGTTCAAAAAAATAGTTGAGGGACTTAATCATTCAAAATGAGAAAGTTTAATGGTTTTTTCATTAAAAAAAATAGTTTAGGGACTTAACCATTCAAAATATGATAGTTTATTGTGTTTTTTTGAACTTTTCCCTAAAAAATAATTGATTAATTAAAAAAATTTATGTAATGTTAGGTGGCATTTGTTTTTTAAGATGTCTGAAGTCTTATTTCTCTTCTGATTAATAAGAGGTGGTGCTAAAGTCTGAAATTTGAATCAACAAGACTGTTTGTTTTTTGCAACGTTTGGTGGCGTCTTGAGAGAAAGTAGAGCATATGAAATGAGACGGCGATAAGAGATTTTAAGAAGTTAAGTCACCACTTCTTATTTCAGATGTATTTAAGAGTTAAGTGGTACTGAAAACTGGAAAAAAAAAACCAAACAGTTTGAATATAAAAAGGTCTGACCGATTCAAATTTAAGAGTCATTAAGAGTTTTCTTTTAAAAAACAAAGATAATTTGTAATTTTGCATAGTTTTATTTTTTACAAAATTTATTTTGAGGTGTTTTTTAGAAACAATTGTTTTATAGTCAGGGCCGTGTCTGGGGGATGGCGGGCCGGGCTCAAGCCCAGGGCCCACAAGATATAGGGGCCCATTTTTTTAGTATATACTATATAGTCATAGTTAAAAAAATTAATAAATAAAAGAGACACAAATTTTTTAAGTATCTAATTAATAGGCCACCAAGAAGAATTTAACATTATATTAAGGACCCAAACATGTATTAGTTAATTGCATTGGAGAATAAAATATGTAAAAAGTTCATTGATCGTTCATTTTATATTATTGCTTATTTGCTTATTGTCTCTAAGTTTTTTATATTCAATACTAAAATATAAAACTACTTTGTCCAAAAAAAAACTTGATATATTTTCCATCATTCTTCTTTTACTAACTCTTTTGATTATTCCATCAGTACAATGGCAGATCCACGATGCTTGCCTAGTAGGGGCACTTTTACGGTAGATTAAAGGCTCGTAAAATCGCCCGATGTGTCTTTAGCCTAAATCCATGATTTCGAGGGATTTATAAAGTTTTTTGTTTGATTTCGAGGGATTTTTAAGTTTTTTGTTGTTCCATTTCGAGGGACTTTTCGGTTTTTTGGTTAATTTCGAGAGACTTTTTTGGTTTTTTGGTTGGTGAGGGCATAGATGGAAAATTACTGGAACTATGATGGGAAGTTAAAAAAATTATTTTTAACCTAGGTAAAAGTCTTCTTTGAAATGGGGGTTCATCCCCTCACCTTTTACATGCTATATCTGCCCGTGCATCCTTATGAATTCTATTTTTGTATTAGAATTTAGATTTCTTGTTATTAACTAACAAAGCTCATACATTTTGAAATTTTTTACCAACAAAATGAGACGATCCAACTTATATCAATATATAGGATTTCAAAACTACCCTTGTTTTTCATACAATATTGACTCATATCTCTAAAACAAGAATAAGATATCAAACTATTAGCAACATGTACTTTAGATTTTAAGATTGATGGTTAATAAAAAATTTATTTTTAACCTTAAATTAAATTTTAAAATGGTGATGAAAACATTAATATGAGGTGACATGGAAGCCAACTGATTTACATTGATTTATATAAAGTGCTACTCTAAATAGTCAAAACTCTGACCCAAAATGGTGTCAATCTATATATTAAAGGTATATCATATGATGTTTGATGATAGAACAAATTTACAACGCTATGTAAAAATGATATGATACATAATATTAATTTAGAAATAATTTTTGATTGATTTTACGTCTAGGAATATTCGGAAAAAACGGTTTTATATGAATTATTAGTATTTTCTAAATTTGTTGTTAATCTGATGATAAAAATAACTTATTGAAAATTTTTATTGTACTTATTGAGGACCCATTTTCACATGTCGCCCAGAGCCTATAGAATGTCAGGAACGGACCTGTTTATAGTTGATTATAAAAAGTTTTGTTCTTGAAATTATATATTTTTCGTTTTAATCTAGAACATTGTAAATTACTGATACATCATATCAATAATATTTTTGAAATTAATATTTAGTAGACATTAAAAAGATTGAGTTTATTTGGGAGAGTTGGTATTAATCCATGAGACTGAAGATCTTGTCCACTTTTGCCCAAGCCCAACTCGTTTGATTAACAAAATCATGTGTTTTTAGGTTTTTATTAAAAGTACTTTTTATATAATTTAACATATAGCATAGCTTAGAAATGAAAATAGTAACAGAAAAGTAATCTGCTACCATGTCGCAAAAATTGAGCTAAAAAGAAATTGATACGTGAGTATTGACTATGAAAAATTCTGATGATTACATTGCCCTCTTCAAACTCGTGTTGGCCAAGAGGCCTCCCCATGACTAGGTTACTACTACACTCTATCTGTCTTATTACATATCGTCACCAAATTTATGTAGTCAGAGATGAAGAAGATGAAGTATCGACAAAAGGAGATGCCGCGATAATAACTCTTGTTTTATTCTTTGGATCTTATAAGTTTCCTTTACAAATGAGCACAAAAGTCATACATTCGATTATTTGTTCATCATATAATGTTTGACCATCTGTTCATTTTATAATTTTTTTTCTTGGCCTAAGCCAGCGTTTTCACACTTTGATCGTGATCCAATATTCTCTACAAAGACTACTAAATTTGCTACAGAACCCTCAAATTTATTTTACATGACTTCATAGACCCCATTGGCCGGGTTGAGCCTCAAAATTATTTATCCCGGTCTAAATTGGTGTTAAACAGGGAGTAAGAAAAACACCAAAGGCGGAAAACAAAACGTTGTAATTCACATTTAAAAGAAAAAGTAAAGGATCGTGATTTTGAAGCAAATTTATATTTTCTATGGATAATATAAAGATAATGAAAATGTAGTTATAAAAATTTAATTATACTGTAGTAGCAAAAAATTAACCAAAACATTTTGAAAATGTTCTATGTTTTGGTAACAGTGTTGCATGAAAAAAGCAAACAAAACAATCACCGCTTACCCCTTAGATCACTCACACTTGATCCATTGTCTTCAGTTTTGAGTGCTTCATTGGTCAAAATTTCAATTATTAGTTTTTTATAAGACGAAACAACACTGAAATAGTTTACGAACACGCTTTATAGAAAAATTGTATGGCCTTTTTCTATGAACATCTAAGAGTCATGTTCTCATTTGTACCCCTAAATACAAACAACTTATCTCCAACAGTTAGTGGTACATAAAATGCCCTGACCAAGCCAACCCAAAATAACCCTATCAAAGCCACTTGATACACCTAATCGAGTTGGGAAAAAAGTTTCAAACTGTAGGTAGTAGGTTTAAATTGAGTTACGCCCTTGCTAACCCAGCTCAACCAAACGAACCTGCACCCAGGGACGGATCCACTATGGTGGCTACGGTGGCATGTGGCACCGTATTATTTCGCCGACGAAGGGTAAAATTTTTAGGTTCGTATAAGGTGCAACCGTATCGTTTTGGAAGGTGCTACCGTATTATTTTGAAAACTTCAAGAAGATGCAACCGTACCTCATAATCAACCAAAAACCAAAAGAAACTATCGAAATCAACCAAAAGAAACTATCGAAATCAACCAAAAAAACCGAAAAAATATCTCGAAATCGATAAAAATAACTTAAAAATCTCTCGAAATCAAGCAAACAACTTTAAAAATCGTTCGAAATTGTGGAATTAGGCTAAAAACACATCAGACAATATTGAACGTCGGTAAAAAGATGAAGAAACGTCGATAAAAACCGTGCTTTTTGTAAAAAAAAATTGTCAGTATTATATGATGCCACCGTATGAAAAAATTTCTGGATCCGTCCCTGCTTGCACCCCTCTTATATGTTAACTTTTGATCTACAAGGTTGAGATTTTTGTTTGGAGTACTTGATGGACTTTAGACCCATTACGTTACTTTTAGATTTGTGAAACATTTATTTGCTTGTTTTTCTCTTTTTTTATTTCGTACTTTTTTTTTCATTTATCTATTCCTTAGATTTAATATGATTGCAGCTTATGAAACTTTTTTTTAACAAATCTTAACATGAGCCCATAAATTGACCCTATACGCGTTTTTTTGCGCATTTGAACAAATGAAAAAAATGTGTGTTTTGAGTTGAAGTAATCAAGTAATGGGAACAAAACTGGTACTTATTCACAAAAAGCATTTGTAATTCATGTGATCTTCTAAAATAATGAACTAGTTAAAGTATACTATCAAATAACAAGGGCAATAACAAGTTTTATATTTAAATGTAAGACCATTTATATCAATATTGCATGTAATTATAATGTACTTTTACTCAATTTTTATGTATGGGAAGAGTGACACCCTAAAATCGTATAAATAAATAAATATGAAAAGAAAAAATAAAATAGGTTTTATTTTATTGGACCAAAACTATAAGGACGGAGTTGAGAGGAGTCAATTATGTCATTTAATGAAAGTGATAGGTGCTAGGTTTAAATTCGTTTGGACCGAAAATGTAAAATATTATGTCAGGGTTCAAGGTGCCGAATGTCATATTTGTGAAGATAAGGGAACAAATGTAATTAACTGAAAGTTCAAGGTGTCGATATCATATTTTTTAAAGATGAGGGACCTATCCTGCTAAAAGTACAGGTCTGTTTGGAGATCGAAGATCTAATGGTGACGTATCGGCTCTAATTCCTTATTGGCTCAATTTTAAAACTAACATGTCGAGATCTATTGAATATAAATGTAAAACGTTGGTTGAGGATCAATATCGTTCAAACAATTCGAGAAATAAGCGAACACTGAGAGAGAAATCTAAGTTCGAAGTTTAGAGTCAAACTTCTCGGTTTTCCGTCTATTCCATAAGAGATTTTAACCGAATCTTATGATTTTTACTTCTATAGCTTTGTTTCAAGTTCTCTATCAAACCCTGATAACCTTTTTTCTCATATCCTCTGGAAATTTCAAAAAGGTCCTTAGACTTTAGAAAATGTAACTTGGACCCGGTTTTAATTACTAAGCTTCTTAAGTTGACATGGTATGTATCTCAGGACCCAAGACTTCGAGATTGAACAAGGGAAAGGACATGCTTAGAGACTTGTCTATTTGTTTAGGCTACTATTTGAATGTTTAATCTGTTAATTAGACTCATTTTGTAAAATACCCCGGTATGAGACGGGTTAGATTTGGAGTTATTCTTTACCCTATTTTTTTTTGTAAGACTTCCATTGTGGACGATTATTATTTATTAGTTACCCGTTATTTTGAAGATTATTTAAGATGAATTTATTGTGAATGGTGTAACACTAATTTTGGTGGAAGTGTGGTTGTTACAAAAGCATGTGTTCAAAATTAATGTTTAAGGTCTACAACATATTTTTACACACATTTAGTACCAACGAGGTGGGATTAATGCCCGCGCGTTGCTGCGGATGGAAAGAAATATTAAGACCATAAATTTGAGCATGACCAATTATGAGAACAAAACATTTTGTGTCTGTTAGCAGCATGACTATAATTTACAAAATGCCCTATGAGGATGATGTGTGTGTATGATAGGAAAAGAAAATAAATTGGCAAATGGTACATTACATCATTAAACCTAAAAAAAGTTACATTGTTATTAAACCTAAATTAAATTATAATAAAAATATGAATTAAACAAATTTTACATCATTATTAAACATAAAATAAATTATGAAAAATTACTTTATTAATAAATAAAAAATTGGTGCGTGAATCACCTACGATTATGTGCTTGGATTGATGGGGAAGGCGGAAGGTTTTGGGTTGGAGAAGACACAGTCATTGAGATGCGATGCATGTTAAGGGATCTTTATTTTATGCTTATATAATAAAAATAATTTTTATAATATAACTTTTATTTATTTAAATTAGAAAATGAAAAAGTTATAAATGATCGAAATGTCATTTACTTAACGGTCAGGAGCTAACAACTTTTAGTTTCGAGGACCAAAACGTTACGCAAATGCAAAATCGAAAGTCTATTTTGGAATCAACAAATTATGGGGACTAAATCCAAGAGGAAAATAAAACTATAGGGACCAAATCTGTAACTCTACAAACATAGGACTAAATCTAACAGGGAGATAAAACCTCAAGGACCAAATCTGTAATTCACTAAAAACCTCAAGGACCAAATCTGTAAGTTACTGTTCATGAGCACTGTCCATGAACAGTACTGGTAAATGTTATTTAGTACCAATGTGACCTCTTTGATACGTGATTGCGCACTCAAATGTGTATGAAAGTATGTTAAAGTATCTCTAACAAATTCTCTAAAATGGAGAATCAAAAAATAAAACCTTCAAAGAAATTTTATATTCATCTCCAATATCTTCTTCATTTTGGAGAATACAATATTAATTATATTATTAAAATATTAAATATTTTTCCTAAAATATTATTTCTCTCTCCTATTTCAAGAATTCCAATTGGTGAGAATAATAAAAGACGATTTCTCTTTCATAAGTAATCATTTTGGGAGAGTACTCCAAATTGGAGAATCTCACACTTTCACTCATACTTTTTTCATTTTGGAGAAGGTTTTAAGAAATCTTTTGGAGCAAAAAATTATAAAATCTCTATTTTGGATAATCTGTTGGAGATGCTCTTATTAGCTCCAAAACATTAATTTTAAAATATAGAGTAAATTGTTTTTTTTTGTCACAGTGCTTTATCGGTTTTCTTGAAGTAGGTCCTTACAAATTTTTTTTTAATTTACCCGTTTGATATGCATTTCCCCCCGATTTTTGGTCCCTTCCACTATCTGAGGTTAACTTTTAGCCGTTAAATAAGAGATATTTTGATCTTTTCCTACTTTACTTTAAATTTTTTAAAACATAAAAAATTAGTTTAATTATATATATATATATATATATATATATATATACTAGAAGTGTACTCGCGCAATGCCGCTAGATACATCACGATTTTAATGTTTCGTTTTATTTTCTATTTTTTGTCGATTTACATTACGATTTTGGTTGGTTGTGAGAGATTGATAATGATTTTTTTATATAAATTTGTTTAATTTAGACTTAATAATATAATGTAATTTATTTTGGTTTAAAAATATAATTTTGTTTATAAAATATTCTGTTAGATTTTTTTAATTATATTTTATATTTTTATATTTAAAATTTGATTTTTATTCTATATTTAATTATGCTGAGAGTTATTTTAGGGGAGTTATATTTAATTATACTGAGAGTTATTTTAGAGAAGTTAAAGTGGGAAATGATTTTAGGAGAGTTAAAATGGTTAGAGATAATGATTGAAAATTAATAAATAGCATTAAGTGTAGTACATACTGCTTTAATGGTTGTTTTTTAAGTAATTAGCATTAAATAAATGTACATTAAGCTTTAATACTTGTTTTTAAGAGTTTTTTATGTCATCTTTATAATATAGTATAGATATAGGGGTAGTTTCATTTGCAAACAACCCTAAGTTCGCAAACCGTGCAAATCGTCGATTTCGTTGCTCAAGTTAATGAAATTGTTTTATAAAATATTTTAATTTGACGAAATTGTTTCATATAATTCTTTTCTTGATGAAATTGTTTCATATATTTATGTTTTTTATGTAAAAATGGAAATATTTTATCAGAATGAGAAAATACATATAAAACACAAATATTTAAAACAATTTCATCTAAGTAAACAATTTAATGAACCAATTTCATTAAATTAACCAATGAAATTGACGGTTTGCACGGTTTGCAAAATTAGGGTGGTTTGCATTTGACCTCTCCCCTATATATATATATATATAGAGAGAGAGAGAGATGAGGGAGGATCATGCGAGAAACAGACTAATTTACGAGAAGGGAAGAAGAAATATGGACCTCATAATCCATTAATTAAAAAATACCATAAATAAAAAATAAAAAATAATTTTAAAATTTTGGATCCATAATTTGAATCGGATAAATCCTAAAGATTTTCATTATATGTTTTAGATATATTTTATTTTTTAATTTCAATTAATTTATAACTTTTTTATTGGGTTTTATATAATTTTTTTTCTAGTTACACGTTTAATTAAAAAAATTCACAATATTGATCAAATATCACATGTGATATTCATAATCAATTCATTATTTTTTCTCTCTATTTTTTGGATTCACGTTTTGAATCACATGTGATTAGGTATCACATCTATTATGTATCACATATGATCCACTATGTAAATTTTTGTACATATCACATATCATATTATAACATGTGATAATTGTAGATATTTTAGTTAATCATATGTGATTATGTGTATTTATATTTATATATCTTTTTTGTGATGTAAATATTATCACATGTGATAACGTGTCATTTATATTCTGACCTATATTATCATATTGATATGTACAAAAATTCACATAGTGGATCATATGTGCAGGGTCGTCCCTGGGGGAGGGAGGTCGGGCGCACGCCCGACGGCCCAAAGAAAATAGGGGCCTACATTTTTTTAGTATATACTATATATTAATAGTTAAAAAAATTGTAAATAAAAAAGACAAAAAATTTAGTATATAACAGGTTCCAAAAATAATTTAACATTATATTAAGGGCCCAAATATGTATTAATTAATAACATTGGACAAGAAAATTTGTAAAACATTATTTAGTCTTTCATTTTATAGTATTGATTATTGTTTCTCTCTATGTTTTTTTATCTAGTACTAATATCTAAAAACTATTTTTGCCTATAATCCTTAATATATACTCCATTACTCATCTTCCACATGTTCTTTTCATTATTCTATCCGCATAAATTTTATTATTGTGTTAGAATATAGTAGATTTCTTGTTATTAATTAAGAAAACTCCTACTTTTTGAAAACAATTGTCAAACTATATGATACGACCCAACATGTATCTATATTTAGGATTTCAAAGATACTTTTTTTTCATACATTATCGATTTCTTATTACCTAATATTTGGTGCATGAATCTTAAGTACTCTTCTATCTCTAAAATAAGAATAAGATTTCAAACTATAACCAACATGGACTGTTGATTCTAATATTGATGGTTCTTAAAAAGTTTGTTTCGACCCTAAAAGTTTAAAATAATGATGAAAAACATTAAAATCAGGTAACGTGTGGAATATCAATTAATTTATGTTGATTTACTTAGAGCATCTCCAACAACTTCTCCAAAATGGAGAAAATGAAGATTTTGAGCAACTTTTTGCTCCAACAGCTTCTCCAAAATGTAGAAAATAGGAGAGAGAGTGTAGTTTTCTACAAATTTGGAGATATCTCCAAAGATCATTAACAAGAGAGAGAATGATTTTTTTTATTATATTCCACCAATAAGAAACTTTGAAATGAAATGTTTAGGTAAGAGAAATAATATTTTATTAAATATATATAATATTTTAATAATATAATAAATGATTTATCTCCAAAATGGGGAATCTGTTGGAGATGGATGTAATTTTTTTTTGGAGATTTTGACTTTTGGTTCTCCATTTTGGAGAAATTTTGGGGAAGATGTTGGAGATGCTCTTAAAATGTTACTCTGATGGTCAACATAGTGACGTCAAATGATTTCAATCTATATATTATAAGATGCTAGATAATATTAATTTAGAAATAATTATTGATTGATCTTGCGCAAAAAATACCGGGAAAAAAGGTTTTATATGAATTATTAGTATTTCTTGAATTCACTGTTATTTTTGATAATATAAATAATATATTGAAAATAATTTCGTAGTTATCGATGGTCCACTTTTACATCTCGTCCAGGGCCTATAAAATGTCAGGAACGGGCCTGCATATGTGATACATAGATCATATGTTAAACGAAGTTAATCACGTGTGATTCGAAATGTGGATCCAAAAAATAAAGAAAAAATAGTGAAAAATATAACAAATTGATTGTAGATATCACATGTGGTATTTGATGAAAATTATGATTTTTTTTAATAAAAAATGTATCCAGATAAAAAAAAAAAAAATATATATATATATATATATATAACTTGATAAAAAATTATGAATTTATTAAAATTAAAAAATAAATAAATTTAAAAGATATAATGGGATTTTTAAGTATTTATCCAATTCAAAATGATAATTATCCTAAAATTATTTTATTTTTTATTTATGGTATTATATATATATATATTTTTTATATATGGGCTTAATTAAATGAGAACTCAGTAGTTTGTGATAACCATAAAATCCAATGTGAACCAATCTGTAACACTCGTAATTTTCGGTTTGTAAAGGTCTCCGAGCGTTTTTTAAACTTGTAAGTGGTGGGATTGTGATGGGAAAACATTATCTAAGTCCCTTGGAGTATCGGGAACTTTCGAGTGCGAAAAAGGAAGGGATTCGGAGCCTTGCACGGCCTGGGCGACAATGCCCGACAATAGTGACACATGTCACTATCGCGTGGCACAATCGCGGGCCTTGTACCGCGGAGGGCTAGACGCGGGCGACAATGCCCAGGGCATAGTTGCCGGTCATAGTCGCGGTCGGCCCCAGAGATCTTTTAAAGATGCGATTTTCACCCTCCTTCTCATTTTACTTCACACTTCTCATATCTCTCTCTCTCCCAAACCGTTTCCCCAAGACCCAATACAAACCCTAACCCATTTTGGAGCCTTTTCTCCTCTAAAACAAGTGTTTCTTCTTCATCTAGCATACTTGGAAACTAGAGCTAAGATGTCTTCATCTCCTTCACCATCCTCTTCAATATCTAGGGTTTTCACCCAAACCTTTTATCATTTTGAAGATTGAGAGTGTATAGCTCATCTTGGTGCGAGCTAGAAGTGTTTTGTTGGTGGATTGGAGTTATGGTTAAGGTAACCTTCTATTTTCTTCATTTATGGAAATTAGAGTTTTGGGTATAAGTTGAGGTTTTCATGTTTAATATTTGGGGAATGATTCTTGTTGGTGGACCATGTTTATTCATGGTTGAAATTTATGGATCTAGGTTTTGGCTGGAGGATTCAAGTTTCTTCAAGGAAGCTCAAAGTGGGGTAAAATCTAGATTTAGCCTAAATCTAGCAAGGCGAGTTCAAGTTGATTTGTGAAAATGTTGTACATGCCAAAATGTCTATTTTAAAGTATTTATGTATTTTACATGAAATTATCAACTGTTGAGTTAATTGGTAACTTTTGATTATTTGAAGTGTTTGGTTTATTAAACTTTGTAAAACACCACATTTGGGATTTTGGACATTTTGCTAAACGTGTCACAAAGGAATGTGTTTTGATGATTTATTGCATAAATAGGTATTTGGTCAAAAATGCACTTTTAAGTGTTTGTCGGGTTTGTATGCATCGTTCATGAAATGGGATATTTTGGAAAGTACGAAGGTGAGTCCTTTGGTTTTGGGTCATTCCCGACTTTGGGAAACATTTCAAAAATAGAAAGTCTTTTGGGTTTTGGGCCGAAGGCCAATGGTGATTTTGAGAATCAAAGATTTTGGGAAAATGTGTATTTGGTTTATGTAACCATATTGGCTCTCGTGTTTTAGCCAAACGTCTATTAAGCCTTTTGGGGCTTGATTTGTACTCGGTTAAGTCTTTGGAACATTTGTTCAGTTTTGGTAACTGGTTAAGGAGCCTTGGACGTACGGTGTACTTAGTTGCATCTTAATTGAGAGTTACATGTTTTGAATGCGTTAGTTCATTCGTTTGGGTCATGTAACATTTTAGACTGTAATGCATTGGATCCATAGGCATAAGAGTCAGTCAGCTGATTTATTGAGAATTCTTCTTAGACTATTGGGATCTCGAGGTATAGATCGTTGGTGGTTGAACTCGATAACCTTGGTGCTGTGATAGAAGAAGTGAATCGTTCTTAGACCATTGGGAGCTCGAGGTATAGATCGTGGGTGGTTGAACTCGATAACCTTGGTGCTATGATAGAAGCAGTGAGTCCTTCTTAGACCATTGGGAGCTCGAGGTATAGATCATGGGTGGTTGAACTCGATAACCTTGGTGCTGTGATAGAAGCTCCATAACATTAGATGTGACTTACTTTATGTTTCGCCACATTATATGGAACCGGGTCTCCCCCGTCACCGAAAGGTGTTGTTTTGGGCATTGTATTTTAGTATCCGTATTTTCGGTGACATTTATATATATATATATATATATATATATATTTATATATGGATTTTATCCATGATTTATGGGTTGAGTATTATACCCCACCCGTGTTTTGGGTGTTTTGGGATATAACGTTTTATCCACGTTTCATAAATTGGAAATCCGCTTTCTATTCTCCTTTTGAGTGAGTTTTGTGTTGAAATTAATTTACGAAGGGACGTTATTATTTTGGGGTCTTGGTCCTTAAAACAGTTTGGTTTGGAAAACGTTTATTATGGTGCCTCATTCGTCTAAAATGCATATTATTGGAAAACGAGTCATTTTCACATTTGAAGCATATCATTTTGAAAGATTATGATTTCATTGTATTCTTCCCTTTTAAACGATTAATTTATATATGTTGAAAACTCTTGAGCTCACTAGGCGTTAAGCCTAACCTTTTTATTTGTCGGCATGTGCATCAGGTTCCAGATGGGGGTTTGGTTCTAGCAGTACTATGAAGAGACGCGCTTAGTTTTTCACAAGTGTAAGTATTTGGTGAAGTCTTCCGCAGTTTGGAGATAGTGACTATTATTGGGTTTTAGTAGCACCCGTCCTTATTATAGACTGTATGTATAGAATGAATGTGTGTATTGAGGTTAAATCTTAAATTGTGATTGTAGATGATTCATTTATTGGTGTATTTAGAAAATTTTAAATTAGTCGCTACTTCCTGATCTGAGGGGTGTTACACAATCATTAACCACAAGGGTTGTGGCGTACTGGTTAAGGTCCTAAGGGATGTGGTGGAATATTCCATCCGTGCAAGGTTCGAATCCAGGCGTACACAACAATTGTGGCCACTAAGGTTTAATCATGACTGATGTCTTACAATCATAATTTAACAAGGGATTAGTATAGACATAACCTATGACACCCTTCCCAAAAAAAATGTGAACCAATCATTTAATATTTCTTTAATTAATATAGATATGTGTGGTTGCAATTTGTTAATTTAAAGGTCAACTCATTTTTTTTTCATCATTTTATTCCTATGGTTTAGGCATTATCTTAGGAAGACATTATTTTAGGAAATTAAAATATCTTTTCTCTCATATACAACTTCTCATACCCCATCCCTTCTATCACTCTCTCCTTTAAATAGTCGTTTATCAGTCATTTGTCGTCGTTTATGACGGCTCACCGCTCGATGGTGGTTCTCGAAGGTTTGCAAAGGTGCTAGAAGATCGTCAGGAGAAGAACACCATCACCAGTATTGTTCTCCTCTACAACATCCCCGGTGATGTACAACCCAGATCGAGACGGAGATCTCGATGGTGCACCATACGAGATAAAACACCTCATTTTTGTTTTTTATTAAAATATATTTAATTTTGAATTTTAAACATCAAATATCTTTAATATAAATATCATTTAAATCAAACGACCCTTAGAGCCCTAACAAAATATCTATTGCTATTTTTATATTAAAAAAATCATAATTAAACTAAAATAAATTACATTTTTATTTTATATCTAAATTATAATAAAAATTTAAATTAAATAAATTAAATCGAAAATTTAGAAATTTTTTAGTCTTTAGTTTGAAACTAGTAGTGATATATATATATATATATATATATATATATATATATATATATATATATATATTTTGATATTAATTTAATTTATAAAAATAAAATAAAAAAAGCAAATCAATGAAAGGTTTAGTAATAAGTGTGTTGATTTTATATTGAAAATAAAGCAAAACAAAAACAAAAAGAATAAAAATAATTGAAAGTTTCTCATTAAACCATGTATTAATTTTTACTTTAATATATACCAGAAGCGTACTCGTGTAATGCAGTGCGATACGTATCGATCTTAATGATTCGTTTTATTGGTTGTTGTTAGGACTGAAAGTCCTAGTGCGTTGAAAGTTGTATAATGCATTTATAAGGGTTTAAATTGTATTTATTTGAAAGTCGTTGTAATTGGGCCTCAAGCCCATTGGGCCTTTCACGTCCTTATATTTAAGTGTTTTGTTAACCTAGTTTTAGGTTAGAAGTCGCATTATTCATAATCATTCTAGTCAATAGGTTTACATTTGCTTATCAGATATTTTCTCTATAAACCTAAACCTTTATTGAATATCAATCATATGACTAGAAGTTGTGACACGTTTATTGTTCTTCATTGATTACTGTTCGTGATTGCACTGTAACTGGGATCTACAGTTGTCTTTATCGATTTTATAATTAATATGTTTTTTTGTAGTTTTGAGAAAGCACTACTGTTTTTTTATAAAAAAAAATCTGTTGATCCAGACTCTCTCAGTGATTTGATAACGATCCTCTTCTATACTTGGTGAAAATTACGTTTATTAATATGTATTAGTGTTTCACCATCAGCGATCAGACTGAGTATGTTCAGTTATCACTGATGATCTTTCTTGTAAACATTCATATGTATTAGTGTTTCACTATCAACGATCAGACTGAGTCTGTTCAGTTATCGCTGATGATTTTTGATGTAAATAGTTAAACGTAATCCCTGAAGACAAGTTTCGCGTCAACAGATGTTCATAGCTGAATCAAAGACGAAGCTGCTGAAGAAAGACAAGTCTACTAGTGACCTGATGCGGATATCAGTGAAGCAAAGACGACTCTACTCATACGCGAAGAAACCGGAGGAAAAGCTTCAGCGATAGTTGAACTTCTTTATATATCTGAAGGAAGAGATATTCAGCAATCGATGATCACTTAGCTTATGCCTCAAGTCTCTTTTGTCTTTCCCTTGCACACCCAATACGATGTGTCAGAACGGACATACCTCTGCCACAATTCGTACAACAACTCTGTCAACTACACTGTTCATGATACGGCCGAAAGCATGTCTCCCAAAGTCAGACTCTCTCAGCCAATCAATGAAGGACACGTGTAAAGTGCCCTGCCATGCATTTAATGCATAGGGTATAAATAGAAAGATTGCCTCTCCATCTGAGATATGCGCCTCTAGCCTTCATCTTTCTAAAATATAGAAACCTTTGTTTTCTATACTCTCTAATCTCCCATTCTCTATATTATTGTGCAACCATCTTAGTGTTTTCTTAAGTTTGTTTAGATTGTGTTTTACTTAATCTTATTCCGCAACAGACTTGTAAATTGTGTTTTGATTTATCAATAAATACTTTATTAAACTTTAAATTATGTGTTTGTATTCAACCCCCCCCCTTCTACAAACTTGTTAAGCACCTTCGGGACCAACAAGTGGTATCAGAGCGGACTGTTTAATCTAATAAACAAGATCTTGCTTTATTCTCTTCCTTGCTATTCTAAAATGGCACTTAACACAAACACAAACTACTATGATAATGGTTCACTCTTTAAACCTCCTCGATTCAACAGAGATAACTTTGCTCTCTAGAAAAATCGAAATAATGCTATTTCTAGAAGCTGTAGACCCTACTATACCTGATTATGTAGCACATGAACCTTATGAACCTTTCACTATCATAAGCGTCGTTCCCGCCACTACCACCACTCCTGCTGTCCCTGAACGTTATGCTGTCAAGGAAATAAGACAGTGGAGTGATGAAGACAAAAAGAAAGTAGGCCTAGATGCAAAGGCAAAAACCATTATCTCTATGGCTCTGCCTGATGAAGCTTTCCATTCCATCATGCATCTTAAAACTTCTAAAGAAATGTGGGAAACTATATGTGTTCAATATGAAGGCACCACTGAAATCCAAGAAACTCGAAAGATTAACTTGGTAAGACAGTATGAAAGTTTTATCGCTGGTAAGAATGAATCTCTTTCTGATGTTCATCAGCGGTTTAACTGCTTAATCATTGATCTAAGAACCGTGGGTAGGACCTATTCTAATTCTGAGGTCTTAACCAAATTCCTAGAATGTCTTCCTGAAAGCTGGGACAGTTATTCAATATGTCTTAAGCTAACAAAAGACTTAAATTCTCTTTCTCTTAGCACCTTGTATGGAATATTGCTCAACTATGAGCAATCAAATCTCCTGAAGAAGAATCTTGTAAAAGATTCTAAAGACTCCAAAAGCACTCCTGTTGCTTTAGTCTCTTCAGAGATAATTCCATCTCAGCGATCTACTCTGACTATCACTGAGTTAGATTCTGAATTTGAGGATCTATCAGACACTGATCTTTCAGAGTTTGATGAATCCTTAGCACTCTTGACAAACTCTTTTAAGAGATTTGCAATAAAGAGAAATTTCCAAAGAAATAAGCCTCTTTCTCTTACTGATAAGCCAAAATCAACCCCTGTTGATAAGGCTACTGCTACTTGCTTTAACTGTGAAAAGATTGGACACTTTGCAAGTGAGTGCATGTCAAAGAAAGTCTTCAAACCTTCTACCTCAAGAAGATCCGGCGATGACAAATACCTAAAGCTCAAAGAAAAATATCAAAAGCTGAAAAACTACAAGCGAAAAGGTAAAGGTCTCATCGCTGAAGAACACGACTGGGCTGAATCAGAAGAATCAAGTTCTGATGAAGAAGAAGTCGCTAATCTCTGCCTCATGGCTGAGATTAAAGAAGAAGTGGAAGAACCAACTGAAACTTCTATGAGCTATATATCATCTCAGGTATCTATCTCTACTAATCCCTCTCTATCTGAAGTAGAGAGAAGTCGCGTTGTTGATATGCTGACGATTGATCTATACAATGCTCTAAACGACAAATCTCTAGCTGAAAGCAAAAACAGTGATTTATCTGAACAACTAGAAAAATGCCATGAAAGATCAGAGAACTAACTCTTTTAGAGGAAAGTTTGAAATATCAAGTCATTGTAAATGAAATCATCAGCATAGAACGCGAAAAAGCCATCGCTGCTCTAAAAGCAGAAAAGACTACTATTGAAGGATGGTGCAAATCCTCAACAAAGATCACTGAGATTATAAGTGCTCAGATCCCTACCAGTGATAGAATTGGTCTTGGTTTTTGGAAACCATAGGATGAACCCAAAGAAGACAGTTCCATGCTTAAGTTTGGAATGTTTGTTTCTTCTATCCCTGACACTTCTCATGCTCAGTGCTCTTCTTCATCTTCTTCTAATCCAATCCCTGAGGAAATATCTAAAGGCTCTAAGCCTGCAGATAAAGGAAAATCCATTCTCCATCCTCAGAAGGCTACCAAGAAAGCAAAGCTGAAAGTTCCTTCTAAACCTTCAGTAAAACAATCTTCTAGCTCTGTGATAGAAATCTTTGATCATTGTCCTCCAAAGCTGAAGATTGATCTTAAGCCTAAGAGATCTGAAGAAATGAAAATTCCTCCCAGATCTCATGCTAAAGGCATTCTTGGAGCTGGCCCTGCTCATCTTAAATTCTCAAAACCTTCTACTTGTGGTCCTAAAACCACTTTTAAATTTAGAAAATGCTATCATTATGGATTTACTGACCATATTGCAAGCAAATGTCCAATTGTCACTAAGCTGATAAAAAAGCTAAAGTGAAGATGAATGCCTCCAAGGTTGAGAAGGTCACCAAAGCTGAAAAAACGACCAAGGTGAAGAATACCACTAAGGTTAAGAAATTAACCAAAGTGAAGGTTACCACTGAAGCTGAATCTTCATCTGCTGTGAAGATTGCTGAACCTTCCATCTCCACTAACCCTAAAGGACCCCTTGAAAAGTGGGTACCAAACAAAGTTTAATCTTCCTTATGTTTGCAGGGATCAAAGGGCATCTGGTATCTTGATAGTGGATGCTCACGTCATATGCCAGGACAAAAAGACCTGCTTACTGAATACAAGGAAGAGAAAGGTCCCTCTGTGACCTTTGGTGGAAATGGAAAAGGATATACTCGAGGGTTTGGTGTCATCAGCAATGGAACAACTACCTTCAGAAGAGTCGCTTATGTATATGGACTGAAGCACAATCTGTTGAGCATCAGTCAGCTATGTGACAAAGACTATGAAATTCGCTTTACCAAGAAAGCATGTTAAGTGGTAAATGAGAAAGGAAAACTTGCTCTCACTGGTTATCGTAAAGAAAATGTCTATGTAATAGATATGAACTCTACTACCACTGAAAACGTATGTTTTCTTTCTAAATCCTCTTCTGATGTCAACTGGCTATGGCACAAAATGCTCTCTCATCTAAACTTCAAAACCTTGAATTCTCTCTCATCTAAAGAACTGGTTTCTGGTCTTCCTCAGCACTCATATGCTAAAGAATCTCTCTGCTCAGCATGTGAAAAAGGAAAACAAGCGAAAGCTAGTTTCAAGTCTAAACAAGTTTCCTCAATGACAAGTCCTCTTCAACTCCTGCATATGGATTTGTTTGGCCCTGTCAACATCCAATCAATAGCTGGAAATAAATACACACTTGTCATTGTAGATGAATACTCTCGCTACACCTGGGTTATGTTTCTTCGCTGCAAGAGTGACTATATAGATGAACTGATATATTTTGTTAAAAAGATGGAAGTACTGAATAATCTTACTGTTCGTTCAATAAGAAGTGATCATGGAACTGAATTCAAAAACAGTTCTCTGAACAATTTCTTTGAGAACAAGGGAATTTCTCACAACTTCTCTTCAGTAAGAACGCCTCAGCAAAATGGAGTCGCTGAAAGAAGAAACAAAACGATCATTGAAGCTGCTAGATCAATGCTCAGCGATTCTCACCTCCCGTCTCAATTTTTAGCTGAAGCTGTAAACACTGCATGTTTTACTCAAAACAGATCGCTGATAGTAAAATGATTTAGAAAGACAGCTTATGAACTATTTCATGGAAGAAAACCATCTATCAATTTTCTTCATATCTTTGGTTGTCAATGCTTTATCTTAAACGACAAAGATCTACTTGGAAAGTTCGATCCAAAAGCTGATGACGGAATATTTCTTGGATATTCTTCTATCTCCAAAGCCTACAAAGTCTTCAACAAGAGAAGACAAACTGTGAAAAAACAATTCATGTCACCTTTGATGAAACTCGCTCAGCGAACTCTAAGCCAATCGCTGACAATGAAGAGCTGAATGCTTGGATGTTTTCTCATTACAGAGAAACATAACCCTTCTTCTCAAACCATCAGCACACAGATCCTCCAGCTGCTGATGATGATCCAAACATTATACCTCCTAACGCTGAATCCAACTTATGGGTTTCAGCTGAGCCTCTAAACACACTTCCTCCATCAGATCCATCTTCGTCTGAAAACCTCTCAGAAAACATTGGTCTGTTTGACACTCAACAATTAATAGCTGATGAACCTCAGGCTTCTTCATCAGTGAACATTCCTATCGTTGATCCAACCTCTGAAATGAGCGATCCTGCTCCTGCTCAGCGATGGACCAAAGATCACCCCATAGATCAAATTCTTGGTGATCCCAATGCAGGTATTCAGACACGACGAAGTTCAGGTAATATCTGCCTCTTTGTCAACTTTATTTCTTTAATAGAGCCAAAGAAGACTGATGATGCCCTCAGATATCCAAACTGGGTCAGCGCTATGCAAGAAGAGCTGACTGAGTTCACTCGCAACAAAGCTTGGAATCTCGTTCCTAGACCATCTGATAAAACTGTTATAGGCACCAAGTGGGTGTTTAGAAACAAGTTAGATGAACATGGAACTGTAACCCACAACAAGGCTCGACTTGTTGCTCAGGGATACAGACAAGAGGAAGGCATAGACTATGATGAAACCTTTGCCCCTGTGGCTAGGCTCAAAGCAATTCGACTATTCTTAGCTTATGCAGTGTACAAAAACTTCATTGTATATCAAATGGATGTGAAATCAGCGTTCCTAAATGGAAAACTGAATGAAGAAGTCTATGTAGAACAACCCCCAGGGTTCTATGACCTTAAGCATCCAAATCATGTTTATAAATTGGATAAGGCTCTCTAGGGTCTAAAACAAGCCCCTCGTGCTTGGTATGACACTCTCTCATCTTTTCTTATCTCTGAAAATTTTGAACGTGGTAAAATTGATAATACATTATTTTTCAGAAAGATAAAAGGTGATATTATTCTTGTACAAATATATGTCGAAGACATAATATTTGGTTCTACTAACCCATCTCTATGTACTCGCTTCGCTGAAAGAATGAATAAAGAATACAAAATGAGTATGATGGGTGAGCTAACATATTTTCTTGGTCTTCAGATTAAACAATCTGAAAAAGGTACTTTTATCAACCAAGGTAAGTATGTTAAGGATATGCTGAAAAAGTTTGATTTAACTCAAACTTCAGCGATGAAAACTCCTATGGCACCTCCTCTGACACTAAACAAAGATCCATCTGGAAAACCTGTTAATGTCACTGCCTATAGAGGAATGATAGGCTCCCTGTTGTATCTTACAGCGAGCCGACCTGACATCATGTACTCTACCTGTTTATGTGCACGCTATCAATCTGAACCCAAGGAATCCCATCTGATCGCTGTCAAGCGAATTTTCAGATATCTGAAGGGAACTCCTAACCTCGGTCTTTGGTATCCCAAAGACTCAGGGTTCGATCTAATTGGATATTCTGATAGTGATTTTGCAGGTTGTAAACTAGATAGAAAGAGCACCACTGGTGGATGTCAACTCCTAGGAGGAAAGCTGGTAAGTTGGACAAGCAAAAAGTAAAATTCAGTGTCCACTTCCACAGTTGAAGCTGAATACGTAGCCGTTGGAAGTTGTTGTGCTCAAGTCTTATGGATGAGAAATCAACTATTAGACTATGACCTTCAGCTATCAAAGATTCCAATCTATTGTGACAGCACTAGTGCTATCGCTATAGCAAATAATCCAGTGCTACATTCAAAGACAAAACACATAGAGATCAGATATCATTTTATCAGAGATCATGTGATGAATGGTGATATTGAACTTCACTTTATCCCCACTGACTATCAGCTAGCTGATTTATTCACCAAACCTCTTGATGAGACAAGGTTCAACTTTCTCATCAGTGAGCTTGGAATGCTGAAGCTTGAAGAGTGATTCTTCATCTTTCATGCATTATGTCAGTAATTCTAAGTTCCCCTTTATCACTTTATCTCTGAACAAAATATCTGAATCTCAGGTATGTTCTCTTACTTTCATTCACTGAATGTGAATTCAGTAAGACATTTTTTCAAAATCAAGACTTTAATCACTAATTTTTCTTCAAATGATTAAAAGCTTTTTGATAAACAAAATCTATCACTGACATTTCTCATCAGTGATTCTTTAAAAAAAATAAAACCTATCTCTGACTTTTCTTCAGAGATAATTTCAAAAAGGACAAATGAAACGTTTTTCTCTCTCTCCTATGACGTCATTTGAACCGACAATCCACGACATGCCTTTTTCTCTGACACGTTCGTCCGTTGCCCTTCTATCCAATCAACTTCGTAAAACGTGTCCATGTCATGATGAGCATTTGTTTTCCCGCCTCACTCATTCTCTTTCATTCATTCTCTCTCTCTCCTCATATAAAAGGAATGCTTTTTCATTCTTATCTTTTTATGCTTTCTGGAAATCTTTTCAAGCAAGAATCTCTCTCAAGGCATTTCAAGCAAACAACTCCTTCAAGCATTTGCATCTTCTTACCTCCAAGATCAACATGTTACTTTGTTCATCTTTTTCTTCTTAAATTTTGTTACAAATCCTATATATGTTCCATCATTATGGGTTTTTACAAGATTTCTCAACATTAAAATAATTTCTTTTTGATTTTATTGATTAAAACCTTTGGTTTTTCTCATTGTTCTTTCTTCTTCAACAAAGAACACTGTTTTAATCTAAAAATACTTTAGTTTTTTCTATGTTTCTTTCTTTGAATAGAAACTGGTAAAAATTTCTTTATTTTTGGACTCTAAACCTTTCCTTCTATTCTGATTCTTTCTATATTCAGAAATGGCACAATCATCGTTCATTGCTTCCAAGAACGTGAAATTTGCAATCTCTGAATCTGAACTCCCAAAGAACAACCATCTTGCCCGGTTGGACTTTGAAGCTGAGAAATACCCCATCTAGTGGATGCAACGACATTTTTGAAGCAGTCCTGTTTGGCATATGCTTTGAACGTGGATCCTAAACCATCCAAGACACTTCTACAACAATTCTGGTTTACCGTTGATGAAACCGCTATCACCAACAAGAAGGGTGAAGTGGTTCCTGCCATCTCTTTCTCCACTGAACTCGGAACAGGCACGCTCACCGCCTATGGCCTCAGGAAGGCACTTCGCCTCCCTGAAAAGACGAAATGAGGTTCCGATGCTCTTCCCACTGACCCTGAACTCATCCAGTTCCTGGATGATATGGAATATTGCTGGGACAACAAGCCTCGCTCAACCATCCCCAACAAGCGTCTGACTAAAATTCTGAAGGCAAACATGCCTTCTCAGCTGAACTACATCTTCTCCCACATTATTCAGAGCATGAGTGGGAAGATTGTCTCCCTGGACCAGGCAAGCAAAGTCCAGCTACAGATGGGCTATTTCGTAATCGCTGGAAAATATTTTGATTACGCGGGAGCTATCTTTGACGATCTCAGGTCAAAGATAGAAAAGACGGAGAGGGATCCCAAGATCCCATACGTACGCTTCATTTGTGCGTACCTACAGTTCTTGTATGGTGATAAGTATCCAACTTCTCATGATGGTACTTTCTCCAAAGTAGGTCAGCGATCTCTGGAGGTCAAGCCAGTCGCCAACGAGGTAACTCTCTCAACTCTTCTGTTATCCCAGATTAATCTAGTTGATTAACACACAAACACAATAATATCAAGAGATAATAAGATTAACAAAACGTACCAATCCCTTGAATAAACAATGAAACCCTTGTGTGTTCTTGATACCCTTTGAATACAGAGAAAACTTACGGCTACCTATTTAGAAAATTATCAGAGTTAACCTAAAACTAAACTAAACATAACTTTAAATACCCAGGCTTTTAGGCCTAATGGGCTTATGGGCTTGAGGCCCAATAGCTTAATAACTATTTACTTATTACATAATAAACCCTTTAACTATAACTATCAAACAATTACAGTTTAAACCCTCTAATTTAACTTTGACACAATTGCAGTTTAAACCCTGAACTTTAACTTTAATCTTGAATACAATTATTTGATCCAACAATCTCCCCCTTTGGATTCAAGATTAAAAAAAATTTGCAATTGTCTTCAGGTCTTCTCTTTTCTTCAGATATGACGTTGATAGCTTCAAAACTTCAAAACTTCAAATCTTTGAAAATCTTCAGCAGTCTTCAGATTATATTCTCCTTCTTTGATAATTCTCCCTTTTTGTATCTTCTCCCCCTTTTTGATGAATGGTGAGAAGCATCATCATCAAAACATACCAAAACAATCTCCCCCTTTTCAAGACAATTTCCCCCTTCGAATATGATCATCAAGTAAGCATAGTCTTCATCATGTAACGAGCCCTGTATGGAAATAAGAGCAGTCTTCCCAGATGGAAAGAGTGATTATTTCAATCTTTTCAGATTAAAATAGAAAGTAGTAACCATTCAAATCTTTTCAAATTCAAACAGTTAATAAGTGTAACCCTGAATCAACAAATGACTCAGTTAGAATGCCTGTCAATGACACAAAGTCACTGAGTAACACAAAGTTACTATATAAGGAGCTGGTTTGATGTAGACTCCCCAGGTCTTCCATTCAATCATCAAATAACACATGGTTATCTATGAACGTTCTGACAGAAAACAAATTTCTGTGTGCTCGTGCATGTGTTAAAAAAATTTAAGCATAGATGATTGCTTTTTCAATATAGGCTCAAAGTATGTAAACTTGTTGAGACAACAACAAATTATACAAAGACTCAATGTGCATGAGAAAGGGTTCGAAGGTGGGGCAACTTTCCTTCTTTTTCAATATTAGTATCTTCCAAATGAAGAACCAATAGCGTATGTGCTGCTTCCCCAGAAAATGTGAACATTCTCTTTTTAAGAAAAGAATGAGTAGCTGGTGGGGTTGTATGCAAGAGATGGCATGGGCTAGTTGCCTTTTTCAATGATGGTCACCAAAGAATGTGAACCAATCAGATTATGTGGTTGCCCGGCTCAGAAAGAATTTGGTGCAGAGTTTAATATTCTTTTACTCTGATCTCTCACCCTCTTTCTTTTAATGCTCACTTCTAACAAATCTCTCTTTTCCATTTTACCTCTTCACACACCATCACTCAATTCTTTTGACCCTTCTTCCCTCAATCACTCAGGGAATACTTCCGGGGTAGGAAACACTGGTTATCGTGAATCCATGGAAGTTCTGTTAAGTTCTCACACTGAATCACATGTATTTTCCTAATAGAACATGTTGTTCAACAGTCTTTTGTACATGTAAGCACAAATACCACTTGTTACATGAAGAATATAATATCCGGAGATGTCAAAACAGAAGATGTTTGACGATGCAATTCTCCCCCTCAAACTAAAAGAGTTTGACAATTAAGCTCATAGGAGTTTTGTCATGAAGAACAATATGTTGGAGAATAAAAAACGAATGTTGTTTATATGAACAATATATAAACATATTTGCAATGAAAGCACATGAAATGACGTTTGATTCAATCAATAGTGAATACAAATAACGTGAGTATTACCATAGAAAGATTTAACTTTTGATACATGGTAATAACAAAGGCAAATAAAATGTTCTGAACCGTTATGTGTATGAATACTTGACAAAGTATATTGACAAGATAAAACGCAAGTATTTATCTTTAAGAACACACGGTCAGATAATCTTTTAAGTATCCAAAAATCTGTTAATATCACAGATATTCTCCGTTAACCCTTTTTTTTTTTTTAAAGATTAAGAAAAAAAACAGAAAAATAAGGCACTGAAGTGCGGGTTCTAATCCGATGTGATTAGAAGCCATAGTCACTTGACCAAACCTGCATAAATAAAAAAAATAATGGTAATCATTTATGAAAATGATTCCTCTCTCGTTAACAACAGTTGGAAAATAACACACAAGATCAAAACTTGGAATACTCCCCCTAGAATCATGATGAAGGTTTAAGACATGTTCAACATACCAAGTTTGCTGATTAGAAATTGAAAACGCTTTTCATCCAACGGCTTGGTGAAAAGGTCAGCTAACTGGAAGTCAGTTTGAACAAAGTGCATTTCAATATTACCTTTTTCAACATGATCTTTAATGAAGTGATAGCGTACATCGATATGCTTGGTCTTCGAATGCTGTACCGGATTAGCAGTTATAGATATTGCGCTCTTGGAATCACAATAAATAGGAACACGCTTGTAGTTGTATCCAAAGTCCCTTAACTGTGTCGTCATCCAGAGGACTTGAGAACAGCAGCTAGCAGCAGCTACATACTCAGCCTCGGCAGTGGATGTTGAAACACAGTTTTGTTTGTTTGAGGTCCAACTTACAAGTTTGTCACCTATAAATTGACATGACCCAGAGGTGCTCTTCCGATCTAGCTTACATCCTGCATGATCAACATCTGTAAAGGCAGTTAGTTCAAAACGAGAATCCTTTGGATACCAAAGGCCTAGATTAGGAGAACCTTTGAGATATCTAAGGATTCGCTTAACAGCAGATAAGTGCAACTCTTTAGGATTAGACTGATATCTCGCACAAAAACATGTGGCAAACATTATATCCGGGCGACTGGCAGTCAGATAAAGTAAAGAACCAATCATGCTACGATACACCTTTTGATCAACAGGTTTCCCGGAGGGATCCGCGTCTAAGAGTGTACCAGTAGCCATTGGTGTTTTCATGACTGAACTATCTGACATATTGAACTTTTTCAAAATATCGTTTATATATTTAGCTTGATTAATAAATATGCCTTCGGGTAATTGCTTTACTTGAAGACCAAGAAAGAAATTCAATTCACCCATCATCGACATTTCAAACTTTGTTTCCATTATCTTTGAAAAGTTCTTGCAAAATTTCGGATTTGTCGACCCAAATATTATGTCGTCAACATAAATCTGAATAAGAATCAAGTCCTCACCTTGCCTTTTAAGAAATAAGGTAGTATCTACTGTACCTTTCTTGAAACCAGAAGCAAGTAGAAATTTAGTGAGAGTTTCATACCAGGCTCGCGGTGCTTGTTTAAGACCATAAAGCGCTTTGTCTAAAACATAGACATGATCAGGGTGATGAGGATCAACGAAACCTTTAGGTTGAGCCACATAAACCTCCTCATGCAAAACGCCGTTTAGAAAAGCCGACTTTACGTCCATTTGATAGACAGTAAAGTTTTTATGCGCTGCATAGGCTAGAAAGATTCTGATGGCTTCGATCCTTGCAACCGGGGCGAATGTTTCATCATAGTCAATGCCCTCTTGTTGACAATACCCTTTTGCGACCAAACGAGCTTTGTTTCTCACTACTACTCCGACTTCGTCTTTCTTATTTCTGAAAACCCACTTTGTTCCAATAACGGATTTACCTTTAGGTAGTGGGATCAAGCGCCATACCTTGTTCCTTTCGAATTGTAGAAGCTCGTCTTGCATAGCAGAAATCCAGAAGGGATCACGTAGAGCTTCAGACGCTTTCTTTGGTTCTAGGGAACTGAGGAAGCTTGAAAACATGCAGAAGTTAGCTGTTGCTGACCTTGTCGTGACACCAGATTGTACGTCACCTATCACATTGGTCAGGGGATGATCCTTAGTCCAACGATGTGTGCTTGGTAGAGCTTCAACTGTTTGTTGCGTATTCGACGCATCGTTGTCATCTTGTACGGCAGGTTGCTCCATAGATGTACTCGGGACATCTTGTACTGATGTTTCTGATACTGAAGCTTCTGGACTAACAGTTGAAGTGCTCGGGACTTTTTTTTCAGAAGAACTATCTGTAGAGACAGATTCAGCATTAGTAGAGTCAGAAACTAACTTTGTACTCGTACCTGATGGAGATGAAGTGTCAGTGACTTCTTCGGAAGGTCCAGACATGCCTTCAGATATAGCAGGGACCTCCGAGCCTGTACCACTTGTTATTGATGTTGATATGCCTTTTTCAAAATCTGCACATATATCATCAAAGGCATCAATAAACAATAAATCTAACTCAGATGAAGTAGAGTGAGAGTTAGAAGTATAAGATCCTTTAGAAGCTGGTTCTATTCTTAATTGAATAGAAGCTTTGTCCTTAATTGCGAGTTCTGAACTGTTGTGTCCAGAAGTCCTTGTTGAATTCTCATTAAAGGAGACATTCATGCTTTCAACAACCGTCTTAGTTCGAATAATGTAAATTCGATAAGCTTTGGATGTCAGAGAGTATCCAACGAGATATCCTTCATCCGCTTTCTTATCAAACTTTGATAATCCTTGATGCTCTTTTAGAATGTAACACGTGCAACCAAAAACACGAAGGAACTTGATGTTAGGTGTACGATTGTTGATTAACTCATATGCTGTCTTATTAAAGCGCTTGACCTCAATGGTACGGTTCTGATTAAAACATGCTGTAGCGACTGCCTCAGCCCAAAGGTACATGGGTAGATCCGAGTAAGCAAGCATAGTACGAGCTGCTTCAACCAGAGTGCGGTTCTTCCGTTCAACAATGCCGTTTTGCTACGGAGTGTAGGCGGCGGAGAAATTATGTGAAATACCCACGGAAGTAAGATAACTCTTCAGGGTGTCATTCTTGAACTCCGTGCCATTATCACTATGAATGGTTCTGACTGGAAGTTGAAGGCGTACTTGAATGCGGTTGATGAAAGCGATAATCAACTCTGGCGCATCTGACTTGTTGCGAAGAAACTCGAGCCATGTATACCTTGAGTAGTCATCTATCATTACCAACACATATTTCTTTCCGTTGATAGATGTTGTGCGCATTGGGCCACAAAGGTCCATGTGAAGAAGTTCCAGTGCAGATGAGGTCGATGATTCAGCTTTGGACTTGAAGGAGCTTCGCTTCATTTTGCCCAACTCACATGCGGGACATAGTGAGTCTTTTTCGAACCTCATTTCTGGTAGACCTTTGACCAGACCTTGTCTATGTAGCTTCGCTATAGATCTGAAATTTTGATGAGACAAGCGTCGATGCCACGTCCATGATTGTGCTTTAGAAGCTTTGGCTAGTAGACACACTGGACGTGTGGCAGACAGTGTAGGAAAATCTACATAGTATAGATTTCCATGGCGCTCAGCTTTGAAGACTTCGTAACCATCGGGATCCTCTAGATAGCAATGAGTGGTTGTGAAGCGGACTTGATATTTCATGTCACAGAAGTGACTGGTACTAAACAGGTTGTGATCAAGTCCTTCAACATATAACACTCTTTGAATCTTCACAACACCGTTATCGAGCATTCCATATCCTCTGACGTGGCCTTCGGCTTCAGAATTTGCAAATCTAACTGCTCCGGCAGGCTCCTCCACATAGTTATGCAAGAGGTGCTTGAATCCTGTCATGTGGCGTGCACATCCGGAATCTATTACCCACAATCGACAGGCCTGCAAAAGAGACAATTAGTTTTGCTTAGGCACCCATATTAGGATGGGTCCTTCGCGGTTAGCATCAAGCAACTCAGGAATATCATCTGGTTTGACTTTCACTCTCCATTCATAACGCGGTTTTGGAACCCATTTCCAAACCATCTTAACATTTAATTCCTGAAAGTGCTTTTTAGAAGTAGGATTGGAAACCTTAGCACGATACACTTTTGGTTGTGTAGAAGAATCAGAATTAGAATTAGACTTAGAGTTCAGCTTAGCTTTGCTTTTATTCTTTTTGGACTTAGGAGGGGAGTAGTATTTGAATGAATTATCCCAACAGTGTTTGCAATAAAGATTCTTTCGAGCAAAATTCATAAACTTAGATTTATCGGAATAAATCTTACATTCATGTTTATCAAAAGAAGTACTATTCAAAATAACACTGTCTGTAGGACAACTACTAGAATTCAAACTATTCTTTTTATTTAAACTAAGATCTTTATTCTTCTTACTCTTCCCAACTCCATTTCCTCTTATATCTGAAACAGAAACAGGAACCTTGTTAGTCTCTAACTTAGAAGGTGGTTCTTTTCTAGTGCTCTTTGAAGTCTCACCCTTTTCAAAAATACTCGGAGGATATTCAGGACAATCAGAGTAAACAACTGTAGGTTTTGCAGGAGCATCAAATTCTGGATTGGTTCTTACCTTCCAGCTTGGATCATTGAACATCTGTTTATCACTTGAAGCATTTTTAAACATAGTAACTTTCAAATCATTGATCTCTATGCAAAGCTCTTGATTTACTTTTAAAGACTTTTCAAGTTTATGTTTGAGATCAAAGTTTTCATCTTCAACCTCATCAAGAGACTGTTGCAACAAATCGATTTGCTTCATCAATTCAGATGTATGGTCATTCACAGAATTTGATCCCTTTGAATTAGAAACAGGGTCAGAGTCTGAAGCATTCATCATTTCAGAAAATGTATCTTCAGTCATGGACTCAATAAACTCCAGTTTTTTATTTTGAGAACAAGAGCCATTCGAGATAGCATGTTCTTCTTCAACCTCTTCAACAAGTAAAGGTTTAGAAGCAATAGGATTTGAGACTGATGGCATAGTAGATGGATCAACATCCGATTCATACTCATCATATTTGCATGCAGTCTCAGATAGAACTGTGTTGGTGCTTACTGATTCGTTGGAAGGTGTGGTAAATAGTGATTCAAACTCAGTAAATTCGATCTTTCGAGTCGCATAGCTTTTGTTTAAATCACCATATTGAAAACCAACTGATTTAAAAAGATTTTGAGAATCAGTGTCACCAGACTTGTTCTTTCCCATTTCTTCTTGACCTTTGGTCTCAGATAAAGGTGTAGGAGTACTTGCTTCAACAAAAGTTGCGCGAATGTCAGGAATGGGTCTAATTGCGGAGCCGAATTTATCAAAATTATATAGATGCTCCGGTGCCTTTTTCAAAATTTCGTTAATTGGCACACCCAAACCTGGTTTAAGTTTGTAAAACCTTTCGTCTTGGAGTTTATTGGTCAACAGATTTAATGTCTGTTCAGTCTGACCTCGTTTCATATTAATGTCCTCCAGTTGCTTTATTTTGGTGTAAGCTTCATTTCTTTCTTTATAACAAACTTCAAATTTGATTTGAAACTCACCCTTTTCAGCATTAAGATTCACAAGATCTGTTTCTAAACCAGATATTTTTTCTTTTAAAGACGCTTTTTCGGCTTTTAAATCATCTTTTTCCTTTTCCTTTTCTTCCACAACAACTTTTAAAATAGCATTTTCATCACGAAAGCTTAAAACAGATTGATGTGCAGAGCTAAGTTTGCCTTTTAGTAAAGCAAATTCATCTTTCATACCATGTATTTGGGCTATTAAAGATTCAATAAGTTCAGAATTTTCACTAACCTCAGAGTTTGCTTCTTCGGATTGTGTCTCAGAGTCTTCATCGTCACCTTCCAGCTTTGCCATGTAAGAAACTTGGGTGAAGTGTGCTTGCTCCTCGTCATCAGAACTTTGGAACAGCCTGTTCTCTTCTTCAGCCATTAGTACTTTTCCTTCTTCAACTTTCTTGGCAATTAGTGACTTTCTTGAGTAGTACTCTGAGTTCTTCACTTTCTTGAATTTGCAGTCCCTTGAGAAGTGCCCAAATTTGCCACAGTTGTAGCATCTTCCTGGTTCATCCTTTCGCTCTTCTCGCTTCTCCTCTCTCTTTCCTTCTCTTCTATCTTCCTTCCGATCTGCTCGTCCTTCCTCTCTCTTTCCATGCCTCGGCTTGTATCGCATCTCAGACTTCTCTTACTTGTATCCATCATACTTTGGCTTTGAGTAAAATATTTTCTTGCCAAAGCTCTTCTTGAATCGTCGTGTAATGAGAGCCAAGTCTTCAGAGAACTTTTGAATATCAGGATCTGAATCAACTTCCAGTTCTTCATCGCTCGAATCAGAGTCAGTAACTTCAGTAACTAGAGCTTTAGACACCTTTTTCTTCGACCTTGCAGAGGATACAGAACCTTTGCCGGCTATGAGAGCCACATAATCCTTCAGATGATTAGACTCATTATTCATAGATCTCACCTCATCCTCATGTTGAGCTAGAGTAGAGAAGATATCGGTGACATTTTCTCGAGCCATATTCTTCGACATCTGGAGGTTGATAGCAAAGTTCTTCCATTCTGGATTCAGATTCTTGATGAACTTGTAGTTTATCTCAGAAGCAGATTTGGCGATGTTGTTCCTCCGCAAGTCATTGAGAATAATGTTGTACCTATTGTAGGTGTCTAATATCAACTCTCCTTCTTTTGCATGAAATCCCTCGTAAGCATTTATGCACAGATTCTGCTTAGCTTGTATAGAGGCTTCACTTCCTTCAAACTGCCTTGCTAGTTCATCCCAGATTCCTTTAGCAGTGCTCTGACTGTCGACACGATTGTAGATGTCGTTTGGAATTGCCATTGTCAGATAGATTAGAGCCTCTTCTTCTAACTTGAGCTGTTCTTTCTGCTTTTCAGTGAAGAACTGAACAGGTTTAGGAATCTCTCTGTCAGGGATTTCAGGAGAGGAATCTATAGCAGGTTGACCCTTTACTGTGATCATTGGAGTTTTAGGACCTT
Source organism: Arctium minus (assembly GCA_954870635.1). Taxonomy (NCBI): domain Eukaryota; kingdom Viridiplantae; phylum Streptophyta; class Magnoliopsida; order Asterales; family Asteraceae; genus Arctium; species Arctium minus. The sequence goes on from OX941081.1 coordinate 29,767,292, forward strand.
CAATGATTACTGTCATGAATTCTCTGTTCTTGTGATTCAGAAACTGAATCATTCTGGTCTTCCATTGCTGATACTCATTAGCCATAAGGACAGGCGGTTTGGACTGAGAGCCCATCGAGAGAAGCTGGTTCGACATCTTAGCTGTACCACTTGTTAGTAATTAAACTTATCTGTACCAAGACAACCAACTAGATGAGATCGTTAGAATCAAAATGAAAACCACACTAAATTTTTTTTAGAAAAATAAATTTCCGAAAATAATTAAATGCAGTCCTTTCAATCAGTGTAAAGCTTCAAATAATACTGAACAAAAAGAAACAGTTGATCTCGAACAGAACTTTGTCCCCCTTCGCAGACTTAGCACGGGGGTCCCGCTAGAGAAAAAATTTTCGACTTTGAGAGGCCACATTACAATTTGCAAAAATCGACCGGAGATGTGCTTCGACCGGTATGAGTTGACCCGAGACTTGTAAAGACCGGTAGAGAGTTCGACCGGGAACTTGTAAAGACCGGGGAAGTGCAAAGACTGGTAAGATGTAAGACCAGAACTATGCTTGACCGGTAAAATTGATTCGACCGGTAACAATTAGACCGATATGATGCTATGACCGGAAGGCTAAGGACCGATAGAGGTTAAGACCGATAAAGTGCTTAGACCGATAGAGGTCTTTGACCGGTAAGGGTCTTCGATCGGGACTTCCTTAGACCGGGGTGAGCTGAGAGTGTACCGGTCGAATGCTAAGGACCGATAAATGGTATTCGACCGGAAGAGTAAGGACCGATAAACTGTTCGACCGATATTATGCGTTTGACCGGGACGTTCTTAGTTTACCCAGAACGATGAACAACCCAGAAAAATCAACCCAGAAATCACAGAAATCACTCAAATTGAAAGCAAAAAATCAGACTTTTGTACCCACAATCATGTGCCGATCACAATGCAATCAAAAACAGAGATTAAATTCAACTTTCATGCTTCAATTTTATGAACACAATGACCAAAAGATATACGAACCCAGATTTGAGAAATCATAAAAATCCAACCAATTGATGAATTTAAATGCAATTAAACATTTAGATGATATTCAATTAGCATAAAATATACCTAATCAAATCAATTTTGTGCATAAAAACTCATTAAATCAAGCAATTGATTTTCACAAAATATCGAAGTCGATGAACACTGAGAATTCGATGAACAGTATAATCCAACAAACAGTAAAAATCGATAAACTTGATTCTTATGGCTCTGATACCACTTGTTATCCCAGATTAATCTAGTTGATTAACACACAAACACAATAATATCAAGAGATAATAAGATTAACAAAACGTACCAATCCCTTGAATAAACAATGAAACCCTTGTGTGTTCTTGATACCCTTTGAATACAGAGAAAACTTACGGCTACCTATTTAGAAAATTATCAGAGTTAACCTAAAACTAAACTAAACATAACTTTAAATACCCAGGCTTTTAGGCCTAATGGGATTATGGGCTTGAGGCCCAATAGCTTAATAACTATTTACTTATTACATAATAAACCCTTTAACTATAACTATCAAACAATTACAGTTTAAACCCTCTAATTTAACTTTGACCAATTGCAGTTTAAACCCTGAACTTTAACTTTAATCTTGAATACAATTATTTGATCCAACATCTTCGCACTCGTCTCTCTCTCCATTCTTCGACTTCAGCGGCCACGCAGGAGGTTCTTTCTTCTGCTAGCCTTGCCGCTACCACCGCTCATAAAAGACCATCAGCTAGCCTTCATGGTCCTTATAAGATGGCCAAAAAGACTAAGGAGACAACCCCTAGTGGTTCAATGCCTGAAGTAGTTTCTCAACAAACTACTTTGGATGCTTTTGTGGGTCTCTCCTCCACAACTTCTGCAGTCATCACATCAACCGTGCCAGCGATTACCATCGCTGCCACAACAACAGTGACGCCACCCATCACCTCAGTTCTTCAACAACAACCTGAGTTTGCACCAATAGGACCTGACAATCAAACTTATGAAGATTCTATGCATTTCTACAATATGTTTGAAAAATCAGGTACTCTTATTAACCCAAACACTACTCCCATCTCACCATATAAGCCTGAGCATCGTTGTGCTCATCTGCTAACTCTACTTGCAGGTCCTACTTTGGCTACTGTTGACACTCATGTCAACACTCTCGCTGAGAAGGTGGCGAGTCTCACCACCTCTGTCCAAGAATCCACTGGCGCGGTTAATCTTGCTGGTGAGGAATTCAAGAGATTGATTGATGCCTCCTCCTCCAAAGTTGATTCTTCTAAGCTAACGGCTGTACAGGAGGACATCATCCACATCAAGGAGAACCTGGTCAGAACTCAACAACAGGTCACTCTTATTCAGGGAACGCAGAACGCCCTGAGAGATGACTTCCAGGATCTCTCACTAAAGGTTGATTCTTGCACCTCTATGCTTCAACAGGTGCTTCTGAAGCTGACTGAACCAGCTCCGTCGCCAAAACCTTCTTTCACTGAAAATGACCGGACATCTCTGAACATAGCCGTTGAATTCATTCATCAGGCTACTTCAGATTTTCCAGTTATTGAAGGACGTCTTGAGCGACTGGAGGCTGAAGTCCGGTCTCTGGCAACTACAAAGGCCACTCCTTCCGTCACTGAACTCTCCCATTCTGATAATGACAAAGAGGGGGAGAAAGAGCGTACTGAAGAAAATATTGTGGAGGTAGCTGCTGCCGAAGGTTAGCCGGAAGAACCTTCCTCTCATGTTGAGGGGGAGAAGGTTGCTGACAAAACTCCTCCCTCTTCTTCTCTTGCTCAAATTCTCGATGAAGAGGAAGAGGAAGAGGAAGAGGAGGATGAAGATGAAGAAGAACTTGATTTTCAAGATCAAGAAAAAGAGCAACAAGCTGACGATGACGATGACGATGAAGAGGACCAATCTCTTTGGGTCTCAACAGCGAACGTCTCATGAGCGACAACCTCGAAAGGAGCTGTCACAGCAGGGGGGATAAGTGAATCTACTTCAGGTGCTCCTTCCCAAGGCAAGCAGAAGGGTATAGCTGCCGAGGGAAACCTGAACGTAGTATCACAATCTAAGGGGGAGAATCCTTCTCAGGTATGTCTTTCTATTGTACCCATATCTTACTATACATTTCCCACCCCTGTCTCTTTCTAAGCCTTTATCTTTCTCCTTCCCAAAATAAACACTAACTCCTTTTTCACTTTTTGACCAGACAATTCTCTACCCTGCTTAAGGGAACTGAACTTCAAATAATCCCAACTTCTACAGCTGAAGATCAAATAATCCCAATCTCCTTTAGTGAGATTGATGGACAAGAAGAAGAAGAAGAAGCCCTGCTCCACCCAGGAGGGCCCTCCAGACCAGCTCATTGGTCAGAGGGAGAACGAAATAGAAGAACATAGATGATCTCTCATCTGGAGAGTCAACGACTGAAGATCCCTCTTCAAAATCCATCTACAGAGCTAGACTTCCTGACTGAAGCTGAAATTGAAGAATCTGTCAGAGCTGAGAAACTGATCGCCGAATGTCAAAGAGATGCTTCTCTAGCTCTCAAGGTTCAGTCTTCTCAACTCAAAGACAAGAAGCTAAAGAAGAATCCAGTGGAAGTTTAGGCTGCTCTACTCAAAGAAATTGAAGAGGAGCGCTCAAAATAACGAGCGGCCAGCGATAACACTGTCGAATGGTGCAAGCATAAAGTCGACTATCGCTCTGACCCAATGAAGATTACAGCTGTTGTCATCTCTGGAAGAAAGAAGAAGGATCGAATTTCTGTCACCATGGAGGTAATCAGAGAGGATGCAAGCTCAAAGTCTATGTTCGTTTCAAAGCTTGAAAGTTTTGGTTACATGGAATGGCTAGAGTTCAAAGATGCGCTGAAGAAATCCAAGTCAACCTACAGAGGCTATGTCGAAGGCATCCTAGAATCCCTCATCAACAGAGTCCCTGCAGTCTTATACGTGCCATCTGCTCTTCCTTCTAAGCCAATGCAAATCAAAAGGAAGCCTGCTTCTTCCTCCTCTGAAAACGTCGCTGCTATAAAAAACGACACCTCCATCAAATTCTCAGAGGAAGCATTATTTGGTCCTCCACCTGATCTCTCAGTTCTAGATCTATCCCTGCCTCCTAGTGGACCATATATTCCAGGGCAAGTACTTAATGATCCACATGGAATCTTCTTCAAAGATGATGAAGGGGTACTCAGATTTCAAATAGTCTCTGAGATTCCCATCTGCCCTCTGAGTCATCTCAAAGATCTTTTGTGTCTATGGTGCGACTTCTCTACATCAGCTGAACCAATCAAGAAAATCATTCGTTAAGAATTAGCAGATCGAAGGCAAAAAGGAGAAGTAGTACCTGACTATATAATAAAGGTTCTAAAATCCTATCTAGATAGCTGATAGATTAGTTTCTTAATTCTTGTAATCTATTAGTTAGACTTTACAATAGTTAGTCCTTCACTTGTACTTTATATTTTCATATCTTGAAATTCTTTCCTTGAATTAATGAAAATTTCAGTGAAGTGCTTAACCCTATCAGTACTGTAAAAGATCCCTCAAAATAGTAATTGGGAAATGTATGTTATGAGTCCTGATTATTCCTCATTTTGAACTATAAAGTAATTTTCTTCAGTTACTTTGTCATTATCAAATAGGGGGAGATTGTTGATCCAGACTCTCTCAGTGATTTGATAACGACCCTCTTCTATACTTAGTGAAAATTACGTTTATTAATATGTATTAGTGTTTCACCATCAGCGATCAGACTGAGTATGTTCAGTTATCACTGATGATCTTTCTTGTAAACATTCATATGTATTAGTGTTTCACTATCAGCGATCAGACTGAGTCTGTTCAGTTATCGCTGATGATTTCTGATGTAAATAGTTAAACGTAATCCCTGAACACAAGTTTCGCGTCAACAGATGTTCATAGTTGAATCAAAGACGAAGCTGCTGAACAAAGACAAGTCTACTAGTGACCTGATGCGGATATCAGTGAAGCAAAGACGACTCTACTCATACGCGAAGAAACCCGAGGAAAAGCTTCAGCGATAGCTGAACTTATTTATATCTCTTGTCGGTCCAACAATACTATATCAAGTTTTATAGAAACAACAACACAAACGATTACCAACCTGTATTGATTATAACAACGGTTACAGGATTGATCAATTTAAACTCTAGATGTGTTCTATGTTTTTCTCTCTTTTACACCTTTTAGTGTGTGTTTCTTTTAAACATTTTGTTCACTCTAACCAAACTTTCTTTTTCATGATATATCTCATCACTCAATTCTTTTCGACTTCTCACACTCAATCACTATGGATTAACTTCTTGGGTAGAAATCACTGGTTAACGTGATTCCATAGAAGTTGTGTTAATTCCTAGCACAAAGAAATCCTGTTTTCCTATTATGCATATGATGCTCAGATATGTTTAACTATTTCAGTTAAAGCACAATTTAGATCTTCGAAAACATTTAAAGTCCACTCCCAAAATATAAAATCTGTTGAAAAATCGGGAAGTGGTTTGAACATTAAAAACAATGTTTTCAAATGATTGAAAGTTGTCCTTCTTTCAACCATATATGAGATTAAGATAAAGGACTGTACCTTAATGTGCGATCTTATATCTCATGAAGCTAAGCTTAAAGTCATAAACATATGAACTTGTAAGCATTTCTCAAACTTCTGCAAAAGTCTTAAGTCAAAGTCAAAGTAAAATTTATTCACTTAAATTGAAAAGACAAAAAGCAGTAAAACTATTAAAGTACGAGTTCTGATCAGAAATAATCAGAAGTCATATCCGTACTCCCCTTTTGTCTTGAAGAGCTCCCCCTAAATTCTTGCATTACAAAAAAATTTGGCATTAAAAGGTACATGCAAAATTTTATGAGCTCCCCCTCGAAGTAATATTGACCACTTGTCAATTTCTTCTCATACTCCCCCTTGGTTCATGAACAGAATAGAGAAGTGAAGATATCAATCAAAGTTAAGAATGAAGAAATGATGAAAAAGTATACAATTAGAAAACTTTGATAGGTAACTACTGATTAAATCTTTAGATTTAGCATACCAAACTTAGAGACAAGAAAAGTAAACCTCTTTTCGTCTAAAGGTTTGGTAAATAAATCGGCAAGTTGATAATCAGTTTTTACAAAGAAAAGTTCAATTGTTCCTTTTTAACATGATCTTTAATAAAATGATACCTGACGTCTATGTGCTTAGTCTTGGTGTGTTGAACAGGATTCGCTGATATTGCGATGGCGCTTTTGGAGTCCCAGTATATCGGGATCTTGTTGAAGTGGAAACCGTAGTCGCGCAATTGAGTTCTCATCCATAAGACCTGAGAACAGCAGCTAGCAGCAGCTACATATTCTGCTTCGGCCGTGGAGGTTGAAACACAAAGTTGTTTCTTCGATGCCCAACTTACGAGCTTGTCACCGAGGAACTGTACATGTCCCGACGTGCTCTTCCTGTCTAACATACAACCTGCATGATCTGCATCTGTGTAGGCTGTTAGTTCAAAACTAGTATCTTTAGGATACCACAGACCAAGATCTGCAGTGCCCTTTAGATACCTAAATATGCGCTTCACAGCAGACATATGGATTTCTTTAGGATTGGCCTGATATCGTGCACATAAGCATGTTGAAAACATTATATCTGGCCTACTAGAAGTAAGATACATTAAAGAACCTATCATCCCTCGATAAGTCCTAACATCAACAGCCTTTCCCGAATGATCTGTGCCAATCTTAGTACCTGGTGCCATTGGGGTACCAATCGGTTTTGAATTTTCCATTTGGAACTTCCTAAGAATATCCAAAATGTATTTTGATTGATTGATAAAAATACCCGATGAAAATTGTTTTACTTGTAAACCGAGAAAGAAATTCATCTCTCCCATCATGTTCATCTGAAATCTAGACACCATAAGGTTTGCAAAATTGTTACAGTACTTAGGATTTGTAGAGCCAAAGATAATATCATCTACATAGATTTGAATTAAAATGATATCGGATTTTTCCTTTTTGATAAACAAAGTGGTATCCACCGTTCCTTTTGAAAAACCAGACTTGACTAGAAAATTGGAAAGGACATCATACCAGGCTCGAGGTGCTTGTTTCAGACCATATAGTGCTTTGTCGAGAATGTAGACGTGATTCGACTTCTCTTGATTGACAAAACCTTCTCGCTGAGAGACGTAGACTTCCTCCTTCAGAATTCCATTCAGGAATGCTGTCTTCACGTCCATTTGAAAGACCGTGAAGTTCTTGTGGGCTGCGTAAGCTAGAAACATTCTAATTGCCTGTAATCGCGCCACAGGAGCATATGTCTCATCATAGTCGATTCCTTCCTCTTGTCTGTATCCTTTGGCAACTAGTCTTGCCTTGTTTCGGATTACGGTACCATCTTCGTCTTTCTTTATCTTGAAAACCCATTTCATACCTATAATGGTTTTACCTTGAGGCTTTGGTACGAGTCTCCAGACTTGAAGTGCATCGAACTGGTTCAGCTCTTCTTGCATTGAGATCACCCATTCTGGATCAACAAGTGCCTCCGATACGCGTGTTGGCTCGAACTTGCTCAAAAAGGAGTCATGCATGCACATATTCATTGATGCTGACCTAGTTTGCACCGGTTTTGATGGATCGCCAATGATCTGGCTTATCGGGTGCTCTTTGGTCCATTTATGTTCATGAGGCAGTGGACTATATGAATGTATGTCAGTTGAATCATCTATAAATCCACTTGTACCTTCTTCAGGTTGTTCAGGAGGAATTATGATTGCAGTTGAAGTGGTAGGTTCAGAAGGCTCAACAGGTACAACTTGTTCCGGCTGTGGATGGATCTGTATAGAACATCCTACTGGTTCAACTACTTCTGTCTCTTCATCACATGGAACTTCTTCAACTGTTGGAGTCGGCATTTGAATTGGAACTTCTTGTTGAATCGGGGCATTGGATTCAATAGGAACATCTGATCTGGTTGGATGAGTAGTCGTTAAGTCTTCCATCCTGTCAACCATAACAAATTTCTTTACATTAGATCCAAGAAATTCATCATAAAATAATTCAAATAATAAATCTAAATCAGATAAATGGTTAGTAGAAGTTGATGCTTCATCTTATTTATTCTGTTGAGACGCAGGTTCTGGACTGAGTTGCCCAGAAGCTAGTACTCCGGTTATAACGGGTTCTGAACTGTGTTGTTCGTAAGCCATCTCTTCATCAAACGTGACGTTGATGCTTTCAATCACTGTTTTTGACTTCTTCAGATAAACACAGAATGCAGTTGATGTCGAGGAATAACCAATGAAGATCCCTTCGTCCGCCTTGGCACTGAACTTGTTGAGACTTTCCCTATCGTTTAGCACGAAACACTTACACCCAAATATATGGAAATATTTGATTGTCGGTGTTCGGTTGTTGATTAAAGCATAAGGAGTCTTCTTGAATCTGCGATGTATCTTGGAGCGATTCTGTATATAGCACGCGGTCGATACAGCTTCAGCCCACAAGAATAGAGGTAAGTCTGATTGACTTAGCATAGTACGAGCATCCTCGACTAGCGTTCGATTTCTTCTTTCGACCACTCCATTTTGTTGAGGCGTACGAGCAGCAGAATATTGATGTGAAATCCCGACAGATTCGAGATATTCTTCAACCTTGTTGTTCTTGAACTCTGTGCCGTTGTCTGTTCGTAGAAACTTGACCGGTTTCTGCAGATTCACCTGGGTCGTCTTTAGGAATGTGATGAGAACATCTGGTGTCTCATCCTTTGAACGTAGAAACTTGACCCATGTGTATCGCGAGTAATTGTCCACGATCATGAGTATGTACTTCTTTCCGCCTAGACTTTGAGTTCGCATCGGACCGCATAAGTCCATATGCAATAACTCTAACGGAACGCTTGTACTTGGTTCAGGCTTTGGTTTATGAGGTGCCCTCTTCATCTTTCCTATTTCAAATGCTGCACAAAGATGTTCTCTTTCATATTTGAGCGCTGGAAGTCCTTTGACGAGATTTCCTCTGACCAGATTGTTGATGTACCTGAAGTTGAGGTGAGAGAGCCTTTGATGCCATAGCCAACTTTGTTGCTTCGAGGCTTTCGTCAATAGACAAAACTGCTTGTCGTTCTGGATTTTTGACAAGTTAATTGTGTAGAGGTTTGACTTTCTTGTGCCGACCAAGAGTTCCTCGCCTTCTTCAGTGCGAACTGAACACGTCTTGGCTTTGAAATTGACCTCTAAGCTTTTGTCACAGAACTGACCAATACTGAACAGGTTGTGCCGTAAGCCTTCAACATAGCTCATCTTCTTTATCGTGACATTGTCATGTTGTACATCACCGTATCCCATTATTGGAGAAAACTGGTCGTTGCCGAATCTGACTGGTCCGCAATACTTCTCTTTAAAATTAGACAGCATATCTTTTTGTCCAGTCATATGCTTGGAGCATCCGCTATCCAAGTACCACATATGACGGATCTGCACAAGAGAAATAACAAACAAGAGATTTAGATAGTCATAAATCAAAATTTAAGACTTTTGAGCATGGAAGAGTGGGTCTTGAACTGATGTGTTCAAAAGCCATTATTTCTCTTAAGCAAGGGTTCTGAACAGACGTGTTCGGAAACCATCGTTTTATCTTTGCAGTGCGGGTCTTGAACTGTTGTATTCAAGAACCTAGTTTCTTTGAGGAACGAGTCCTAGACTGATTTGTCTAGAAGTCATACCTGTAAGCTCCCTTTTTAAACTTGATGTGCCTGCAACACAGATTTAGCCTTAGGTACCCACTGGAATTTGGGTCCTACTGTGTTAGCACAAGATTTTGGTACCCATTTCAAATTGGGTCCTCTTTTCTTTTGAAATGCATTTGAAGAATTAGAATGAGATGAATGCACATGATAATTGCCAAACCAATCTTCAGAATCTTGACAAGAGATAGAAACATGTTTATTATAAATAGAAGACTTTCTAGCAGATAAAGATAACTGAAATAATTGCTTCATTGAATATTGTTTACGAGAAACAACATGTTTTGAGTTCAAAATCACAACATCAGCAATTAAAACATCTTTACTAAGCGAAGTCTTACTACAATTAACACTACTAAACGATTTAACGGTCTTGTCAAGCTTCTGTTTCGGTTGCCACAGAGATTTAACGTCTGGCCTTTGCTTGCTCAGATCTGAAACATGTGAAACTCTTGAGTTAGACTGTTGAGCAACAAACGAATGCTTCTTCTTCGGATTACCAGTAGTGTTCGGTTTCTGTGAATGCTGAGATATATTCTTACCTTTAGCATGTTTAGCTTTCACAGAGACTGAGTTATCAACTTTCGTTGATTTTGCACTGTTAACAGGCATACTGGTTTTTCCTAAAGATTTCTTAATAAAAGATGAATGGTTAGGAAGTTTTGCATTAAAGTCAAATTGATTAGAACCATCATCTAAACCACCGTCAGCGTTCAGAAAATCAAACCCTTTATTTGCTAAACCAAAACATATCCTCAAAGTTTGAAGCCTTAGAAATAATAACATTTTTGAACACAGTTGAAAAAACATTTTGTTCAATATTCATCAAAAGTCTTTCATCTGTTAAAGAATTCTCGAGTTCAGAAATTTTACTTTCTAAAACGAGAGGAGGGACATATAGTTTACCTTGAATAGGCTTCACCTCCATTTCTTTTTCAGAATTACTTTGAAAGTAATCACTTGAAAGAGTTTTCTTCTTTTGATATATTGGATTTTCATTATAACTATTATTCATCTTCGCATAATAAAATGGAAGATGAACCCTTTAGATGATTTCAAACGTTTTTCAGTTTCGTTGGCTTCATCCTCTTCTGATAGTTTAGTCCAGAAAGTTTTAAACTCAGGGATTCGTCGAGCTAATTTCATAGAAAGATGATCATAAAGTGTTGGCACTTCAGACATCCCTTTTTGAAGATAGTGAGGATTCTTATAACCGATTCCCCATCTCTCTATTTCCTCTTTGGGTTTGTTCAGATGAATAGTCTGTTCAGTTTGACCCATTTTGTACAACTTCTCTTCCAAACTTTTTAATTTACCAAGTAAAGAAAAGTTTTCTTTGGTACATGAAGAATGCAATTTTGTAAGCTCATATATATCAATCTCACTTTTTGTCAGTTTAGACTTGAGTTCAGAATTCTCTTTAAGAATTATTGTCTTTTCCTTTGCGTTGGTGTCATTATCTCTATGTAAAACCTCAACCAATACTTTCTTCTCAGCAATTTCATTGCTAAGTTTCTGTATCAGTTGGTTTTTGTCAGTTATAACACCCATTTCTCACTCAAGATTCGACTCTAACTCTTGTTGTTTTAAAATCATGGCATGCATTTTATTCATGAAATCTGAATACGATAAATCACATACCTCCTCTTCTTCATCATCTGAATTAGCTTCAGCATCTGATTCTTGCTTTCCCATCAAGCACATGTTGACGACTTCATCTCTTTCTTCTTTCTCGTCTGAATGATCAAGCCAATATTCATCTTCAGCCATCAGTGCCTTACCAGCCTCCTGTTGCTTTGCAAGAAGCATCTTGTTCTTGTAATAATCGGAGTTTCTGACTTTTGGCCTTCGGCAGTCTCTGGCATAGTGACCTGTTTTGCCACAGTTGTAGCACGTTGGTGGTTTTGACTGACTGGATCCTTCAGCTTTAAACTTTCTCTCTTCCGGTTTCCTCTCCTCTATTCTCTTTCCTTCAGACTGATATCTTCTCTCTTCAGGTTTCCTCTCCTCTGTTCTTTTCCCTTCAACCCTTTCCTTGTGGATGTAGTTGTTCGGACCAGAAGAATATCTCTGACTACTTGAACTTGGCTTTGTGTAGAAATTTTTCTGAAAAGCATTTGACAGCAGAATCATTGCTTGCTTCAGTTGTTCATTTTCATCCATGTCAGAGTTTGCATAGCCTTCATCTTCTTCTGATTCATACACAATTGTCTTGTTCTTCTTCTTCCTGACAACAAGAGCAACTGTGTCTTCAACTGTCTTTCTTTTCTGCCTTTTCTCATCTATAATTTCATCCACCTCTTCTTCATTTTGTCTGAGGGTTTCATACACCTCATGAAGTGGAATCTCATTCAGATCCTTGATCTGCTTCATCTGTCTGGCAAATCTTTTCCATTCCGGTTGTAGAATACTCAGGAATTTGACGTTCAGCTCAATTTGAGATTTGTGGACCTTATTCTTGCTTAGTTCGTTCAGCAAAGTCACAAACTTGTCATAGGTTTCTTCTAAAGATTCTCCCACTCTGCCTCTAAATTCTTCATAATTATTTAGGCAGTTGGAGATTTTAAGTTGATTCCCAACCTTTGAACCCATCATCATCTTCTCAAGCTGATCCCACATTTCTTTGCCGGAGGCCTTGTAGCTGTCAATCTTTACATAGATTTCATTTGGAATTCCTTGTAGAATGTGTGACTTAGCTAATCTGTCGCCTTTAGCTCTTCTGAGGTTATCATCTTCTAGCTCATGATACTTAAGTTCAACCTGAGTCGGCACGGTTCCAACCAAACGAGTCGTCATGACTGGTTTCATAACCCCTTCTTCTATAGATTTCCTGATGAAATCACCCAGCTCATGTCTGCAACAAAGTTCAGAAACCGATCCTTCCACTGTTCGTATTCTCCTTTAAAGAGAACTGGTGGCTTGGTGTCAGTTCCGATTGCAAGGGCTTCTCTGGATGTCATTTTGAAGAAAATTCTAAGTTTGGATTGGAGCAAAGAGAGGTTTACGTATCAAGGTTTGCGTGTGCAAATGGAGGTTTGCGTGTCAAGCGGGTTGCGCAAACTGAGGTTTGCGTATCAAGCGGGTTGCACAAAGTGAAGTTTTGCGTATCACGTTAGATGCGCAAAGTGAACTTTGCGTTTTGAGAGGGTTGCGCAAACTGGACTTGATCTTTGCGTATCCTTCTTGTTGCGAGAAGTGAAGTTCAAGGTTTGCGTATCAAGAGTGTATCGAGAAGTGGAGTTTGCATAAGTCGTTGGATGCGTGAAGTATGCTTTGCGTGTTGCTTGAGATGCGCAAAGTGGACTTTGCGTTTCACGTTGGTTGCGCAAAGTTGGGTTTGCGTATCAGGCGTGTTGTGCAAAGTAAGCTTTGCGTGTGTTCGTCTTCTGGTTTGCGCAAGTTCGTCTGTACTTCAATTATTTCGACCTTTCAACCTGTTTTTCCAAGATTAACAGACCCAAACTCTACCAATATGTCTAGAAACACTTCTAGAACTAAATGCTATCACTCGATCTCGATAAAATACACTTTTTGAAAATAAATTTGATGGCACAATAACTTTTTGTAACTCGAACTCAGAACACAAAATCACCAAAATGGAACTCGATTAAAGCTTTTTACTGAAATTAAATCAACACAACTCGATCTAGCAACCTAATCGATCACAACCTGATCGATTTTAACACTTAAAACACTCAAAATCTAGAAATCGATTTTCCAATAAGAACAGAGAGTCGTTTTTCTTAAAAACTTAATTTTGATCTTAATCAGGTTCTGATACCAATTGTCGGTCCAACAATACTATATCAAGTTTTATAGAAACAACAACACAAACGATTACCAACCTGTATTGATTATAACAACGGTTACATGATTGATCGATTTAAACTCTAGATGTGTTCTCTGTTTTTCTCTCTTTTACACCTTTTAGTGTGTGTTTGTGTGTGGATGATATTATCTGATCTTGGAGAGAGTGAGAGATTGAGATACACAATCTAATCTAAAGTGTGTCTAACACACTTCCATAATATCTAGATTTAATATCTAGATATTATTTCTAACTAAATAATATAACTAACTAAACTAAATCTAATAACTAACTAAGTTAACTAATATCTAACAAACTAGATATTAACTTATCTAATACAATAATAAACAATTACATTGACATTTATTACAAATAAACATTAGACTTTAATATCGAGAGTCGACGTTCCGGCTTTAGCTTCAGATTGCGATCTTCAGTTTGGATGATCTTGAATCCAATGAGACTGTGGTCTAACATCTCTGAAGGAAGAGATATTCAGCGATCGATGATCTCTTAGCTTATGCCTCAAGTCTCTTTTGTCTTTCCCTTGCACACCCAGTACGAACATACCTCTGCCACAATTCGTACAACAACTCTGTCAACTACACTGTTCATGATACGACCGAAAGCATGTCTCCCAAAGTCAGACTCTCTCAGCCAATCAATGAAGGACACGTGTAAAGTGCCCTGCCATGCATTTAATGCATAGGGTATAAATAGAAATATTGCCTCTCCATCTGAGAAGTGCGCCTCTAGCCTTCATCTTTCTAAAATATAGAAACCTTTGTTTTCTATACTCTCTAATATCCCATTCTCTATATATTCTTGTGCAACCATCTTAGTGTTTTCTTAAGTTTGTTTAGATTGAGTTTTACTTAATCTTATTCCGCAACAGACTTGTAAATTGTGCTTTGATTTATCAATAAACAATTTATTAAACTTTAAATTATGTGTTTGTATTCACCCCCACCCCCTTCTACAAACTTGTTAAGCACCTTCGGGACCAACAAAATCATTTAATTTTTAATTATAATTTAATTTAAGTTTAATAATAGTTTAATTTATTTTAGTTTTAATAATATAACGTTTTTTTATAAAATAAACATTAAATATTCTGTTAGATTTTAATGATTATCTTAATTATATTTTAGATTTTTATATTTAAAATATGTTGTTTATTCTGATGAAACCTTTTCATTTTTACATAAAAAAACACAAATATATGAAACAATTTCATCAAGAAAAGAATTATATGAAACAATTTCATCAAATTAAACAATTTCACTAACTTGACCAATGAAATCGATGGTTTGCACGGTTTGCAAAATTATGGTGGTTTGCAAATGAAACTGCCCATATATATATATATATACACACACACACACATAGGATTAGTTTCATTTGAAAAATACTAAAAATATGAGAAATAAAGAAATGATCCTTACCCTTTATCTGGTCAACATTTGCGGCTTTGACCGTGAAGCGGCGGATAATTCCTTGTGTGGTTTGTAGAAGATAGAGGGGTAGTTTAGTAAAATACGTAGGACGAGTTCATATGTAAACCTATGTGATTCACATATGAATTATATGTTCATATAAGAACTAGTGTAATTCACATGTGAATTCTTTTAACTGATTCATATATGAACCTTTGTGATTCATATATGAACTATCCGTTCATATATGAATCAATTAATTAGTTCATATGTGAATCACAAAGGTTCATATATGAATCTGTTAATTAGTTCAACTTATTCACATATGAACCTACAATTAATTAGTTCATATGCGAATCAGTTAATTGGTTCATATATGAATCACAAAGGTTTATATATGAATCAGTTAAAAGAGTTCATATGTGAATTACACTGGTTCACATATAAACATATAGTTCATATGTGAATCATACAAGTTCATATGTGAATCATACAAGTTCATATATGAACTCGTCCTGTGTATTTGTAAAAATTATGAAACTGTCTTTCTATTTTTAGAATATCCGTAACTTTTGACCAGTCAAAGCGTAATTGTTAACCAGTCAAAGACGCAATATTTGACCAGTCAAATCCGATCTTGACCATATGAAAGGCTAGGATTACTTCTCCATTTCTCATATATTTAACATTTTCTCAAATGAACCCCTCCCTATATATATATATATATATATATATATATAGCTTTTGGTTCATTTGATAAATGGTAAATGTATAAGAAATAGAGAAGTAATCATAGCCTTTCATATGGTCAAGATCGAATTTGACTGGTCAAATATTACGTCTTTGACTGGTCAACAATTGTTGCTTTGACTGGTCAAAAGTTGCGGCTATTCCAAAAATAGAAGGACAGTTTCGTAATTTTTACAAATACACGGGACGAGTTCATATATGAACCTGTATGATTCACATATGAACTATATATTCATATGTGAACTAGTGTAATTCACATATGAACTCTTTTAACTGATTTATATATGAACCTTTGTGATTCATATATGAACTAATTAACTGATTCACATATGAACTAATTAATTATAGGTTCATATGTGCACCAGTTGAACTAATTAACAGATTCACATACGAACCTTTGTGATTCACATATAAACTAATTAACTGATTCTCATATGAACTAATTAACTGATTCACATATGAACTCGTCCCACGTATTTTACAAAACTACCCCTCTATCTTCTACATACCACACAAGGAATTATCGGGTGATTCACGGTCAAAGCCGCAAATGTTGACCAGATAAAGGGCTATGATCATTTCTCTATTTCTCATACATTTAACATTTCTCAAATGAATCTCTCTCTCTCTCTCTCTATATATATATATAGAGAGAGAGAGAGAGAGGCACCTTCAAATACAAACTTTTTAATGGTGCAAACCACTTATCTACCACATATTTTGTTTTTACCTTTTTAATAAAAAAAATGGGAAAATAAAATATGTGGTAGATAAGTGGGTTGCATGAGTTTGCACCATTAAAAAGTTTGCATTTGAACACCCCTCTCTCTCTATATATATATATGAGGTGAGTTCAAACAAAAACAACTCCAATTTAACAAAACATGAGAATATGAGAATACTTACATCACTATAGCTAATCACATATGATACTATATCAGAGAGTCAGACGACCTAGATCGCATGCCAAGTCACGAGCACACACATGATTTTATTTTTTATAAATACTTCTTTAATTACATGTGATATATATATATATATATATATGTGTGTGTGTGTGTGTGTGTGTGTGTGTCTGTTCTCGTGTTTTCGTAGAATGGTTTCTATTTCTCTCTCTCTCTCTTAAATTAAACATGGATATATGTAACATCCTAAGACCAACCGTACATAAATTTATGTAACATCACAAGCCAACCATACTATATACTATCCTTTTTGTCCACACCTGGACTCATGGTTATAAAACGCGTCTGATAGATGAGGTATCAAGTCCCTTATAAGGCAACTTTCGTTCCCTTCCCTAACCAATGTGGGATCTTACATTCCATCCCCATTGGGTGCCTAACGTCTTCACTGCAACACTAGTTCGGTTCCTGACTCTAATACCATTTGTAACATCTCAGGACAACCACACTAGATAATATCCGCTTTATCCACATACCTGGACTCACGGTTATAAAACGCGTCTGATAGATGAGGTATCAAGTCCCTTATAAGGAAACTTTCGTTCCCTTCCCATCCAATGTAGGATCTTACAGTCCACCCCCCTTGGGATCCCAACGTCCTTGTTGCCACACTAGTTCAGTTCCCGGCTCTGATATAATCTATAACATCCCAAGCCAATCGTACCAGATATTTTCCCCCTTTTTTCCACAAACCTGGATTCACGGTTTTAGAACGTGCCTGATAAATGAGGTATCAAGTCATTTATAAGGCAACTTTCATTCCCCTACCCAACCAACGTGGGATCTTACAGTCCACCCCCTTGGGAGCCCAACCTCCTCGCTGCCACACAAGTTCAGTTCTCTGCTTTGATACCATCTGTAACATCCCGGACCAACTGCACTAGATATTGTCTGCTTTGTCTACACACCTAGACCAACGATTTTAAAACACGTATGATAAAAAATGTATCAAAGCCCTTATAACGAAACTTTTGTTCCCCTCCCCAACTAATATAGGATCTTACAATATATTAAGAGGTGGGCTAAATGCTACTATCCCTACTTATCAATAATATAAATGAATAAAAAGGAGCATGGTGGATTGGTGTCCTATGTACTTGTGACAATGTACATGTCGTAGCCGTACACATTTTACCAATACTTTTTTTTTATATATACAAACAAACATGTTCGTATAATATGTTCCTTTCGTTTTTTCCACCTTTCAAATGATGTGTGTCACGTAAAGTGTTTAAACCCTTTATTGCGATATTTCTTTTAGGTCGTACAAGAAAAAGAATAACCTAACGTTTTGGTATAGATTAATTATATAAAATGAGAATGTAGTTTTATTTAATTTTTATTTTAATTACATATATTTTCAAAATACAAGTTTAATATTTTGTAGTTTAAAAAATGTTTTTAGCTTGAAAATATAAATTTTAAAAACATGCAAGTGAAATAAATAAATTTCAAAATGGAGACTTTCTTTTCATAAAATATAAATTGAATACATTATTTAGTTTCATAACTATTACTTCTTGATTTCTATTTCCACAAAAAACTTGTTTTTTTTTTTTTTTTTGAAAGGTAACTTTCGAAAGTTTTCACCCACTGGGCTACGCTTTCAGGAGGTATCGGGCTCCTACTTAAGGGTGCCACCCACTAATCCCCCCCTCGATCCAGACCCGGCCCAAAAGACCCGCCTGAATCGGATGTCTCAAGTTGATCACCACGAGACTCGAACCTAGGTAGTAAGACTTTCACCCCTAAAAAATTGTTTTGAGTAGGGGAATTTACTAAAACAATTTTATTATTTATCTTGAGGTGTGTTATGTATACATCTTATGATCTTATCATCCTCGAATACTAATACTCATTGCTTGATCCATAATTCCATATATGTATATATTCAAATATTTTTTAGAGTAAAATTTACTTTTAGTCCCCAACGTTTACAATTTGTCTCTAAACTTTAAAAACACGGATTTGATCCATCACATGTGTTAATTCCAAACGATTTTGGTCCCTCCATCTAATGGTTGTTAATTTTTTTTCCGTTAAGTCCGGTTAAATAAGAGGTATTGTAGTCATTTTCACTATTTTCTTAATTTTATATTACAACTAAAAAACATAATATATTTTTTATTTTAAATTGTAAAAAAAAAATAACCAGCACCTTTCCTTTTTTTTTCTTTTTTCCTTTTTTTTACAATTTAAAACTTAATATGTATTTTTATTTTAATATAATAAAGATAGTAAAAATGACTAAAATACCCCTTATTTAATTATACTTAACAGAGAAAGTTAACGACCATTAAACAAATGGACCAAAACCATGTTGGGAATTGACAAACATGAGGTATTAAGAGACCATTTATTAAACACTTACCCAGGTAAGCGCTATCGGTGTCACTTACTTTACGGTCCTTACTTATTGAGTATGGAAACTACGTAAAATCTTACCCGATAAGAGCCATAACAAGGACCGAGAGTCTTACCGGGTAAGTGAGGGAAATGACTCTTACCTGGTAAACGCTTACCGGGTTTAAGACGATTATACCCACAATCAATTTTGATGCTTGGGAATGTTATACGATAAAGTAAGTAATGTCCTTGCCGGTAATCATTTACCCGATAAGCATTTTGGTAAACTGCCCATAAACCCAAGTTTTTGAAATTTAAGGCGATATCCATTGAAAATTGCATACATTATGGACTACAATTGAACTTTACTCTTTTTTCTTTATTATTACAATAACCAACTATCGAGTTATTATATGATTAATAAAACTTCTTCGTCTTAAAATAAATACTCATAATAAAAAATATGCACATTTTAATCAATGTGTAAGTGTTACACTTTCTAATCAATTAAATGACAATTTTACCCAAGAAAGTAATAAGGTTTTTTATCTCATAATTAAAAGTAAAATTAGAAAATAGATACCTAATTTCTAATTTAACACTTATTCTACGATAAATAAAAATAAAAATGTGAACATGTATTTTGGGATGGGTAAACGAATTCGACTCAAACATTTAATTCTAAAATAAGAAATAAAATTACCAAATTGTCCTTGAGGGAGAAAGTATGTGAATAGCACAAGTGGTGAGATGGAAAGAGTTGAAAAGGATTGAAAGTAGTTGGAATGGAACTAGTTTGGTTGGTTAGGGCCAAAAAATGGAAACTTTAGTTGAGGGCTAAAATGGAAAACAGACATAACTCGTACAAAATGAAGATTGTCAGTTGTCGGAACCAACAATATCTTATTTCCGCTATGTAACATATATACTAACTATTGGCTAATAAACTGACATAAATTAATAATATTTGGTAAAAACTAGTTAATAAACTAATTAAAAAAATATTAAATGATAAAAACAGATATGATTTTAACATTTTTTAATTAAAATAATATAATATATTAATTAATAAGATTTTCTGATTATTAAATTTATATATGTATATATAATATGTGTAACTACATTCGAAATATAAACAAAATTGCAAAGTTTATCAATTTTACATATCTTAATTAATAAATAATTTTTCAAAAAAAGTAATAACTAAAATAAGTATTTTATTAAAATTATTTATCAAAATATTATTATTTAATCAAACAAAAAAGATATAACTTTAATCATTATTTAACATACAAAACATTTGAAAATTGTTATACCTATTTTTTGACGACTAAATATATTGAATAATAATAATATTATGAGTAATAATTCTCAATAATTAATAATTATTAATTTACAATTAATATAATTCATAACTAATAATCTAATTAATAATTAATATTAATCATTAACTAATGATCAATAGTAATTAATTTAGAGGTATAATTAGAATAAAGTGGTAAAAAACTTTTGAAACTTATTGAAAAATTTTCAAAAGTAAGGGGCTGTTTGTTTACCTCTTAATAGTTCTATTAAGAGGCAACATCTGAATCGTTAAGAAGTGAATCTTGTTTGACAAAAAAAGGTCTGTCTCTTAATGGTTTAAAAACCCTTTGAATGATTTTGTATTTTGGCCCTCTTTTAACCATTCAGTGCCCTGATTTCATTTTGAACAATTAGCAAACAACCATATTTCATTTTGCACTATATCATAACTCATAAGAGCCTCTTAATCATTCCGACCACTTAATCATTCTGCACCAAACCATTCAGCAACTGCCAAACAGTCCCTAAGTTAGCTTATAAGCTAGGTTATTAGTTAATTTCTACCCATCCAAATGAGACTTTTGAAATAAGTTCAAAACATAAATTATTTTATAAACTAACTTATGGTTGGAGAACATGGCACTAACAATAATTTTTAAGGAAATACATTCATATGGATTCACTTTTAGAACATGTCCCTTAATAATACCGTCAATTAGAGTGTCGTTAGTGAGGGGTATTTTCGTCCATCATCCTTTCTCCTCCCTCTACTTTCATTTTATAACAGATTAGGTCCCTCCATTTATTTTCATTTTGTATAACAGATTTAGTTTCACTCTCTACTGTCATTTTTATAATGGATTTGGTCTCTTCCTTTTATCAATAAAATATGGTAGGACAAACATATTTCTTTTAAATATAATAGACAAAATAAGTAAACAAACCTACATCAAGTAGGTATTCAACTAATCCAGATTTATCTGTCACTGTGCTAGAAATATATGATCGTCGAGGCAATAATACAATAAAAAATCACAAAGTAAATGGTTCATGGAAGTAGAGTTTTTGAAGCTTAGGTGGCGTTTGATTCACAGATTCTGAAGGAATCTGATGGAATTGGAATGTTGAATTCCATTGACCAAATTTCATTCATTTGTTTGGTTCGTTCTTTTTCACGGAAGGAATCTCTAAATTTCATCAAATTCTACAAATGAGGGAATTTAACATTCCTTAGCAATTACAAGGTATTTTGATAGAATGTAATTCCTTTTTTATATAATACCACATATGCCCTTAATCCAATATAACCTAATCACATAAAATCTACCTGATTAAACCACGTCTCTATCGGTTCCTTCTCCAAACCACCACCTATGACCGTCAATCTGAACCACCATCGACCACCGCCGATCTAAACCATCGCCGATATGAACCACTATCGACCACCGTCGTTCTGAACCACCGCCGATCTGAACCATCCCCAACCATTGCCGATCTTCGTTGATATGAACCACCGCTAATTTGAACCACCGCCAACCACCGCCGATCTGAACCACCGCCGATCACCACCGAGCTGAACCACCGTCGACCACTGCCGATATGAACCACCGCCGATCTAAGCCATCCCCGACCACCTCCGACCATCGCCGATCTGAACCACCGTCGACCACCGCCGATGTGAACCACCGATATAAACCAACGTCGATCTGAACCACCACTGATCTGAACCACCCATTCAATAATTTACTTTTTCAGAAACTTTATTTCTATAAAATTGTTTAATTTAAATAAAATATAATTTTGATAAATGTTTTGTTCCAATTAGTTGAAAATTTTAAATATTAAAAGTTTTAAAAACTAAATAACCAATGATATATTAGATAATAAGATATAAAGTATAAGTTTAATTAATTCATTAAAATTAATTAATATACAAAAAGAATAGTTAAAGAAGATATTATAAGTTTAACTAATTTACTAAAACTAATTAATATACACAAAAATAGTTAAATAAGATATAAAATATAACTAATTATTATACTAAAAGTAATTCTAGTTAAATAATAAATTAATATATATATATATATATATATATATATATATAGGGGTATGTTATTATGCAACCTTTTACATGGTGCAACTCATGCAACCCCTCTATCCACAACTCATTTTATTTTTACATTTTTAATTAAAAAAGTGAAAATAAAATTAGTGGTGGATAGAGGGGTTGCATGGGGTTGCACCATGTAAAGGGGTTGCATTTGAACACTTCTCTCTCTCTCTCTCTATATATATATATATGTCAATATATAAAAATGTTGTAATTAATCACTAACAGGTTGGAGATTAGGGGTGTGCAACGGTCGGGTCGGATCGGGCCCCAAAGGTCATAACCCGATCGGGTTTCGGCTAATGGCTAATCTATGTAATCTAAGAAGATTTAATTTTTAATTTTTTTCCTTTTAGGGATTTGATTGGGTTTGGATTTGAGCTTTTAAAATATTTGGTATCTAGTTATTAGTTAATACGTAAAGCCCAAAGTTTGAAATATATATATATATATATATATATATATATATATATATATATATATATATATATATATATATATATTATATTATATTATATACTATCGGGCCGGGCCGGGCCAGTGAGCACCATCCCCATCCCCGTCCCCGTTAAAATCCCCGATCCCCGCCCCGTCCCCGATAAGACTTCCCCAAACCCGACCCGAAATGTTCGATTTTCCCCGTCGGGTTCGGTTTTTTTGCCATCCCTAGTTAAGATACACTCGAAGTACAACCCGATCATTGACGTCTTGTCTATCTTGACTTGTAGCTACCTTCAGTCATCAATGTCAGGTTTTTGTTCATCTCGGGAAACACTCTCTGCTTTGAAGCAACAAACACAAGGACACTCCGGACCCCTTTCCAACAATAGACAAGACGACATTGGTTGAACTCGTATCTGTCTAGGTCCTACAAGAACACAAGAATAAGAAAGGCTACACTAACAACACTAAAAGAGTCCTCCCCACGGCGAAGCAACTGGTACTTGAGCCGGGAGGTTTGGTTACCCCCATGATGTGGTAAATGGAGGATATTTGGGGAAACAATGAGTGTTGATTTCCTTGCAGAGAGCCGAATGAGGGGAGATCAGAAAGATAGGTAGATCGAGCGCACTGAGGGGAGGGAGACTACCGTCGACTGTTAGGGAGACTAAAAACTACCTCCACAACCACCGTCAACCACCTTCACCATAACCACTACCACCGTCCGCCGCCACCTCTACCTTCAACACATCGGCCAAAACTTCATCGTCCACCATTGCGGACCGCCACTACCACCATTGTCCACCATCTTCACATCCTCTACAGTCACTATCGTCTACCAGCCACCACCGCCTCTACCTCCACCACTATTGTCGCGCAACAACTTCCATCGCACCTCTTGTCCACCATCTTTACATCATCCACAGTCACCATTGTCCACCCCACCCCACCCCACCCCCACCATCGACTACCACTACGACCGCCGCTACCACTTCTACTTCCACCACATCAGTCGCAACAACTTTCTCCACCACTGCCAACCGTCACCACCACCACTATCCACCATATTCATGTACTCCATAGTCACCGTCGTCCACTAGTTCCGATCACCTCTACCCCTACCACAATTGTCACTGCAACAACCTCCATTGTGCCCCCACTAATTCGTAAGAATCTTCTAAACCGAATAAAACATAGCTTGCCTTTGTACGAACTAGGTTTTTTCGCACTACCATCAATTTATATAAAAAATCTTCATTCAAATTTTGTACTATTATATATGTATGTATTTATGTATATGAAAATTGTGTAAAAATGTTTATAAATTAAATTATTTAAATATTTACTTGATTTATGTCATTTATAACTATTACATGATGTATAAAGTCATAAAACAGTTTTTAGGGGGAACTTGTCTAGTCGTTTCCTATCCAGCCCTAGTCATAATAAACACCAAACAACCAACTTGTCTTGTCCAACCTTGTCCTAATAAACATCACCTTAAAGCACAAAAAAGTTAAGTTAATCATATTATTGGATCTAAATACATCTAATAGTTAATAATTGTTCACATGTTTTCAACTTTTTCTTACCTTTTCATTTAAACATTCAAATGAAAGAACACAAAAGATAGTTTGATCTTAGTTTTAAATCTGATTGTCTTGATTGCAATTTCAAGTTACAAATATTAATTTTCCGTGAATGAATAATCTACTTTTATTTATTATTAATAGATTATTTGAGAGTTAAATAATTAGTTTGATATTAATTATAATAAAAATAATTGTTTAATGTTATAATAAAGTTGTTTATACATATCTCTCTTATTTTATGGATTGCTTGTAAAATTGTTACTTGATCAAATAGTCATAATTTGTCAAATACTTACGTTATAAAAAACAGTTATTACTACTTCAAGTAGTAGAATCACATATGAACCTTATTGGAACGTTTACCAACACAACTTAGCTAAGTGATAATTGGATAAGAGTACGACTTGTATACGGAGTGCTTAAAAATGGTTGATTACCAAGTGTTTTGAAGTAAATGTTTACAAATAAAAATATCTGACCCTACTTCCATAAAAGCGTTTACTTTTTTTGTTTTTTGGTTGTATTATTGCTTCATCGATATTATATTTTCAACACATTGACAAATTAGTTTGGTTGGGTTAAATACCCAATCGATGTGAGCGTGTTTAGTTATTTTGCTCATTATATTTAGTAGATGTATGTTTGTCCTACCAATGTTTTATTAATTAAAAAGAGGGATTCTTTATAAATGAAAGTAGATGGAGGGATAACATTTGTTATAAAAATGAAAGTAGAGGGAGGGGAAGGGTTAATGGACAAAACTACTCCTCACATGACACTCTAATTGACAGTGTTATTAGGAGAGACCATATCCGTTATAAAAATGAAACAAATGGGAAATGTCTTTCGTGAAAATTTCTTTTCAGGGACCTTTGCTAATTTATACATAACATAGGGGACCAAATTTGCATTTAACTCTTTAGAAAAACCAATATTAAAATTCAAAGACAACATTTATTTTCGTTGTATTTATTTCTCGACCCTACTTTTTTCCCCATTTAATCATCATGAATTGTTTTACTCGATAAATATAAAATTAAAGTAAAGAGTAAATTACATGTTCCTTCCCTATGGTTATATGTTTTTTATAGTCCTTATCCCTTTTTTTGAAAATTGAACGGATCGTGTCCCTGTGATTGCATTTTTAAAAAGCCTTGGGGTCTTTGTCACTAACTTCTATTAAAAAGGTCGTTAAAGTCAATGGCATTTTCATCTTTTTAGTTATTTGCCTCATTTTTTTAATTAAAGGTTCGTAGGCAAAGAATCGTATGAGAAGTTGAGGTTAACGTGAGAAGCGGATCTGAACCATTGATCACTTTTAATCCCATGCCCTCCCATGAATTGCGCCATAAAAGAAAATTGATCCGGTGCATCTTGATACATCTCATCCTAATGTAGTAATGTGCATCCATTTCACATCCAACGGTTGATAACCACTTATCACACTTCTCACGCTAACCTTAACTTATCACCGGAACCTTATATATATATATATATATATATATATATATATATATTCATATACAGACAAAAACACATACGTAGAAACCTACCAAGCATCTCCATCTCATCACTACTGTAAACTAACCCCTCATTCGTTCCCCCATCGACTGTCACACCACCACCGTCGTCCCTCACCATCCTCACCCATTTCCACCACTGTCTTGACCCCTATTCTCCACCTCCACCATCTTGAACCCTATTCTCCACATCCACCGTCCTCACCCATCTCCGACGATCTACAACCATTACCTCCCTCCCCCTCTCTCATCTTCTTCGATGAAACCATGGTGCCACTCCCTCCATTCTTGACCGTGGGCTCCTTACATTTCGAGCACCATTCTCCATTGTTAATTTCCACCATCCTATAGTACCATGAAAATCCCCATCTTATTATTTTCCTTCTTCCTCCTTCGTCACCAACATAACCTAGACCAACACAACTGTAACACCATAATTCTAGAAAAGAGCGATCAATTTAAAACTTTTGATAACATCAGAAATAGAACAATTTTGTCCTCAATGGTAAACATTGAATATTTCTACATTATATAAAATGGGTAAAGTCAACAACTTTCTAAAATGGAATCTTACACAAGATCTAGGTTAAGAATAGTTGATACTAAACTTACATACGAGTTCTTATGTCCAAGGTACTGAAAGACATGCCAAAGGGCTAAGTCCTTCTCATGCCTCTACTACCACTCAGCTCATTTCAAGTATCGCTAGTACTGCCCCCATGAGGACCTGATACACATATCAACAAGAAAAAATGTTATGCTTAAAGCCTAGTGAGTTCATGCAAATTTCATCCCAAATATATGGAATGGTAAAACTGAAAGAATTTTATTTAAATCACCATTTCCCAAATGATATGTACTTATCGTAAAAGAAACATCTTTCCCAAAACTTACCATCTCCATGATGAAAACTCCATTTACAAAACACCCATTTGAATATGACCCAAAATCCAATACCCACTCAAAACGTGAATACTTCAAAATATTCAAATACTGAAACATGGATAAGAATCCATTATCCACAACACCAAAATAGGGATACGACTTAATATCCAAAACGACAACTCATGGACAACGCTACATTTCCAATCAACACCTTTTAGTAACGGGGGAGATCCACTTCCCTCAACTATGTCGAAACACAAAGTAAGCCATACATTAATGTTATCTCAAGATTCAGTTAACCTTAGTGCCTATGTAATTCCCAAATAACAAGTTTGTATATGAAAAGCTTGAAGGAAATCAACAATGGAGTCACAAGTCTAATTGTATTTAGAGAGAGAATTTGTTACAAGTACTTCACTATTACAACCTTAGAATAATTTGAAAGACATTACAAAAGGAAACTATTTATATCCCAAGGTAATTACAAAACATACCTCAACTTGAAATTACAATACAAAATAAGTCCTAACATTCTCTCCCTTTATATTGTTTATGAACTGTAACTTATCTTCAATTATTTCCAAAGATTTGATGATCAACTCTCTGTCTTTATCCACCATCTTGTCCTTATTTCTTTTATCCAGATCAAGTTTTGAATTCAGCTTCAATATGATAATCTTTAAAGTACCATCAGAATAGCAAGAAATATCTTCAAACCTCGGAAAGCGTTTTTCACTTCTTCCATTCTGAAACACTATACCAAAGGTTGGTTCTTCCAAAATCATGAACAATGGAAAGTCTTCAATGTTTGCCAAACTCTGATCTGGCCTCTTTAATTTCACTTTCTTCTGATTACTTTCAACACCAATTTGTAGATCATAGATGTAAGAATACTTCACTTGCCTTTTATGAAATCTAATAACAGCTGCTAAGGCAATAGTGATGTCTTCTAGTTTGATGGTTCTTTGATGCAGTTCAAAGTATAGAAATTCCAAATCTTCCAAATCTAGTAAATGAAAATCAGCTTCAGAGAACATCCATATTCTTCCATCTTGGCTTGTAACATAGAAGACCGGATACCTGACATGAACCAACTTCTTTGTGTATACCTGAATAACAGAAACCAATTTATGCTTTGTCTTAACTGCTCTTTCACTTCGGGCTTGAGGCTTCAACATATGAAAATATTCAATCTGACGCTCCTTCTTGAATTCAGCGATTCCCAAGACTTTGACAATGTCCAATTCTTTTACACTATGAACAAATATCTTCTTCTCCGTATCCTCCAAGAAAGCTATTCTAATTCTGGTTCTCTCCCATGTCTCTATCTACTCTGATTGTGGCGGTGCACTCTCAGTTCTAGTAACAGTTTATGCTTGAGGAATATGAGGCTCTGGTGGTTATTCTGCTTCATGTGTATCAGGGATAACATCATTCAACATGTTCAACATATCAAATTCTCCCTCTTCTTAAAACTCATTGTCTGAGATGGTAAACAACTCCTCTATCTCATCTTTGATCTTTTGCTTTGTAGATTTAAACTTATCATCATCACCAGAATCAATTTCAGTGGTCTTATTCAGCAAACTATCCACCATGATCTCCTCCACCATCCTTGTATCAACAACCTCGGTCTTTTCAACCATTGGTCCCACGTTTGGATCAACTACATATTTTACTACATCAACCTGATTTCCCTTTTCTGAGCTCTGCACAATTTCAGCATTTGCATCTATTTCAACATTCTCAACTACATCAAATCCAACTGAAGTACCTTCTGAGACTCTCTGCCGCTTCATCTCCCCCTCATAATGATCATGATCGTCATGATCATCATGTCTACGCTTGATTCCACCGGTCTGAGATCTACAAGTATCCTTCAAGGATCTAACCCTTTCAGATCAAGTAGATAGAGTCTGCTGAAAGTTGTCCGTGGTTGACTCAATCAGGTTGTTGACACTGGAAAAACTGTTCTGGATCTCGTCTTTGAACTCAAGAAACTCTAAACGAGTGACAACGTCTCTTGGAGCCTCAGACTACTTCTTTAGAACCCAAATCAAGTCCACATCTTCTGCCCCAACTTCAATGGACTGAGATAGCAGATTTGCGTATAGAAGTGATTTGAGTTCATCAACTGATAGGTCATCTGACTGAGTATGAGTAGATAGCGATGGTGGAGGTGGTGTAGGAGTCTGATTAGCAACTGCCTTTCCTTTCAATAAACGTTTAATCTCGTCAGTTTTCTTTGCCATTGATGTTTGAACTGCTTTCATCGCCGTGGCTAACAGATCATTCGTCACAAACGGGTAAGTAATAGTACCTAGCCCATTTAGGATATCAATTGACACATCGGTTGAATCAACCATGTGACCTACGTTGGCAATGAGGTAGCAGTGGTAGAATTTCCACATGATCCTCATGAAGTACCACTAAGTGGTATCACTACAAGTGTTCTGGTTGCGTCACTAAGACTGGAAACGGTAGAAGAAACTTGTGTCCTAAATTGAACAAACTCTAGACTCGAAGTGTGAACCAAAGGAGTCGAAGACGGGAGCTGCTGTCTTCTTGTGTCAATAACGGGAATCTCCGAGTGAGAAACCAGTAGATTAGGAGCTAATTCTTGGTGTATGTCTGAAACAACAGTTTTTTGTGAGACTATTGAGTGGCTGGGGGGCTATGCAAATGCGTTGCTGGGTCCACGACGAATTCTTCAATATCGGATCACAACACATGAGGCCCAATAGATGACGTGGAAACCCGGTTGGAAATGGTGTGGATACACTCACTTCCACCATGTTCTTTTCCCTGCATTTCACAAAAGCTCACATTATTCTTTTTTTTCAACTAAATCTCCCTCATTCCCCCTTATACCACCAGATGGCTGAGTGTCTATCTCCGTAGTCTCACCATCTTCAATAATCACAGGATGTGAAGAAATGTGGCTCAGAATCAGATTAGCATCACTTTCTTCATCATTACCATCAGAATCAGAATCACCATCTGTATCATCATCAGGATGGACCGAGCCTTCAACTTTAGATTGTGTATCCTAATAGGAGTGGAAGCTAAAATAACAGGTGATATAGGACTAATCACATTTACTATATCATATAAACAACAACAACTTGTACATCAAGAATATTAGCAGCATCAGTCATTGGAATATCAGCAAGATCAGGAGCACCGCCCTCTTCAGTTATCCTCTTAGTATTTTCCCTCTGCACTTCCCGTTCAGGAACCTCAGTTACCTGAACCTGTTCCTTAGGACCTAGACCCTCATCCCTAGTAGCTAAGGCATGGGAGACTCTAGGGGTAGGTCCCTCCAGCTCTGGCTGGACCATAGGATTATGTATGTGCCTATATGCTAACACACTCGGTGCTCACTGATTTGCGTAGGCTGGAAGGTATTCCGTAAGAATCTTGGGAACTACATTAGGAATATCAGCCTTGTTCCTAAAGTAATTCATGGCATACTATGGGCATACTTCAACAGTTAGCCTCTTCGGAATTTCTTTGTTGGATCTCATAGTGCTGTGGATAAGAAGCTGAAGGAACCTCTGAAATGGGACAAAGTTCCTTGCCTTTGTCGATTTGCTTTTGTCCCTAGCAACTTTACTAACTCACTTCATATGATAGTAGAATGATCATAGTGCATATTGAATGCTACACCATGAAATAGCCTAAGAATCCCGATGCCACATCTATCTACTCCAGTAGTCTTGGAAGTCAAGCATCTGTTGAGTATGGAGAAGAAAATGTGCCAAATTGGAGACATATACATTCTCTTGAACTGTGTAGCCCTAACCAACTCTTCTGAATACCCCAAGGAATGGATATATGCACACATTGAGCCTCTGACACAAAATCATCATATCTCTCCTTTCCTGGAACCCATCTTCAGCAGGAAGTTGTAATACTCTCATAAATCTTTTCTTGGTAATATGGACATTGAAATGGTCAATGAAACCCTCAAATCTGTAGGCATTAACTTCAGGTACAAAGTGTTACAGAGTTGCTGAAGGTAGATCACTGGAACATGTGTTGTGGCTGAGAGAGCAAAATGCAATGGATGACCCTTGATAATCTCTAAGATTACAGGGTATTGAGCTCTCATGACCTCAAAGTCTAGGTGATGGTTATTGGGTTCCAGTGGCAAATATTCTGATGGTAAGATACGCAACTCGTCTAGATTTTGAGCATTCATAGATTGTGATCTGGAGGGTAAGGCAGATCTTCTAGAGGGCATCGGATTCTCATCATCAAATATATGATGAGAATCATTATGTTCTGGAGCTACCGTATTATACCCCTTTTGAAATCATTTTGGCATTACACAGAACACCTTTGATTTTTTTTTTGAAAAACTCAAAAAATTGCTAACTGTTGAAGTATCGTAGACCAAAGGATATCGCACATAACCTGACCATCTATCGCACAAGAGGTGTGCGATAGATACAACTATCGCTGAAAGAATACTATACTATCACATATGTATTGTGCGATAGAGTGGAATATCGCACAAGAGTTATGCGATATACACAACTTTCACATGAAACAAGGAAGAGCTATATGCGATAAACAAAGTATATGAAGACATGTGCGATATTTAAGTGAAGAACATGCGATACTTAACAAACCTAGATTTTCAAAGATAAAAATATAAGGATAAAATTCCAAGAAATAAACCACAGTAATATGCTCGAAAACCCAAATGAAAAAGAAATATAAATTCAATTTTTTTTAAGAAATCCACAAATAAACCCTAATCGAAGAAAAATAGTATGAACATACAAAAACCCTTCGACAACTCAAGAACAATCACAAAGAATATCAAATCAAGTTATTCGCAGATAAATAAATTGATATACAAGGGACACACGACATACAT
Source organism: Arctium minus (assembly GCA_954870635.1). Lineage (NCBI taxonomy): Eukaryota > Viridiplantae > Streptophyta > Magnoliopsida > Asterales > Asteraceae > Arctium > Arctium minus. The sequence continues at coordinate 29,799,119 of OX941081.1, forward strand.
GTGAATGAAATCGAACACAAAATCGAAGTAAGCATAAGGAATCGATCAAGATCAATCGACTAGCAGACACGAAGATGAACATTTTCTAGAGAGAACAAGAGTATATCGGTGGCCAACAAAGAGTAGAAAACCAAATAGTTCTGAAGAGGGAACTTTTTAATCTCAAGAGGACATGTGGCAACACGTTATTGGACCCACAAATTTTGGAAAATTTGACCTAGAAAAGTTAACTATCGTACACTGTATTGTGCCTAACTATCGCATGCCCTTTGTGCGATAGTTTACTGTTCATCCTCAATATCGCACAAGGCATGTGCGATATATGAAACAATCGCACAACACTATGCGATATTTTACAAATATCGCACAACCCTTATGCGATAGATAAAACCATCGCACACCTCTTGTGTGATAATGTTAACTATGTCACAACAAAGGTGCGATATTTTGATCTATCTCACAATTGTTTGGCGATATTTTGTAAAATGTTTTGACATTTTAAGATTTTTCAAAGAAGTTCAAAAATTTACCACATTAAATAATGTCCAACTTTTAACTGTTTCAAACTCAATGTTTTTCAAAAATTGTTTTTACTCCCCCTAAAATGAGGCATGAAATTCAAAAATGTTTTTCATCACTTAAGGTTAGCAGCAAAACTTTTAAAATCAGAAAAACTTACCATCAAGTCCCCCTTAAGATATGGACAAAGTAATACCTCTCTCACACAAAACTATGTCAATATAAAAAAATTGCGAGTACTTCCTCAGAAATGATGATCAGTTAAAATACTCTCTCATTTCCCCTGAAAAGATGAGCAAACATTAACAAGCAAATACCATTCAAAATCAAATATGCACATGTAGAAATCAGTACACTGAGTCACACTTTGAAAATACAGAATTGTAAAGATATGAATTGAATATAAAGAAAAAATATGATGAGAATTAAATTTTAATAATCAAGAATGAAATCCTTGAATGAAAAATAAAATTTTCAACAAACTGAATGAACTTTCAAATTCAACATGCCAAGCTTTGAAATTAGAAAGTTAAAACTTTTTTCATCTAACGCTTTTGTAAATAAGTCAACAAGTTGAAATTATGTATTAAAAAAATACAACTAAATATTACATTTTTCAACATGATCCTGAATGAAATGGTACTGGATGTCGATGTGCTTGGTTTTAGTATGCTGAATTGGATTGGCAGAAATTGCTATGGCACTTTTTGAGTCACAATAAATGGGGATTTTGTTGTAGTTGAAGCCATAATATCTCAGTAGAGTACGCATCCATAATATTTGTGAGTAGCAGCTTATAGCAGCCACATACTCAACTTCTGCAGTTGAAGTAGAAACACAATTCTGTTTCTTGGATGCATAACTTACCAACTTATCACCCAAGAACTATACATGGCCTGATGTGCTCTTTCTGTCAAGCATGCAACCAACATGGTCTGCATATGAGTAATCAGTTAGTTTAAACCCTGTATCTTTCGGGTACCAACCAAGGTCAGCAGTACCTTTCAGATATCTAAGAATGCGTTTTATCGTAGAGAGATGTGAATCTTTTGTCTTTGCCTGATATCTTGCACAAAGACATATTGAAAACATTGTATCAGGTCGACTTACCGTCAAATACATTAAAGAACCAATCATGTCTATGTAGGTTTTAAGATCAACAACCTTTCCATCATGATTAGCTCTAATCTTAGAACTAGGTGCCATCGGGGTTTTAATTGGAGTACAATTTTCCATTTTGAATATCTCCAAAATATCAAATATATACTTGGATTGCTTAATGAAAATCCCCGTGGATAATTGTTTGACTTGTAATCCGAGGAAAACGTTCCTTTCCCCCATCATACTCATCTGAAAACGTGACACCATCAAGGCATAAAAATTCTTAAAGTATTTTGGGTTTGTTGACTCGAATATAATATCATTTACATATATTTGTATAAGAATACTTCTACCTCTCTGTTTCTTGATGAACCAACTTGTATCGCTTTTACCGTTGGAGAAGCCCGACTTGACCAGGAATTTAGAAAGTACATCATACCATGCTCGAGGGGCTTGTTTGAGACCATAAAGAGCTTTGTCGAGAATGTACACATGGTTTGGTTTAGACTCATCGACAAAACCTTCAGGCAGTGAGACATATACTTCTTCTTTGAGGATGCCGTTCAAGAAAGTCGTCTTTACGTCTATTTGGAATACCGTAAAGTTTTTACGTGCTGCATATCCTAAGAATATCCAGATGGCTTCAATTCTTACGACAGGAATGAATGTCTCATCATAATCTATACCCTCTTGCCATCTATAACCCTTGACAACAAGTCTTGATTTGTTTTGCATTATAACTCTGTCTTCATCTTTCTTATTCTTTGATAATGTCCCAATTATCAAGTTCTTACTAATTCAATCACACAAACAAGATAACAACAAGATTAAAATTCAACCTGTTATTGAATTTCCAAATCAAGATCTCGTATACAATCTTTCTCTCTCTAGAACTCTTTTTACAGTCTGCGTACAATTCTCTAGGTTACATGTATCTTTCAATAACAACTATGTTGGGTCTGAATGTGCTAAGGATGGATACTACTGCTACTTGAAAGGTATTACTACTGCTAGATGAAATATTACTACTGCTATTAGAATTAATACTGCTTGAAGAGTTAATACTGCTAGTAGTTAGTACTGCTTAAAGATTACTACTGCAAGTGAAAAGTTAATACTGCAAGAATGATTAATACTGCTGAGGATGCTAATGCTGCTGGATAAGGATGAAGTTAATGCTGCTTATGAAGATAATGCTTGAAGAGAAAGAATAGGAGCTGGAGATAATGATGAAGATAATTATGGTATTGATGCTGAAGATCAATCTTATTTTGATAATTATCTTGTAATTAATTCTGTATACATAGTCTAGATGTTTTAGCATATGGGATATAAGTTTTAACAGTTTTTGATATACGCTTGTTTTAGAGAATTAACCTCAAGATTCATTGTAATCCTTTCTTTAGAGAAGTTTAGAACATTTGTTGAGCCTGTTCAACAGATTGAGGTTGAGTTTGTAATCATTAAGTTAATCAATATAACTTGTGATTTGCATTCAAGTACTGTTTCATTGATTGAGTGTTAAAGTGTTTTTCCGCAACTTCTTTAACATTGTTTCTGAGTGTTAATCAAATTCTTTATTAGAATTTTTCGATCTTGACAAGTGGTATTAGAGCCAAAAACTTCAGAAACCTTTAATCATGGACAGTTCAAGCGACATCGTTTTGGTATCAAAGGTTCCCATGCTCAAACCCAATGAGTTTGACATGTGGAAGATCAAAATCAAGCAGTACATTCTTCTCACAGACTTATCAATGTGGGACATCATTGAGAATGGTCCCTCTGATGGAGGAAAGATGGATGCAAATGGCAAGAGACCTCCACCAAAGACTGATGGAGAGAGGAAGATGAGGCAGACAGAGGTGAAAGCCTTGAGCACTCTGCTTTTGGCTATTCCTAATGAGTACCAACATCAATTCTGCAACTGTTCTGATGCACAAATTCTATGGAATGCACTGGAGAAAAGATTTTCTGGTACCAAAAGTACCAAGAGAAATCAGAAGGCCATCCTGAAGCAGCAATATGAAAACTTCATGTCTACAAAGAATGAGTCCATGACTCAAACTTTTGATAGATTTAATAAGTTAATTGGTGAATTGGCTACTGTTGGTGTCCAGATAGATCAAGATGATGTCAACAGAAAATTTTTAAGATCTCTTGGTGATGAATGGACTATGTACACTGTCTCCTTCAGACAGAATGACCAACTGGAGGACAAGGAACTGGATGACCTCTATAATGACCTTAGAGTGTTTGAAGCAGAGGTAGAAGCAAATAAGAGGCCCTCTAGATACCCATACAATGCTTCTCTTTTATCATCTTCTACTGATTCTGCTGCTAATTCAGAATCAGTTAGTGCTGCCCATGGATTAAAGCAAGATGGATCTAATAACTCAGTCTTAGAAGATTTTCTAGCCAGTCATGCTAATTCCACTCTAATTAATGATGACTTAGAACAAATAAATGCTGATGATCTGGAAGAGATGGATATCAAGTGGCAGATGGCTATGCTCACAATGAGGGTAAAAAGATTCATCAAAAGGACTGGAAGGAACAACTTTGCTCAGAACAGAGAAGATGGGGTTGGATTTGATAAATCCAAGGTTGAATGTTACAAGTGTCACAAGCTGGGGAACTTTGCAAGAGAATGCATAAGTGGAATGCCTCAACAGTATACTAGCAACCATCAACCATCACAGTCCACTAGCTTCAACAACAGGAACTCTTCTCAAGCTTTTGTTTCCCAAGAAGGAATGGGATTTGATTGGAGTGACCAAGCAGAAGAAGCAGTCCAGAATCAAGCTTTAATGGCTAAAGTTTCAGAGTTATCAAGCACTGATATTCCCACAGAGGTAACATCTAACCTTTGCTCTAAAACCTGTATTGAAACTGTTAAAAAGTACAGGGATCACAATCAGAGCATGTGTGATGACCTTAAAAGGTTAGAGAAAGATAGAAGAGAGTATGTTTTGATTGTTGAGAGGTTTAAAGAACAAATTAAGTCATACCAGGCTAATGAACTTCAACACTCTTATGATACCAACTACTGGAAGTGGGAGAAGAATCAGTTAGAGACTGAACTAGAGAAGGCCAAAACAGAATGTGAGAAAATTAAGGGTGAGTTTGAGAAAGCTAAACTAGATATTGAGAAATATTCCAATGCCTCTAAAGCAATGGAATCACTTCTAAAAACTCAAGTTCATGACAAGCTGAGAAGAGGTATAGGCTATAACACCACCCCTCCACCATACAACAATAACTATATCCCTCCCACCTCAGATCTCTTAGAAAGACAGGACAAGAAGGAATTAACTGAAGGAGCCACTGAAGTAGATCCTTTAGACAAAGTAGTGGTTGAGGCAAATTCTGAAGAAGAGGACTCTGAGAGTAAGAATGAGGAAGACCACAAAGATATTTCCTTAGAAAACCACATACTGACAAATGAAAGGGGGGGTAAACCTTTTGTCAAGAGTGAGAAAGTGAAGTCTGGGGAAGAGACTGTTAAGAATGAAAAAGCTGAGACCTCTAAGAGAGGGAAGGGAAAGGTACAAGGAGTTCATTACATGCAAACTACTGTTGTTAATCCCTGTACTTGTAAACAAAATAAGTCCCAACAACATGATAAAACAAGGGGCAATCAAAGAAATAGAAATAATCAGTGGGCTTTAAAACAAGGAATTGATCTGAGAAAAATTAACAGACCAAAGCCTTGTTTTATCTGTGGCAAGTTAAATCATCTATCCAAACACTGTTATTTCAATCCTATTAACCAAAGGACCACTTTTCAAAGAAATATACAAAATCCTGTTGGTTATAGGAAGCAAATAAGGAATCATATGACTGAGGATAGGGCACCTATAAAATCTCATGTTCAGAATAAATTTGCAAATTCAAAGAAAAATACTCCAAATAAGCCAAGGAGTATCTTAAAGAAAAATAAAGCAAGCAACTTTGTCCAGGTTTGGGTTCCAAAAGTAAAGAAATCTGTTAGTACTGCTACTTCAAATAGTACTGCTGACAGAAATAATGTTGCTGCAAGCAATACTACTGCTAACCCTGTTAGTACTGCTAACAAAGTTAGTACTGCCAATCAAGTTAGTACTGCTTCCAGTAACAGACCCATTATTCTGACAAAGTATTCAAGCAATAAGATTCCTCAGTTTGATAATCTCATCAAGTCTGAATATGAATATGTTGATGAGAATGGGAAACCCAAGATCACTTTGGCTTGGGTTCCTATTAAAAACTAACTGCTTTATTATATGTGCAGGGAAACCAACAGCTAAAGGGAAGGAGCATTTGGCATGTTGATAGTGGTTGTTCGAGGCACATAACAGGTAACATGGCCTGCCTTCAAAACTTCAAAAGAATTGATGGAGGACATGTTGCTTTTGGTTATAATCCAGCAGGTGGTAAGATAAGTGGAAAAGGTAATGTGTCAAAAGGTAAGATGACCTTTGAGGATGTATACTATGTTGAGCAATTGAGATACAACCTGTTAAGTGTATCACAGGTATGTGACAAGAAACATAGCATATTATTCAATGATACTGAATGTATTATCCTTGCTCCAGGGTTCAAGGTAGTTGATGAAAGCATGATACTACTTAGAACTCCTAGAAAGGACAATGTTTATTGGTTAGACTTGGAGAGTGTAGTTTCTGATTCATCTCTAAATTGTTTATTTTCAAAAGCTTCATTGGATGAATCATCTCTTTCGCACAGAAGGATGTGTCACATGAACTTTAAAACAATGAACAAACTTGTGAAAAACAACCTTGTAAGAGGTTTGCCACAAAAGGTATTTTCATGTGATGATCATTGTGTTGCATGTCTTAAAGGCAAACAGCACAAAACTTCTCATAAGTCCAAAGAGATAAATACAATCTCTTCACCTCTTTATTTACTGCATATGGATCTGTTTGGTCCTACAAATGTGATGAGTATTGGCAAGAAATCTTATTGCTTGGTTATTGTTAATGATTTCTCTAGATTCACTTGGGTCTATTTTATGAGGACTAAGGATGAGACAAGTGGACTGATCAAATCCTTTGTTCTTAGAGTTGAAAACCAAACAAATCTAAGAGTTAAAGTCATCAGGTCTGATAATGGAACTGAATTTAAAAACAATGACCTAAATAGCTTCTGTGAGGAAAAAGGCATTGAGAGACAATACAGTGCTCCTAGGACTCTGATAGAAGCTGCTAGATCTCTGTTGGCAGATTCAAAACTTCCAATCAGTTTTTGGGCAGAAGCAGTTAATACTGCTTGCTATGTTCAAAACAGAGTTCTAGTAGTAAAATCTCAAGACAAGATACCTTATGAGATTTTTAAAAAGAAGAAACCTTTTATTGGATTTTTCAAACCATTCGGGTGTCCTTGCACAATTCTCAATACCAAAACTCACCTAGGAAAGTTTGATAGCAAAGCTGAGGATGGGTTTCTTTTTGGATATTCATCTCAAAGTAAGGCCTACAGAGTTTTCAACACCTCTTCTAGGATTATTGAGGAAGTGACAATGTCAAATGCAATGAGAACACACCAAATCAACTTGGTTCAGGTCCTGATTGGCTATTTGACATTGATTCACTGACTAATTCTTTGGGTTTCAGTAATGAGCATAATGCAGGAACAGGGACAGAAAATATACAAGTACAAAGACAAGAGTTTGTGCTGTTCCCAACACCTACTGCTGATCCTGTTGAATTCTGTGACCAAGATAAGAAAGATACTTCAGAATCAAAGGACACTGAACCAACTCAGAATGAAGAGGACAGAGGTGAAAAGGAAGATCAACCCTCAGATTCAGGAATCAAAAGTCCTGAGATGCCATGTTTGGAAGAAGATGACACAAATGATGACAACTCTTCAGTTTTTGGTGGCAGCACTCCTGAAAAGAATGACTCTAATCTGGAAACAGATATTAATGAAGAGGTTGTTCATCAAACAAGAGTTCAGAAAAATCATCCTTCTCAATTGGTGATTGGTGACATCAATTCACCTATAATCACAAGGAATCAAAGTAAGTTGGGAGGATTGAAAGATATATAATCAGGTTTACTTTCTTGCTTTCTATCTTAGGTTGAACCCAAAAAGGCATATGATGCAATGAAGGATCCAAGATGGATAGAAGCAATGCAAGAGGAGCTACTGCAGTTTGTGCTGCAGGATGTATGGGATTTGGTTGACCTTCCTAAAGGACACAGAGCTATAGGCACTAAATGGATCTTCAGGAACAAGAAAGATGAGAGAGGAATAGTAATAAAGAACAAGGCCAGATTAGTGGCACAAGGGTATACTCAAGAAGAGGGAATTTATTATGAAGAGGTATTTGCACCAGTGGCCAGGATTGAGGCAATCAAGCTATTCTTAGCCTATGCTTCTTTCATGAAGTTCAGGGTCTACCAAATGGATGTAAAGAGTTCTTTCCTGTATGGGAAAATTGAAGAAGAAGTGTATGTCTGTCAGCCTCCAGGGTTTGAGAATTCAAATTATCCTGACAGAGTATACAAATTGAAGAAGGCACTCTATGGGCTACATCAAGCACCAAGGGCATGGTATGACACTTTGTCTACCTATCTCTTGGAAAATGGTTTTCAAAGAGGAATCATAGACAAGACTCTGTTCATTCAGAGGAAGAAGAAGGACATCCTAATAGTGCAAATCTATGTGGATGATATTATCTTTGGATCCACAAAAGATAAATATTCAGAGATTTTGAAGATTTGATGCACAAGAGATTCAAGATGAGTTCTATGGGTGAACTTACTTTCTTCCTTGGGCTACAAGTTCAACAGAAGAAAGATGGGATATTTCTAAGCCACTCCAAGTATGTGCAGGACATTCTTACTAAGTTTGGATTCTCATATTCAAAGCCTGCAAGCACACCCATGGAGACACACAAACAAATCACTGCAGATCTTGAGGGGGAGGATGTGGATGTTCATCACTATAGATCCATGATTGGCTCCCTCATGTATCTCACTGCTTCAAGACCAGATATCATGTTTCCTGTTTGTGTATGTGCAAGATTTCAAGTAAGGCCTAAGCAGTCACACTTTCAATCAGTCAAGAGGATATTCAGATACCTCAAAGGCCAACCTAGATTAGGTCTTTGGTATCCTCATGACTCACCATTTGACCTACTTGCTTATTCAGACAGTGACTTGGGTGGTGCAAATTTGGATAGAAAGTCAACTTCAGGGGGATGTCAGTTTTTGGGTGCAAGACTAGTGTCATGGCAGTGCAAGAAACAAACCACAGTGTCCACCTCTACAACAGAAGCAGAGTATATAGCTACTGCAAGCTGCTGTTCACAAGTACTCTGGATTCAGAATCAAATGCTGGACTATGGTATGTCTTTTCTTCACACTCCAATCTTCATAGACAATAACAGTGCTATTAGCATTGTTAATAATCCAGTCAAGCACTCCAAAACAAAGCATATTGAAATCAGGTACCATTTTATCAGAGACTATAATGAAAAGAAGCTAATTTAGGTTGTGAAAGTCCATACAAGTAACCAATTTGCTGATCTATTCACCAAAGCTTTTGATGTGGGTAGATTCACATTCTTGGTCACAAGTGTGGGCATGATAAACACTGAATAAGCTTTCTTTGATCTGCTTTATGTACCATTTCTGCATCAATTCCTTTCTGTCTACTTTCTCATATTGTTTTGTGCATGGTGCTACTAACCTTGTGTGTTTAAGTGTTTCGGATTGCTTCAACTGAATACTTAATACTTCTAGTTCAGTTAATACTGCTCTGTATATTACTCATGATGTCAGTTCCAATATGGTTAAGTATGGTTACTACTGCTAGGTGGTTTATACTGCCAGTGCAAAGTTACTACTGCTTGCCTTATTTCTACTGCTAATCAGTGTTACTACTGCCGGTATGTGTTAATACTGCTAGTCTGTGTTAATACTGCTAGTATGTGTTAGTACTGCCAGTATGTGTTACTACTGCTAATATGAGTTAATACTGTGTGTTGGTTAATACTGCTAGGGTACTTAGTACTGCTTCTAACTGAAACCCTCCACCTATAAATACCCTTTGTGACCGCCAAAATACAAACGGCTCGTTGAACCTCCATTACTTCTCGTTCTCTCTCTCTCGATTTCTTGCTCACCAGTGTACACCCTCATTGCGATTCGAACCCTAGAATCAATCAGAACGATGGCAGGACTAGAATTCTTTGATGAACACAATGAGGTTGCTATGCTGCAAAAACCAAAACAGGCTGAAGGTTTTCATCAGATTGTGGATTTCCTCAAATCGTCTCACATTGCCTATGCCCTCACTGTCAATCCCAAAATCTGTGTGGAACATCTAGGACAATTTTGGGCAAATGCTACCATCCACACTGAAGATGGCACTCAAATCATCAAAACAAGGGTGTGTGATAAACCCCTGACCGTCTGAGAAGAGTGTATTCACATCCATCTACGCTTAGATGATGCCTCAGGTATTACCTCTCTTCCTAAGGAAGATCTCTTCCATTCTCTTAGTCAAATGAGGTATGAAGGTCCCACTGATGCCTATAAGTTTTTCAAGAACAGATTTTCACCTTAGTGGAGATTTTTTGTTCATACTCTACAACACTGCATTTCAAGAAAAACAACTAGCTGGAGTGAGTTCAGCAACACCATAGCCTATGCTTTGGTCTGCTTAGCGACCTCTAGAAAGTTTAATTTCTCTCAAATGATTTTAAATGATTTACTGTCAAACCTGGATACCAAAACCAAAATAAAGAGATTTTATATGTATCCTAGGTTTGTACAAGAGATTCTACTAAAGGAATTGACGGATCTACCCTCTCTTGAAGAGGTGTATGTACCAAAACCTCCCAAAGGGAAGGTGTTCTCAAACATGAAAAGGCCTTCCAAGGACTTTTCTGGACAAGACACTCCATTGTTCTCTACAATGATGGGTGTGTCTCATTCCCATGGTGAGGCATCAGGGTCACAGCCCACATCTGACCACCCAACTGATGACCTACCCACATCATTCAGTTCAATTGATACTCCTCCGATCCCTATTGTCAAACCAACTTCCCCCATCACCAAAACATATCAAAGGAAAAAAGGTACAGAAGGTTCCTTCCCTGTCTGTATCTTCACCCCAACAGCCTGAAAGCCCTCTAATGGAGCATTCTTCATTAGAGAATATCCAAAGGGAAACCACAGGGGTGTCTCCCAACCCCAAGAAGGTGCTCTATAAGGAGAAGGATGAGCATGTGGGCAGTGAGGCTCACACTACTGTTTCTGCACAAGGTGTAGGACAGGACAGTGTGAACATACCTAAGACCTTCCCCACGACAACTTTAGATGAGCAATCATCTAAAGGTCCCAGGTGCCAAGAAACCATGGGGGTAGCAGGTGCTTCTGCTAGGCAGAAGACCTCTACTAAAAGATCCAAGGATCTTTCAAAGGTGGTAAAAACACCTAAAGGAGGTGAGGACAGATATACGTACAATGAATTGATGGAAACCATTGCAAATGTCAACCTGGATGTCATCAAGCAGGGCTCAGAAATAGAGGAGATGAAGAAGGTTATTATATCTCAACAAACTCAGATAGTAAAGCTCAAGAAAATGGTGTTGAAACTTGTGCACCAAAAGAGAAGGAAGCAATTCATTCTAATGAAAAGGAGAAGTGTCCATGCTGCTTTCAAAAAGGGGGAGAGTCAGGAAAAACAGGATGAAAAGGAAAGTACAAGTGAGATGGAATTCCAGTTTGAGGGGGAGACTGGTGCTGATAAAGAAGAGAAAGTTGGTTCAGAAGCAGAAACTTTTGAGAATGTAGCAGATATTGCAAAAGCAGTAGTAATTGAGGCTGCAGCAGTAACAAATGAACCTGAAGCAGAAACAGAACTGTCCAGAGAGGAAATTGAAATTGCAGAAACCCTTGTGAAAGCTAAGAATGACACTCCCAAAGCCACTCAAAAGGATAAGGGAGTGATGATCAAAGAAGGAGGATTAGAGAAGAAAATAAAAGAGGTCAGTGTGGAGGATGCAAAGAAGAAGGGAAAGGAGAAGATGGTTGAGTCTGAGCAACCATTGAAGAAGAAGAAACAGATTGAGTTGGATGAAGAAGTGGCCAAAAAGCTTCAAGAAGAGTTGGAAAAGTAGGAAGAAATTCAATCTGCCAAAGACAGAGAGCTTGCATTGGATATGGCTAAAAAGATAATGAAGAATATCAAAGGAGTTTAAAGCCTGCTGTTGTTAAGAAAGTAATAAAGAGAGCTACTGTGCAAAGGCAAAGAAAGCCCTCAAAGACATTTTTGGCTAATCAAAAGAGAAGGAAAATGATAAACTTCCTGAAAGGAGCTCTTGGAGTTCCTGAAGGAATGTTTACCAACATGCCTTATGGTAGGATAGAGGAGCTGTATAAGAAGGAGATGGCCAATCTGAAAGGGGACTCCACTCAAAGGGTAGAGGTTGAAAGGAAGATGAAAGAGAGGCATGACCTCAACATACAACAACCCTTCCCTGACAGTGAAGAAGGCACTCCTAGCAAAGACAAGGAAGAGGTGAAGAAAGAAGAGACATTAGCCCAAAAGATTGGTGCTATTAAAAGAAAGAAGTCCATTGCTACCAAACCAAAAGCAAAGAGGCCTAGAACTGAAGAAGCAGAAAAGGAAAGTGAAAGAAGGGAAGATGAACCTCCAGCAGAACAAGAGCAGAATCAAGATCAACCTAGCCAACAAACTCAAGAGCAAACAAGTCAATCTAAGGTTGACTTGTACATGACAGTGACAGATGATGAACAAATGAAAGTTGATCCTATCTCAGTGAATGCTCCAGAAATCATTCATTGGGATATGATGATAGATCAGAGAAAAGAATACTTCAGGATAAAGAGAATGGGGGACAAATATGAGGTCTACTCAACCTGGGCAAAAATAATCAGAAGCTGTTCCAGATCAGACTTAGAAGAAATGTTCAAGGTTGGAATGAGCTTGTATGAAAAGGACTTGACAGGAGCAGGAATGAGCTTAATAAAACTAGCCATGGAGTACTTATGCATGATGTTTGATCCTAGCAAAGTTCAACATGTTGTCAGAGATCTGCATCTGGAGAATAAATTCCAAAGAATAGACAATTGGATGCTATTTTAAAGGTGTGGAGTCTATGTCATCACTATTGACAAAAACTACCATGAGTACTATTTGGTTGACAAGATCTATGACCATAGCAAAGCCAAATTGCAAGGTATGTTGAATGCTAAGCTGGTATGTTCAAAGGATTCTGAAATGGCCAAGATAATAGTCAGAAGAACTATCAATCAGAGTTTGGGTCTGGATCCTAATCTATGCAACTAAGATGGAGTTTTGAAAGCATCATGGAGGAACACATCTTGAAGAACTTAACTTCTCAATCTAAAAAGTTAAGTTAGGGGGAGATTGTTGGGTCTGAATGTGCTAAGGATGGATACTACTGCTACTTGAAAGGTATTACTACTGCTAGATGAAATATTACTACTGCTAGTAGAATTAATACTGCTTGAAGAGTTAGTACTGCTAGTAGTTAGTACTGCTTGAAGATTACTACTGCAAGTGAAGAGTTAATACTGCAAGAATGATTAATACTGCTGAGGATGCTAATGCTGTTGGATAAGGATGAAGTTAATGTTGCTTATGAAGATAATGCTTGAAGAGAAAGAATAGGAGCTGAAGATAATGATGAAGATAATTATGATATTGATGCTGAAGATCAATCTTATTTTGATAATTATCTTGTAATTAATTCTGTATATATAGTCTAGATGTTTTAGCATATGGGATATAAGTTTTAACAGTTTTTGATATACGTTTGTTTTAGAGAATTATCCTCAAGATTCATTGCAATCCTTTCTTTAGAGAAGTTTAGAACGTCTGTTGAGCCTGTTCAACAGATTGAGGTTGAGTTTGTAATCATTAAGTTAATCAATATAACTTGTGATTTGCATTCAAGTACTGTTTCATTGATTGAGTGTTAAAGTGTTTTTCCGCAACTTCTTTAACATTGTTTCTGAGTGTTAATCAAATTCTTTATTAGAATTTTTCGATCTTGACAAACTAGCTACAAGTCTATTAAAACAGAAACTAATATACTAAACGCGCTAAACACACAAACTAGCACAAGACTTTGACAATTGACTTATTACAATTTGACTTTGACTTTCAGCTTTGACTTGACTTGACTTTGACATTCAACTTCTATGATCTTGTATCCAACAAATATGCTTTAACAATCTCCCCCTTTGGATTCAAGATCATTATCAAAACGATTTTGCAAAACAATCTCCTATCTTTAAGCTCAATTTAAATCATTTCCCCCTTTCTGTATAAACATTACAATCTCCTTCTTTGTAGAAATTTAGCATTTGAAACTAAGTCTTCTCTTTATGCTCGGAACAACATCTCTTTTCTTTAACACAGTCTTTACAAGTTTTCTATACACTCCCCAAAGTCTATCTTCAAAAGTAGTAAGAATCTCCCCCAAAGATGATATAAACCTCTTTCAGACTCTTGGAAAGAAATTATCTTCAGAATCCACTCAGATTTCTTTAGCAAATAATCTTTAAAGAAAAATCTGCTTTCTTTCGGAATTCTTTGAAATTTCACTTTCAGCTTTCAACAGTCTTCAACAAACTTTCATCAAATTGTCATAAATTTCTCTTTTCAGCTTCAAACTTTATTTATCAAACCATATTTCTTGAATATCTCTCTCCCCCTTTTTGATGATTGCAGCATAGAGATCATCAAAACTTTCACCAAGAAATGTCACTTTGATTTGACCACTGATCTTTCATACTGAGTCTCTGACCATTTATCGATCCAAAAAGATATTCATCCGAATCTTTTCAAATTCAGACAAAATAAGAGTGTAACACCTGAATCAACAAATGAATCAGTTAGAAGTGCCTGTTAGTAACACGAAGTCACTGTGTGTAACGAATACACATTGGAAAGGAGCTTTTGTAATGTTCACTCCCCCAGGTCTTCCATTCAATCATCGAAACACCACAAAGGAATTTCTATGAACGTTATGACAAGAAAACATATTCCTATTGTCTTCGTGCAAGTGTTTGAAAGAATTAAGCATAGATGATTGCTTTTTATAAGGCTCAAAATTGTGTAAACCATTGAGACAACAACAGTTAAACACAGACTCAATTGTGCATGATCAAAGTGCGAAGATGGGGCAAACTTCCTTCTTTTTCAATATCCAGATTTTCCAAATGAAAACCAGATAGATTATGTGTTGTGTCCCCTTGAAATAGTGAAACATTTTCTTGTTGAGAAGAAAATGAGTAGCTGGTGGGGTTTTTATCAAGAGTTGGCATGGGCTAGTTGCCTGTTTCAATAATGTTCACGAAGAATTGTGAAACACTAGTAATGTGGTTGCCCGACTCAGAAAAAGTTAGTGCAGAGTTTGATATTCTTTTACTCTGTTCTCTTACCCTCTTTCTTTTAAACATTGAGCTCACTTTTAACCAAACTCTCATTTCCATTTTACCTCATCACGCAACCCACACTCAGTAGTTTGACTCCTCACACATTCGAACACTCAAGGATTAACTTCTTGGGTAGGAAACACTAGTTGCTCAAGTAGGTTTAACTTTGTAGTTAAAGCTCATAGAAATAGAAGTCAGATATATGTATGCTCATGGATATAATCATGAAGATTTGAGCATTTTTTAAACATTGAAGACTTTTCAAACAAGATAATTGAATGAATGAAATGAATACAAGAAACTTGTTTGAAAATCTGACATTGTATGATAAAGATCAAGATCGAATTGATTTATCAATTAAGGCTTAGGTTAGCAAAAATAGGAATTTGTCTATACGACTCAATATATTGACATTCTTGAAAGAACGTTTCAAAATGAAATCATGCTCAAACTTTGAATAACAAGCGGGGTGTATCACCATCGAAAAATTTGTTCAATTTGAGACATGGTGATAACATATCCAACAAAAATTAAACCGGTGTGTGTGAATACTTGACAGTAAATGGAAAAGACAATACACAAGTATTAACCTTTGAAAACACACGGTTTATTAATCATTTAAGCACAAATAACATGAAAACATTTAAAATCACACTTATATATTCATGAAATCATTTAAGAATCAGAAGTGGTTTGAACATTTAAGAAAATGTTTTCATATCTGAAAGTCATTCTTCTTTCAGACATGTATGAGATTAAGATTAGAAATAAACCTTTCCGCTCAGTCTTAAAACTCATCAAATCAGCTCTAAGTCATAAAATATATGATCATTTAAGCTTGCTCTCATTTCTGCAAAAAGTCACAAAGTCGTCAAAGTGCAAAGTTTTATTCACAAAGTTTATTGAAAAATAAAATGACATAAAGCAGTAAAACTTTGAATGTACGAGTTCTGATCAGATGTAATCAGAGTCATAATCAGTACTCCTTATTTCTTGCTCCCCCTTCATTTATGCATCATAAAAATTTATTAGTAAAAAAAATATATAGGACTATGAACTCCCCTTCAAATGTATGTAGATCAACTTTTCATCTTCTCTCATTCCCCCCTGAGATCATGAACAAACTTTAAAATTCAGATATCTTTTCAGCATAAAAATAAAGAAATGAAGAAAAATAACAATAAGAAAAACTTTAGTAGGTAATCACAGATTATGTCTTGAGATTTAGCATACCAAGTTTAGAGACAAGACAATTAAATCTCTTTTCGCCTAAAGGCTTGGTAAATAAATCAGCAAGCTGATAATCAGTGTTTACAAAATAAAGTTCTATTGTACCTTTTTCCACATTGTCTTTGATGAAGTGATAGCTTACATCAATGTGTTTGGTCTTTGTATGCTGTACAGGATTTGCTGATATTGCAATAGCGCTCTTAGAGTCACAGTATATCGGGATCTTGTCGAATTTGAAGCCATAATCTCGTAGTTGTGTTCTCATCCACAAGACTTGAGAGCAGTAGCTTGTAGCAGCAACATACTCTCCCTCAATCATTGATGTGGAAACACAAAGTTGTTTCTTTGATGCCCAACTTACGAGTTTATCGCCTAGAAACTGTATATGACCCGATGTACTCTTCCTGTCCAACATGCAACCTGCATGATCTGCATCTGAGTAGGATGTCAGTTCAAAACTAGTATCTTTAGGATACCACATACCAAGATCTGTAGTGCCCTTCAAATATCTAAAGATCCTTTTGACTGCAGACATATGGGATTCTTTGGGATTAGCCTGATATCGAGAACATAAACATGTAGAGAACATAATATCTGGCCTACTTGAAGTTAAATACATCAAAGAACCGATCATTCCTCTGTAGGTTCTAACATCGACAGCTTTTCCCGAAGGATCAGTGCCAATCTTAGATCCTGGTGCCATCAGGGTTCCAATTATTGTACAATTTTCCATTTTGAATTTTCTAAGAATGTCAAAAATGTACTTTGATTGATTAATGAAAATCCCCATTGAAAATTGTTTAACTTGTAATCCGAGAAAGAAATTCATCTCTCCCATCATACTCATCTGAAATCTTGACACCATGAGGTTTGAAAAATTCTTACAGTATTTAGGATTTGTTGAGCCAAATATGATGTCATCCACATATGTTTGAATAAGAATGATATCGCCTTTTTCCTTTTTAATAAACAAAGTAGTATCGATTTTACCTTTTGTGAAGCCCAACTTGACTACGAATTTGGATAAAACTTTGTACCAGGCGCGAGGTGCTTGTTTCAGACCATAAAGTGTTTTGTCGAGAATGTAGGCATGATTCGGTTTCTCTTGATTAACAAAGCCTTTAGGCTGTGAGACGTAGACTTCCTCCTTTAGAATGCCATTCAGAAAGGTAGTCTTTACGTCCATCTGGTAGACGGTGAAGTTCTTGTGAGCGGCGTAAGCAAGGAACATCCTTATTGCTTCAATGCGCGCTACTGGAGCATAAGTCTCGTCGTAATCAATGCCTTCCTCTTTCCTATAGCCTTTTGCAACAATTCGTGCTTTATTTCTGATTACAATACCATCTTCGTCCTTTTTGTTTTTGAATACCCATTTTGTGCCGATTAATTATTTACCTTCCGGTCTTGGCACAAGTCTCCAGACTTTTAAAGCTTCGAACTGATTCAGCCCCTCTTGCATTGCAGTCACCAATCCGAGTCAGCTAGAGCTTCAGATACTCGTGTAGGCTCTATCTTACTCAGAAATGAGTCATGCATACACATATTCAAAGTAGCAGACCTAGTTTGCACCGGTAAAGTTGGATCTCTAATGATTTGGCTTATCGGGTGCTATTTAGTCCACTTGTGTTTGTGAGGGAGTGGATTCGATATAGATTGATCATATATCTCATCTAAGTATCCACTTTCAGCTTCTTCTTGTTCAACATTTGTTGGGGGTGCAGTTGAAGTTTCTTGTACAGAAGTTTCAGTTGGGACAACTTGTTTAGTCTGTTGATTATCCATCACAGTGCAACCAACTGAAGTAGAAACTTCTGGTTCAACAGCTTCTTGTACATCTTTAATCGTATGAGTATTTTTTAGAATCTGAGTTTCTGTCTAAAACGGGGGAACGAGTTCAGTTAACACGTCTGAAGTGATTGGATGGTGACAGCTTGATTCTTCAGACCTGTCAATCACAACATATTTAGGCAATTTAGTTCCAAGAAACTCATCGTAAAAGAATTCAAACAACAAATCTAATTCAGATAAGTGAGATGTAGAAGTAGATGCTTTATCCGAATTAGTCTCATTAGCCACAGGTTCTAGACTGATCTGTCCAGAAGCTAAAACTCCGGTAAGTACGGGTTCTGAACTGATTTGTTCAGAAGCCACTTCCTCATCGAATGTGACATTGACGCTTTCAATTACTGTTTTTGACTTCTTCAAGTACACTCGATATGCAGTAGATATTTGAGAGTAACCAATGAAGATGCCTTCATCAACTTTCGGTCCGAACTTGTTCAGGTTCTCTCTGTAGTTTAATACGAAGCACATGCATCTAAAATTATGAAAGTGTTTAATGCTAGGTGTATGATTGTTTATCAAAGCATAAGGTGTTTTACCAAACCGACGATGTATTATGGACCGATTTTGTGTGTAGCATGCAGTTGAAACAACTTCTGCCCACAGAAATAGAGGTAGATCGAATTGACTCAACATAGTACGAGCGGCCTCGACTAGCATTCGGTTACGTCTTTCTACTATTCCATTCTGTTATGGCGTTCTGGCAGCAGAGAATTGATGTGTTATCCCGATCGATTCGAGATAATCTTCCACAGTTTTGTTCTTAAACTCTATGCCATTGTCCGTTCTAAGAAGCTTGACTGGCTTTTGCAGATTTACTTGGGTAGTCTTTAAGAAACTGATGATGACTTCGGGCGTCTCATCCTTAGATCTCAGAAATTTGACCCAAGTATATCGCGAATAATCGTCCACAATAACTAAAATATATTTCTTGCCGCTTATGCTTTGCGTTCTCATTGGACCACAGAGATCCATGTGTAGCAATTCCAGTGGAGAACTTGTACTTTGTTCAGGCTTCGGCTTATGTGCGGCTCTCTTCATCTTTCCTTTCTCACATGCTGCGCATAGGTGTTCTTTCTTGTATTTAAGCTCAGGAAGTCCTTTGACCAATTTGCCCGTTACCAGTTTATTGATGTAACGAAAATTCAGTTGAGAAAGCCTTCGGTTCCATAACCAGCTTTGTTGCAGTGAGGCTTTTGATAGTAGACAAACCTGATTGTCAGTCTGGACTTTTGACAGATTAATGGTGTAGAGGTTAGACTTTCTCGTGAGAGTTCTTTACCATCTTCAGTACACACAGAACACCTCTTGGCTTTGAAATTTACCTCTAAGTCTTTGTCGCAGAACTGTCTAATGCTGAACAGGTTATGTCCTAAACCTTCCACGTAACTCACCTTCATAATCGTCACATTATCATTAACCACATCACCATATCCTAAAATCGGTGAGAACTGGTCGTTGCCCAATCGTACATTCCCGCAAAATTTCTCTGTATAATTAGACAATAAAGCTTTCTTCCCGATCATATGCTTGGAGCAACCAGAATCCAAGTACCACATATGACAAATCTGCATAAGAGAAATCAGGGAATAACAACTTTAGGTACCCATTTAAAAGTGGGTCCTATCGGATTAGCACAAGATTTTGGTATCCATTTGTATATGGATCCTCTGAACTTTTGAATTTTTTTGATGCATATGACTTATAAGAACAAACATGATAAGTACCAAACCAATTATCAGAATATCGGTGAGAAATAAAATCATTCCATCTATAATTAGATGACTTAGTAGCAGACTGAAATAATTGGAGTAATTGCTTTATTGTATATCTTTTGTAAGAAGTTACAAGGTTTTGTTTATTCGAAGCAACATGACCAACTACATCAGGCATACTACCAGTAGGTCTATTACAAAGAATATCAGGAATAGATTCTGCTTTCTCATCAACTTTCTGTTTAGGTCGCCATTCTTTTCATTCTTCAGACCTTCTATTTTTCAAATCTGAAACACAAGATTTAGATTTGTTAGGAAAATCAGATTTCCGAGAGTGTCTTTTCTTGAGTTTACCAGTGTTGTTTCGTTTCTTTGAGCGTTGTTTCTTTTGCTTCTTACCTGACTGATAGTATCAGTACTCACAGAGACTGGTTCAGCAACCTTAGTCGATGATTCACCAATTTCATATACACTTGGTAAGGCTTCACCATTTATAACAAAAGTAGAATGATCTGGTAGTTTAGCATTAAAGTCAAACAAATCAATCTCATCAACACACCCTTCATCAGAATTTAAAAAATCATTTGCAGACGCAAATAAGTCATCAAAATCAACTTCTGAAGTTTGAGGTGCCTTAGAAGATGTTGAACACTCATTGGATTTAGTTTTAAAAGCAGTGTTCTTTAATACAGTAGAAAACACATTTTGTTCATTGTCGACCAAAATTCTTTCATCAGATAAAACATTTTCAAGCTCAACTATTTTTCTTTCTAGAATGAGTGGAGAGACATAAATTTTAGCTTTAATCGGTTTTGCCTCCATCTCAGTTGTAGAATAACTAGCAAAATAGTCGTTTGAAAGAAACTTTGGTTTTTCAGAAAGATAACTATCATTCAGCTTTTGATAACAGAATGGTAGCTGCATTTTCTTTAAATTCTTTCACTTTTCATCTTCTTTGACCTCTACCTCATCAGGTGACTTGGTAACAAATTTGGGTTTTAAATGATGATATTTACCAGCAGCAAAAAGAAAATCAAAATTATACAGTGCTGGTTGTTTTCTGATGGCTTTCTTTAAGTAATGGGGGTTATCGTAACCGAGTCCCCATTTTTCTTTAAAATCAGCCTCCTCATTAGGTGTGTTTAGAAAAATGGTTTGATCTGTTTGGCCTCTAACATATAACTTGGATTCCAAACCATTTACCTTTTTCTCTAAGTTCTTGTTTTCTACCTGCAAAATATGAGCTTTTAGAACACATTCTTGCTTTTCTAAATCAGACTTAGAAAGTTTAGAAACAAAATCAGAAGTCTTATTTTCAAAACAATCTTTTTCTTGTTTAAAATTAGATGCATATTTGTTCAGAGAGTCAATGAGATCTTTGTTCCCAACAATTACCTTGTCAAGTTCAAAAATCTTTTGACTTTTCTTAGAAACTCCGCTCTTTTCCCTTTTCAGTTTGGTTTGAAGATCTTGAAGTTCGATCATCATGGCTTCCAGTTTGCTCATAAAATCAGATTCATATAGATTCAGTACCTCATCAGATGTCTCTTCATCAGATTCGTCGTACTTAACCTCTTTTCCCATCAAGCACATGTGTGCTATCTCTTCCTTCTCTTCTTCAACATCAGAATGATCTAACCAGAACTCGTCTTCAGCCATCAGTGCCTTGCCAGCCTCTTGCTGCTTGGCCAAGAGCATCTTGTTCTTATAGTATTATGAGTTTTGAACTATGGACTTTCGAAAATTCTTGGCGTAATGACCAGTCTTTCCATAGTTTTAGAATTTGATCAGGTCATCCGTTTTCTTCTCAGCTCCATAATCATTCAAATACTTCTTCTCATCTGGTTTCCTCTCCACATATCTCTTCTCCTCAAATTTCCTTCCTTCTATTCTCTCCCTGTGTTCATGATTCTTCGAGCCCGACGAGTATCTCTGAGAGTTAGACCCCGACTTCTTGTAAAACTTTTTCTGAAATGCACGGGTTAGCAGTAACATTGCTTGTTTGAGATTCTCCCCGTCGTCACTGTCAGAATCAGAACTAGAATCATCTGAGCTTGGGAGAACAATCTTCTTCTTTTTCTTCTATTTCTTCTCTGTCTCTTTCTTACCAGCTACCAGTGCAATGGGGTCAGCTGGTTTCTCAGACTTCTTCTTCTCAGCTCTTTTCTCTTCAACCTCCTCTTCATTTTGCCTTAGATTTTCATAGACCTCATGAAGTGGGATATCGCTAAGGTCTTTCATCTGCTTCATTCTCCGGGTATGCTTCTTCCATTCAGGCTGGAGAATGCTGAGGAACTTTACATTGTTCTCGGTTTTCTTCTTCTTTACTTTGTTCTTTGACAACTCATTCAGAAGAAGTACAAATCTCTCATAAGTCTCCTTAAGGCTTTCATTTTCTTTTGCCTTGAATTCCTCATAGTTGTTGATGCAGTTTGCTACTTTCATTTGATTACCGACCTTAGAACCAATCATCATTTTCTGCAGTTGATCCCACATCTTTTTGGCATTAGCTTTGTAGCTGTCGATCTTGATATAAATTTCATTTGGGATACTCTGAAGTAGAAGAGATCTGGCTTGTTTATCAGCTTTGAATATGCTCTTTTGCTCGTCCGAGTACTGAGAGAAATCTTTAGGAATAGTCTTTGTTTTTCTGACTCTGTCTTCATCTCCATCCTCACTATCAGAAGACTCCTCATCAAGTATTTCTATGGTAGGAGGAATCATGGGACCTTTAGTAATAGACAAGAGGACGTTTTCTCCGTTTGCGTGCCGGTCAACAAAGTCAAGAAATCTATCTTTCCATTGCTCATATTCCCCTTTGAACAGAACAGGGGGCTTTACATCCGTAACAATCGAAAGAGCGTCTTTAGAAGTCATCCTGTTATAGAAATATTCAATAAGGAACTTGAAAATGATCGTTAGTCCAATTTGAAATCACAAAAATACAGAAAACTTTAAAGAACATTCAGAAATGAAATTTCCAAAATTCTACAAGTCTGGAATTCGCACACTCTGATGAATCACAAGGAATTCGCACACAACAATTCGCACACACTTATAAATCACACAGAATTCGCATGAAAGACATCTCCAGAATTCGCATAAACTTTTCGCATGACACACTCACACGAATTCATCACTTAGAAAAATCTAAAAACTTTGATTCGAAAACACAAGAAATGGTACGAAAACACAAGAATTCGTATGATACACTTCTGAGAAATCTAAGGAAATCGTAGCTTAGTCTTTTGCGAATTCTAAGAGTTCGTATAAGAGTTTGAAATGAGAATTCTTGCCTTTAAGATTTTGAAAAACATTTTTTATGCGAATTCTACAGAATTCGTATATCACTCTTTTGCGAGTTCTAGACTTTTCGCGTACAAGAGTTATGCGAATTCTGTCCTTCAAAGAATTTTCTGAAAACTTTTTGTAGATAAGACTTCTGGAAAATCTTCTAGAAAAAATACTTTTCGCACACACTTATGCGAATTCTATCAATTTGCACAACTCAGTTATGCGAGATCTATGCAATTTGCACCACAACCATCTGCGAATTCTATACTTGTAATATTCAGAATCAAAAGCTATGCGAAAACTAAAGATGTGAAATATAATGTGATGCAAAATCTTCTATAAATCTGCGAAATCCGCTGAATCTGCGAGTTCTTCAATCTTTCTGCGAGTTCTTTAGATCTTAATGAAAAATACGTACTGATTCACTCAAAAACCTATCTATTCACCAAATTTCGATCTGAGACTTTGCCACAATGTTCTCTAACACATCTAGAATCGAATTCTACCACAGAATTTCAACAAGAAACACTAACAATTACATATTGGTCCATATACAGTGCAATAAAACTCATGAACTCAAAACTCATAAATCTCACCAAATTCACAAAAATTGCAGTGCAAGATATCAATTAACATATGCAAGATTATCCTATATCACTCCACAAACACAATCTAATCAATTGTAACTCCAAAAACTCACAAAATTCGAAAATCGATCCAAACTCAGAACTCAGTGTTGAATACCATTTTCTCGATTGATTTCATCTTGGATTTGCTCTGATACCGATTGATAATGTCCCAATTATCAAGTTCTTACTAATTCAATCACACAAACAAGATAACAACAAGATTAAAATTCAACATGTTATTGAATTTCCAAATCAAGATCTCGTATACAATCTTTCTCTCTCTAGAACTCTTTTTACAGTCTGCGTACAATTCTTTAGGTTACATGTATCTTTCAACAACAACTAGCTACAAGTCTATTAAAACAGAAACTAATATACTAAACGCGCTAAACACACAAACTAACACAAGACTTTGACAATTGACTTATTACAAATTGAATTTGACTTTCACATGAGAGTTGACTTTCAACTTTGACTTGAATTGACTTTGACATTCAGCTTCTATGATCTTGTATCCAACAAATATGCTCTAACATTCTTTAATACCCATTTGGTACCAATGACGGTCTTACCTTCAATACGAGACTAACTGCCATACTTTTAGACACTAAAACTGATTCAACTCTTCTTGCATGGCTACAACCCAGTCCGGATCCTCCAAAGCTTCAGATACCTTAGCTGGCTCAATTTTGATAAGGAAGGTAGCATATAAACACTCATTTGCTGAAGCGAATTTGGTTTGCACTGCTAATGAAGGATCTCTAATGATTTGGTGTATGAGGTGATCCTTTATCCACTTCTGAGTGTGTGGGAGTGGAGAATAGGTAGATTGATCATTTTGAGGATCAATATATTCATCTTGGGGAATATTATTGTAACACCCGAAATATCACAAGTGAGCCCTGCTAGACTTTTACACTCCTCTTCCTAGTTTCACTCCCAGATAAGTCAAGTAATTTAGAACTATCTCTCACTCAGTTGAAAACCCCTAGACTTGACGCTTAGAATGGAAGATCGGACGAGAAAACGGACTCCAAACGGGACTGGGCGAGTATGCCCGACGACTGTGACACAAGGTCGTGGTGGGCATAAGAGCTACGGTACATACCGCACGATTGTGACCACGATAGTGCCCGAGGGCATTCTCGCTTGTCACTCTCGCCGACATTGTACCGAGAGTGGGAGTCTAGGTGCGACAATGCCCATGCGACTATGCCCTTGGAAATGTCGCCGGACATAGTCGCGAGCGTGGGCTGGGCGTATAATTGGAGCCCTTGACCGATTTTAACCTCACTTCTTCTCCTCTCCCATTTTGTTGGATGATTTTGGTACCTTAGAAAGCGATTTTCTCCCTCTCAAACCCCACTCATAAATATCAACTTTAGGGTTGTTGGAGATTTATTGTTGCATTCATTACACATCAAGGAACATTTATTGAAGATTCTCAAGTCAACAAGTCTCCATTTCCAAGTTTCCAATCTCTTCAACCTAGGGTTTACTATTTTCTAGGTTTTAATAAAAAACCTAGTTAGTGAGTGTTCTAAACCTTTTTAAATGAGATACATGTTCATACTTGCATTTTTATTGATCTTGTGCTATTTTCCAAAATTAGGGTTTCATCCATGTTGGATATTTGATTTATTGGTGTTTGGGTGTATGAAGGGTTATCATTTAAATGGGTAGAAATATATATATATATATATATATATATATTCGGGAATGTGATCATGTTTACAAGTGAATATTTCTCACATACAACTCTATGTTAGGGTCAACATGAAATGTTGGGAAATACCTTTATTGGTGAACTTTCCTTTATGTCTTTGAGTATGAATAAATATGTGAGCACAATATCATGTCTTTTACACTGTCTTGGGTATTGAGAACCAATATTTGGTCAAGTGACCTCCTTTGGTGTTGTATATACCTTGTTGAGAATTATGACACTCTTTGGTTACAAGTAATGTCGAATGGATGAACCAAGTCAAATAGACACTAGGAGGACATAGTCTTTGGTGCCACCGTGTTGGTATGTGCCTAGACCTCCGCCATTTGGGGCAATGCCTGTGTTGTATCCCCGGATGTGCCGAGCCTTGTGGTGTCGCTCATGGAAGTTGACACTAGGGTATCTCGTTTCTTGGGTGGAATTTGTTTGGTGTATGGGTCTCCCCCATTGATTCCAGCTATGGATAAAATTATTGGTAAAAGTTATGAAATTGCCATTTATGCATTTATTACTTGTCATTCAACCTCACTAGGATTTTTGGCCTAACACTTGCTTGTTGTTTATGTGCACCTCAGGTTTTAGTGTCGCCACATCTAAGAAGGTTTAGGCGGGCCGTGTGAGCTTGGGGAGTGCAATTGGGCACACATTTTGTGAAGACTTTCGTTGGACTATAGAGGACACCCCTTTTGTAATCTAATTTCTGTTTAAGGAATTAGATTAATAGGTTGTTGTTTATCTTCCCTTACAATTACAAACTGTAATTAAACAGGTTTATGTATTTCCCCATTTTTGGGAGGCTCACGCTATGGCATTTTAAATACCACATTTCCATTTTCCGGAAATTTTTGTTGCTCCATTTTTTGGGTGTTACAAGTTGGAATCAGAGCTTTAGTTTAAGCGAACTAGGTATTGCCTTAGCATGCCTATACTTAGACTGCAAACGTTTGTGGTAAGTGTTAGTGCACATTTATGTTGGATCCAAGATCATGGAATTTGAATGTCAATGCTCAAGTCAAAGCCTCATTGCAAAGTCAAAGTCAAGGTGTTAAAAGAGAAAAGTCAAAGTTAAAAGTGCAAGTCAACTAGTTCAATTAGTTTAGTTTTGTCTTTGTAACTAGTTGGTATAAATACTTGTTTTCGTTTGTAGACTCATATGGCACAGACAGAGAATATTCTTAGAGAGAGAATTATTTTCATTGAGAGCATCGTGTACTGGTTGATTCGTTGATCAATGTACAACATATTTGAATTGAATATCATTGTTATTCATCTTGATTAGCACACATCTGGGAAGAATAATTGGTATAAGAGCAAACACAATTCAAAGTCAATCAAGAATCTTGGTGTTTTGATCGAATTTTTGAAGAACTCGCAGACCACTGTTCCAATTTCAATTTCGTGTATTTTTGTTGTTTTGGAGTTGTAATCACTCGTATTGTAATCGATTTGTGTCATAGAACACATTTGATTTGTATTACATCATCCAACTCACATATGTTTGTGTGAATTTTGGATTTGTTTGAGTTTTTGTTCGAGCACAGTACACACACTGAGTTTGTGATCAATTGTAATTTTTTTGTTAATTTGATTGTAACCTGTTCGAATTGTTATCTGGATCAAATTGTCAAAGTTTCATGGATTAATTTGGAGTATTGGATCATATTTGAGTTGATATTGAAGTTTTTGGAACGAGATCTGAAGAATTCGCATAGAAAACAGAAGAACTCGCATGATAAAGATGAACTCGCATGGAATTGAAGTTTGTTAAGTATAGAACTTGCATCGTGTTGTATACAAGAAGTACGAAACTCGCATCTTCCTATATAATAATGGAAGGAATTCACATATCTTGAGATACGGAAAGTTGATTTTGAATTGGTTAAGGTCAGAATTCGCATCCAATTATATGCGAAAAGATGGAAATTCGCATCCTGTTATGTGTGAATTCTGAAGAACTCGCATCTCAAGTGTGAAAAAGTTTATAAGGCAAGAATTCGCATCGATACGAATTGTTTGGGGTTGAAAATTATTCTATGTCCAGAATTCGCATCACAAGGACGTGTGAAGAGTTTCAAGTTTGTGAAAAGTTTAAGTCTGAAATTCGCATATTGCTATATGTGAGAAGTCTGAAATTTGCATCGTTCTTTATGCGAAAAGATTATAACTCGCATCCTTCAGCGTGCGAATTCTATCAATTTGCAACCTTATTTGTGCGAATTTCTTCCCTGTGCGAAAAGTTTGGTGGCTAAGTTCTTTGGTGTGCGAATTTCATCATAGTGTGTGAGAAGTTTCTGCTTTGGTGTACGAATTCAATACTTGGTCATTTTTCTGATCGAGTTTTTCTGAGTTTTTGATATTTTTCTGATTCTGTGTGTAAAGATCTGTGTTTCTGATCAAGATGACTTCAAAGGATGCTCTTTTAATTGGTACTGATGTCAAACCACCCGTTATGTTCAAGGGTGAATATGAGCAATGGAAGGACAGATTTCTGGATTTCATAGACAGACATGAAAATGAAGAATTCATTAAACCGTCAATTGATGAGGGTCTGATGAAACCAGTAACTGCTATAGTGCCTGATGAAGATAATGAGAGTTCAGATAGTGAAGATATACTGAGAATAGAGGGATAAAGACTAAAGAGATTGTGCTAGATTTTTCAAGTTATACACCTAAACAGAAGAAAACACATAAGGCAGATAAGCAAGCTATATCTCTATTTCTTCAGAGCATTCCAAATGAAATCTACATAAAGATTGACAGCTACAAGGCTACTGCAAAGAAGATGTGGGATCAATTGGATAAAATGATGTTGGGATTTAAAGATTGGAAATCAGATGAAGGTGGTCAACTGCATAAATAATTATGAAGAGTTCAAGGCTAAATGTTAGAGTTAAATTGTATTTAAGATTAAAATGAGGGTCTGTATTGTAAATGTTGTAAAGTGTGAGTATGTTCATTGTAATTGTAATGTAGTTGACCATGTGCTAAGGTCATGTTGACCATATATAAAGTAGGTCAATGTGTTGTAAGTCATTAAGAACACATATGCACGTTTTGGTAAGAACACCTTAGAAAACACACACAAACAGAGCTTATTGTAATATGCACTAAATAGGGATATGGTTTGATTTAGGTTGTGTGATTGATTGTTAATCAATAAAAAGTGTTTTCTAAATCTATTGTGAGCTAGAATCTAGGATCACACTAAATATGGGGAAAGTCTGGAGGACACATATGAAAGATTTGTTTCTCTAATGAATGAGCTGGCCAAAAGCAAAGTGAAGAAGAAGCAGATTGAGAATAATGTCAAATTTCTCCGTATCTTGCAGCCAGAGTGGAAGAAACATACAAGAAGGATGAAACAGATGAAAGATCTGAGTGAGATCCCTTTACATGAAGTTTATGAAACTTTGAGGCAGAATGAAGAGGAAGTAGAAGAGGAGAGAGAAGAGAAAAAGAAGAGTGAGAAGAAAGTTGATGATCCAGTTGCTTTGGTGGTGGAGAAGAAGAAAGAGAAAGAAAAGAAAGATAAAAAGAAGAAAAAGAAGATTGTGGTTTCTATTTCTGGTGATTCTGATAGTGATGACTCCGATTCTGATGATGGAGAGAACCTTAAGCAAGCCATGATTTTTCTTACCCGATCCTTCTAGAAGAAATTTTATAAGAAGCTGGGTTCCAATAGTCAGAGGTACACTTCAGGATCAAGGAACTATGAACAGAAGGAAAGAGTTGAAGGAAGAAGGTTTGATGATAGAAGGTCTGAAGGAAATAGTCCTGAGGAAAGGTAGTCGGAAGAAAAGAGGTATGTAAATCAGTATGGAGAGAAGAAAGCTGAGGAACCAGTCAAGTGCTACAACTGTGGTAAGATAGGCCACTTTGCCAAGCACTACCGGAAGCCGATAGTTAGAAATTCTGAGTACTATAAGAACAAGATGCTTCTGGCCAAGCAAAAAGAGGCAGGCAAAGCACTGATGGTAGAAGATGATTTCTGGTTAGATCATTCAGATTTTGAGGAGGATAAAGAGGAGATTTCTCACATGTGCTTAATGGGCAAGGAAGTCAAGTACGATGAATCTGATGAGGAGACTTCCGAAGAGGTAAATAACTTTTCTGAATCTGATTTTTTAAATAAAATGGAAACCATTATGGTCGAGCTTCAGACTTACAAGCTAAGCTCAAAAAGGAGGAAAGTAGAGTTGCGAAAAAGTGTCAAACAATTTTTGATCTTAACAAGGAAATTGCTGGGAAAAAAAACTTGATTGACTCTTTGAACAAATCTGCTACTGTTTTTGCAAAACAAAAAGCTTCTTTTGAAACTCAAATTTCTGAATCAGTTTCAAAGTTTAATAAGTCTGAACTTGAGAAGCAAGAGTTTGTTGTCTATTATAATAAACTGCAATTTGAAAACAAATCTTTGCTGAAAAAGATTAATGGTTTGGAAGCAAAGCTTTATGCTTGAGGTCAAACTGATCAAACCATTTATCTAAACAAACCAAAAGAAGTTACTGATTTCAAAGATAATTGGGGTATTGGTTACGATAACCCACATTATCTGAAGAAAGCTATCAGAAAGCAACCAACTTTATATAACTTTGATTTCTTACAAGTGGCTGACAAATGTCCTCATTTGAAACCCAAATTTGTTACAAAATCATCTCATGAGGTTGAGGCTAAGGAAGATGAAAATAGAAAGAATACAACCAAAATGCAACTCCCATTCTGCTATAAAAAGCTGAATAATAGTTATCTTTCTGAACAACCAAAGTTTCTGTCAAATGATTATTTTGAAAGCTATTCTACTAAGAAGTTGGAGGCAAAACCTGTTAAAGCCAAAATTTACGTTCCTCCACTCATCTTAGAAATTAAAATTTCTGAGCTTGAGAACACTTTGGTAGAAGAAAGAATTTTGGTTGATCTTGAGAAAATTGTGTTATCTACTGTTTTGATGAACACTAATTTCAAATCTGAAGTTACAAATGACAACTCCGAATCAGAAAGAGTTTGTGTAAACAACTCCACTGATTCAGATGCGTCATCTTGTAACGTTTTCATGTGAACTGTTTTTACTAATCCTAAATCTTCAGATTGTGCTAAAATGTCTTGTTAAAAGAATTGTTCTAAAAAGTCAAATGATTTCAAATTTCCAAATTCTTCCATAACACAACAATTTGATGACGATGTTGATGACTTGTTTGCGGATGAAAATGATTTTTTAAATTCTAATGGTTGTTTGGATGAAAGTGTTGATAAATTTGATTTCAATGCTAAACTCCCAGATCATACTTCTTTCTTGATTAATAATGATGCTTTACCTAGTTTTTTTGAAAAAGGTGAAACATCAACTAAGGTTGATGATTCAGTTCCTAAGAGTACCTATTACTCTAAAGGTAAGAAGCAAAAAAAAAGACGCTCACAGAAACGGACCAACACAGGTAAGCACAAGAAAACACTGACTCTTAAATCTCATGTTTCTGATAAATCTAAATCTTGTGTTTCAGAATTAAGAAGGAAAAAGTCAGAAGCAAGACTAGAATGGAGACCTAAACGGAAGATTGAAGAGTCTACGAAATCATTGTCTGACATAGATTGTAGTAGGACTACTACTAGTTTGCCTGATGTAATTGATCAATGTGCTTCTCATAAAACAAAACTTGTAACTTCTTACAAGGTTTATACAATAAAGAGTTGATCCAATTATCTCATTTGCCTAGTAAGTGTTCTACTTTTGGTCGAAATGATTTTGTGACTCGAAAATATTATGATTGTTGGTTTGGTACTTATTATATACATCATTCTAATGTTTTTGAAAAACAAAGAGGACCCAAATTCAAATGGGTGCCAAAATCTTGTGCTAACACGAAAGGACCCATCTATAAATGGGTACCTAAACCTGTTGTTGTCTGATTTCTCTTGTGCAGACCCGTCATATGTGGTACTTGGATTCAGGCTGTTCCAAGCATATGACTGGGCAAAAATATATTTTATCTAATTATACAAAGAAATTTTGCGTCAACGTGAGATTTGGAAATGACCAGTTTTCACCGACACTTGGTTATGGAGATGTAGTGCAAGACAATATAACGATAATGAAGGTAAGTTATGTTGAAATATTAGGACACAATCTGTTCAGTATTGGTCAGTTCTGTGAAAAGGATTTAGAGGTCAACTTCAAAGCCAATAGATGTTGTGTTAGAACAGAAGATGGCAAAGAACTCTTGGTTGGAACGCGAAAGTCAAATCTCTACATGATCAATTTGTCAAATGTCAAGACTAATAATGCGGTGTGTCTACTTTCTAAAGCCTCTATGCAATAAAGCTAGTTATGGCATAGAAGGCTATCTTATCTCAACTTCCGATACATTAACAAGTTGGTGACTGGAAATTTGGTTAGAGGACTTCCAGAGCTGAACTACGTAAAAGAACATCTGTGTGCCGCATGTAAGAAAGGTAAGATGAAAAAAGCCTCACACAAGCCTAATCCTGAACCAAGCACAAGTACTCCTTTAGAACTGTTGCATATGGATCTTTGTGATCCAATGCGATCGCAAAGCATAAACGGCAAGAAATATGTTGATGGCTCAATTTTTGTGTTATAAAATGGGTTTAAAATACCCTTTTATTTCTATCATTTTTCTCTTACAATAGGCCACCTAAGCTTTTTGTTCATTTTATGTTTAGGCCTAAAAGGCAATAAAAAAAGCCCAAAAAAAGGAAGCCCAAAGAATTGGATCTTTCTCATCTTGAAATCAAACGTGAAGAGAAGGAGAGAGATCGAACAGAGAACCGTGCGAGTCCCCGCACAGCCAAAGCTGCGTCACCAACCACGCCAAACACTGTTGTCAAGCGTTACAGACTTCTGTGTGAGTCTCGATGCGCCCCAAGCCGTGCCAACAGCCGCACCGACCCGAAAACGTGGGCCTGTCGTTTTTTGGAGCGTTTTTTGATGGGAGAAATATAAAAATGTGAGGAACGTCCATTCAAGGGGATCACATCATATTTTTGGAGAAGAGAAACCGATTTCTTGAAAGAAAAGGAAGAGCAATTCATCCGATTTCTATTTGGTTTAGGTAACTTAGGTTTATCTTTTTATTCCAACATTTGTTTGCTTTGATTATGATGGTTTGAGACCTTGAGATTCCATTGTAAACATTTGGGACAAACTTATTTGCTTGAATTCTACTTTCAATGTCAATTTCATTTGAAGTTTCAGTTAATCTGATCAGTTGATTGAGTTTCTTATGAATGCTTGTAAATCAAAACCTAGACACGTAATCATCTAGGGATTTTGATAAAGTAACAAATGATATCGTTTGGTCTTAATAAGGTTTTCAATTCGATTTCATGAATTCTTGCAATCGAAGCTCTAATAAGCCGAGCTTGTGTGCTTATTGCTTCGAGTTGGTGATTTTTCTAACTCGTTAATGCTAATCACGCCTAGGAACTTAAGAGCTTATTTAATTTCTTATTCGTTATTAAGATCCAGTTGAAGAGCTTGTTTAACCGATGTGAATTAAGGAAAAATCGAGGTTATTAGAGCTTATTGATAACTATAGCCAACTTGGGTTCGTTCTTTGTGTTTACTTTTCTGGAATCAATGATAGGTGTTACCGTCTTAATCGAAGTCGAATGAGTGTTGGGTTTTCTCTTTATCGTTTTTAATTGAATGTTTAGTTTAGTTAAACTAATCCAAACCCCCCCTTTTGTATTGAAAGTATAAAAGTCGAATAATTGTCACGACCAATCCCTGTGGATTCGTCTCGACTTACCACTATTACAATCTTTATTGTGATTTGGGACAGTTGGAAAAATATAAATACTTATTATTTGACGGTCTCGACACCCGTCAAATTTTTGGCGCCGTTGCCGGGGATTGGTTTCAGTGATTGTTATTTAGATTTTGTACTTTGTTTTTCTTTTATTTAATTTCCGTCTTATAATTTTGTTGTTTATCTGATTTAATCGTGTACCTAACGCCAATAGTCTTTTAAATGTTTTTGATCTTTCATGGCGGATTATCCATATCATTATGGGTCACGATATACCACCAACGCACGAGACTCAAACGAGGTAAATATCTCTTCCCTTGATACTCAACTTTCAGATCTAACATCTCTTGTGATACAGTTGGTTTGTAAAGAGCCACAACGGGTGAGAAGATGTTGGGCGTACACTACCAATGCTTTTTTGACCAACCGGTACCCCACATCACAATATCACACCGAGCAAACCTACTCTTATGGAGGATTTTCAAGCCAATATTATGGTCCGTCCGAGTTATACTCTAGCTCCTACAATCCAGGATGGCAACCCCGTCAAATTTTTGGCATCGTTCCCTGTCCATACTTAAACGAGTATGATTATAACCGGTACGACCCTTCTTATCCTAGTTATGAATCAAAACCACCGGCAACACAAAGCTATTATGGGGATTCAGGTATGTCTCTTGAAGAAATAGTTAAATCACTAGCTCTTAGTACATTGGAATTTCAACAGGAGACAAGGGCAAGCCTTCAGAACTTGGAAAACCAAATTAGTCGGAACGAGTCTTCATTACGTCGGTTGGAAGCTCAATTTGAAGAAAAGCTGGGATCAATGAACAAGGAGAGGCCAGAAATCTCCCTAGAGGAAGAGGATGAATAAGAAGACACAAACCTACTTATTTCACGAGATGTCGACAAAAAAGGAGGAGATGTGAATATGTTGGAACCGGTGGTGGTACCCCCTCCTTTTATTACACCGTTGGTTGATCTAATAAAGGAGGAGGAATTTATAGACACTGGGAGAACCTTCACCATGATAGAAACACCGAAGGTAGCCGATGAGAAAAGGAGCCCGGATGAAGATACCTTTGCGAAACTGAAGCGTCTTATTACATTAGAGGGCAAAGGACCCACATTTGAAATCCGAACTGATTTCAAGGCACCCCAACATCGCGTGAAAACACATGTATGGGGTATTGAGTTGTTAGATACGGGATAGCGTGGGAAGTGTCTAGCCAAAGACGTTAAAGAAAGGCGCTGATTGGGAGGCAACCCAATTTTTATTGCTTTATTTCCATTCTAGTCTACTTTTATGCAATTTTAGTTATCTTTTAAGCTGATGAGTTTTGTTTCCAGGTTTGACCCTCATTGAAGTCGGATTCCACCACCCCCCAAGTGCAACGAGGCTCTCACCACAAGCTTGGATCATGTATTGGGAACACGTCATCAAATCAAGGGAGATTTCTTGTTCCTTTTATGCGTTAGTGTTTTTAGACTGTGCCAAAAACATGCATATATTGAGGACAATATATGATTTAAGTGTGGGAATGGAATAAGTGTGGGGATATTGCATGATTAAGGGCTAAATTGTTCGAATTTTGACTTGTTTTTGGGCGATTATTACGTAAATTGCATGAGTTGATAAATTTTCTATTTCTAATGCCATAGCATAAATGATTGTGTGGTTTGCTTGTGTAGTTGTGATTAACACATTTGAGATAACCTTTGTGAATCTTGCTAATTTTACGGACAAAAATGCACCTGTGAGATTTTGAGCCATGATTGAACATTGTATTCAATCTTATTTCATTTCCGTGTGCATTACATCTTCCATGTCTATGTCATTCTAGAACTTGCATTTTGGCTATTCAAGATTGCATTTAGGTAATGCTAGTGTGAAAATGAAAAACATCATCTTTGTTTCTATTTAAACCCGTTTAGCCTAAAAGCCAACCCTTACGCATGTAATTCTTTTTTATCACCCCTTTGAGCCTAATTACCATTTTTTGTCATTACACCACAACTTAACCCTTTGCCAAACACTTCACTTACCGGACTTTGGGAATGAGACTTCATGCTTTTAGTTAGACTCCCTTAAATTGTAGTCCCTCTACATGATCCAAAATGCTTATATAATGATCGGTAGAGGTTTGAAAAAAAAAACTATAAAAGAAAAAGAAAGAAAAAGAAAAAGAAATGAATAAATGGAGACCAATCTCAAGAAATATACAATTGTCTCCATAGAGTACCATGCAAAATAAGAGCTTTAAAAGAAAAGAAATTTTATGATTTACTTGACGTGCAATGTGTGGGAGTAGACAATTTGATTCTTGGTTTCTTTTCCAAAGTCCAATTTTAGTTACTTTACCAAATTTTTCCTACCCTGACCCTTAGCCAAGTTACAACCTCTATTTAAAGTCCTTTTGATTCACGTTTAGTTTTTACCATTAGCAATGGAGAATTGAGACTTAATGCAAGCTTATGGTAGTGCATTCTCATGTGAATTGATGCTTTGAGCGAAAACACTTATACCTTTGTGCGAATGAGCGATTAGAATAGGTTTATAACTTTTGTGAGATGTTTTGAAATTAGCATGTATTCATCTTCGAGTTGTCTTGTGTGTTGATTAGGGCTATACCGGTTAAGCTACACCTTCATGCAATGCTATGTCTATTTTCTATATTCTTAAAAGTCGACTAGTGATATTACATCGTGCTAAAACCTTAGTGTTTGCCCGAGGACGGTCAAAGTTCTAAGTGTGGGGATATTTTGATGGCTCTATTTTTGTATTATAAAATGGGTTTAAAATACCCTTTTATTTATATAATTTTGCTCTTACAATGGGCCACTTAAGCTTTTTATTCATTTTATGTTTAGGCCTAAAAGGTAATCAAAATAAGCCCCAAAAAGGGAATCCCAAAGAATTGGATCTTTCTCATCTTGAAATCAGACGTGAAGAGAAGGAGAGATATCGAACAAAGAACTGCGCGAGTCCCCACGCGGCCAAAGTCGCGTCACCAACCGCGCCAAACACTGTTGTCGAGCGTTCCAGACTTCCGCACGATTCTCGGCGCGCCCCAAGCCGCGCCAGCAGCCGCGCCGACCCAAAAACGTGGGCCTGTCGTTTTTTGGAGCGGTTTTTGATGGGAGAAATATAAAAACGCGAGGAACGTCCATTCAAGGGGATCACATCATATTTTTGGAGAAGAGAAGTCGATTTCTTGAAGGAAAAGCAAGAGCAATTCATCCGATTTCTATTTGGTTTAGGTAACTTAGGTTTTTCTTTTTATTCCAACATTTGTTTGCTTTGATTATGATGGCTTGATACCTTGAGATTCCATTGTAAACATTTGGGACAAACTTATTTGCTTGAATTCTACTTTCAATGTCAATTTCATTTGAAGTTTCAGTTAATCTGATAAGTTGATTGAGTTTCTTATGAATGCTTGTTAATCAAAACCTAGATACGTAATCGTCTAGGGATTTTGATAAAGTAACGAATGAAATCGTTTGGTCTCAATAAGGTTTTCAATTCGATTTCATGAATTCTTGCAATCGAAGCTCTAATAAGTCAAGCTTGTGTGCTTATTGCTTCGAGTTGGTGATTTTTCTAACTCGTTAATGCTAATCACGCCTAGGAACTTAAGAGCTTATTTAATTTCTTATTCGTTATTAAGATCCGGTTGAAGAGCTTGTTTTAACCGGTGTGAATCTAAGGAAAAATTAAGATTATCAAAACTTAATGATAACTATAGCCAACTTGGGTTCGTTCTTTGTGTTTACGTTTTTGGAATCAATGATAGGTGTTACCATCTTAATCGAAGTCGAATGAGTGTTGGGTTTTTCTCTTTATCGTTTTTAATTAGTTTTTAATTGAATGTTTAGTTTAGTTAATCTAATCCAAACCCCCCCTTTTGTATTGAAAGTATAGAAGTCGAATAATTGTCACGACCAATCCCTGTGGATTCGACCCGACTTACCACTATTACAATCTTTATTGTGATTTGGGACAGTGGGAAAAATATAAATACTTATTATTTAACGGTTTCGACACCCGTCATATGTTCTTGTCATCGTGGTTGATTTTTCAAGATACACTTGGGTCAAATTTCTAAGATCAAAAGATGAGACGCCCGATGTCATAATCTAATTCTTAAAGACCGTTCAAGTGAACTTGCAGAAGATAGTTAAGCTATTCAGAAGTGATATTGGCACATAATTCAAGAACAAATTAGTTGACGATTATCTCAAATCAGTCAGGATAACTCATCAGTTTTCTGCTGCCAGAATGCCATAACAAAATGGGGTAGTTGAACGACGAAATAGGACTCTTGTTGAGGGTTTTGCACGAACGATGCTGAGCCAGTCTGATCTACCTTTATTTTTGTGGGCCGAAGCTGTCTGCACTACATGTTATACTCAAAATCGTTCAATCATTCATCGCCGGTTTGGTAAAACTCGATATGCTTTGATTAATAATAGAATACCTAGCATTAAACATTTGCACATCTTTGGATGCAGGTGTTTTGTGCTGAATGATAAAGAGAACTTGCACAAGTTCAGTTCCAAGGTTGATGAAGGCATTTTCATTGGATATTCTCAAACGTTTACTGCTTACAGAGTTTACATGAAGAAATCTAAGATGGTTGTTGAGAGCGTAAATGTTACATTTGATGAAGAAATGACTTCTCATCAAATCAGTTCATAACCCGTGATAACAGGAGTATTAACTTCTGCACAAATCAGTCCAGAACATGCGGTTAATGTTTCTAATTCTGATAAAGCGTCAACGTCTACGTTTCATTTAACAGAATTATATTTATTGTTTGAACATTTTTATGATGAGTTTCTTGGTTCAAAAGTGACTAAACCTGTTGTGATTGACAGATATGAAGATTCAAGTAATCATCATCCAATCACATCAGATGTATCGACTGAATCAAATTCCCTGATTCAAGAAGAAACTCCAGTTCAAACACCTACTCAATCAGTTGAAGTTGCACATGAAACTATAGAGCCAGATGTTGCAAATTCAGTTGGATGTACTGTCATGCCTACCGAACAGACATCAAATGTCCAATCCACTGAAACTTCTGCATCAGTTACTTCAACTGAACCCCTACAAGAAGAACATACTGGATATCTAGCTGATCAAAATGATCAGGCTACATCTATACCACTCCTTCATGTACATAAGTGGAGCAAAGAGCACCCGATTCATCAAATTATTGGAGATCCATGAAAGCCAGTGCAAACTAGGTCTGCAAATGCTAACGAGTGCATGTTTGATTCTTTTCTGAGCAAGTGTTAGACCACAGTCTCATTGGATTCCAGATCATCCAAACTGAAGATCGCAATCTGAAGCTAAAGCCGGAACGTCGACTCTCGATATAAAAGTCTATGTCTATTTGTAATAAATGTCAATGTAATTGTTTTAGTTTACTTAGATTTAATATCTAAGTTATAATATTGTAATAGTTAGATAAAGTTATTAGTTAGCTTTATTAATTATTAGTTAGTTTCTAGTTTATATTAGATTTAATATCTAGATCAAATATCTAGATATTAACTTAGATTGTGTGTTCAACACACTTGGTAGATTAAGTGTATCTCTAGTCTCTCAAGATCAGATCACTTATCACACATACAAACACACACATCAAGGTGTAAAAAGAGAGAAAACATAGAGAACACAAAGCAAAGCTTAATCGATCAACCTTGTAATCGTTATTTTATATATCAAACAGGTTGGTAATCTTATTGTGTTGTTTCTAAGAACTTGTTATAAAGTATTGTTGGACCGACAATTGGTATCAGAGCCTGATTAAGATCAAAACAAGTTTTATAAAGAAAAACGTCTCTGTGTTCTTCAAGAAAACCGAGTTTGTGATTTTGAATGTTTTAGGTGTTAGAATCGATCAGGTTGTGATCGTACTACATGCTAGATCGAGTTGTTGCTATTTGATTTCATTATTAAGCTTAAATCGAGTTCCAATTTGGTGATTTTACGTGAAAACAATCGAAGTGGGTAAGTTACTGTGCCATCGATCTTATTTCGAAAAAGAGTGTTTTAGTGAGATCGAGTGCTTACATTCAGTTCTAGAAGTGATTCTAGACACATTGGTAGTGTTTGGTTGTGCTAATCATTGCAGGAACAAAGATTTAGACGAATTTTGCAAGTTCAGGACGAACACCCGCATTCCAGAGGTTGAATAACCCGAAAAGCTCAACTTCTCGGTTCCCAAGTGACCCGAAAAGCTCAACTTCTCGGTTCCCAAGTGACCCGAAAAGCTCAACTTCTCGGTTCCCAAGTGACCCGAAACGCTCAACTTCTCGGTTCCCAAGTGACCCGCAAAGCTCAACTTTTCGGTTCCCACTTGACCCGCATTCCTTACTTTGCAGTTCCCACATAACCCGCATTCCTCAAAGACCCGCATACCTCAGACCCGCATAGCTCAGAATCGCAAACCTCACTTAGAATATTTTTCTGAGAACTTTTCGAACCTGTAATAGGGTCTTTATTAGTCGTAAATTTTTTCTCTAGGGGCTCTGCCCCCATACCCCCGCAAGGGCTAGGGGGACAAAATTTCTCTAGGGACCCCCGTGCTAAGTCTGCCTAGGGGGACAAAATTTCTTGTGTGATCAAATTTTGCCTAAGTTAACGATCATATCTGTCAAGTTTTTCTCATATATCAAACAGGATGACATCCAGAGAAGCCCTTGCAATAGGAACTGACACCAAGCCACCAGTTCTCTTTAAAGGAGAATACGAACAGTGGAAGGATAGGTTTCTAAACTTCATTGATAGACACGAGCTGGGTGATTATATCAGAACATCTATTGAAGAAGGGATTATGACACCAGCAATGACGACTCGTGTAATTGATAACGTACCTACTCAGGTTGAACTGAAGTATCATAAGCTACAAGATGATAACCTCAGAAGAGCCAAAGGCGACAAATTATCAAAGTCATACATCTTACAGGGGATCCCAAATGAAATATACGTCAAGATTGACAGTTACAAGGCTTCAGGTAAAGAAATGTGGGATCAGCTCGAGAAAATGATGCTGGGTTCAAAAATTGGAAATCAGCTGAAGATCTCCAACTGCCTAAATAACTATGAAGAATTTAGAGGCAGGGTGGGAGAAACCTTAGAAGAAACCTATGACAGGTTTGTGACATTGCTGAATGAACTTAGCAAGAACAAAGTTCACAAATCTCAAAATGAGCTGAATATCAAATTCCTTAGTATTCTTCAACCTGAATGGAAAAGATTTGCTCGTCAAATGAAGCAAGTTAAAGACCTGAATGAGATTCCACTTCACGAGGTGTATGAAACCCTCCGTCAGAATGAATAAGAGGTGGATGAAATTATGGATGAGAAGAGACAGAGAGGAAAGGTAGTTGAAGACACAGTCGCCCTTGTAGTCAGAAAGAAGAAGAACAAGGCGACTGTATATGAATCAGATGAAGAAAATGAAGGTTGTGCAAACTCAGAATCAGATGAAAATGATCAGCTGAAGCAAGCAATGATGATGCTGACTAGTGCTTTTCAGAAAAGGTTCTACACAAAGCCAACATCAAATAATCAGAGATATTCATCTGGTCCGAACAACTACATTCATAAAGAAAGGATTGAAGGTAGCAGATACGAAGGGAAGAGATTTGATGGGAGAAGATCAGAGGAGAGGAAACCAGAAGAGAGAAGGTTTCAGACGGAAGGAAAGAGGACAGAGGAGAGGAGACCCGAAGAAAGGAAATTCAAAGCTGAAGGATCAAGTCATCCAGAACCGCCTACATGCTACAACTGTGGTAAACCAGGTCACTATGCCAAAGACTGCCGCAGATCTAAAGTCAGAAATTCAGACTATTACAAGAACAAGATGCTTCTTGCAAAACAACAAGAGGCAGGCAAGGTACTGATGGCTGAGGACGAATACTGGCTTGATCACTCAGATGATGAAGAAGAAGATGATGAAGATAGAGAAGAAGTTGTCAACATGTGCTTGATGGGCAAGATAGAATCAGATGCTGAAGCTGATTCTGACAATGAAGAAGAGGAGGTATGTAATCTATCTGATTTAGAATTCATGAATAAAATGCATGCCATGAGTATGAAACAAAGAAAGTTAGAATCTAATCCTAAACAAGATAATGGTGTCATGACAGACAAAAACCAGTTGATACAGAAACTTAGCAATGAAATTGCTGAGAAGAAAGTATTAATTGAGGTTTTACATAAAGATAATGACACCAACGCTAAGGAAAAGACAATAATTCTAAAAGAGAATTCTGATCTTAAGTCTCAACTTCTAAAGAGTAAGATAGATATTTATGAGCTTAAAAAGTTGCATGCTTCTTGTACAAAAGAAAACTTTTCTTTACTCGGAACACTAAAAAGTTTGGAAGAGAAGTTGTATAAAATGGGTCAAACTGAACAAACTATTTTTCTGAACAAACCCAAAGAGGAGAAAGAGAGATGGGGAATCGGTTATAAGAATCCTCACTGTCTTAAAAAGGGGATGTCTGAAGTTCCAGGACTTTATGATCATCTTAATATGCAATTAGCCCGCAGACTCCCCGCGTTTAAAACTTTTTGGACTAAGCTATCAAAAGAGGATGAAGCCAATGAAACGGAAAAACGGATGAAATCAGCTAAAGTTCATCTTCCATTTTATTATGCGAAGTTGAATAATAGTTATGATGAAAACCCAATATACAAAAAGAAGGAAACTCTTTCAAGTGATTTCTTTCTAAGTTATACTGAAAAGGAAATGGAGGCGAAGCCTATTAAAGGTAAACTATATGTCCCTCCTCTCGTTTTAGAACGTAAAATTTCTGAACTCGAGAATTCTTTATCAGATGCAAGACTTTTGATAAATATTGAGCAAAACGTTTTTTCAACCGTGTTTTCAAATTCTGTTATTTCAAAAGCTTCAAACTCTAAGGATTTGTCTGGTTCATCAAATAAAAGTCTTGATTTTTTGAACTTTGACGGTAGTTCAGATGATGGTTCCAATCTCTTTGACTTTAATACACAACTTCCCAACCATTCATCTTTTGTGAAGAAAACTTTAAGAAAAACCAGTAAGCCTGTGAACAGTGCAAAATCAACCAAAGCTTTCGTTGATAAATCAGTCTCTGTGAACGCTAAGAGTGCTAAAGGTAAGAAAATATCTCAGCATTCACAGAAACCGACCACTACTGGTAATTCCAAGAAGAAGCATTCGTTTGTTGCTCCAAGGTCTAACTCACCAGCTTTACATGTTTCAGATCTGAGAAATCAAAGGCCAGAAGCAAATTCTCTGTGGCAACCCAAACGGAACCTTGACAAGACCGTCTTAACGTCTAGTAGTGTTAATTGTAATAAGACTTCGCTTACTAAAGATGTTGTAATTGCTGATATTACTGTTTTGAACCCAAAATTTGCTGTTTCTCGTAAACAATATACAATGAAGCAATTATTTCAGTTATCTTTATCTGCTGGAAAGTCTTCTTTTTATGATAAACATATATCTATATCTTGTCAAGATTCTGAAGATTGGTTTGGAAATTACCATGTGCATTCATCTCATACCAATTCTTCTCATGCATTTCAAAAGAAAATAGGATCCAATTTGAAATGGATACCAAAATCATGTGCTAACACAGTAGGACCCAAATTCCAATGGGTACCTAAGGTGAAATCTGTGTTGCAGGCACACAAAGCTTAGAGAGAAAGCGACTTCTGATTATGTACAGATCAGGACTCGTTCTTCAAAGTCAAAAATAGGTTTTTTGGATAATGCAGTTCAAAACCCGAACATCGAAGATCAAAATAGGCTTTTGAACAAATCAGTTCAAGACCCGCACTTCGATGACCAAAGTGTATATTCCAATGTTGTCATATACAAATCTAAATTTCTAATTTCTCTTATGCAGACTAGTCATACGTGGTTCTTGGACAGCGGATGTTCCAAACACATGACATGTCAAAAAGAGATACTGTCCAATTACAAAGACAAATATTGTGGAACAGTAAGATTTGGCAACGACCAGTTTTCTCCAATCATGGGATATGGTGATGTACAACACGACAATGTAACTATCAAGAGGGTGAGCTATGTAGAAGGCTTAGGACACAACTTGTTCAGTATAGGCCAGTTCTGTGACAAAGACTTAGAGGTCAACTTCAAAGCCAAGAGCTGTTCTGTTCGCAATGAAGAAGGCGAAGAACTCTTGGTCGGTACACGAGAATCAGACCTCTACACAATAAACTTATCAGATGTCCACACTGACAAACAAGTTTGTCTACTATCGAAAGCTTCGATGCAACAAAGTTGGTTATGGCATCGACGTCTTTCTCACCTCAACTTTCAGTACATCAACAACCTGGTCAGTGGAGAGCTCGTCAAAGGACTTCCAGAGCTGAGATATGAAAGAGAACATCTTTGTGCAGCTTGTGAGAAGGG
The DNA here is from genome assembly GCA_954870635.1 of Arctium minus. Lineage (NCBI taxonomy): Eukaryota > Viridiplantae > Streptophyta > Magnoliopsida > Asterales > Asteraceae > Arctium > Arctium minus. Next base: position 29,842,836 of record OX941081.1, read on the forward strand.
CAAGATGAAGAGGGCACCTCATAAACCGAAGCCTGAACCAAGTACAAAAGCTCCTTTAGAGTTATTGCATATGGATCTATGCGGTCCAATGCGCACTCAAAGCTTAGGCGGAAAGAAGTACATACTCGTGATCGTGGACGATTACTCACGATACACATGGGTCAAGTTTCTACGTTCAAAAGATGAGACACCTGATGTTCTCATTACATTCCTGAAAACGACCCAGGTGAATCTGCAGAAACCGGTCAAGATTCTAAGAACAGACAACGATACAGAGTTCAAGAACAACAAAGTTGAAGAATATCTCGAATCTGTCGGGATTTCACATCAATACTCTGCTGCTCGAACGCCTCAACAAAATGGAGTAGTTGAAAGAAGAAATCGAACGCTAGTCGAGGCTGCTCATACTATGCTAAGTCATTCCAACTTACCTCTATTTTTGTGGGCAGAAGCTGTTTCGACCGCGTGCTACACACAGAATCGTTCCATGATACATCGGAGGTTCAAGAAGACTCCTTATGCGTTAATCAACAACCGAACACCGACAATCAAATACTTCCATATATTTGGATGTAAGTGTTTCGTACTAAACGATAGGGAGAATCTTAACAAGTTCAGCGCTAAGGCGGATGAAGGGATCTTCATTGGATATTCCTCGACATCAACTGCATTCCGAGTTTATCTGAAGAAGTCAAAGACGGTGATTGAAAGCATCAACGTCACCTTTGATGAAGAAATGGCTTCCGAACAATACTGTTCAGAACCCGTTTTAACCGGAGTACTAGCTTCTGGGCAACTCAGTCCAGAACCTGCGTCTCAACATAACAAATCAGATGAAGCTTCAACATCAACTAACCATTTATCTGATTTAGATTTATTATTTGAATTGTTTTATGATGAATTTCTTGGAACTAACATAAAGAAATCTATTTTGGTTGACAGGATAGAAGAGCCAACGCCTACTCATCCAACCAGTTCAGACATTCCAAATGAATCAAGTACCCCGATTCATCAAGACGTCACAATTCAAATACCAACTCCTACAGTTCAAGAAGTGCCAAGTCATGCAGAGTCAGAAGTAGCTGAACCAGTAGGATGTTCAATTCAGATCAATCTACAGCCGGAACAAGCTGTACCTACTGAGACTTCTGCACCAATTACTTCAACTGAAATCATCATTCCTCCAGAACAAACAGAAGAAGATACAAGTGGATTCTTAGATGACACAACTGACATACAGTCATCTAATCCACTGCCTCATGAACAAAAATGGACCAAAGAGCACCCGATAAGCCAGATAATTGGCGATCCATCAAAACCGGTGCAAACTAGGTCAGCATCAATGAACCTGTGCATGCATGACTCCTTTCTAAGCAAGTTCGAGCCAACACGCGTATCGGAAGCACTTGCAGATCCAGAATGGGTGATCTCAATGCAAGAAGAGCTGAATCAGTTCAATGCACTTAAAGTCTGGAGACTCGTACCGAAACCTCAAGGTAAAACCATAATAGGTACGAAATGGGTTTTCAAGATAAAGAAAGACGAAGATGGTACCGTTATCCGAAACAAGGCAAGACTAGTAGCCAAAGGATACAGACAAGAGGAAGGAATAGACTTTGACGAAACATATGCTCCTGTGGCGCGATTAGAGGCAATCAGAATGTTTTTAGCCTACGCAGCCCACAAGAACTTCACGGTCTTTCAAATGGACGTGAAGACAGCATTCCTCAATGGAATTCTGAAGGAGGAAGTCTACGTCTCTCAGCCAGAAGGTTTTGTCAACCAAGAGAATCCGAATCACGTTTACATTCTCGACAAAGCACTCTACGGTCTGAAACAAGCACCTCGAGCCTGGTATGATGTCCTTTCCACTTTTCTAGTCAAGTCTGGGTTTTCAAAAGGTACGGTGGATACCACTTTGTTTATCAAAAAGGAAAAAGCCGATATCATTTTAATTCAAATCTATGTAGATGATATTATCTTTGATTCTACAAATACTAAGTACTGTAAGAATTTTGCAAACCTTATGGTGTCTAGATTTCAAATGAACTTGATGGGAGAGATGAATTTCTTTCTCGGTTTACAAGTAAAACAGTTTTCTACGGGTATCTTTATCAATCAATCAAAGTACATTAGGGATATTCTTCGGAAGTTCCAAATGGAAAATTCAAAACCGATTGGTACCCCAATGGCACCAGGAACTAAGATTGGCACCGATCCTTCGGGAAAGGCTGTTGATATTAGGACCTACAGAGGAATTATAGGTTCTTTAATGTATCTTACATCGAGTAGGCCAGATATAATGTTCTCAACATGTTTATGTGCACGATATCAGGCCAATCCAAAAGAAATCCATTTGTCTGCTGTAAAGCGCATTTTTAGATATCTGAAAGGCACTGCAGATCTTGGTCTATGGTATCCTAAAGATACTAGTTTTGAGCTAACAGCCTACACAGATGCAGATCATGCAGGTTGTATGTTAGACAGGAAGAGCACGTCAGGACATGTGCAGTTCCTCGGTGACAAATTAGTAAGTTGGGGATCAAAGAAGCAACTTTGCGTTTCAACTTCCACGACAGAAGCAGAATATGTAGCTGCTGCTAGCTGCTGTTCTCAAGTCTTGTGGATGAGAACTCAATTACGCGACTACGGTTTCCACTTCAACAAGATCCCGATCTACTGTGACTCCAAGAGCGCCATCGCAATCACAGCGAATCCTGTTCAGCACACAAAGACAAAGCACATAGACGTCAGGTATCACTTTATTAAAGATCATGTTGAAAAAGGAACAATTGAACTTTTCTTTGTAAAGACTGATTATCAACTTGCCGATTTGTTCACCAAACCCTTAGATGAAAAGAGGTTCAACTTTCTTGTCTCTAAGCTAGGTATGCTAAATCTTAAGATATAATCGGTAATTACCTAACAAAGTTTTCTATTGTATACTTTTTCATCATTTCTTCATTCTTAACTCTGATTGATATCTGTCATTCTATCAAAATGTTCATGATCCAAGGGGGAGAATGAGAAGAAATTGACATCTGGTCAATATTACTTCGAGGAGGAGCTCATAAAATGTTGCATGTACCTTTTAATGCCAATTTTTTTTGTTTGTTATGCAAGATTTTAGGGGGAGCTCTTCAAATAAAAAAAAAAGGGAGTTCGGATATGACTTCTGATTATTTCAAATCAGGACTCATACTTTAAAAAGTTTTACTGCTTTTTGTCTTTTCATTAAAAGTGAATAAATTTTTACTTTGACTTGACATTAGACTTTTGCAGAATTTTTGAGAGAAGCTTACAAGTTCATATTTCTATGACTTAAAGCTTAGCTTCATGAGATGTAAGATCGCACGTTAAGGTATAATTCTATATCTTCATCTCACATATGGTTGAAAGAAGGACAACTTTCAATCATTGGAAAACAATGTTTTTAATGTTCAAAACACTTCCCGATTTTTCATCACATTTTATATTTTGGGAGTGTATTTTAAATGTTTTCATGATCTAAATTGTGCTTTAACTGAAATAGTTAAACCAATCTGAGCATCACGTGCATCTAGGAAAACAAGGAATCATTGTGCTAGGAAATAACACAACTTCTATGGAATCACCTTAACCAGTGATTTCTACCCTAGAAGTTAATCCTTAGTGATTGAGTGTGAAAATAGAAAAGGAATGAGTGTGATTAGAGAAAGCAAAAAGTTTAAAAGAAAGAACGTGTGAGAACAGAGTTAAAAGAATATCAAAACTCTGCACCAACTTTTTCTGAGCCGGGTAGCCACCATTCTAGTGATTCACAATTCTTTGGTGAACATTATTGAAATAGGCAACTAGCCCATGCCAACTCTTGATCAAACCTCACTATCTACTCATTTTCTTCTCAACAAGAAAGTGTTTCACATTTTCAAAGGGGATGCAGCACATATGCTATCTGATTTTCATTCGGAAAATCTAGATATTGAAAAGAAGGAGGTCTGCCCCACCTTCGCACTTCAATCATGCACATTGAGTCTGTGTTTAACTTACTGTTGTCTCGGTGGTTTACACAATTTTGAGCCAATAAGCAATCATCCGTGCTTAATTCTTTCAACACAAGCACGAACACACAAGGATTTAGTTTCTTTGTCATAACGTTTATAGAAATTACCTTTGTGGTGTTTCGATGATTAAATGGAAGCCCTGGGGGAGTCAACATCAAACAGCTCCTTTCCAAAGTGTATTCGTTACACAAAGTGACTTAGTGTTACTGACAGGCATTCTAACTGATTCATTAGTTGATTTCAGGTGTTACACGACACATTTGTCTGGATTTGCAAAGATCTAGATGAATCTCTTATGAATTGACGAATCAGGGGCTCTAACCGCAAGATTGACATTTCTTACCACAAATTTTGATAAAGTCGTTGCACTTAACATCAAAAAGGGGGAGAATGACTACACAAGAAATGGCAAAGATCACATGTTTCAAGAATCACGTCTACTCTTCAGAAGGGAAGATTGTTAGATTGAAGACATGCTGAATTTAGAGAAAGAGATTGCATCTTCTGAGCTGAACAAGAAGACTGAATTGGATAAATCTTTTTATTAAATGATCTTGATCCAAAGGGGGAGATTGTTAGACCACAGTCTCATTGGATTCCAGATCATCCAAACTGAAGATCGCAATCTGAAGCTAAAGCCGGAACGTCGACTCTCGATATAAAAGTCTATGTCTATTTGTAATAAATGTCAATGTAATTGTTTTAGTTTACTTAGATTTAATATCTAAGTTATAATATTGTAATAGTTAGATAAAGTTATTAGTTAGCTTTATTAATTATTAGTTAGTTTCTAGTTTATATTAGATTTAATATCTAGATCAAATATCTAGATATTAACTTAGATTGTGTGTTCAACACACTTGGTAGATTAAGTGTATCTCTAGTCTCTCAAGATCAGATCACTTATCACACATACAAACACACACATCAAGGTGTAAAAAGAGAGAAAACATAGAGAACACAAAGCAAAGCTTAATCGATCAACCTTGTAATCGTTATTTTATATATCAAACATGTTGGTAATCTTATTGTGTTGTTTCTAAGAACTTGTTATAAAGTATTGTTGGACCGACAGCAAGATAGAGCCTACACGAGTATCCGAAGCTCTAAAAGATCCAGATTGGATAACAACTATGCAAGAAGAGCTCAATCAATTTGAATCGCTTAAAGTCTGGAGACTCGTACCTCGACCGGAAGGCAAAACCATTATAGGTACGAAATGGGTATTCAAAAACAAGAAAGATGAAGATGGTATCGTGGTAAGAAATAAAGCTCTACTTGTTGTTAAAGGATATCGGCAAGAGGAAGGAATAGATTATGCTGGGACATATGCTCCAGTTGCATGTATAGAGGCAATAAGAATTTTTCTAGCTTACGCTTCACACAAAAACTTCATTGTCTACCAAATGGACGTGAAGACTGCCTTTCTAAATGGCATATTGAAAGAGGAGGTATACGTCTCACAACCAGAAGGGTTTGTCAGTGCTGAAAAACCGAATCATGTCTACATTCTTGACAAAGCTCTTTATGGTTTAAAGCAAGCTCCTCGAGCCTGGTACGATGTTCTATCAAAGTTTTTAGTCAAGTCTGGGTTCTCAAAAGGTAAAATCGATACTACTCTCTTTATTAAAAAGGAAAATGCTGATATCATTTTAATTCAAATATATGTGGATGATATAATATTTGGTTCAACAAATCCGAAGTACTGTAAGAACTTTTCTAATCAAATGGTGTCCAGATTTCAAATGAGTATGATGGGAGAGATGAATTTCTTTCTCGGATTACAAGTTAGACAATTTTCTACGAGGATTTTCATTAATCAAGCAAAGTACATTTATGATATTTTGAGAAATATAAAATGGAAAATTGTACTCCAATTGGTACCCGATGGCACCAGGAACTAAAATTGGAGCTGATCTTTCTGGAAAAGTTGTTGATCTTAGAACCTATAGAGGAATGATTGGTTATTTAATGTACTTAACGGCAAGTAGACCGGATATTATGTTTTCTACATGCTTATGTGTTAGATATCAAGCTTCACCTAAAGAATCCCATCCTTTAGCTGTAAAGCAAATATTTAGATATCTGAAGGGGACTGCAGATCTTGGTTTGTGGTATCCTAAAGATATAGGTTTTGAGCTAACAACATATTCAGACGTAGATCATATCGGTTGTATGTTAGACAGGAAGAGTACTTCGGGGCATATACAATTTTTGGGAGATAAGCTCGTGAGTTGGACTTCGAAGAAACAACTGTGTGTATCTATTTCAACAGCCGAGGCAGAGTACGTAGATGCGGCTAGCTATTGTTCTCAAGTACTGTGGATGCGAACACAACTCCGAGATTATGGGTTCCAATACAACAAAATCCCGATTTACTGTGATTCCAAGAGTGCTATTGCTATATCTGCGAATCCCGTTCAACATACAAAAACCAAGCACATTGACGCGCGATATCATTTTATCAAAGATAAATTTGAAAAAGGTACAGTTGAACTTTACTTTCTAAACACAGATTATCAACTTGGTGATTTGTTTACCAAGCCGTTGGACGAAAAGAGATTTAATTTTCTCATTTCGAAACTTGGCATATTGAACCTCATGACATAATCTGTAGTTACCTAATACAGTTTATTTGTGTTATTTTTTCTCATTTCTTTATTTTAATTTGAAAGATATCTGCACTGAAAGGTCATGTTCATGTTTACAGGGGGAGTTATAAAATTTATTGCATATATTTTGTACTAACAAATTTTATGATGCATATTTTCAGGGGGAGAAAGAAAATTGATTTCTGATTATTTCAGATCAGAACTCGTTCTTAACAAGTTTTACTGCTTTCATGTTTTTAATTTTCAAATAAATGTTTTTGTTTTCAATAAGACTTTGTTGCTTTGACGACTTTTGATTATTTGCAGATTTTGAGGGGGAGCTTACATGGTAATATTAATCATGACTTTGGAGCAGACTTTATGAGATTAAAGCTCAGCGTAAGAATTATTCTAACCTTAATCTTATTGTGTTTGAAAGAAGGAAAACTTTCAAACATGGAAAACATGTTTCTAAATGTTCAAACCAGTTCTTATTCTTCAACATATTTCATGAATTTAGAAGTGTGATTTTAAATGTTTTCATTTTATGAACTTTCATGTTTAACAAACCGTGTGTTTCCAAAGATAAATACTAGTGTATTATCTTTTCTATATACTGTCAAGTATTCACACACACCGGTTTATTATTTTTGTTGACTTTATTATTACCATGTCTCAAAAGAAACAATTTTTCGATGGTAATAAACCCCGTTTGATATTCAAAGTTTGTTGAGCGTTATTTCATTCAAAGCGTTTTTTTTTCAAGAATGTCTATATTTCGTTTGTATAGACAATATCCAATTTTTCATGACCTAAGCTTTTATTGATAAATCATATTTGATATTTTCCATACATTGTCAGGTTCTCAAACAAGTCTTTTGTATTCATTTCATTCATTCAAATATACTTGTTATGAGAAAATCTTCCATGTTTAAAATGCTCAAATCTTCATGATTATCTTATGGAGCATACTTTCATCTGACATATGTACTGTGATTTAACAGTTGAAGTTAAACCATTGAGCAATAGTTTTGCTTTTAGGACAAAATACATGGGAATTGTGTGAGCTTTAAAAGAACTTCTATGGATTCACGATAACCAATGTTTCCTACCAAAGAAGTTATCCTGAGTGATCGAGAGGCTAGTGGTCAATATCTGAGTGTGGGTGTGTGATGAGCGGAAAAATGGAAAAGAGAGTTTGGTTAGTAGTAAGCTCAATGTTAAAAAGAAAGAGGGTGTGAGAACAGAGTAAAATAATATCAAACTTTGCACCAAAACTTTTTCTGAGTCGGACAACCACATTACTGTTGTTTCACAATTCTTTCGTGAACTTCATTAAAACAGGCAACTAGCCCATGCCAACTCTTGATTTAAACCCCACCAGCTACTCATCTTTTTCTTAAAAAGAAGATGTTTCAATTTGATTGGGTAAGCAACACATGCTCTATCTCATCTTCATTTGGAAGATGCGGATATTGAAAAAGAAGGAAGTCTGCCCCATCTTCGCATTTCGATCATGCACAATTGAGTCCATGTATTAATATTGTTGTCTCAATGGTTTACGCACTTTGAGACTATTTGAAAACCTAAGTAGCTTCAATCATTCTTTCTACACTATGCACAGACACACAAGGAATAAGTTTTGTTGTCTTAACGTTCATATAAAATTTCTTTGTGATTTTTCGATGATTGAATGGAAGCCCTGGGGGAGTGAACATCATAAAGTTCATTTCCAATGTGCATTCGTTGTACAAAGTGGCTCTGTGCTACTTACAGGCATTTTTAACTGATTCATTTGTTGATTCAGGGTTACACTCTTATTTGTCTGATTTTGAAAAGATTCGGATGAATACATTTCGAATTGACGGATGGTTCAGATGCTCATTTTGAAAGATCAGTGGTCAGAAAAAGATTCATGACATTTCTTGAAGAACTTTTGATGATTTCTATACTGCATCATCAAAAAGGGGGAGAAATATATTCAAGAAATGAGAAGGTCAAGAAATGGATAAGTTGTTATGGGAAAATTAATTTCAACAAATGATGTCTAAAGATCAGATTGTGAAAATTCTGTGGATAAAGTGATCAAGAAATGACAGATTTTGAAAGTTATATTTCTGAATTATGGGGAGAATGTTCCTAAAGAAAGAGAAAGTTCAAAAGTTGGTTGAAAATTTGCTGAAAAATTTTCTTTGAAGATTATTTGTTGAAGGAAAGTGTGCTAAATCTGAAGATAATTTCTTTTCTGAAGTCTGAAAGAGGTTTTATTACCTTGGGGGAGATTGTCATAGTTCTTGAGAAGACAATTCACAGACTTTGGGGGAAATTACTAAAAAGTTTGAAGACAGTTCAAAGAAAAAGAAGATGAATTGCTTATCTTTGTGAAGATGATAAAGTGAGAGATTGAATTTGCCAAAGATCTACAAAGGAGAAGATTGTTCGTGAATGCTGAAATTCGTTTTTTTTTTTCACAAAGGGGGAGATAATTTGTTTTGAAGATGATCTTGAATCCAAAGGGGGAGATTGTTAGTGCACATTTATGTTGGATCCAAGATCATGGAATTTGAAAGTCAATGCTCAAGTCAAAGCCTCATTGTATAGTCAAAGTCAAGGTGTTAAAAGAGAAAAGTCAAAGTCAAAAGTGCAAGTCAACTAGTTCAATTAGTTTAGTTTTGTCTTTGTAACTAGTAGGTATAAATACTTGTTTTCGTTTGTAGACTCATTTGACACAGAGAGAGAATATTCTTAGAGAGAGAATTATTTTCATTGAGAGCATCGTGTACTAGTTGATTCATTGATCAATATACAACATATTTGAATTGAATTTCATTGTTATTCATCTTGATTAGCACACATCTGGAAACAATAGGAAGACATCCATCCACGGGTAAAATTCTTAGGTGGGGAGAGCGTTAGGGCTTACACAATTGTATTAATTGAGAATTGTTGCGAAGATATTAAGAATTCTTGTGTATAATATGTTCATAATTCCACTTAGCTACTGTAATTATGAGTATATTGTTACGTGAGCAGCTGAGTTATTGTTGTTTTGATATTAATGAATGCTGGAGTACGTATCTTTAGTATATCTCTTATCTTCTTCTAGTATGTATGGCATACCATCATGGTTAACACTTAGAGCAGGTTGCCAACACCCCCGGATGATGGTGATGCATTGGCGTCTACGATCGATCAACCAGGGGCAGCCGTGGTTGCCACCGCTCCGCCTAAACAATCCGTGTTGGGCGGAGGAGTGGAGCAAATCCCAAGGAACAATATTGTACTACTAGACCGGTTATCGAGGAAGTAACCCTTGAGAGACGAATGATGGGTAGTATGATGCAAGCCATGAACGCAACTATGGCCCAACAACAAGAGTTCTTCCTGAAATTGTTGGAAGACCGTGATGCCAGTCACTGATGACCTGAGACGGTGGCGGAGAACGCCGTGGTTGGGTCAGGAGGTGTTGGAAATAGGGTCAGTACGGAAGAACTTGTGGTAATCGGAGAGAAGAGAAAGGACAAGGGATGCTCATACAAGACTTTTCTGGGGAGTAAACCTCCAGAATTTGCAGGTGCAACTAATCCGGTCACGTGCATGTACTGGATCAAGGAAGTAGAAATGACATTTGAGTCAAGCGAATGTGAAGACTCACAAAGGGTCTAATTTGCCTCCCAACTGCTAAGAGGTGAGACTTTGATCTGGTGGAATCTCACCCTCTCCGCCCTACACCCGAAGTTCTGGCTAAGCTGACTTGGCCGGTGTTCAAGCAGAAGATTTTGGACAAATATTGTAGTGAGAGGTCGTTGGACAAGATTGAAGAAGAGTTCAGAAGCATGAAGAAAAGGACCTTGTCTGTCACCGATTACTCCAAGCTTTTATTGGAGAAGCTGAACCTAGTGGGGCATCTGGCCCTGATGAGCGATCGAAAATCAAAGCCTATCAGCGTGGGTTACCGACCGAGATGAGGACGGTGGTGAGGAACGCTATGGGAACGACATTACAAGAGGTAATAGAGGAGTCCTTACTGGTGGAGGATGATTTGACTGCGGGAAGAGAGGAGAGGGGACTTGTGGGAGAGAAGAGAAAATGGGAAGGGTCATGTGGACCTGCCTGTCAATTCAAACCAGCTTTCGGGGGAAAAGGAAACGATCCCCGACGGGAAATGAGATGGTACCACCGGAGCAAGAGCAAGCATAGTGGCCCGTGTAATCAGAGATCCTACTCGGGCCCTCCCGAGTGTACCAAGTGTGGAAAGAGGGAACACATGACCCGTGATTGTCCTATTCGGGGACCCATTTGTTATGAGTGCCGAGAGCCGGGGCACGTAAAGAGAGAGTGCCCAATATTTAAGGGGGATAACCATGGGTTATCAAGCGGGTATGCTCCAAAGAAAGAAAACCCACCAAAAGTACTGAGTCGAGCCTTTCAAATGACCGTCGAGGAGGCGAGGGAGACCGCCGATGTAGTATCGGGTACGTTTCTTGTAAACTCCTTTCCTGCTCATGTTTTGATCGACTCAGGTGCAAATCGATCTTTTGTTTCGAATTCTTTTTGCTCGATGTTTTCCACTCCCGTTAGTACCCTTTCCGATGCATTGGTGGTAGAGGTAGCCAACGGAGAACAAGTGTTAATTCAGGAACACTACCGTGATTGTGTCTTAGAGATAGATAGAAATTCCTTTAGGGTGAACCTTCTACTAATGTCCATTGGGGGTTTTGACGTGGTGATAGGCATGGATTGGTTGACTGAGAACTGTGCCGACATATTTTGCTCTAAGAAGATGATCAAGGTGCCTATGGTGAACGGAGGCACAATCATGATCTACGAAGAGAGGCGAAAGGGCACCACTTCTGTGATATCTTTCTTGAAGGACAGTAAACATCTAGCTAAGTGATGCTCATCGTACTTGGCCTACATTATGGATGCAAAGTTGGAGAAGAAGTTGGTTGAAGACGTGAAGATTGTTCAAGACTACCCGGACGTTTTTCCGGAGGACCTACCCGAATTACCACCGGAGCGCCAAGTGGAGTTTAGTATCGACCTCACCCCGGGAGCGGCCCCAATAGCTCATGCTCCTTACCGGTTGGCACCAACAGAAATGCAAGAAATGATGTCTCAACTTTAAAAACTCCTAGAGAAAGGCTTCATTCGACCCAGTTTGTCACCATGGGGAGCTCCGGTCCTGTTTGTGAAGAAGAAATATGGGTCAATGCGAATGTATTACCGAGAGTTGAACAAGGTCACGGTTAAAAACAAGTATCCTCTTCCCCGAATCGACGACCTTTTCGATCAACTACAAGGAGCGGGATGGTTCTCAAAAATTGATTTGCGGTCGGTATACCATCAAGTAAGGGTGAATAAAGACGATATTCAGAAGACGACTTTTCGTACAAGGTATGGGCATTACGAATTCTTGGTGATGCCATTTGGTTTGACAAATGCACTCGTTGTGTTCATGGATTTGATGAATCAGGTTAGACGACCTTTCTTGGACAAGTCTGTGATAGTCTTCATTGACGACATTCTAATATACTCGTGAGATAGGGAGGAGAATGGGAAGCATCTGAGGAAACTTTTGAAGTCCTTAGGAGAGAAAAACTATTCGTAAAGTTTTCAAAATGAAAATTTGGTTGTAAGAGGTCCAATTCTTAGGCCACGTGGTGTCTAAGGACGGAGTAAAGGTAGATCCGGCAAAGATCGAAGCAATGATGGGATGGGAACTGCCGACGAGCCCGACTAATATTCTTAGTTTCTTGGGCTTGGCCGGATACTATAGAAGATTTATTCAAGACTTTTCAAAGATCGCTTCGCCACTTACGTCAAATTTCTATGGATGGACACTCAAGAGCAAGCTTTCCGTACTCTCAAGAAGAAACTGTGTGAAGCGCCGATCTTGTCTCACATACAACTCTATGTTAGGGTCAACATGAAATGTTGGTAAATACCTTTATTGGTGAACTTTCTTTTATGTCTCTGGATATGAATAAATATGTGAGCATAATATCATGTCTTTTACACTGTCTTGGGTATTGAGAACCAATATTTGGTCAAGTGACCTCCTTTGGTGTTGTATACACCTTGTTAAGAACTATGACACTCTTTGGTTACAAGTAATGTCGAATGGATGAACCAAGTCAAATAGACACTAGGAGGACATAGTCTTGGGTGCCACCGTGTTAGTATGTACCTAGACCTCTGCCATTTGGGGAAATTCCTGTGTTGTATCCCCGGATGTGCCGAGCCTTGTGGTGTCACTCATGGAAGTTGACACTAGGGTATCTCCTCTCTTGGGTGGAATTTGTTTGGTGTATGGGTCTCCCTCATTGATTCCGGCTATGGATAAAATTATTGGTAAAAGTTATGAAATTGCCATTTATGCATTTACTACTTGTCATTCAACCTCACTAGGCTTTTTGGCCTAACACTTGCTTGTTGTTTAGGTGTACCTCACGCTATGGCATTTTAAATACCAAATTTCCATTTTCCGGAAATTTTTGTTGCTCCATTTTTGGGGTGTTACGATTATGAACATATTTAGGTGGAGACACTGTTCCAGAAGTCTCAACTGTCTGATCAACTGTTGTAGATACAGTCTCAGGTTTAGGAACAACTGATGACTGAACTTATGATATTTCAGAATTGGCTTCAGACACTGGAACTTCTGATTGAGTAGGAATTGAAGTGTATTAACTTGAAGAAGGACTTTCTTCTTGAACTGAAGAAGTTGATGCATCATGAGAAGTTGCAGCAGATTCAGTAGTTACATGTGATTCAGAAGAACCAGATAATGAATCTGATTTTTCGTCTTTTGCAATTTCTTTACTGTTTGACACATTGATTTAGAATTATAAGTGCCAAAGTATTCATCATAAAAGTTTTCAAAAAGAAAGTCCAAATTTGAAATATTAGACTTTGATGTAGAAGCAAGATTCAGATTAACTCGGTTTTGCACAGGCTCTGAACGAAATTATTCAGAAGCGAGTACACCAGTTAATGTGGGTTCTGATTTGATTTGCTCAGAAGCAAAGTCTGCTAATTCATTAAATGAAATGTTTACTTTCTCCAACACAGATTTAGTCCTTCGATTGTAGACTTTATATGTTGTTGATTCTAAAGAGTAGCCAATAAAGATTGATTCATCTGCTTTTGGACTTAATTTATCAAGATCCTCTTTGTCATTAATAATAAAACACATGTGGTAGCTAAATAACGTGCACTCAAAGCGTGGACACTGAGTTTCCCAGCGTGGACACAAGTATATATCAACACTGGGATCGCTACAAGTAATACAATGGTACAAGTACCGAGTATCGTACCCACAGGGACTGAACTACTGAGAATTGCTGAATTTCATGAACTTCTTGCACAAGTTTCGAGTTGGGGAAAATATTTGTTTGGTTGGTGAATTAATTCTAAAAATACGAAATGAACTTTTTATAAATAAAGAATGGGTATGGGTGTAAGCATTCCTTGAGACAAATGTAGTAACAAATTGGTCGGGTGCTTTGTAGTACGGAAAGTCTATAAAAAGCCCGATCTCTCGAAAGTGGATTTTTAAAGACCGGTCCTACAAAATGCTCGTAAAGTGTCCATAGTTACCAACTCTTAATCTTGCCGATTTAACTAAGTTGATAAAAATCAAGTTCTACCGGTACGGAGATTTATACCTAAATCTCTTTGTGATATAAATCTCCTCCGAAGTTTGAACCTTAGTAAATCATACAGAACCCGTATCTCTACATGGTTATCAAAGACTCTCTCAAATCTTTGTGCATCACTTAAGCCGTATTTCGAATCCGCCCCTCTCGAGGTCAAGATTTAATATTAATACATCAAAGTGATCGGCTTATCTGCATTGAGTTTAAGTCCATACTCAAGTAACCAAGCTTAAGAGTTAAAAATAATGGCCACACCCAAGTGTTGCCTACTAAACTCAAGTTAGCTCACACCCACACCCAAAAGGTGATTAACTCATGCTAATAATAGAAGACATAATAATAACAGAGAAATGAAACTTAACTAATTGCATGAATATAAAATGAAGTAAGAACAAAATAAGAAAAATAAATTACTGAAATTTAAAATGTTATAATTTAAAGAGCAAGAAATTAAAGTACTAAAATTAAACTTGCAATAAATGAAAATGCTAGAAAATTAATACAGAAAAGTAGAGTACGAGAAATTAAAGACATTAGTTTAAACTAATCTAAACTTCAAAGCTAAGTTTTCTTTTTTTGGAGGGAAGAACTTAGAATAATGAGAGTGATGGAGCTTGATGATGGATTTGTAGGTGATTCATGGTTGAAAGTGAAGAACCAAAGCCTCCCTTATATAGGAAATGAGAGGGAGAATACCCCTTGGGTAATGCCTTTGGCCAAAGAATATTCCTTTTGTCTTCACACTCTCCAATGATGACCTCATGCCTCTAATTATTGCTGACATATGCCAAAATGACCCATTAAATTCGGATAAAGCATTTGGCCCATGGATCTTCGGGTGTCCACCGCGTGCACTTACTGCCCTCCCCGACAGTTTTCCCAAATTCTGCACAAAAATTACTTTTGATGCCATTATCATAACTTACTTTAATTATAGAGCAAAAGAAGATAGAAAGGAACAAAAGCGGGTATAACTGGGAAATAAGACACGGAAAAGAGTGATAAATAACACTCAGGAATGAGGGTTATCACATCCTCAAACTTGAACTGTTACTTGTCCTCAAGTAACTAAAAACTAAAAAAGAAAGTTTTACGAAGAAAGAAAAGAATAGAGAAAAGAGAGGAAAAAAAAATATACCACCTACGGAGGGTCGTTGATCTTTCTCTAGTGGGAGTTGATGTACATTCTTCCATCCTTGACTTTGATTCTGATGAAATTAATCAGTAGGACTTGAGGGTTAGTGTTTGATGGGTACAAAATTTTTCTAACTTCCTCAAACTTGAGTGATACTACAAAAGGATTTTATGTCTCTTTATTTTTCACTTTTGAGTATTATTGTGATCGCATTTCCCAAGACTTGTGATTTTATCAATAGTTCTATGCCTTTGGGTTGTGCGTGTCTCCCAATTTTCCAAAGACTTATTTTATCCCCCCATCCCTTTTAATACTTTTTTTTCACGTTATTTTGACGGTGATCATTTTGTACTCCCCCCTCCTCAAACTTGAGATTATCGATGTCCCCATTGATGAGAAAAATATGGTATGGTGAGGTATCAACAGATAGGTGTATGGTTTGGAGTGAAGTGACGGCCTACGTCCTTTTAATCGCATCAACAACTAAAGTCATGAATGTAGAAATGTACCTGAAAAGAATATGCTAGAGAAAACAACAAAATGATCAACACCCACAGATTAACATAAACTCCATAAAAGGTTGAAGCAACATACAAAAGTGGCGTAACAAGAGTTTAACAGTTCCCATATACCCAAAAGAGAGAACACAAAAGATAATCAGAGCAAGTTTTGATAATAAAGTCAAATGAATCACAGATGCCCCTGCTACTGCTCACCGAGAGCAGTAGACGTAGCAGCTGTGCCCTCCGTAGAGGGAGGTGCAGAAACTGGAGCAACGGCCAATGGGAGCGTAGCGAGTACTTTGGTTGGGAATCATGGTAAAGTATCCGTCGCAGCGGGAATGCAATGCAAGATCCGTTGGAATGCCGAGTTCCAGTCCCTTTGATATGTCCACATCCGAAGCTCTCTTTCATGGAACTCGCACTGTCGATCTTCCAAACCTTGCAATCTAGAAAGAACAGTTTCATTCTGACCTGCAAGAAGGGTCATCCAAACTTCTGCCCCATAAGCAGTGCTCGAGGGGGCGTGCATCGGGAAAACAGATGATGTAGTAGGGGCAGAGGTTGCGGCATCTGTTGCGGCAGTGGACACTGCAGTACCCAAGACTTTTGCAGTGGACACTGCAATAGGAACAGCTCAGGCAGGTCTTGTGCTTGTGTTGGGAACTGAAGAAAAACTCAAGTATGGTTAATGCTGCTGGTTCAGAGTTAATACTGCTAGAAGACTTAAAGGTTAATACTGCTGAGTGTTACTACTGCTAGTTAAAGTTAGTGTTGCTTGAACAAAGTTAGTACTGCTTAGCTAGTTAGTACTGCTAGTGGTTAGTACTGCTTAGAAGTTAATGCTGCTGAAGATTAATACTGCTTATATGATTAAGATTCGTATGAAAGGATATACATGGAAGCTTAGAGATATACATAGAAGATATACTGAAGATATTTTATTTATTGTAATTATCTTTGTATTCAGTATATATATTGTATTGTTTAGAATAGTTAGATAACTTTTGTTTTTCATTCTTTTAGAGAAAATCAACCTCAAGGCATAGATCCTAATTCTAGAGAAGTAGAATTCGTATTGGTGAGCCTGTTCATCAATATTGAGGTTGAGTGAGTAATCTTGTAACTTCAAAGCATTCAATAAAAGCTTACAGTTTGTTATTCATATTTTGTGTGTTGATTTACTGTTTCATTGAATATCAAAGTGTTATTCCGCAAACTTCTTTGATATTGTTTCTGAGAATTAATTCTTGTTGAGAATTCGATCCTGACAAGTGGTATCAGAGCCTGATTTCTCAGAAACAACTATTCATCATGGAAAATCTTGCAGAATCAAGCAGTACTTTGGTCTCAAAGGTTCCAATGCTTAGACCCAATGAATTCGATATGTGGAAGATCAGAATCAAGCAGTACATACTCCTCACTGACTATTCTATGTGGGATATAATAGAGAATGGTCCTTCTGAAGCAGGAAAGATTGGTGCAGATGGAAAGAGAACTCCACCAAAAACTGATGCAGAAAGAAAGATCAGACAGACAGAGATGAAAGCCTTGAGCACCTTGCTCTTGGCTATTCCCAATGAATATCAACATCAGTTCTGTAACTGCACTGATGCAGAGATGCTCTGGAATGCTCTGGAGAAGAGATTCTCTGGTACCAAAAGTACAAAGAGAAATCAGAAAGCCATTCTGAAGCAACAATATGAGAACTTTATGTCAACCAAGAATGAGTCCATGACTCAAACTTTTGACAGGTTCAACAAACTTATTGGTGAACTAGCTACAGTGGGAGTACAAATTGATCAAGATGATCTGAACAGAAAGTTTCTAAGGTCCTTGAGTGATGAATGGACCATGTATACTGTGTCTTTCAGACATAATGATCAACTGGAAGAAAAAGAACTTGATGATCTTTATAATGATCTAAGAGTTTTTGAATCTGAGGTAGAGGCTAAAAAGAGGCCTTCTGGCTATGTTCACAATGCTGCACTCCTTTCAGCATCAACTGATTCTACTTCCAACCCTGAATCAGTTAGTACTGCAAATGGAACAAACCAAGAGAAAGGCACTGAAACTGTGTTTGAGGCCTTTCTGGCAAGTCATGGAAACTCTTCTCTCATTAATGATGACTTGGAACAACTCAATCCAGATGATCTTGAAGAGATGGATATTAAATGGCAGATGGCCATGCTCTCCATGAGAGTTAAAAAGTTCATCAAAAGAACTGGGAGGAACAACTTCTCCCAAAGAAGAGAAGATGGAGCAGGATTTGACAAGTCCAAGGTGGAATGTTACAAATGCCATCAAAAGGGACACTTTGCTAGAGAATGCAGAAGTGGAATGTCTCAGAATAACAACCACCAACAATCTCAATCTGGAAGCTTCAACAGAAACTCTGCACAAGCCCTTGTCTCTCAACAAGGTATGGGGTTTGATTGGAGTGATCAAGCTGAAGAGGCTGTTCAGAATCAAGCTCTAATGGCAGAGGTGTCTGGTCTCCCTACAGAGGTAACTTCCAATCTTTGCTCTCAAAATTGCATTAACACTGTTAAAAGGTATAGGGATCACAACCAGAACATGAGTGATGACCTTAAGAGATTGGAAAAAGACATAAAAGATTATGTGAGGATTGTTGAGAGATTTGAAGAACAGATTAAGGGTTTTCAAGCTAATGAGCTTCAACACTCTTATGACACAAATTACTGGAAGTGGGAGAAGAATGACTTAGAGCTTCAACTGACCAGATCTAAAGAAGAAAGTGAAAAGCTAAGAGGAGAGCTAGCTAAAGTCAAACTTGATGTAGAAAAGTTTTCTAATGCTTCCAAAGCTATGGATTCTTTGTTACAAACTCAGATTCATGATAAACTGAGAAGAGGTATAGGGTACAATACCACACCACCACCCTATAACAACAACTACATCCCTCCTAGTTCAGAGTTGTTAGAAACAAAGGATAGGAAGGATCTACCTAAGGGAGCCACTGAAATAGATCCCTTAGATGAAGTGGTTGTTAAGGATAAAACTGAGAAAGAAGTTGTCAAGGATAAGGACAATACTGTGAGTGGTGAGATTCCTAAAGAAAATCATATTATCACCAATGAGGGATGTGGAAAGCACTGGATCAAGTCTAAAGAGATAGAAAAGACTGAGGGAAAGAACAAGAAGGTTCACTATAAGCAGACCACTGTTGTGAACCCTATTCCTTGCAAACAGTGTGATTGCAATAAAGCCAAGAGCCTAAATTCTGGTTTAAAAAGAGGAAATCAAAGAAACTGGAATAATCAATGGGCTCAGAAACAAGGAGTTGATCTGAATAAAATCAATAGACCAAAACCTTGTTTTATATGTGGCAAGTTGAATCATTTGGCTAAGTATTGTTACTTTAACCCTATTAACCAACAGATGAACTTTCAAAGATTTGTGCAAAAATCTGTGGGTTATAGGAAGGCTGGAAAGAAACATGTGATAAAGAAATATGTTGAAAGTAAAGGCACTTTAAAGAAAAAGATTTTAAAAGAAAGTATCAAAATGTGGGTGCCTAGAAGTACTAACAGTATTAGTACTGCTAACAATATTAGTACTGCTAACACAGTTACTACTGCTAACAGTGTTAGTACTGCTGAAAATATTAATGCTGCTAATACTGTTAATACCTCTTCAAAAGTTAATACTGCCAACACAGTTACTGCTGCTAACACAGTTACTACTTCTAACAAAGTTAGTGCTGCTAAGCATGCAAGTGCTGCCAAGGTAGTTAGTACCTCTAAAACTAGTACTGATTCTAGCAAACATAGTTCCAAGCCTATTATTGTAACAAAGTACTCCAAGAATGAGGAGTTAAAGTTCAAAAATCTTGTCAAGAAAGAATGCAAATATTTTGATGAGAAAGGGGTACCCAAGACCACTTTGGCTTGGGTTCCTAAATCATACTAATTGATTTATCTAATGTGCAGGGCAACCAACAGCTCAAGGGAAAGAGCATTTGGCATGTTGATAGTGGTTGCTCTAGGCACATGACAGGCAACATGTCATGCCTTCAGGATTTCAAGTATATCAATGGAGGACATGTTGCATTTGGAGACAATCTTACTGGTGGTAAGATAAGTGGAAAAGGTAATGTCACCAAAGGTAAGATGACATTTGAGGATGTCTACTATGTTGATCAATTAAAGTACAACCTGTTAAGTGTATCACAGGTTTGTGACAAACAACATAGTATATTATTTACAAATACTGAGTGTATGATCCTTGCTCCAGGGTTCAAGGTAGTTGATGAAAGCATGATACTACTTAGAACTCCAAGAAAGGACAATGTTTACTGTCTTGATATGGACAATGTTGATAGTGATTCATCTCTAAATTGTCTTGTTTCAAAAGCTTCTGTAGATGAATCCTCTCTCTGGCACAGAAGGATGTGTCACATGAATTTCAAGACTATGAACAATCTTGTTAAAAATAACCTTGTAAGAGGGTTACCTTCAAAAGTCTTTTCATGTGATGATCATTGTGTTGCTTGTCTTAAAGGCAAACAACACAAAACTTCTCATAAGACCAAAGAGTTAAATTCTGTTTCTTCTTGTCTCCAGTTATTGCATATGGATCTGTTTGGTCCTACAAATGTTATGAGTATAGGCAAGAAATCTTACTGCTTGGTTATTGTTGATGATTACTCCAGATTTACTTGGGTATATTTTCTAAGGACTAAGGATGAAACAAGTGGTCTTATCAAATCCTTTATTCTAAGAATTGAAAACCAAACTAATCAAAGAGTAAAAGTCATTAGATCGGATAATGGAACTGAGTTTAAAAATCATGATCTAAACACCTTTTGTGAAGAGAAAGGTATTGAGAGGCAATATAGTGCTCCTAGGACTCCTCAACAGAATGGTATTGCTGAAAGGAGGAATAGAACACTAATAGAGGCTGCTAGATCTCTGTTGGCTGATTCAAGATTGCCAATTACCTTCTGGGCTGAAGCAGTTAATACTGCTTGTTATGTCCAAAACAGAGTTCTAGTGGTCAAGCAAAAGAACAAGACCCCGTATGAGCTTTTAAATAAAAGAAAACCTTTTATTGGTTTCTTCAAACCTTTTGGGTGTCCTTGTACTATTCTAAATACCAAATCTCACCTAGGTAAGTTTGATAGCAAAGCAGATGATGGATTTCTTGTTGGATATTCATCTCAGAGTAAGGCCTACAGAATATTTAACTCTTCTTCTAGAATAATTGAAGAAAGTGACAATGTCAAATGCAATGAGAGCACACCAAATCCTGTTGGATCTGGACCTCAGTGGCTATTTGACATTGATTCACTAACTAATTCTTTTGGTTTCAGTAGTGATGATTCTACAGGAACAGGATGTGGAGGATCAAGGATCACACAAGTCTCAGAAAGCATATCCAAATCTGTGATATTTCCCATACCCACAGTGAATTCTGTTGAAGACTGTGAAAAGGAATCATTTACTGAACCAAATCAGAGTGAAGAAGAAACTAGAGATGAGGAGACTCAAGAAAATAAAGAATCAGAAGTGGCATCTGAAAACAATTCAGTTGAGTTGCATGACTCTAATCTAGAGGCTGGACTGAATGAAGAACCTAGTCATAACACCAGAGTTCAAAAGAATCATCCTCCACAGCTGGTAATAGGAGATATCTCTTCTCCTATGATGACTAGACATCAAAGCAGGCTTCAAGAAATGCAAGATCAACAGCATACAGTCCTTTCTTGTTTTCTATCCCAGCTTGAGCCTAAAAAGGCACATGATGCTATGAAAGAATCTAGCTGGATAGAAGCAATGCAAGAAGAACTGTTACAGTTCAAGCTACAAGATGTATGGGATCTAGTAGACCTTCCTAAAGGTCACAGAGCAATTGGCACAAAGTGGATTTTCAGAAACAAGAGAGATGAAAGAGGTATTGTCATAAGGAACAAAGCAAGGCTGGTGGCTCAAGGCTATACTCAAGAAGAGGGTATAGATTATGAAGAAGTTTTTGCACTTGTGGCTAGGATAGAAGCAATCAGACTATTCCTAGCCTATGCTTCTGACATGAACTTCAAAGTCTATCAAATGGATGTAAAAAGTGCTTTTCTCTATGGATCAATTGAAGAAGAAGTATATGTCTGTCAACCACCAGGGTTTGAAAACCCAAGCTATCCAGACAGGGTATACAAATTAAAGAAAGCACTTTATGGACTACATCAAGCTCCAAGAGCATGGTATGACACTCTGTCATCCTATCTCTTGGAAAATGACTTTGAAAGAGGAGTCATTGATAAGACTCTATTTATCAAAAGAAAGAAGAAGGATATCTTGCTGGTCCAAATCTATGTTGATGACATTATCTTTGGATCTACAAGAAACAACATGTGCAAGGAGTTTGAGGATTTAATGCATCAAAGGTTCAAAATGAGTTCCATGGGGGAACTTACTTTCTTCCTTGGACTCCAAGTTCAACAGAAGTCAGATGGCATTTTCATATGTCAATCCAAGTATGTGCAGGATATTCTAACCAAGTTTGGTTTCTCAGAATCAAAACCTGCCAGCACACCTATGGAAACACACAAGCAGATCACAGCAGATCTTGAGGGGGAGGATATGGATGTGCATCATTATAGATCCATGATTGGCTCTCTCATGTATCTCACAGCATCAAGGCCAGATATAATGTTTCCAGTCTGTGTATGTGCAAGATTTCAAGTTAGGCCAAAGCAATCTCACTTTCAAGCTGTTAAGAGGATATTCAGATATCTCAAAGGGCAACCCAGATTGGGACTTTGGTATCCTCATAACTCACCTTTTGACCTAATAGCATACTCAGACAGTGATCTAGGTGGGGCAAACTTGGACAGAAAATCTACTTCTGGAGGATGTCAGTTTTTGGGTGCTAGACTAGTCTCATGGCAGTGCAAGAAACAAACCACGGTATCCACATCTACAACAGAGGCAAAATACATAGCAGCTGCAAGTTGCTGTTCTCAAGTCTTATGGATTCAGAATCAAATGTTGGATTATGGGGTAACCTTTCTACACACTCCAATCTTTATTGACAACAGCAGTGCTATTAGCATTGTAAATAATCCAGTCAAGCACTCAAAGACAAAGCACATTGAAATCAGGTATCACTTTATAAGAGATTGTAATGAAAAGAAACTTATTAAAGTTGTCAAAGTTCACACTGATAATCAGTTTGCTGATCTATTCACTAAAGCTTTTGATATGGGTAGATTCACTTTCTTGGTAACAAGTGTGGGAATGATAAACTCTGAATAATCTCCTTAAAAAGTGGTTTTATATCTGTATAGTATTCTTGGTGTTACTAATCTTCTTTTTCAGGATATGCATAGCAGTACTCAGTGTTTAGCAAGTCTAAAAGGAGTAAGTGTAGTTAATACTGCTAGTGGTTAATACTGCTTTCAGTTAATACTGCTAGTGGTTAATACTGCTTTCAGTTAATACTGCTAGTGGTTAATACTCCTTTCAGTTAATACTGCTAGTGGTTAATACTGCTTTCAGTTAATACTGCTAGTGGTTAATACTGCTTTCAGTTAATACTGCTAGTGGTTAATACTGCTTTCAGTTAATACTGCTAGTGGTTAATACTGCTTTCAGTTAATACTGCTAGTTAGTTACTACTGCTAGCAGTTAATACTGCTAGTAGTTAATACTGCTCTAGGTTAATACTGCTTATATTCTGAATACTATAAATACTTTTTGCCCGCCTAAAAGTTCATAACGACTCTTTGCATACTGTTCTCTTGCGCTCAAAACCTTTTCTCTCTCAAGTTCGAAGTTTTCAGGCAAGCTTTTCACTAAGATCAATGGCATCCATGACTTTCATCGACGAGCACAACGAGATTGCGATGCTACAAAAGCCAAAGCAAGCTTCAGGATTTCATCAGATTGTGGATTTCCTCAAGACAAGCCACATTGCTCATGCTCTTATTGTATCCCCTACCATCTACATTGAGCATCAAAGGCAGTTCTGGGCTAATGCAACCATTGTTGTGGAGAATGGTGTGCAAATGATCAAGACAAGAATCTGTGATCAATCACTTACAGTTACTGAAGAGGTTATTCGCATCAGTCTACGTCTAGACGATGCCTCTGGTATAACTTCTATCCCAAATGATGAACTGTTTTCAAATCTTACAAGAATGGGGTATGGAGGCCCATTGGGTGTTTTCAAATTTTCTAAAGCAAAATTCTCACCCCAATGGCGTTTCTTTGTCCATACTCTTATGCATCGTATATCCAAAAAGACTACTGGATGGAGTGAGTTCAGCAGCACTATTGCTTATGCTTTGGTGTGCTTGGCCACTGCCAGAAAGTATAATTTTTCTAAAATGATTTTCAATGATCTTGTCTCAAACATGGGAAACAAAAAGAGCTTTTTTATGTATCCCAGGTTTGTACAAGAAGTTATTACTCATGAATTAACGGATATACCTCAACCTGTTGGGGTATATGTACCTAAACCCCCCAAAGGCAAGGTTTTCTCAAATATGAGAAGATCTGCTGGGGACTCTGAAGGAGTTGACACCCCATTGTTCTCTACAATGATGGTGGTGTCCCAAACCAATGAAAGTATGGCAGCAGGGTCAAGGCCCCCATTAGACCAACCCACTGCTAGCCAAGCCCAACCTTCCCTCTCAAAATCAATTCCCCAGTCCCTTCTTGAAAAACCAACCTCTCCCATCACCCAAACCTACAAGAGAAAACAGGTAAAGAAGGCTCCTTCCCTTCTTGTACCATTACCCACTAAGCCTATAAGCCCTCTAAGGGAGAATTCTCCCCTAGAGAATATCCAAAGGGAAACCACAAGGGTGTCTCCCAACCCAAAGGAGGTGCTCTCTGAGGAGGAGGTAGAGCATATGGGTGATGAGGCTGCCACTACTCCTGCTAGTACAAAGGAGGAAAGTGGTAACATCAATAAGACCTCCCCCATGGCAACTTTGAATGAGCAATCATTTGAAGGTCCCTGGTGCCAAGAAACCACAGGGGTGGATAGTGCCTCTGCAAGGCAGAAGACTTCCACAAATAAAAGATCCAATGATCCTTCAAAGGAGGGTAACACTTCTGGAGAAGGTGAGGACAGATATAACTATGATGAATTGATGGAGGCATTAGGTAACATCAACCTAGATGTTCTGAAACAAGGAAAAGAAATAGAGGAGATGAAGCTGGTAATCCTGTCCCAACAAGTTCAGATTGCCAAATTAAAGAAGATGGTGACAAAGCTTGTACAGAAGAAGAGAAGAAAACAGTTTGTTTTAAAGAAGAGGTCAACTAATAAGGATGCTTCCAACAAGGGGGAGAAAGAGGCTGAAAAAGAGAAAGCAAATCCAGCTGAGAGGGCATTTGAGGTTGAGAGGGAGAAAGAGGCAGAAAAAGAATCAGAATTTACTGAAGCAGAAGAAACTGTTAATACTGCTGAAGCAGCAGTAACAGAAGCAGCAGTAACAGGGCTTTCTGTTGAAGAAATGGAGATTGTAGAAACACTAGTCAAAGCAAAGAATGACACTCCTGAGGCTACTCAAAAGGCCAAGGGAGTAGTCATCAATGAAGGAAAAGTTCAACAAAAGGCAACAGAAAAGGCAAAGGAGACAAAAGGAAAAGGAAAGGAGAAAATGGTTGAAGCTGAACTGCCTGCCAAGAAAAAGAGTCAGATTGAGTTGGATGAAGAAATGGCAAAGCTACTTCAGGCTGAAATGGAAAAAGAAGAACAACTTCAATTAGATAAGGATAGAGAACTTGCAAAGATCATGGCTAGAAAGTTGAATGCAGAATATCAGAAAAGCATCAAAGAAGCAGCTCAAGCCAAGAAAAGCTCTGTGAAAGTTTTTAAGCAAAGAATGCCATTCAAAAAGCAAAAGAGACAACCCTCCAAAACATTTTTGGCCAATCAGGAAAGAAGAAAGATGATAAATTTCCTGAAAGGTGCAATTGGTGTTAAGGGGGAGATATTCACCAACATGGCATACACTCAGGTTAAGGAGTTGTATCAGAAAGAGATGCTTAAGCTTCAAGGTGATTCAGTCCAAAGGGAAGAGGCTGAGAGAAGAATGAAGGAAAGGCATGACCTGAATATTCAAAAGCCATTCCCTGAGGACACCACACCTTCAAAAGATAAAACTGAAGAGATGAAGGAAGAACATGAAGGTGTTGGTATAGAAGCTACATCTGTGAAGAGGGTGAAGTCAATTGCCTCCAAGAAGCAGAACAAAAGGCCAAGAGTTGAAGAAACAGCAGAAATAGCAGAACCTTCAGTTACTTCTACAACTGAATCTGTAAAGAACACAGAACAATCCAATAAGCAATATAATCTTGATTTTTATATGACTACAACAGCTGATGAACCAGTTTCAGTTGATCCCATCTCTATGAAAGCTCCAGAAGTTATCTTTTGGGATATTTTGGAAGATCAA
Organism: Arctium minus; assembly: GCA_954870635.1. Taxonomy (NCBI): domain Eukaryota; kingdom Viridiplantae; phylum Streptophyta; class Magnoliopsida; order Asterales; family Asteraceae; genus Arctium; species Arctium minus. Next base: position 29,869,195 of record OX941081.1, read on the forward strand.
AAGAAGAAATACTTCAGGCTTAAGAGAATGGGAGATCTATATGAAGTGTACTCTACTTGGGGTAGACTCATAAGAAGTTGTTCAAGATCAGATTTAGAAGAGATGTTTAAAGTTGGGTTGGAGATATATGAAAAGGAACTGAAAGGAGAAGGAATGAGCTTAATCAGATTAGCTATGGAGTACTTATGCATGATGTTTGACCCTAGCAAAGTTCAACATGTGATCAGAGATTTGCATCTACAGAATAAATTCCAAAGAATAGAAAACTGGATGATATTTGAAAGGTGTGGAGTCTATGTCATCACTGTGGACAGAGCTTATCATGAGTACTACTTAGTTGATAAAATCTATGATCACAGCAAGGCCAAATTACAAGCAATGTTGAATGCAAAGCATACATGTTCAAAAGATTCAGAAATGGCAAAGATTGTGGTTAGCAGAATCATTAATCAAAGTTTGGGTTTGGATCCTAATCTAGGAGTATGAATTGAGGTGTTGAAAGCATCTTGAAGAAGATTTGAAGAACTTGACTTCTCTTCCTAAAAGTCAAGTTAGGGGGAGATTGTTGGGAACTGAAGAAAAACTCAAGTATGGTTAATGCTGCTGGTTCAGAGTTAATACTGCTAGAAGACTTAAAGGTTAATACTGCTGAGTGTTACTACTGCTAGTAGTTAATACTGCTAGTTAAAGTTAGTGCTGCTTGAACAAAGTTAGTACTGCTTAGCTAGTTAGTACTGCTAGTGGTTAGTACTGCTTAGAAGTTAATGCTGCTGAAGATTAATACTGCTTATATGATTAAGATTCGTATGAAAGGATATACATGGAAGCTTAGAGATATACATAGAAGATATACTGAAGATATTTTATTTATTGTAATTATCTTTGTATTCAGTATATATATTGTATTGTTTAGAATAGTTAGATAACTTTTGTTTTTCATTCTTTTAGAGAAAATCAACCTCAAGGCATAGATCCTAATTCTAGAGAAGTAGAATTCGTATTGGTGAGCCTGTTCATCAATATTGAGGTTGAGTGAGTAATCTTGTAACTTCAAAGCATTCAATAAAAGCTTACAGTTTGTTATTCATATTTTCTGTGTTGATTTACTGTTTCATTGAATATCAAAGTGTTATTCCGCAAACTTCTTTGATATTGTTTCTGAGAATTAATTCTTGTTGAGAATTCGATCCTGACAGCTTGTCAATGCTCTTCTTCGCCTCTCTAGTGTCTCCATGCTGATTAAGTTGGCAACCTTTAGTATTTGGTCTGTATCATAACGAGGGACACTTTCCATTTTCATTAGCTTAGTAATGAGGGATGGAAAAATGAGGCGAGATACCGTTCTCGAGGCTATATAGGCAAGGGTTGCGTGGGCAATAGGACCGACGTCTGTGGGTAGTTCTTTCATGATGCAATAGAGCAGGAAACATTTTTCTCGGGAAAGAGTGCTGTCATGAGCACTTGGCATGATGTTATGCCTCAGAAATTGAAACCACATAGATGCATTTTGGTTTAGGTCCCTTGTTCTGATAACTAGCCGCTTGTTATCCCGGGACCAACCTTGACCCGGTAAAGCCAACAAGGCTGCAATGTCCTTATCCGGAACAATTGTGACTTTAGCAGCCATTTGATTGAAGGATCAAATGAAGGGGGTCGTTAACCCCATGGCTCTATTAATGTTTTCTCCGGACCAGTTCACTTCTAGTCCTCTAATTGTCACCACACTTTGTTTGCACACCCCGATGGTGGCAAAAAATTCCTTCAACCATGTAAGATTGGCCTCGAATGGGAGACCAATCAAACGTTCCCATTTGTGGGCTATCAAGGTGTGTTTTACGTGCAAGGCCGATTCAACCAATTTCGGGTCGAATGGCCTTTCGTAGTGTGGGTTACTTTTTTTTGATAATATTATACCCGACAGTGATATCCAGCTTCTGTGATGCCGTGGGTACTGCCTCCCATAATTCAGCTTCCTCGGGATCGGTTTCGTCGGCCAATTTTTCCTTCCCTTTGGTATTTGCTTTTCTGGAGCTCGTCCTTCTGCCCTGTATCCCCTATTTTTCCTTGCCCACTGCCTTCTTGGATGCTTTTCCCTTTGCTCTCCTCTGACTCGTTTTCTTAACCACCAAGGGTTCTTCCGGTAAGAAATCACTGTCATCGTCACTTGCCGTTTTCTTCTTCTTCTTCGGAGGGGGAGCTTCCTCGGAAGATGAAGAATCTTCTGCTGCGTTGGATGAACTATCTTCCCCCTCCGTTTGACTATTGGAGGCACTCTTGAATGGCGAAACTGGTGAAGTGGCCACTTTCTCTCCACCGAGGGTGGAGAGGGGTTGTGAACTTTCTGCCGTAACGAGACCAGAGCTTACTATGGTGCGTGGTGGCGAAGAGAAGGGCAAGTCATCTTGGTGACTACCGTCGTGATGCTCTTCAAAATCGAACATAAGCTTTCCTTCCAGAATATAATCGTAATCATCATCATCCAAGTCCTCCATTTCATTCAAATCGAAATGGTGGACTTGTGTACTGCTAGGGTTCAGGGATGGATTTGGGGGAATGTTGGGTAGTTCTTTTGTGACAGGGGTGGGATTGGCATAAATGGTGGTTGCAGCGGTGGGGATTTTGATGTTTAGGAAAATGGGTTTTGGGCTTACACCGCTAGGAGTCGTCGCCGGCGTAGCAGCGGCAACGAAGGGTGGCGGTGATGTGGTAACATATACAGTGGGGGTAGGAAGGTAGGTGACTTTTGTTAGAACCTCATGGCTCTCAATATAGCTATGGAGAAAAAAAGATGGGGAGAAGGATTGGGCCTGAGATTCATCGGTGCTTACCATGGAGGCTCCGGCGAAGTTCTGGACACCGGCCGTTGAGGATCCGACAGAAAATGCAGGCGTCGAAATGATTGGCGGTTGTTCGACTGGCGTATCAGGCGGCGATGATGGCGGTGGTTCGACAGTGGTATCGGCGGCCTGCAATCGTAAACTCCGACGAGATGGTACAACGTTGGGGTTGGGTGTAAGCTTCATCATTCTAACCATGAAGAAGATGAAAAGTTTAGGAAAAAGTGGTTTTTTCGGTTTATGGAAAAGTGGGTTTTAGATTTTTGGGGAAGATGAAAGGGTACTCATGAAAAACCAGAAACTTCTCCCCCTTTTTCTTTTAAAACCGCCGATTAAAAAGAAAAACCACTAGTAGTTTTAATTTTTAAAAAAATGAAGAACAACTAAACTTAATTTTTATCCTTAAAAGGTACAACAAAATCTTACATGGGAAGATATTACACCACCCCCTTTCGCCAAGTGTCTACCAGGTACTCCCATGCCATGATTAGAACTAAAAAATAAGATATCCAAAATCTTACCTAGTACGCTTTCCCGCCCAACACTCCCAGTGGGCACTCTGAATCTACAGTGGACACTGCGAAAATTTTCAAAAACAACAGAAATTAAACTGTACAATTTATTTACAAACCTAACTTCTTTTCACTTAAACATCTTGATTGGTAGGTTTGGGTACTGCATCTGGGATGTAGTGCTTGACCCAATGTGCGTTGACTTTAAATGTGCTTCCATCTTGTGGATTCAAAAGGTCAACCGTACCAAATCGACCGACCTCGACAATAGTGAATGACCTGACCAACGTGATTTTAACTTTCCCGGGAAAAGCTTCAATCGTGAATTAAAGAGGAGCACCTACTGATCTTTTTCAAAAGTTCTTTGATTTATCCTACGATCATGCCAAAGTTTAGTTTTTTCTTTGTAAATTTTTGCATTCTCGTAGGCATGATGTCTCAGCTCCTCTAATTCACTCAATTGAAGTTTTCTCTTCTTACCTGCAGCATCCTCATTTAAGTTCAACTCTTTTATTGCCCAAAAAGCCTTGTATTCAAGTTCTAAAGGTAAATGACATGCCTTTCCAAAAACCAATTTGTACGGTGACATGTCCAATGGGGTTTTAAAAGCTGTTTTATAAGCCCATAACACGTCATCCAACTTAAGTGACCAATCCTTTCTATCGGGTTTAACTACTTTTTCCAAAATTGATTTTATTTCCCGATTTGAAAGTTCGGCCAAACCATTAGTTTGCGGATGGTATGCCGTGAAAACCTTATGTTGGATATTATATTTGCCAACAACAGTGCT